>JAWZYU010000019.1:21775800-23025800 GCA_038380435.1 Ryuthela nishihirai
GGTTTAGGATTTGGAGTGCAGATATAAAATTTTTGATTTTTTTTTTTGTTTTTATATCTTTAAGATTTTAATTATTTCCCTGGTATTGTATATATTTTATTTCTTTATACTATATATACCATGGCAGAGTGGTTAGCATCCTTGGCTATGGATCAAAAGGACCTGGGTTTGAGCCCCAGGTAAGGCATGGATGTATGTGTCGTTTATCTGATGAGGTTCTGCCATCCTCACAGACATTCTACTATGGCATATAAACTTACAGGCTCCTGTCAGACATCTGTGGCAAGCAGCTGCTTGAGGGGGTATTTATTTATTTATCTATATATACCAATCAAATCTAATAGACATAGTTTTTTGGTTGTATGTTAGGTTAGCTATCTGAGCTTTTTTTGCATATACTCACATCCTATCATATCTAATAAGAGGGCTTAGCTGACTTATATATTTCTCTCTCTTTGATTTGCTTTGAGTTAGATTTGGTTGTGTAGTCCAGTGAATTTTAAAAAAGTTATTATGGTTTGATAAATTTTTACTCTATATCGTCCTGTGGCTGAGTGGTTAGTGCGCTTGGCTACTAATCAGAGGGACCTGGGTTCAAGTCTCAGGTAAGGAATGGATGTTTGTGTTGTTTTTCTGCCGAGGTCCCGCCATCCTCTCAGACCTACTATGGCGTATAAACTGATAGGCTCCTGTCAGTACTCTATGGCAAGCAGCTGCTTGAGGGTGTATTTATTATTTTTATTTTATTATTCTTAAGATGGGAAAATTCAGTAGAGTTCCAGGGTATACTCATGTTTTTCATTCTCATTGAGGGTTTTAAATAACTTGGCTCTTGTCATCTGTTAGGCTGTACAGTTTAGTAAGATATGAGATAGTTTCTGGTAGGTTGCAGTTTGTACATTTGTTATTTTCTGTTTATTTCATTTAAATATTTTGTCATTTAATCTTGTATGGCCCATTCTTAGCCTTGTAATTATGATATTATCCTTTCAATTGTTGAAGCAGTTTATGAATTTTGTGATAGTTGGATCTATGAGTCTCTTGTGGTTGTTCTCTAAGTTGATTGTCAGAATTAAATTGTTTTGTAGTTCTTGGAGTGAGCTAGTTTTAAAGCTTTTTTTTCACAGGCTTCATGGATGGTTGACTGTTATAAGATGACATTTTAGTTAGGGAGTGTACTATTTCATTCCCTGGGATGCTTACATTGCTTGGGATCCATTGTAAGGGCAGCTTATTCTTGTGTATTAATCTGTTTGATGCTTTTAATATCTCTTGTAGGATTTGGGGATGCTGTGATTTTGTATTTTTTTTTCCTTTATGGGAAAACAAGGCTGCCTTATTGTCTGAGAGGATGACAGTAGGCTTTCCCTTTTCAGTTTTTTCCCAAAGTATGGCATTTAGAATTGCTATAAGCTGTGCTTCTACTGAGCTGTTACAGTTTCTGATATTGAAATAATTTTTGTAAATGTCTTTATACAAAATAGGCTCCTGCAGCTGTCTTTTCTTCTCTATATATAGCTCCATCTGTGTAGATGGTGATATGTTTATTATATTATTCATATAGGTATATGAGTGTAATCTCTAATAATTCTTCTTGGAATGTCAAGCCCTCTTTGGGGCTTGGATCTGATTTATTTCAGTTACTTTGTGGGGTGTATATATTTTCCATGGGGGAGTATCAGACTATTTGTATTTTACATAATATTTAATTATGCCATCCAATTCTCATTATTCAATAATAAAAAAAGTTTGCAAAATGTAGTACAGTTTAAAAACAATTGGAGATATCAATTTTTTTTATAAAAAATGTGGTGTTATAGATATTCTTGTTACTTATCAAATGATCATACTTCAAATATTGCAAAGGTCAAAGTAAGTTGTGTACAGCATTGTAAGTTTTAATTTTTCGTTTATAAAGCTGCAAAATTGTTTCAAAATTAAAAATGTTTTTGAATGTTTTTAAAACCATAATGCATTTTATGAATTAGTTTTTTGATTGAATTCCCAATCAAAAATATACTGAAAACACCAAAAGAAAAAAAAAGGCAAAAATACACCATATTACCAAATTTAAAAAAAAGTCAGTCACAGTTTGTATATTTCTTCTTTAGTTTAAATGACTGTAATTCCTCTGAAAAACCTTTTGACTCAATATTTTGGGCAGGTTGCATATCTTATGTATGCTAACATTTATTCCAAATATCACTGATATCGATGATGGATGGCAGACATTTTTAGACATTTTTAATTGAATTTTACATGAAATAACCCTAGTACAGTTTTAGAAATAAAAGTCCAACTTACATGATTAAACTCATGCACTGGTTTCCATAAGTTAAGGAAAATCCCTATGTTACATCAATGGGAAGCTAATGTCAAAGCTCTATAACTTCCAAAATAAGTTTTTCTGTTTTGAAAAAGGTGATTGCAGATAAAGATAAAGATCTCAGTCAAATAAATCAATATCTCGATTTTCAACAATATTCATTCAGTATTTAATGAGTTATGGAAGTTTGAATATTTAGTGATAATAATGCCACCACAAAAATGACTTCAGAAGTTAACTAAAACTTAGTAATAAGTATTGTATCAAAATGTTTAATAAAATAAGTTTGTATTTTAGGATTTGTGTAAAGAATTCTTTTACTATTCAGTTTTGTATAAGTTTCTTAAGACTGGCATTGCATACTTACTTACATACAAAATCCTCATGCCGCCATGGGCTATGGAGGTCCAACAAGACTGTAATTTTCCTCTCCAGACATGTCTGTTCTGAGCTACTGCTGCTGCATTTGACCATATTAGCCAATTCTAGCAAGGTCCTGTTTGACATTGTCTGCCCATCGCTTTTTAGGTCTCCCCTATTTTCTGAAACCCTTAGGCACACTCTTCATAATCCTGTTTGCTAATCTGCAGCTATGCATATGGGCAACATGGCCAAACCAATGCAGTCTCTCTCTCTGCACAATATGCTGTTCAAAGGAGGTTGATGACTCTTTCTAACCTCATCATTACTTACAAAGTCAAATCACCTAATGCCCAAGATGCTACGTAAGCATCTAGAATCAAAGGCATCGATTTCTTGTTATCCTTCTTACAATTCTCATGAACAGTCCTAATGAAATAATTCATCTCATCAACATCATTAGACAACAGGGCCAAATCATCTGCTTAATCTAAATCAGAAATTTTGAAATCTCTAGGCCATTTGAGGTCAAAATCTTTCCCTTACAAAGAATTTCGCATAACATAATCAATAACAAACAAAATAAAAAAGGAGACAAAATGCATTCTTGTCTAACTCCACTAACAATCTCTGAAAGATGTACCAACTCTCACACACGACTCAATATTATTATAGATAGCTTTCATTATACTAACTAACTTATCAGGTATTCCTTATGATCTAACAATCAACCACAAATTATGTAGATCAACAGAGTCAAAAGGCCTTTTTGGAATCTATAAAGCTGGCAACCACAGGTTTCTGAAACTCTAAACATTTTTCAAGAATCTGCCTAAGTGAAAATATTTGATCAATATATCCCCTACCACTTCTGAATCCACACTGTTCATCACGCAGTTGTCCATCAATCAAATTCATTAATTTTATTAAATATAATCTTGCAAATAACTTTACCTGGAACAGAAAGTAAACTAATTCTCCTATAATTATCACAAGAACTGTGATCACTTTTTTTAAAATTGGGACAATAATAGCTCTAGTAAAATTTATTAGGAACAACACCTTTATCATAAAAAATATTCAAAATTTCAGTCAGCTATGTGAAAACAAATGTTCCCAGCTATAAACATCTCAGTGGTGATTTCATCCACCCCTGGGGATTTATGCAGTTTTAATTTAGAGATAGCCAAAGTGACTTCAGAATATGATATAGGGCCATCATTAAAGCCAGTAATGCATCTATTCTTATTACAAACAATGGGAATAGAAATAATTGCATTGTTTAGAACATCTCTGAAATACTCAGCCCATCTAGCCATCACAGAATCTTCACCTTCAACTACCTTGCCATGTTTATCCCTTAATTCCTGTGTACCTGTCTGTTTCTTCCTGCATAAAACATTAATAATCTGGTACAACCCCCTGCTGTTGTGTTATCTAACTGCTTCCTCAGCTTTGTCAGCCAAGCTATCAAGCCAAAGATTCTTAGCTGTTAACTGATCCTTTACATGTTTATTAAAAGCTCATAATGCCTTCTGTTATGAAAGTAGGGTGTTGATTCATATTAATCCTGCACTTCCTTCTCTCAGAAATAAGTTTCATAGCCTTATCACTCAAATGATTTTGTTTCCTCTGTTCTGTTTTACTCAAAACAGTACTGTTGGTTTCAAGAAAAGCCCATTTAAACTGATCCCATTCTTTCTCAACTTCAGCAATAACTAAACCACGATTGTCATAATGACTAAGTAGCCTATCATGGTATGCTTTGTCTCTATCTGAATTTTTCAGACAATCAGTGTTATAGCTAATTTTTTTAACTTTAGCACAAAAAAACACTAATTTTTTTAACTTTTTTTAACTTAGCTTCAGCTGCAAAATACTTTTTACCAGGTAATGATCAGACCCAATTTCTGTTCCCCTGTATGATCTGGTATTCCTAATTGAACTAGCCCATTTGTTGTTAATTAAAATATAATCTATCATATTCCTGTGTAATTCATCAGGTGAAACCCATGCATATTTATAAATGTCCCAATGTTTGTAGTATGTGTTAGTTATTCGTAAACCATTAAGTTTACTTACCTGTAGGAGACGTTCCCCATTGCAACAACCAATGCCAAAGGGACTTAAACTCCTGCCCAAAGATTAGCGTCAGTAACAACTTTAGCATTGAAGTTACCTAGCACAACAAAAATATTTTCTTTCTTCACAGATTTCAAAATATCGTGAATCTGGCTGTAAAACAAATCCTTCTTGTTGTCATCAGAGTCTTCTGTGGGGCCATAACAACAGATGACATTCAAGTTTTTAATTTTTGTGTTAAATTTTGCTATAAGAAATCTTTCATTAATGCAATCCTATCCTAGAAAGCATCACTGGTGTGTCTGCTAACCTAGACCTTAGAGATGCTTTCTTTCCTCTCTCCCTGAAAAGAGAAATTTAAAGTTATTTTCAAATATCTCACCTTTACCTGTCCATCTGGTCTCTTGCAAGCCTAGAATATATCTGATTATCCACCAGCTGATATGAGGTATCCCGTATCTCTGTTCACTTAGGGCTGGCAACCCACAAGCAAATAGAAAACACAGTGGCAGATAGTCCGTCAACAGAGGCCCACCAGTGCAGCAAGTCCAGGATCCATAATCAAGGTCAAAGCCATAAACCAGTCCAGTGTAGTAGGTATAAATGATTATCACCAGGACCCTGTGAAGTTGAAAAAAAGAAAAAGTTGCCATAGATGACCAGATCAGTAGACCACACTGAGCTAGCATCCCTCCCTTTCCATTCCTTTCCAAAAGGGAATATCTCTTTTGAAAGATACAAATGGCCTACACCATGAAAAGGCGGGGTCAGACATTAGACCTGGCCGGTTCTGTGCATCATCCTGGGGATTGGTACACAGTTCTCCTTCCAGTTTATGCCTAGCTACCATTTACAGACCAAGACTGGCATTGCTGTTGTTAAATATTCAAACTTCAATAATTCATTAAATACTGAACGATTATTGTTGAAAATCGAGATATTGATTTATTTGATTATCTGCAATAACATTTTTCAAGCAAAAAAACTTATTTTAGAAGTTTTAGAGCTTTGATGTTAGCTTCCCATTGACTTGGTTGGACCTCTGTAGCCCATGGCTGCTTGAGGAGGATGATGATGATGATGATGATGCAGATGATACAACAATTGTATGTAAGAGCTCAAATATTGAAATTTATACATAAATATGTGTCATGACCTGAATATAGCAAAATATTGGTTTGATAATAATTTGCAGTTATTAAATGTTGGAGAAACTAAATTTATATATTTTAACCTTAAATAGCACAAAAAAGTTTTGTTTGAATTGTATTTTCATTCAAATGTTTGTAATAATACAGACATTTGTACGTGTAATAAAATTAAATAAGTCAATTCTGTTAAATACCTTGGAGTACATTTTGATTCCAACTTAAAATTGAATACACACATGAATATGCTTTGCAAAAAATTAAGATTTTATTTATATAAACTACATTATTTAAGAAAATTTGTCTCTGACAGTTTCTTAATTGAACTGCATTTTGCTTGGTTTCAAGCAGCAATTCAGTATATTTTGGTAAGCTGGGGTGGAAAGTATTTGTTTTCATTACATAATATAATTGGTATACAAAATAAATTTTTGAATGTTATGACTTTTTACAATAAATAAACAAATAATTAAATTTAATTAATAATAATTAATAATAATAATAATTAAATTTAATAATATTTTTACAATGAATAAATTATTGAATAATTATTGATAACGGAATTATGTTATTGAGAAAGTTATATATATATATCATATTATTTGTTACATTTTGAAAAAAAAATCAATGATATTGCAAAGAAAAGCCCTGTTGGCATTCTGCATGATATGGATTACAAATTTGTTGTATGCTTAACTAAGAAGGAAATATCTCATTGGCATTTTATGTTTTATGGCCCAAGAATATTTAATTTAGTACCAATCAGCATTAGAAAAGAAACCTAGGAAAAAGTTTTTAAGAAGGTGTTAAGATCATTCTTGATGGATATGCATGAAGTTGAAGATTTATACAGAGTTGTTATCTAAGCAATAAAAAACAATAAACTCATTAATTTTATATACATGAGTAATTATTTAATGTAAATTTTTATGTACAAAGTTTTTCTATATTTTGATTTTGATTTTACATAAATTCGCATTTTCATATCAGTGAACTGTAAGAGGTTAGCAAGAGCTATGGCTCACATTACCTGTCAATACATATTTTATTTCTGAGTTTCTGGTTATTTCTTTTCATTCTTTTATATGTTTCGTTTCATTTTTCTATTTTATGTGTCTATTGCATTGAATATGACTTACTTTATTACTAGAGCAGCAGAACTTGTACATTTAATTGCATTTGTTTATGACAGAGAAGTGATGACTAATATTGTGTATTTGATTTATTTATATATTTGTTTTGCTCAAGCTAAGATGAGGAAGTTCCTCATATACAGTGGTGTAAACTTCATTTGATTCATTAAATTTGATTTCATAAAAAAAGGTAAAATAGTTTTGCAGCTCTGTATTCAAAGAAATAGGTTACTTTTAATAAAATTTTATGCATTAATTTTATTCTTTACATTTATTTTGTTAACATTTTATTTCTGCTCTGTTGGTTTTTAATTTTATGCCTTTTATTAGGAGCTGTGCATGAATTTTTTTAAAGGATAACTAGATATACATGCCATGTTTTTTTTTTAATTATTGAGTAAAATTTATTTTTAATATGCAGAGGATTCCTACAGGAAGCAGGTAGTAATAGATGGTGAAACATGCCTTCTTGATATTCTTGACACTGCAGGTCAAGAGGAATATAGGTAATATAATGCATAGATATTGTAATGTCGTATATGATTAACTTATTGCATGATACTATAAAGTTTACAAAAGAATACACCACTCCTTGAACAAATAAAATCAGTGGTAAATACTAATCACATCTTGCTATACTTTCACAGCATTAGCTCAGTTGTGATTCCAGATATATTAATATCTATCATCAGATTGAAGAATTATGTTATGAAGATTCCACAAGAAATCTCTATCAAAGGCATGGGGCAGAGATCTTTCCCTCACCACAGCTGTAAAATTTCTTCCAGTGTAAGTTTAGCGATGCCAGTAGAAGCAGGTTCAGGTACCTGTTATGGCTCTAATCAGGATTATCACCAGCTAATATAAGATATCCTAATCAGGATATTTGCTAAGGGCTATCAACCTGCAAACAAACAGAAAACACAACTGTTGAATTTTCTCTCTACAGAAGCTCACCAGTGCAGCAAGTTCAGATCCATAATCGAGTTCATAGCCATTATTTCATTCAAGAGTATTTTAATGATACAAACATGAAAGGAAATGTTAATTGTCATATACCACTGTGGGACTAACTCAATTATAAAAGCAACTAAACTCAATTATAAAATAATATCTCCATTCACAAAATTTCAACTAGACTACATGGAAAATTTAATTATAAACCTTAAAAAAGAAAAACTATACAACACCAATCTGACCCCCCTCCCACCCACCTGGAACTTGCTTTACACAATTTCTGGTTTAAGTTATAGGAGCACTGTTAGAGGGACCACATTATATCAATACCATCTGCCAAGGAGTTGATAGCATCTGAAGATGTCAGCAAAGCAGACTGGACAAAATGCATTATGCTCAAGAATATATGTCAAATGTAAGCAGCAGAAGTTGATCCTCTACCACACATCACAGTTAAAGCTGGGAGAACATCTCCACTGCAGCTGTCCCCCTTAGCATGTCACCCTGCAACACACTTAGAAAAACATCTGCCATGTGCTAAATAGATGAACATTCCATGCATTAGCGGACAGTACCAACGACCACCCAGCAATGCTATTGGACTGGTGAACCGATGACTAGAGCACCTCAGCCACCGAACATATGCCTTGGCAGCAACTACAATTAGTATACCAGCCAAGGATTATCCTCCCACAGTGGTATATATACGAAACCTTTAACTGCACAACACCTGAAATGAACTATTACCATCGAATCGTTTTAGCATCTCTAGCTGCAACACAGAAGACATAAATCTCCCAACAGTGATAATTGTGAAATCTGTTATTTATTTGAAAATTAGATGTTTTTGCCAAGTTTATGATTCAATAATAAGAAATCTTAAGAGTTGTTCAGTTTTATCTTATGTAGAATTTTATTTGAAGTGAAAATATTGCCATTAAAATGCTTAGCTGTGCCTAAAATTTCCCCTTGTTGCATTGTAACGCTCCAAAGATTATTAACTTTTAATGTTGGACCTTTTGTCTGATCCAAATTTATTCAAATTCCGGATAGCTGTATCAGGTGCTAGGCAATAATAACTTGCCAAAATAAGTTGAAATAGGGTTCGTTAATATATTTATTGAGTAAGAATTCAAAAATGATTGTCAATCTTAATTAAAGTTTAAATCTAGATTCAAAAAATTTGCATTGCTCAAGAAAAAAAATAACAAAGATTCAAAAGTTTCTAAAACAAACAAAGTTTATTTCCAAAAATTCAACTCACCAAACTCGATGGTTGAATACATTAGCAACTCACATCCATCTAAAGTAATATCATCTCGGACAAAAACTCTGTCCATACTGATTCACGATAACTCTGCTACTGCATCTCAACCACTCTGTGACCCAGCGTCACATTGTTATAACAAGTGGTGTACAAAGCCAACACGTCTCTTGCACGCTGGGAAAGACATTTGCATAACTGACGATTGCGCAAGCTATGACACAAGAGAGGTCGTGTCCTGAACATATGCTTTAGTGGTTGCCAATCAAAAGCTTGGAGTTGTGCATACGCAATTCCTGTGCTCAGAAGTGAGAATTGAGACAGTCCCCCAAAAAAATGAAATAATCTCCAAAATGATAAATATAACATAAATAAAGCAAAACTGGTTAAGGAAAAGTAAAAGTGAATGAGTGGACATCACAGCATGTGAAATGTTTTTCTCTGATTTGCACCTCTAAATAGGACACAAAAAGACCCTAAAGTTTCTAGAGATCTGTGCAGATAGCAAAAGTTCTATCTGCATCCACAAGGTCTAATCTGCTCCCCCATCTGTGTATATTAACTACTTAATAACTGTTCAGGTTTTGCAAATGCTTGATGTCTGATGTATGTTTGCAAGTAAATGAAATCAGTCTAATGGTTTATTAATGACTAATAATAACTAAAGAAATATACTGTAATTAAAATCTGTATTTCATAAAAATATGCCTTATTAAATGTTAAATAAAAATTAATTTTAAATAATACAACTTTTCAAATTCTTTGGAGTAAATTTTGCTCTTTTAAATGCAGTTATCTGAAATTATGGGAAGAACTCCTTTTTATTAACCAGGACCTCTTCTCTAAATTTCACTCTGTACGCTTTGTGGTCTATCAGGTAACCAAATAAGTTCATGTGTTTTCAATGTTATCATTTCAATGAAAAGTATGTAAGCACAATTGCAAGTGATGCACATGTGACGATACACAATCGAAAGCATGTGGCATGCTGAGTCAGCGGATGTGTAGCAAGCGCAAAAAGCAGTTTGGTGAAATTGGGAATAGTGACGAAAACATGCCTAGGTCGAACACAGTTATTCGAGCGTGCTTGCTTAATTAAACTGGGCACTAAAGTAGTGCAAGCTGCCACAAAATATATACGGCATTTGGAAAGAACACAGCGAGTGAATGGATAGCCCAAAATTAGTTCAGAAAATTTGTGTTATGCAATGAAACACTTGAAGATGCACCCAGTGAGGAAAGAGCGACCATCATTGATATCAATGAACTAACATTGATGGCTGACAGCAACGAGTTGGATTCACCAAACATGCCAAGACCTTGCAGAAAAATTCCATATAAATGACAAAACTATTAATTTTCAATTGCATTGCCTAGAAAACGTCTGTAGGCTGAGCAAATGGGTTCATCATGAACTGACTGCCAAAAACAAACACCAGTGGCTTATGATCTGTTCACCACTGCTTTCATACCACAAGAATGAGCCGTGTTTAGGTAGGTTGTTAATGTGCGATGAAAAAAGGATTGTCCATAGGATCACCAAACATTTGTATCATTGATTGTCATCCAGTGAACCTGTACCAAACATACCAAAGCCGTTCTACTGGAGTGGTATTTACAAATTTGTATCTCGTTGAGAAAAGGTTATAGATTGTGCTGGTGTTTTCTTTCCTGAATAAAATATTTTTATTCACCTTTATCACCCTTTATCACATTATCATTTTACCTTCAAAAACCACAAAGATGTTGTAGTTATCTGATACATGACTGAAATTTTCGCAGATTTGATTCCAGTTTTCTATGCAACATGAGTAATTTTTTGAACTACTATTTACTTTGTCAGCCAAAGAAATTGCTTCTTTCATAGAATTTTTTTTAATTAGTTACTTTTATCCCAATCTGTTTTTTTCTTTTTAAAGTTAATATTATTGGATTTTTGAAATTGGCATTTTTTTAATATCTGAGGTAGTTTTTTTTGCTCATGTCAACCATCAATAATGCAGTAATATCTGCCCATATTCCTACTGATTTTATGCATTATTTGCATTGACATTAATTTTTTATGCATGGTTTTTTCTGCTATCAACCAAAATTAATCTCTTAGCCATGGAGCACTTAAATACAGATATCTTCTGATAAAAACCATGATTATCTGCATCTGTGCTGAGATCTAAATATTTCTATGAAAATTATATTAATTATCCCTACAAATATGGTACAGGATCAAAGATAGGCAAATTTCATTCAGCTGGTTAGCAGTATTAGTTATGGTGCTAGCTTTTGGAAGTAATGATAGTTAGTAAATGAGGAAAACCTTTGTAGATTCTAATACTCCAGCTGAATTATACATAGGATAAGACATCATGATGCAACAGAGACACTTATATTATCTAATTTGAGATGATAACTAGAAGAATGCATATCGCTTCTGGATTAGTAATTATACAACATAAAGGTATTCATTGTTTAATTCTTAAATTTAAAAAGTTGCATTTTCCACACATCTTCAGAAAATTGGGTAGATTATTGCTGTCAGTTGACTATCTTCTAAAGCTACCACTAAAATTTCAAATTTCTATTATATACATATTATTTGAAAAATTCTGTAACAGCTCTGCCATTTCCATATTTAGTGGGTAAAGATATTTATATATTAAAACTACCTAGGTATTTAAAAATATGAATAATAATATTTCATTAGTGTGAATCCAACTAAAATAAAGTTATCTAATTGTCAATTTCATCATTTCTAATGTATACCTCATGATGTTCACATTCCACCACCAAAATTTCAAATTTTTATCATCAATACATGATGATATTTGGAATTTTTTTGAAAATTTTGGAATTTCTTTTGAAATTTTGGAATTTTCAACTTTTTTCACTGTTAGAGGGGGCAGTTATAGTGTTTGAAAGATTCTGAAATTGAAAAATCGTTATATTTTATTGATCCCTATTTAATCCATCATGCCAGCAGCACGCGTGCCCATAGTCCTGCTTCCAAAAGACTATTGCATATCATTCTTGTAGACACCCTTGGTATGACAGAGTATCGAATTTGTGAACTCTGTGTTGTCCGGAACCACATCTGCGAGTTTGTGAATGATATTCTGACCATCAATGCCACCATCATACCACTTCCAATACCTCTCATCCAATGTGGTGTGCAATTTGACAAAAAGACCAACCTGCTTCCCAAAGACCCACTATATGACTTCGCTCAAACTCTGCCAACTGAACAAATGTTGCGTGCCTGCATTGTGCAGGCACGCAACATTTGTTCTCTGCGTCTAAGGCACCAACTCATTGTTGGCAATGAAAATTCAGTGACTTTCACATTCCATTACCAAAATCTCAAATTTCTAGCATAAATACATCATTTCCAACATTGGTTTGGAATTTTCAAAATTTTCCACCATTAGTGGATGCAGTTTTAGCTTTCAGAAGATTCTGAAAGACTGAATCATAATATTTCATCAATTCCTATCTAACCCAAAAAATAATTTTTCATTTATCTCTAAAAACAAACAATTATCTGCTAAAAAAAAAGTTATGTTTTCCCACCTCCCTGGGTCTAAAGTGCCAACTCGTTGTCAGTGGAAATTTTGACTTCACATTCCACCACCGAAAGTTCAAATTTCAATCTAAATACATTGGCAGAAATTGAAAAAGAACACCATTAACAACTGAAGCATAATCTGTGAGATTTATTTAGTAGAAACAACTTGTTGAGAAAGGATGGTGATCACACGTGTGAAGTGATTCAATGTTTATTGTACCTTTTAATGAGTTTTACATTTTATAGAAGGTGCATTTTAATCTCCTTGGGCAGCAATACAAGCTTCCAATCTGGCATGCAATTGGTTGTACAAATGCTGAATATCATGCTGGGGAATACCATTCCATAAGCTTTCAACTTGGATGCATAATTCAGTGATGGTCGTTGCCTTCCATGGTCTGCAGAAGAGTCTTTGTCCGATCCAGTCCCAGGCATGCTCAATTGGAGACAAGTCCAGAGAGCATGCTGGCCAAGGGAGTTAGTGCACTGCCTGAAGAGCATGTTGAGTTGCCCAGGCAGAGTGTGGGCAGGTGTTATCCTGCTGGAATATTGCATTTGGAATTACATTCAAATATGGCAGGATGACCAGCTGTACGATGTCGCTGACGTAGGTATTGCTATTCAATGTACCTTGTACAAACATCAGACACATACGAGAGTGATAGCTAATTGCTCCCCACACCATGATGCCCCGGCGTGGGCCTTGTGTGTCGCTGGTGTATGCATGATGGAAGAAGCTGCTCATCTTGTCGCCTTTGGATGTTTAAATGACCATCAGATGCTCCTAAGCAGAATTGGTTTTCATCACTGAAGACCACAGACTGCCATTCTTTCCTCCAATGAACTCATTCTTGACATTGCAAACATGCTCGACAGTGATGAGGTGACAATGGTACCATGCCAGCAGCACGCGTGCCCATAGTCCTGCTTCTAAAAGGCTATTGCATATCATTCTTGTAGACACCCTTGGTACAACAGAGTATCGAATTTGTGAACTCTGTGTTGTCTGGAACCACATCTGTGAGTTTGCGAATGATCTTCTGACCATCGATGCCACCATCATACCACTTCCAATACCTCTCATCCAACGTGGTGTGCAATTTGACGAAAAGATCAACCTGCTTCCCGAAGACCCCACTATATGACTTCGCTCAAACTCTGCCAACTGAACAAATGTTGCGTGCCTGCATTGTCCAGGCATGGTAGCTTCTTCAAAGAGCACTGAACAACATGATGCAAGATGAATAACTTCTTTCTTCAGTTTTGTGACACCATGTTAACCATTAAGCACATTTTAATCTATTGTATTGCTTTCAATCTTGAACACCAATTATATTTTAACTTTCATGATTTTACGTCCTGGCCCCTTACATTCAGACACCTTTTATCTGATAACCCCTTTTTACCTCTTGTCTTTGCTTTTATTATGTTTTACTGGTTATTTTTATGGATTTGTCTTTTATACCCTATACAACCTGGGTCTTTTGCACCTGGGTTGGTTTTACCATTTATATCTTTGTATTTATTGCTTTAGATGTGTTTCTTATTTTTGCATTTTTAGTATCTTTTGATTTTGTCCTTTACCTTTTACTGTATTGACTTTTAACTTTGATTGTGGGTTCTGTTTCTTTTACCCTTTTATTTGTCTCACTTGGTGCATTATGGCCTTAGCTGCCAATGCACCATAAAATCCCAACCGACCAACTTCTTTCTTCATGCCCTAATCCTTAAATACACACTGCATATTTAAGGTCTGCGCATATTGCCATTCTCAGTGACGTCATTATTTTATCCAATGACTTTGTCTTCGATCATTGTTTCTGCTGCCTTTAACTATTAACATATTATAATATGATGTTCCTAAAGGAATTCCTTCTGGGTGTTTTTTTTTTTCAATTTCTGCCAATTTACATTGTTTGCAATATTAGTTTGAAATTTTGGAATTTTCAACTTTTACACCACTAGAGGGCATAATTACAACTTTAGAGATATTCAGAAAGTGCATATTGTAATATTTCATCAATACCTATCCAACACAAAAATAATTTTTTATTTATCTCTGTAAACAAAAAGTTTGATATCTACAGACGGACAGACAGATGACAAAGTAAAAACTATTATCTCGTTTAAAATGATATAAAAATGGACTTGATTGAATGATGTATTTAGCTAGAAATTCGAAATTTACGTGTTCTATACCCACATCATAGATATTAATATATGTTATATGTCCACATCATAGCTGAGAAATGTAACTTGCTTTATGTTTTCATCAGTAGAGCAGCAGTTATATAAGCTTAGAGTAGAGATTAAATTTAATGGCTGTGTATGTAAGGGTGTATCATCCCAGTAGCCAAATAGCTAGCTTGCTTAGCTGCTGATAAAAGGGATCTAATTTCAAGCTCTGGATAAGGTACTGATCTTTCTGCTGAAATCTCACCTTTCTCACAGATCTTCTGTGGGGTATATTAAACTGACAGGTTTCTGTCAGACCTCTGTGGCAAGAGGCCTGACAGTTTTCTCTTCCTCATTAATTTCAACTTCCTCTTCCTCATATTCATGCACTAGTTCCTACAAATTATACTGAACATCAGGCCACTATCACCATTAATTTGGACAGAATCATTTGGGGGAAAAATCATGCCTGTAAAAAAAGGTTTTGTACTGTTTGGAGCAAAATATTCTTCAGTGAAGGTGAAACTAAAGAATTGCATCAAAGGCATAGATGCTGCTCTACAGTTGACTCCTGACTTCTTTTCAACCATTTTTCCCAAAGGATAACTCATCATACATTGATAAGTAGACCTTGAAATTTTTATAATTCTTTGGTCTAAATGTTGGTGTGCTTGAAGATGTGTTTGAAGGGAAATAAATAGTTTTGCCTTTTGTAAGAAATGTCCAGGTGACGGCAGATGTGGAGAAATAAGAGCACTTGTCTCTTTTGCCTGTGCATTTTCTGGTCAAAACTCATTAATCATTGGTCATCTGATCCTGAATCAAACAGGTTTTTTCATTCAAAGTCCATTTAATATCCTCATTCCTATGAAGAAATGTAGGTTCATAGCTTTACCAATAATGAAGGGATTTTCAAACTTGCCAGTCATATTAATTCATAATGTTAGTATAGTCTTTCTTTGGAAATATTACTGCCACCTGCATATTTCACCTTTTAAGCACATTATATGGTAAAGCTCTGAAAAACAGTTCTGTTTCATCACAATTGAATAAGTTTTCTCTTTGTAGTATTCACAAATACCCTGCAGCTTGATTAACCAATCAATAACCATGTCTTCTGCCTCTGAAGCAGCTTCTCTACTTATTTTTGTAAGAAATATTGTGTTGAGTTTGAAAAATGTCCAATGAACCATTTGAAACTTGTAAATAAGAAAATTCCAATTCATTGGCAATTTCAATAACTTTTTCTCAAATAAAAATTCCTGATAATGGAAAATCATTGGCCCTAACTCAGCAAAACTATTCATAGGTAACATTATGAATAACCAGTTTTTGGAAATGCTATTTTACATTAATGTTTCCATTGGAATCATTCTCTACTCACCTATGGGTTAGCAGAATCTATAGTGTGAATATACTATCTGTAGTGTAGAGGGAATTTATCCAAAATACCTTTTCAGTATCCATGTCTGTTATTAGAAAAATCTGCTATTTGGAGGAAAATGTATCATTACAACATGACCAGTTCTGTTGACAAGTTCCACTGTGCAAATCAAATAAAAAAATCTGGAAAGTTAATATGTCATACCAGCTGGAAAAAATGTTAGTCGATGATGATGTAGTGGTTAGCATAACTGGCATGTTTCCAGGAGACATGGGTTCTAATCTCACTCACAGCAAATCCAAATGTTTTTCAGCTTATTGTTTCATGAGTTCCATGGCTACAGAACACATCCTGTGATTCTTTATTACTGAATTATTGAAAGTATCTTATTAAGAGGTATCCATTAAGGGACCTTTTATAGTAGTAGGTAATTAGACTACTTACATGCTGAAGTAAGCATGGGTATATATAGTAGTTGCATTGCTTGCATAACATCATTGTGTTTTTCAGTGTCTTGATCTCTAGTGTACATTGTGCATAGTTGTTTTTTCTCATCATGGAAATTTGCATAATATGAAAGTGAGTGGTGAAGCTGTTAATGCTGACAGAGTGAAATTTAGAGAAGAGGTCCTGGTTAATAAAAAAGGAGTTCTTCCCATAATTTCAGATAACTGCATTTAAAAGAGCAAAATTTACTCCAAAGAATTTGAAAAGTTGTATTATTTAAAATTAATTTTTATCTAATATTTAATAAGGCATATTTTTATGAAATACAGATTTTAATTACAGTATATTTATTTAGTTATTATTAGTCATTAATAAACCATTAGACTGATTTCGTTTACTTGCAAACATACATCAGACATCAAACATTGCAAAACCTGAACAGTTATTAAGTAGTTAATATACACAGATGGGGGAGCAGATTAGAACTTGTGGATAAGATTTTGTGGATGCAGATAGAACTTTTGCTATCTGCACAGATCTGATGATTATGAGTCCCCTAAGTCCCTGTTGGCTGTTGTATGCACTGAAGTTGTGCACACTGGAAAGCTCAGAAGCATCACAGTAAACTGCTGTCAGATCCCCAACTGAAGCCAAATCCCCTACAAACACATAGCAATTCATGGTTCTAAACCACTTTCTACTACAGGTAGGGACTTGATTTTTTTAGTACAACAGTGGGCAAAAGCCCATACTCCAGAATTAGAACATTTGGGCATTATCGCTCTGTGCAAAATGAAACTGATGAGCTACAGCTGATCAGTTGCACATGGATTTCAATGTAAGACATGAGAGGCCAGTTTCATCAGAAGCAATGTGTCGAGAACTCTATAGAGCAGGACTTCTTAAACTTTTTCCACTCGCGACCCCTTTTTGCCCCAGAAATTTTTATGCAACCTGGGTATATAGGTATATAAAATAGGTATACAAATCAAACATTTACTGATAATAAAACATAAAGAAATTTTAAAACAATTCTTTGGTATACATATAATTTTACCATTTATTAAAGACGAATGCAAATTGGCATACTAATGAGATGGATGTGCTCGGTTATTTTTACATAAAGAATTAAGTCTGGGTTGAATATTTGACACTGCAGGATGTAGAGCATCTTCAACGTTTTTCAGAGTTGATCCATATTTTCATTTCCTGTGGCCGAGTGGTTAGCACGCTTGGCTACTGCTCTAAGGGACCTGGGTTCGAGCCCCGGAATTAGGCATGGATGTGTGTGTCGTTTTTCTGCTGAGGTTCTTGCCATCCTCTCAGATCTCCTACTGTGGCATATAAACTGACAGGCTCCTGTCAGACCTCTGTGGCAAGCAGCTGCTTGAGGGGGTATTTATTTTATTTTTATTTTTAATCGTCAATGCTGAGAACACCGCTTCGCATAAATACGTAGTACAAAATGGGAGAAGTATGTTTAGGGCCATTTCAGAAATTGTTGGAAATTCTGTCCTAATTCCAAGCCAAAATTCATTTAATGATTTTTTAGGAAACTCAGGTTTGAAACCTGTGTCATTTGATAACTCTACAAATTCTTCTGGAACTTTTAATGGCAGATGACTGACGTTTTTGATTTCAGTTGAGTATGGTTTATGAACCCAACTTAGTTTTTTAGAATCAAAATTTGAAGGGAAGTATTTCTAAAACTCTGTCTCCAGGCACTTCAGATGATCAATTATAACTCTTACAATTAAATCTTTGGGAAGGTTATTTTCAATTATAAAATCATCTGTAGCTGTAAACATTTCTAAAGAACCATTTTCCACACTATTCTTCCATATGTTAACTTTTTTAGTAAAACTTTCAATTTTATCTTTTAGCATAAATATGTTACAATTTTTCCCTTGAAACAACATGTTTAAATCATTGAGTTTTTCGAAAATATCTGACAAATAACACAGTTTTGAAATCCATAAGTCATGAAAAAAATTAAAATCGGATTTCTGCTCAGTCAAAATTATAACAACTTCATCTTTCAATTTCAGTAATCTGTTTAACCTTTGCCCTCTTGAGAGCCACCTTACCTCTGCATGTAGTAATAAACTTTTGTAATCAGAGTCCATATCTTTGCAAAGGTTTGAAAATATGACTGTTAAGGGCACAGCTTTTAATGAAGTTAATGATTTTGGTAGTATTGCGAAGCACAACATCTAACTCTGGTGATTTTTTTGGCTATGAGTGCCTCTCGATGGATCATGCAGTGAGTAAAAGTGATATGTTCATTTCAACCAGCTTTAACTTTTGCGACAAATCCAACATTCTCACCCACCATTTATCCAGCACCGTCTTTACAGACTGCAATGCAATTTTTCCACTGTAAACCTTCATTTGTGAAAAATTCATTGACTTTAAGATATATATCTTCCCCTCTTGTGCATCCTTCCAAAGTGTGATGAAACAATAATTCCTCATATATGCTTCTTTCATAAACATATCTTACATAAAGTAACAACTGTGCCATGTTAGAAATATCAGTTGTTTCAACTAACTGAATTGAAAACTTTGGGCTGCCCTTAAGCCTGGTAATAAGCTGCTGGAATTGGTCTTTACTAATTTCAGAAATTCTTTTGATAACAGTATCATTCAATAAAGGAATTTTACGAATTTCATCCCCATACTTTTGCCATGATATTTCTGACATTTTAATAGCAGTAGGTAACACGAGATCTTTAGTTTTTGCAATTAAATAAGAAGTTTCGTAAGATGCAAGTAAATATTTTTCGTTGACAGTAACAAATTTCTCAAAGCATTGTTTTTCTTTATTTGAAGATTTTACATGTCGTTCAAAATATTCCTTTGGTTTATTGCAGTACGGTGCATGCTTGGTATTAAGATGTCGTTTTAGTTTAGCTGGTTTCATGCTCTCCGCAGCCAAAACTTCATTACAAATTAAGCAAAGAGATTTTTCCACACCATCATGATTATTAGAAGTAAATCCATATTGCAAAATTAATTCGACATATTTTCTTTTTCATGTCAATTTAGGTGTACTGGTAGCGAAGTCTCTGATGCATTGTCATCAGCACGCATTTTTACCTCCTCTGTTTAAATTTAGCCACTTATCCATAATCCAATACAATCCAAAGATATACTATTTTGATACATGCTGAGGAATGATGGTAGGAAAATATTAAGTCTTTACTTTCTGTAATTAAACTATTATGTTTTTATAAGAGCAGAAAACTTTATATGTACAGTCAAAACAATGCTAATAATAGTCTCGAATCCAAGCCGAGGTGTTTCTGGCAACATCGTTGACACTGCGTGGCGTGACGACATGCACAATTCAAAGCGCACATGTTGTGTGTTAAGAACAAGGCTGCAGTGAAGTTGTGCTGCCAGAAACACAAGATTCATTTCGCATTTCATTTTGAAATTAATTTTTGGTCGTTGCGCCTTCATAAACCTTTTACTCTTGCTAAATTTTTTGCGACCCCGACATTCAGTTATGCAACCCA
This sequence comes from Ryuthela nishihirai, assembly GCA_038380435.1. Taxonomy (NCBI): domain Eukaryota; kingdom Metazoa; phylum Arthropoda; class Arachnida; order Araneae; family Heptathelidae; genus Ryuthela; species Ryuthela nishihirai. The sequence goes on from JAWZYU010000019.1 coordinate 21,796,157, forward strand.
TAGTTTAAGAAGCTATGCTATAGAGTACAAAGGGAACCTCCTGTGTATTGAATTGCTAGGATGTTTCTTAAGTCGGTGCATTTTATTGTCTACTTGAAAAATTATTATTGCAATATAAATATGAACCTTACTCAGCAAAGTATAAACCATAATTTTCAATAGTTCATAGCGATCTGTTGGCAAGTTGTTTGATTCCTCTTCGATGGCATGTTTAGGCCTTGGAGATGAAAAACTCCTGACATCTGGTTTTGACTTCCTGAATTGTTTGAAATTACCTTCCTTGAAGAAAATGAGCCATGGACCAAAAGAAGTGGTAGTTGGAATGAGCTAGGTTCAGACTATATGCTGAACAGAAACTCAAATGCCAGGTCACAAAGTTTTTCTTTGATCAAAAGTGTGGTTTTGTGTTGTCTTGTTGGAAGAGTACATGATGTCTGTTTACCAATCCTGTGTAGCGTTGAAGCATCATACAATTCATACACTCCAATTGTGCAGAATAGAGATCAGCATGATGGCACATCCATCAGAGACCAATTCAATGTGCACTACATCCTCAAAATTCCACCAAGCACACAACCTTTCCTTCATTTTGAATTGTCATATCTTAGGAACAGGAAGTGCTGGCTGGCCTGGATCAAGCCATTACTTTTCAGTTTCCGAATTCTTGAAAAAGATATATTTTCATTACACAACAATTTGCCTGATGAAATAGTGATTGCATGAATTAGCAAAGTTTCCTGCAGACTTCAATACAATGGTTTGCTTGTTTAATAGTCAGTTCACATGGAACATTTCAGCAACTCCTGGCTACCTTATTGGTTGTGGGTACACACATCTTTTATCTTTTATATTGTCTTTTGTTTGGCACATTATGGCCTAATCGCCCATGCACCATAAAACCTCAACCAACCAACCAACCAACCTGGCTACCTTACTGATGCTGCATTATACAGATAATGAACAGAAAAGTGGAAACAAGGTTGCAGAAAGCCTTTAGTTTATGTTAAACAGTGGCTTCTATGGGCTGCTGATGAAGGCCTGAAACTTGCAAATGACACCCCAGTATGCTTAGCACCATGCCTATAAAGGCAAACCTGATGAAGTTGTATGTGATTATTGGTACCATGTTGTCAAGAGAAGAGCTTAGCGATTTCGAAAGGGGCATGAGTGTTGGAGCATGTTTGGCAGAGCTTCAGTCACTAAGACAGCTGAACTCACTGATGTTTCACAAGGAACAGTTTCCAAGATCATTTCTGCTTGGAAATCTAAAGGGAAGGTTGGGTTGTTTTACCTCTGAGCGGCACTTTTTTGCACACTAAGGGCTAAATGGCCAGGTCACAAGGACCCCGAAGGCTCAGAGAAGGTTGGGGGAGGGGACCCACAGGAACAGCTGTTGGGAGACAGATGGTAGCCTCCCGTCAAGGCCACCCAACGTGCACAGGGTATGGCTCTCCCACACACGGGGCCACGGCTTAACGTCCCATCCGATGGACGGCGGCTTTTCCAAGCCCAGCGGTGTTCCCTACTGACCGTGGGCAGGGCGGGGAATTTTGCGGAGATAACTCTCAACGCTGACCCAGCTGGGACTCGAACCTGGGAAGTACAGATTACGAGCCTGGCGCGCTACCGACTGAGCCACCCCCGCCCCTAAAGGGAAGGCATCATCTGCAAAGTGCAACAGTGGGCAAAAGCCCATACTCCAGAATCGGAACATTTGGGCGTTAGTGCAATGTGCAAAGTGAAATTGGTGAGCTACAACTGATCAGTTGCACATGGATTTCAGTGTAGGATATGAGAGGCCAGTTTCATCAAAAGCAATATGTCAAGAACTCCATAGAGTTGGATATCATGGTTGAGTTGCACTTCTCACAAGTCACTCATCACATCTGTCAATGCACATCATCATGTCCATTGGTGCAAAGAGCACAAGCAGTGGAGGAATGTGATATGATATGACAAATCAACTACACTTTGTTTATGACAAATGGATGAGTTGCACATTCATGACAGCTTCATTTGGGGAACCGAAGGAAGCTTACAACCCCAATTTCTTGTTTCTTACTGTTAAGGGTTCCAGCTCTTCTCTAATGGTAGTTATGTGGTGTTTTCTCATGGCATGGTTTTGGTGCACTCATTCTGTTAAAGGCAAGATTAATGCTAATTGCTTATATGACATTCTTGAGTGATCATCTTCATCCAATGGTACAGCATTTCTACCATGAAGAGAGGTCTGTATTTCAAGATGACAATGCTCCCATCCATAGAGCACATCACATGTTTGTCACCCAGTGGTTTAAGGAGCAGAGACTGAACTTTTCACATACCATGGCCACTGCAGTGACCAGATATCAACCTATTGGAAAATCTATGGGGACTTCTGGAATGAAGTCTGACAGCATTTTCCAGTTCCACCAAACAAGTAAGAAATTATCACATTTTATGTGGATGAATGGTGTTGCATCCATCCTGCTGACTCTTAGATCGTGATGTATACAGGTTGTATTGGATTCTTTTGGTGGTGGTTCAACACTGTATTAGAGATTTTATGTTGCTGTTTCCATTTTTTTTTTGTCCTTACCTGTAATTACTTGTGAGCAAACAAGTTAAAAAAACCTACAAGTACTTGCTGGTGGATTAACTTCGACAGCATGGCACCAGAATGTTGGAATCTACCAATATTGCCCATCCTGATCATGGCTTACTGTCAAGACTTGTCACCACCTTTGAGTTTTTTAAATCATGTTTGAGCAACATGAATGGAAACTGCCCCTCCTCACCTTCCACTCTGCATAAATTTCAGACCATTTCAGTAGCTTTTAATCCTTTTTTCAGTAATGATGTAATATTGCACAAATTTCAATGCCTAACTCGTATATAATATTTTTATTGATAGAAACCAAGACTTCCATACTTGTAGTAGTTATGGATTGATGCAGTGGGTGTTATACTTTTCCTTTATACTAAGTTCAGATATATGCAAATGGAGCATGGTGGTGATATGTCACCATACACATTTTGCATGGCAAAAAATGCACAGACTTACGAATCACCTTAGTAGAACCTGTCACTCTATATCAGGAGCCTCATGACAGAAAAAAATTATTAAAACAGAGATAAAACTCTTTCGACAGTTTGCATAGCAATTAACTATTGATGGTCTATGTGTGTGTGCACCCATGTGCTTGGATACTGTAAGATATTGCATATGGATGGATATACTTATATATATCTATAATTTTAAATAAATAAAATTTTAATGAATGCTCTTATTGCATGCAGGCCAAATGGATATGTCAAGAAATGGAAAATAAACATTTCATATCAGTATTGTTTACTGGCCATTGATAGAAGCTGCAAAATGTCTTGATTAAAATGAATATTTTATATATATATACAAAGAAGATATACTGCAAACCTCAATTTATAAACTAATTTTACAAAATTTTTAATTCAGTTAAATGAAATCGATTAGTGTAACTGATGATTCTCAAGAGCTGCTGTATCTTGTTACCCATAACTTACCTTTTATCTATTTTTTTTATCTTCTCCATCTGTACTTTTTTTTATTGAGTATCTTATGATTATCAGAGATCGCTATAAGGGGTGGGAGTGGAGGTGGCTCAGTCAGTAGTGTGCCAGATTCATAATCCAGCTCCCAGGTTTGAATCCCAGCTGGTTCAGCATTGAGATTTATCTCTGTAAAATTCCCTGCCTTGCCCATGGTCAGTAGGGGACACCGATGGGCTTGGAAAGGCTGCTGTCAGTCAGATGATACGTTAAGCCGTGGCTGCGTGTGTGGGAGAACCACACCCTGCACACATTAAAGAACACTCTATCTCCCAACAGCTGTTCCAATGAGTCCCTTTTCCCAATCTTCTCTGAGCCTTCGGGGTCCTATGAGCCCTGGCCATTTAGCCCATGGTGTGCAAAAAAGTGCCACTCAGAGGTAAAACAACCCAAATGATTATAATGATATCTGAAAACACATATAAAATACTCAACTTAAATGCTTTTAAAACAGAACCAAGGACCTCTTTAAAGACTCTAGATTGTGTAAAGGCAATGTCAAAATTTTATTACACATTTCAAAGATATAATTTTAAGGATAAAATATTTGAAGAATGTTCATCCCTTTTGATACATTTCAGTTGTTATCTTCTAAATACAGTTTGAAATGTTAAAGAAGTAATTTTGACACTTTTTTTTTATTAGTGCAATGAGAGATCAGTATATGAGAACTGGTGAAGGTTTCCTCCTGGTTTTTGCAGTAAACAATGCCAAATCATTCGAAGATATCAGCATGTACAGAGAACAGGTATAATTGAAATATAATATATATTTGGGTTAATTTTCTTAAAGAAATAATATTTTATCAAATATTACTATTTCAACTGGCAATATGTATTTTCTGTGCAGTTTATAATAATGTAAGAAGTAATAAAAATATAAGCAGTGAACTTTTACTTTACTGGAATAATTATTGAATATGTATAATGTGGTTTGCATGCTATTTTTTACTTAATGTAAAAATATAAATGTATATGTATAAGTTATAAATTGTATAAAATGATTATATATTCCAAGTGATTAAGTCTTTTTTTCTATCGAAGTACGATAGCATAATTTTAGTAAAACTGTTATAACTTTGGTTTCTGAAGACAGAGTGTACATCTGTGTTATTGGCAATCTGCAGTATTTTAGGAAATTCTCTGGGAAACAAAAACTCAATCAGATTGATTTCATGTCACATTGCTAGTGTTTGTCATTCAACTCTCAATGTAATTTAACTAAGGAATTTGCTTCAGAGCACATTGTTTCAAAAGAACAATCTACCAACCAAGATCAGTTTTCATCACTTTAATTTTTTTTATATTTTTTTGCCACATCTACACCCTTACCAGTAATATTAATAGCTCTAAACTAGAAGGATAATTTATTGCCCTTGAAAAATATAGGATGCTGGTTTTCAAAAAACAAACTTTTAATTTTCCAAAATTGACATTCTTTAACTGTAGTAATTCACACTAATGGGTGATTGGAAAATATAAATAGTAATATATTATTAGTCCTCTAAAATGCAAAAAGCGTGTCTCATTTATCCCTAAAATGTAAAATAGTTGTTTTTTCGTATTCCCTAGGGTTAAGCAGCAAATCATCCACTAATATATATTAAATAATTTATATATTATTGCAATATTGAAAATTTTAAAAGTAAGTACTAGATTTTTAAAAATAAGGAATAACTGGCCAAATTTTAACCAGTTGCCTTTTCCCACCCATCCTGGTGGTGGAGAGACAAATTGTTGCTGCCAAAGTAAATAATTGATGCTCATTACACTCCACTTTTTAGTGGTGGAGTGTAATGAGCCCTTGCTGTCAGCCCTTGCTCATTACACTCCACCACTAAAATAGCAATTTTCTAGCCCAAATTGATTGTTTGCAATATTTTTTTTTAATTTTGATATTTAAACCATCAGAGGCTGTAATTAAAACTTTTAAGGATTCTAGAAATGTGAATCATAATAGTTTATCAATACTTATTTGACTCAAAAAGAATTTTCAATTTATTGCTAAAAACAAACAATTATCTCTTAAAACACAAAAAAGTACATTTTCCTCCCCCTCTTGTGGTAAAGGGAAAAATTCGTTGTTGTCAATGCAAACTTCATGACATTCACATTTCATGACCAAAGTTTTAAATTTGTAACATAATTGCATCACTTGCAATATTAGTTTGCAATTTTACAATAATATTTCCAAATGTGCTAATTGTAATATTTCATCAATTATTCCTATCCAACCCAAAAAAAATTTTCAGTTTATCTCTAAAAACCAAAAAAGTTTGTCTACAGATAGACAGATAGATGACAAAGTGAAAACATTAGCTCATTTTCTCTGAAAACTAGCTAAGAGTTCATCTTGTGATCATCATTTACCAAATGGGGTAGATTGCAAACAGAATCTAAGTCAGATATTTTAAGATATGTAGACCATTTAAAACCAGTTTAGTCATGAAATTATAGAGAAAGGGTGACAGAACACCTTGTCTAACTTCAGTTGCAATGCTAAACCAGTCTCTGCAGGCTTTGCCAACGTCACCTATGACTCAGTATTTATTATAGAGTGTATGACCGAGTGGTTAGCACGCTTGGCACTGATCTAAGGGACCTGGGTTCGAGTCCCAGGTAAGGTATGGCTGTTTGTGTTGCTTTTCTGCTGAGGTCCTGCCATCCTCTCAGACCTTCTACTATGGCATATAAACTGACAGGCTCTTGTCAGACCTCTGTGGCAAGCAGCTGCTTGAGTGGGTATTTATTTTTATTTATTTATCATATTAGCTAACTTTTCAAGTGTAATTACAATGGAGCATCATTTATATTTTTATACTTTTTCTCAATTTTATGTTTTTGTTGTTTTATGCATCAAAATGGAAGTCCTGGACATTTCTCACTATTTTCAAATTATTTCAGTTTCATGTAAATCATTTATACCCTTTTTATGTTCTTATATCTGGTGTGCAGAACAAAATCGAAGGCAGGGGTGGCTCAGTTGGTAATGTCCAGGCTCATAATCTGCAGTTTCTCAGGTTTGAATCCTGCCTGAGTTAGCATTGAGATTTATCTCTGCAAAACTCCCTGCCTGTCCTCTCAGTAGGAGACACTGATGGTCTTGGAAAGCTATCATCTCTCAGATGGGATGTTAAGCTATGGCCCCATTTGCGGAAGAGTCATACCCTTGTAATGCTCCAAAAATATATTAAACTTCTTCTCTTTGGACCTTTTAACTGATCCAAATTAAATTAATACTCCCGGTAGCATATCGGGTGCCAGGCAATATTAACTTGCCAAATAAAGTTAAACTAGGGTTCATTAGATATATGGGCATTACTTATTCAGTAACAAATCAAAAGATTGTCAATTTTCTAAAATTATATCTTAACAAAATCAATTATTGTTGCTCAAGAGAAAAAAATAGCAAAGTCAAAATATTCATATAACAAACAAAGTTTATTTCCAAAAAATTCACAACTTGCCATATAAACTGATGAATACAAAATAGTCTGAGCAAATAAAAGCTCATTTAAACATCTCCAAAACTGACAAACTTCTCAGCTAACATCGTTCTCATTACTTTCTCATACTGACTATCTCCACTGTCATCACTACCTTCCTACTAACTCCGTAACTTAACATCACTTAGTATACATGCAGAATACAACTGACACGTATGTGTTGCTTGAGGGGTAGGGGGGGTATTTATTTTTTTCGTTTGGTATGTAACATGACCTATTTCTGTTAATTAGTTATCTGTAAAAAAAGTTCTAAATGAAATTTTTTTGGCTGAGTGGAAGGAAAAATAGCTTGGTCTGAGATTTCATTTCAATTTTTCAGGCTGGTCACTGGAAAGGTTAAAGTACTGTAGGTTACTAGTTCCCAGAGTCAAATGCAGTGCCATATCCATCTTTTATTTCTTTCCCCATAGAAAATGACCCATTTAAATCTTTTTTAAATCAATCCTGAAAATCTGTCACTAAATTTGATAATAAATAAATGCCTGATTATTTGGATATCTCATAAAGTTTCCAAAAAAAAGAAAAACTAAAGCATTATACTGTTGTGACAGCTATTACTTTGACTTCATTTTACACCTGAGCATTTTAGTTGTTCTTTTATTTATCACAATGTTTCTGAATTTAAATTTTATGGTGAATGTTCCTTGAGCTGTTGGCATTCATTCAGTTCATGATCACTTAAAATTCACTCAAAAATAAGCAGTAAAATGGATGTTTCTAATTGTAAAATATTTAATCATTTGGTAAGAATGTATTTGTCCAAACCTTGAAATTTTTATTGTATTTTTAGTGTAGAAATGTTTTGCTATTTGGAAAAATATATTTTGACAGTTTATATATATTGCAATTTTGCCAAATGAATTTTCTTGAGTTATATGCAACTATAGCAGAGTTATAGCAACTTTTGATTCTGGAATGATGATTTGTCTGATATTTGAAATGAAATAAAAATTAATGTTAGAAATATGTCAGAACGTCTGAACGAGGTAATTCTAAATATAGTATTTGTTATTAATCACATACATCATGTGGTTTACAAAAGTATTTTGTACCTAACATTGGTAAAAGGGTTGGCTCTATTGTTTTAGCCATGACACTTTTTTTACCCTTGCACAAAGTAGGTCACAAGGACACCATACCCTGAACCTTAAAGTTATGAAACAGCTGTTCTATTATATGCATTAAATTTGGTGAGGTTGTAATTAAAATATGAACTGTTTTTGTAGACCCAAAACCAAAAAAAAAGCTTTTTAAAAAGATTTTTTCTGAAAGTTCACAGTATTTTCAGAAAAACTAATTATACAGTTTCAATTGATAATGAGCAATTTTTCATGGGGTCCTCATATAATTTTCAAGATAAAGAAAAAGTCATATAGACATATTTTAATATAGTTACACTGCCTGGCCAAATTATTATAAACACTACACCATGTATGAAGCACTGTGAAACATGCTAATGTATGCATAAGTTCTTATGGACATTAGTATTCCTTGTTACTATTATTTACATCACTATGAAGTCCTATAACAACTGTAAAGGAATGGTGGAAAGCAAAATGAAATGCAACATGGGTAAAAGGCTGATCTGACTGATTTTGAAAGAGGGCTCATCATTGGAATGTTATGGGCAGAAGCATCTGTGTAACACAGGTGATGGAACTTGGCAAAAATCATAGGGCACAATATTCCCAGTGTATGGAGAATGTCAATGGTCTCAAAACCAAACCTGCCAATCACAGCAAATGGATAAGGGAAAAGGCTATGAGGCTTTATCAATAGTAATAATTTATTTAAATTCAACAATATATTTCTGATGAACATTTCTTAACCCTTTCCCTGATTGCTGCCAAGACAAATTGATAACTATTATGTACCATTAATTGCTTGCAGTTACTTACCTGGAGTATGGAATATCTGACTTGAATCAAGCACTTTTAGATACACATGTATTTTCAAAAATTCGATTAGAAGTTCCCATTATTGCATTTTCACATATCAGGTCTCATCATTGGATTTTAAATTTACATTGTAAGCAGCTTCCATTGTCTAAGCTACTTTCATCATCGTCAAGCAGCCATCCAGACTCCATCCAGGTCCAACCAGACTGTGCAGTTTAATTCTACAAGCATATCTGTCCTGAGCTACATCTGTTGCATCCGGCCACTGCACACCAATTCTAACAAGGTCCTGTTTGACATTGTCTACCCACTGCATCCTAGGTCTCCCCCTCCTTCTGAGGCCTCTAGGCACACTGTTCATAACCCTATTCGCCAATCTATAATTATCCATACGGGCAACATGGCCAAACCAGCAGAGTTTGTTTCTGCACAATATGCTGCTTAAAGGAGGTTGTAGACTCCTTTGCCTAACCTCATCATTAGTTACAAAGTTAAGCCACCTAATACCCAAGATACTGCGTAAGCATCTGGAATCAAAAGCATCTAGTTTCCTGTTATCTCGTTTACAAAGTGTCCAAGTTTCACTACCATAACTAACCCCAGAAAGAACCAAACTATTATACAGTCTAATTTTAGTCTTTAGGTATATACACCTATTTCTCCACACTCTCCATAGATTCTTAAAAGTCCCGGCAGCAATCCCTATTCACCTGTTAATCTCATGCCGCACATCACCATTATCTCTTACATAGCTCCCAAGATAATTAAACTGTGACACCTGCTCAAGACTGCAGCCATTCAGATTAACTGAATCACAGCCTGCCTGACCAATTTTCAGCACTTTAGTTTTCTCTCTGTTTATAACCAAACCTAGTCTACTACCAGTTTCATCAGCAGCTCGAATGAAAGAGTTCATCTCATCAGCATAATCTAAATCAGAAATTTTAGTATCTACAGACCATTTAAGGCCAAAATCTTTTCCTTGCAATGAATTTCGCATAACATAATCAATAACCAAACTAAAGAGAAAAGGAGACAAAATGCACCTTGTCGAACACCAGAAGTAATGCTAAACCAATTGCTACAAGACTTACCAACTCTCACACACGACTCAGTGTTATAGAGAGCTTTCATTATGTTAACTAACTTGTCTGGTATACCATATGATCTCACAATCAACCATAAATTATGACTATCAACAGAGTCGAAAGCTTTTTTGAAATCAACAATGCTACCAACCAAAGGTTTCTGAAACTAAATATTTCTCAAGAATCTGCCTGTGAAAATATCTGATCCACACATCCTCTACCACTTCTGAATCCACATTGCGCATCACGCAACTGCCTGTCAACCAGATTCTTAATTCTATTAAGCACAATCATGGAAAGAACTTTACCTGGAACAGAGAGTAGGCTGATACCCTTACAGTTATCACAAGAACTACAATCACCTTTTTTGAAAATAGGGATAATAATAGCTCTGGTAAAATCTTTAGAAACCATGCCTTTATCATAAAGATATTCAAAATTTCAGTCATCCATGTGGTAACCGAAACATTCCCAGCTCTAAGCATTTCTGTAGTAATTTCATCTACCCCTGGGGATTTATGAAGTTTAAGTTTAGGAAAAGCCAAAATAACTTCAGAATTTGTTATAGGGCCAACATTAAAGCCACCAATGCATCTATGATCATTACAAACAATGGGAGTAGAACTAACCACATTGTTTAGAACATCACTGAAATGCTCAGCCCACCTAGCCATGACAGAATCCTCCCCTTCTATAACCTTACCTTGTTTATCCTGCAATCCTTGTATGCCTGTCAGTTTTCTACCACATAAAACATTAACTATCTGGTACAGCTCTCTGCTGTTGTGCTGCCTAACTGCTTCCTCAGCTTTGTCAGCCAAGCCATCAAGCCAAAGATTCTTATCAGCAGCTAACTGATTCTTTACACATTTATTAAGCTCTTTGCCATTCTTTCTATTAGGATTGGTAGGGTATTGATTAAGGACATTCCTACAATTCTTTTTTTCTGAAATAAGCGTAAGTGCCTTACCACTCAAATAATTCGGCCTCCTCTGCTCCTTTTTTCTTAAAAGAGTACTGTTAGTTTCCAAAAAAGCCTGTTTAAAATGGTCCCATTCTTCCTCAACTTCAGTGGTAAGCAAACCATGACTGTCATAATGACTTATTAACCTATCATGGTAAGCTTTAGCTGTAACTGGGTCTTTCAGAGCTTCAGTATTAAAGGTAAATTTTTTAACCCTAGCACAACACTTTTTAAGTTTAAGTTGCAAGACACTTTTAACAAGGTAATGGTCAGATCCAATTTCAGCTCCCCTATATGCCCTGGTATTCCTAACAGAATGTAACGCTAAAAAAAATGAAATCCTTTTAAAGTTTGGACCCTTTGATCCAATTATTTTCATGCTCTGGATAGCTGAGTCAGGCACCAGGCAATAATTAATAAATTGCCAAAAAATAAAGTTTAATTAGGGTTCGAAATACCAGTGAGCATTAATGAGTAAGAATTCAAAAATATTAAATGATTGTCAAAATTTTTTGTTAATGCTAATCAAAACAAACTAACGTTCCTCAAGAGAAAAAAAAATTAGTAAAGTTTGAAAAGGTTTAAATAACAAACAATTTATTTCCAAAAAGCATTCACCAAAACTTCAATAAAGAAGATACAACATCATTTCTTACTACAAACATCTTCACAAATTCCAAACTAAAACTAAAACTGGGGCGGGGGTGGCTCAGTTGGTAGCGCGCCAGGCTCGTAATCTGTAGTTCCCAGGTTCGAGCCCAAGCTGGGTCAGCGTTGAGATTTATCTCTGCAAAATTTCCCCGCCCTGCCCATGGTCAGTAGGGGACACCGATGGGCTTGAAAAGGCTGCTGTCTGTCGGATGGGACATTAAGCTGTGGCCCCGTGTGCGGGAGAGCCATACCCTGTACACATTAAAGAACACGCTGGATGGCCTTGACAGGAGGTTACCATCTGTCTCCCAACAGCTGTTCCAGTGGGTCCCCTCCCCCAACCTTCTCTGAGCCTTTGGGGTCCTTGTGGCCTGGCCATTTAGCCCATGGTGTGCAAAAAAGTGCCACTCAGAGGTAAAATAATCCAATCCAAACTAAAACTGATCTCTGAACTGTGCTGTGCTCTACTCTACTATCTTCTTTGCTATTGTGACAACATGTCACCAGGTTATAACAAGAGGTACAAAGCTCGCACGTGTCATGTTGCATGCCGGGAAAGACATTTGCATAAATTGACGAGCCACAAGCTATGATGCAAGAGTGGGCGTGTCCTTGTGCACGCGCTTTAGCGGGTGACAATCGAAAGTTCGGAGTTGCGCATGCGCAACTCCTAACTCTTGGAAACGAGCGCTGTGATGCCAAAAAGGAAATAAAAATCCCCAAAATGATAAATATAACGTAACTTAAACAAAACTGGTTAAGGTAAAGTGAAAGTGAATGAGGGGGCATCACAAGAACTAGCTCATTTGCTGTTAACTAATAAACAGGGTGATTCAAAACTTATCATTCAAATTTCATGGGGAGGTAGGGAATACGTCAGGAAACCGATTTCACATAGGAAAGTATGTCCGCAAACGTCATCTACATGAACAAAATGGACAAGTAAAGTGAACACAAGGAAACAGTACAGTTTAGTGGTAACGAATGTGACTTTTATTCCAACAAGGTAAAGTACAGGTTCACAGTAGGTGCTCAAAATTGCGACCATTTACATGGACACAGGATTCACAGCGCCGTTGCATTGACTGCCGAACATTTTCAAAAACGCCTGGCATATCACGGACAATGCCTGCGGCGGCCACTATTCGTGCAACTAGGTCCATTTCACTGTCGACGGGGGTCTCGTACAAATGGTATTTCATGGCCCCCCACAAAAAGAAATCCATGGGCGATAAATCAGGTGACTTGGGTGGCCAAACGATCGCTGATGACAGCGGGAGTGGTCGGGCGAGCTGTACACTGGTTGGGTACACACAGCGCCCTCTACATACGCATGTGTACATTTGCGGACATACTTTCCTATGTGAAATCGGTTTCCTGACGTATTCCCTACCTCCCCCATGAAATTTGAACGATAAGTTTTGAATCACCCTGTATAATCAGTCATATTCTTATGCAGCCCATCAGGTGAAACCCATGTGTACTTATGTATGTCGTGGTGTTTGTAATAAGTGTTAGTTATTTTGAAACCATTGAGTTTACTTACCTGTAGGAGACGTTGCCCATTGCAGCTACCAATACGAAAAGGACCTATCACCCCTCCCCAAAGATCAGAGTCAGCACCAGCTTTAGCATTGAAGTCATCTAGAACAAGGGTAACATCTCCTTTCTTGACAGAATTCAAAATATCCTGAAGTTGTCCGTAAATCCTATCCTTCTCATCTTCATCGGCATCCTCAATGGGGGCATAACAGCAGATAACATTCAAGTCTTTAATGCTTGTGTGAAATTTTGCTGTAAGAAACCTTTCATTAATGCACTCATATCCACTTGCCACTTTGACTGCATCCAAATATGCCATTGAGGTCATCTTGTCTTCTTTGAGAGTTGATGTTTTAGTTTCGCATTCCAAGTCCAAATTCATAAATCTTCTGATTGTTAATTTTAAGTGCTAATAACGTTTAAGTGCATCATCTAGCAATTAAATAAAGTAGAATTATATATATATAGAATAGGGAATTCACAGCCTTCAGTTGATTTCATCAAGTATTTTAACAACTCTTAAGCTGTCCTTAATCCACATGGCAAAGACGGGTGCAGAGGAAAATATTGCCTTGGGCTGGGTGTGATCTGAACCCACGTCCTCCTGATGACAGGTCAGGTGCTCTGGCTGTTGAGCTACTGGTAATTCACAGCCTTTGGTTGATTTCATCAAGTATTTTAACAACTCTTAAGCTGTCCTTAATCCACAGGGCAAAGATGGGTGCAGAGAAAAAAATTGTCTTCGGCTGGGCGTGATCTGAACCCACGTCCTCCCGATGACATGTCAGGTGCTCTGGCTGCTGAGCTACCAGCCACCAATCAGTCCTTCCTCTGTTGCTATGTTATGCACCCCCTCGATTGGAGGTACAATATCTTGTAGGCAAATGTGATTGCGTTGTGATTTCTTCTCCCTTCCAACTGATAATGGTGATATCTGTTAGAAAAGAGAAGCCGCATGAACCAAGCTCTCCTCTTGGCGGAATAGGTGTAAGAATTTTGTGAATAGAATGGATACTCACTCTGGTTTTGCATAAATATGAATATGACATTTAATATTCAATTTAAAGATGGGATAATTTGCCATAATTTTGGTTACTTTAAAGCACACTAATTCGCTATTGGGAAATACTGTCAAAACTTAATTTAACATCTTCTAATTAAGATGTGACACTTTTAACCAGAGGAAAAGGGTGATACTTCATACCTCATATTAGGAGAGTTCTTTCCAAGGGAGCCCACTGCTGATGTCCATCCATCATTAGGTGGCGATTATGGCATCATCTCGCTGTTCCTTCGGCGATGATTGCTGGGAGTGACATGAAGTAATTCACCATTACTCCAGGTCTGTAGGTCACTTCATTAGGCTTGGAAGGCATAAGGGATTCACATCTCACAATCTACGATTATTCAGTGCACAAGTATCTTCTGCCACCTTTCTAGCAGCCTGTCTCAACTGGAGATCTCCGGCTTGCACGAGGCCCCTCTTGTCACATCCTTGCTCTAAGTTGGTCTTGAAGTCTATTCATCTCTGTGTCTCTCGGAGTGTATGTGGGCATCTCTCTCACTCCTTTGTTCATCCCCCGTTTTATACTGCTATTATCACCCTATTGATTAATGTGGTTGCCTGATTGCTGTCCGAAGGGTGGCTCAGTCGGTAGCACGCCAGGCTACCTAGTCTGTAGTTCCCAGGTTCGAGTCCCAGCTGGGTCAGCGTTGAGATTTATATCCGCAAAATTCCCCCGCCTTGCCCACGGTCAGTAGGGACACCGATGGGCTTGGAAAGGCAGCCGTCCATCGGATGGGACGTTAAGCCATGGCCCCGTGTGTGGGAGGGCCACACCCTGTGCACGTTAAAGAACACGCTGGATGGCCTTGACGGGAGGCTACCATCTGTCTCCCAACAACTGTTCCAGTGGGTCCCCTCCCCCAACCTTCTCTGAGCCTTCGGGGTCCATGTGACCTGGCCATTTAGCCCATGGTGTGCAAAAAAGTGTCACTCAGAGGTAAAACAACCAAACCTGATTGCTGTCCAAATCTTCCCATGATCTCCTGGCCAGAGTCATTCTCATGGGTTGGACAGTGGTGTCAGGTAGCTAGGAGGGTTCAAGCTGGATTCACGCCACACATGTCCAGCAGTATCTTGACACTCAGAGTCGGACATAGTGAAGTGCTCTGCAATCATCCGCCCTCTGGTGTCGAGAAAGGTAAATTTATGGGGGTCTCCTTATTGCTTCATGTATGTGGGGGTCCTATTTCTTGTGTGCAGTGGCCTTGCCATCCCCCAGCTCTTCTTGAGGAGAAAAGCACGTTTCTTGGGCAGATGCTATGCATGAGAAGAATTTGGATTTAATTTAATTTTGTTCGTTAGGCCGAAAGAATAATTGAGGCATAATACTATAGCATCCTCAGGAGGATGTGGGTTCAGATCCCACCCAGCCCAAGACAATTTTTCCTCTGCACCCATCTTTGCCCTGTGGATTAAGGACAGCTTAATAATGGTTAAAATACCTGATGAAAAGTAGATTAAATTTGTTTATCCTGACAATTACTTAGTTGAAACCAATATGGCAGAAAAATCTGCACTTTTTTTATGAGAACAAATACACTTATATGTAGTGACGAAGTCTTTAGCCAATAGGCAAAGAGCTGTTTACCTCAGGTCTCAAATCAGCTGAAATAGAGATAGGTAGAGAGTGTCTCATCATTAATAACACAGAGGCACTTGCCTGTTGATCAGATGTAAATTTAAGTTGATGGGAAAAATTGCCTTGAGTGATGGAATAAGGGATCCCCAACTTCCTTACACATCAGTTGCTTTGACCACTAAGCTATTAGCTGCCATTCAAGTTTCCATTAACAAAGATGTAAGGAGATTTGATTGGGAGAAGCATAATGTCTCTACATGTTTATTGGGGTTACATATTTAATGGTACCCTGAAAGATGTTTTAAGTGTGATTTCTAAGTGATATTAAATGTGTTCTTTTACATGTAAAGGGTAAGCTATGTGGTTCAGGACTGTTTTTTCACTAACTTAAACTGGAGTGGTTGTTGTGAATTGAAGAAAATAACAATGTTGACAAAAAGGGAACTGGAACCTATAAACTTCAGGTTACAAACCTGGTTCACTTCTGACTGAACTGCATTTACATTAAAAAAAAAAATCAATGTACACTATGCTACCAAACTGTTCGGCACTTCATATTACACTGGTGCTCAAAAGTTATGCCAATTTTTGCATTTGTTGCTTATCTTGTGTGATAATTGACAATAAATAAGTCAGATTTTTTTTACATAAAAAAAGATGCATAATTTAATTTACACAAAAATTTGCATTAAACACAGTTGCATATGCAAAACAGGTCACTATAGAAAGCACCTCATTTGTACAGGGTTTATCAAAATAATGGAAACACATACTGTTTGTGGAGAACATTTTATTAATATGTTGTTGGTCCACTTTGGGTATTCAGAATAGACGCAATTCAATGAGGAATAGTCATGCACATATGGTAATGGAATGTGGGACCATTCTTCCTGTAAAATATGGCCCAACTGTGCCAGTGATGCTGGAGGTGGAAAGTGTGATCTGACTTTGTGCTCCAGATATTCTCACAAATGTTCGATAATATTAAGATCTGGAGATTGAGGTGGCCAGGGTAGCTGCTGTACCTCATCCTCTGCAAACCACACCTTGACACATTTCGCACAATGCACAGGTGCATTATCTGCTTGAAACCAGGGATAATCATTAGGGAACAATGCTCGCAACATTGGGTGCAGGTGGTCCCCGAGAATGGATTCGTACATTGTGGATGTGACACGACCCTGCATAATAACTAATGGCCCTAAGGAATGCCATGATATGGCACCCCACAGCATCAGGGATCCATCTCTATGCTTCAGAGTCAGAATCAAACAGTCGGGGTGGTCTCTTCTGCAGGTTTTAACCAGACTTACACTCTACCAGTGGTGGGAAACAATATGTAGCATGATTCATCAGACCAGATGACACATTGCCAGTTTTTAGCTTCCCAGTTTTTTTGTGCTTTGCACCACCTTACACATTTTGTTGTATTGATGTTGGTAATCAGAATTTTGTGGATTGCAGCACAGCTATAAATACCGGCACGATGAAGTTCCCAATGAACTGTTTGATGGAAACAGAATGATTGGTATTCAACTCTGCTGATATTTGTGGTGCTGTGGTCTTGTGCTCCTGTTGTACAATCCATGCCAACATTCGCCTATCCCTATCTGACAACTTCATGTGTCCACAATTTGTACATTTGGAGGCATCGCCATGTCCTTTTTGATAAGCAGTCATAATTTTTGATACAGTTCCTTGTGTTACACCTGCTATTTCAGCCATTCTGGTAACTGAAGCTCCTGCAAGACAGGCAGTAATGATCATGTCTTTTTGTAGATCACTGAGATCTGATATTGTCGACAGTTACACCACAATAGCATTTCACCTGTGCCTGTGGCACTGCTACGTGATAGCCAACATCATACTTCTCCCCTTTATATGCCTCACATTGCGGGTGATGTCGTCCCTTGATATGCATATGGCACATTGCGTGTATTCCAGTCACTGTTGGTGTTTCTATTATTTTGATAAACTCCTGTATGTAAGTGTCAGTTCATGTCAGAATCTAGATGTATATCATCCAAGATACCCTACCACTAAACAGGCCAGAAGAAATCTTTTGAGTGAAGAAATAAGGTGCAAACAGTCAGGATGCCTGAGGCTGGACATCTTCAGTCTGAGGTAGCCAGATCACTAAATGTGAATTGTAGCATCGTAAGCTGTCTTTGGAATTAATTTCAAACAAGCCAAAACATTGCTAGAAAACCCATTCCTGGACATCCTAGGGCCACACCAACCAAGAAGGACTGTTACTTGCTCCTAATTACAAGGGTCATAGAACTCATACAGCACACCAGCTTGCTTTTGATCTCACTGCATTCACAGGACAGGCTGTATACTGGCAAACTGCATCCAGAGGGCTTCATGCAGGTAATTTTTATACAAGGTGGCCAGTTGTGTGTCCCTTTGATGTCCAGCTAGTCAGAGACTGATTGAATTGGTCTCAACAACATCGCAACTGGACTCAATGTCAATGGGGCAATGTTCTATTCACTGATGACTCCTGATTTAGTCTGCAAATTGATTCTGGACAACTGCAGACAGCCTGGAACCAGATATCATCCCATTAACATCCAGGAAAAAGATAGTTTTGGATCTGGTGGTATGTTGGATGGGCAGACATCACTCTCAATGGCAGCATAGACCTTCATATCTTCCCAGGAGAGATGATAACAGCTGTAATGTATTGCAATCAGATCCTCAAACCTTATGTTGGTCCATTTCTCACAGCAATGGGTCTTGATTCAGTGCTAATGAACAATAATACTCACCCTCACAGAGCTTGCTTGGTGGACCAATACCTAGAGAATGAAACCATAAGCCATATGGACTGACCTTCATTAAACACCTGACCTAAATCCAGTAGAACATATTTGGGACACTCTAGAACAGCACATCATCAGTTACAATCCACCTCCCAGGACTCTGCAGGAGCTCTGATCTGCACTCATGCATGAATGGAAGTATTAGTTTGCAGATCAATTAAAACCCTAATGCATAACACCTGATTGTAGCATGATAAGTCATTGTGCAACCTGTGTTACTATGTTATCACTAAATTTTTATATGCCATTTTGAGGTAATGAATTTCTTATTTAAATATCTCATTAAATATTCATTGGATTCAAATTTTTTTCTCAGGTCTTAGTGTATACTGAAGATTAAATATTGAAATAAACTCGACTTTCTTGGTATATACTAAATATTAACCACTTTGTATGTTGATTTAATTTTAGAGGAAAAATTGTCTTGAGCCGGGTGGGATATGAACCCACGACCTCCTGATAACATGTCAGGTGCTCTAAACCACTGATTATGTTAGATTGATCGGCTGCAGGTAGCTCAGTGGTTTAGAACACCTGACATGTTATCAGGAGGTCGTGGGTTCATATCCCACCTGGCTCAAGACAATTTTTCCTCTAAAATTAAATCGACTTATGAAGTGGTTAATATTTAGTATATGCACTGAAGAGCTAAAACATTATGACCAGCATGTCTTTATGCAAATCGAAGCAACTGCAGGTAAACGACAGTGCGTGTGAAGGTCATGAAAGGGTATAAATAATAATTGATACTGAGCTCTGTTAATCAGTGTTATTCTTGTTCTTCAGATGGGAAAGGGCACGGACTTCAGTGAGTTTGACAAAGGCCAAATTATAATGGTCAGACGACTGTCAAAGCATTTCTGAGATGGCAAGGCTTGTGGGGGTGTTCATGATCAGCCGTTGTTAATACCTTCGAAAGGTGGTCCGAGGAGGGAAAAAATCATGAAGCGCTGGCAAGGTGTGGGCCGACCACTTCTCGTCGATGCTAGAGGTGAGTGAAGGCTATCCCTTATGGTACTAGCCAACAGAAGGGATACTGTGGCACAACTTGCCTATAATTTGAATACTGGTGACTGGAGTAATGTGTCACAATACACGGTACACAGAACCCTGCTGAAATGGATCTGCGTAGCTGCAGGCCACTCTGAATGCCCATGCTAGCCTCTGTTCACCGTCACAAGCACCTACATTAGGCAATCGAACATCAAAACCAGACCTTGAATGATTGGAAGAAGGTCATCTGATACTATGACAACTAAAACCTACCTAAACATCATTGCAGAACAGGTACATCCTTTCACGGCAATGGTATAGCCCCCTAGTAATGCCTTTTTCAGTAGGATAATGTGCCATGCCACACTGCCCGGATTGTTCAAGAATGGTTCATGAAACATGAGGAAGACTTCCAGGTATTGCCCTGGTCTCCAACTTCCCCAGACATCAATCCAATCGAGCATCTGTGGTTTGTGTTGGAATAGCACATCCGATCTGCAGCAGCTCAACCGTGTAACTTACAAGAATTAAAGGATCTGAAGAGTTGTTTTGGCAGTGTGGGAGATGACATCATATTAGGCTGCTGGTCATAATGTTTTGGCTCTTTGGTACATACAGATCATGGACTTCACCTGTATGTTTCATTGAAATCCAATGAACAGCTTATTTGTCATTCATGTTTTTGTGTTTGTTGCTTAACTTTTGAGGATCAGCATATTTGAGTGGATAGTCATATTGAAAGCTCCCTTTGAAAATAAGATTTTGTGAAAAAATGCCACTAGTGATAAATTGAAGATCCCACTGAATTCTCTCTAATATTAATTTTTAGCATTATTCATTTAATACTCAGAGAACTGTTGGAGTTAAAATGTTTAACAACAACTCTTGCTGTTATAATCAGCCTTATCAAAATTAATCAGATCTATCACAAAGGCCTTAACTGTCATAGTGATTAGGCAGCTAGCGACTTCCAGCAAGGCAAACTTCTGCTGTGTTAGCTCTAACTAAGGCTGTGGTCAGCAGTGACTTCGATCATAGTAGGGCATGTCCTTGTATGAGAAGGCCTGTAAAAGTTAGGAGTAGCTTCTAGGATTCTTCTCTGTCCTATATGTCGCAAATAAAAAAATATATATATAAAAAAAAAATCCTAAACATTTTTCAGAATTAACCAAAACTACACTACAGGAAGTAAAAAATGCAACACTTGCAAGAAGTTATGCAAATGTGACGAAATTTGGAGAGGTGGTAGTATGCAGAATAATGGGGGTACAGTGTGGGTATGGTGAAATGCGTTGCTCAGGGTCACCGTGATGTCAACTTTTTATTGTATTTTAATTGTAAGTCTGCCACTTTTATTGACAGTTTAGATATTTCAGTAATAGCACTTAAATCATAATATGTAAAAAAGTGCAATGTTAGAAAATAAGGATATTGACCAGTTACCATCTATGAATTGAACTGTGTAATGGCATTAACAACATAGTAAGTCCATTATTATGTATGCTGCCGCTGATTTGAAGATATTGTTAAAGAGTTTTATGCTAACTTTAGATCTTGAACTCTGGTTACTCAGCCTCATCCACTGTTAATTATACCATATGAGTGTATAAAACAGAGGATATTACCAGAAGCATCCATTCTTCTAATTATGACATGATCAGCATCCACCATCTGGTATGCATACACAAGTAATAAAGACCTGGATTCTAAAATATATAGCGGTGCCTGCTTCATGCTTATAACTTCTAAGAACTACCAACAGAATATCAATAGAATACCATCAAATTTTGTGCCACTCTACTTGAACTTGTATGCTGATTTAGTGTTATTGCATGACTTTAAAAATGATTAGCATCATGGAGGTCATCGGCGGCATTTGCTCTATGTGTGATCAGCATTATATTACCTGTTCATCTCCTAAGGACTGGTAGCTTTGAAATGTTTTAGCAGTGATAATTCCATCATATATCACAAATGAAAACCTTGGTTAAAGCAATTGCACCAGCAACTAGGAAATGGTAATTATCTTTGTTATACTTTGAAGTCTAGTGTATTTTAATATAGGTTTTAAGATTACATCTATGACTTTGTAAGTTACTTTATTAATAACATGTCTTAGTTATTATGGTTCCAACTTCTGTATAATATACTATGCACTTCACATGATTGGGATTATTCCATCATATATCACAAATGAAAACCTTGGTTAAAGCAATTGCACCAGCAACTAGGAAATGGTAATTATCTTTGTTATACTTTGAAGTCTAGTGTATTTCAATATAGGTTTTAAGATTACATCTATGACTTTGTAAGTTACTTTATTAATGTCTTAGTTATTACATGTCTTAGTTATTATGGTTCCAACTTCCGTATAATATACTATGCACTTCACATGATTGGGATTTGATACTCTGTGCTATCTAAATGTAACAGCTTTATCGTGTTTTATTAAACTTTTAATCTCATTTTTGTCTTGGTCAGCACGATGGTAGACAATGTGTTCACCATCATCCAGGAGAAAGGAATGCCACTCAGTGCATGCAACATCATGTACAGCTCCAGCACCTGGTGTCTTGGTATGAGGTGTCATTAGTCAGACATCTCAGTCAGAACTGGTCATCATAAGGGGATCTCTAACTGCCCAACGATACCTTACCAACATTTTGCAGCCAGTGGCTATCCCATTTGTTCAGCAACATGGAACCTTTTGCCAGCAAGATAATGGCCATCCACACACAGCCCTCATTAGTCTGCAGTATCTACTTGAGCAAAATGTTTAGGTACTACCATGGCCAGCACTCTCGCCAGACCTTTCACCTATTGAACACATCTGGGACATGTTGGGTCAACAGTTCCAACAAACACCCAAGAGGTGCACCAATCACTGTTGCTGAAATGGAACAGCAACTTCACGCTATTTGGCATTTTATTCCTCAGGAGGACATTATAGAGCTGTACAATAGCCTTCCCTTCCATGTTCATGAATGCATTGCTGTGTGAGGTAGTTCAACATCATACTAATTATACCACTTTACCGGATTGGTAAAGTGATAGTTTTCCATTTTTTTTTGATAATGTAATCAATCGCACACTTCAGTGTATGCTAACAGCTGCCTGCGTTTCAATAAAATGGCATTAATCCTTCAAGGCATTGCAATTTTTTTTCTTGTAGAGTAAAAGAACAATTACACTAACTTCTAAAATTATATTTATTTCATTTTTACTTCAATTAATAAACAGTGAGTTCTAACAGTTATTTTTTTAAATAATTTTTTAGGTAAAATAACTTTTGTCCATGAACAATAAAATTCAAAAGCTTATCCTTCAAACAATTTGCATATTAAAAGTTATCAAGTGAAAACTCGAAAGGTTTTCAGAGCCAGAACAGTGCTTCATCTTCAGTGAAGTAACACTAGAGAATTTAAATCTCCCACATAGTGTGAATGTGCAATTCCAATGTACCAGTTGAAGGAAACAAATTCTTTTGATTAACAGTATTACTGTTAAATATTTTTGCTTCAACAATTCTTTAAATATCACATGAATATTACTGAAAATTGAGATTTGAGTGAGAACTTCAGTTTATCTACAGTGACATTTTTTTAGTAAAATTTTTTCCCTCCTAAGTTAAGGATTTTTGGTAGAATAAAAGGTATCTTTATTTACTTGGAACAAAAAATACTTTAAAAGGAAATTTTGTAGTTGCATTGGTACATTGTTTGAATATCATAGCAATTAAATTTCATTCACGAATATGTCATAGTCATTCAAGAATATCTAAAATGTCCAAAGTTTATTTAAAATAAGATATTGCCACTTGTATTTAGTTTCTACTTTATTAGAAGGTAAAACTCAAAACCCCTATAAACCTCTGCCAAGTTTCTAAAGAAACCAAAGGAAACAAAATATTTTCCTATGCCCTTACTCACATTTTGAAATCCATTTATCTCAAAAATGTGTTTGGTGACTATCAGGTTTACCTTGTGTGCTCACAGCATTATATTTCACTTGTAAATACTAAAAGCAAGTTTATACTTTTGCTCAGTTGATTTTCTCATATCAATCCAGAGCAAAAAGAAAAGAAAATAGTACAAATAGCAAATTGTTATTTTGAAAATGAAAAAAAATTAGAAGTGTTTTCATAAATCTTATGGTAATAAACAATGGGAACAGAATTTTAAAATTAAAATGAATTTATATATTCAAAATTGAAAGAGAATTCTAAACAAATCTCATTGTATCTCTTTATTTCAGATTAAGCGAGTTAAAGATGCAGATGATGTTCCTATGGTTTGTAAGTATTTCACAAAAATCAACTAATATTTATTAAATAAGCTGCAATTTTACATTTGTATGGTACTTATCAGTATTACAGGGAAGTGACATTATACTATACTGAGTTACATTCTACCTTGGTTATAGTAATTGAATTTGAATATATGAAAAAAATATTTCTGCTTTACTGCACATGTTTACAATTCTGTATTTAGACATGTTGACTAGTGAGTAATGCAGGTTTTTAAAATTTCATGGGGCAAAACTTTCAATTGCAAACATTATTTATATGTGTATACATTTTGCTATTTCATTTCACTAATTTGATAATCTTACAGAGAGAATAGGTAGAAGCCTAATAGCCTAGGAAATGCTAAGTAGGCTGATACATAAATGCAAGTGAGCATACAGATAGTTACCAGTACATCTGAGGTTGGCCAGTTCTCTCAGTTACGTGGCAATACCAAATTCAACAACAAGAATATAATTTATTGATTTACACCTTTCACTCAATGTTTCTCAACCAACAATCATGGCAAAGGTGCCTACTAAGCCAACCAAGTAATGTATTGTGAATGAAGGAAATAATAAATTTTAACAAACTTTGATTGCAAAAATTACAGACCTAAATCAGTATTTGAAAACTGAAATAATTGTTATTAATTACCATCTAATTACCATCTATTTTTCCTTGTGACTTTCAAGTAACATTCTAGTTTATTTATCCCTTTTTTTTTCTTTGTACTATTTTGTAGCTATTCCTTTGTGGACCTTAATAAATTCAAATCAAAATACATGAATTTTATTTTTTCTTATAGTAAAGAAAAAGTCTGAATTTAAAAATAGACATTTTAAATATCCTTTAGTAGAAAGTAAACAAAATAAAGGGGGTGATAGAGGGTTAAGGATATATTCAATCGAATGTTTAAGAGACACCTCTTACCTCTCTAGTAATTTGCAATTATTACTAGCATGTGATTCTCAGAACATAAAGAATTTGTGCTAGAAAATATATAATTTCACTAACGTAAATATTAGAGTTGCATTTCAGTTTAATAAAAAGTTTTATTCACCTTCTTTAATGATGAGATTGCATACCAAGAAACTAAATGTCTGAAAACCAATGTCAATGGGCACAATATGTCTAAAGCAGCAGTTTCGAAGCCAGTGATTAATTTGGACCACGTAAAATGTATTGAGATAACTAACATCTATATAAAGAAAACCACTCAAGACTAGTTTGTATGCATTCAAGCACCCATAGCCATGAATTGTATGCAATCATTAAACATTCAGACAAGTATTAAACATGCACATCGCCCACTGCCAAATTGTTTGTTGCTTCCATTTTAGTTATAACTTCTATCACATGATGGCAAACCTGGGGACATAACACATGGTTGTAAAAATCAGTAATGAGGCAACCTCTTACGATCACATAATTTTGCTCTCTTTCACTACCAGCATTAAATGTAACTATTCAGTAGCATTACAAAATTAATTATTCTTTTAAACCCTTCAAAATGTTAAGAAAGAGAAAAATTAATTCTGAGCCTAGAGTGAGTCATGATTGGTGGAGTGAGGAATGTTTCTTCATTTGAAAAGGATGTGAAAGCACTATGTTTAGTAAGTAAAGATAAGTGTCTGTTTTCAAAGAATTTAATTTAAAATGTCACTATGAAGGTAATTAGAAACTTATATTCTGCAAATTTAAAGGATCTTTATTATGAGATTATATAATAAATTTTATTTTTTTAACCTTTTCTTTTTTTATATTTCGGATTCTGTCAATGTGACTGTCGAACATAGACATTGACAGAATCCGAAATGAGAGGTCAACGACTTCAATAGATGTCTTTTTTACAACACATAAAACTTCGGGTTTTTTTTTAAACAAATTTTCGTTTGAAAATTTTCTTAGATATATCTTTTAAAATACACAATTCAAGTTTGTAAAATATTTCTTTTTGCATTTGATGCATACTCTATTAAACTATAATGATTTGTTAAAGCCATCTAATGGCCATTTCTTAGAAGCACTAAATGGTATTGCTGATTTGCTTGTTAAACTTCCTCTTTGCTGAGGTAATCTTCTGATTTAAGCTCACAAGTTTTATTTGAACTATTATCAACAAATTTTTCCTTAAATTTTCAAAAATCTCCTGAAAAATAACAAAAAAAAAATGCTATTTTTAAAAATGACAGATTTTGGAAGTAATTAAGAAGTATGTACCACCATTTTTTTACACTCTTTTTCTGCCATAAACCTATTTCAGTATTCCCAATTTTTTTATCATTTATATCATTTATCCCAGCATTGTATGCATCTTTCTCACACTGTTTTTTACTGGGTCCTATACACCCATTTTATTGTCGATTTTACACGTGTTGTTACTTTTTGTGATTTTTACTTATCTTTTTTGTTCTGGTTATGATTCTGTGTGTTTTTAACTTTGGTTGTGGGTTCCAATGACTTTTATCCATTTATATCTTTTTGTTTGGCGCAATATAGCCCTGTTGCTCTTGCGCCAAAAAAACCCCAAACAACCAACCGATCTTTCTCACTCGTAAAATTAACAGGAATTGATATGAACCTTCTTAGAAAAGAAGCCAGCAAGCTAAGTTGGAGTTGTTGCAAAGTACCTCATGGCAGCAGGTACAAGTTGAGTGCAGTGACATAGTTATTGCTCACACGTGCAGTCAAGTGAAGTGGCTCTATAATGGATGTTTATAGAAAGAGTTCTTCTCAGATATAGTATAATGTGACTATGCATCAAGTCTGTATTAACCTTCTTTTTTATTTCTGTAGATTCATTTTTATTTCTGTAAATTATTGATTTTTTCCGTTGGCTGAGCTACTGATTTTTTGGAGTTATGCTACATCAAATTGCTGGCTTTACAAGTTGTTGAGGATATTATTTAACATCGCATTAGATTATATGTTAATATTTCTTTTATTATTTCTTTCTTTTCTTGTAAAAAAACTTTGATCTTGTATCATTCCTGAAAATGAATAAGGTATTGTATATGGAAGCAAAAAGGACTTCCTTTCCACAGTGAGTTGTTTACATGGATGATTGAAGTCAAATACTTTCTCCCAGCAAACTGGATTATAAACTCCCTGCATAAAATTAGTATTTTATTTCCTTTTTTTAATTAAGCCTTAGTTTTCATTTTCATAGATCTACTTAATAGATACTATATTATCAATCTTTCCACTGATTGATAATTATAAATTTTTCAAAGTTAAGTTACATCGGATGGTCGGCTTACAACTTGTTGCTGTGGACATTGCATTAGTTTATATGTTATTTTTTTTTTAAATTCTTTCTTTGTTTTCCAATAAAGAAATATTGTATCATTTTCTACTACAGGAATGAGGTCTTGGATATGAAAGCAAAAAGCATTTCCTTGGCACAGATATCAGTCCTTGTGTGGGAGGGCATTTTTGGTAAGGGTTTTTACCCCCTCCCCCACTAAAATCACTGAGATGTTTGTTTTACTCCCCCTCTCTTTAGCATTTTTTTTTTAATTATGTTTTATGTGCTATCAAAGTTAAGGATTTCTAACTTTATCCTAAAAGTCATATCTTTTTGAAACCATGTAAACTCACAAACAAATAAATAAAATAATGTAAATGAATTCCTACAATGCAAATGTAATGTTTAATCAGTTGAGTTGATCATGGGATTGTAATTAAACATCCATAACCTTTATTTATGCTTATTATCAGGCTGGACAATGGAAGGTTTAAGTAAATAAAGGTTATATAACCATTACATAACCTTTATTTACTTAAATCTTCCATTGTCCAGCCTGAAAAACAGGTTTCATCCAGAGGCCAAGCTATTTTCTCCCTATACTCAGCCAAAAAAAAGCTTTTAACTCTAGAACTTTTTTGCAAATAACTAATGAAAGGAATTATGGCACTTCTATGCTAAATTCATTGGAATTTAATTCTGGATTTTCTAAAAATAAACTATTTAACAAAAAAAGACAATATATTTTATTTTAATAGGACTCTTTTAGAGTCATGTAGTAAAAAAATGCACCTGGCAACACAAATAAAAATTAAAAAAAAAACTAATGGAGAGAAATGATTACAGTGCACATGAATAGAATGACTATATATTTCTAAATAACAAAAAAAATATTTTTTTTTAGTTTTAATAAATATTTTTCTCGTTTGGTGATTTTTTTTTATTGGTACCATACTTTGAGAAAATTCCAGGCTTTTAGCCAATTGTGTTGAGTCACATAAACAAGTCAACTTTAGAATTAAAAAAAAATCAACTGAAATAGGTATCAAATTAAACAGAATTTAATTATGAATTTTGTGAAAATGAGTAATATAAACAAATTTGCAAACATATTAATTTTAATAAGCCTTTTTCAATGTGATATGGTGAAAAAAAGATCGTACTATACAATTAAGGCTTCATTTTGGAAAACCTGCTGAATAAAGCTAGTTAAATTATATATTTATCGAAAGGAAATTTCCTCCTGAATAATATAATATTCAACCTGAAATATGATTTTTATTTCTTTTAATGATTCTTTTCAGTATCGTATATATTTTAAACATGGCCAGTATTGTACAACATGACTTGGACTTCTCACATTCACGGGAATTTCTGAACTGGTTATGAAATAGAAAATACTTCCTTGGCTGCTTTTTTTTGCTAAACATTATGAATTTTTTCTTTGGGTGTTGAAGTTTTGCGATCTTGGCTAAGTGCAGAAAGGTTTGTGCACCAAAGTAAGAAAAAAACAGCGTTATATCGTCTATGTGGCACAGTCAAGGTGCTGAGGGGGGGGGGGTGCTGCTTTTTAAAATCATTCAATATAAACATAAAAATTCATGATTTAAAAATATATATATATATGTTTTTCTAGGAGGGGAGGGGGGTGAAAGTTTTTATGTTAGTTTAGCAGAGGGGACGCCTTCTTGAAATTGCCCTCCCACATAACAGCTGATTTCCATAGCAAGGAAGTCTGTTTTGCTTCCGTATCCAAGACATTTTCAGAAAACGGTACATGCTCAAAGTAAATAAAGTTTTTTTTTTACTAAAAAACAAGAAATAATAAAAGAAAAATTACATATAACCTAATGGGATGTTAAATAAAATATTTTTGCAACAACTTGTAAGCTGTCGTCATCAGCCGATCTAAAGATCGCTAACTAACGGAAATAAATTTACAGAAATTAATTTGCTTCCATTACCAAGACCTCATTTATTTTCAGAAAATGATACCAGATCAAAGTTTTGCTGGAAAAGTAATAAATAATAAATAAAAATTAACATATAGCCTAATGCGATGTTAAAATATCCACATCAACAAGTTGTAGGCCGGCCATATGATGTAGCATAACTATGAAAAAAATCAATGCTTATTGTTTGGCCAAAAGATCGCTAATTTCCAAAAATAAGCTACTGAAATGAAAACAAGTTTAAATATGAAAAAAAATCAATACTATCTTTACAAAGGGTATCCAATATGCTGAACCAAAACTGTAAAAAACACTTACTGCACACAGAACGGAGAGAGCATGTGTCAGCCATCTGTGTCTTGTTTGTCTCAGTGAAGCATAACTAATTAAATGCAGGTGCAACCAGAATTTCTAAGAAGGATGTGTTTGCTTCCAGTTTTTGATTTTAAGACTGGAAAGATGCATAGAATGCTGGGAAAAATGATAAAAAATAACTTGGGAATACTGAAATAGGTTTATGACAGAAAAGAGTGTGAAACAGAAAAAAACAAATGGCGGTGTGTATTTTGTAATTACTTCTAAAATCTATTGTTTTTAAAAATAGCAGTTTTGTTTGTTAATTTTTAGGAGATTTTTGAAAATTTAAGGAAAAATTTGATGATAATAGTTCAAATCAAACTTGTGAGCTTAAATCAGAAGGTTTCTTCAGCAAATAGGAACATTAACAAGCAAATTGGCAATACCATTTAGTGCTTCTAAGAAATGGCAATCAGATACTTTATAAATTTATTTATATTGTAGTTAATGAAATGCATAAAAATATTATTTTTGAAGCCTGAATTATATATATTTTTTACAAGATATACTTAAAAAAAATTACAACAGCAAGTGATCTAAGGGACCTGGGTTTGAGCCCCGGGTAAGGCATGGATGTATGTGTCATTTTTCTGCTGAGGTCCTGCCATCCTCTCAAACCTTCTACTATGGCATATAAACTGTCAGTCTCCTGTCAGACCTCTGTGGCAAGCAGATTCTTGAGGGGGTATTTGTTATTTTTATTTTTAAAAAATTGTTGTACTAAAAATGGATACATATGTCCTTGGCATCTCAATTCAGGTTCTCCGAATGTATACAGACGACGTGGATGCTGGAAGGGTTAAACGCCAAAATATTATGTGAAGTAATGACTAGAGATTTGAAATATCATCATAAAACCATAAAGAATCAAATGTATTTGAATAGTACTTGTACAGTCTCTTATATTTAATGTGCTCTCAACATTTTATTACTAACTGTGTCAGTGAAATATAATGCTTATGCTAGTAACTTGCATTTTGTATTGTGTAATTTTAGTGTCTCATTAAACAATTAACTATCTTCCTTGGGTATTGAAAGACATTGATGGAAAGCAAATAAAGATGATGATGGAAAGTAAATAAAGGTGTGCATAAATATACTTCACTCATTGGATATGATTTTGGACATTCTGACACCAAAATTCACTGATGATAAAAGCTGTTGCATAGCATACCTTCGACTGTTATGATGGATAAACATTGCAACCTAATTGCTTAGGATGCAGTGATTATCTGCCCACAATTGAATGCAAGTTCAATTGTAGATAGATAGTCATTGTGAGGAAGATGGAGTGCTCCATATCTGCGGCTGCAGAATGCCTGGGATTTCTGTGTGTACCATTGCATATATGTACCAAGACTACATTAAAACTGACAAAACTTGCAGCAGCCATGAAAAATGTGGCTGTAACTGGGCCATTAGCGTTCGAGATTAGCACCCTCTCCTTTATCATAATGTCGGAATGGAGGGTCACAGTGCAGATGATAATGTTGGCATTCAACAATGGGGCAACTATGAAGGTTTTTGCAAAGACCATTTGACATACAATGGCATGACTATTGTAGACACATGGGCTATATAAGCTGTTACTCACATTGAGTACCCTTGTTAACAGCATGTCACTGGGGTATGAGGCTGCAGTGGACCATGGAAGCTGAAAACAGGTAGCTTTGTGTGACAAATTGAGGTTCTAACTACAACATGCCAATAGAAGGTTGCATGTGTAGCATAGATTACACGAGTCCATGGACCCCATGGCAAGTCGGGATGTTACAGGTCAGTGGAGGTGGTGTAATGCTCTCTAGCATGTTTACATAAGCCACCTTGGTGCCCCTTGTATATATTGAGACCACCATCACTGCACAACTACCTACACCCATTCATAGCTACCCATTTCCCACAGCAGGATAGCTGCTTTCAACAAGACAATGCCCTGTCTCATCACTCCAGTTTGGTGAAGGACTGGTTGTAAGAGCTTTCCAGTGAGTTCACAGCCCTCAAATGGCAATCTCACTCCATGGATTTGAACCCTATTGAGCATCTGTGGGACAAAGTGAAGCAATGCATTTGAGCCTGAAACTCGGTACTTTTTGGACAGCTGTCCTAGAATCATGGGCCTCAATACCACATATTGCTGCTGTTGTTGGTGGGGGGGGGGGGGGAGAGGAAAGTGGATTCACACATTAGGTGGGTGTGTATAAGGCATTGTCCTTTCAATGTATACTTTAATCTTTCAGTACATAAGTTTTTTTTTCCAAATATTATGACATTCAAAAGTAAAATTACAATATAAAGATTTAATATTTAATGAAATCATAATCTAATGTATACTAGTTTCCATAAATTAAGGAAAATCCCTATGTTAAGTCAATGGGAAGCTACATCAAAGCTCTCTAACTTCTAAAATAAGTTTTTTTGTTTTGAAAAATGTGATCACAGATAAAGATCTCAATCAAATAAATCAGTATCTTGATTTTCAACAATATTCATTCAGTATTTAATGATTTATGGAAGTTTGAATATTTAACAACAGCAATGCCAGTGTTAAGAAACTTATACCAAAATGAAGAATAGTGAAATAATTCTTTACATAAAGGTCTAAAATACAAACTTATTTTATTAAACACTTTGATACTATACTTATTACTAAGTTTTAACTTCTGAAGTCTATTTTCATGACTGGCATTTCTGTTGTTAAATATTCAAACTTCCACAACTCGTAAAAAAAAAATGAATATTGTTGAAAATGGAGATATTGATATATTTGATGTGATCTTTATCTGCTATCACATTTTTGAAAACTACAAACTTATTTTAGAAGTTATAGAGCTTTGATGTTAGCTTCCCATTGACTTAACATAGGGATTTTCCTTAATTTATGGAAACTAGTATATTACTGTAATTAGAATATTATGCCCAAACACTAGTATCTAGTCAAGATGAAAAACAATGGGCAGTTGAGTCAGTGAGTTCAACATAACAGTGTATAGAAATATGCATATTTTATAGCATAATGCCAAGTAAATATGACTAGAAGAAAGTTTATGTTGAAGAATTAGAGTTCTGGTAATATCAAAAAATTCTTATTGGTACTGTAAGTTTGTTATTGCATAATATTTGTTTGATACTTTTGGACACAGTCTGCACACTTTGTTATGGTAATAGTATGACACTTGAAATTTTGAATTTATACTTTCAGCTCTTCAGAAAATATTTGTGGGGGAATTTGTTACATATATCATTAAATGTTTTCAGAACATAATTTCTGCAGTAAATTTTCTTCATCACATTTTAAATATTGCTATCAAACTCTACTGGTTTAATGAATAATCTTTAATTGTTAATTATATGTTACTGTTAATAAACATTTAATAATAAAAAAAATTTGTATATGTAAAACAGAAAATAAATTTTAAAAAATCATATTAAAAGCACAATGATAAGTTGTTATGTTAGCAATTACTTTACATAATCATTGTAAATACCTAACTTCATTAGGCTTTAACCTATATAATTACTCTCTACCTAAGTACTAATTTTCATGAGCCAGACGACAGTTAATTACCATTTGGTTGCTTACACTTTACAAAAATGAGAAGAGAGATGTGTTACCATTTTCTTCCTTCCAAGTACACAGTCCTTGGGCAGAAGTTTCACATTGTTTCTTCCAAGTCGATGTTAAGTAACTCAGAAATTTTTACTGGCTGACACACTCCAAAATTGTTTATAAGGCACACTATATGGTTATTGTGGTCGTTCCTTCAATTTGAGACTGTCAGTCCAGATTACATTGATGACACAGTGCTATTATTTGTCAGCACTCACTTTCACATCTCTCCTTTTGCTGAACAACCACCTGATTGTTACTATTTGATTCATTTGACACATCCAAACATAACAAAATCAAAATTTGGAAACAGCTCCCCTTTTTTATAAGACTATTTACATTTCACTTTAAAAGTTTTACTGATTATGTCATATAATCAATTTGACAGAGTAAACCAATTAGATAAAACAGCGTTGATGCGAACCATGCTGCAAGCTGATCTGCATAATTACACCTTAACATTTAAAATAATAGTCTCCCCACAAACAAAAAACCAATTAAATTATACGGAAAATTTAATTTTAAATTTGAATCAAGATAAATTATGTAATATGGATATAAAACCATTACTGGCTGCTTGGAAATTATTAACAAATCATCTTACAGGTGATGCAATGGATTCCACTAGAGGGACCACCTTCCTTATAAAGATGTCAATGAAATGATGTAACAACCACACTGTCTGAGAAAGCCTGAGCAAAATGTGCATTGCAGTGGTCATATGTTTTAGTTCTTGTGTTTTTAAATTTTGATGTTGCAACTTTTAAAGTGAAATGTAAAATTCTTATAAAAAGGGGGGGGGGGGGCAGTTTTTAAAATTTGATTTTGTTATGTTTGGGTGTGTCAATTAATCAAATAGTAACAATTGGATGGTTGTTCGGTAGAAGGAAAGATGTGAAAGAGAGTGCTGACGAATAATAGCACTGTGTCATCAGTGTAATCTAGACCAACAGTCTCAAATTGAAGGAACGACCACAAATCATATAGTGTGCCTTATAAACAATTTTGGAGTGCGTCAGCCAATGACAGTTTCCGAGTCACTTATCAACTTGGAAGAAACAATATGAAACATCTGCCGAAGACATGTGATAGCTAATGAAAAGCTGTAAAGCCTAATGAAGTTAGGTATTTACAATGATTATGTGAAGTAATTTCTAATGTGAAAAATAAATTTTAATGTTTTAAAACATTTGTACTCCCATGACTCAAGAGTTGAGTAAAACATGATATAAAGTGGATCCATCTTGAAAAAACTAATCCTCCAGTTATAAATGACGATATAAATACACAAGGTTTTTGGTTACATCTGTTCTGATACTTGAAAACATTTTATAAAATTAAACACAAATGTTACCACTTTCACTGAAAATAGTGACCGCATGTGTGGGAAAGCCATACCCTGTGCAAGTTAAAGAACACCCCAGATGGCCTTGACAGAAGACTACCATCTCTCTCCTAATGGCTATCCAGTGGATCCTCTTCCCCCAACCTTATCTGAGCTCTTGGGGGGTCTTTGTGGCCTTACCATTTAGCCCATTGTGTGCAAATAAATGCCTCTCAGAGGTAAAAAAAAGAACCTACCACTGTTACTGATAAGTGGCCCCATGTGTAGGTTTGGTTGTTTTACCTCTGAGTGGCACATTGGCACACAATGAGTTAAATAGCCAGGTCACAAGAACCCCGAGGGCTCAGAGAAGGTTGGGGAGAGGGTACCCACTGGACAGCTGTTAGGAGATATATGGTAACCTCCCTTCAAGGCCATTCAGTCTGTTCTTTAATGTGCACAGGGTATGGTTCTCCCACACATAGCTTGGGGCTATGAATTAATGTCCCATCCGATGGATGGTGACCTTTCCAAGCCCATTGGTGTCCCCTACTGCCTGGTGGGCTACTACCTAGTGCTGGTGCCTACTGCCTAATGGCAAGGTGGGAAGTTTTGCCGAGTTAAATCTCAACGCTCGCCCAGCTGGGACTTGAACCTGGAAACTGCAGATTGTGAGCCTGGTCCATGCATGTGTGGGAGAACCATACCTTGTGTAGATTACAAAATATGTTGGATGGCCTTGATGGGAGGCTGCCATCTATCTCCTAACAGCTGTTCCCTTCCCCCAACCTTCCCTGAGCCCTTGGGGGGGGGGGGTCCTTGTGACTGGCCATTTAGCCCATTGTGTGCAAAAATGTGTTGTTCAGAGGTAAAATAATCTAACTCAACCCAACTGAAAAAGGAATAGCCCTACCTCCTCCTTACTTATTGACACCTACCACCTTGCGATAAAGTTGTATTTTGTATGAAGTTTTTTTCTAATTGAAATTGTGCCAATTTTGAAACTTCTGATACATTGAATGTAAGCTATCCAACTATGGTGTTCACCTTCAAATGGAAGTTGATGCAAATACCAAATTTGGAAAAAAATGGTTAAATGGCAGAAATGTAAATATGCCCATAATTTTTATCCTTCAAGGTATTTTTAATCACTTCTATATTACAGATGGGTAAGGCTGCCAACTTTATTTTATACTGAAATATGAGACCAGGTATTCCTCACACACACATCTCAAACCATTCGATAAGAAGACTGTCATATGATATTTTGAAATAACATAGCATCAATTATAGTTTTGTTTTGCAAACTACATTAGAATGCATCAGTATCCAAGTTTCATTTCAAAAACATTGCACAAAATTTATGCCGAATGTATTGCATATATTGATATTTTTCTCCTTGCAGTGATTAAATCTTGTGAGTTTACTCCAATATCTGTGTAATGTCATTTGAGCTATACAGGGTGATTCAAAACTTATCGTTCAAATTTCGTGGGGAGGTAGGGAATACGTCAGGAAACCGATTTCACATAGGAAAGTATGTCCGCAAACGTCATCTACATGAACAAAATGGACAAGTAAAGTGAACACAAGGAAACAGTACAGTTAAGTGATAACAAATATAACTTTTATTCCAACAAGGTAAAGTACAGGTTCACAGTAGGTGCTCAAAATTGCGACCATTTACACGGACACAGGATTCACAGCGCCGTTGCATTGACCGCCGAACATTTTCAAAAACGCCTGGCATATCACGGACAATGCCTGCAGCGGCCACTATTCGTGCAACTAGGTCCATTTCACTGTCGACGGGGGTCTCGTACACATGGTCTTTCATGGCCCCCCACGAAAAGAAATCCATGGGCGATAAATCAGGTGACCTGGGTGGCCAAGCGATCGGTCCACCTCTACCGATCCATCGAGCTCCGAATGTTCGGTTCAGGTAATCACGCGCAACAATTGTGCTATGGGCTGGAGCCCCGTCATGTTGATACCACATATCTCGGCGGATATGCGCAGGAACAGCGCCCAGAAAAGTCGGTAACACTGTCTCGAGAAATATTAGGTATTTCCTGCCGTCCAGTCGGGGCGGTAGCAAGTAAGGTCCCAACAAACAGTCACCAATGATTCCAGCCCACACATTTACGGCAAAACGATGTTGCGCAGTGTGACTTCTCGTACCATGCGGGTTGTCGTAAGCCCACACATGTGAATTGTGTGTCTTGAACACACCTTCACAAGTGAATGAAGCTTCATCTGTAAAAAGGACAGAAGCTGGAAAACTGGGGTCCACGGCACCTTTCTGCATGAACCATTGTGCAAATTCCACACGCTTCGGATAATCATCAGGATGCAGTAACTGCACCCTTTGCAGATGGTAAGGATGCACACGTTCCTCCTGCAGTATCTGCCACACTACTGACTGAGAGACCCCAAGCTGCTGAGCAATAGCTCGTGTGCTGGTATTCGGATTATCTTCGATGGACTGTAGGACTTGTTCTGCGACGTTGACAGTCCGCGTCAGTCGTCTTCTCCCTGTATCCTGCATGTTGCTGCGCAGTGAACCACGTTCGCGCAGATTGCGATGCACACGTGCAAACATTTGATGCTGCGGTATTCTTCTGTTGGGGTATTGGTCTTCGTAAACTTGCCTAGCTCAGCGGCTGCTTTCGCCAGCTGCCCCATATGCGAGATGCATATCCACTAGCTCTTGATGCGTAAAACGCTTCATCTTATCACTAGTAAGTCAGTTCGTACACTGATGACAGTGGGAGTGGTCGGGCAAGCTGTACACTGGTTGGGTACACACAGCGCCCTCTACATACATTTGCGGACATTCTTTCCTATGTGAAATCTGTTTCCTGACGTATTCCCTACCTCCCCACGAAATTTGAACGATAAGTTTTGAATCACCCTGTATATATATTATTGTTCATTTTAACTAACAATTGATTAAAAAACCTACTTTAACCAAGTTATGTTCAATATTTTTATGCATAAAGCATAAGTTATCAAAGTCGTGGAGGAGATTATACTCCAGTAAGTGATTGTTTTCGAAATGTATGAAAAATGCCACAATTCTCTCCTTGCAATAAGAAATGATCATGAGATTGCAGGTGAAAGAAAAAATTACAATACCAGATTGTATCATCAGCATGGTTCATCTCTAAGTAAATTCCATCTAAGTACATGTCATATGGTCAGTAGTGCATTCAGATAGATTTGTCCCTGAGCAGGAATAATAGTGTCCCATACAGAATGCAAGTCAAATATTAATAATGAGGGAAATCCTAGCTAACATGGTACTGTTGGCAACCCTACAGGTGGGGATAACTCAGTGTAGATAACAAATACAAAAATTATTAGTCAAATTGCAGATAAATATGACTGCAGAAAATATCCATTCTCAACTCAGATTAGCTTTAAGAGTTTTACCATTTCGTTAGAACTGCTCACATTTTTAACCACTCCTGTACGAGGCAAAGAATATGTAAGGAGAAGAATGAAAGTCTTCTTATTTCCGGAACTGAGTCGCTACTACCACCACTGAGCTCCAGCTACACATTGGTATGAAATGTGCTTACAGGGGCAATGCAGCAAACAGGTTGTTAGTTGAGGACTGAATTTTCTCTGCACATGCACAGACTCTAGATTTTCAGCACATTGTTTCGGAACAATAGCGGATGATAATCTCTAATTTCAGGTATGTTGAATGTTTTTTTTCCCTCTTTCAGCACTTTGATATATTTGCCACTCCAAGAAAAAAATGCTAGTGAAAGCTTGATTTGTAATAATATAGATGTAGTTTTCTAAATGCGATCTTCCTTACCAGATGCACGTGGTTTACCTTAAGCCTTGCCACCATGTTGGCAGTTACGGCAGGCGATGACTTGTAGCATGTCAAGAAGTACTTGTTGCTATTCTCTGTAATTGTAGGTTAATTCCAGAAGTATATCTAGCATTAATAAGTGACTGATGCTTACAGATTGATTTTAAGTTTTTTATAATTAGTGATTAAGTAAACTTTCATTATCATAAAATTATGTTTGTTGTGGACTTCAATCCTGTTTGTACTGCAGACTCTGATCCTGCTCCTGCTGCAGAAGAGTGCTTCCCAGTGTACTCTTTTACAGCAGGATCTGGCAGAGTGCTGAGTACCGGCATGCTGTGATTCCAAGGAATCTTCTTCACCACAATTGCAAAGCAGCAAGGAATTATGGATTATATTTTTAGCGTATTTGCAATTCACATGAAAAGGGCATGATTTTACTATTTTATCATTTCTTTATAATTGCAGAATTTGAAAGAGATTTGATATTTTGCAAATGTTGCAAATAAAATTTATGCCCATTGGCATAATCTGTTGTAGCCAACTTCTCATGCTGGGATCTCAGTTGAAATGAATATATGATATTAAATAAATTTTCTTAGTTCACTTCTTAAAGTTTCTGTGCTTTTTTTTAATTTTAATTACATTCATTGCATATGTAAACAATTTATAAAAACTCTGTGCTGTTAAAATTCTAAAAGGGAGAAATATTTACATATACATTTTAGAGTGTTCAGCATGTTATTCAAATGAAGATTTGCTAAATAAATATAAAACAAATTTGGGAAGGATTGTATGAGACAACAAAAAATTAAACAATCATCATGTCAAAAAAAACTTTTTTCAAATAAATTTGCAGAACACAGCAAAAAAATGGAGTGAGGGAGCTGAAGGGGTTAGGAAGGAATGCAGTGCATTTAAAAACCATGCATATTATTAAAAATTGTTTCAATTTAGATTTTACTAAAATGTCCTTTCAGAAACAACTCATATGTAAAAGTGTTGAAGGTGGAAAAAAAAAGATATTTCATGCAATACGAAAACTTCTCCAAATGATTATAAATACATATTTGAAAAAAACTTATAAACATTACAACACTAATAATAACAGCCGCTGAATCTAAAATTCTCCCAGAAAAAAATATGCAAGTACCTTAGTGCCTGAGATCACGAATAGTGGTTTCCCTGTAGCACATCACGTGTGTCTGCATTCTTGTGGTGTTGCAGTCAAAAGTGTATTACATTGTGCCTGTCAAAGCTTTCATTCTTCTCCTTACATATTCTTTGTACAAGGGACATTCGAAAAGTTCTTGACATGCATCTGCAGAACAAAAATCATTGCACTTACCTCAACAAAACTTTTACTGTCCTTCAAGGTACTCTCCTCCAGCATCTATGCAAAATTACAGATGTCTATGCTAATTCTGGAATTCTTGGTGGTACTTCTGTTGGGGAATATTCCTAACTCTGAATGAATGCATTTTGCAAAGTCTTGCACCCTTGAAAAAGTCTCCTCAGCAAGTTCCTTTTAATTTTTGGAAACAACCGAAAATTGCATGGTGTGCAAGATCAGGTGAATATGCAGGATGGGGTAGCTGTTTAATTTTTTCTTGCTCCAAATAACTTGGACGAGTTTTGTAAGCACTAGCATTGTCATGAAGGAGAACCCTTGACATGCCTCCTTAGCCATTTTGGGCAAAACAATGTTGGTATAGTATTAGCCTTTTATAGTCATTTTTTCAGGTAAACAGGGTAAGTTTATTTTTGGTAAAGGTAAACAGGTTAGGTGAAACAGGTTTTTTGGTAATGGTAAATAGGTAAGGTGAATGAAAGGAATTGTGAACATCCTCTTCCTTGAGTGAAAGTTTTGTCAGAGGATTTTGGAATGTGGTTTATCTTCTTTAAACCAAACATAGTTGTCGATCTTTCTGGGAGTTGTATAGTAATAAAACCACCAACTCATCACCTGTGACAATGTCTTAACTGTTTGGTGCCATTAGGTTTGAGCATTGCTAGCATCTCCTTGTACAAGTTGAATCTAGCCCTATTTTGCTCTTCTGTCAGTTTGTGGGTACCCCTATAGCACAGATCTTTCAGAACTTTTAATATTGATGAATAATTGTTTCCACACTGCTAATCAATACACTGACATCTAAACTTATTGTCTGAATGGTGATGTATGAGTTTTCCTTAATGAGTTCACGAACAGTAGTGACGATTCTGTCATTCATGATGTCCTTTGGTCTTCCTGCACAGGAGAGGTCTTCAAAGTTCTGTCATCATACTCAGAATTTGCACATCAATCCTGTAACAGTACCATATAAACAGACATGATCCCCATATATTTGTGATAAATAGTCATGAATTTTTTTTTGCATTGTCCACAAGCTGAATCCTTGTGAAAATGTAAAATCTTTCCTGTCTTTCGTAGGCTCCATAGCAACAAAGAACTGATTTCACAGACAGAACTTTATGCACCCCCAGCAAAGAGAAATGATGACATGACCTTTGTTTTTAACATGCAGTGACAAGTTTGGACAAGCTTTCAAACAAGTCATAGCTCATTAACTTCGGAGGAGTGAGTGCAAATCTATAGACACTTGTCAAGAACTTTTTGAATGCCCTCCATAATTTCCACATATGCTGGTAATTGCATATTAATTTCTGGAAGTAATAAATAAAAATTTGACACTTTTACTTGATACCCTCCCCGAACCATCTCAGCCCTCTGGATCCTTGTGACCATACCTTTAACCCATTGTGTGCAAAAAAGTGCCACTCAGAGGTAAATAACCCAAAAACCCAACCCAGGTTCGAGTTCTCAAAATGACCCAAAGGTCAAGTAACCTCTTTAATCCAATGCCCCATAAACCCCACCCAAAAATGCCTCCCTCTTTTTAAAAAGTGCCCCATTAGAGCTCAATACCACCCAAAGTGACTAAGAAGAGCAAAAAAAAAACACACACACCATAGAAAACGTCCAGAAAGAAGCCAGAAATGAAAAGCTTCCAAAAATTCCCCATGCAGGTCAAAAACACTCCGCCATTTGCATTCTACAAGAGTATAGTGACCGAACAGTAGAGAAGTGTATAAGAAATGCCATACAAGCGCCAGAAACCCTGAGAACAAAGGAATAAGTCAATTATGCAGTTTCCCGCCAGCTTGGAAAGGTCTCCGTCTGTCAGATGGGACTTTAAGCAGTGGCTCTGTTTGTGGAATAGCCATACCCCCCTATGCATATTAAAAAACATGCTGGATGGTCTTGATGGGAAGCTGTCATCTGTCTGCCAACAGCTGTCCAGTGGGTCCACCTCCCTCCAATCCTACCTCCTTGTGACCTTACCAGTTAGCCCATTGTGTGCAAAAAATTGATACTTGGAGGTAAAACATTCCAACCTTTCTCTCCTTCATGAACTTCTTTATCTGTTATGCACTGTTTACTTAAACTAAAAAAAAAGCTAGTTTTGAACTCAAGTTTTGTTAAACAATTGTGCTTGAAATGAGATTTTCACCAAAAATATATTTTGTTCTGTTGTCCTGGGTATGCTCACCTCAGAAGTAAAGGTGATAATTTTTTATATTTGTTGTCATCTACTACTTCTCAGTTATCCCCTACCTGTAATATAAGAGAATCAAAATAAAGTTGGGAGATAAGAAAAAGAGTAAACTTTTTTCTGACCATCCTGTATTATAGAGAAATGCATGAGTGTTGTAGAGTAATGGTCATACCTAAAATAATTTAGCAAAGATTAGTTATTATTAACCTTTAAATTAAAATTTTTTGATAGTGCAAATAATTAAAAATGTATAATAGGCGTGATAAATTTTCAAATATTTTAAAAGCAGGAAATTCAATAGCTAGTACAGCTGGCATATACAGGGTGATTCAAAACTCTTGGGCCAAACTTTAAGGGGTGATAGAATACACCTAAACAAGCACTTTTTGTCATACAATGCATGGTCGGAACTCAAACAGTGAAGTGCTAGAGGGCGCTTTCCAGTAAACATTTATAAGCGCTGGTTTTCGCACTCATCATCATTTCTACCGTGGATTGCAGAACAGATGGATTGTTTCATGAAT
Source organism: Ryuthela nishihirai (assembly GCA_038380435.1). Classification (NCBI taxonomy): domain Eukaryota; kingdom Metazoa; phylum Arthropoda; class Arachnida; order Araneae; family Heptathelidae; genus Ryuthela; species Ryuthela nishihirai. The sequence continues at coordinate 21,838,523 of JAWZYU010000019.1, forward strand.
CAGGAGAAGGCGGACATGCATTTCATGTACGGAGCTGCTGACGGGAATGTGAGGGAAGCCTGAAGACTGTACAATCCACAGTAGAAATGACGACAAGTGTGAAAACCAGCGCTTATAAGTGTTCACTAGAAAGCACCCTCTAGCGCTTCACCACTTGAGTTCTGACCATGCATTGTATGATGAAAAGTGCTTGTTTAGGTGTGTTCTATCACTCCTTAAAGTTTGGCCTAAGAGTTTTGAATCACCCTGTATAAACAAGGAGTTTTCCAGTTCATATGGCATTTTTCACTGCTTCAAAAATGTGCTAACAGAGCAGTTTAGATAAGTGATACATTTAATTTAAAAATGAAGAAAAAAGTTAATTTTGTGTCAATAGTTGCTTAAACTATGTTTTATTATCAGTGGTAGGCAATAAATGTGATCTTCCCACAAGAGCAGTTGACATGAAGCAAGCAGCAGAAGTTGCCAAGAACTATGGTATCCCTTTTATAGAAACATCTGCTAAAACCAGAATGGGTGTAGATGATGCATTTTATACACTGGTTCGAGAAATTCGTAAAGATGTAAGTAGTGTTTTCAAATGTTGTCCATTACTAATGCTTAAATTACTATCATTGTATGCAACTGAAAGACTAGATAGTAAAAGTCACATTATACACTGCTCAACACAGAAAATGTCACACCAGAAAGTATTTGTCAGAGCACCATGCAAATAGGTGGGTATGTGTTGATAGTTGGATTATGTAAATGAGTGCAGTTGCAAACCAATCACTTGATAGTTGAGGGATGTAATGCTCCAAAAGATTGTTAAACTTCTTCAATTTGAACCTTTTGACTGATCCAAATTAAACTAAACTTCCAGATAGCATCAGGCACCTGACAATTAATTTTATGAAATAAAATAAATGAGGGTTTGCTAGGTAGGTATATGGACATTATTTAGTGAGTAAGAAATCGAAAGATTGTCAAATTATTAAAGTTAAATCTTAAAATCGATTATCGTAACTCAAGAGAAAAAATAGCAAAGTCAAAATATTTCATATAACAAAGTTTATTTCCAAAATATTAAAGACTTGCCAAATAAACTGATGAATACAAAAGTCTGAGCAACTAAAAACTCACATCTAACTCCATCTCTATTAACATCCTTCAAAAAGACTGATTTGCTTCCTCTTACTCACTCCCTACTCTTTGCTGTCTTTGTGACCTAATGTCACTTAGTGTACATGCTGTGTGCAACTGACACATGTGTTGCACTCTGGGATTTACATTTGCATAAACTTGCACCAGCTATATGATGCAAGAGGCAATGTGTCCTTAACACGCACATCAGCGGTTGTCAATCAAAAGTCAGAGTTGTTCATGTGCAACTCCTTTAGCTGATCAGAAGAGAAAAAAAAATTATAAATCCAACTAAAGAGTAAAAGCTCCAAAATAATAAATATAACGTAAATAACGTAAAACTGTTAAGGAAAAGTAAAAGTGAATAAGTGGCCCATCACAGGTAGATAACAGGGCGAAATGGCTTGAAGTAGCTAAGTTTGGTCATCCTCACTGAGTGTGTGGACAATTGCATTGGAGTGATCTTGGTGGCGAAAGCACATGTAAAGAGTGAGAATACCTGGGCGATGTCATCAGGAATCCTACCATCACACTTACACCTTTACAGGAGGCTTCATAGGACTATGTATGGCTGGTTGGCCTCTGCATTGCATTGTGGTGGAAATGTATTGGGATGCAACAACTGTCTGTCGAATTTAGCGACAGTGGGTTGAGGTAGGTGATGTGTGTCACTGTAGTGGGACTGGTGCACATGCATGGACATCCGAACACCTCGATTGCTGCATTCGACTGTAAGCCGTAGCAGCCCCACAATCCACAGTAGTTGACATTTGACGTGATGTATAGGCAGCTATGGACATCCCCATGTCATCACAGATTGTGAATCGCAGATTGGTTGAGACAGGTCTGCACTCTCGCCAGCCATTATGAAGACTACTACTCACTGCAGCACATTGTTGCACAAGGTTGCAGTGGTGCCGTACCAGATATGTGTGGTGGGAACTGGGAACAAATGGGACCATGTCGTATCTCACTTCTGTCATAGCGATGACAATCGCCAATTGAGAATCTGGAGATGACGTGGTGACCGAGCTGATTTTGTGTCATATGGCTCCTTATCCTGGTGTCATGGTTTGGGTGCTATCAGTTGAAATAGCTGTTCACTGCTTGTATGCATAATGGGTACAATGACAGCATGACAATATGTTGATGGGGTGCTGCAGCCTGTTACCATATCTCTGTGGTATTCCTGATGTCTGCCTGCACACTGCCAACCTCAGCAGAGAGTGCCTACAAGGTGTCCAGGTGCTGCCTTGGCAATTACCCCAGACTTCTCCCAAATAGAGAACACATAGGACATCATTAATAGATGACTTCACCTCTGCACGACCCTCTTGCAATGTCGATGAATTAAAAAACGCAGGTCAACAACAACACATGGTCTGCGATACCTCAGCACAACATCCAGGGATTTTTCCACCCAATGTTGCCGACGCATATATATATGTATGCACCCAGGATGATGCTCATACGACCTACTGACTCAGGCCACATTATATTGTCTCCTCACCCATCACATTCATGTAATCTCTCAGAAATTAAAGCACTTCTTTCCCACCTACTTGTTCACATGTGTGATAAGTTTCATCTTGTTTCATGCATTCCTTCATAGTGTAGATTTTCTATGTTGAGCAGTGTATATGTAATTGACCCTTAGGGAGTCCAGCCAGAAAAACTGATTTACATCCAGAGGTCCAGCTATTTTTTTTTCATTCTGATCAGGCAAAAAAAATAACTTCAAAGCATTTTTTTTGCCAAATTAATGAAAGGAATTACGATATGTTATATGCCAAATTAATCAGCATTTATTTCTGTATTTTCTGAAAATAAAATATTTAACAAAAGAGATTACTAGTTTTATTTTAATAGGACTTTTTAAGAATCATGTAGTAAAAAAAATGCATCTGGCAATACAAATAAAAATTTATTGAAAAGAAAAAATAACAACAACAAACTAATAGACAGAAATGATTATAATGCACATGAATAGAAAGGCTATTTGTTTCTTAATAGCAAAAAATTAATTTTCTTGTTTCAAGTAAATATTTTTCCCGTTTTGTAATTTTTTTCTCAGTACCATACTTTGAGAAAAGTCTAGGCTTTTAACCAATTTTGCTGTCAGATGAACAAGTCAACTTTAAAAATAAAAAAAATAACCAATCAACAGAAGCAGATCCTATTATGTTTAAAATTAAACAGAATTTAACTCCAAATCCTATTAAAATAAAAAATAAACATATTTGCAAACATATTAATTTTAATAAGACATTTTCATATTGATATAGTGAAAAAATAGATTGCAATTAAGGCTGATGTTGAAGAACATGATGAATAAAAACAGTTAAATTATATATTAATTGAAAGTAAATTTCTTCTCAAATAATATAATATTTACTACTTGAAACATAATATTTATTTCTTTTAATGATTCTTTGCAGTGTGGTATATTTAAAACGTGGGCTAGTGTTACACAAGGTGACTTAGATTGCTCACATTAATGGAATTTTCTGCTCTGTTTATGAAATAGACAAAATGCAAAACACTTTCTTGGGTGCCTTTTATTACTAAACATTCTGAATTTTTTCTTTGGATGTTGAAGTTTTGGCAATCTTGGCTGAGTGCAAAATTAATGTTTTTGTATCAAGGGTAAAAACAAATGTCTGTATCGTGAGTGGCTCAGCCAATATATTGAGAGGAGGAGGGTAAACTCTGTTAAAACCATTGAATATAAACTTAAAAACATAATTAAAAAATAATAAAATTCTGCTTGGGGGGGATTAAATTCATTTTGAAATTGCCCTCCCACAGGAGGACTGATTTTTGTGGTAAGGAAGTTTTTTTGCTTTCGTATCCAAGACCTCATTCATTTTCAGAAAAAGAACAAGATCAAAGTTTTTTTACTGGAAAACTGAGAAATAATAATAAAAAAAAAAAACCTAATGCGATAATAAATATATCTGCAGCAACAAGTTGCAATCCAGCCATCCGATATAGCATTAACTCCACAAAAATCACTAATAATCAATCGACAAAAAGATCAATAACTTATGGAAATAAAATAAATCTACAGGAATAAAAACAGGTTTATTTATAAAAAAGGAAATGAAATGCTATCTTTATGCAGGGAGTTTATAATTCAATTTGTTGCAAGAAAGTATTTCACTTAAATCATCCATATAAACAACTTGCCGGGTCAAGGAAGTCAGTTTTGCTTCTGTATCAAAGACTTCATTTATTTTTAGGAAATGATACAAAATCAAAGTTTTTTTTCCTGGAAAACGAAGAAATAATAACCTAATGCATGTAACGGTTGCATGTAACATATAACCTAATGCAATGTTAAAATATCCACAGCAACAAATTGTAAAGCTGACCATCCAATGTAGCATAACTCTGAAAAATTGATAATTATCAATCAAGCAAAAGATTGATAATTTAAGGAAATAAAACCCACAGAAATGAAAACTAAGGTTTAATTATAAAAGGAAACGAAATACTAACTTTATGCAAGGAGTGTATATTTTACTTGATTTAAATCATCTTGGAAGATGTAAGCAAATTGCATTTAACACTTAGCAGACGGCTCCCCCACTGCTGCACGTGTGTGAGCAAGCAGTTAGAACACCTGCTATTTCCTCCTATCGTGTACTGTGTCAAGCCTGTTATTCAATTTCTATGAAAACTTTTTTTTAGTTACAATTTCGATCTGAAGAATGGGAAAGACGATAGAATGCTGGGATAAATGATAAAAATAATTCCAGGAATACTGAAATAGGTTTAAGGCAGAAAAGAGTGTAAAACAGAAAAAAAAAATGGAGGTACACACTTTTTAATTACTTCCAAAATCTTCCATTTTTAAAAATAACAGTTTTTTTATTAATTTTCAGGAGATTTTTCAAAACTTTAAGGAAAAAATTGTTGATAATAGTTAAAATCAAAACTTGTGAGCTTAAATCAGGGGATTACTTCAATACAGAGTAATGTTAACAAACAAATCAGCAATACCATAGAGGGCTTCTAAAATATGGCAATCAGATGGCTTTATCAAATTTTTATTTTGTAGTTGAATAAAATATGCATCAAACGAGAAAAGAAAATATTATTTTTCAAGCTTGAATTATGTATTTTTAAAAGATATACGGCAATTTCCATTTTTAAAAATCGAAGTTTTATCTGTTGTACAAAAGACGTCTATGACGTTTTTGAACTCTCATTGCTGATTCTGTCAATATCGATGTTCGATGGTAACCTGGGAGGGGTTAATCGCAGATTCTAAGTTTAACATTATTTTCTAAACACAGTTAATCTAAGTTTAATTGAGAGTATCACTGTATAAGAAATGTAAATCCCATCAAAAGATCTTTACGAGTATAGTTAATGTGTTGTGTGTTTTCCCTTATTACATGTAAATTATTTTGTTAATATTAATTTAAGTTAATATAAGTTTGTTACCAATCAAAATTATTGATTCATTTCATTTTAAAAATAATAACTATAATTATTTGAAAAAATGAACTGAAAAAAAAAAAAATTGGTTGTCTGACTGGAATTTGAACTTGTCTCCCAGAAGCATGCCAGGCATCTTAACTGCTAGATTGCTTTTTCAACCCAATTTTTCGTCTTTCTTGTCTTCAGGACCTTTCCTGATAATTTATTACTGAAAAACTATAATTATTGTTAACTTCAAATATATGATGTCCCAATAATGTATTCTTAGAAGAGAGGTATTTTTAATTTTAAGAATAAACTATTTCTCACTAAAGGAAAATAAGGTGCTGGCAATTTTTTCTGATAAGGTCAATCAGTGCTCTTTATCTTACTTTGAAGCTAATGTGAATTCAAACAAGTGCTTTCATCATCAGTATGTTGCTTAATTGTTTTTTATTTTGCTTTTTAGGTAAGGAAGAGAGAGATTTTTTAACTTGGGTGTTTCCAGTGACAAAGTAAAAAATATAACTTTGGAACTACTGCCACTTGCATTTGACCCATAATGCTTGATCCCCATTTCCCTCTCCCATTTTTTTTTTGGGGGGGGGATTGGGGGTAGCCCATCACATTGTCATCATTATAGCTTTAATTTGAGATATAACTCATTGAGATAAACTAAGTTCAACCCCCTATTTGGAGGAAAGAACTCTGGTTAGCCCATGATAGTCCCCAGATCATAAACTTCATTTGACTCATTAAAATTGATTAAAGAGTGGAGTATGTGATGGAATGTTATGAAAATTGCACAAACTCACAAACAAATGGATAAATAACAAGCAATAAGAAGATAGGTTGGAATATATAGTTAGACTCCAAGTTATGCATAAGAAACACTGATTGAAACCCTGTTGGGCTGGGTAGGTTTGTTTTTTTTCCACTGAGTAATATTTTTGCATAGAGCTCAGTAGGGGAATGGGACCTACTGTTTGCTTAAAGCTCTGCATAGAACTTAATTTTAAGCTTTAAGTTTCATTAAACAACTGTGTTTGGAACTAGATTTTTGGCAAAAATATATTTTATTTTGTTGTCCAGAACATGCTCCCCTTACAAGTAAGGGTGAACCTACCTTATTGTGATCTATACTTATTATTTGCCATCTGCACCTAATTAATTTTCCCTACCTGTAATGTAAGAGGGTAAAAATAGAGCTGGGAGAAAGTTAAATTGTTTCCTGTTCTTGTTTCAACAATCTAATTTTTTCATCAGTTTTTAGTGGATCACATATTTAACTCATTTAAAATACATTGATGAGCAATCATAAAGCACTATTTCCTTCTGTAACCTATCCAAGGTCTCTATTAAATGCCAAGGTCATTAGGCTTCTATCTCAGTTGGGCACAATATCTTTGTGCCAAGGAACAAGAAGGGGAGGTTCCATAGAGCTAATATAAGACAAACGATCAAGTGTCTCATACTTGATGGTTCAGACAGTTTTGCAGAAAAGCTTGCTTTACAGGAGTAAATTGAGACAAATGGGTTTAATTGCAATTCTTGCTTCATGAGAGAAATCTTTCCAAATCTGAACATCACTGCTTATTATCCAAATCAGACTTAGGGAGCTCTGCTCAGAGAAGAGAATGCATCATGCCAAGATGAGGCTTCCCACAGCTGGGATTGAACTTAGGACCCTGAGGGAAATTGGCAAATGCTGCTGAGAGGCAATGGCTTAATCCACAATGCCAAGAGGTCAGGTGTCATTATGATTAAGTACATAAGCATTCATGTCATAATGGGCAAACCGTTGCATCCAATTGTGAATTTTGGGCTCTGAAGTTGAGAACTCTGAACTGTTGTATGTTAAAAATAGCACTTTTAATATTTGTTCTTTATATAAATTGATTATAAGCAATATCTTATAATTAAATTATTTTTAAGTGTTTCATATTTTAATACATCAATTGAATAAAAGTAATTCACTCATAATAAGACGTATAAAATATTTCTGTGCCATCCTTATTTTCATTTGCTAAAAATAAAATTCTTCGAAATTCTTTGTTAAATAGAATGTTAGTGAGAAGCAGAATCTTGTTAAGAAACTGCATCATTTTTGTAATTTACAGAGGGAGAGAAAAGGAAAGGATAAGAAAAAATATAAGGACAAGGGAAGGAAAAGGAGATGCATTATATTGTAAAGTAAGTATATTTATAAAATGTTAAACTGTTTTACATATTTATTTTATGTTCTTAATTTTTTACTGTTACTAAAGATTTGATTTTATACCATGGAATGGATATGTCCTCAGTGGACTTTAATTCCTATGCCTAGGCTTGGTTTTCAGTGGGATATATTACTCCATTTTCTTCTCAGCCTTCTTCTTCCCTTTGCTGCTGTATTTTTATCTTTACACCTTCCCAAGTTCTTCTAAACTGAGAATTGACACCAGATGTTCTTTTGCTGTTTCCCTTCCTCCATTTGTAAATATGTCCTTAAAGCATGAGATCCTCATGTTTTTCACACCCTTTTTCACTTTGACTTCCTTGTAAGTTTTATGCCTTAACCATACAATCTTCATCAAACATTTTAAGAAATTTGTGTTTGTCTCTAATCTTTTCTTTTAGGACTTCCATCAGAGGACTTTTTTCTGAGCCATATGAGAATATGTAAAAAAAAAATGGCTTGAAAAATTGCCATTCTATATTCGTTATTCTTACCACACAACGTTTAATAGTAGCTGTTATTCCTTTTACATTTTCTTCCAACTGTACAAACTGGATATTCTATCAGTTTGTAAATGTGATTCAAGATATTTAACACATTCACTTCTGGAAATTATTTCCATACAACTTGTAAGCATTCAATAAGGTGATTTTTCACATACGTTTGTTCTCGATGGAAATTGTTGTTTAGCCTCCAGCTACTCTTCATTTAGATTTTTACCTATCTTCCTATTGCATTTTGCTCATCACTTTTTGGTTTGTCAAAACAGTTGTTTCACCATATTTTCATATTTTATATTGTGACAGTGACTTAATGATTTATGTATCAAAGAAAGCTTCTGATGTAGGGAGTGTCATAGGCTATAAAAAGTTTACTTCCTGTACTTTGTTCCACTATATCTTCAGAATGCAAGGGCCAAAAGTAACAGGTTACATTTCAAATGAAAGCTTGTGACATGGAGAGTGTCATGGGTTATAAAAATCCTCCATACTTTCTTCCCCCTCCCCCCAAAAAGTGGGGAAAATAGGTAAAGATTTGTTCTACTATATCATTTGAATGTTAGGGCCAAATATAACAAGCTATAAGATGAAATGAAAAGTTGTGATGCAGGGGAGTGTTGGGGGCAATAAAAATATAGGAACCATCATTTTTCGTTTCATAGATTAATTTATGTCAGTTTCTTTTCATATAGACTAATTTATGCCCCCCCCCCCCCACTATTCAAATTAAAACTTGTGAAGTCTCCAATATCATGATCCTCTGAAGGTTTTGATAAAATGTTTTCTAATGCACTCTACAAGAATCAGACTCAAGTCCTCCATCCCCTTCCCACCACCAACTTTTTTCTGGGTACTACTCTAGTAAATGTTTCACATAATTCAATAGAATTTACCGTGTGGCTACAAATGTTTTTCAGTGTAATGATAAACTTGATATCTATAGGTCATTGAATCAGTCTAACAATTTGTATGCAAATTATTGTATTTCTAGAAATTTATATTCTTTAGATTAATAAATTGGGTACCATGGAGGACATTGGTGTCCTCTTCAGAATATTTTCCTCCCAATCCTGCTTCTTAAAAATTTTTTCAACTAAAAGTATTGAGAGTTTTGCCTTGTCAGTGCAAGTACTTTCAATCTTTTACCTTTCTCTGAATGAACACTAAAAATTTGCTCTAAGCAATCATACTGGTAGCCAGATGGGACTTCAAATTATGCTCCCCCCCCACTATTCAAGTTAAAGCTTGTGAAGTCTCCAATATCTTGAACTACCTCAACATGGACCCCCCCCCCAAAAAAAAAAAAAAAAAAAAAAAAAGAGAGAGAGGAGGAAATGTGGTTGATGTTTAATGAGTCATATATGAAATGAAAAAGTTTCTAAGGGTAAGTGTTTTTAGTGATGAAATAATTTTTTCAAATTTAAAAGATGCCCATTTTCCTATGTATACTATAAAGTATAGAAAATAAATTAAAATATATCAATGGTGCAATCAGCTACTGAATTCATATTCACTTCAAAGGAAAATATGACACTAATTTACCTACTCAACAAGATTGCTTAGGCCCTATCTTCCTTTGAAGGAAATATTAATTCAGTGGCTAATTGCCCCATTGATATGCTTTAGTTTTATTTTCTTCTTTTTAGAGTACATAGAGAAAGATAGATTTTTTTTTAAAATTTAATATGTATTTTTTCATTGTACACTCAGTTTCATTGTAGTCCTGTGCAAAGATACCTGTATCATTTTCAGAAAAAGAAAATTGTATTTCTTTATCTGTTGGACCTCTCATATTTGATTATTCTGTTTTCAGTGTTTAGTAGACTAGGTATATATTTAAACTAGAAGGATAACATATCGCTTTTGTCGAATACGTGATGTTCATTTTTAGAGAAAATGAAGTTTTTCATTTTCCAAATTTTGCCTTCTTTAACAGTAGTAATTTGTGCTAAATGGATGATTGGAAAATGTAAGTAATAATATTTTATTAGTCATATAAAGGGCAAAAAGATAATTCATTTATCCCTACAGATGAAAAAAAATTCTTTTTCTTATCCCCTAAAGTAAGAGTTAAATCATCCAGTGTATATAAAATGAAATTTATTATCAAAAATATTTTTTTTTATAAATTTACTACTTAAATTTAATATTTTTGATGGAAACTGTTGAATTTTAACCAAATGTAACTTAATTAAAACATATGATTATCAATTATTCTGTTCTTCAATACATTCTATCACCAGAATTTCTAATTTCTAGCATAAATATATAATTTGCAATATTACTTCAAGTTTTACATTTTCTACATTTAATGCCCTCTAATGATGGTAAATTAAGGCTATTTGGAGGATTTGAAAACTATGAAATGTCACATTTTGTTAGTACCTATTGGAACTCAAAAAGAATATTTTATATACTAATAAGGTTAAAAACAGTTAAAATTCTATAATAATTTTATATCATGATAATGCTGTGGTACAAAAGTTAAAAACCTTCTTCCAGGGAGTAGTTTTCAAGCCTAAGGAAGTGCTGTACATTACCATTAATAATTATGGAATATACTAAAATAACACCTTAAAATTACCCCAATTTTACATATTGACTCAAAGTTAACTCTTCCAATCGGAGACCAACTAGAGTTACATATAAAATGAACATATTTACCAATTTTGCTGGTACAATTGCATTTTCAGCGATGATGTCATGCTGCTGCTACTGATGATTATAAATGCTACCAGTCCTTAAAATAGATGTTCTTCTTGTAGTTTTACAATGTATGCATAGAGGTTGTGAACTGACGAATTTCTTTAGTGTCCACATCCAGGTCTGAAGCTTCATTCAACACTGATGCTTGAAATGTGATAGCATTTCAAGCATCAGTGTCAAGGTGTGATTACTGAGTGGGGCCTCCTCAAAGTCACCAAGGTGGAAATCCTCTCAGAGCTCACTGCCCAAGGAGTAACAGCAGTCCACCTGGTTTCGACGCACCATGATGGGAAATGGTACCTACGCAGGTACTGATTGTGACATTTAATATGCCATGCCTGCCTTCTTCCATCAAGGCAGGTTATTTACATTGTGAGGTATGACAGTATATACCGAACCCTCTGCTCTGCTTTCAGTGCCAGATATATGGTCATGCTCACACAGCTTGCTGGGGCAAACCCACCTGTGCTCCCTGTGGTAGTAAGGATCACCTTGATCCTAACTGCACAGCAGAAAAGACAAGCTGTGTGAACTGTACTGGCGAACATCCGGCATACTCCCGCGACTGTCCGAAGTGGAAGGAGGAAAAGGAGGTGCAATGCTTGAAAGTAATGAATAACATCTCATATGTTGAGGCAAGAAAGCTCACTGCACCGCCCTCCCCACCTGGCAAGGTATCTTATGCCAGTGCAGTCATTGGAAAGCCCATCGTTCCAATGACTTTGGTGGCAGTGCAGACTGATATCAGTGTACCACCTACTGTCTTTTTGCCTGCAGCTAAGTACCTCCTGACATAGGCAAAACCGAGGGTGGTGTTGACTTCGACATCAACCCTGGTTTCTATTCCTGCAACTCAGCCTTCCACCTCCATCGGAAGGTCTCCTCCTTCCCGCCCTCAGACAGCAAGATCTTCCAAACCGAAGGTTTTTTTTTTTTGGAAGAGGGAGAAATTTTGTTTTTTTGGCCCCCACTGGAGCCAAAAAAGAAAATTATAACTCCTCCTCAAAGAGCAGACACCGATCCGTGTCCCTCGGACAATTCCGAGGACATGAATATGTACCACCCCCTATTCACTAAACCATCCTCTGCAGCTGTTAAGCTGAATAGGAATTCATCATCCACCCACTCTTCTAAGTCCTGAGATGGCCACATTCCTACAATGGAATTGTCGTGGATTCCATAGAAATATTGATGACATCAAGGCTCTCCTTCAGGCACACCAGCCCATCTGTGTGTGCCTGCAGGAGACATACTTGCAGACAGTCACAGATCCCATGATCCGGTAATTTTCATTAGTTCACCAAGACCAGGATGGAGATGGTTCGGCTCACAGGGGTGTCGCCATCCTCGTGAGCAACCATTCTCCATTCCAGGTCATACCCCTCACCACCAACTTAGAGGCGGTAGCCATCCACTCTTTGTGGGGTTCTCTCTGACTGTCGCTTGGTATATCTTCCACCTGTAAGCGTCTTCCAGGAAGATATTGATGATCTTGTCTCACAGCTGCCGTCCTCCTTCATCATCATGGGGGGGGGGGGGGGATGACTCAGTCATTAGCATGCCAGACTTGTAATCTGCAGTTCACAGGTTTGAGTCCTAGTTGGAACAGCATTGAGATTTATCTCTGCAAAACTCCTCACCCTGCCCACGATCAGTAGGGGACACTGATGGGCTTGGAAAGGCTGCTGTCCATTGGATGGGATGTTAAGCCATGGCTCCATGTGCGAGAGAGCCATACCCTGTGCATGTTAAAGAACACGCTGGATGGCCTTGATGGGAGGCTACCATCTGTCTCCTAACAGCTGTTCCATTGGGTCCCCTCCCCCAACCTTCTCTGAGCCTTTGGGGTCCTTATGACCTGGTCATTTAGTCCATTGTGTGCTAAAAAGTGCCACTCAGAGGTAAAACAACCCAACAACCCTCATCATGGGGGACCTCATTGGACACAGTCCACCCTGGGGCAGTTCTGACACCAATGGGAGGAGTGGGGTCCTGGAGCAGTGGGTCCTGGATCATTCTCTCTCTCCCTGTTGAACACCAGTGTCAGTACTTACTTTCACTCCCCAACCCGTACATTCACTGTCATTGACCTCACCATCTGCTCCTCGATCCTTCCACTCTTTACATGAGAGGTCGAGGATAACCCTTACAGAAGTGATCACCTCCCTGTGGTGTGCCCATCTACTGTGGGGGGCCTTGCAGTCCTTCATGCGTCTCAAGGTGGAGGCTTGATCAGGCTGACTGGAGTGGTTTCGAGCTGCTCTCTGAGCTTGATCACTCTGTCAGCCAGGAGTCCATCAATGTGGCAGTAATGGAGATAACAGACTGTATCATAGATGCAGCTGCATAAACAATTCTTCAAACTTCAACACAGTTTTCTCGTTTTCTGAAACCGTGGTGGAATCCAGATTGCACCGCAGTTTGTAAGGCTCAGAACAAGGCTTAGGGGGGTGTTTCGGAGATATCCGATGTCCCCCAACCTTGAAACGTTCAAACACATCAGGGCGAAAGCTCGTTTTGTCCTGTGCCAGAACCAGAAGGAATCTTGGATGAAATATACGTCTTTTATCACCCGCATAACCTGTTGTAAGGTCATGTGGGATAAAGTCCGGAAGATGGGTGGGAACTACACATCCCACTCGTTATCGATCCTGGAGCACAGTGGACAGGCAATTGCTGTTTCAAAAGCAATTGCCAACACTCTGGGGAGTTGTTCTCCTCCATCTCTTTTTCCTACTCCTCCAAGTTTCTGTCCCAGAAAAGTAGGGCGGAACGCTCTCCGCTGGCCTTCCACTCGAATGGCCTGGAGTCTTACACCAGGCCATTTACACCGGAGGAACTTCGCCTTGCTCTGCACACCTCTCATGCATCTGCCATTGGGCCAGACAATGTCCATTATGCAATGCTCCACCATTGAGTAAGGATCGGCTGCTCCCGACTCTTCATCCGCATTTTCATCATGGAGCAGTTTCTGGACTCCTGGTGGGAGGCCATTGTCTTGGCCTTCCCGAAGCCAGGAAAGGATTCCAAGATTCCTTCTAATTATTGTCCCATTGCATTGACGAGCTGCGTGTGCAAGGTGGTAGAAAGAATACCAAACTGAAGGGTTTTGTCAGACTCATCTGGTATTTAGAACACCACAACCTTCTTTCCAACACCCAGTGTGGCTTTCGCAGGCAATGATTATCAGAAATTCATTTTTACGTCGAGAGCACCTGGTGCCAATTTTCTTTGACATCGAAAAAGCATATGACATGGCTTGGAGATTTGGCATTCTTCATGACCTCCATAGCTTCAGCTTGAGAGGTCACATGCTCTTCATCTCCAATTTCTTATCGGCATGTTCTTTTCATGTCGGTGTCGGCAACACACTGTCTTGGCTGTACCCCCAAGAATAGTAGGTGCCACAAGGCTGCATTCTGAGTGTTACGCTTTTTGTTGTCAAGATTAATTCTATTGCTAGACAGCTTCCTCCATCTGTAGGCAATGTCCTTTATGTTGACGATTTTAGCATCTTTTGCTCTTCATCCAGCATGAGGGTCATTGAAAGACAACTGCAAATTGCCCTGAACAATCTTTCAGTTTGGGTGATGGCAAATGGGTTTCGGTTCTCCCCACAGTAGACCGCTTGTGTGCACTTTTGCCACAAGCGTAATCTTCACCTGGATCCTGAGCTACGGCTTGGGGGTAACATCATTCCAATTGTGGTGAAGACCAAGTTTCTCAGTCTCATCTTTGATTGGAAATTGATCTTTTTACTATGCATACATAATCTCAGGTTCAAGTGCATGCGGGTACTGAACGTTGTCAAGGTCCTCTCTCTCCTGGGGAGCTGACCAATGTTCTCTGTTCTGCCTGTATCATGTACTTGTCCAATTGAAACTGGACTACGGATCCCAGGTGTATGACTCCGCCTGGAATTTGGTGGTGAAGGTGCTGTACCCCCTCCATCATCAGGCCCTCCATGTGTGCATGGGAGCTTTCCACACCTCATGGGTCCAGAGTCTTTATGTTGAGACCAATGAACCATCTTTATCTCTTTGCCGTCAACAGTTGTCCCTATAATATGCATCTAAATTGCAATCCCTGCCTGGCGATCCCACTTGGGACTGCGTTTTCAATCCAAAGTGGGAAATGTTTTACACAAATCGGCCAACTGCCATTCGTCCTTTTGTTTGCAAATTCAAGGCTACCTAAGAGACATCAACACCAGTCTTGAAGTGTCACACAGACGACAGCAGAGCCATTTCCACCATGGCTCGCTGTTGCCCCTTCCTGCGATTTTTTTCCTGTGCAGGATGGGGAAGGCCTTTGCACCCGACTGTGTGTACCTGCAACTCTTTGGCAGCCATCGTGCTGAGTACCAAGACTTCTTGCCTGTCTTTACAGATGGCTTGAAGTCCGGCACATCAGTGGGATTGGCCATGATCTGCTGTGATGTAATCATTGCAGACCAGATCCCACTGCAGTGTTCCATCTTCACTGCAGAGTTGCATGCTATCAGCCTCGCCTAGGACTACGTGGCGGCTAAACATCATCATCAGTGTGTGCTTTACACCAACTTGCTTAGCTCACTACAGGCTTTGATCTCAGTGAGGCATCAGCCTCACCCAGTTCTTTCTAAGATCCGCCAGCAGCTACATCGTCTGGCAGCCACAACCACCATCCATTTCTGTTGGGTGTCCAGTCACATCGGAATCGGGGGCAATGATTTGGCAGATGCTGCTGCCAGGTCAGCCACACCCCTGTCTGACTCTCTATTGGTGGTTTGATATCTGAATTTCTGGCAGCGTTTTACGATCAAGCTCCAGGCACAGTGGCAGAGATCTTAGTCAGAATGGCTTACAAACAAGCTCTTTGAGATCAAACCTATCATCAAACCACGGCAGTCTTGTTACTGCAGGAATCACAAGGAGGAAGTTGTGCTTTCTCGGCTCTGCTTAGGTCATTCATTTATTACACACTCTTTTCTTCTTCTGACAGACGAGGAACCTAAGTGTGAGTTCTGTGACACCATTTTAAGTATTAAACATATTTTAATCGAATGTCCTTGTTTTAATTTTGAACGACACGTTTTTTAGCTTTCACAATTTTACATCCGAGCCCCTTACACTCAGACATTTGTTATCAGATCATTGTTGTTTTAACACTGTTTTTCAATTTTTTACAATTTACAGGATATTTTGCTCAGTTATAGTTTTACTCCAATGTTTATTATATGTTTAACCCAGGTTGCTTACACCTGGGTTACTTTTATTTACATTTATACTCTTGTTCATGGTAGTCCAATATGTTTAATTTTATTGTTTTACATTTGTAGTTTATTTTTAAATTTGGTTAAGGGTACCATGACTTTTATCATTGTTTTATGGACATTTGTTTGGCGCATTATAGCCATAGATGCTAATGCACCATAAAACCCCAAACAACCAACAGCCATAGATTTAAGATTATTATTTTGATATTAATACCCAATTTTTTTAATTACCATATTTTAATGTGTATAAGGAACCCTCATGTATAAGGAACCCCCAGTTATGAAGATTTGAGTTTCGAGGAATTGAATAATTTGTTAATATCTATAATACTATCCATGTATAAGAAACCCCCTATTTTTGGAACCCAATTTTTGGTAAAAAGGGGTTCCTTATACATGTTAAAATACAGTAAGCATGAAATGGAAAATTTAAAAAAATTAATGATTGAAGGTAATAGTTTTTAAATACAATAGGTGCAAAGTTTATGTGCAGTACAGAGTTGACTCTTTATATGTTAGTCTTTTTATTTCAATTACTTCTCCCAACCTATAGGGCCCCTCCTTTTTTTTTTGCTTGTTTTAAAGTAATATTATTTTTTATCACATCAATTGACAATTTTAGTAGTTCAATTTTCATTATTCTTTAGTTTAGAAGGATAAAGGGGGTAATGCTAAGGACTAAGGCTCCTGTTCAGAACTTTGTTCCAGGACACCCATTTAGACCTTGGCTCCAGGTCTCCCAATTACATAATTTACCCTGGTTCATACATG
Source organism: Ryuthela nishihirai (assembly GCA_038380435.1). Taxonomy (NCBI): domain Eukaryota; kingdom Metazoa; phylum Arthropoda; class Arachnida; order Araneae; family Heptathelidae; genus Ryuthela; species Ryuthela nishihirai. The sequence continues at coordinate 21,855,525 of JAWZYU010000019.1, forward strand.
TGTTTGTGCCATTACAAAGATGACAAAATATTATAAACTTTCACATTCCATTAGTCATATACAGGACTGGTTTTTAAGGACAGTGGTGGTGGTGGTGGTGGTGGGGAACAAGATTTCCAGGTCCCAAGAAAATGAGTAACATTTTTACTATTATACCTAGCACTACTTTTTTTTAAATAACACATTATTTGAATTGGTGAAATATTTTAAATTGGTAGTAACAATATTATACTCAAGAATTAATTAATTAATTGTAATATAAGCATTATCTTTCCATGTTATTTCAGTGGGAATCTATGAAGCTCTATAACAGGGAGGGCCAAACTTTTGAACTCTGCTATCGACTTTTAATACAGAAAATCTTTTGTGATTGACCATAGTACTGAAGTCATAATAATGATTTAACACTGCTTGACCAGCTAAGCATAAAATAGCAATTTGCCATCAAACATATTAACGTGACATTGTTATATTAATTAAAATGCAATCTTCTGCACCTAAAACTGCCATCTACGTGATTGACTGTTTGGCCATCTCTGCTCTATAACATCTAAAATATGTATTTAATAGAGAAATGTGATAAAGATAAATATTATAGACTGGTAACTGTAGCCTGTCAGAGCTAGATTCTTTTCGAGCTGCTGGTGTGCGCAGAAGGGTACTTGTCTCTATCTTTTCAGGTTTCTGCTGCTATCTAGGTGGCCAATAAACACAAACTCAGATTTTGCTTATACGCATTTGATGCATTTAATGAAAATCTGTGACTGAAGTTAAAGATAATCAGATTTATTTAAATCTCAATTTATCATCAATATTCATTCGGTATTTAAAGAGTTATGAAAGCTAGAGAATTTAATAATAATTATCATGTTTTATAAAAATTATTCATAATTATTTAACATTAAAATAATTATTATGCAACTTTTTTATTTTATTAAATGATTTGAAAAAATACTTATTATTTAAGTTTTAATTAATATCTGAAATAAATTCTTATGACCCATTACTGTTGTGAAATATTCTAGTTTCCATAATTCCTGAAATACTTGATGAATGCTGTTGAAAATTGAGATTTACATAGATATGGTTATGATCTTTAATTTATTTTCAGTAACATTTTTTCATTAAATTCATATTTTAGAAGTTACAGAGTTTCAAAGTTAGATTCCAATTTGCATAACACTGAAATTCTCTAATATTTTGTTAGGGCAGTGTAACTCAGTTATGTATATTGTAAAGATATTTATCATTTTGAGATAATGGGAATAACTTTCCCTTGCTTACAATTCTTGCAATTCCAAAATATTATTTATTCGAAAGTGATCTCTGAAATTTTTTCTAATTACTCATGTCAATGTTATGTTGCTGACATATTACTGTAGCCACCTGTTTCACAGATTCAGTTTGGAAGAGATTCGATAGAAACTGAATTTTGTTTCATAAGTTCCGCTTCTGCAAAACATCACACAACACTGCATAATTTTTCAGATTTCTAGTTAAAGAGAGCAGAAAGTAAACATAATAGTAAATCAATTACATATGAACAAATCCATATCAGAATCCAATTTTGAAGCTATCAGGAAACAGTAATAACCTATACTGCTATGAAGCAAGTAGCAAGCAAAACAGCGAATCGCCAGTACCACAATGGATGAAAATGTAACTAATGCTGATGTCGCTTCACGTCTTGAAATCGGCAGGCATTCCCATTATGTAGTCACCGGCTGAACATAATGAGCTACATGTCAAATGAAAGCTTATAACATAAGGAGTGTGGTAGGCTACAAAAAAATTATTCCCTCCATTTTTTTCTACTCCTGTAAAAAAGTGAAATATGTAAGTGATCTTATGCATTTTGAAACATATGACTGAGTTTATAAAGTTATCTGTTGAATGAATTCATGTGATGGATATGGGAGTGTCATAGGCTACCTCAAATTATCCACCCCTTATTTCTTTCTCAACTCAGTGAGGGAGAAAGTGCAATGATATGGGGAAAAGAATCACAGGATTCTCCAACAAATGATGGATAATATGCATACATAATACATGTGTGAAAATAACATTACACCATGTTTATATGAAATAAAATAAATTACTTTAAGAAGAGAATTTTCTTACTATAAGTTGTGTATGTTTTCTAGTTAGAATGAAAATATAAAAATATGCAGTTCATTTGTTTTGTGATGATTTAATCTGTTTTTTTTTGCAACATTTATTTTCTTTTAATAATTTCTATTACTATTTTATGATTTTTTGTAGTGTTTTGTAATATGTATTTTGTAATATGTATATAATTTTGTAATATGTAGTTCTAGCACATATATTTAGCCATTTCAAATAAATTCTCATCAAAACACTATAATATTATATAATTGTATACATACTACTGTTAATTGTAAATTTTGTTGAATAATTAGCTTTATTAAATTGCCATGCATCATTACATGTTAAAAAATGATGCTGCCATTTCTGTTTTGAGGCAGTTTCTTGTTAAAATTCATTACACCAACCAATCAACTCATTGTAATGTTTCCTAAAAGATTGCTATATTGCAAATGTGTATTTCACATCAATTTCAGGTCATCTAAAAATGAAAAAAAAAGTAGTTTTGCATTCTAATATGTACAGTAATTGCATGAATGCCTGCATTAATTGTTCATGCAATGTTGTTGTTAATTCATGTATAACAGTTTTTGAATTTCATTGGTACTATTTATTTTCCCTTATAGGATCAGTGTTTTAAATGTGAAGGAAGTACATCATCAGCCACTTTGGGAGAGCATCTACAAGTGCATCTTCTAGACACATAGAAGCCAAACCACAAGACTCTATTGTAATGACAGTTTTCTTATGAAATGTGGAATCCAAGCAGCAAAATGACAATAAGCAGTGTACATTGAATTGCAGACTGCAGTGAACAATTTGCACTTGTGGAACCCTAAGCATTGATATTGCAGTGGAGTGCTTCTTGCAAGCTGTGATTCCATTATCTTTCTTCGGAACCATTTACTGTTTTTGTTACTACTTGGCCTCATTACTGTTACTTACCAAGCACAAACTATTGCTGTGCGTGGTTCGAAAACTGCCATCAGAAGTTGACTGATCTTTGCACAAAACTTTTTTTGCATGCAACAGATTTTGCTTGCCAAGAAACAAGCCTAATATTTCTGGCATAATCAGTGTTTTTTAATTATGTGATGTGAATTAGTGTGACCCTCCTATCTGTGCCATCTTGGCATTTTATTCTGAAGACAACGTTGAAGCTCTTGAAGGACATATCATTTAGCAATTGTAATTAATTTTTATTTTTAGGTATTCTGGCAGCAGGGGATGGTGCATCAACATTCCTTCTATTGCAAAGCAAGATTTTTCTTATGTTCACACTGTATGGATTTTAAAATTGCACAGACAATCTGTTAGTTGGTTTATGTAGCAATAATTATGTTTATTTTTGAGGTAATGTAGCATAGACAATTTTGTTATGTAATATTAATCTTTCTTGAATGTTAACTTCATAAATTTTCCTTTTTTCCTCTTTGTTTTGTGTCATGTTAAGAGACCAGTTTTTAGAAATGTTTCTTGAAATGAATGAGATTTTCACAAACAGGAGTACAAAAAGTATTTACTAAGATAAAATTATGTGCTAAGAAAAAAAAATGTTCAAAATTTATACTTTTTCAATTTTTTTGCATTTTAGATCTAAAAGTCAAATGATTCCTAAAATCTTCATTAAATTTTTTGTCATTTTTATGCATTAAAATATCAAAATAATATGGTTGTTGGTGTTATTGACACAGTTTGAATATCCTTGTTTTTGATATATATTTGCTGTACATAACAGATTGATACACTTAAAAAGCCTACTGTTCTTGAAAATTGGAAAATCGAATGTGATTTCTGTTTTGCCCTGTTCAACTCAGATATCTTCAGGGAACTGTAATATTTCATTTTTGTGAACTTACTTTATTGTCTTGTGCCTTGTTGTTACATTGTCTGGAAATACTCCTAATGAACTTCTACTTTTTGAGCTTCAGGTGCCTAGGAAAGTCTCACCAGAAATAGGAAAGTGAAGTTTAATGTAATAATTTTGTTCATGCTAAAAGAAAACTAGGAAATATATATGTTTTATAAATAACTAATTTTTTTCCCAATAATTTTTCAATATTACATAATTATTTATCAAATATTTAGATAACTAAATAGGCAGTGATAATATTTTAAAAGCATGGTGGCAAAAGTGACAAATTTAAAAACAAACCTCGTAACAGGACACAGTTGCTGCTAAGACAATGATCTTAGTTTGGTACTTAACAAAATTTATCATAATACTACTGCAGTATTCAGTTGCATAAGTTGAAAGATTGAAATTATTTTTAGTACCAGAATTTTATGTAATATTAACCTGGGAATAGGTGCACTTTAAAAATGTTAGTGGATGTCTTTTAACCACCCCTGACTGACAGTTAATGCTTTTTAAAATGTTTTGCTCTAAACAATCTTTTAAACTCTTTCGTATTTTTAATTTCAGAAAAAGTATAGAGAAATGACATTGAAAAGTAAACTGACCACTTTTTCATTTTATATGCATATGAAATGCTTAATGTGGCTTTTAAATCTATAATTTTCCAAAACATACCTTGAATGTTAGCTACAAAAATATATCAGGATGCAATGAAAACAAGTAAAGCTAAATATTGTAAAAAAATATGCCAGTAAGCATGCTATGATCGATGTAGTGGTAAAATTGAAGCTAAACATGTGGATACTGTAGATACCAAAGAATTTAATTGTGGCAATCCAGAAATACACTGGGTACATTAAAAGATTTAAGCACAACCAACTCCTGCTTTAACATAACTGTTTTGGAGATGAAGTAAATATTTAACAAATAATAGTTTCAAAGTAAATTGTTGGTATCTTCATTTTGAAGAAGCTTGAGATGTCTCCATAATAATTAGATAAAATAACTTAATAAATTGTTTGCAAAGAATATAAGGTTGGTTTAATATTTCAAGTGTGATTGATGTTTGTAGATTTTTTTCCTTTATTTTTAGTAATGGCAAGTTTTATCCATTATTGTGTAGCATGATAAGAGTAATGGAAAGTATTAGTTTCCTCAAGACAAAGCCATATAATTATCATCAAGATTATCGCTCTAAAAACTGTTATTATTATAAGAGTCTTGGAATTCTTGTTTCAATTTAAAAAATACAGCTGACTTATAGCTAGAATGTCTGCCTTTGAATACTAGCAGTGATAAGAAATGGTTTTCCACCCTTTTTTTATTGAATGAAATAACCCAGGCAATTTAGAATAAAAATATCTAGAATTATTTCAATTTTACCCTAATATGTTCTTTAAAACAGTTTAAGTCTAGCTAATTTCTTGCAAAGTGTTCCATAGGAAATATGTCTAGGGGAGATTCCTTTGAAGGAAAATGTACACCAGAAGATTTTTCTATAGTATACATTTTTCCTCAGGCTTTCACTACTGCTTTCACTTCAGAAGGCAATTCTTCTTTCATCAAAAGTCAAGAAGTGGAATAGGAATTGTTATTTCACATGTGTATATAGTTTACTTATTGGTCAAAATGCTAACTTGTTGAATACTTTGTTATTTCACATTATTGTGGTCCAATTTTTTTTCCTTTCACTGGCCAAGAACAGTTTTTAAAGCTGAACATGAGGGCTGGAAATCTCCAATACATTGTAGGATTAATAACTTACATATATTAATATTTCATTTATAATTGCAAGTAGATTAAAGATGATCAAAAACAACATAAAAAATTATCTCCAGCAATTCCCACATTCCTTATAAATTGCTTTCTCACCATGATGTTGGATAACCATGCCTTTATAGGACATATACAGCAGGGTAGATCAAAATCTTTTTTTTTTCCAGTTTTTCAATAGTGCAGAAAAGTTGCCGATCAAGGGAATCAAGCCAATCTACTGAATAATATGCAAATTTTTTGTATCAAAAAATAACTTACAATTCTGCCCAGCCCTTGAATTTTTTCATTGTTAGTAACTGCTAGAAAAGTTTGTATTTTTTATGTTCTAGGGTACAACTTTTTGCTTGTTTCTTCCTTATTTTTTTCACTTGCAACATGGCGGACAGAGAAGGGTCATATTAGTTACTCCTAGTTTATGTTTTTCTCTTAAAAGCACATACTTCACTAAGACTAAAGTCTACTGACCAATGTTTCAGAGTTGACACAAAAAATTATACAGTAGCCTTAACTAAGACTAGTTTCAATCAGTTTTTGGAAAAATGTCAGAAATCAGTTTTTATGTGTACGAATTAACATTGGTAGCAGTTCAGGATCTTGTCAATGAATACTGCTGCCAAATGGCCCAGCAGAATCCTGGGCTATTTGACAGCAGTGTCCATTTGACAGATCAATTGTACCTTGTATTACAATTAACAGCAGTTGGAAAGTTTATATAAATATATTAAACCAGTGTAATATATTGTTGAATTTCTTAATTAATAAATTTATTGTTGTTTAAAAATTTATGTAGTTACAAATAGAAATATGCATAGATGATGATTTTTTATTTAAAAAAAAAGAACATTTCCATTCATAATGCATTTCCTAGATTTGATACTCCTGTGGACACATTTAATCTATTGATATAAGAGCAACAGGTTTAAAATATTTCAGTGTTGCTTGATTTGAAAAGGTGGCAATCTAAGCATTACATATGATGCTCTGTTTTGGATAGGGACATCTATTGCTCGGATGAATTTAATTATCTTGTATATTAGTATGAATTATAATTCTGGAATGGAATTTTACTTGGAATGGAAATTTACTGGTTGGAGGAGCACTCAACCATTCCCAATAGCTATATTTATTGTTGCCCACTATGCACCCTGTTAAAAGCACAAATTCTAATTTGAGGAAGAGGACCAAGTCATTTTTATGGAGGTTACAGCTCTGCCTCATAAGGATTCCAATATTGAAAGATTAAATATTTGTGAAAACTTAAAAATAAATGTTTGCATTAATTTTAAATGTACTTTGCTTAAAAACACATTCCTGCATAAAAATTAAATAGAAATTATATCATTTCTTGTAATTGCATTTTTTTGGTGCAATATAACATAAAATTTTTAAAAAGATTAATCATGAAATTGGGAAATATGCAATATAACATTTTTGATAATGAAAATTTTGACCTGAAAAACTGAAGCCATCTAAGAGCTAATTAAATTTTGTAACTCAGTGTTCCTTTGAAAATGTCATGAAAAATAGTAAATCAGTAATATTCAAAAAGGATTTATTATAATAATATTGAGAGACAGCATAATATATTTCATTATACCAAAGAACAAAAAGTGCTAGAAATAAAAAATAGGTTTAAAACTTCTAGGTATATGTTTGATAATCAAGTCGAGAAAAGCATAATAAGCATTTCCTTTTTCTCATTTAACATCTGTAATCTACGCTATATTAGAAATGTTTCTAAACTCGGCCAGACAAGAAATACTCTGCATGATGCAGCCTTCAGTTTTGCCTGTCAAAGTGGTGTGGTACAGTACTAACAAAAGCTAGCTCATGATAAAACCACAGCACCATCTGATGGAACTTAAAAATGGAATATATTTTAATGTTATGTGAGATAGCTAGTTTCCATACTAACCTTTTCAGACATGAAATAAAAGACTGTTGTTCCAGCAACATACTTTTTGTGTTGTGTTAGCTTTGAGGCAGTGGTCATCAAACATGACTTTGGTCTTAATGGAGTATGTCCTTGAATGAGACGATGTAAACAAACTAGGACACCTCTGTCTTATATGTAGCAAATAAAAAAATATAAAAGGGTTGCATCAAGAACACCAGAAATGCAAACTTTTTTTAGCAGTATACCAATGGTGAAACAGTCAAAGGCCAAATGGAACCTTAAAATAGTTTTCGATTAAAAAATACTTCCTTTTCTAGGAGCTTAATTCGCAACTTACCCATATTTTTGGAAAAACAAAAGAAATAATTTTTTTGCTACAGTCTAATGTTACAAGCAAGCAAAAGAGCACAATGACTTCAAAACATTGTTCAAATATCAAATATAAAAAAAAATATGCTTCTGTGATAGAGTAATAAATGGAATGAAAAACAGTCACACGGACCTGGAACACAAATGGACATGGGCCAGATTTACTGCACTGGTTTCACATGATCATGATTTGATTTCTGAATTTGCTTCTGAGCTCCATTTTTTAATTCATGCAGTAAATTTTATATTACTGTAACCCTGACGATATGCAAAATAAAAAATTGTTATTATCAATAACTTAATTGTAGTTTATAATATAATTATAATAATCATATGCTGTTTTTGATCTAAATAAATCTGTTAAAAAGTTGTGTGTATAACATGTTTATGTTATTCACACATAACTTTTAGTTTATGTGTGTTTTCTTAGCAGAAAACTTTATTGGTCTTCCTACTGAATCAGTAAGTTTGAAAATTTTGGCTATCCTTGATTTATTTCTTGTTCTTTTAGTTGAGAAAGATTGCATATATTCTAGATATATTTAGTATATCACTTGAGTGCTTACTTTTAAAAGCTAAGACACATTCGATAATGCTGTCTTGCAAATAAAAGTATCCAGATAATTTGTAAGATATACATTTCAACTAGTTGTAAAATCATAATTAAAAAACATAATTAAGAAATACGCAAAAGTGATTATCATATTAATTAAAATATTACATTATTTAAAATGCCTCTTTTAGTCTACTATTTGCTTTTCTACAATCAAAGGTTATTGGCAAGTGAGCTAAATATGTTTATTTGCTCCTACTTCACTGGTATGTGCATAGTTAAATTTTGATTGTTTTTTAATAGATTTATTTAGATTAAAAATAAGTAATAACACAAATAACTTTTCATGCATGATCATTATTCACTTTCTGAACTTGGCACCTAAGTACTATATGGGGGCGTGGGTGGCTCAGTCGGTAGCACGCCAGGCTCGTAATCTGTAGTTCCCAGGTTCGAGTCCCAGCTGGGTCAGCGTTGAGATTTATCTCCGCATAACTCCCGGCCCTGCCCACGGTCAGTAGGGGACACCGATGGGCTTAAAAAGGCCGCCGTCCGTCAGATGGGACGTTAAGCCGTGGCCCCGTGTGCGGGAGAGCCATACCCTGTGCACGTTAAAGAACATGCTGGATGGCCTTGACGGGAGGCTACCATCTGTCTCCCAACAGCTGTTCCAGTGGGTCCCCTTCCCCAACCTTCTCTGAGCCTTCGGGGTCCATATGACCTGGCCATTTAGCCCATGGTGTGCAAAAAAGTGTCGCTCAGAGGTAAAACAACCCAAACAACCCTGAGTACTATACAAAACTGTGAATGATAGAATTTCTAAAGTTTTTTCGCAATGCATAAAATAATCAACATTGTCAATGGGCTATAAACAAAAGGGTCCATTTCTTTTTCTTCTCTCCTAGTATCTAGTTTTGCTACTCCCCACCTCATCTGGAAATTTTTGAAATAGCACTATATAAAAAATTTCTCCATTGATATAAGTGACTTCTGAGTTACATAAAATTAGAAAAATTTAGCCAGGAATGTCCATAGTTGTGCGTATTCAAACCATTCATTGGTTTGTAACTAATTCAGCAAAAGGAAACATTGTCGCTTATCATTTAATGATGCATTGAAACATGGAAACACTGCGTAGTATTATTACAGATACTATATTTATTACAGAATTAAAAGTAATATAAGGAAACCTCCATAGTTTAAAATTCAGGGAACAAATCATATAAATTTTGAAGTATATAGTTTGGAATTATCAGTTACTCATAATAGCTAAAATTAGTGTTTAGTTTTGTTTCCTCTCCAATATGGTAATGTTTTTGAATTATCCAGTATTGATGTTTTATGGCCATGATTTTTTGTAGCTATAAAATAAAAAAAATTGCACTTTAAGCAGTTATTTGCCATAGAGATCTGACAGAGAGCCTATCAGTATAGTGCAATTAAATAATTAAACGTAAATAGGTACTAATTGTGAAATGCTGTTTTTTTTTTTCATTGCTACATTTTTTAGCATTCCTAGATCTTTGCTATGTAGTAATTTATATTCTATACAATAATTGTAATGCACAAATCTGGTTTTGTCTAATTTGATAGGATTATATAAAAAATTAAAACTATAAGGAACTAAATTTGTATCTTGAATTAAATATTTTTGTTCTGAAGTCAGCAATCATGTACATTTATGCACTTTAATTTCCATAACCCTAGGCTTTTGTTATTAATAAACAATTTGACACTCTTCATTTTCTGGAGCAACATTTTCTTGTTACTTTATGTATCCGTTGCTATGCATTTTTCATTTGCTGTTGTGAATAGTTAGTATGCAAGATTTATATCAATCTGCATTTCTGTGATCAACTGGTATAAGAGTATAAGATTTTTTCTGTGGATTTTGATATGCTAGGGCAGAAATTACCATTTCTGATGATGTCTACCTTTTGGACTGAATATGTTTTTTAAATGAATTAAATAATTGAAATATTGTTTTGCAATTAAAAGTGCATATTAGTGTTGGTGAAGTGATTTTTTTTTTTTGCTTGCCTCTGAAATATTGTGACAAGTCTCAACAAGATGTCAAAGATATGGTAAAAATGATTGTTTAACTATTTTTGCAAAGTATATAAATTTATTCACAGACCATAATTTAACCAACAGTGAGCCATACATGGCTGTTGGATACCTCTGGACAGCTTGTTGAACAGTCCTGGTATAGGCTGGGCAGTAACATTCTGTTGTTGCAAATACTTTTATTGGTAAGCAGAAATTAAATTTCAGTTTTTTTTTACTGTGTTAGTAATAAAGTCTTATAAAATTTCGAAGTGCACTGATTGAAGTAAATTAATTTATTTTATCACCCATAAAATATGTATAAATTATACCTCTGAAGAGTGTTGACCCAGCTAAGTGGCTATATTTGTATCCCCTTTAAATATTTGATTTTAGTCCAGTTCTTTAACTTGAAATATCTCTCAGTATGATGCATGACAACATATTAAGGGAGACCATGCAATTCTCCCAGTGGCTGCTGAAGAACACTGAGCAATTCCCCACTCATCAAATAAATTGGAGAGATTAAACTTTCAGAGTAATCAGTTAGCACATAATGTCTAAGTGTAAATTTTACCTAATGCAAATTTAATCCTCTCATAAACATATTTAGAATTGGAGATGTGTATATTTTGTTGAATTTTATGTAATTAATGGAATGATAGCTGCAAATGTGGCCAATTCTTGTTTTGGGGCTCAGATTATATTTTCCAGGATTTTTTATTTTCTTTGAAAGCAATACAAATTACAGAAATAAAAAAATCTACTGCTATCATGTCTAAATTGTCTCATAGAAGGACATGTTACTGAGAAAAAAAAAAATCGTGTTCACTAATAACTGAACTGTATCATATAGACACATAATTTGTGGAATTATAATGTTCAGAGCTGAAATTGAAGTGGAAAAATGATGGGCACATAATGGTTCTGCATGTGAGAATTCAATGCAAACTTCTAGAATATGAGACTAAACCCAATTTAATTAGCATCAATAACTGAATGCAAAAAAATTCAGAAATCAGTCATGTAGGATAAATTAATTTACTTTATCATAAATAAGGGATCTGCTATGTTTTAAAAGTTAATGAATAATATGAGGAAATCTTAAATGCTTGGTAGTTACATTTTTCCTAGAACTGTAAATCAAAAATGGAAAACAATACTGGCAAGGCAAAGTATAATAGAACATTTATAAATGGAAAGCAGATGTGCTAAAAATAAAAACTTATTTCATACACAGGCTGAACAAGTAAACAACAACAATACTTTTTATCCATATTTTCAGATTTTGTTTCATGCATCACAGAAACCAATACTATACTCCATTTCTACTTGCTGCTGATATGCATGGAACTTAAATAACTCGAAGGTGAGTTCGGTTGTCTTCCCCTGAGTGGAATTTTTTGCACACAGTGTACAAAATGGCCAGGTCACAAGACCCCAAGGGCTCAGAGAAGGTTGGGGAAGGGGATCTACTGGACAGCTATTAGGAGATAAATGGAAGACTTAGCAAGGCCATCCAGCAAGTTTTAACATGCATAGGTTATGACTCTCCTTCACGTGGGCCATGACTATTCTGACAATGGCAGCTTTTCCAAGCCCATCAGTGCCCCCTTTCTCACCAAGGCCAGGTTGGGGATTAGCGAAGATAAATCTCAACTAGAGATGAGTTCAGGCTCAATTTGTTTTAGGCCGAGCCTGAATCCTAAACCATTTCGAAAATTGTTCAGTCCAATATGAGGAAAAAAATTTCTCTGACATGTGAAAGACACACACATATATATACAATGAAGAGCCAAAATGTTATGACCACTTGCCTAATATGATGTTGGTCTTACATGTACTGCCAAGCTACAAGATTTTTAAAGGTTTCTTCTGGTATCTGGTACCAACACATTACCAGCAGATTCCTTAACTCTTGTAAGTTACGTGGTTGAACCACCACAGATCAGATATTCTGTTCCTACACAAATCACTGATACTTGATTGGATTGATGTCGGGAGAATTTGGAGGCCAGAGCAATACCTGGAAGTCTTCCACATGTTCCGTGAACCATTCTTGAACAATACAGGTAGTGTGGCATGGTGCATTATCCTGCTGAAAGAAGACACCACTAGAGGGGACATACCGTTGCCATGAAAGGATGTACCTGGTCTGCAATGATGTTTAGGTAGGTGGTAGACATCATAGTTTCCTGCACATGAATGACTGGACCCAGGGTTTCCCAGCAGAACATTTCCCAAAGCATTACACTTCCTCCACCAGTTTGTTTTCGTCCCATAGTGCATCCTGGTGCTAACACTTCCCCAGGTAAATGATACACACGTACCCAGCTGTCCACATGGTGCAACAGGAAATGAGATTCACGGACCAGACGACCTTCTTCCAATTATTCAAGGTCCAGTTTTGATACTTGCGTGCCCATTGTAGGTGCTTTCAATGATGAATAGAGGTTAGCATGAGCACTCGGAGCGGCCTGCGGCTACACAGCCCCATTTTCAGCAGGTTTTCAATGTACTGTGTGTTGTAACACATTACTCCCATCACTGCATTCAAATTATGGGAGAGTTGCACCACAGTATCCCTTCTGTTGGCTTGTACCATATGGGATAGACTTCGCTCACCTCTGGCATCAATGAGCCATGGTCGGCCCACACCTTGCCAATGGTTCATGGTTTTTCCCTCCTTTGGCCACTTTTTGAAGGTACTAACCATGGCTGACCATGAGCACCCCACAAGCCTTGCCATCTCAGAAATGCTCTGACCCAGTCATCTGGCCATTACAATTTGGCCTTTGTCAGACTCTCTTAAGTCCGTCACCTTTCCCACCTGAAGAACAAGAATAACACTGATTAACAGAGCTCAGTATCAGGTGTTATTTATACCATTTCATGACCTTCATGCATGCCATCTTTTACCTGCAGTTTCGATTTGCATAAAGACATGCTGGGCATAATATTTTGGCTCTTTGGTGTATATACAGAAATGCATGTTACCAATCATTTATTTATTCATATATTATTTATTATAATAATTTTTTTGAATAAACCTAAAATGATAATGCTATTTGGAATGAATAACATTAAAAATACTAGTAGAAATTAAAAGTTTTCAATTTTGTTATCAGGCCCACAAAGCTACTGCTTATCTGCAGGTTATGACAGAATAAAACAACCATGCCATGGACTAGAACCTGTACCCAGTAGTTGCAGTGTCACTGCAAACCAACATGATTCCACTATGCCTTTTAGGTGTCAACATTTGTGGGTAACATCATATATGCAAAGAGCCATTCATTTATTAAAGATAGATTAATCAGTTTCCAACACTTAAAGGTTTAAAGATAGAGAATATGCAAAAAGATCAAAAGCTTTATGGGGCTTATTTTTAATTACTAAAGACCAATTAAAATGTTGAAATTAAAATGCTTTTTTAATATTTTGACTTTTTTTTTCCTCACAGTTACAAGAAATATTTGAAATTTAAATCACTTTGGGCCCTTGCCCAAAGTCATCTGTGCTGTTTTGAGCCAAGTGGGCTTGGGCTCATATTGCCAAAACTGAGCCTGAACTTATCTCTAATCTCAATGCTGGAACATGAAGGTAATATCCCCAGTTGCCATCGCTTATTTGTTATGCTATGTGCAGCAATACTAAAATTCATTTAATTTCCTCCTGTGAGTCAGAATCAGTTATTTCAGATTCATCCAAAAATAATACATATCTTTTTTGTATAGAGACATTTAATAACCCAAAAAAGTTTTCAAAAGTATAGAGACATTTAATAACCCAAAAAAGTTTTAAAAATGGCTATGACATATCACTATGACCACTTTCATCACTTTGACATTTCTGGATTCACCCAAGCAATTATTATCTTATATCTTTCCAACTTGATCATAATTAGTTATATATCAGATGAAAGCTTATTATGTGGAGCTGTAAAATTTTCTCCCATTCTTTTTTCTAAAAATTGTAAATAGTTACTTATATTACCTTTCCAACCAGTGGATCAATTATGATGAGTTATTGAGTCTATGGCATTTTATCCCAAAGTTCATTTTTCTGTAATATATGATCCAAATGATAATTTGGAGATTCAGTAGTCTTAGTATTTAGATCTCGAGTATTTATTAGACTGTGTTTTATGTGTCAACTTTGACTAAATGCAAAGATAAGAACATAATCAGAACAGTTTTTATAGTTTCATGAATAAGAATCCATTAAAAAATGCTGCATTAAAGAATTTTTATGAATTCAAGTCAAAATTTCATATATTTGTAGCATAATAATTCATCTGCTAATTAAGCTATGTAGCTCATTCTTATATTACTGAAAAAAATCTTACAGTGAAGTAGATTTTTATAGAACTGTAACTGTTCTCATATATTTTGTTCATTTAGAAACTGGATCAAAATAGCTAAAGTTTGAAGTTTAACGGCTCTTGGTTAATTAAGCTGTAGAATTCAGGTTTTTTATTCAGTGATTTAATAGAGATTTTTATTTTACTAGAGCTGAATTCAGTCTCAATATATTAGGTTGTACTTAAAGGGTTTGGAAATCAATTTCATGGTACTCTGGTTTTCCATCTATGTTACCATAATATATTGGTTTTTGTTTTCAGCAGAATTTTGTACTATCATTATACTAATGTTCCAAATTGCAAAAAAAAATATTAATTTAATATTTAAAAAAATATACACATGTTCCATATGTGGCCCAAACAGTAAAAAAAAAGCAATTGGCAATATAAAATCACTTATTCAATTCATATTAATTTTAGAAGATGAATTCAGTACAGACCTGGATTTAAAAAGATTTTAGTGTGGTAGAAGGGAAGTGACAGAATTGAAATGAGAACCAGTATGTTGTGGGAATTTTATTTATAAAGAAATTACCTCTTGAATAGTGTAGAATGTTTTTTTTTTCCTTTTCATGTTTTAATGGATTACAATTTTTTTTTGTTTTGATATGGTTAAAAAAAACTCCCAAGGGAGGAGGGGACATTGGGTCCTTTTAACCCTCACCCCTCTGATCTGGTCCTTCAGTTTTTATTTAATTAAGGATTAATATTCTAACTGAACTAAAGTTCCAAGACTGTGTACAGTTTTTGCTAAATTTACTGAATTTCAATGATAAGCCAGTGGAAAGCCAAATTTGGTGTTCTGTAACTTTTAAAGTAAGTTTTTTATGATAAAAATGTTAGTGAAGATAAATTAAAAGTCTACATCAACTTTAGTTAGATCTTGAATATCAGTATAATTTATTGCCTTTATATCCTCTCAATATTGAAATTTGAAAATATGAGCACTAGACACTAATAAAATTGCATATTTTAATATTCAACATATAAGTCAGAAGAAAAAAAAGTATTAATTTAATATTTAAAAAAATATACACATGTTCCATATGTGGCCCAAACAGTAAAAAAAAAGCATATTGGCAATATAAAATCACTTATTCAATTCATATTAATTTTAGAAGATGAATTCAGTACAGACCTGGATCTAAAAAGATTTTAGTGTGGTAGAAAGGAAGTGACAGAATTGAAATGAGAACCAGTATGTTGTGGGAATTTTATTTATAAAGCAATTATCTCTTGAATAGTGTAGAATGTACACAATTCAATTGAATCATTAAATTATCGATTGAATCATATGTTACACAAAATGCAAACTTTGAGGTGAAGTGTTTGGGATCATTGTTGGATCAAAATGTCTGGGATGAACTGACAGAATGGAATATCATGGGACAAAACCATGGTCCCAAGTTATATATCAATTGAAGCTTATGATGTGGAGTGACTAGGGGAAATTCCTGAATTCAAAAGATGGGCAAATGGGTACTTTTATTAACACTATCATCTATGATGTAGTTACTTTAAACAGTTAAAAGAAATTTAAGAAAAAAGTCTGAAATATTAAATAAAATTGTCAGTTGTTAACTCAAATCCTATTACTTTTTAAAGAAGATAGGGTACTTAACCCTTAAAGTGCCAGAAGATATAAAATTTTCTAAAGAACTTTGCAGCAGTTTTACCCCCCCCCCCCCCAATAGATATTGCTCTTTAATTTTTTTTTAACCAACCATGAAAATTAAGAAATTACATTTTGTCCAATATCATGGCATATTTCATCATCATCCTCAAGCAGCCATGGGCTATGGAGGTCCAACCAGATCATGCAATTTAGCTCTCCAAGCATATTTCTCCTATGCTGCATCTCGCCACTCTAGACCAATTATAACGAGGTACTGTTTGACATTGTCTGCTCACTACATCCTAGGTCTCCCCCTCTTTCTGAGACCTTTAGGCACACTGTTCATAATCCTATTTGCTAATCTATAGTTATGCATATGAGCAACATGGCCAAACCAACAGAGTCTGTTGGTTTGGCCATTAACATCTTTCAAGTTAATATGATTTGTTTGTTGATTGTTGGCAATACTTTTTGCTTTTTAACTATTAAAACGTGTATAGGAAGATAATTTTTTTTATATTTATAATTCAAATTGTGATATGAATCATGCTTAATGCTCATTCCAATGGATTTGCAAATTTATGGATAGTAGACAGCTAAGTCTTGTGTGATTGTTGCATATTTGGTTAGGGGATGCTAAATAATTTTCATACTGATTGCCAAATATTTGTACTCATAAACTGATTCTATATGTTGGCACACTTAATGGAACTAAAGCCAATTGCACTGTTCACAAAAAAAATGATGTACAGTTAATTTTGATAAAGTATATTCCAATTGTCCAAAAAAGGTGATTTGACTTAAGTCATGCCAGAAAATATTAGCTCTGCTGCTGCAGTGTGAATTATTTTAGTTGAGGGTAAAAAAAAGCTTTGTGGGGTAGTGTTTGCATCTGTTTGCTGTGATCTTTTGCATATTTTCTGCAGTGAATAAGCTGAAAGTGACTGAAATACTCATTCTGATTTTCTGGCCCTGAATAGAATTATAATTACCATTTAAACAGTTCTTATTTTATTTCCTTCATGTATTATTTATTGGGTATAAAAAGATATATATGAATTTTAAAGTGATACAGTAGTAGTGATAATAATTGGCCATGAATATTGTTGGCTTTTGAAATTGTATGTCTGTGGGAGTGTCCCTCAAATCACACATCTGTATTAAGGATTAACATGGCTCAGGTAAAGTTTTCAAAAATGAAATTAATTTCATTTTTGCAAATATTCAAATATATATTTACGATCATTTTTAATTGCCAATTTCAGTAAACTATGTTAATATGACTTATGTGAGATTGCTTTTAAAAAGTGATCTGATCTTGATTGTACATCTAAAATGGTAAGTACAATGCACGTAATTTAAAAACGATAAATTTCAAAAAACAAACTTTTGGTGTATTTGCCTCGAAAGTTTTTCAAAAAAATTCAATTTCTACATTGTATTGTCATCTAAGATGACATTCACATGGTTCAAATGACTACTAATTCATTGTGAGCAATTTTTTAAATCATGGCTCATCATCTCTGTCTATCCTAATTGGCTCTAACCCCCCCCCCCCCCCCCTCTCTAACTTCCTCAGTTAGCATGAAAGTTCAGTTGACATTTTAAAAAAAAGTTGTAGTCAAGACATGTTTCGTAACAGAAAATAATGTACATTTTTTTTAAACATTATGAAACCCAATATCACTTTTATTGAGACACAATAATAAATAGCCTCGTCAAGTAGCTGTTGACAATAAATGAAATTGTTTTATTTCTTAAGTATTTATACTCTTAATGAGATAGTAATCCAGCTTCAAGCCCAGGTGTTTTTTCAGACACTTATTCTGAGTTCTAATTTCATCTCCAGAAATACGAGCATTCAGAGTTGGGGAAGGGGGGGATAAAAGAAAGCTACTGAACTTTGTCAAATTGATTTAATGAGGTTTAACATTGATGATTGGGGGAAAACTGATAAAAGTCAGACATTTGAGTTGTGGCCAACAGTTTTCTATTGTGTATTGAAGGCAAATGCACGATTTTGGCTGCAAACCTGCTTAATATAGGAAAATAAGTTTTCTGGTGTCCCCTTCTCAATGTGTTAAGCAGTGGTTATTTTCAAAGCTGTCAACTAAGTTGGGGGAAATGAAAAATTTCTTTATGCAGTTGTGAATTTCCATCCTTTCCCATTGAATTTCTGTCACCAATATATTCAGGAGCCCCTGGCCAATGCAAATTCACCATAATGTAGTGTTAAATATATTTTTTTCCCTCACAAAATTGTTTCGAAAAAAACATTTTTTTATCGAAAGAATTATGCCCAGCATAAATGGCACATAGTGAGTGAAACAATCTATCCATAATGATTGTTTGGAGGGCATGTGAAATTGTTAACTGTTGAAGTCACTGAAGAGGCAATTTCTTTCCATTATCTGTGTATGGCTTCATCAGAGGGACACAACAATTACTTCTTGTGGGAGAGTGCTGTGACAAGTAATTGTGATGTGCTGCTGAGTGCTATAAACAAATACATGCCAAAAGGAGGGGAGAAAAGCCAAGTAGTCTTTTTAAGAGAGCCATGCTCAGTATGTTAATTTGGTTAAGCAGTGAGCTCCAAAAGATTTCATGGAGTTTTTTTTATGTTTAGTAAAATTTTTACTTATAAATAAAATGAAAAACTAATCATTGTTTTAGTTTTTTTTTTACTGTATGTATATTTGTGTTTACATTTTATGAAACATAATTTGAGTTTGGGGACTTTGCCCTACCTTATTGGAAATATGTTTAAAAAAAACCCTGAGAATGCAGACTCATGTAACTTCGATTTGCCAGGAATGCATACACCTTGAACAGGAGTTATGTATATATATACATATATCATTTTCAGTATCATTCTTGATACTGTATTAACCCTTAAAGTATCCAAAGAGGCTTAAGTAGCCTTCCTTTAAATGTTCTTTTTTTTTATTATTCAGAATGAAATACTCTCTTGTTTGATATATAACATGATCTGTAACTCATATATCTGTTAGTCGCTGTAGGGTCAAGTTATTTGATTTTTCTGCTGGAAAAAAATATTATCTTGGCTGCAGTTGTATGGATCGTGAAAAACCTGCCACTTGAAAGAGATAATAGTGGCTTCTTTAAAAGTGTATTAAATGTAAGAATTACTTTTGTGGAAATAAGTTTTGCCAGTGAGTGGGATGCAAACCCATGTCTCAGAGTTACATGACAAGTGTTCTAGACCACTAAAAAACTATCATTGGCTAGTTCATTTCTCCACTAATTGTGACTTTAAATCTTCCTGATTCCCACTCAATAAATGTCACACTCATTGACAAAACTCATTTTTTTGTGCAAAGTATTTCTTGGATTCTATTTCAAGAGGTAATTCAGTGTATTTACTATTGATTGATTCTTATATTAAACATATTTTACTAATACAGATTATGTACTTTTTTTTCCTCTGCAGTCTTCAAAATAGACTATAAGTTTGTGTCCACCTTTTAGTACCTTTCATGTTTCCCCTAGTTTGCCAACCCCTGACCTATACAATAGCATTAGCAAGAGGTTTTTTTTTTGTAAAATATTAATGGAAATGTATATTTAAAACTCTAGGCAATGAATTTTAAATATGTTTTGAAACAGTGCAGAAGTGTTATTTGCTGGTGTGGACAAAATAATACTGCTGAACTGCCCTATACATTAAATTTTTTTTTAATTTTACTTTCAAGTATTAGATTTTTATTTCCTTTTAAAATCATCATACACTTTTTGTTTTATTTTGAATCTGTTTTCCTAAATGGGCATTGCATAAATATTTTTGAAAAGGCTATTTTCATAAACTCTTGTTACTAATAATATAGAGATCATCAGCAGATTGGTAATCATCTCATTTTTCGAAGATTGCTGAAAAGGAATTTTTTTTTATAAAAAGCTTCCAAAGTAAATCTACTAAAAAATTTATTTTCTCCACTTTATAAGTTTCTAAACAATATAAAAATGGTGTGAAAAATCCTGAAAATTATATTTATATACAGTACAAAATGGTTATATCCAACAATTAATTATATATCTAACTATTTATTAAGAAGATTTGAATTTTTTTTTTAATTTGATGTGACCAATATTTAATTACCATTGATAGATGAAAAACGAATTTTTGTACAGGTCAGGAAGTTGAAATACCACTATTTTGTGACACTTTTGGGTTCTGCTGCTGCCAGACTACAGATTGGGAATCACTGACGTATCAAATGATTTCAGAAATGTATTATTAAAACTATTATTTGAAATATCCTAATCTGTTTCATTTGCGATTTTGGGCTCTGTAGTATATCTACAGATTTTCATTTTCTGTATGTGGTGTTGCATGTTCAAAATATACATATTTAAAAATATAAATTTCTCTTGGTCATCTGGCAAACTAGAAACTGCTATATGATTTCTCTGTTTATTCAGAAATGTATTGTTTTCTGCTTTGATTGCAAAAATGCCATATACTCCTGATATATTCTTTTTAAATTAAAATAATGATGCCACTTTTTTTTTGCTTATTTAAATTTGTAGAATGAAAGGGCATATTTTTACTGTTTCTTTATATTTACTATTGAAAGTTTTCAGCATGAAAATTGGAACTTAATATTATTATAAATAAAACAAATATATATATATAATTTTTTATGGATAATGGCAAATTTGAACTATCAGAACTATCAGAATAATTAGCTTCTAGCAAAGATAATTTACTTTCATAAATCTTGCACGTTCAGGTGAATGATTTAAACAAAATTTATAAATAATTTACAAACTTTTGTATTTCTGTGAGAGTAAGTATCATTCTAGTAAACTCAAGAATGTTAATTTATTTTTTGATACTCTTATTTGCTACGTAAATGTCCAGACTATCCATAATAATAGTACCAAGAAACAGTTGGTATATTATGGGAGGCTGTGTATAATCATGTTTTTAAGTTAACAATATCATGCTCTCAGTAACATCGTAAGATTCAGTGTACTCGTATCTTTGAGATGTATTAAGATGAAATAAATATCTAAAAATGGAAAACTGAAATATTTTAAAAAAACAGTATTATGCCATACCATTAAACTGAACAAGGTTGTGAAAATAGCTGTATAAAATTGTAGAATAAATATTTTCTTTTTCATATTTCTATGAAACATAGTGTGCTGATTATTTTAAATGCTTTGAGAGCACAAATGAAGCACCCTTTTTTACAATATGTATTAGTAATGTTCTAGAATATTAATTAAATTCAGAATTTCCTCTTTTTGATAAGAATCATTTCATTATTAAAATCTGTTAGCATTTTAAGAACCCAGCTTATCAGATGGAAAATGAATATGCATTATTTTCTTTATTTTTTATCTTGCAACAAGTGTATACTGATTATATAGAGCGAGGTATTTTTGGCTATTTAAATAAACTGTTATTGATTAAATAATTATAAACCAGTTTAAAATAGATGTGCATCAAAAGATGATGGTAACAATTAAATTTTGAAAGACTTTCAGTAATTTATTGCACATAGAATTCTTAAGTAGCTTTATTCATGTACAGTTTCAACAGTTACTAATGAAATGATGAAAAGAGAGATACTACTGAAATTCTAAAATCATTCCTTCTTTGTCAGGTCTTTGTCACTTTTAATGCCCAAGAAATCTGGAAAAAAAGGCAGGGGTAGTAAAGACAAAGGAATAGCACTATTTACATAACCCATTAAAATTTTAGCTGTTTTGGGCTGTTATGGGTGTTAAAGGGTTAACGTTAAAAAGGCTGTGAAGTGGTGAAATGAAGAGTACTGATGGTTAAGAAGTAGGAAGGAGTAACTCATTCAATAATAGTTGCCATAGTAAACAAAATTTTAACATGTAATGTGGCCATATATTTTTTTAACACTCATATTGATTTCTAAGAACACAAAATTAACAGAAATGTTGAAGGGGGTAAAGATGCTCTGTATAATTAAATATATATACATGTTATGGATATATGAAATAAAATTACTACCAATCATATGCAAACATAAATTTTTATGCAGAAGAACATAAATTGTGACATGTGATAAGCTGTTAGTTATTTTTACTGCTGTGAATATGGAATGGAACAAGCCTCTGTTTATTGGAGCATGTTTAATGGATGAAATTTTAACCTCTTAGAGCAGAGGTTCTCAACATGGGGTATGTGTACCCCTTGGGGCTACGTGTTAAAATGTTTTGGGGTCGCCGTGAGAGCTCAAAAGTCACTAGATCTAGTAACAAAGTCAGTGTTTTGTTTCATTCCCATTGTTATACTATAACTATAGTTTTATCTATCTATACAAGGAGTATTCGAGTTTCATACACATTTCCAGGGGGTACGTGAAATATAAAAGGTTGAGAACCACTGTCTTAGAGTATTAGTCCTCCACTATTTCGATATTTTTAATCATTTGAGAATTTTTTTTTTCAGAGTATATTTCACCTAAGGTGCAATTCTGCAAGTTGCTGCAATATTGACACAACTTACACCACGACTTAACTGGATAGTGATATATTTGTTGTTATGCAAGATGGCATAGTCTACTGCTGCCCAGAGGGTATATTTATATTGTGTAAATGGAGGTATCTTTTATTGCTTGTTTTGTTTCTTTCCAAACAGTAGTTTATTAAAATAAAACTACAGAAACTGTTTTAACAATCCTCCTGTCATTTTCAGCATGAGGAACAGTTTTATTGTTATGCTTGCTATTGTGTTCATATTATTTGGTTATTTTATTTTGTGATTGGAAAGGCAGTGCCATGGCAATGGAAATGGTCAAATGGGCCTTGAAGCCTAGAGCTCCCCATGCTAAAAGCACTCAAAAGATTAGATTTCATTCCTAAGAAATCCTAATTGTAATTAGTTGTTATGGATCTTATTTATGCCAGTGGACAGGTGATTAATGCTGTTCAATAGCAGAATATTTTAGTGGGAAGCATGTCCATGGAACATCGAATAAAAAAAGAAATAAGTTTTTTTGTAATAAATTGCTCAGTAGCAGTTGAAACAGTGTTATTACAGTGTTATTAAACTACCCAAGATATTCTGGATGCAGGTTTGTATGGCCAAGTAGAATATTTTATGGGATTAAATATTGCTGCTGTTTATATATCATGCTTGATACAGTTAGAAACTGTGCATATTGTTGACAGCAGGAGCCAGGAGAATTTCAATTATTATTAAATATTCTTGATAGTTATATATGGCACAATTTGGTTTTTCCAAATTGCATAAATACAGAGAAAGCTATTACAAGAGCCGCTGTTAAATGCCAGCAAACAATAAGCAAGGAAAAATTTGTTTATGAACCTGTTGAAACTCAAATCACATACCCATTAATTATCTGCTACTCTTTGAGTCACAGGCTAACACATTTTTATGCTTAAAAATTTTCTGTAGTAAAATTTCATTGTTCAGTCAGCAGTTTGTTTCCTCTCCTTATATTATTTATATTATAAGGCAATTGTATACTCCATTTAATCAGATGTTAAATACTGCCTTTAGCAAATAACAGTTTTAGCCATTTATGATGATAGCCAGGATATTAGCAATTCTCAGTATATTTTTTTATGGATGAAACAGCAGTTTATTAAAATTATCATTTAATCCACAGAAGAATGTTCTGAGAATTAATATTTTGTTTAGTACTACACACTGGTTAAAATTTGCAGCAAAATTGTTTGAAAATGCATCTGTCTGATTGTGTTATTGTATTATGTTAAAATTTTTATTGTAAATGATATCGTAGTTTAACTAAATAATACATCTCCCTGGACAGTTGAATACCTGCTACAAAGCTCTGAGAGCATCAAGGCAGCATAATTTGGTGTAGGGATGACTTCTGAGTAAAGCAAAACCTTAGTAAATAGGCAATGCAAACTTGCAACAGTGCTTTATATAAAATTTATACTTGTGTACCTTTGCTTTGAAATCAAATATTAACTGCTTTGACACAGAAAGCATAAAAGTTGCCTGATTGGTAAGAAAAATTTTAGCCAATGAGTAATCTTTATCACTCAAACAAAAAAGTACCTTCACTCAATAAATTAATTTATTAACAGTTTCTACTCACTCTTCATGAAATATCAACTCACTTTTACAGATTTTTTCACAGCTCTGATTTTGATATGTGGTGACAGAATAATAAGTGAAGACAAAACCCAGATGCTCTGCTAAATGACTATAGCACTACATCTATCAGGATAATGCCTATTCTCCACTAACTACGTGGGGCGGGGTGGCTCAGTCGGTAGCGTGCCAGGCTCGTAATCTGTAGTTCTCAGGTTCGAGTCCCTGCTGGGTCAGCGTTGAGATTTATCTCCGCAAAATTCCCCGCCCTGCCCACGGTCAGTAGGGGACACTGATGGGCTTGGAAAGGCCGCCATCCGTCGGATGGGACGTTAAGCCGTGGCCCCGTGTGCGGGAGAGCCATACCCTGTGCACGTTAAAGAACACGCTGGATGGCCTTGATGAGAGGCTATCATCTGTCTCCCAACAGCTGTTCCAGTGGGTCCCCTCCCCCAACCTTCTCTGAGCCTTCAAGGACCATGTGACCTGGCCATTTAGCCCATGGTGTGCAAAAAAGTGCCACTCAGAGGTAAAATAACCCAACCCACTAACTACGTTGAGGGCAAGATAGCACCATATAGATGCAGCTCGCCCCACGACTACCTATGGCAAACAATCCTGTAGAAGGAAGGTTCAACCATCGGTCAAAACCTAAATTTAATCTGTTCCCCAGTTAGCCACAAAAATGGATATATAGATCCAAGTTGACTCAGCTCCCGGGGTGGAGACTCTTCGTTTGGCTTTTCCATTGATAAACCTGTCGACTGGTATTCCCTATTCCCAGTCGCAAGCCCTCAACTTCATCCTCTCCATAATGCCATGCACCTACTGCCCCCCAGAAGCAGTCTGTACCCCAACTTCACTGAGGCTGCACCGATGAGCCCACTGGACCGGGTTCCCTAAGCCCAGTCCACAGACTCTCAGCCACAGCTCAGGTTATACACTTGCTCAGGTTATACACTTGCTCAGGGAAGCTTTAGGTTACAGCCCCAATGGAGGATTGGGGCTGTAACCTAAAGCTTCCCTGAGCAAGTGTATAAGCCCACTGGACCGGCCCCTCCCGAAAACCAATCCGCAGACCCTCATAAGCCATGCCACCAAAGGCCATATCCCATCGTGCAAATGAGGAAACAACGAGCCGTGACCCTACTTCACAGAGACACCACTAAGTCCCCCCACCACATCAATGTGGTCCCCTATCAGGGGTGGGGGGGATATGTGGTGACAGATAATTATTACCTCTTCAGGTAGATGTGTTTGCACATTAAAAATGCTTTCCATCTCTGATTCTTTGGGGGTTTGTTTTTCTTTCACCTAACCAAATTTTTTGCTCATCAAAAATATATAATGCAGTTGATTCCTTTTGTCTAATTCAAAGAATTTGCAGAAGTTTGAAAAAGGCTTAATTGCTTTAAATGTAAGAGAAATTACAATAGTTTAAGCTACTCATCAAGTGTTTAAAGGAAGGGCAATAGTAAAAACAGATACAATATGAAAAGAGAATGCTGTGAGTTAAAGAGGAACTTATTTAGTCTTCTAAATAGTGTGTCGTGAAGACGTTTTGAATTTTTTTTTATATTTATGTCTGCATTTTGAACTAAAATCAACTTTTTTTCTGCTCTAAAATTTAAAGTATAGAATGAACTGAAGACATATTTGAATTAATTTTATGTATGATAGCTGTACAAATAATGTTAATATGAAAATATTAATGAAGAAAATTGGTCTTCCCACTAAACTCTCAGCTCATTGATATTGCATTATTTTTTTTTATTGTTCTTTAGTTCCTCTTTGTAATAAGAAGGGCAGTCAGAAAGTAAATTTAGAAGGCATATATCATGAAGTGATTTATTGACTCTGCATTATAGAATAATCTTGTGAACATTGATATGCATCACAGTGGGATGAATTTCCCTTTTTTCCCTGTCAATAGAATTCAGTGCCCTGTACTTTCAACCATCATTTCACTGCTATTTCCATGTCTTCATCAATCTTAAATCTTTGCCCTCCCAGAATGTTTTTCAGTTTTGCAAACTTTACCTTATGGTGTGTGATCAGGACTGTAAGCAAGATGTTCCAAGATCTACTACTTAAGCTTCAGCAAAAGTTGTCAGATTGTAATTGCAAACTGTAGTTGCATATTTCTCTGCACACTTGTGGGTTCGTGACATCTCCATATGCTTCTATCACCTAGTAGTAAATTTCTCCTGCTGACACATTCTCAGAGTCAAAACTGCACATACTTATTTCCTGGACCACTTTTATAGTCTGGTCACCATGTTGCAATGTCTCTTGGAGCTAATGGTTACTATTCCAAACCAAGGGGCAATGTCAGCAACCATGATTATAGAATTTCTGTTATACAGTGTCATCATGAGGTGTGATATACAAATTATGTTTTTAGGTGTAGAGCCTTATATGAATCACTTACACAAAAATGCAGAAATACTTTGGGATCACAAATATGGAGTATTGAGTTTTCTGTTTGCTAGATTTTTTTATATCAGCATTTTAAAGTAAATAACATATTCAATTGATTTTCCTGCTTACTATTTAATCTTTTTCAGAAAAAAAAATGTAACAGATGTCTGTTACATTTAAAAAAATAATATGAATTATATTTTTAAATAGCTGTTGGGTTTAAAATTAACTATTTGAATTATAATATAAAGTTATTGTATTATTTCTATTTGCAAATTTTTTAAGTGTTACTATATGTACATATTATTCCATTATAATTCTAACATTGTTGCCCTTTAGTTCTTGGAAACTATATTTCATTATAGACAAATTCAGGCAAATGTCTTTTGAGAACTGGCCAACAAAATAAGTCGATATATATATATTTTGGTGTCCAAAGATTGTTGTTGCATTATAAAATATCTTATAGGATAGTGTCTTAAAAATTAAAACTTCAAGATATGCCTCATATTTTTCTATCTTGGTTAATATTTATGTGAAAGACTTACAAGAGAGCTAGTTGCATAAACAGTTGATAAGTTTCTTGATTTGGTGTTCATATATATGTGCATATATATTTCTTCATGATATATTACTTGATAAAATTCAGGCTTCGGGTCCATGTTAAATTATACCTTGAAGTTGAGTGTATTGTAAGTAAGCAATATAAAATAATTCCTAATCATTCCTCTGTTGTATCATTACTGCTAATCAACTTATCTCAATAGTGATTTTTAAGCGAAGATGAAAATATAACAATAACATAAGTTGTTTTCTGTACTAGTCTTATAATCAGTCCTGAATCATGTTTTGAAAAATATTAAGCTACATCAACATGTCTCTGAAATATCCATATGTGATATTTTGCTACTCTAAGTTAATATTCAAATTGCAATGAATTAATCCCATGATTTAATAGGAATTGTTTAAGAATTTTATGGCATAAGAATTATTTCAGATCAACACATATTAACCTAACAGCATAAATTCATATTTTGAAAACAAATTATTAATATTCTGTATTTGATTGGCACTGCAAGTTTTTGTGCCCTGTGGAAACTGTATTTTGGTAGTATGTTTTTCCCTTAATATATGAATGCTAGGAGTGACAGTAAAAAATTGCTTATATTGTATGTTGCGGGTGCAGTTGGTAGCATGCCAGGCTTTTAACTAAGAGTTCCCAGGCTTATTACAAAAGTGATACTTTCCCATTTTTCCAGATGACTTTGATGAGAAAGTGGATATTAATATTAATGGCCTTGGGTAATGCAGGACTTTTATACTTCTGCAGGTTAAAAAAAAGTGAATTATGTAAAATTTACGTATTTTAACAGCTGCTCTGGGGTCAGGTTTCCAGACATGTCCATAGTCTTTAGGATCTTCTGTGACCTGACCACTTAGCTCAGTGGATTTGGAATCTTTTTAAGCCCAACACTCCCTTTTACCAAATATTATTCTGTAGGCAATGACTACTACCAGCAATGAAATTTATTTCTGCAAAATTCTACATTCTACCCTTAGTTAGTAGGGGAGAACAATTGGCTGGGAAAAGCTGCAGTCCATTGGATGGAATGTTAATCCATGACCCCATGTGCGGAAGAGCATATACTCTGCGCACTGGATGGCCTTGACAGGAGGCATTGTGTGCAAAAAAAGTTCCACTCATAGGTGAAACAGCCTAAATTTTTCTGTAATGCCCTCTTTTACCATGTATTATTTCCTAATGCCCCCCTCCCCTTATGGAAATTAAAATATTTTTTCCTGTTTAATACTAGTTGAGAACTAGGAGGCAGTAGTACGAAAATAAAATTGTGTAACAAAATAGGGTCCCCAAATGTAAAACACTCCCAACCATAACATTTTGCTATATTTTATTTCATTCAACAATGTTGACAACAATGTTGACTATTAAATGCTTTCACTCAGTGTTTGCACAATTAAAAATGAAAACGTAACTATTGTCCAGTGTTTGGATACCATCATTTTTTTGGAAAGAATGTGTATGGAGGTCGAGGTTTTCTGGTACACTGCACAATACTACACAAGGCTTAGAAATGAGTTGTCAAGTTACTGGATCGAACTAAAATAGACCAATAATGCCTTTCCAGTAAGTGATTTTTCCCCCTCCATTTTGGTACAAAAAATTTCCTTGCAAATTATGTGTTCTTTAATTTTCTTATGACTTTGTTCCAGTTTTTAAACTTCCAAAGTTAGTCCTATAATATTTTAAAATGAAAATGAGGAAAGGTAAAATTATTTTCAGAAAGACAGAATATGATAGAAAAAATTTGCCCTTCATGATCAACCACAACATGCTTTGAGATTTACTGTTTGCCAGCCCCTGATATGCACAGTCCGTTTAATGAATTCTCATCCTCCTGTTAAAAATAACATTTAGGTGTATGTGAGCTTGTATTGATCAGACTGATAAAGATTAAGATTTAAAATATATTCTTGATTTTTACAGCATTCAGATCAATCAGCATTCCAAAGTTACCAATTCCAAATGATATATATGCTTGCATATGCTGAATGATAATAAAATTATGAGTACTCTATGTTATGTCAGTGGAATGCTTATTTTGAAGGTCTATCTTTTTAAATAAGTGTTTTACGGGAAAATGTGATTAAACATAAATCAATTGGGTCCATCTAAATATTGATTTCCACCTATTCCTTTCAGTATTTAAAGAGTTATGAAAGTTTAAACATTTAACAACAATGCTAGACAAAATAATTTATCTTTGAAGTTAATTGAAACTGAAATAAAAATATTACTGCAAATCATTTCATACATAACTACATATTTTAAGAGTGTGTATAAATAATTCCTTCATGTGCACTTGCCTGGATGGTTCTTAAAGATGGTCTCCAAATGCAGTCAAAAGACTTGCTTCTTGTGATTGAACCTATGGTGTAAGAATTAACATCAAAAATAGAGAATGACTCTCTGGCAGCCGGTAGCTCAGCAGTCAGAGCACCTGACATACTATCAGGAGATCATGGGTTCGGATCTCACCCAGCTAAATATAATTTTTCCTCTATACCTTTTTCATCATTTGAATAAATATACCATAACAGTGTGTGAATAGTATGTAAATACTCAGTGAAAACTGATGAGCTGTGGATATAATTAATCAGTAAATTCCTTCAATATTCATTTAATTTATTGGGATACATTGCTGCTTTTAACTCTTTAACTTTCATACTTGTTTAAATACTGAAAGAATATTTTTGAAAATCTAGATTTAGAAGATTTGACTGAGATCATAAAATTACCCTCAGCCACATTTTCCCATGAACTGCTTATTTTAAAAGTTACAGACCTTTGAAGTAATGCCCCTTTTACATGACATTGGGAGAGGGTATCATGATTTATGATCATTCAGTGTATTAGAACACACCGATACTGCACACTGAGCAAAATTTGCAACTAGATGAATGACCACTGGTGTGATGGGAAATTTCCTGATGAAATTACTTGAGTTATTATTGTAAGTAAATTTATTTTAAGTGGCCATTTCTGGGAATTCTTCAATACAAGTCATTCACATCAGCATAGGCAGTCATTTAGATATCTGTTGTGCTGGCAAATTTGTTTGCTTCAAACATTTTTGGAAATTGCAGATGCACATGATATAATCCTTGTAGAAAATCTGTCACTTGATAAGGCATAATTTGGACTCAAAATGTACTGGAACATTCAACTGCCCATGTTGTTAGTATCCCAAAATATATCTCTATATACTGGTAGTCACCAAAAGTTTATACCATTATGAGTTGTAGGAATGACCAGTAATACTACGATAATATCAAGAATTATGTATTTTTTGCATTTGGTGTTGTTTTACTTCTCAATCATAACACACTTACCAATATCGTAATGGTGGATTGGAGATATTTTGTAAAGTTTTACAATTTTTATGAATTTACATTAAATTAGTAATTTTTTGACATATGTTTTTAATACCTATTTCAATGGTAAACTTTAAGTCAGTGTCTCGCAAACTTTTTTACTCTGTGGCACACGGAATCTAATTTTTTTTCCGTGGCACACTGAATCTAATTTTTTTTCCTCGGCACACCTAAAAAAGAATAAAAGTAAACTCTATATAATCGTCATTATATTTGCGCTTTGTTGAAGTCATCAGCCTGGTTTTACTTGAAGATTTGTTCTCATTCTTTAATTCATAACTCGGTGTTTGTTTTAAATATTTGTCCATTCTATGGCTTGAAATAATCAAAAATTAATACCAAAATTTGGAAAAAGCTGGATAAATACTTACAAGATCCCAGTTGATAAAATCTGAAAGATTTTTATTAAAGCACGTCAATAACACAAGTCAAGTCAAAATGAAATCTTTGGAGTATCTAGTGTCAATTTGAAAATCTCTCGCGGCACACAGTTTGCGAGACACTGCTTTAAGTCACAAATTTTTATTTGAATATTTTGAACTTTGTTTCTACCTTTATTTTAAAAAGTTTCTCATTCAGCAGCAGTTAACAGTAAATTGAAAGCAGGTTTTGCTGATGCATATTTTTTTATTTCTTTTTCATTCTTTGTATTTTGTTTTTTTATCACTTTTATTTTATTTCATTTTATAGTATTGCTAAAATTATTATGGGCAAGTTGTTTTATTGCAATTTTTTTTAATACATGTTGAATGCTATGAGTAAAACTTTGTTTTATTGAACCTTTTTTTGTTATTTTTGAAATGTTTACACATCAGCACACATTATTGCTGTAAAATGCATATTTTTTATTACCAGGTGACAGTATCCTCATAGGAATGTAGCACTATAGTACAAGGAACTCTGGCATAATGATAACAACAATACCTGAAGCACTGTTATGAAACAATCTATGGAGTAATCAAATGGCCACCAGTTCGGTTTGAGCATTCACAATGTTGGTTGAGCATTTGGTCCCTCCTCTCCCTTTTGTGCTTTATGGTTGCTTTGAAAATCGGCAATGCTTGTTATGTATTTAAAAATTGGTTATTGCACCCAATGCTAATGCCAAATGAATGATACTTTCAATCATCATTCTCTTGGTGCATTCAGTGTCATAGCTCTAGCAAGCTCTTATTCCACTCCCCCCTACCTCGTTATCTTCCACCTACCCATGGAATGCAGCTCAATGTAGTCTCCACAGTCAAGGTCAGATGATGCCTGTCGGGGATTGCCTCAACTTGTGCCGTCCTCCACATAATTGCTCGACCGAAGACTGCCTGCACAATCTCTGATATGCCATAACTTGCGGAGCGCTGCCGGCATCCATCTCTCATCTCAGTTTGGTGTGGTTCAATGTTCGGGGTCGCACCATCCATGGCGAAAAACGGATTTTGCAAACACTTTCGCCCCCCCCCCCCCCATACACTTTACTATACTTCCTACCCTTCCAAAATTAAGATTAATTATATCAATAATAATAATAAATATTTCTTAAAACTTAAACATATTCTCATGAATGACAAATTCTAGCCATAAAATCATAAATTCAAACACTGTCTGAACTTCAATCAAGATTTTATATCTATTTTTTTTATCCTCCATCTTATTTTATCTCTCACTCTTTCCATCCCCTTTTTCTCCCCCTCCCTTATTATTTTTTTATCACTATTATCCTTTTATTCTGTCTCATTTCTATTACTTCACCTATTTTTTTTTCCTTATTTCTCTTTTCTTTTTTCCCCTCCTTATTTCTTTCTTTATTAATCTCATTTTTATTATGGGGACAAGTGTAGGGATTTTTCTCTACCAAACTCTCCCCCCCCCCCTGCCCACAGTGAATAGGGATCACTGTTGAGCTTGAAAGGACACCGACTGTCTGATGGGACGTTAAGCCATGGCTCCATGTATGGGAGAGCCACACCCCATGCACATTAAAATCACACTGGATGGCTTTGACAGGAGGCTGACCCCTCTTTCCCAACAGCTGTCCAGTGGATCCCCTCACCCAACCATCCACGAAATCACAAGAGCTCCGAACTTGGATATCTGTCCCAAATATCTGATATTTAAGTTATGAATATCATGTTTTAAAAATAATTGAGCTTGAATTTACCCCTTAAAAAATGGAAGACTTTTGGCACAATTTATGTACAGAATTGCAGTAAAAAATTAGACCATAATGCTACCTAACCACATTGGCAATAAATCCTTTGCACGGTTCAAAATTCCAAAGTTCCAAAATTACAGATATGAATTAGCTGACAGATTTCGAGAATATTATAGTAATGTAAACGATAGGTACTCTTTCCACTGCTTCACAGCCTTAATATCAGTGTTCTGTTAGGCCTCAACCAGCACACAAAGGTGTCTTTTGGTGCCATCCATAAGATGTAGTACTGTCTTGTATAGTAGAACGTCAGATGGCATCATTCAATCATACTCAAGCATTCAATATCATGAACTCTTGTATTCCTAATGCCATCTATGAGAGTTAAGATCTGGGCTATTACCCAGCCAAAGGAGAACCTTAAATCCATTCTGTCAAACAGATTTTGCCTGGTAACATGGAGCTCCATAAAAAACACAGAATTGAAACAGATGATGAAAAATCTTCTTAAGTCAATGAGCACATGTTCTGACATGGCAAATGCAATATTGCTACAGTTTGTTTTGCAATTTTTTTACATTTTTATAATACAAATGTCATGAGGTGAAATAATTGTTTTTCTACCACATCGACCAATCCTCATTAATCAAATGTTTTTCCCAGTTCATTTTTTTTGTCTTGTGTGTTTCTGTCTTCTTTTGATACTGACATATTTACAACAATTTCCAACTGTGTAAGTTCATAGTTTGTTTTGAAGCAAAATCATGATCTGACCTCTTTTTCTTGGTGAAATATAAGATTTTTTGTGCAGGGATTTCAAAAATACTGCTTTTTTTGCTGAAATTTACACTTAAAAACATGTACAATGTTGAGTTTTGATGCACTGAAATAAACTTGTAAAATCCACTCAAAGTATTGAATTAGAATGCAGTTTAAGAGGTAGCATTCGTTTGCCATCTGGTTGTAAAAATATGTCTTATACTAATAATTGTGTTAAAATATTTCTAAATATTCCCTGTTAAGTGCTCAATAAAACCATAGTTTATCATGTACAAAAAAATTAGTGTTACCTAAAAACACTTGGAAATCAACTTTACCATAATAATTCAGTAGTGATATCAGTCCCTATAGACATGGGATTCACAAAATAGTTAGCTGAAAATTTTTATTTTTGCCATGAGTGGAATTCAAACCCATGGTTCCCAGTTACATGTTAGGTGTGCTGTTCACTACACTATCTGCAACTAACGAATTGTGTACCACAATAATCTTTTGCAGCAATATGCATTTTTTAAAAAGAAATGATTGTTTCTTTGTTGGCAATCAGGGTATCTTGAAAAATGTTTATACATTTCATGAAGAGAGATTGAATTTGGTAATAAAGAAAACACTCAATTTACAATTGAGACACAGCATTTCCTTTTGCCATTGCAATGCCTGGGTCTCCTGTCCTGATGCTAAATTTCTAAACTTTCAGATGGGGCAAAGAGGATGCATTGATTATCTCTACATTTGCCTGATAATAAGTGCATTGGACTTTTGCATGTGAAATAAAAGGTAATTTTACTTGGAGGATATGGTAGGAAACTATCTACATTCTAAAAACTTAGGCATGAAATTGATTGATATTATGCATTTATCCCAGCAGAAATATTTTCTCAAGTTTGTTGATCAGTTGTTTGTCTTTATTTTTTATTTGCGATATATAGGACAGAGAAGAATCCTAGAAGCTACTCTTAGCTTTTCCAGACCTTCTCATACAAGGACATGCCCTACTAAGGCCAAAGTCACTGCTGACCACTGCCTTAGTTAGAGCTAACACAATACACAAAGTTCGCCTTTCTGGAACAGTTGTTAGCTGCCTAACCACTGTGCCAGTTAGGTTGGGAAATTTAATTTTAGATCCCTGCATTGGTAATACTATGCTACAGATATATATCAGTCTTTCATTTATGCCAGTAAAGCAGTTTTATGAATTAGTTATGGAAACATGTTTGTAATATATATACAGGTATGTTGTAAGGCATTTTGCTCTTTTTTTTCTCAACAGGAAAATTTTCTTATTGCTTCACCATATATAAAGATGTTGCTGATTCAATGATAAATGAATAATAAGATTTTAAAAATTGTCAGGTATGATTTATTATTAACAAAACTAAAATGCAAAAAGAAATATAAATGCCTTAATTTATAGAAAATAAAATCACCTCTTTGTACCAACAAAATCCTAAAAATGTAATAACTTAAATGTTTTTTTCATTAGCATATTGAAGTTTGTGTTTGCTTACATAGAAAAAGAACCAAGATTAGCTTATATAAGAGCTTATATTCAGCTTACTGCGAGTGTTACAAAGACTGTAAATCAAGCATTTTGTTCCTCAAAAAGCAGTTGAATATTTTCTTCTATAAATTTTTGTCATTAATGAAAACAGTGAAAGATTGAGTGAGGTGTTTTAATCCTTTAATTTACTACAGCCATTATACAAAATTAAGATACAAAGATAGCCAGTATTTTGAAATGGAGTAAAACATGTATCTCAAACTTTATGAAGTAATCCTGTTTGGATCATGCATGGAATTAGTTATTTCGTTGTATGGAAATAGTTAGATAGTTATTTAAGCATTAGCCATTAAAATGTAAATATTGGCAGTGTATTGGATTAGGTTTTTTATTCTCAGAGATGGAATTGACATAAGTGTTTCTGTGTAAAGCCTTTTGTAAGGGCTATATATGAATTTAGAGGTGATAGTTACTCTAATTGAATTATGGGTAGTTATAATTTTCATTGTATTTTTGTGTTCAGTTTTTGTTATTTTCCATTACTTTTAATATTTTTGTGTTTGGAATTAATGACCTATTCTATAGTTCCAGAATTATACACACTAGTAATCAAGGTTTGAGTCTCCAAAAGAATTGTTGGATTGGAAATTTTTAAAATATGTATAAAATTATTTTGTTCTTGGAAAACTCTTCAAGCAACCAAAGATTACAGAAGTCAACACACTGCAGTTTTGTACATCTGAAAAAATGCTGTCACACTTGGCCATTCTAAGGACAGTTCTATTAAAACTGTTTATCATTGCCTACTCATCTCATTCATAGTCGACATTTATCATGTCTCTACATGCATAATTCTCAATCAGCCATGGGCTGCAGAGGTCTAACTAGACTATACAATTTAGTTCTCAATACATGTCTATCCTGGGCTATTGTTGTTGCATTAGGCTGCTGCAGGCCAATTCTCCCAACCTCCTGTTTGGCATCCACCCATTGTATTTAGGTTTTCCTCTTTTTCTGAGATCTTAAGGCTGTTCATAACTTTATTCACTACTATGTAATTCTGCATGCATTAACATGGTCAAACCAATGCACTCACTCTATATACATTATGCTGCTGAATGGTGGTTGATAACTTTTTTTGTCTAGCCTCATCGTTATTTACAAAGTCAAATAATTTAATATCTAAGATACTGCATAAGCATCTAGAATTGAAGATATCAAGCTTCCTATTTCCTTACACTGTGCACAATAAAGAACAAGCTAAAAGTTTCCCAACAGCTGTCCAGTGTGTCCTCTTGTCCCAACATTCCCTGGGTCTTTGTAACCTGGCCATTTAGCCCATTGTGTGCAAAAGAGTTGCCACTCAGAGGTAACTTGAGACTAATATAGTCTAATTTTAGCCTTCAGAGGTATATGCCTATTCTGTTTTTTTACTTCATGTCTTTGCCTCTAAAAACAAACTTCATTATTCTATTTGGTAATCTGGTTTCCTGAATGCTGCCAATATAGCTGAACCAAAGCAACTTTTTCCTAAATAAGATGTTATTTAAAGTTTTTGATTACCCTTTTCTGACTTCATAATTATTCACCAAATATAGGGTGACCAGGTCAAAGAAATGAAACAGTATGACCTTTTTTTTCCTCGTCACAAAAATTTTTCTAATTTCATTTCTATACTAATAATATATAATCCAAATGATGAAAATATTCTTTCCACGCTAGCATTAGTTGCTTGTAGACGCATTCCAAATTTTATTATAATTTGTAGATATTTCATTGGCACACAGTTTTTCTTCATTTCTCAAAAAATTCAAACCAACTTTGTTCGATTTCAACTTTAGAAGCAGTCCATTTATTAAATTTTGCATTTTCACAATAACTATTCAACCGATTTGTTTCATATTATTGTCATCTAGCTCAATAGTAGACAACGGATCTTTGTACATCTTCAAAATTTATTTTTTTCTTCAGTATTATTCCGGAAAATACTTTAAATTCGAAAAATGTGTTAGTCCACTCTCTAAGGTAATCCAAATTTGTTTTATAAAACAATCTCATTTGTTGCTCAATTTTTTATTCCTGGATTTGAATCTTTTAATTTTGATAGGGATGAAAAAACTGCTCAATTGCCACAGGACAATTTTCGATGCTCAAAAAGTATGATTTCAAAGGCTCAAACATTTTAATTACACATTCTACTGCTGGAAGCATAGAAAGCCAACATGTTTTGGAATAACTCAACATTTTTTTTTATTCTATTTCCGCTTCCTTGCAAAATTCTTCCAAGTTTGCCACTCTCACAGTAAATCTACAAAAATAGATAAATTTTTAATAGAATGGTGTCAATGTCTATTTGCATCAGTCCAATATTTATTGAGTTTGATATAATGTGAGCACTACACCCCTATTCCAAGAATTGGTTTGTTCAATTTATTCGTTGTTTATACAAAAATATTGTCCGATCCTTTTCTAGCTTTTCCTCCAAAATTCGTATTTGTATTTACCTGCTGACATTGCAACCACTTTGTTTTCCAAATTATTTTTAATAATTAAATTATATAAATGGTTCGAAATAATATCAGATGTTTCTCCTTTCAACGTGCTTAAATCAAAAACTTACCCATTTCTAAATTAAAATATCTCACAATAATTAGATAAAAAAATTTTGCCCTTGTAGTTTGATTGCGTCTGACGTTATTGCCAGGAATCTGTCCGTTTGTAATACGGCCAGATGTAAGTCACCACTTACTTTATTCTGTGCAAGTATACTAAGCACATTTATACAGATGGCTTCACATTTAGTTCTGCAATAACTAAATTTCTTGTCAAATAATGTTTGGATGATTTTTGTTGTGCAGTTCATGCTGCGGAAGCTTCGGTTAAGTTGAATCATATGATATGCAAAAAGACCATCCGCAATAACTAATTTATGCTCGTTTTCTTCAAAATGATTAACTTTTGAGATAATCATGAAGTTCTGAGATGAACTTGCTGCAGTAAATAGTATTTTATATGCCTCCGTGTTATGCTTAGCTATACATGATGCCATTGAAAATGAAGTGGAACAAATTGTACATTTAACAACTGATTCATCTGTATCATGATCGTCTTTTATTATATGACTGAAGTGTTTTGCTACGTCGTTTGAATAAATTCTTCGTCATTTTTACTTCTCAGACATGGATATCCGAAAAAATATAAGGAAGAGCGACGTCGCGAGAACTGTTGAAGATGAAGTGAATTCGGGATGCGCGTTAACCGCGAGGCTAACGAGTAATGACCGTTAACATAAGTACCAATTACGGTAAAAAGTTTGCAAGTTACGCGTATGTTACTTTTAGTTTTCAAACTTCCGACATTTAAAATTTTCAGTACTAGGCAGGATAAAAAGTAAAAAAAGCAGGATATTGTAGTAAGTAAATATTTCACAGGAAGGACTTCTAAAAAGCAGGAACTCCTACCGAATGCAGTACACCTGGTCACCCTACCCAAATATAATTGCATAATTTCCATGAGGTACTGCAAGCATCTGGCATCAAAAAGCATCTGCTATTCAGTTTATAGAGCAGTGATCTCCAAACTTGTGATCATGGCTTGATAATGATATGGTCACAATGTACAAGTAGTTCTCGATTTATAGAAGGGTGACCCTTCTATAAATCGAGAACTACTTCTTCGGTTCCTAGAAAATGGACTGTAGAATGAATTTTGGTATAACGGACTCTATTTCCCGTTGAATCCCATTATGCGCTCTTACAGAAATATTTTTCAGATCTAAAACTTAATCGTATTATATAATGGCCGTAATTCCAGGCAGGCGGACATGCGTTTCTTATACATCCGTGGTGTGACGTCATTTTGGCCGAAATTTTCCATTCCCATTGGTTCTACCGTTACTTGACTGATCAGGCCCAAATTTGGTGTGGTGTCCAATAACATATACATAAGTGATGGTGCCACTTATGTAAGGGGCGGGGGTGGCTCAGTCGGTAGCACGCCAGGCTCGTAATCTGTAGTTCCCAGGTTCGAGTTCCAGCAGGGTCAGCGTTGAGATTTATCTCCGCAAAATTCCCCGCCCTGCCCACGGTCAGTAAGGGACACCGATGGGCTTGGAAAGGCCGCCGTCCGTCGGATGGGACGTTAAGCCGTGGCCCCGTGTGCGGGAGAGACATACCCTGTGCACGCTAAAGAACACGCTGGATGGCCTTGACGGGAGGCTACCATCTGTCCCAACAGCTGTTCCAGTGGGTCCCCTCCCCCAACCTTCTCTGAGCCTTCGGGGTCCATGTGACCTGGCCATTTAGCCCATGGTGTGCAAAAAAGTGCCGCTCAGAGGTAAAACAACCCAACCCAGCCATTTATGTCTAGCAGTGTCGGGTTCCTAGGTGCTTTGGACTCGGAGTCATCCCCCTGTAAGTGTCCAAAATTTCTGGAACAGCTGCCATCGCCTACCTAAGGAATGGAGTAATACTTTATCGATCAAGAGTTGTCGATGAGAAAGACGAATGGGCTAACATTTCGCGCCAAACTTTTGGCGAAGTTTAACTAGTATAAACAATTGTTGATCCTTTTAATTTTTTTTGAATGAACAGAAAAGCAAGTGTTTTAACACTTTCAATGCTCACTCTGTTTGTGATTGTTTGTATATCTCACAAATATGGATAGGGTTATTTGTCTCTGTATCCATATTATATAAATTATCGCTGTAAGTTGCATTTACCAAAGATACATATGCGATAATATTGTAACGAATAAAAATTAATACTTATTTAATGATGCATGTAATTATTTTCGAGAATAATGTAAAATTGTAATTTAAAATAAAAATTATCCCTGATAAAACATTACTGCCAAGCTGGTTTGATCTACTGCAAAAAAATAAAAGCAATGGCGGACCAATCGGTAGGGAGCCTTGGAACTGTTAATATATTTTTATAAATCACATTGTAGTCGAGAAAAAAAACTGTATAAATAATTCTACTCTCACCCAAAATTGTTGAAAACTCACCTCCCTGTCCTGTTCAATAGGAGACACCGATGGTCTTAGGAAGGCCGTCCGTCGGATGGGATGTTAAGCTGTAGCCCATGTGCGGGAGCGCCATACACATGTTAAATTACATGCTGGATTGCCTTGACATGAGGTTACCATCTGTCTCCTAACAGTTGTCCAGTGGATCCCCTCACCCCAACCTTCTCTGAGCCCTTTGTGTGTAAAAAAAGTGCTCCTCAGACCTAAAACTGTTGAACAATGCTTGAGATGGATTAGGGTAGTGTAATGAAGTTGGTTGAGGAAGTGGCAGCACATTCCTCACTACATAATCGAATAGGAATTGATAGAGATGATTAAATATCAAAAAATAAAGTTTGGGGGTCACCACTCCAAAGACACAATATCCTTGATGTCATTTGTTACATTTATAGCTGTAAAATAAAACCGTTTCTGAAAAATTTCCGTAAATGTGTAATTTTTTGCCATATACCGAATTTGGTTGATTAGTTTCCACACGTAATAGTTCATCAACACTATTCTATTATTAGCAGCTTATAAAATGATGCATGCAATTATTTTCGCATATAAGAATCGAAAGTAATGCGAATGTAAGTTGTTCGCTTTTAACTAAAATTGTTTTAATTGATTATTAATTGAGAAATTTCCATAAAATTTTGACATTGTTAAAATATTTGGTGAATTTGTCTTGTACGATATGTTTTAGTAATAGCCATTGATTGTTCCTATCAATTTCACATGCAGTCAAGTAAAATCTTATTTTTCATTTGTTACATTGCTATGCTGTAGTGGCATAATTTAAAAGTGTCAATGTGATAAATTCGAAAGGAGGCTTTCGTCAAAATGCACTAAAACCTTTCGGACTTAACGGGGCTAAGGCAACCAAGATTCTGAAAAGAAAAAAGAGTAAAAAGTATTTTTATTCCTCAATTAAGAAAAGTTGTGTAATTGAAAAATAAGTTGTTTTTTTTTGCGCCTAAAACGTAACATTAATCAAATATTTTTCAAATGGACAATTAGTTTCATCACCGATTTCCACTTAGTGGTTGGCTGGTAGCTCCTTAACCAGAAAGGAAAGCAGAACATAATAATTAATTCTGCATCTAAGGCATAATTGAGCCCAATAGCTTTTCACAGGCGACTCCACTGCTTAAAAAATAGTGCATTTTCTGTTTGAATCTAAAACTACTTTTTTTTTGCTATACAATAAAATGTTTTATAGTCATAAGCCAGCTTTGGACGTACATATACATGAAATGGTTGATTCCTTTCCTTGATTTAGCTTTGCAGCTACTTAAGGGTAATTATTTTGTGTATTAAAACTTGCCATTTCCCATACTTTACGGCATTGCTTGGCTCTCTGAAATATATAGCATATAACACTATCGATATCGCAAGCTTTCATTTGGCAGCTTATTACGGTTAACCCCCGCGAAATTTTTCTTCTTTTTCTCCCGCCCCCCCTCTTTTTTTTTTGGGGGGGGGGCATAATCAGGGATAGACCTGGATACTCACAACGTTAGAATGGTAAATAAATATAGAGAATGCCATTTCCCGTATTTGTTTAGGGGAAGAAAGTTGAAGGTTAAACTTTTATGGTCCTTTAAGTAATGAGACGAAGCTCTTAACTATTTGGGAGAAATTCCTCCCCCCCCTTTTTTTTTGCTTGAGACCAAACCCCTACGTTTCTTTAACTTGCGATAAGAACCTTCGTTTCTTTAACTTGCGATAACTTACGTTAACCTACGTTTAACTTGCGATTAACCTACGTTTCTTTAACTTGCGATAATAATACGAAATTCCATTATAGTTGCCTTACCATTTAAAAGAAATCCCTCCCCCATTTTCTTTTTTACGTGGGGAGAGGAAAAAACATTGGATCTAACCATTACTTTTCCCCCAAAATAGTACTGATTATCTGGATCTCAAATAATAAGTGATGTGCTATATATTATTCTTTAGATGTTGGGTATTGTAACATAAATGGAAAAGTATCGCTAATTATCAACTCTATACACCATGCTTTATTTTCATTATCAATGCTTAATAGCAAATTTAATTTTCAGTATCATTTAATAAAATTAGCTTTTTCATTAGAGGCACAAATGTTTGTGTATAAAAGTTTTTATTGAAAATGTTCATTTTCTGTTTAAATAATATGCAATAATAGTTTGTAAGCGTAATAATAAATACTCTTGCCTGGAAGTTTGTCATTTCAATGTATAGGAACTAGTTGAAAATAACTGCATTTTTTACTGTTTAGATTAAAAATGGTGACTTAGAATTTATTAATCGCCCTTATTTTTTTTCACAATGTTTCTCCTGTATTTAATCAGTCAAGCCCAAAAACTTACTGTAAAGAAGTAGTTATTGACACATAATTTCAATGTTACGATGGAATTAAATGATAAGATACCCTAATGTATGTGATAACTTTTGGCATATTTCAGTTACATTAATGTTCTTGTTGACTGAAAGTGTGTTAAATTTTCCAATTTCTTCTACAATCGGTTTTTCGTCAAAATTCTCTGACCTAACTGTTCCTAGTTATTTATATATAAGTTTTGTATTCCAGTTGTAGCAGATATTTATTATTGTACACATCTGTACTGAATTTGCACTTGTTAAAAGGAGGAAAAAAAATTCTTTCTCCCTAATGCAATGTGGCTTTTTCTGAACAAATCTGCTCCAAAGTTTGCATTAGATGACAAAGTGAAATATTTATTAAAATTTGATAACTTTTTTTAGACTAGGAAATAATTGGTTACTCAAAGTACAAAAGTGTGCTCATTCGATCAACTAAGAGTATAGAATTCCTAGACGAAATAATAATGTTTAATACTTGCTAAATATAATTTTATCAGTAGGCAGCTACAGAGAGATTACCCTCCTGAATTCGATTAGAAATTGTGTCATGTGTCTGATAATTTCTCAAAAATACTCAGGGATGATAGGTAACTTACTCTCGTTAGATTCATTCTTTCGTTTCGAATTTGTGATGTGTGCTTGAATTTTCAGCTAAATAAGCAAAACATTTTCCAGACTTGTGTTCTACAAACAGAGATGGTTTCCATACTCGAGAGTAGAGCTCAGGCTTCAAATGTTTAGTTTGAAGTTTACAGAACTTCTTTCACAGATTACCTAGGCTTTGAGTGTTTCAAATATGATCGCCATGTAATGGAGAACTGTTTTAAAAAATTGTTATTCAGAACTAGAGTACTACCTTGGTAGACGAGCATTCGAACATTAGTGCAGGTTAAATTAAAATAATTTATATAACACCAAACCAGTGTCCGTCCCATATTCCTGGACCCATATCCAACAGGGCATAATGGGGTTCATTGAACAGGTTACCGCAATATTGTGGACCATTTACAGTTTATTTTCACGATATATATTTGGTATTTCAGTAGTGTGCCAAAAGTATACATTGGTACGACTAGGCTCATGCAGAATTTATTTTAAGGCTGCCATTGTGTATTATTGTCAATTCTAAGATTTTGTTCTGTGCTTCAGAGTGCTGTATTTAAAACGAAAAAGGGAAATAATGCGTAAAACTTTGCTTATGTTTTCAACGATTTATATTTAAAAGTTTTCAATTACGTGCCATACTTTTTTATTTCACTCCATTTCTTATATTTTCAAATCTTGAAAATATGCGGAAACATAAGTTGCACATCATTTGAGCATTGTTAAGAATTCAAAAGTTAAAACGTGCATCTGATAAAAGTGGTGCGAAAGGTGTGACTATTTTAATGTCAAATAAAATTAGCTGTTGCTACTTTGAAGACTTATGCCCACATTTGCCTTGTAAAATGTGAGAAGGATGTTCTTACAACTGTGTTAAAAAGTAGCTTGTTATGTAAAAAATACTAAGAAAATTGTGATTGCCCTTCCTCTTACAGTTGAACGGGAGACTTGTAATAAACTTCTTGATATATTTGGACTTTTAGTTTTGACCATTTGGTAAACCTGATTTAGTTTATATACACAGTAACTACATGAATGCAAAGCATTAGAAGTGTACCGAACGTTGGCTGAAATTCGGTGTTTGGTTTGTTTCAGAACTCGATAGCAGACTTTATCATTTGAATTTATTTTGCATACTTTAAAATGACCATTGAAATTTTTTTGGAAAAGGATTGTTTCATACTGTTTTGCCTTCAGTATAAACTCTAAATTCTTCGTGAAATGTCTATCTTTGCTGATCTGCTTAATTAAACGTTCTGAACATTTCTAATGTTTATGAACTACAGAAAGTAATGAGCAAATATTTTTGATTTTTTTACTTCATGTACGAAGTTTAGTAGTATGAG
The DNA here is from genome assembly GCA_038380435.1 of Ryuthela nishihirai. Classification (NCBI taxonomy): domain Eukaryota; kingdom Metazoa; phylum Arthropoda; class Arachnida; order Araneae; family Heptathelidae; genus Ryuthela; species Ryuthela nishihirai. Next base: position 21,900,323 of record JAWZYU010000019.1, read on the forward strand.
AGGAGATTATGAGATTGAGCAGTTGATGCTTTGAAGTTCCGTAGACCATAATGGGTCATTGACCTGCCAAATCAACTGATGATCCATGAAATCGATCGAAGTGTCAACTGCGCAGTTGTAACTCGTGCTACGCTACTGATCAAATATTAAGTGGTATTAAAGTAACTACCTAAGTCACCAAAACCAGAATTTTTGTCATTTGAGATTGTCAAGAAAATTAAACATGAGTTTATGATAATTAACTTTCATAACTCGGAAGCTGATAACTCATCTATAGGATGTGATAGTTACCGAATATTCTCGGGACTCAAACTGGATATTATACTAATACCAACGACGCTGCAAAATACATTTTAAAACATGCTTTTATTGACGTTATCAAAAAGTAACAGAAGATTAAACCAGATAATTTTATTGGAGGAAAATGAGGGAGCTTCCAGCTTCATAGGAGTGAGGTTGTCTCAGTCGGTTAGCATGCCTGGTCGAGTCCCAACTATGCATTAGGATATCTGAAAACTAATATATCTGTCATCCAGCGAAATATTCGGATATCCTTTTTTCTGCTTTTTATGTAAAATTTAGCGACTGGATCATCGCAGAGGCAGTAAAAATAAAGCCATCTGAAATTTTATCTACATGTTCTATTATAGTGTGGGACTTTTATTATCGAAAGCAATACGTGATGGATCGAAGGACCTCCCCCTCCCCCCATCGAATGATGCAAATTTCTGGTCTGGAGTTGTTTTTTTGGAAAAGAATATTGGAGAATTGAAACTTGAAATCAGTTGAAATTTATTTGAGTAAATTGAAAAATATATCGAAAACCGGAAAAAAATGACTATATACACTACAGGAAGAAAACATTCCAAGAAGTTTAGTAGCATGGGAGAACACTACAGGAAGAAAACATTGCTGGAAGGACTAATGCCTTTTTATTGAAACGCAGGCAGCTGTTAGCATGCACTAAGATGTGCGATTGATTACATTATCAAAAAAAAAAATGGAAATTACCACTTTACCTACCCGGTAAAGTGGTATAATTAGTATGATAATAGTGGTGATAATATTATGTTGAACCGCCCCACGCGAAAAGAAAGATTACACCCATCCCTCGATTTTCAAGGGATGAACGTAATCTTATTAAATTGCTTTTGTGTCCAAAAGAATTTAGAAAAAAAAATGCACTGTTTTTCAGCCAAAAGGCATAGTAAAGTTACGAAATCCATTTTTTTTTGCCTGCGGACCTCTAATTCGAAAGGGTGCCTTACCTCGTATATCGACCTTCCTCTAAAAACATGTTCTGAATCCGCCCTTGTATTGGAGGTGCTGGAATTAGGAGACAGCTTATGTTAGTAGGGGGTATCATCTCACTGAAAGACATACAACTCGCTCAATGCATTCTTAGCTGTTGACGAGAGCTAAAGTTTTTAGATCTGAGCTCATGAAGTTTTAAAAGTAGTTTTTCAACAAAGCCAACATTTCGTTTTTCTGATGCTTTGTCTTGGATAAATGTACAGACTCTGATATTCTGTAATATATTTAAATAATTAGTCTCAGTTTATTTGATAAATATTTATTACATAGAAAGCGCTTTTACAAAAACCATGGTTTAGAGCATCACAATTAGAATATAGTAAACCCTTGCCGAGCGCGGATTTGCAGAATGCGATTTTGCACATACTCGTTATCTTAATTGTTTCCATTTAATATGTCCAACGCTAGAATTTCATTCATACGCGGTACGCTGCAGAGCGTCGGCCGCGTTGCCATAGCAACGTACTCTTTACAAGAGACCACCCACGCGTGCATCTGGCAACCCTCCTTGGCGCTGCCCGCTAGCTGAGTGACCCAGGCCGAGTTGCGATCATTTCACTCACGTTAACAGAGCTGTAATCATGTATTTATCAGTGTTTATCCTCTTCTCCTTTTGCATTTGTATTTCTTTTAATTTCAAAAATTCAGTATGACATCTAAGAGGAAGAAGGAAGATGATAAAGCAGCAAAAAGACGCAAAGTTTTGGCATTTTCTCAAAAAAAATTGAAATTTTAGATAAGTTGAAAACTGGTACACGTGTTTCATCGCTTTCAAGAGAACTAGCTATAAACGAATTACGCATAAGAACAATACGGGAGAATGAAGAAAAGATTCGGTCTAGTGTCAAAGCTTCAGGCGATACTTCGGCAAAGGTTGCTCAAGTTTCAAGAATTCCGCAATTGGAAAAGATGGAAAAAAATATTAATAGCTTGGATTGACAATCAAGTAAACGTAAAAGGCTCAGTTGTTGATGGTGTTGCTATTCGAAACAAAGCTTTAGATTTGTTTTCTTTCGTTTTAAATAAAGATGGCCAATCGTCAGAAAAAATTGACTTTCAAGCAAGCAAAGGTTGGCTTGAGAACTTTAAGCGTCGTTTTAATTTGCACAATGTAAATGGTAGCTTGGATAATCCTAATCAGAGGCCATCGCAGGTACCTGAACCTTACTTAGCTAGTTGGGCATCGTCAAGCCTAAACTGGAGTAATGTGTCTCAGGCAGGCCATATGGCTCTTGAAAAAGTCCACTTGAAAAGGTGGTGCCTGAAGTTCCTACCAGCATCGGTGACTTCAGCCTGTAGCGGAGGAGGAACAGGTCTTTGCCCCATGCCTACGATCAGGGGGCTGTTTGATATTGTTGGCCCTACCAATCTCAATAAACCTAATTTCTTTAAAAATCCTACTAATCATTTTCTCTCTGCAGGAACGTGGAACGTGAGGACATTACATAGAGATTATTCTCTTGATGTCCTCATGCAGGAATTCCAACGCTATAACCTAGATATTCTAGGCTTGCAAGAGACCAGATGGACAGGTAAAGGTGAGATACTTAAAAATAACCTTAAATTTCTCTTTACAGGGAGGGAGGATGGAAAGCATCACCAAGGCGTGGGTCTGCTGCTCAGCAGACATGCTAGTGATGCTCTTCTGGGATATGAGTGCATTAATGAAAGGTTTCTTACAGCAAAATTTCAGACAAGCATTAAAGACTTGAATGTTATCTGCTGTTATGCCCCCACTGAGGATTCTGATGAGAAGGATAGGTTTTACGGACAACTTCAGGATATTTTGAATTTTGTCAAGAAAGGAGATATTACCCTTGTTCTTGGTGACTTCAATGCCAAAGTTGGTACCGACTCTGACCTTTGGGGAGGAGTAATAGGCCCTTTTGGTATTGGTAGCTGCAATGGGCAACGTCTCCTACAGGTAAGTAAACTCAATGGTTTCAGAATAACTAACACATATTACAAACACCGCGACATACATAAATACACATGGGTTTCACCTGATGGGCTGCATAGGAATATGGTTGATTATATATTAATTAACAGCAAATGGGCTAGTTCTGTTAGGAATACCAGGGCATATAGGGGAGCTGAAATTGGATCTGACCATTACCTTGTTACAAGTGTCTTGCAACTTGAACTTAAAAAGTGTTGTGCTAGGGTTAAAAAATTTACCTTGCTCTGAAAGACCCAGTTATAGCTAAAGCTTACCATGATAAGTTACTTAGTCATTATGACAGTCATGGTTTGCTTAATACTGAAGTTGAGGAAGAATGGGGCCATTTTAAGCAGGCTTTTTTGGAAACTAACAGTACTCTTTTAGGGAAAAAGGAGCAGAGGAGACAGAATTATTTAAGTGGTCTCCTCTGCTCTTGAGCTTATTCAAGGCACTTGAGCTTATTTCAGAAAGAAGGAACTGCAGGAATGTCCTTAATCAGTACCCTAGTAGTCCTAATAGAAAGCATTACAAAGAACTTAATAAACGTGTAAAGGATCAGTTAACTGCTGATAAGAATCTTTGGCTTGATGGCTTGGCTGACAAAGCCGAGGAAGCAGTTAGACAGCACAACAGCAGAGAGCTATACCAGATAGTTAATGTTTTGTGTGGTAGAAAACGAACAGGTATACAGGGATTGAAGGATAAACAAGGTAAGATTATAGAAGGTGAGGATTCTGTCATGGCTAGGTGTGCTGAGCAATTCAGTGATGTTCTAAACAATGTGGTTAATTCTACTCCCATTGTTTGCAATGATGATAGATGCATTGTTGGCTTCAATGTTGGCCCTATAATACAATCTGAAGTTAGTTTGGCTATTTCTAAACTTAAACTTCATAAATCCCCAGGGGTGGATGAAATTACTACGGAAATGCTTAGAGCTGGGAATGTTTCAGTTACCATTTGGATGACTGAAGTTTTGAATAACTTTTATGATAAAGGCATGGTTCCTAAAGATTTTACCAGAGCTATTATTATCCCTATTTTCAAAAAAGGTGATCGCAGTTCTTGTGATAACTATAGGGGTATCAGCCTACTCTCTGTTCCAGGTAAAGTTCTTTCCATGATTGTGCTTAATAGAATTAAGAAACTGGTTGACAGGCAATTGCGTGATGAGCAATGTGGATTCAGAAGTGGTAGGGGATGTGTAGATCAGATATTTTCACTTAGGCAGATTCTTGAGAATTGTTTAGAGTTTCAGAAACCTTTGATTGCTAGCTTTGTTGATTTCAAAAAGGCTTTCGACTCTGTTGATCGTCATAATTTGTGGTTGATTGTGAGATCATATGGTATACCAGACAAGTTAGTTAACATAATGAAAGCTCTCTATAATAACACTGAGTCGTGTGTGAGAGTTGGTAAGTCTTGTAGCAATTGGTTTAGCATTACTTCTGGTGTTCGACAAGGGTGCATTTTGTCTCCTTTTCTCTTTAGTTTGGTTGTTGATTATGTTATGCGAAATTCACTTCAAGGGAAAGCTTTTGGCCTTAAATGGGCTGGAGATACGAAAATTTCTGATTTAGATTATGCTGATGATTTAGCCCTTTTGGCAAATGATGGTGAGATGAACTCTTTCATTCGAGCTGTTGATGAGACTGGTAGTAGAGTAGGTTTGGTTATAAACAGAGAGAAAACTAAAGTGATGAAAATTGGTCAGGCAGGCTGTGATTCAGTTAATCTGAATGGTTGCAGTCTTGAGCAGGTATCACAGTTTAATTACCTTGGGAGCTATAACTGATACTGGTGATGTGCGGCATGAGATTAACAGACGAATAGGTATTGCTGCCGGGACTTTTAAGAATCTATGGAGATTGTGGAGAAATATGCATATACACCTAAAGACTAAAATTAGACTGTATAATAGTTTCGTTCTTTCTAGGGTTAGTTATGGTGGTGAAACTTGGACGCTGTGTAAACAAGATAACAGGAAACTAGATGCTTTTGATTCTAGATGCTTATGCAGTATTTTGGGTATTAGGTGGTTTAACTTTGTAACTAATTATGAGTTTAGGCAAAGGAGTCTGCAACCTCCTTTAAGCAGCATATTGTGCAGAGAGAGACTCCGCTGGTATGGCCATGTTGCCCGTATGGATAATTATAGATTGGCGAATAGGGTTATGAACAGTGTGCCTAGAGGCCTCGGAGGGGGAGACCTAGGATGCGGTGGGCAGACAATGTCAAACAGGACTTTGTTAGAATTGGTGTACAGTGGCCGGATGCAGCAGATGTAGCTCAGGACAGATATGCTTGGAGAATTAAACTGTGCGGTCTGGTTGGACCTCCGTAGCCAATGGCTGCTTGAGGATGAGGATGAGGATGATGATGAAAGCTTCAGGGAGAAGCTGGCTGGCTCTGCAGATAAAGAAGCAGCAGAGAAATTCAAACCCCAATTTTTGAAATTCATTGAAGAGTGGTGTTACGATCCGCAACAAGTTTTCAATGCGGATGAGACGGGCCTAATTTATAAGCGAATGGGACACCGAACCTACATCACAAAGACACACAAAAGGTTACCCCTGGTTTTAAAGCTTAGAAAGATAGACTCACTTTGCTTTTTTTGTGAAAATGCATCAGGCGACTTCAAGTGCAAGCCTCTGCTCATTTATCAATCTAAAACGCCTCGTGCATTGCAGGGAAAAAATTTTGATCAGTTGCCCGTTGTGTGGAAGTGGAATAGAAAAGCTTGGATAACAAAAGCCCTCTTTAATGACTGGTTTGAAAATTCATTCGTTAAAGAAGTCAAACATTACTTAGAACAGCAAAACCTGAGCTTTAAAGTTCTAATTCTCGATAATGCTCCAGGACACGATGCTGATGCCCTCACAACATTGCATCCAAATGTAGAGGTTTTATTCCTCCCACCTAACACCACTTCCTTAATCCAACTAATGGATCAAGGGATTATGTCAGGCATGTTTACACCTCTGCAAATAAAGCACTAGACGAAGGAAAGCACGACACGCTAATGGCATTTTGGAAGCAATTCAACATAAGCTACTGCATAGAAATGATTAAAATCGCATGGGAACAAGTGAATTCATCAACATTGAATGCTTGCTGGCATCAGCTCTGGCCAGAAGTTGTCAACAATTTTAAAGGATTTCCATCGATTGAAAATGAAGTCAAAGAAATCGTACAAATTTCAAAAGCAATTGGCGGCGAAGGATTTTCAGATATGGAAGAAGAAAAAGAATTAATCGAGAATGACGATCGAGAAAGGACGAATGGAGAATTGGATGATCTTGTAACACCAGCCGACAGTGAAAGCAGCGATAGTGAAAAAGAAGATAAAGTGCCATTAACTTACAAGAAGTTAAACGAATTGTTAAAAATGGCACAGGAACTGTCTGATTTTGCAATGGAGATTGACCCAAATGAAGAAAGAAGAGGACACTTTATGAGAGGCATTGAAAAACTCTGCGTTCCTTACTGCGAAACTTTTAAAGAGTTGCGTCATTGCGGGAATTGTCCCAAGCAAATATCACCAGCTTCTTAAAAAATAATTGTATCATGTACCTACTTATTAAGCAGTAATAAAAATCCTTTCAATTAACATTTGTTTCATTTTTCCATTTTACAACAATATTTAGGTTTGTTTAAATTATACATACTTTCTTAATTTGAATTATACCTAACACATTTTTTCCATAGAAAGCTAATTTTGTGGAACGCGATTTTGCCGTGCGCGCAATGTATTAATGACGTAACCCCCGCGTTCGGCAAGGGTTTACTGTACTAGAGTAAAAAATATTTGGTGCTTAACGAATAACAGTGCTTAAATGTATCGGAAAAAAAATGTTAACCATAATTAACCACTTGTTCAATACTTAAGGACAAAATATTTTTGTGTCAAGGAAAATAATCGGAAACAGGTTGTACATTATACAACTTTTTTTTTCTCATTGCAGATTTAGGGAGATGTTTTAGTTCCTGAGGATTCTCTCTAATTCTCTGCTTTTATTGATCTTCTGTTATAAAATCTCACAACGATATATCACATTGCTTGCACAACTATATTGAATTTAAGTTATAAAATACTACTGACATATGAAGAATATATTTTTACTGAAAATTGGCATATGTTTGAAAGGAATCCAAATAGGTCACAGCTATGTCATAAAGGAAGTTGTACTGCATCTACAAGAAAAAGAATTGATGTTAATATTAAACAGCATTTCATAAAGTGCGATTCTAAAAATATTCAATTTTATACTGTGTTAAAATAAAGATATATATATATACACGTTACTCGATCTGAACAGAGCGGAGGGAAAAAAGAAACTGGATTCTAAAATAAAATGACTTCAACCTTTTGCTCGGTTTTCATACCCTTCTACTCAGCGGCGTAACTAGGTGTGTCAAGTGGAGAGTTACCCCGGACGCTACTTGCTCGCTTCTTACGCGCAATTCAATAGGCCAGTGAATATCATCCCCTCCCAACAACAACAACAAAAAAAAAATCCTCAAGCATCTTCTTGCCACAAAGGTCTGACAGGAGCCGGGGCGGGGGTGGCTCAGTCGGTAGCGCGCCAGGCTCGTAATCTGTAGTTCCCAGGTTCGAGTCCCAGCTGGGTCAGCGTTGAGACTTATGTCCGCAAAATTCCCCGCCCTGCCCATGGTCAGTAGGGGACACCGATGGGCTTGGAAAGGCCGCCGTCCGTCGGATGGGACGTTAAGCCGTGGCCCCGTGTGCGGGAGAGCTATACCCTGTGCACGTTAAAGAACACGCTGGATGGCCTTGACGGGGGGTTACCATCTGTCTCCCAACAGCTGTTCCAGTGGGTCCCCTCCCCAAACCTTCTCTGAGCCTTCGGGGTCCATGTGACCTGGCCATTTAGCCCATGGTGTGCAAAAAAGTGCCGCTCAGAGGTAAAACAACCCAACCCAACTGACAGGAGCCTGCCAATTTTACATGCCATAAAGAGGGTCTGTGAGGAAGGCGAGACCACACCAGAAAGACAAAATAAGCATCCAGGACTGGAACCTAGGTCCCTATTAATCAGTAGCCAAGTACACTAACCACCCGTCCACGGGACGGCTCCTCCCAACTAAAAAAAATATCCACTCAAGCAACTGCGTACCACAGAGTCCTGACAGGAGCCTGTCAGTTTATACGCCACAGGAGGTGTGAGCCAGACTTCAGCAGAAAAGCAACACAAACATGCATGATGTTTTACACGGAACTTGAAATCGGGTCTCTTTGATCAGTAGCCAAATATGCTAAGCAAGTCTAAAAATAAATATGGATTTAAACTCTAACCCAGTTTTTCATAGGTAGAGACTTGAATTTTTAATGCAACGTGGGGTACACAGTGAAACCTGTTTGAGAAATTTAGTAGCAATAATCGATCTTTCTAAAGCAGGAGCAAGTGGGGCAAATCAATCCTATAGTGCAATTTCTGATTACTATATGGTCAATTTTCATTATTGCAATAAAAAAAATATATATATCCAATAAGTTGCAAAATAACTTGCTCTGGTTGCAAACATCTCCCTTTGCCACGGGCGCAAAATTGTCTAACAATGGCCCTGAATATATCATCCTCCTCAAACACCCAAGAGCTACGGAGGTCCAACCAGAGCGTGCAATTTAGTTCTCCAAGCAAGTCTGTCATGAGCTACATCTACTGCATCTGGCCACTACACACTAATTCTAATAAGGTCCTGTTTGACATTGTCTGCCCACCGCATCCTAGGTCTCCTCCTCTTTCTGAGGCCTTTTGGCACACTGTTCATAACCCTATTCACCAATCTATAATTATTCATACGGGGAAAATGGCCAAACCAACGGTCTCTCTCTCTGCACAATATGCTGCTTAAAGGAGGTTGCGAACTCCTTTGCCTAACCTCATCATTAGTTATAAAGTTGAACCACCTAATGCCCAAGATGCTGCGTAAGCATCTAGTTTCCTGTTATCTTGTTCACAAAGTGTCCAAGTTTCACTACCATAACTAACCCTAGAAAGAACCAAACTATACTGCTCACAAAAATTAGTGGATATTTCAAAATGAATATGAAGCGAAGAAATATCCCCTAATTTTTGTGAGCAGTATATTATACAGTCTAATTTTAGTCTTTAGGTGTATACGCCCATTTCTCCACACTCTTCTTAGATTCTTAAAAGTCCCAGCAGCAATCCCTATTCGTCTGTTAATCTCATGCCGCATATCACCAGTATCTGTTACATAGCTCCCAAGATAATTAAACTGTGACACCTGCTCAAACTGCAACCATTCAGATTAACTGAATCAGAGATTGCCTGACCAATTTTCATCACTTTAGTTTCCTCTCTGTTTATAACCAAACCTACTCTACTACCAGTTTCATGAACAGCTCGAATGAAAGAGTTCATCTCATCAACATTTGCCAAAAGGGCTAACCTAAATAACCTAAATAAATAAAACTAACCTAAATCAGAAATTTTGGTATCTCCAGTCCATTTAAGGCCAAAATCTTTCCCTTGAAGTGAATTTCGCATAGCATAATCAATAACCAAGCTAAAGAGAAAAGGAGATAAAATGCACCCTTGTCGAACACAAGAAGTAATGCTAAACCAATTGCTACAAGCCTTACCAACTCACACACAACTCAGTGTTATTATAGAGAGATTTCATTATGGGTTGGGTTGTTTTACCTCTGAGCGGCACTTTTTTGCACACCATGGGCTAAATGGCCAGGTCACATGGACCCCGAAGGCTCAGAGAGGATTGGGGGAGGCGACCCACTGGAACAGCTGTTGGGAGACAGATGGTAGCCTCCAGTCAAGGCCATCCAGCATGTTCTTTAATGTGCACAGGGTATGGCTCTCCCACACATGGGGCCATGGCTTAACGTCCCATCCGACGGACAGCAGCCTTTCCAAGCCCATCGGTGTCCCCTACTGACCGTGGGCAGGGCAGGGAATTTTGCGGAGATAAATCTCAACGCTGATCCAGCTGGGACTCGAACCTGGGAACTACAGATTACGAGCCTGTCACGCTACCGACTGAGCCACCCCACCCCCACTTTCATTATGTTAACTAACTTGTTTGGTATACCATATGACCTCACAGTCAACCACAAATTATGACGATCAACAGAGTCCAAAGTGAAAATATCTGATCCACACATCCCCTACCACTTCTGAACCCACATTGCTCATCACACAATTGACTGTCAACCAGATTCTTAATTCTATTAAGCACAATCACGGAAAGAACTTTACCTGGAACAGAGAGTAGGCTGATACCCCTATAGTTATCACAAGAACTGTGATCACCTTTTTTGAAAAATAAGGATAACAATAGCTCTGGTAAAATCCTTAGAAACTATGTCTTTATCATAAAAGATATTCAAAATTTCAGTCATCCAAGTGTTAACCGAAACATTCCCAGCTCTAAGCATTTCAGTAGTAATTTCATCTACCCCTGGGGATTTATGAAGTTGAAGTTTAGAAATAGCCAAAATAACTTCAGACTTTGTTATAGGGCCAACTTTAAAGCCACCAATGCATTTACCATCTTTGCAAACAATGGGAGTAGAACTAACCACATTGCTTAGAATATCACTGAAATGCTCAGCCCACCTAGCCATGACAGAATCCTCACTTTCTATAACCCTACCTTTTTATCCTTCAATCCCTGTATACCTGTTCGTTTTCTACCACACAAAACATTAACTATCTGGTACAGCTCTCTGCTGTTGTGCTGTCTAACTGCTTCCTCGGCTTTGTCAGCCAAGCCATCAAGCCAAAGATTCTTATCAGCAGCTAACTGATCTTTTACACGTTTATAATGTTCTCTGTAATGCTTTCTATTAGGACTACCAGGGTATTGATTAACCTGCAGTTCTTTCTTTCCGAAATAAGCTCAAGTGCCTTATCACTCAGATAATTCTGTCTCCTCTGCTCCTTTTCTCCTAAAAGAGTACTGTTAGTGTCCAAAAAACCTGTTTAAAATTATCCCATTCTTCCTCAACTTCAGTAGTAAGCATGCCATGAGTGTCATAATGACTAAGTAACCTATCATGGTAAGCTTTGGCTATAACTGGGTCTTTCAGAGCGTCAGTATTACAGGTAAAATTTTAAACCCTAGTACAACACTTTTTAAGTTTAAGTTGCAAGACACTTTTAAGAAGGTAATGGTCAGATCCAATTTCAGCTCCCCTATATGACCTGGTATTCCTAACAGAACTAGCCCATTTGCTGTTAATTAATATATAATCAATCATATTCTTATGCAGCCTATCGGGTGAAACCCATGTGTACTTATGTATGTCGCAGTGTTTGTAATAAGTGTTAATTATTCTGAATCCATTGAGTTTACTTACCTGTAGGAGAGGTTACCCATTGCCATTGCAGCTACCAATACCAAAATGGCCTATTACTCCTCCCCAAAGGTCAGAGTCAGTACCAACTTTGGCATTGAAGTCACCAAGAACAAGGGTAATATCTCCTTTCTTGACAGAATTCAATATCCTGAAGTTGTCCATAAAACCTATCCTCATCCTCATCGGTATCCTCAGTGGGGTTATAACAGCAGATAACATTCAAGTCTTTAACGCTTGTCCGAAAATTTCCTGTAAGAAACCTATCATTGATGAACTCATTTCCTACAAGAGCATCACTAGCGTGTCTGCTGAGAAGCAGACCCACGCCTTGGTGATGTTTGTTATCCTTCCTCCCTGAAAAGAGATATTTAAGATTATTTTTAAGAATGTGACCTTTATCTGTCCATCTGGTCTCTTCCAAGCCGAGAATATCTAAATTATAACGGTGGAATTCTTGTGTGAGGGCATCAAGAGAAAAAGCTCTGTGCAGAGTCCTCACATTCCAACTACCTATGGAGAGAAAATGGTTAGTGGGATGTTTAAAGAAACTATGTTTATTGAGAGAGGGAATGCCGACAATATCAAACAGCCCTCTAATCGCAGACATGGGGCAAAGACCCGTTCCCCCACTACTAAAGGCTGAAGCCATCTACACTGGAAGACTTCCTCTAATGTAGAATTTGACGATGCCAATAGAAGCAAAGTGTTCAGGTGCCAGCGATGATCTCTGATCAGGATTATTCACCAGCTGATAAACATATCGTGTGAATCTATTCACTTGGGGCTTTCAACCCACAAACAAAAAGAAAACACAGGGGAAGATTCTCTCTCCACAGAAGCCCGCCAGGGCAGCAAATTCAGGATCCATAATCAAGCTCAGAGCCATAATTCCGTTCAGGTTGGTATATGAGGTCAGCACCAGGACCCTGTGTGGTTCACCACTTCTTAGAAGAGTAGAAAAAAAAGAAAAGTAGCCATAGATGTCCAGATCAGCAGGCCACACTAATCTGGCAGCCCTCGTCTTCCGTTCATTTCCGCAAGAGAGTATCTCTTTTGAAAGGTACTAACGGTCTGCACCACAAGAAGGCGGGGTCGGACATTTGGTGCTAAGCCTTGCTGGTTCTATGCATCATCACAGGAGATTGATGCATAGCTCTTCTTTCAGTGAATACCTAGCTACTATTTACACACCCCTGAATATAACATACTGATAATTTCATCTAATGCAAAATTTAAATACAAAAGGCATCAGGAATTATATAAATTGTTATAAATTTAATGGATGAAAATTTAGCGTGAGTTCAAAAGTATACTTGCCAAACATAAATATGAATGAAGTGATTTATTACAAAGATATAAAAACATGCAAATAAAAAAGCATCTAAACAAAGTTGTCTTTACCAGTATAAAGTTAAACCATAAAAAGAATGATCTATTATACTTAACTAATTTTCTAATTAACTACAGTGTTTTCAATATCTACTTCTAGTACAAAATAGAACCTAATATTTCATAACATTTAACAAAAAACGCAAATTTATGTTAAAATTCATTTGTGATACGTGGTTACCTTAATAATTCTTTACAGTTTATTAATGAGAGGTTTTGGGTTGGGTTGGGTTGTTTTACCTCTGAGCGGCACTTTTTTGCACACCATGGGCTAAATGGCCAGGTCACATGGACCCCGAAGGCTCAGAGAAGGTTGGGGGAGGGGACCCACTGGAACAGCTGTTGGGAGACAGATGGTAGCCTCCCGTCAAGGCCATCCAGCGTGTTCTTTAACGTGCACAGGGTATGGCTCTCCCGCACACGGGGCCACGGCTTAACGTCCCATCCGACGGACGGCGGCCTTTCCAAGCTCATCGGTGTCCCCTACTGACCGTGGGCAGGGTGGAGAATTTTGCGGAGATAAATCTCAACGCTGACCCAGCTGGGACTCGAACCTGGGAACTACAGATTACGAGCCTGGCGCGCTACCGACTGAGCCACCCCCGCCCCTTAATGAGAGGTATCAGACGATCTCTCCTACAAGAGGACTTAAACTTTCCTATCAGAGTGATGTTGTCTTCTTATCACCAGTGGAACTAGACTTCATCTTGAACCAAATATAAACAACCTTTTTACTCAGAATCGCATCACAACAACACAATACATCCTTCTTTTTACTACTGAACTATAGCTTCCGTTCTCCTCAACTCATTATTTAAAGTATCTCTCGGTTCCAATCAGTTGATGACGTAATTGTTACTCTGAAGCATACACGAGTGCTAATGACTCAAAAGTCTTTCCAAGAATGATGATGTCCAAGTACACCAGGCAGACCTCTCAAGACCAACCTTTGAGCACCGACCCCGTTAGTCGTTCAAACGTTGCAGGTGCAAAGTCCAAATGGCATCACTTTAAATTGCCATTCCATTTCCTGTAGGGAAAGCTACTTTCTCACTGTCTTCAGGATGTTTACCAACTTGCCAATAGCCGCTTTTCAAATCTAATGAGAACCATTCTGACCCAGATGGTGTCAAGTGTATCATCAATCCTGGGTAAGGGAAAGCAGTCCTTTGTTATATCATTCAATCTGTGGTAGTCTATACAAAATCTGCTGGAACCATCCTTTTTCTTGACAAGAACCACTGGTGATGTCCAGGGACTCGATGATGGTTCTACCATATTCTGAGCTTCCATGTCCCTTATAAGTTCTTCGAATTTTTTAAAGCCTAAGATTTATTTTGTCAACCAGCCAGAAATAATTTGTGCTATTAACTAGAAGGACCTATATCGCCCCTGGTGCATATGAGAATCTCGTTTTCAAAAAGAAAGAAATTTTTTCTTTACCTACTGTTTCATTTCTTAAACGTTTTAATCTCAGCTTAGCGGATAATGAGAAAAATGCAAATAGTATTTCATTAGTAATTATACAATGTAAAAGTTATTCGTCTTTTAATTCTCAAATTTAAAAAGTTAAATTTTTTAGGTTAGGATTTTTCAAATTTAAAAAGTTAGGATTTTTTGTCCCACAACTCTCACACAAAAATGGGTAGATTATTGCTGTCAGTGGAATATCTGTTAAAAACAATCACTAATTTTTCAAATTTCTATTCTACACATGTTATTTGTAAAGCTTGATAAAGTGGAAGTGGAGGAAGCCGAGCGCGTTAATTCTGAGGACTTGGAACTCAGACCTTGAAGAGTGAAGACGTACTTTTGCTTCGCTCCTGGATTATTTTAGTAAACTTGATTAGCTAGTATTTTACTTAAATTTCCCACTAGCGTTATTCGAGATCGGGTGAAAACCCCTATGTAGCCTTTGGCGGGAAGGTTAGTTAGATTTAGCTAATTTTATACCTTAAACTGATAGATATTTAGTTAGGATTTTTCAGATTAAATTTCAAAATTCAGTTCTAATAAAGCTTAGACACCTTTGGATATTCAATGCATCCTTCAAGTAGTATAAGAACAAGCCAATAGCTGACCAAGAATTGGCCGTTATTGGTTTGGAAATATACATATAATTTCTACTCTCCAAGCCGTCCCGTGGCTGAGTGGTTAGCACGCTTGGCTACTGATCTAAGGGACCTGGGTTCGAGCCCCGGATTAGACATGGATGTGTGTGTCGTTTTTCTGCTTGAGGTCCTGCCATCCTCTCAGATCTCCTACTATGGCATATAAACTGACAGTCTCCTCTCAGACCTCTGTGGCAAGCAGCTGCTTGAGGGGGTATTTATTATTTTATTTATTATTCTACTCTCCAAGTAAGCTCAAAATCCTCCGTTGAGGTATTCTAATTTATAAGTTTAATATTTCCTTCCAGTCGTTACTGGATTTTCTATTACTAGTTTATCGCTATTCTTACTGTTTTTAGTTTTATTCTTATTAAATTTGTAATTTTACATATTTAATTCGTTTATTTTACTTTCCGTTTTCTAATTCTAGTTGTTTTTGATCGATTCCTGTAAAATACTGGAAATCAATCTTTTTAAAATCCGGATTGAACCGTTTTTTTTCCGTTACTAACTGCGCACTTTGATTTTCGAAATTTTGGCTTTTGAAATTTTGAATAATTCACTTAATATTTATGTGATTCTATTCTATTTACTTGCTTAGTATCTTATAATCAACATTTTTCACTTTTATTATCTGTTTTTTGTATTCTTGAACCAAATATAAACTACCTTCACTTTGATTGATGCAATATGACTAATTCTGATATTATTGATTTCTCTGTTGCGGCCAGCTCAGAGAGCTGTTCCGGAAATTTTCTTCCGGACCGCACAGAGACCTCTGATTTTCAAGTCAATACTGAAATCAGCTATAGCGCGCAAATTTGCACGTTCTTGTCGGACAAAAACAAACTTCTTTTTGAAGTAAATTCTAACATGATTGATTTACCTTCTATGAAGGACATTCCTGGCTTGTTGCCAGAAGTTCGCATCAGCTTTAATGATGCAATTGTTGAGAAATTTTATCTCGAGAAGGACAAAAACGAACATGTCTGCTCAGAAAAATGCTCCAGTCAGACCATTGCTTTGGAGGTTGTCCAAGACAGATCTTCAGATACTACGCACGGAATGGATATTTATTCAAAATCCGTTGCCCCCGAAATTGCTAAAAAAACCAAGGGAAAGGGTATTAGCAAAAACAAGACGAAGAAAGGACACAAGCGTTCCCTTTCTCCCACTCTCGAATCTACATATGCCTCCAAAACGCGTTTTTTGGTTTTGGAGGAGGAATTCCTTGACCCACAGATCTCGGAAATGGAAACTGGTGGTGTTCCTTCAAACGCCAATGCTGGGAAAATTCCACCTATTATTTTGAGGTCACCCAAAATTGGATTGTTATACACAGATACCTTATTAATATTGCTGTGGAATCATTCACAGCTAAGACATCTGGAGGCACAGTCCGTCTTCAGACGAAGTGCTCAGATGACTACAGGTCCTTTATTAAGTATTTTGAGACATCCAAGTTACATTTCATACCTATAAGCTACAGGATGAAAAGAATTTAGCGGTTGTTCTCAAAAACCTCCCGTCTGACATCAATTTTGAAGACGTCCACACTTCTCTTGTGGACCAAGGATTTACCATAATTAAAATATCCCAAAAGAGACAGAACTCCTATTCCTGTCTTTTTGGCTGAATTGCCAAAAGATGCTTCTAACAAGAAGGTTTATGACATTACTGATCTCTTTCATCCAAAGATTCACGTCGAAAGCTACAGGACCAAAAAGAGCCCTACTCAATGCCACCAGTGGCAACGATATGGGAACGCTCAGAGTGGCTGTTACAATTTACTTCGCTGCGTGAAATGCGGAGATAATCATTTAACTAGGGATTGTCTTAGAAAGAGGATAGTCCCATTAAATGTGCTAACTGCGGGCTAGGACACACCGCTAACTATAAAGGGTGTGTCCATTTCCCAAAGTGATGACAAATAATAATGTCAAACCAACTAATGTCCTTCAGAAGAAGTCCCAGCTCTACGGTAACTCCAAATCTATCCTATGCAGCTGCTACATACAAAAAAGTGAATGCTGCAAAGTCAACGTCTACAACTAAGCCTACGTCTAAGGCGACCAAGCCTTCCAATGAACAAATGCCCATTGGTGATCATTTCGACGCCAACATTATGAATGATCTTAAAGACATTTTCCTTTTATTCTAGAGTTTTAATATTCCGAAGATGCTATATACTGTCAAGTTGGCATGAAAGCTTTTAATACTACACTCTCAACTTTTTTTTCAGATGGCAGATAAATGTATGTACAAGGGATCATCTTCAGATTTATTTCTGGAATTGCTACGGAATTTTTAGTGATCTGCCTGAGTTCTGTTCATTTTTGACAGATACCCAGGCAGACATTGTCTTACTTGGTGAGACGCATCTGCGTGCCTCAGATGTCTTTAAAATGCCTAACTATAAGGTCTATCGTACAGACCGTTTGCATAACAGTGGAGGAGGCACAGCTGTTATGATTAAACGTTCAATTCACCATCATCTTTTACCTACTTTAGACCTCATAACCCTTGAAGCCACAGCCGTGGCTGTTTTAGATACCAGCATAGGAACAGTACATCTTGTTGCTGCATATAAGCCACCAAATGCTACGTTTATGAATGATGATCTGAACTGCATTTTTGACTCCAATCTTCCTACAGTGCTTGCAGGTGACCTTAATGCCAAAAATACTGCTTGGCATTCAAGAGCCTGCAACAAAAATGGAGGTATTTTACTCCAATATACTACTGACAAGGGATTCATTGTCGACGCTCCCTGTGAGCCGACGTTTCACCCCTTCAAGAATATGCATAGACTTGACGTCTTTGATCTGGCCATTTTTGGCAACTTCTTGCCAAACTATGATCTTAGTGTCGTCAACCAACTCAACTCTGATCATTTGCCGGTCTGTCTCACTTTACACCTTTCCACGCCTCTTGTGACTGGTTCGTTTAGTCGGACTGACTGGCAATTTTATAAGGTTCTTGTAAACAGCAAGATTCTTGGAACCTGCCAACTTCCTAATGGTAGATCCATTAATAATGCTATTAATGACTTTACAACTTTATTGCTAACTTCCAAAACTGAAGCTAACGTGGATTTTACACCAAAGCGAGATTTTTATGTCCTGCCATCGCATCTCTCTTGCCTCATTAAGGAGAAAAACAAGGTAAGACATGCATGGCAGAGACATGGATTTACATCTGATAAGAAGCTTTTCAATTCTTTAAAACTCAAAGTCAAATCCAGCCTCAAAGCTTTTAGAAGTGAACAATGGAATAATAAATTTGAATCATTGTCTAGAACCGATAATTCCATTTGGAAGATGACCAAAGCTTTAAAGAAACCATTTACCAGTTTCCTACCTATACATGGAGAAAATGGTTTAAATTTCAATGATAAAGATAAATCCGAGGCTTTTGCGGATGCCCTCGAATTGCAATTCCGTGAGAACTTTGATCTCTCTGACCATCATACCTGTGGATTGATGAGGGAATCTTCTCCATTTCGATCAGGTGGATCGGACAAGGGTGAATTTTATAACACCGCTAGAAATTCAGCTGGAAATCAAACCCCTAAAATTGTATATAGCCTCGGGCCAAGACAAAATATCGAACAGGATGCTTAAGCATCTTCCAAAGAAAGCAATTGTGCATTTCTGTTCGATATTTAAATATTTACTTCGAAATCTTATATTTCCTGATGTCTGAAAAAATGCTATCGTCAAGCTTTTACAGTCCAGAAAACCAGGACAACTGAGATCCAGTTTAGTTAGGTACATCGAATATGATTATACGATCTACGATTATAAAGTTTCCGGAAGTCGAGATTTTTTTTTTTGACTGACTGACTTTGATAACCAGTGTGCCGTTTCATATTTAGTGATCTGTTAAGATATATATATATATATTAAAACTACCAAGAATTTGAAAAATGCGAATTATAATATTTCATTAGTACTAATCAAATTAAAAAACAGTGCTCTAATTATCATTTTCATTGTTTCCAACCGAAAATTCCTGACGTTCACATTTCACCACCAAAATTTCATATTTCTATCATTAATACATAGTTGTAATATTCGTTTGAAATTTTGGAATTTTTCACTGTTAGAGCGCGCAATTATAGTATTCGAAAGATTCCGAAAGTGCGAATCATAATATTTTATGAATTCCTATCTAACCCTAAATTTTTGTTTCATTTATCTCTAAATTCATGCAGTTATCTATTAAAACAAATAAATTGTCTTTCCCCCCCCCCCGGGTCTAAGGGGTCAATTTATTGTTTCCAATGGAAACATCGTGGCGTTCACATTCCACCACCAAAATTTAAAAATTTCTTGCTTAATTACGTCGTTTGCAATATTTGTTTCAAATTTTGGAATTTGCAAAATTTTCCACCCTTAGATGGCGCAATTATAATTTTCGGAAGATTTAAAAAGTGTGAATCATAATATTTTATCAATTTCTATCTAACCCAAAAGGAATTTTCATTTATCTCTAAAAACAAACATCTGCTAAAACTAGAAAGGCGTATTTTTCCCACCCCTTTTATGCCTAAGAGGTCAATTTATTGTTGGCAATGGAAATTTCGTGGCCTTCACATTCCACTACCAAAATTTTAAATTTCTAGCATAAATACATCGTCTGCAAATATTCGTTTGAAATATTAGAAATTTCACCTTTTTCCACCGCTAGAGGGCGTAATTATAGCTTTACAGAGATTCGGAAAGTGCATATCGTAATACAGTAGACTTCCACTTATCTGGCATTTACGGGACCGGATCCCTGGCCGAACGAAAGAAAGGCCGGTTAATCCAAAAATTGTGTCAGAAAATAAAAATGGCAAATGACAAAAATACTAATTGTACTGTATTATCTCTTTTTCAAAGAAAACGAGATATAATTTTTGGGAAATTATAGATATTTATTACGGTTGGGCTAATAATCATTTTATGTTTTTCTACACATTTTACGTTTTTGGATATAGACGAGGATTCTATTATGGAACAGAATTATATAATCAGTTCCATAATAAAGTTCATTTGTAGTCTTCTTTTGTTCATATTACAAGAGGGCTACCAATTTTAGAATATAAAAAAAAAAGTTTAGAATATAAAATTTGTTTTTAGGCCTAGAAAATATTGAGTACATTGCCTTAACATGAAAATTCTCTAAATTTTGATATGCCAAAGGGAACCTAACTTCTAAAATATACATTTATTGGAAATATGTGGCTGAAAATAAATTAAAGATCATAATCAAATCTATTTAAATCACGGATTTTCAACCATAATCGTTCAGTATTTAAAGAGTTATGGAAGCTGGAATATTTAAAAGTAACTTGTTTTCTAAATATCATAATTATCTAATATTGAAATAATCATTATGCAAACTTGTAAAATATATGGTTTATTAAATGGCAATTTATATAATTAAAACTTAATAAGTATTTTCAATTTCTGAGATAATTTCTTATGATGTATTACTTACTGTTGTGAAATATTACCTCTCTCGTATTATACGAGCTAAAATATTTATTTCTGAAAAGAAAATGGGAACTAACTTCTTAAATGAACAGCTTACCATATTCTCTATGAATTGAGGCCTATTTGTCCTGATACTCTGCACCGTATGAAAAACATCTATCTCCTGCTCCGTTTTGAGTTTGTCACAGAGGAAGGCGGAGGCGCAATAAACGCCACAGGCTGACACTCCATTGCTGGTAAAAAAAAATGGAAATAAAAAAATGTTTAATTTTCAGATTTCATTTATACTAGCGGATTCTTGGGTTTACCTCTGAGCACCACTATTTATACACAATGGGCTAAATGGCGAAGTCACAAGGACTCCAAGGGTTCAGAGAAGGTTGGGGAGGGCAACCCACTGCACAGCTGTTGGGAGTCAGATGGGAGTCTCCCGTCAAGGCTATCCAAGTTTGGGTTGGGTTGTTTTACCCCAGAGCGGCACTTTTTTGCATACAATGGGCTAAATGGGCAGGTCACAAGGACCCCGAAGGCTCAGAGAAGGTTGGGGGAGGGGACCCACTGGAACAGCTGTTGGGAGTTAGATGGAAGTCTCCCGTCAAGGCTATCCAGCGTGTTGGTTAACATGCACAGGGTCTAGATCTCCTGCACACGGTGCCACGGCTTAACGTCCATCCGATGGACGACGTCCTTTTCAAGCGAGTTACGAGCCTGTCACGCTATAGACTAAGCTAATCTCTATCCCATTATTCCAGCGGAGAAGCAAGGGAAGCAATGTATCTTGTAAATCACTATTCAAAAAGCAATGCATACCTGTTCAGCTGTTGAGGGAGTTGATTGTTTAAAATATTTATGTTCATAGACTACAAATTAAATTGCGAGGAACATATAGCGAATGTAATTAAAAAGATAAATATTGTAATACCACGGTTATATTGGTTTTATTATATTAGACAATTTGTAGATATTTTGACTTTAAAGATTATATATAATTGTTGGGTTAAATCATATTTGAAATATGGAATTACTTCTTGGGATGATGCATATTACACTAATATTAGCAAATTAATTGTAATTCAAAATCGAGTTATAAAGTGCATATTAAGGAAAAGACAATATGAAAATATCAAACAGTTATATAAGGGCATTAATATTTTACTAGTTAGAAACTTACATATTCATTCAGTTTTAATGCATTTGGTCAAAAGTTGGTCTGACCAAAATATAAAAATCGCTATTTATAGACAAGATACACAAGATATAGTAACTCTATAAATCTTGTTGAACTGGGAAGACTGGTTAAAAATATTAGATTTATTTTGCACCAAAATTATTTAATTTGTTTTGCAGGCAACATAAAGATGGAAACAAATATATAAATATAAGCATAGATTTTCCTCAAATTTTTATAAATGGCTGCAGAATATTGAAAATACAGTGGACCCCCGATATAATGCGCATGTCGGGCGGGAAACAACACCCGCGTTATAAGGTGAAGCGCGTTATACCGAGCGGCGCGGTGGCGACACAATAAATTTCACACTGTAAGCTTTTCTTTTACTCATCATGCATACAATAATTAAACACTATTCAAAATACATGCAGGAACTCAATACATACACAATTACTCAATACGCAGTAACAATAAAATGCGATACTCACTAACGCCGCACGGACTTGTATAAACATGTTTGAACTTATCGCGAACATCGCCCGCTCTATAACCGAGTGCGCGGTATAGCGAGCAGCGCTATAACGAAGGTCCACTGTATTGTTTTTCTTGCACAATAAATCAAATATTTTTTGATAGCTGATGAAACTTTTGTTTTTGATTATTTAAAAAAAATACTTAATGTGTTTAGACTATTCTTGCCAGAAATGATTGATCAAATGTATACAAATTGAAAAAAAAATACACAAGCGATTTTTTAAACTTTTGTCGATTTAAATAAATATTAATTTTGAATTTTTTTGTCCACTGGGCTTAGGAAAGGTTAATTAAATACATTTTTATTGAGGAAATAAATGTTATAAATAAATTTTGTATATATGAATACATTGTATAATTCTGATAATTAAGCAAACATTAAATATATTCTTAATGATGTATAATATAAATTTATTGATCTAAAATTTAAATCAAATCTCCCCATTCTGCCCACGGTCAGTAGGAGACAACGATGGTCTTGGAAAACCCATCGGATGGGACGTTAAGCCGTGGTTCCGTGTACGGAAGAGCTATACCTGTGCACGTTAGAGAACAAGCTGGATGGTCTTCACGGGAGGCTGCCATCTTTCTCCTAACAGCTGTTCCAGTGGATCACTTCCTCCAACCTTCTCTGAGCCTACGAGGTCCTTGTGACCTGGCCATTTAGCCCATTCTGTGCAAAAAAATTGTCGCTCAGAAGTAAAACAAAAACAATCCAAGTAATTACGTAATGGCAGCAAGTGAAATACTTACAGACACTGCACTGTAACGATTTGCTTCCCTGACTGCTGTTGCCACTTTTCAGACTTCTCGATGAGATGTAATATGGCTTCTTTGTAAAGTGGTAAGGGTGATTCAACTTCCCATTTTCTAAAATGGAACAACTTGATAATCCACTCTTCATTCTGCGGAGAAAAAAATAATTATACAGTACAATTGGCATCATCATTCAACAGTTGTTGATACGTCGTACCTTTCAATGGGGATGAAAAAAAAAATGTTTAAATGATGGAAATTGCTCACCATGTCCACTTTTGATGGGAAGAAGTGTGGAGAATCGGGCTTCTCTATTCATCATTGAATCTCAAAAAATATTAAAACTATGCTTCTTTATATGCTTGGCCCCTGTCCCAACGAGAACATGCAAAATAACATTTAAATTCGGGTAAATGGGTTGGGTTGTTTTACCACTGAGCAGCACTTTTTTGCAAACCATGGGCTAAATGGCCAGGTCACAAGGACCCCGAAGGATCAGAGAAGGTTGTGGGAGGGGACCCACTGGAACAGCTGTTGGGAAACAGATGGTTGCCTCCCGTCAAGGTCATCCAGCGTGTTCTTTAACGTGCACAGGTTATGGCTCTCCCGCACACGGGGCCACGTCTTAACGTCCCATACGACGGACGGCGGTCTTTCCAAGCCCATCTGTGTCTCCTACTGACAGTGCGGAATTTTGCGGAGATAAATCTCAACGGTGACTCAGCTGGGACTCGAACCTGGGAACTACAGATTACGAGCCTGGCGCGCTACCGACCGAGCCCCCGGGTAAATGGTAAAATAGCATTTCACCTCATCTGTGAATCGTAAAGTAGCATTCCACCTCATGAGTAAAGCGTAAAGTAGCGTTTTATCTCTCCTGAAAACCTTCTGTTACACCATTTTAACCATTCATCGTATTTTAATCGATTGTTCAGTTTTAATTGTGAACGTCGAATATTTTTAGCTCTCTTCATTTTCTATCCGAGACTTTTACACTCGGATTTTTTTTTTATCGGATAATAGCTACCATGGTTCCAATGGTTCAGCGATGTTTCTGTTGGTTTGTTTTAGAAGCTTGACACTTCGGCAGTTAAAAGAAATTTTGCGGGAAGTAATGCTCGATGGTGAAATGTTATCGAATAGCATGTGCATGTTTATTATTATGTAACGTAATAGATGATACTGATATGATATCTCTTGATTTCTATGTGTACACTGGGCAATTAATGAACGATAATACAAAAGTATTTCTTTTTCATTTAAAATGACCTCTTAATCCCTCCCCTCCAAACATTTAAGGAGGCGGAGGGGGCCCGGTAAACAAGACTTGCACCAGAGCTCGGGAATCACCTTCAGAAATATTTATTTGCACCAGGGCTCGGAAGAAATATTACTATAATTAATTATAAATTATATTTGCTACGCCACTGATCAGATCACTCGTTTTTTAAATCTGTTTTTCAATTTTTACGTTTTACTGGTTATTTTAATCATATTCAATGCTTTGCATCCATATTTTATAATGTAGATTTGGCCATAGCTTGCAGATTTTTCATGGTTTTATAAACTCGTTGTTTATCTTTTACATTTATTGGTTTTGTTTTTATACACGAGTATATATTCTAGGGTGGGCCGAAAAATTCAAAATTTTTTTTCAAGTCGTAATACCGCCGAAAAGTTGCGAATTGGGGAAACTAAAAAGGGGTAAAAAAAGAAATAAAATCGGTTTATATCTTCCGGTCGCGCATGTGCTCTAAAGTTTGCCGAAATTTGGAAAAATTCACATTTTTACGATAATTTTTAACATTTTTAAATTAGCCTCTTCTCGAATGTAATAGCTCACATTCTTATGTATTAGAACCACAGAAAATAATGTTTAAATATTATTTAAATCCATTAACATCTTCCGGTGGCGCATTGCCTTCAAAGTTAAGGAAATTTTGAAAAAAGTTTACAAATAAAGGTAGATCACGGTTCAAGGAAAAAAAAACACTAACAACTTACATGTTCATTATATTTGTTCTTTATTGAATACAAGGTTAAATGTTTAAAAACAAATTATTTTAGACCATTAGTAATATTTATAAACAAATTTTTTTATTGAAAAAACTAAGTTTTTGTATGAAGAGTCGTAAGTCCAAGAAACTCATGTTGAACAATTGAACATCTCCGTTTTCACTCATTCTTAGCTGAAGGTACTTTGAAATCTGATTTATGGGCGAAGTTAGGCATGATTGACATCGAGAGCAGAGTCGTTCTGATAAAACCATCCCTAGACTCAGCTCCGCAAACTTTTCCTGAGGTTTCTGTCACGAGTTTCACACATCGTTCAACTGCCTATATGTGAACTGGGAATGTCTTGAATGTTATATCCCAATTAGGGACTGAGTCACTTTGAATATGTGATTTAATCTCATCGTCACTGATATCTTTTAATAATGGGGGAGAAGATAAATCACAGTCCATACAGTTAATTATTTCCGAGTAGTCTTGAGCCTTGAAATTGAGTTTTGGCGGCATGAATGTTCTGATAGTTGTTCTCTTTTGATCTAACTGTCTCGCCTTTAGAATTCGTCGAAGTCCGAGCTCTCTTATGTGTTTTGTATTATCTTGTGTCATGGCTAACATTAAATGTTCTGGATGAGCGAAAAAGCCATTTCGTTCGATCACAGGGTCGACAATATTACGTAAATCTTCAGGCAGGTACCTTGAAGATTGTATTGATTGGTACACAAGTTTTGGTCCCTCTGTAAAATATTTACTTGTTTCAATACTAAACCACATTGGCATGTATGACTTCAAAATAAATACAACTATTTCTTGATGTTCAGGTGTGGGACTTTCTTCACTTAAGTACAATCTGAAAGTTCGATTTGCTGTTGTCAACCACCTCGAGTGTGACAAGGGACCAGGATCTCGTACAGCCAAATTCTCTTTACAGTTTCCCGACTTTATTGCCATGGAAATATCGAGTAGATATTGCTGATTGCTTGATTGTGGGGATCTGACAGCCAATACTCTTGAAGCCAATCACTAGACGTTTTTCGCAGCCACTTAGCTTTTCACCGATTGGCCCTCTCAAAGATTTCGGACCCGTTGAAACAGATGCCGGAATGGCAGTTCATTGAAATGGAGAAGACAAATTGCCCATTGTAACGGTTTCCCCAAATGTATTTCGATTCGGCGAATCAGACCGTTTTTCCAACCTATATTAACAGCAGTGCCATCACATCCTATGACAACTAATTTTTCAAGAGAAATACCACTACCAGACATATAAGAAATAATAGAAGTGACAATATCTTCAGAACTTCCAGAAGTTGGAGTAACATGGCCGATGTAGACTGAACCAGGTTCTTGAATTAGCGAGTAATGCTCTTCCTTTTTTACTCTACGGAACCTTTTCGAATGAGCTAGACTCACTTGTATTCAATAAAGAACAAATATAAAGAACATGTAAGTTGTTAGTGTTTTTTTTCCCTTGAACTGTGATCTACCTTTATTTGTAAATTTTTTTCAAAATTTCATTACTTTTGAAGGCAATGCGCGACCGGAAGATATTGATGGATTTAAATAATATTTAAACATTATTTTCTGTGGTTCCAATACATAAGAATTTGAGCTATTACATTCGGGAAGAGGCTAATTTAAAAATGTTAAAAATTATCGTATAAATGTGAATTTTTCCAAATTTCGGCAAACTTTAGAGCACATGTGCGATCGGAAGATATAAACCGATTTTATTTCTTTTTTTACCCCTTTTTAGTCTCCCCAATTCGCAACTTTTCCGCGGTATTACGACTTGAAAAAAAATTTTAAATTTTTTCAGCCCACCTAATATACCTTTGTTCCTTTTTTCATATAGTTTTATTGCTTTATAGCTTTTCTATTTCTGTCTTTCGATTTTAACTTTGGTTATAGGTTCAGTATCTTTCTTTTTTTTTTTTTCATTTGTTTGGCTCAATATAGTTGTAGTTGCTCTTGTGCCAGAAAACTACAACCAACTAAACAACCCTTGGAAATGGGAAAATAGTGTTTCTTTTTCGTCGCAGGAAAAATTTCCTACTAGCATTCATGCATAATTTATTCTTCATATAATAGTGCTCAATATAAACCCTCTAGTAGAGCCGGATCTAAGGGGACGCCGAGGAGCAACTGGAACTGGAGAGAAAAAAATATTAAATATATATACACGCATTTTTCAAGACGTTGTTTCAAACCACTAAAACGGAAAGAAAATTTTTATGCCGGAATGGTTTTCCAGCTCGATCTTGCCCCACCTCTTTCAGTAGGACTTGTCCTGATTCCCTTTATTTTTTTCCGGATCCGTGCCTGACTGCGAGTCCCATGATAGTTAATTAGGCGATGAGAGTTCATAAAATGAACTCTCATCGCCTAATTTGCTAATGATTCTGTCATACTAAAATGAAGAATGGTATTTGATGCAGCCTGTCTCTTCTTTAAAAAAGTTAGGAAATAGTAATTATTAAATGATTATGATTTCTATTTGCACTGAAATTATTACAAGTACAGCAGTTATCGCAGGTGAAACTAAAAATGTAGTCTAAAAATGCAGTGATACTTTTCTTTCTCATGGATAGATTAAGCGGATAAATCAATGTTTCCCAAAGCGGGCGAAACCGCCCCCTGGGGGGCGCTGGAACGATCCAGGGGGTCGGTAGCAGCCTCTGGTGCAATTGGGGGGCAGTGGAAGCATAAGGAAAGAAGGGAAGATAAGAAAATTTTGAAAAACCGTTCATGCGTATTTCATCTGTTGTGTAACATAGAGTTAAATTCGTAGTGATCACTTTATTTTCCAAATAAACACATAAAATTATTCTTCGTCATCTTAATTTTCTGTGTGTAATGCGAATGTTACTATGGTTGATTTTAATAAATAATTTTATAATTTAAAGCTTCAAGGTGTCTTATTTACAACAACAACTTCCTTTACTATGTTGTAGGACGTAAGTAGAAATATAGATACATAAAAGAACGCAAATTTGTCACTGCATCTTTCTGTTTGTTCGTTAAGGAAACTTACTCCAAACATTAGTTTGGGAACCTCTGGGATAAATACATTAGTCTATTAAACAAGTTAATTAAAAGTATTATGTGTCAGGCTGATTAGATAGTAAATTAACGAACATAGATTTCAATGTATTTATTGAGTTAAAAAAGGTAAAAATTTGAGGAATATCTTTCTGAATGGAATAAAAACAAACAGATAAAAAACAACAACAACAAAACGAAAAGTTTAACCTAAATTTTGGACAAAAGTATTTTCTGAAGAAAGTCTAGCATAATTGAAAATGGCGGGGGGGAGGGGTAAAGATATTTTAAAAATAATTTTTGTGTGATCCTCAAGCATTAACGGTAGCTAACAGAAAATTTTATAATATTTGTAAATGTAATAATAACTAAAACAGGAAAAAAAATCGAATTATTCTGAAATTTCGAATACTAATTGCTGGTGTATCAGTTCGTTACATACGAGTTTTTTGAAAATTATAGGAATGGACTGAAGAGTTTTAAAGAACACGATTGATGGCCTTGACAAGAGGCTTTTGTATGACTTCAACGAGCTCTCAATGCGTCTCCTTTTTCGCAGGCTTCTATGAGCTCTTGGGGATCCTTCTAACCTGGCCGTTTAATCCATTGTCTGCAAAAAAATTGCCACAATATGACAAAACAACCCAACACTGGAATCTCATAATAGCTTCAAAAATTAAATCTATTGATAATATAAACAGATATCAAACACCTGTCATCGAGTGTGTGTAACTATCTTTCTTAAGGAAATGGCTCTTCTGCACACAGGCTATAGCTGAATGTCTCAGTCGTGGTCAGTGCCCTTTCGAAACCCAACAGTATCCATTTCTCTCAGAGAGCAGATTTCGAAAAAATTATTAAAATTTGATTGGCCCTAGAGTTGGGCTTCAGATAAATTAACAGAATGCATGGCCGAGTGGTTTAGAGGGCTTGGCATAAGGCATGGATGTTTGTGTTGTTTTTCTGCTGAGGTCCTGCCATCCTCATAGACCTTCTGCTATGGCATATAAACTGACAGGCTCCTATCAGACCTCTGTGGCAAGCAGCTGCTTGAGGAGGTATTTATTTATTTATTTATGAAAGGAATAAATGAGACGCGATAAATCTTCTTTAAACTGACCTTTGCTTTCAAAGAAGAAATTGTAAGGGAACGTATAAGGATATCTCCGTCAACTTCTACTGTCTTAGTCTCTATTTTGAATTCCTCGTACGTGAAACTTCCATTTTCCGGCCAATAACGTGAACTGTCCTGAAATGATAAATATACAGATTAAGAATTATTTCCATTAGTCGAGACGAATGATTAGAAAATGCATAACATAGGTTTGTAGCAATTTATCTAAATAAATTAATAATAAAATCTCACATTGTTGCAAAAGCTGTGGTACCGGACATTTGAGCAACATGGATAATAATGTTATGAATTTGAATTTTGTTAAATATTCAACATATAAACAAATATAGTAAAATCTCGATTATCCAGATTAATTGGATAGTAGGTAGTTCGGAAAAATCCAGATAATCGATTAAAAATAAAGCAGGTTTTTTTTTTCATTAAGGGAAATAATACAACGAAAAATATAACTTATTAAAATTTTGGTAATTATACAATTAAAGCGAAAAATTGCGTACAAGATTAGCAAATAAATTTACGGTGAGCTAGTTTACAAACGTACCGTGCAGTCTGGATAGCCGAGTTTCTACCAAGGCTTAGTGTATGAAATATGTGTTTTTGACTAGAAATTTTTAATATTTTATAGAGTTTGGACAGCGATTTTGTGGAAAATATTGGAATATTGAATAATAATACGTTCTGTATATGTAAAATCTGATATTTAATTAGTTTTTTGTGTTTATAATAAAGTTTTAGTTCGTACGAAAATTGGTATTTATGCTTGTCATAAGTTCTTGAATTCTCTCCGTGGACCCTCAATAGTTTAGGAATTCCAACGTATCTTATTTGAAGTTTTTTTTAAATTTTAGCAATATCGAAACTCTTGGGGTATTTAAATATTAGTAATGTGCTTTGGGGGGCCCACTTTCTTCACAGACTAAAAATGTGGTCGCCATATTTACTAATTAAAATGAGGGCCTATAGTCAATTAAAATTGGAGAATCGTTTCTATAAGCTATTCACCAGGTATTGGAAATTTATCAATTTGATTTTAATCTATAGTATATTTTATGTGAAGTTTGAGGTTTTTACATCTGAGCGGCACTTTTTTTTGCACACATTCGTCTTAATAGTCAAGTCACAAGGACTCCAACCAAAGAACGTATAAGAAAAAGAAGTTCATCTTTGACAAAGCGTAAGTGGCGACCTCAAGCGGTGTTTTGATTCGTGTCGTGCATTTGGTTAAGCTGGGAAACACACAATAAGGGGCAAATGAAATATGCATCAAAAATTTATATTTAAAAAAAAGTAACTGCACTTTGTATTTGAAAAATATAATATTATGATTTTAATAACGGTTTATTTTCTCCATTGGAATTATTTTTTGTTGAACAAACAGTTTTAAATTAAACGGATAGAGAATATTTCAAATTAACCTGAAGTCAATTTATAGAATAAATTATTACAATTATATGCTCTCTAGGTGATATTAATATACTTATAAAATTGATATTAATATGCTCTGTAGGACACCAATTTTTAATTCTTACATAGGAAAAGCGAAGAGAATGGAAGTTGACAGTAACATGTAATTACAGAGGTGTTCGTCCCCTGTTAAGTTAGTTTCACCCCTACGATAAAATGCACGATACTCGATTTTACAATAATCTCTATGGAAGGTGAACTTCTTCTGGCTCCACATGTTTTCCCCAACAGTTCAGAGAAAATCGGGGGAAGGGGATCCTCTGGAGATTAGAGAAAGATTAGTGATGGGGCAAAAAGACTCTTTTCAGCGATTCGATTGTTTTGAATCGACTGCTTAAACGATTCGTTCAAAAGATTCGTTCGTTTCAATGAATCACTCCGAGTGATTCGAATCAGTTACTGTTTAGCGCAATCGAGATAGGTGAAATATTGCAAACATAAGTATTAATTAATTTTAAATAATTCTGGCTATTTTTATAATTTCAATAACTGAATTATCTTAACTTCATTGCGTTTTGGAAATGAAAACTTTCTAATTAAAATTTTATACAAATAACTTGAAATCTTTGCACATTACTAACTCTTCCGCTTTTTGTTTGCGAGCTGCCCAGATCAAGTCTCATCTTGATTGATTTCAAGCTTTGTGTAAGCATGTAAGATTCAAACACAACGTCGAAAGATTTGTCCGAAATGATTTCATTTGACCGGTCGTTGAAAAATTACTGAATAAAATTTAGTAAGCTATAGAACAAATAAATGTAACAAAAATAATAAAAAGCCGAAAATATATGAGAAATCACTGAAATACTCTAGTATTATATTCAGATCAGAGCAACTATTAAAATTGACTCTAATTGATTTTTTTAAGCCAAACTTGCCTATCATATTACTTATTAATATTTACTATTAGTAAGGACTGCCCACGAACGATTCATCATATGCATTGTCAAAGGAATCGAAAGAATCATTTTTCAGTCCATTCGCAGCAAAACTCAATTTTTTCGTATAACTTTTCAAATGACCCTTATAATTAATTCTTTTTTCACATACCTCTTGATTATGGCTAATCAAGGGTATATAAATCCTAATCAATACGTATGAAGGTCATTCAAATGAAAAAAGGACGACCCCTATATCTTGGTAATGTACTGACTGATCTTTGTGCCCTCACAGAGGGAAATGGGTATACATAGAAGGAATTTCATCGGCCCCTGAATAGTAGCAAGTATCGTTTTGAGCGTGATAGACGTTATAGCATTAGAACATCCAAACCGCGAATTAAAACATCCAAAGTTGAACAATGTGTATTTGATGCTGACGTGTTAATTTCACTATTAGGGTACGCAGTTGATTTAGTTTCTGAATCGTGGTGATACCATCAACGCGCAAAAGTATTGCGAAACTGTGGACATTTGAAGACAAGCAATGAATTCGAAGCGTCCTGGCAGGCACGTAACATGTACAAGGATTTAGTTTTTTCTGGGGCGGGGGGGAGGTTGTTTCGGGAGGGTACAAGAATTCAGTTTCGGGAAAATTCCGAGAATTTAGTTTCGGGGAGAGGGGGAATAGGGAGGGGGGAGTATAATAATAAGATCTAAGTAGGGTTTACCAATTACTAA
Source organism: Ryuthela nishihirai (assembly GCA_038380435.1). Lineage (NCBI taxonomy): Eukaryota > Metazoa > Arthropoda > Arachnida > Araneae > Heptathelidae > Ryuthela > Ryuthela nishihirai. The sequence goes on from JAWZYU010000019.1 coordinate 21,932,658, forward strand.
AATATTCCACGGGGCGGGAAAGATTAAAATGATATTCTAAGATTTTACATTTTTTATATATATATTTAGTGTTTGATATAAAATATGGGACTAAAATTATACAAAGACAATTGTTGGATTTCAAAGCAGGTAGACAAATTTGAGATTTCTCATAAGCCGTCCGGATTTTCGGGAGATGGGGGGGGGGGAAACTGCGTTCTGGACTTTTGAGAAATTTTTTTTTTGCGTGACAACATCCGCTGTCGTACTACCTAATAACAATGACAACGTTGAACAATTATGGTTCTGAATGCTTATAATACTCTTCCTGCAGACCTGGCATATCACCTATGAAATTTTCACATTTCTGAACCTTTAAAGACCGCATTGAAAAAAGGAAGTTGAAGGAGGATGAAAGTGGGGGAGGGGGAGTAATGCATTGTCACCCTTCATGCGCGAACAAAAGTAATTCTAAGGAAGAGAACATCATGTTTGCTAATTTGATTTGGGGCAAACTAGCAATAGACATTGTAAATTTGAACAGACCAGTAAATGACGTGGTGGTGGTGGTGTGTGTGTGTGTGTGGGGGGGGGTGCTTGAGGGCCCGTTTTGGTCGAAGGCTCTGCTGACTGGTTTGGGCCACGGTTGGATAGGCCAAGATCTTGAGGTCGAAAGCTCTGCTCTGTACCGGTTTGGGACCCAGTTGAGTAAGCTAAGACCTCCATCTCAGGGGAGTCGTTCGGGGCCCTGCTGACCGACTTGGTCCGTCAGGTTGGACAGGGCCCCAAATCTTGGGCCCGACTAAGAGTTCCCACCATGGGAGACGAGTCAACTTGGATCTACATATCCTTGTTTGTGGCTCTGTGGGATAGATTAAATTTAGGTTTTGACCGATGGATGAGCTTTCCTTCTATAGGAGTGTTCGCCGTAGTATAGTCGGATTTGAGCTGTATCTATATGGTATAGTCTTGCCCCTGACCGTAGATAGTGGTAACATGGCAATTCCCTACACTAGTAGTGCCTGAGGGGGAATTGGTGGGTTTTGTATCATGAATATTCTTACCTGTATATTAAGGAATAGCCCTCTGTTATTACGTGTCTGAATATGTCAAATGTAACGTCAAAGCTCTATAACTTCTAAAATAAGTTTGTAGTTTTCAAAAATGTGAAGAATCAAATATATCAATATATCCATTTTCAACAATATTCGTTCAGCATTTAATGAGTTGTGGAAGTTTGAGTATTTAACAACAGCAATGCCAGTCACGAAAATTGATTTCAGAAGTTAATTAAAACTTAATAATAAGTATTGTTTCAAAGTGTTTAGTAAATATACAGGGTGAATCTGAAAAAGTGGGCAAAACTTTACGGGGTGGTAGAACGCAGCTATACGAGCAATATTCGTCATAGAATGTATGGTCGGAACGCAAACGGCGAGCCGCTAGGTGGCGTTGGAAATGGTATAAAAGGGTCTGTCCTCGCACCCAACGGCATTTCTACCGTGGATTGCCGAGAGGATGGCTGGTTATACTAACCACGAAATGGCGGATACGCACTTTGTGTACAGTGCGGCGGACGGGAATGCAAGTGAGGCACAGAGACGTTACCGCGACCGGTTTCCAATGAGATGCAGTTGTAGCCGGCGATATTCGGGAAATGCCTGGTGTCTTCGCAAATGTGCGTCGGTCCCTATCCCGCAGGTGTGAAGCCTGCATTACAGCTGGCGGCAGCTCTTTTGAGCAATTTCTTTGAGCATGTACCTCAATTACATTCCTGTTAATAAAATGTTTTCTGAAGTATCTCCTCTCCTTCTTGTGTTCATTCTTTAAATGTGACAGTGGAAAACTACCTTTTAACTTCTCACCGCTTGCGTTCCAACCATACATTCTCGTATAGCTGCGAATATTCCTCGTATAGCTGCGTTCTACCACCCCGTAAAGTTTTGCCCACTTTTTCAGATTCACCCTGTACATGTAGTTTAGAAGTTTGTGTAGACAATTCTTTCACTATTCATCAGCTTTGTATAAGTTTCTTAAGATGGGCATTACTGTTATTAAATATTCAAACTTCCGTAACTCATTAAATACTGAACGAATATTGTTGAAAATCGATATATTGATTTATTTGACTGAGATCTTTATTTGCAATGACATTAAAAAAAATACTTATTTTAGAAGGTTATAGAACGTTGACGTTAGCTTCCCATTGACTTAACATAACTATAACCTTAATTTATAGAAACCAGTGTATTGATGAGTTTTTAGTATGCTGTTGTTTCAAATTCTAAGTTAAAAATAATTAAGAATTAGTTATTTTAATCCTATATTTATAATGGAATATTAACCTTTTGAAGACGGCTCTGGTACAGCAGTTGTACCAGCTACTTCTTTCCCCCAAGTGCAGGGTTGGAAGGCAGCTAAGCCGTTACGGTTCTTCCCAGCTCGCCACCCGTCGTGAGTGGAGTGGGCAATAAACCTCTTATATGCAAGACTATGCAAGACAATAGTGTTATATGCAAGACAATAGTGTTATATGCAAGACAATAGTGCTGGTGGGGGTGGAATTGAACCGAAATCCGCCGTTCTTTAGGTTAGAAACTTGCGAAGACAGCCGTCTCCAAAAGGTTAATATTTCGTCAATAATTGTTCAGTGACTTATATTATGATGGTGTTTTATTCCATGGAAGTTCAGCATTTGGATCAAGTGTCAATTACAAGTGCAGATCACTCCTATAGTAAGTCTGTTTCTCATTAAAATTATTTTAAGTGAATCTAGACAGAAGGATCTCGCAGAAATATGTTGTCGCAAAAGGCTTAAGACATTTCAGAGACCAAATGACAATCTCAGGATATTCTTTTAAAATCTCAACCCAAAAATCTTTCTTTTCCACGTTAATAAACTTAGTTTTTAGTAACAAATCTGTTAAAATATTAGATAGTTGCTCTTTTTCTTTTAATGACATTCGGTCACATTTTCGGATAGGACGAAAAGATCGTAAAACCAATTAAATTTTCTTTATGCAGTGACGGAAATTGAAAAAAGAGCACCATTAACAATTGAAACGTAACCTATGAGATTTATTTAGTTGAAAAAGGACAGTGATCACACGTGTGAAGTGATTCAATATTTATTTTATCTTTTAATGAGTATTACATTTTACAGAAGGCACATTTTAATCAGGTGTTGAACCTCCTCGACCAGCAATACAAGCTTCCAATCTGGCATGCAATCGATCGTACAAATGCTGGATATCACGCTGGGGGATTCCATTTAATACGTACAAATGCTGGATATCACGCTGGGGGATACCATTGCATGCGCTTTCAACTTGGATGCGTAATTCAGCAATGGTCGTTGCCTGCCGCGGACTGCGGAAGAGTCTTTGTCAGATCCAGTCCCAGACATGCTCGACTGGAGAGAAGTCCAGAGAGCGTGCTGGCCAAAGGAGTTGGTGCACTGTCTAAAGAGCATGTTGAGTTGCCCGGGTGGAGTGTGGGAGGGCGTTATCCTGCTGGAATAACGTATTTGGGATTACACTCACATATGGCAGGACGACTGGCTGTACAATGTCGCTGACGTGTACGAGACATGTACGACATGTACGAGAGTGATAGCTGATCACTCCCCACACCATAATGCCCGGCATGGGCCTTGTGTGTTGCTGGTGCATGTACGATGGAAGGAGCCATTCGCCTTGTCGCCTTCGGAAACACAAACGACCATTAGACGCTCCTAAACAGAATCGGCTTTCATCACTGAAGACCACAGACTTCTCTTCTTCCTTCCAATGAACTCGTTCTTGACATCACTGCAAACGTGCTCGACAGTGACGAGGTGACAGTGGTAACTGTGACAGCGGCATGCTTGCTTGCCCATAGTCCTGTTTCCAAAAGACGATTGCGTATCGTTCTTGTAGACACTCTTTGTACGACAGAGGATCGAATTTGTGATGCTGTAGCCGTCTGCTCTGCCACCACCACACTCGTGATATGCCAATCCTCTCGTGTCGTAACTCTGTGTTGCCTGGAATCACATCTGCAAGTTTGTGAATGCTCTTCTGACCATCGACGCCACCATCGTACAACTGCTGATACCTCTCGTCCAAAGCAGTGTGCAATTTGATGAAAAGACCAACCTGCTTCCCAAAGACCCACTCTACGACCTTGCTGAAATTCCGCTAACTGAACAAATGTTGCGTGCTTGCATCATCCAGGCATAGTAGCATCTTCAAAGAACACTGAACAACATGACACAAGACGTATAAATTCTTTCTTCACGCCCTAGTCCTTAAATCGGTCTGCGTACATTTGCATGTTGTCGTCCTCACTGACGCCATTATTTCACCCAATGACTTCTTTTTTCAATCTCCGCCATTGTAAATGGTAAATAGGCCATGCTGTACGTGACCAGGAGTGGGCTCAGTTGCTGGCTCGCCAGTCATAATCTGCAATTCCCAGGTTCGAGTCTCTCCCCTATCAAAATTGAAAATTTCTCGACAAAACAACCGCTTTGCCGTCGGTAAGAAAGGGACACCAATGGGTTTCGAAAGGCCGTCGGATGGGACGTAAAACCATGGCTCTGTACAGGAGTGCCGTACCCTGTGCACGTTAAAGAATAATTATCAATGGCCTTGATGGGAAGCTTCCATCTGTCTCCTAACCGCTATTACGTCGGGTCCTCTTCCCCCAATTCTCTGAGTCTTTGGGGTCCTTGTAACCTGGTCGTTTAGCTCTTTGCATGCAAAAAATAAAAAGTGCCGTTCAGAGGTAACCCAACCCACGTTATATGTAAGTTATATACAGGTTATATGTAAGTTATATACAGGTCCCTGAATTCATGACCCAAACGTGACGAGATGGTAGTACACACCAAACCCACCAATATTCGTCACAGAATATGCGGCCGCAAACGCAGCCCAGTGCTGGTAGGGGGTGCCTCCCCCTATTTCAGCATTGACGTGCGTTAGCATCTTCAAACCACATTTGGGAACCGATGGATTGGGCACGGTGGTCCCCCCAGATCGCCCGATCTTTCTTGTATCGATTTCTTTCTGTGGGGACATTTGAAGAGTGTCGTGTATGAGACGCCCGTGCAGTCTATGGAGAATATGGTAGCCCGACTGTCCATCACAGCTGCCGATGTGCACGACAAGCCCAGTGTTTACGAGCAGTACACCAATCAGTACTCCGCCGTTGTGCCACCTGCATCAACGTTGGTGGGCGGACGTTTGAGCATTTGTTGTAATGATCTTCAATAAATGTCACTCTGTAAACCTCTGTGTCTGTCCTTCATTTCCCACTCCTCGCTGCGTTTGCAGCTGCATATTCTATCACGAACTTGGTGGGTTCGGTGTGTACTACCATCCCCTCACGTTTGGGCCATGAATTCAGGGACACCCTGTGTAGGGCGATTTAAAACTCTTGGACCAAACTTTAACTTGACTTTAACCAAACTTTAAGGGGTGATGGAACACACCTAAAGAAGCACTTTTCGTAATACAATGCATGATCGGAACTCAAGCGGTGAAGTCTAGAGGGCGCTTTCCAGTGAACACTTATAAGCGCTGGTTTTCACACTCGTCGTCATTTCTACCGTGGATTGCAGAATGGATGGATTGTTTCACGAATCAGGAGAAGGCGGATATGCATTTCACATATGGAGCTGTGGATGGGAATGCGAGGGAAGCCCAAAGACTGTACGGGGAGCGCTTTCCGACCAGACATGCCTGATCATAAAACCTTTCAGCAATTGCACCAGTATCTGTGCGAAATAGGCTCATTTTATAGTGGCTTGCAGGATACGGCGTGCAAGGAGTGTGAGGACGCCACGTGTTACAGAGGAAATTCTACGTATGGTTGGAGATCGTCCTGAATGTAGCACGCGAGCAATTTCCCATGCCGTAAGTGTGCCCCAATTGACGACGTGGCGAGTTCTACAAGACGAACGATCACTACCATTTACAGAGGGTGCACACCTTGAACCTGAAGATTATCGGCCTCATGTGGATTTTACACAGTGGTTCCTGCAGCAGACTGCAGCGCAACCGGACTTTGATGCACATATCTTATTCACTGACGAATGCACCTTTACATGTGAGGGCATTTTTAATACCCACAATTCACATGTGTGGGCCACCAGTAATCCGCACGCCATACGTCCACATTCGTACCAGCGGCGTTTCTCCATAAATGTTTGGGCTGGAATCCTCCATGACCATTTGATTGGCCCATACCTTCTGCCAGCCCAACTGAAAGGAAGAACATACCTCGTATTTATACAAGAAGTCTTGCCAGAATTACTGAACCCTGTTCCAGCAAACATTCAAACACGTATATGGTTCCAACACAACGGAGAGCCACCCCATTTCAGCGGGGATGTTTGGAACACCTTGGATGCAACATTTCCAGGACGATGGATTGGTCGGGGTGGTCCCATCGCTTGGCCGTCACGATCGCCCTATCTCTCATATCTGGACTTTTTCCTATGGGGCCATATGAAAAGCCTCATCTACGATAGCCCCATCGATTCCAATGAGGACCTCGTTGCCAGGATTTCTATTGCCGCTACCGCTCTACGAGAAATGCCTGGTGTTTTCGCCCATGTACGCCGATCACTACGTCGAAGTTGTAAAGCCTGCATTAATGTTGGCGGTCGCTCTTTTGAACAGCTTCTGTAATTTGTTCAATAAAATTCTGTACTTTCTGTTCTGTAATTTCTGCAATTGTTTTAAACATCTTCTGTCATTCTTGTGTTTCTTCATTTCCTGACACAGTAACTGCTAACCCCTAGTGCTTCACCGCTTGAGTTCCGACCATGCATTGTATGACGAAAAGTGCTTGTTTAGGTGTGTTCTATCACCCCTTAAAGTTTGGTCCAAGAGTTTTGAATCACCCAATATGTGGATTTGAATCACGGATTTTTTCTGAATATTTTATGTGTCTTTTACGTTTAATTTCATCAAATTATTGTAATTATACACAACAATAATTTATTGTGTATAATTGCAATAAATAATGTACGTATTGTTATTCAGTGTATTCTGTACAAACACCAGCTCCCCACACCATAATTCACAGAATTAGGGAAGTGAGCAATTGAAAATGTTTTTCATTTCGGAATATTTTAAGTACACAACGAATCATAATTTCCTTTACACAGGTACATTCCCGATATAAAAGGGTTGCCATAGAAGCTCCCTAACTAGTTTAAGATTGATATATTTTAAGAGTTGGGTTGTTTTGCTTCTGAACGACACTTTTTTGTACACAATGAGTTAAATGGCCAGGTCACAAGGACCCCGAAGGCTCAGAGAAGGTTGGGGGAGGGGACCCACTGGACAGCTATTGGGAGACAGATGGTAGCCTCCCGTCAAGGCCATTCAGCGTGTTCTTTAACGTGCGCAGGGTATGGCTCTGCCGCATACGGAGCCACGGCCTAATGTCCCATCCGACGGACGGCGGCCTTTCCAAGCCCATCGGTGTCCCCTACTGACCATGGACATGGCGGGGAGTTTTGCGGCGATAATGTTCAATGCTGGATAAATTTTGAGGAGCCACATCTTGCTTTTCATTGACTTTCGCGGTTAAGTGTAATCAGCCACCACTGGGCAAAAAAGTCTTTGACGGAGACTTTCCGCTCCATTCTTTATGCGAAATAGAGTGTAGTTCTTCATTTACTTCAGCTTACAACATATGCTACGTACAGTAGAGTCCATGTTTCATTCACAGATAAAAATAATATTATTTTCATAAAGAAATTTAAAAAAAATACTTTTTTTTGCTTATGTCCTCTTTTTGGAAGTATTTTTTTTTTATTTCATTATATATCTGATTTTTTTTCTCGTGTATTGTATTCCTCTCAGTTACGTTATCTCTGTGGTAAATATACGCAGATTTGTGCAAACCTATCAGTCAATTCATCTATAATAATTAACTTGGGGAGTGTGTGTGTGGGGAGGGAGGGTTATTGGGTTGTGTTACCTCTGAGCTGCACTTTTTTGCACATAATGGGGGACTCCGAAGGCTTACAGAAGGTTGGGGGAGGGGACCCACTGGACAATTGTTAGAAGACAGATGGTAGCCTCCCCTTCAAGGATATCCAGCATATTCTTTAAAGTGAAGAGGGTATGGCTTTCCCCCCCCCCCCCACACACACACAGGTCATGGCTTTAGGTTCCATTCGACGGACACCGGCGGCCTTTCCAAGCCCATCGGTGTCCCCTATTGACTGAAGGGAAGGTAGAGGTTTCGCGGAGATAAATTTCAATGCTCGCCCAGGTGAGTCTCGAACCAAGGATCTACAGCTTACGAGTCTGGCACGCTACTGAATAAGCCAACCTTACCCCAGTGTGTGGGAGAGGGAGTGATTCAGATTTTTTTTCTCGGGCACGAGAATATCTAGTTCCGGCAATGGAACTAGATATTCTCGTGCCCGAGAAAGTAATTACCTAGTGTAACCACTGTATATTATGAGATGTGAATCTAAAGGCCAAGATGGCAAAATAGTTTAAAACAAAGGTTTGAAGGTGGTGGACTCACAGTTTGGAAATCATTGACTTAATTGCAAAATATACTCTTCGATATTTTAACAAGATCTTCTATCAAAGAAAGTGCGACCTATGGTAGCTAGGTAGTCACTGGAAGGAGAGCTATGCACCAATCCCCTGTGATGATGCATAGAACCGGCCAGGCCTAGCACCTAATGTCCAACCCCGCCTTCTCGTGGTGCGGACCGTTAGTAACTTTCAAAAGAGATACTCTCTTGTGGAAGTGAACGGAAGGGGAGGGCTGCCAGATTAGTGTGGCCTACTGATCTGGACAACTATGGCTACTTTTCTTTTTTTTCTACCCTGCTGAGGAGTGGTCAACCACACAGGGTCCTGATGCTGACCATATAAACCTACTGGACTGGACAGATATATGGCTCTGAGCTTGATTATGGATCCTGATTTTGCTGCACTGGTGGGCTTCTGTGGAGGGAAAATTTTCCGCTGTGTTTTCTTTTTTTTGTGGGTTGACAGCCCCAAGTGAATAGATTCACAGGATATGTTTATCAGCTGGTGGATAATCCTGAGCAGAAGTCATCGCAGGCACCTGAACTCTTTGCTTCTATTGGCATCGTCAAATTCTACATTGGAGGAAGTCTTCCAGTGTAGATGGCTTCAGCCTTTAGTAGTGGGGGAACGGGTCTTTGCCCCATGTCTGCGATTAGGGGGCTGTTTGATATTGTCGGCATTCCCTCTCTCAATAAACATAGTTTCTTTAAACATCCCACTAACCATTTTCTCTCCATAGGTAGTTGGAATGTGAGGACTCTGCACAGAGCTTTTTCTCTTGATGTCCTCACACAAGAATTCCACCGTTACAATTTAGATATTCTTGGCTTGCAAGAGACCAGATGGACAGATAAAGGTCAGATTCTTAAAAATAATCTTAAATTTCTCTTTTCAGGGAGGGACGACAATAAGCATCACCAAGGCGTGGGTCTGCTTCTCAGTAGACATGCTAGCGATGCTCTTCTAGGATATGAGTGCATTAATGAAAGGTTTATTACAGCAAAATTTCAGACAAGCGTTAAAGACTTGAATGTTATCTGCTGTTATGCCCCCACTGAGGATGCCGATGAGGATGAGAAGGATAGGTTTTATGAACAACTTCAGGATATTTTGAATTCTGTCAAGAAAGGAGATATTACCCTTGTTCTTGGTGACTTCAATGCCAAAGTTGGTACTGACTCGGACCTTTGGGGAGGAGTAATAGGCCCTTTTGGTATTGGTAGCTGCAATGGCAATGGGCAACGTCTCCTACAGGTAAGTAAACTCAATGGATTCAGAATAACTAACACTTATTACAAACACCGCGACATACATAAGTACACATGGGTTTCACCTGATGGGCTGCATAAGAATATGATTGATTACATATTAATTAACAGCAAATGGGCTAGTTCTGTTAGGAATACCAGGGCATATAGGGGAGCTGAAATTGGATCTGACCATTACCTTGTTAAAAGTGTGTTGCAACTTAAACTTAAAAAGTGTTGTGCTAGGGTTAAAAAATTTACTTTTAATACTGAAGCTCTGAAAGATCCAGTTATAGCCAAAGCTTACCATGATAGGTTACTTAGTCATTATGACAGTCATGGTTTGCTTACTACTGAAGTTGAGGAAGAATGGGATCATTTTAAACAGGCTTTTTTGGACACTAACAGTACTCTTTTAGGAAAAAAGGAGCAGAAGAGGCAAAATTATCTGAGTGATAAGGCACTTGAGCTTATTTCGGAAAGAAAGAACTGCAGGAATGCCCTTAATCAATACCCTACTAGTCCTAATAGAAAGCATTACAGAGACCTTAATAAACTTGTAAAGGATCAGTTAGCTGCTGATAAGAATCTTTGGCTTGATGGTTTGGCTGACAAAGCCGAGGAAGCAGTTAGACAGCACAACAGCAGAGAGCTGTACCAGATAGTTAATGTTTTGTGTGGTAGAAAACGGACAGGCATACAAGGATTGAAGGATAAACAAGGTAAGGTTATAGAAGGGGAGGATTCTGTCATGGCTAGGTGGGCTGAGCATTTCAGTGATGTTCTAAACAATGTAGTTAGTTCTACTCCCATTGTTTGCAATGATGATAGATGCATTGGTGGCTTTAATGTTGGTCCTATAACACAATCTGAAGTTATTTTGGCTGTTTCTAAACTTAAACTTCATAAATCCCCAGGGGTAGATGAAATTACTACGGAAATGCTTAGAGCTGGGAATGTTTCGGTTATCACTTGGATGACTGAAATTCTGAATATCTTTTATGATAAAGGCATGGTTCCTAAGGATTTTACCAGAGCTATTGTTATCCCTATTTTTAAAAAAGGTGATCGCAGTTATTGTGATAACTATAGGGGTATCAGCGTACTCTCTGTTCCAGGTAAAGTTCTTTCCATGATTGTGCTTAATAGAATTAAGAATCTGGTTGACAGTCAATTGCGTGATGAGCAATGTGGATTCAGAAGTGGTAGGGGATGTGTGGATCAGATATTTTCACTTAGGCAGATTCTTGAGAAATGTTTAGAGTTTCAGAAACCTTTGGTTGCTAGCTTTGTTGATTTCAAAAAGGCTTTTGACTCTGTTGATCGTCATAATTTGTGGTTGATTGTGAGATCATATGGTATACCAGACAAGTTAGTTAACATAATGAAAGCTCTCTATAATAACACTGAGTCGTGTGTGAGAGTTGGTAAGGCTTGTAACAATTGGTTTAGCATTACTTCTGGTGTTCGACAAGGGTGCATTTTGTCTCCTTTTCTTTTTAGCTTGGTTATTGATTATGTTATGCGAAATTCACTTCAAGGGAAAGATTTTGGCCTTAAATGGGCTGGAGATACGAAAATTTCTGATTTAGATTATGCTGATGATTTAGCCCTTTTGGCAAATGATGTTGATGAGATGAACTCTTTCATTCGAGCTGTTGATGAGACTGGTAGTAGAGTAGGTTTGGTTATAAACAGAGAGAAAACTAAAGTGATGAAAATTGGTCAGGCAGGCTGTGATTCAGTTAATCTGAAGGGTTGCAGTCTTGAGCAGGTGTCACAGTTTAATTATCTTGGGAGCTATGTAACAGATAATGGTGATGTGCGGCATGAGATTAACAGACGAATAGGGATTGCTGCTGGGACTTTTAAGAACCTATGGAGAGTGTGGAGAAATAGGCGTATACACCTAAAGACTAAAATTAGACTGTATAATAGTTTGGTTCTTTCTAGGGTTAGTTATGGTAGTGAAACCTGGACACTTTGTAAACAAGATAACAGGAAACTAGATGCTTTTGATTCCAGATGCTTACGTAGTATCTTGGGCATTAGGTGGTTCAACTTTGTAACTAATGATGAGATTAGGCAAAGGAGTTTGCAACCTCCTTTAAGCAGGATATTGTGCAGAGTGAGACTCCGTTGGTTTGGCCATGTTGCCCGTATGAATAATTATAGATTGGCGAATAGGGTTATGAACAGTGTGCCTAAAGGCCTCAGAAAGAAAGGGAGACCTAGGATGCGGTGGGCAGACAATGTCAAACAAGACCTTGTTAGAATTGGTGTGCAGTGGCCAGATGCAGTAGATGTAGCTCAGGATAGACTTGCTTGGAGAACTAAATTGCACGGTTTGGTTGGACCTCCGTAGCCCATGGCTGCTTGAGGATGATGATGATGATGATGATGACAATTTGCAAACAACTGTTTTGATATATTTTTCTCCCCTGCTGCAATTCATTCACTGCAGGAAGGAATTGTTGTTGGGAGAGTGTACAAGCAGAATTGAATAACTTACCCGATTACCAAAATCAATGTTCTGAAGCAGGATGATGGTCTTTGACTTTGTATTGTATATCATCCTCCAAAAATCTTCAATGGTATTAGGAAGGGGGAACTGGGTCACTATGAAAGCATCTTTTTTGCTATAACCCTGAAGAAAAGCAAACGATTATTTTAATTGAACACATTATAAAATATTTTAAAAGTAAAACATTGATCAATAGAAATTTACCACAAATGCAAGCTCATCTGCATATGTCTTTTATAATAGATCCCACTGTTTATGCAACATGCCATCCACGAACGTGTTAAAACATGCAGCAGTTATTTCAAACTTGCAAAACTGGCATAAACTCACTTCTTTTATCGTTAATTTTCGTCGCTTGTTTTCTGCAATAGAGATAACTTCAATGCCTTCTAATACCGCAAACAGAAAACTTATGCAAAAGTAAAGTAATATCTACACAATCAAAACCCTTTGGTATGTCAAGGAACATTACTGCAGTTTTTTTTAATTCTCATCAATGTTTAAACAATTTCCCTGTTAATATCAAAATACTTTGTTCAGTGTTTATGTGTTCTAAAAATCATATTGTTTTAAAGAAAAAAAATTGCATTTATGTCAGAAATTCATTTTTCTTATTTTTTAATTTTTTTCTGTTACTTTTGATAGAATAGGCGAAACAGAAATAGGCCTATGATTATTTTAAGAGTTTTAACACGTGTTAAAAAACTCAAGAAGCATTTTTAGTGCATCATAAAATTTACCCTCTTCATTAGAAATATTTATTACTTTTGCAATGCTTGGTAAATGATACCCATCAATAGTTTTTGGCATTTATCCTATAATACCAACACATCCAGGACTTTTACTATTTTCCAAACTTTGAATAATTCTAGCAACTTCAGTTTCATTGGCGTTCTCTAAGTAGATTGTGTTACTTATGGTTTCTAATTCATATTAATCAAGAGCCAATTCTGCATCATTCTCATCAATAAAAGGGTCATTGTTGTTTTGAGTAAAATACATTTTCATGTCTGTAATCACTATTTTATGATGCGGCATAGTGTACTCTTCCGATGCTATTTCTAATACGAAATTAAACACTGAGAATGATTTACTCAAAATCGAAAACTTGCTCAGAATGAACAAGTTATTTTTAAACATTCACAAAAGTAAACTTTTATAATTAGTTTGAAATGTATAAAACTGATTTTGATTTTAATATTAAATATCATTCTCTAAATTGTTCTCATATGACAAGTTGTAACTGCCCAAATAATTGCTAAATACCTTTAACTATTTAGGTGTGGAACTTGACTCCAATTTAAATTAGAAAAATCATGCTGATAAATTAAGTAAAAGATTTAGACATATTTTGCACAAATTTTATTACAAAAGAAAAATTGTCCTCCCCCCCAAAAAAAATTCCTAGTTACGTTATATTATGCTTGGGTATACTCAAATTTACAATTATTTCAACAATCTATTTTTCAATTCACAGAAAAATTGTTAAGTTGATATTTAATATTATTTATTCGAATATTAGTAATCCTTTATCGTTTTTTCATAATGTTAGAAATGTTAGTTTATATTTTTAAAGTAATTGTCATTTTATGTAATGAACAATGATTATCTAAAAAACTAATGCTTTTAATACCAGACAAACTGGACCTTTATACAATGTAGCACTAGCAAAAAAGAATATTTTGCAAAGATACTTTTTGTTCCTTGCACCAAAATTATGTAATTCATTGCCTTCCCAGTTGAGAGATGAAAAAAATCCTAATTCTTTAAAAAAGAATCTACTTACTTATGCGTACTAATTTTTGAAACACTGTTTAGATGAGGTTTCTCCTTTGATTTTTGCCAAACCTTTTGTGATTATTGCTGCCAGGTTTCATATGGAAGATACACATGGAATTTGGACGGGTTTTATACCCCTTGATTCTATATTAGGTGATACTTTTTAATTTATTATCTTTGTTTTGCCTTGATCGTTTTTGTATTTCCATTAATGTATGCTTTTGCAATTTTTGTATGAAAATGTTCAAAGGGAATGAATTATTTTTATTGTTATTTCTGGGGCATTGAAAGGAAAGATATTGCTCGCAGAGAAATATACAATAATTTTATAGAGAATTTTTCTATTGGTTTGTTCCAGAACTCCTAAACCGAAAGAGCTAGAACCACAACATCTTCGTCTCATGGTAACGTAATACGGAATGTTAAGGGAGAAGAGGGCTGGATAAGAATGTTTTGACCCTCGGCCAAATTGAAAAATGAATACCCCTCTCCTCCTTTGATCAGTGCCAAGATATATATATATACGTAATAGACAGGGACAAATTTGGTGCACGAGCAATTATCCCCAACAGTAGCGAAAAATTTAAAGTAAATATTTGTTATGAGAGGGAGTAAAAAATTTGAGCGATTTACTAAATGTAACTTTTTGTTATTGTTTATTTTCATTTTTTATATTATATTTATATATTAATTTATTATATTACATTATTATAATAATATTAACCAAGTCAATATTTTTACATTATTAAAAAATATGAATTAAATTATAAGGAGTTGCAAATGTTTCGAAATTAGTCTTATATACGGTGGCGCGATTAGAACAATGATATTAGATATCTTATAGAGAGATAAGAGAGATTCCTCTGGGGGTGGGGGGAGATCTAAATCTTTATTACTTTAAAATTTGTCATTCTTTCATTTCTCTGCTACTCTTTATTGGAAGATTTCCCACCTTAAGAATGAGTCCTTCCTTGACAACGGGGCCATGGCCACGTTGGCAATTATGTTAATCCGGCACTCAAATTTGTGACCATCAAACAAGGATTTGGTAAGTTATGAACAGTCCAAAAATATGAAATTGAAAAGTCATTGTCAACGTAACGGTTTAACCCATAAAATTAAATTCCCCCAGAATTAAACGCATTAACATGTAATGATCAGCAAACGTAACGAGTTCTTAATAATAGCCATTATTTCCAACCGGATACAACAACATGCGCTGACGTAACAATTGGTCCTGTTTTTCACACGAGACTCGCCGATAGATTAATGTCATTTAACAGTTTGGAACAGTTTATGTTTCAAATGTTAATTTGATACTTTCGGACTTTCCTTAACTTCTCAAATACTTGAATGCTTGGCCCCAAATATCATATCAGGATTGTCCCTTAATACTCCGTATTCCGCTGAAAAAAACCAAGCCCTTATCTTTCATAAAAGCAGATTTCGAATATGATAACTTTTTTCTTGCTACAAATCTATATAAATATCAGTCGTATTTGTTAATTGTTTGCGTTGCTTATATTAATGCTTGGGTGTAACTGACTTTAGATGCTCTTAACAGGTTACGAAGTCTGATTGTTTTTGAAGTACAACTTGATTACGTTGATATTCAAAGGATTCATTAAAGGGAACCAAAGAATCCCGAAATTTCCCCACCCAAAAACAAGGGAGAATTTCGTAAACGATATCAGAGTCTAACGAGTTCTATCTAAAATGAAAGCTACACAATTATGTCTCCTATTTCTGACTCAGAAAAGAGGTGGAGAAAAAATACTTTAGGTGTGTTATTTGCTGTATATTAAAACCTGAGCAAATTCGGTTAAATCTTTTAGTATTTAATATTTGAATTATTTTTATACCATGGCGACTCGCTATTAATTTTTTTGCTACATTTAGTACAGAGAAGAATACTAGAAACTACTCTTAGCTTTTACAGGCTTTCTCATACAAGAACATGTCCCACTAAGACCGAAGTTACTGCTGACCACTGCATCAGTTTGAGGGAACACAAAGTTTGCCTTGCTGGAACAGTAGCTAGCTTCCTAACCACTATACCAGTTGAGGCTTGTGCAATTGCAGTGGGTTTGCAAAGAGGAAAAAGGACTAATCTCTTTATGCATAGCTTTGTTATTCACTGGTGTAAACTCTGAATTCTTGTAATTCGAATATTTGCCTCATTAATCAGCATAAGAATGCAGCTAAGCATTAATCCAGCTTGTAATAATTATTTTTATGCGTAAAAATGTGTTGTTTTTGGTTTTAATGCTGCAGCGGAACAAAAGAATCCACTAAAATGGCATCAAAGCTTGCATTCCATCAGAGAACATTGTGCTCAACTGAGTTCTGTTCCTAAACCTGCGGGGACGTGCTGGGATTAATAGTTTAAGCAATTTTTACAGGGAAAAGGATGGTAATGAAAATAGTGTTACAGAACGTTTTATTAAAGCATTTTTTTCCTTAAACATAAGAATGGTAATGAAATTATTATTAATTATTATTGAATTCATCATTTATTCGTTTTTAAAGAATGTAATAGGAAATCTTACATTTACGAAGACAGCATTGATGTAATCTGAGCCAGTTCCTTCGACAAAAGTTTGCAACATCGGACGAGCTCTTTCAGCTATGGAAATTGTTAAGAAATTGAATAAATTTTTAAAATAATAAACAACGTTATATGAAGTAAGGTAACGTTTAATGGTATTAAATATGTACATATAACAACAGATTTTCATGGTAACAAAAACAGCGTAGTGTGAGGGATAACTGGAGAATTAATGGAGACTGCACAGTTGATGCTGCAACGGTTCCTATTGGAATCAAAGGCCACCTTTTCAATCAGTCTATTAAAGCTGATGAAAAGTCATCTATGAAAACCCATAATCACTCCGGTTGCCAAACACATTATGTCAGTGACAACTACAATTAACACTTCTTCGGGTTCCATAAAAAATTGAGTTTAGGCTTGAGGTGTATTAACTCATAGCAGCACTTTTATGCACACCTTGGTCTAAATGGCCAAATCGCGTGAATCCTAAGAACTCAGGGAAGGTTGTTCAAGGGTACAATTGATGTATCAATGAACTGCATCCGACAGCTGTTAGGAGACAGATGGAAGCCTTCTGTCGAGGCTATCTAGAATGTTCTTTAACGTTGGTTGTAGGTTCCTATAATCTCTCCTTCATAAGAGGCGCAGCTTAATGTCCCATCTGAGGGACAACGGCCATGGTGTCCCCTTTCTTACCCAGGGCAGGTGTAATTAGCGGAGATAAATCTCAATTCATGCCCAGTTGTGGCTCGAACCTGGGAACTGCAGATTCTGAATCTTTTGCTCTACCTGAGTTAGCTTTTGCACTCAGCTTGTAGATATCTGTTATCATCACACCTCGAAAAGAGAATATTTAAGATCGTTTTTAAGCTTTTGACACTTTACCTGTATATCTGATATCTTGAGAGACCAAACTGTCAGTGTTATACTGCTGGAATGCGTGTATAAGGACATCCAACGAATAATATCTGTTAAGAATCTTAACATTCCAAGTTTATGTGGAAAGAAAATGTTTAATAGGATTATTTCCTAAGAAATAAGGTTTATTAAGATAGGTATCGTCAATACCAAACAGTCCCTTAATTGCGGGCATGCTGCAAAGATACGTTTCCGTTTACTAGGATCTGAAGCCACCATGCTTGTAGGAAGACAGTCAGAATCGCTTACACTCTTTCGAGTACCAGAAAGCAGACGTCAGTGACAATAAGTTTGACGATGTAAGAACTTATTTCAAGGGTTCAGGTACCTGCGATGGATTCTGATCAGAATCATCTGCTAGCTGATATAAGCACATTATATTATAAAAAGTAATCGGATACTTCTATGCTACGTAAATGGAAAGCCACATTCAAAGCTCCCTAACTTTGAAAATAAACTTTTTATAGAAAAATGTCACTAGACATAAATTGAAGTTCCGATTAATATCTCTCCAAATGTCGATTTCCAAATTTATTTGTTTAATATTTAAGGAGTTATTGAATCTGGAATATTAAACAGAAGGCGCTATCCAAATCTTCCTAAATATTCCCCCCCCCCCTAATTAACGAAAACTTAAAAAATCGTTACATACTTTTCAAATATTACATTTATATGTGTAATTTTTTTATAACAGTGTTTTAATGTTTTAAGTAAATCTTCATGACAAGCAGAAGTTACAGTTAAATGTTTCAGTTTCCATAACTCTTTAAATATTAAGCAAATATCGCGGAAAAATAGAGATTTAGTGAGATTTGAGTGAGATTTTCAATTTACCTCCAGTGACATTTTTTCATAAAAAAATATTTTTGAAAATAGGGAGCTTTGAATGAGACTTTCCATTCACCTAGCATGGAAGTGTCCCGTTAGCTTTTACAATATAGTGCATTACGGCTGGATTTTGGGGAGGGGGGAAATCTTCAGACTCTTCCCCAGAATCGAAATGTTTAGCTGCCATAAGTTTTTAAACCACTAACGGTATTTTGAAATTTTTAAACCTAGTTGGGTCAGTTTTTTTACACACAATGGGCTAAATGGCCATGCCACAAGGACCTCAAGGGCTCAGAGGTTTGACCATTGGACAGCCGTTAGGAGACAGATGGTAGCCTCCCGTCAAGGCCATCCAACGGGTTCTTTAACGTGCACAGGATATAGCACTCCCGCACATGGAGCCATGGCTTAACGTTCCATCTGATGGACGGCGATCTTCACAAACCCATCGATGTCACTTCCTGATCGCGAGCAGGATGGGGAGTTTTGCAGAGATAAATTTCAATGCTGGTTCAGGCGGGTCTCGAACCTGGAAACTGCAGATTACGAACCTGGCGTGCTACCGGCTGAGCCACCCCCCGCCAGTCTTAAACCTAGTTATTAATTTTTATTTTCATCTTACGAGGCATTTTGGGACTCTTTTCCTGAATCTCGATGTATAGCTGCCGTAACTGTGTAAATCATTAATGCTATTTTGAAATTCTTAATCGTAGTTATCGATATCTAAGTTTATCCTACGTGGCAGTATATCCATGCTTCTATTCTTCTCCTTGTTCTCTGGCTGATGTGCTCCCCTCACTTCGTCGTATCGCAGATCCTGACGTTGCAGTTGTAATCTCTGCAATAACAAAGAACACTCACTATTTTTCAATTCCGAAAACGACAGTTGGTATGGATATTGCTTAATATATAGTGCTTATACGTACAAAAAAAGCTGAACCATTGAATTCAGGCCAGTTTATTTAGAAGAAATATCCTTTTAAGAAAATATTAGCAATACAGTAAAACTTGGTTAATCGGAAATTCACGAATAATACAATACAACTATTCATTAAATAGAAACACAAATTTGAAATACAGAAAAACTGATATAACTTTCCTTCAAATGTCATATTAATTCCGATTGTAAAGGATTTATTTCCAAAACTGAACACAAAATTTTATTTTAATAATAAAAATAAAAATAAATACCCCTCAAGCAGCTGTTTGCCACTGAGGTCTGACAGGAGCCTGTCAGTTTATATACCATAGTAGAAATTCTGAGAGGATGGCAGGACCTCAGCAGAAAAACGACACATACATCCATGCCTTACTAGGGACTCGAACCCAGGTCCCTTAGATCAGTAGCCAAGCGAAGAAATAGAAATGTTATAACGTCATTATTATTACCAGCAGTCTTTCCAATACTATATATGTAGTATACGGCTGAAACAATTACCAAATGCTATCAACATTCTAAACTGAAAATAAATCTTCCGTATACCACAGTGGATTAATCGATGCGTCATTATCATCTTCTCTTTCTTTATCGTATGGTTGCGTTCGCAAACTCATAATTTTTAAGAACTTTTTAAGTATTCAAGCATAAATAGTGTATATTATGCTCATGGTGCTAAAATTTTTTATTCGATCATTTCCCCCTCCCCCCGGGTACGTCCTTGCTTAGTAGAAAATTTAGTTGTGGTTAAAATGATAGTCTATTTGTTTAATTTCACTGAAACGTTATTAAATAAAGCTGTTATAGGTCTTCTGAAAAATATGTAAATGCTTGAGCATTATAATATGTAATACTCACAATATCGAATATAATTATTTAAACATCGTATTTTAGCTGAGAGTTGAAATTGAACAGTTCGTGAAGTGAAAGATTTGAGATAATACAAGTAGATGAGATACTTTGGAAGAAACTGAGTCGATCGAATCCTTTATAAATCGCGTTGCATGGGTCTGGCTTGATCTCTGTCTAAACTTTGTCCTCATCTTATGGTGTTAGGAGTACGTTGCATTCTTAGAGTTTTCCCACAGTATTGACACTTCGCATTCTATGACTGTTATTGACGTCATGGCCAACGTTTTAAGTAAAATAGGAAAATGTAACTGTACAGACTTTCTACTAAAAAGAATCCTTCCCAAATATAGCAATCTACGGCTACTTAATTTCATTTTCAAATGAAACTGATTTTTTTTATTTTTTTGGGGATGACATCAATTTTCGCTGACTAGGTGATGAAGATAATATGCAAATGGAGGAATACATGACCGAAAGTAAGTGTCTGTGGGGATAAAAAACTCAAATCCAGCAGTGATTTCAGACGAAACTAGCTAATTCTATAGCCCTCCATGTGAACGGTGAACTATAGTATCAAACTATTATAATAACGAGAAAATGTCGACTTATTATTTAGTACTTTACGATACGAAGAAGAGAAAATTATGATCGTAAAAAGAAATATTTTTATCAGGAGCACGTTTCAGTTATTGCAGAACTGGAAAAGAGGTTTCCTATATGCCGCCTTCAGGCTTGAAGATATTGAGTTGAAATTTCATATTTACAGATGGTTTCATCCAGCAAAGTAGCCCTGGGACATGGATTTATGTCGCAATAATTAGGTTTTTTAGTTATAGACCAACTTTAGAAATATTTATATGGAATGACTTTTTCGATTTCGATCAAGTTTCTGTCAATTTATAGAGAATATAGATCGAAACTCTTATCATGTTCTCCATGTGTCAGAAAAAACATACGTACACCAAGATTTGCCTTTCTGATAATATTTCACTCTAGGGCAGTATTTCTAAAACTGTCTCATGTGGTGGGCAGGTAAGAAACTGCATCTGAGTTTCGTTTGTAGCGCAATAACCTGGAGCTTCTGTCCACGTGTTACCTCAAGAAACAAAGTACGTCTATACGTACGATACTTTCCTCACCCCGCAAGAAATGACGTCATATGGAATGTAGGAATCTACGAACTAATGGCGCTATAGCATATCAAAGTTCTGCTTCTGAAACCTATTTCTTTCCTAGTAGCTTGCGGACTGTACCGGTCTGTGGATCACCACTAAATAGTATTTATTAGTTAACCAATTTTCTAAATGTATTCTTACTCTTAGAAGTACTGCTCTAGGGGACTCTATGATACATTCAGTTATTTCAAATACCCAAGTATGAAGACTGGAGTGGGAAGTGGCTCAATTGGTAGCACACCAGATAGGTACGTAGTGTTACGAAAACTGCTGCCTCACTAGGGAGAATTTCTTCACCACTTTTCACGTTGAAGATATTTTATTTTAAAGCACAGCATTATATTTTATACCAGACCTGGGCAGGACGTCGATTGCGGTTTGCCAGTGGACGGCGAAGTAATTTTTAGAGGACAGCTTAAGAGAATAATATTTGTTTTTTGGAAAAACTGTATAATTGAGCAAAAATGAAAAAAATTATGTCTATCTATCTATTATTATTATTATTAATCATCGTTCATCGTTACTTACAATTTTTTTATTTATCTGTGTACTATGATAGTTTCTTTCATTTAACAATGTTTATTCCGTGGATTTAAAAAAATTATGCGATGGACCGCGGGGTTATGGGAAAATTAAAAATAGCTTCTGGCCTGTAAAAGTCTGCCCAGGGCTGTTAAATAATCACAATCTGAAACATAAATTTTAACACTATATCGTTTCATAAATAACGGATCTTTGATTGAAAGGAAAATTTTTGGCTTACTTGAAACTGCTTCTCCAAAGGTAGCACTCCAGTCTTTGGATCTGGAGTCCTTAGCCTAGTAATCTCGTGCAACGGATCAATATATGAAATATTTGTATTATCCCAACAGAAGGTCTCTACTAAAGCATTGTACACAAATACGTATTGATCCTGAAATCAAAGAGTTAAATTAATAGCATAAAATTGCTTTTCTTCTTACTGAAAGCTAAAACAGAACATTTTGGATTCTTAACAAAATGATCTGCTTTTTGCACTGGATTCATCTTTAGTTTTCAAATATTATTCAATATATATTATATTACGAAATGTTTCCAGACACTTCCATATTATGTGAATGTGAAGTCAGATTTCCTAAATTTCGGAAATAAGCTCTTTACGGAAAAATGTCACTGGAGAGATGGATTGATCCCATTCAAATCTCTCTAAATCCCTAATTTCCATAATATTCGTTTAATATTTATAGTTATGAAAGCGGAAATATTCAATTGTAACTTTTGATGGTCTTGAAAACTTACTTCAAAAGTTAAAGCTCAACTGCTATAGCAAACTGTTCATTAGCGTAAATGTAATATTTTAAGTTTTCATCAATTTGAGGGGAGGGATATTTAGGAAGGGTGGGATAGCAGCTTCTACTGCTAAATATTCCAGATTCAATAACTCTTTAAATATTAAGCAAATATTCTTGAACAATCGACATATTTAGAGAGATGTTAATCAGATCTTCCTTCAATTTATGTTTAATGATATTTTAACCCAAAAATTCTAATATTCAAAGTTAGGGAGCTTCGAATGTGGCTTTTCATTCACATAACATGGTTTTGACGTTTACATTTTCAATATAACAACGCTGGCTCTAAAGGGGGGAGCTTGGAATCCATGCCCCTTTTCCCTTTGAGGATGCTAGCAAGGACAATGGAGGCATGATAATTATTAAACTTGTGCATATATTTCAACAATTTTTCGAAACATTTTTAAATACCTCTAAAACTGAGGGTAAAATATTGTACTGAAAGGAAAATATAAGCGCTTTTAATTTTTTCCCTACTCGATTGCATCACTGACCTAACCCTATCCCTTTATTTATTTATTTATTTATTTTTCTAGATCCGGATCTGTAGTGTATATATATTAATCTTTAAAATGCCAGAAAAGTTTTCGAAATTATGCTCATAAAACCTTTTTTTTTCTCTTAGAATTTATGTTACTTTTATTATTCAGAATTAATGTTTTCACCAATGCCAATTTTTTTTCTGCTTGAAAAATAATTAACTGGTCTGAAATGCATTTAGTATTAGAAACTTGTTATTTTAATAGTTTTTAAATTTTAATATTTTTAATAGTAATTAATTCTAATGATTTTCATAATTCTAACAGTCTTGTTAATGAATTGTAAATCGAGAGCCTTACCATATTTTCCACGATGTTGCTGCGCTGTTGACGCATCATGAAGAGTTGATTGAGCGGATCAACATATCCTTCTGCCTTTCCCATACTGAGCATTGAATCCAACAGAATCAAGGTCCCAGTGCGTCCTACACCTGCACTAGAAGCAAAATTACTTATTCATAACAAATCTTCTCTTTTAAAAATATAATTTTCTGATGCATGCATGTTAAAACAATGTTTTCAATAAAATGTAATTACCAAAATGAACATGTAGCATCTTTAATTAACGGTAAAACACAAAGAGCATCTTCTAAAGAGGATATAATTTTTAAAGGAAAGATCAAAGTTTACGTGAAATGTGCATTGAGTTCAATTGATTGATTGATCACTGAGCGGCACATTTCTAGACACAATGGGATAAAAAAGACCCGAAGAGCTCGGAAATTTGCTGAACAATTGTTGGCAGGCAGATGGAAACTCCCGTGAAGGTTATTGATGGCCTTGACAGGAGGCTACCATCTGTCACCTAACAGCTGTCCAGTGCATCCACTTGTCCAAAGCTTATCTGAGCCCTCGGGGTCCTTGTGACCTGGACATTTACCCCATTGTGTGCAAAAAGTTCCGCTCAGAGGTAAAAGTGTGCTGGAGAGCCATACCGGCAATGCCCTGCGCAAGTTAAAGAACACTCTTGATGTCCTTGACGAGAGGATTCCAACTGTCTTGTAACAACTGTCCAGTGGGTCTTCTTTCCCCAACCTTCTATAAGCTCTTGGGGGTTCTTGTTCCTTGTCCATTTAACTCACGGTGTGCAAAAAAGTACCCCTCAGAGGTAAACAATAAAACAACCCAATCAAAAACTACCTCCACAGCTATGAAAAGAAATGGAATTTTTTTTCTAATAAAGATTCATTTCCCTTTCTATTCAACCAAAAATAGGTCTCATTACATTATCACTGCGAAATATTCAGTTTTACGTATTCACTTCTTTTTCAGCTTTATTCGTAAAATAATTCCGCAGGCGCAAAATTATATTAAAGCTAATTGAGAGAAACGGTAAAAATCAGGAAGAAAGGAGACTGGATTTGCTCATGTGAATTTCTAGTAATTATTGAAGCTCTGTCGTCTGAGAATAGAAGTACTCTTATTGCTATTGTTATTAGAAATCGAGATTTAAATAGATCTCATTATGATGTTTGATTTAACTTCTGTCACATTTTATCTATCAAATGCATATTTTAGAAGTTAAAGAGCTTCGAAGTTAGATTCCCGTTGACCTAACATGCAAATCCATTAGTATCTTTAACACTCTATCACCGTATTAATTATATCTTTTGCAGACATTCAGTACAGTCCTTAAACATACATTATCCTGACTGTCCAAACTCATAAGTACAATGTCCGAAAAAAGTATAACACTACGCTCTGTCAAACATTTTAAAAAGTTCGTAAGTTAAGATACTTATACCTTTGGCTCCTGTTGCCTGCAGTTGTCACTCTGCAAACTATATCGACATAACGTTGCCATCCATCGCTTCTATCTGCCATTTTCACTGTGGTTGGTAGATGTTTTTCGTATGCTGGTTGTCAGTCGTAGCTTCAGGCCGTTGGAGTCCGCACCACAAGTTCATTTATATACATAAGATGTATTGCTATTAAAGAAAGTCGACTGCTTTCGAGAATCCATATTCTCATCTTCTGGACTTAACCTGATTATAACTACGCTTTCCGAGGATATATTATAGCTGGGTGTCTCCTGCAGCTGGTGTTGCATCAGCAGGACGAAACATCGAACTGCAATAGGGCAGTGTATTACGGCATCCATTTTACACATTAGACATCTCTTGCTCATACCAGCAGCTACGTCTGACAATTAGCTACGAAAAAAGATCTACCAAACGCAGTGAAAACGGCAGAAAATTGAGCGATGGCCCGACATATCGTCTGTAGTCTACGGCAGTGGTTCTCAAACTTTTATTCTTCACGTACCCCTGGAAATGTGTATGAAACTGGCATACCCCTTGTATAGACAGATAAAACTAGAGTTATGGTATAAAAATGGTTATTTTTACTTTGTTACTAGGTCTAGCTACTTTTGAGCTCTCACGGCGTACCCCAAAAAATTTTACCGCGTACCCCACGTTGATAACCCTATAGCACGGAGCTACGGCTTCAGACAATGGAAGCAGCAGCAACAGTCACCAGGAGCCAAAATAAATAAATAAATACCTTCTCAAGCAGCTGCTTGCCACATAGGTCTTATAGGAGCCTGCCAGTTTATAGGCCATAGAGAAGAACTGTGAGGAACAGCAGTGAGACAAACAGAAATATCCATGCCTTATCTGGGGCTCGAACCCAGGTCCCTCTGATCAGTAGACAAACGCGATAACCACTCGGCCACGGGACAGCTAAACTGCAAATTTTTTTTAACTCACGAGCTTTTAAAACGTTTAAGAAAACACAGTGTTATATTTTGTCAAATATTTTAGTTATGTTTGGAGAGTCAGGATAATATACGTTCAAGGAGTACTACAGATTACAAGGCTGGCACAGTACCAACTGAGCCAACCCTCGCTCCAGTACAATGACGAGTTCTCACTCACAGCTACATGGAAAGAATTCAGCAACTGGTGAGGCGAAACTGAGAAAGGGAACCCCATCAATCTCCATGACATTCAGCAGCAGTTTTGAACGTTTCGAACTTGCAGTCTCAATCAGTACGTCCTCGGATCTTACGTGTTAACGGATTTCGGAAATCCCGCGAAACCATCCAAATCCTTCGGATTAAAAATAAAAGAGAAGAAGCAGATTATAAAGACTCAGAGGATGAGGATAAAGAAGGCAATGAAGAGAAAGATGGGAGTCTGGTCGTGACCAGTTTACAACAAGGCAAATGAATTTCTTGAAAACCTCATTGATAAATATTAAGAAACTCAATATCCATGATCCTTACCCACCACGAAGCTCAACAAGGGAATGCTCGATCAGAAGCGAGGGCTACACGGGAATCATATTCAAACATGAGGACAGTGCGAGTAATGTGCAATAAAGATGGCGAGTAAACTCGCAAACCTGTACATGGTAAAGAACTCACTGCACTATTGACCCTAGCAGGCGAATCCACCATCTGATTGTTCCTGGAGGAGACCATTCCAGGACCATCCGATCATCTAAAGTATATGGCCAAAGAAATATCGGTCTCCCCACTGTCAAGATAGGTATAAGTGGAACCCCATTCAGTCATGAGCCACGGAAAGACAGAAAAGGAACACTAACCAACATACATACATACATACATACATACATAACAAACATATATACTTAAATACATACATACAAAATTCTCATGCAGCCATGTGCTATGGGGTCCAATCAGACTGCAATTTTCCTCTCCAGACGTATCTGTTCTGAGCATTGACCACTCCAGGCCAATTCTAGCAAGGTACTGTTTGACATTGTCTGCCCATCGCTTCCTAGGTCTCCTCCTTTTTTTGAAACCCTTAGGCTCACTGTTCATAATCCTGTTTGCTAATCTGCACCTATGCATAAGGGCAAATGGCCAAACCACGAAGTCTCTCTCTGCACAATATACTGCTCAGAGGAAGTTGATGATTCCTTCTTCTAACCTCATTATTACTTACAAAGGCGAACCCCCTAATGTCTAAGATAGTGCGTAAGTATTTAGAATCGAAGGCATCAAGTTTATTGTTATCCTGCTTGCAGAGAGTCCAGGTGTAATTTATGTAGGATTTTAAGAGTCCATGTTTTGTTACCATAACTAACTTTAGAAAGAACCAAACTATTATACAGCCTAATTTTAATCTTTAGGTGTACACACCTATTTGTACACACTCTCCATAGATTCTTAAAAGTCCCAGCGGTAATCCCTATTCTTCTATTTATCGCATGCCGCACATCACCAGTATCTGTTACATAGCTCCCAAGATAATTAAACTGAGACACTTGCTCAAGAGTGCAGTCATTCAAAGCAACTGAAGCACCATCTGCCTGACCAATTTTCATCACTTCAGTTTTTTTCTCTATTTATCACCAACCTACTCTATTACCAGTGTCATCAACAGTCCTAATGAAAGAATTCATCTCATCAACATCACTAGCCAACAGGGCCAAATCATCTGCATAATCTAAATCAGAAATTTTGAAATCTATAGACCATTTAAGACCAAAATCTTTTCCTTGCAAAGAGTTTCGCATAACATAATCAATAACCAAACAAAACAGGAAAGGTGAAAAAATGCACCCTTCTCTAACTCCAGTAGCAATGCTAAACCAATCACTGCAAGACTCTCACACACAATTCAGTGTTATTATAGAGAACTTTCATTACACTAATTAACTTGTCAGGTATTCCATATCATCTAACAATCAACCACAAATTATGTTGATCAACAGAGTCAAAAGTCTTCTTTAAAATCTATAAAGCTAGTAACCACAGGTTTCTGAAACTCTAAACATTTCTCAAGAATCTGCCAAAGTGAAAATATTTGATTAATACATCCGCCACCACTTCTAAATCCACGCTGTTCATCACGCAGTTGTCCATCAACCAAATTCTTAATTTTATTAAGTATAATCTTGCGAAGAACTTTACCTGGAACAGAAAGTAAACTAATTCCCCTATAATTATCACAACAACTGCGATCACCTTTTTTAAAAATTGGGACAATAGAAGCTCTTGTAAAATCCTTAGGAACAAACACCTTTATCATAGAAAATATTCAAAAGTTCAGTCAGCCATGTGACAACACAAATTTTCCCAGCTCTAAGCATCTCAGTGGTGATTTCATCCAACCCTGGGGATTTATGCAGTTTTAATTTTAAGAAGTTAAAAAAAGTGACTTCGGAATGTGATATAGGGCCATCATTAGAGCCCGTAATGCATCTATCCTTATTACAAGCAATGGGATTAAAAGTAATTATATTATTTAGAACTTCTCTGAAGTGCTCAGTCCACCTAGCCATCAGAGAATCCTCACCTTCAACCACCTTGCCATATTTATCCCTTAATCCTTGTGTACCTGTCTGTTTCTTCCCACATAAAACATTAATAATCTGGTACAACCCCTTGCTGTTTTGCTATCTAACTGCTTCCTCAGCTTTGTCAACCAAGCTATCGATTCTTATCAGCTAACTGATCCTTTACACGTCTATTAAGCTCGTTGTAATGCCTTCTATTAGGACTAGTCGGGTATTGATTAATATTAATCCTGCACTTTTTTCTTTCAGAAATAAATTCGATAGCCTTATCACTCAAATAATTTTGGTTTCTCTGTTCCCTGTTACTCAAAAGAGTACTGTTGGTTTCAAGAAAGGCTTGTTTAAACTGATTCCATTCTTTCTCAACTACAACAACCACGATTGTCATAATGACTAAGTAACCTATCATGGTATGCTTTGGCTATATCTGGATCTTTCAGATATTCAATGTTAAACCTAATTTTCTTAACCTTAGCACAACATTTCTTAAGCTTCAACTGCAAGACGCTTTTGATCAGGTAATAATCAGACCCTATTTCGTCTCCGCTGAAGTAGCCCATTTGCTGTTAATTGAAATATAATGTATTATATTCCTGTGCAACCCATTGGGTGACATCCATGTATATTTATAAATGTCCCCGTGTTTGTAGTATGTGTTAGTTATTCTTAAGTTACCTGTAGGAGACGTTCCTCATTGCATTTGAAACTACCAATGCCAAAGGGATCTAAAACTCCTGCCCAAAAGTCAGAGTCAGTATCAACTTTAGCATTGAAGTCACCTAGCACAAGAGAAATATCTCCTTCACATAATTCAAAATATCATGAAGCTGGCTGTAAAACGAATCCTTCTCGTTCTCATCAGAGTGCTCTATGGGGTATAACAACAGATGACATTGAAGTCTTTAATTTTTCTTTTGAATTTTGATCTAAGAAATCTTTCATTAATGCAAGAATATCGTATAAAAGCATTACTGGCGTGTCCACTGAGAAGCAAACCTACACCTTGGAGATGCTTTCCATCCTCCCTCCCTGAAAAGAGAAATTTAAAGTTATTTTTAAGTATCTCATCTTCACCTGTCCATCTGGTCTCTTGCAAGCCTAGAATAGCTAGGTTATAACGATGGAATTCCTGCATGAGGACATCAAGGGAATAATCTCTTTGTAACGTCTTACGTTTCACGTACCTGCAGAGAGAAAATGATTAGTAGGATTTTTAAAGAAACTAGGTTTATTGAGAGAGGTAGGGCCAGAAATATCAAACAGTCCCCTGATCGCAGGCATGGGGCAAAGACCTGTTCGTTCTCCGCTAAAGGCCGAAGTCGTAACCTTATATAACTTTTACGAAAAAGAACAATTACTATATATGCTTAACAATAATCTCAGTGGAGATTTGATTCCAAAATTCCCATGTTGGATTTCAACAACTCCAATCATTATTGATAAAATTCGTGGAATTGATTTTAAAATGCAATTTGATCCAACTATTATAAAAATATTATCAGAGAATTATATCAATGAAAAATATAATACCTTTGTTCAAATCTATACAACTGGATCATTAAATTCTGATAAAACCATTACTTCTGGAGCAATATACTGCCCAATTGAAAAATACGAACAACAATTTAAATTTAAAATCAATGAACTTGTTTTTCTAGCAGAACTTCTAGCACTTATATTTGCAATAAATTGGTCCCTGAAATTTAGTAATAAACATATAGTCATTTTCACTGATTGTAAAATTACTCTAGACATCTTTCAACAAAACCCATTTAAAAATAACTTCCCCATATTTTTAAATGATATTTATTCACTGACATATGATCACCTAAATAGAAATAATATTTACAATGGCTACCCTCTCATGTGAATATAAAACATAACGAATATGTAGATTTATTAGCTAAAACTGCAAAACATCTTAATAATACAATCACTACCCTTTTTCATTTTATATTACACAAAAAATCAAATAAATCTAAAATATTAATTGAAACACAGAACTGGTATAACAACAAAGCAATTAATACACATCGTTATCAAATACCAAATAAAATTGAAAAATTTTCAAACTATGGTTTAAGTAAAAGAGAAATAATTATAATACTCAGAATAAAAGCTAACTTAGCTCTCACTAACTCAACTTTATATAAATTTAAAAAACTTGATTCTCTAAACTGCAATAAATGTAATGTAAAAACAAACCATAGAACACATAATATTTAATTGCAAAAATTACGAACCAGACAGAAAATCTTATTTTGATAAACTAAAAGCATACAATATTAATATATATAACTTTAAAAATATCTTAGAACCTACCAGTAAGAATCTTAAACATATCCTATATAAAGCATTAATTCAATTTCTTAGAAATATTAATATTTTAGATAATTTGTAAAAAAATATACCTAGGTAAATGAAAAATAATTAAATAGAGAAAAAAATGATAAAAAATGGATAAAAATAATAGAAAAAAAAATACAAAAAAAAATAGAAAATATATATATGTAAAAGAGAAATTTTCTTTTCACTAAAATTTTGTCTGAATGAGTCTACATCTCAAGTTATTAGATGTAGGAATTTTCATTTGTGGATTTGATTTGGATTGGATTGGCTGAAGTCACCGATGCTTGTAGGAACTTCAGGACCACCTTTTCAATGGACCTTTTCAAGCACCATAAGAGCTGCCTGAGACAAATTACTCCAGTTTGGGATTGGCTATGCCCATTACCTTAGTGAGGGTTGAGGTTCTCCTACTACTAAAGGCTGAAGCCACCCATGCTGGTAGAAACTTCAGGCACCACCTTTTCGAGTGGATTTCATCAAGAGTCATAGACCTGTCTGAGACACATTACTCCAGCTTAGGATTGACGATGCCCAACTAGCTAAGTGAGGGTTCAGGTATCTGCGATGGCCTTTGATCAGGATTATCCACCAGCTGATATAAGGTATCCCGTGCCTCTGTTCACTTAGGGCTGGCAACCCAGAAGCAAACAGAAAACACAGCAGCAGACTTATTGCTTTGTTTTCTGTTGCCTCCCCCAGACTCAAAAAGAGCTGAGGGAGACCTCAGCAGAGGCCCACCAGTGCAGCAAGTGCAGGATCCATAATCAAGCTCAAATCCATATACCAGTCCAGTCAAGTGGGTATAAATGGTCAGCACCAGGACCCTGTGAAGCTGACCACTCCTAAGCAAGGTTGAAAAAAGGAGAAAAAGTGGCCATAGGTGACCAGATCAGTAGACCACACTGATCTGGCAGCTCTTCCATTCCGTTCCCTTGCAACAAATAATATCTCTTTTTAAAGGTACTAACGGCTTGCACCACGAGAAGGCGGGGTCAGACATTAGGTGGTACACATGACCGGTTCTGTGTATCATCACTGGGGATTGGTACAGAGCTCTGCTTCCAGAAGTCTTTTCCAGGGACGCTGGTTGCAGCTCACGAAAAGCATATAGCCAAACAAGTGAAACATTTATTGAGTAGTCCCACTCACCAATTTACAGGAACCCTACCGAAAGGTGTTCAGAGGCAATCATAATCTGAAAGCTCAGTTTCATTCGGAACAAAGACAGACGTTTTTATACTTATGGAATAACTTATTGTGATGAACTACAAGAAATATTTCTAAATGTTTGCCTATCCCTTGGGAATGTTTGCTCCCAATCACAGTAAGAGTGGCAGTTGAAATTAATAACATTCTCTAAGTTTCAAATTAATAAAAAGTTATTTTCTGTCTTTAATGGGATAGAAAAAATTAAATTGATTTTTGATCGTTTCACTAGAAATAATGAAGCACAAATTTTTGATATGCATATTCATTAAGATTTCGTCCAAATGATAGTTAGAAAAATCTTCATTTACTGAAACTTAGTTGCTTTCATATTTATGTAACACTTTGCTAATTTTTCTAAATATACGTTTTAAGACAGTAATAGATTATGACGAAGTAATAAAAAAGTATGATTTAAATATTTCCTTTTCAAATACAGAAATGAAACTTTGAACAATTCTGAGTTTTTCTGTTTTCTTTTAATTTTGTGATACGATTAGTGAAGTTTGAACAATTGCCACCTATCTTACTTTGGCAAAAAACGAAACCAACGAAAGATAATCGCAGTTAAATATATACTTAGTAATAGTAATGTACATTATAAAAGTCATGTAGGCATGTTAATAATAGTAATGATAACTTACATTTAAAAGTTATGTTAATAATAGCACTAATATGCGTTATGAGAGTCATACGATAATAATAGTAATCACATAAACTAATAATAGTAATCAAATACGGTGATTATTATACTGAAATATAAGCGATAACTAGAGGCCTACTGTGAGAATGTTAGTAAGGGTGATGGAGGCAAAAATATAATTATTAAACTTATATATATTCGCACATTTTTCGTGAATTTAATTAAAGAAATATGAAAGAAAGAAAGAAAGAAAGAAAGAAGAAAATAAGTAATGAAGTAATCAATTAATTAAAAAAAACTCTCTAAATCAGAGGGGAAATGATAATCCACTCGCTTGCCTCCCTCTCCTTTTCCCCTTTGTTTGTTTTATATCCGGCCTATACGGAGGGTAGACAAAGTGACATAGAACAGAAAAACTCAAAAAGAGATGACAGGAGATTGAATTTCTATTTCAGTAAAACATTTCCCCTCCGTTTTAGAGGTTTTGAAAAAGTTTCTTGAAAAATGCGTGAAATATATACTGACTTTGCTTTGAATCTGCAACGTCTCCTTTTGTAAGAATGGTTTATGATGCTGATGATTATTCAGAGTCAGGAACAGGCGATGTACGTATGTAGCGTGCTCAAATGGTAATCATTTTTGGTGTTACTTCGTAAAAGACTGGGTCAGTGGCTTCTCTTTTTCCGACTTCGAACATTCGATTGTGGAGGCACACGTTCAATCAGATGCCAGTATCTTGACAACAGCCACCATGCTGACACCATCCTCCCGTTTTGTGGTGCCACGAGTCTACTGAGACTGTTTCAACCAGCTAAAGGTAACACATGTGACAACCACGTTTGGTTGACAGCCATGGTGAACAACGTATGTCCCATCTCATAACTCTGCAGTGATGCAGCACAGTGGCCCAGCTAACTATCCAGTACAATATTAAAATGGCACGAACAATATCCATATGGACAATGTACTGGACATTAACTCATATGGGCTATTACAGTCCATAGCCATTACGGATACCCATGCTCACTGTGAGACAGAAGAAAATGTGCCTTGCATGGGAACATCAGCACCAACATCGAACCAGCGACGCGTGAAAATAAATTACCTGGTCAGATGACTCCCGTTTCCAACTCCATCATGCTGATGGGGAGTGTTCGCATTTGGAGAAAGGGACATGAGGCCATGGTACCAGGATTCACCGTTGGTATTTGGCATGCTGGAGACGTGATGTTTATGATTTGGAGACTGTTTCTGTGGCATGCCCTAGGCCAACTGATCATAGTGAATCAATAGCTCAATGGGACAAATTATCTTTCTATTGTCTCCAACCAAGTACACCGATTCATGGTGACAGTGCATCAAGACAACTTCTGCTTCTATCAAGAAGGTAACGTGGTATATCACGCAGCCCGACAGGTTGCAAACTGTTTTCAGGAACATGGCAATGAATTGTTCATTCTCCGATGACCGCCAAACTCACAGGATCTCAATCTAATTCAGCATGTTTGGGACCTAATGGAAAAGAGGATTTGATGTTCCGACCTTCCACCTGTCAATGTGTAAGTATTACAGGACACATTGTGGAACGCGTGGGTAAAAATACCACAGGACATCTTGCAACACCTTATAGAGTCGACATGTTATGGCTGGATTACGGGCAAAAGGTGTCCCTATGAGGAATTAGGTAGGTATTACTAATTCCAAGCCAACTCAGTGTATAGAAGTTTAATGATTTTTTTACTTCCTCTTACAAGCATTCTCAAGGGATGGTAAATATTTACATGAAGGTTTGGCAGAAATATATTTTTATAAATGGTGTTTTCCCATTTAAAAAATCTTGTTTTAGAAATTACAGATTTTCAAACGTGGCTTCAGCCGACAAGACATGAATTTTTAAAATGAGAATGAATTTATTATTACCTGCAGTGTACAATGATAGGTGCATCCCTGTCTGATTTGTAAGCTTTGGCCTTATTTAGGAATGTTATTACTGGAGTCGGGTACGTTGGCACTCCGTGGTCTGGCCATGTAACGAAGTGAAAATGTTTCAATTCTCTTGTTTCTTTTCCCTGGCGAATGAAAAGGTCATTGTATTTAAACACACATCGATTTCTAAAAAGTACAGAATATTAAGAAAAACTTATAGGAATATTTACAGTTGTAATTATTCACAAAATAAGGTTTTATAGGATGCGTTTCGATCTGCACATTTCCTTTTGCTTCACAGAGTAACGAAAAGCCACTGATGTTTTTTACCTCAATATCAGAATTTTATGATATACACACAAGTATATTTTGTTTTCTTGTGTGTATATTATGATATACACACAAGACTAATACGATTTTTGAAATATGGCTGGTTTTTTACTAACACGACTGGTTCTTGTTTTAATGCTTTCTCAACTACTTCTCTACGATCGTTTATACATTGGTTTCCATAAATTAAGGAAAACTCAGAAAAATTATGATAAACAAAAAACTATATGAATGATTTTAATGAAATTTGGTGGAAACATCTATTACAATGCTAGTTTCAGAATGGCATAAAATATTTTACACTAGAAACATTTTTCGTCAAAAAATAACACTTAGGGGAACTTGTCCAAAAATGAGGTGTCAGAATGCAATGGGCAAAGTTCTTTAATAAGGAGTGTGGTCACCCCTTACAGCAATGCAGGCACGACAGCGATGATCCATGCTGTTTATGATGTTGTGAATGACCTCAGAGGGAATAACGCCCATTGTTCCTTTAAAGCAGTAATAAGCTCCCCCTTTGTTTCAGGAGGCGGGTTCAGGGCAGCAACACGTCTCCCTTGAGCATCCCACACATGCTCAATTGGATTTAGATCGGGAGATCAAGCTGGCCACTCCATGTGCATAATGGTCTCCTCTTGAAGGTATTGTTCCACTAGTCGAGCTCTGTGTGGACGAGCGTTATCGTCTTGTAAGATGAATGTTTCACCTATTGCACCAGTGTAAAAGGACGTACATAAGGGTCCAGGATGTTTCCACTCATCAACACATAGAGGTCTGTGTGTCCAGCTAAGGAAATGCCACCACAAACACACTCTACCTCCGCCGTAACTGTCTCTGTTACGGATGTTACTGGGATGATAGCGGGTCCTTGTTCTCTCCATATTAAACAATTCCGGAATAACTCTGCAAGCAATACCTGGACTCATCTGTGAAGAGTACGGACCTCCATTGCCCTTCTGTCTAGGTGAGATGTTTGTCTGCCCAATTCAACTTCTGTCTCCTGTGAAGTGGCATGAAGGGTATATAAATTACTGGCCTTCTAGCGTACGGACCTTCCTCATGATGTGAGAGGGAGTAGGCATCCTGCTCCTTAGTGCTGTTAATCGCAGATATCAGTCTTGTACAACGATTGTAACTCTAACCCTTCCTCGGCTAACATCTGAAACACGGAATCCATGCTAAGAAATTGATTCCACAGTCTATGGACCACAGAAGGATTCACATTCAGCCATCGTGCCACGTCTGATTGATTTTGGCCTGCTTCGAGCCGGCCAATAGCTCTCCACCGCAGTTCATTTGGCAAATGATGTCTCGAGATCATTCCTACAAAACTATTATTTCGAATTTCTTTACTCACAATTAGAACACAAAATAATGATCCACTTCAAAACACCCGTTTTTATGCCACTATCCGATTTCACAAATTGACGCAACCTAGACTAATTTGCATACGATATGCTCACTCGGCATTACTTTACTAACATGCGTTCCTCTCATAACTTGTTTATGTAACATAAACAAGTTATGAGAGGAACGCACAATGTTTTGGCGAATTATCGCGATTTTAATAATTTTTCCTTAATTTATGGAAACCAGTGTATTTTTGCATTTACCTTGTAACAAGACACTTTGCATTGCTTCCTTGGCTGTCCAATCCTGTTCACAATTATCCAAAATTACAATGCTTTCCTGGGCTTTGCAACACTTTGCAATGCTTTCTTGGCTGTCCTATCGTTGTTCATAATTTAAACATTTCTAAAAAGATTTTTCCCATTTGGCTATACAAATTAATGTGTTTAAATAGATATAATACATAATATAGTACTTGTAACAAATAAAAATATTTTAATTACCTCTGGCCTATGACAATGTACACATATACAAATCATCTGATTGTTTCAAAATTATATCTTGTGGTGTGTAGAGCAGAAACGCTTGTAAACATACAATTAGTCATCTTCATTACTTGACAATCATTTATACATATCATGTATTTGGTATGTACACTGGTTTCGATAAATTAAGGCCAATCCCTATGTTAAGTCAACGGGAAACTAACGTCAAAGCTCTATAACTTCTAAAATAATTTTTTTGTTTTGAAAAATGTGATTGCAGATTAAGATCTCAATCAAATAAATCAATATCTCGATTTTCAACAATATTTGTTCAGTATTTAATGAGTTATGGAAGTTTGAATATTTAGTGATAACAATGCAAGCCATAAAAGTTGACTTCAGAAGTTAATTAAAACTTAGTAATAAGTATTTTTTCTAGGTGTTCAATAAAATAAGTTTGCATTTTAGAACTTTGTGTAGAGAATTCTTTCATTATTCTTCAGTTTTGTATGTTTCAGAAGACTGGCATTACTGTCGTTAAATATTCCAAATTTCCATAACTCATTAAATACTGAACGAATATTGTTGTAAATCGAGTTATTGATTTATTTGATTGAGATCTTTATCTGCAATCACATTTTGCAAAACAAAAACTTATTTTTAGAAGTTATAGAGCTTTGACGTTAGCTTCCCATTGACTTAACATAGGGATTTTCCTTAATTTATGGAAACCAGTGTATATATACAATATATATATATGGTGCGTAATATGCAATCAAACTGTATTTAGCTATTTTAATGATAAAGGGTTATCTTCTATAAAATCTTCTATAAAAATGAGTTACAAGTATGAACTATATATATACATAAACAAATAAAACAAAAGGCATTAATCAAAGTGTAGTTGTTAGTAAGGAATGCAATTTAAAATATATCAGTCAGGTTAGGCTTCTGAAACGCATCAATCCTTATTTGCATTACTGCTTATAATCCTTATTTGCATTATTTCATTACTGCTCAATTCAACCGTTCTCTCCTGTGACGTGACGTGAGGGGTATGCAAATTACTGGTCTTCTAGGGTACAGACCTCCCTCATGAAGCCTTCCACGCACTGTAGAAGCTGATACAACCTTTCCAGTGGCTGCTGCAAGAGAGGATCGTAGCTGAGAGGGAGTAGACGTCCTGCTCCTTCGTGCTGTTAATCGCAGATATCGGTCTTGTACAGCGGTCGTAACTCTAACCTTTCCTCCGCTAAACATCTGAGACGCGGAAATCCAACTAATACGATTTCACCTTACAAGAATTTTTTAAAGAACGCATCTATCTTGTTAGTCGGTGACTTGGTGTACTAAAACTTGGACAAATCAAATTTGAAACATCTGGGAATTTCAATTTAAGCCTCTTTTCACCTAAATGTTTCAATCAATGGGTTGCAAAAGATACGGAAAATGATATATTCACATCCAGTCATACATCTTACACTTTAAAAGCCTTTTAAACGTAGCCAATGATTAAACATAGAGAACGCAGTAAAACGATTATAATTAAAGAAAAAGAAATTCTGTTATGTAAACTATTTTACACTATGTTGTTTACTAGCCAAAGTATCCGGAGATATCCGCGAAAAACAATTCATTTTTAAAACAAGGCGTAGAATATCGTGTAGCGGACATTATTTTATATTCGGTATTGAATATTCAGTTCCTTGAAAGAGCATTTCTGCATAAAATTGAAATGCAGACTGAAAATGTTTTTAAACAATAGGTTATGAAGCCCTTGCGTCACTTTCGTTTTGATGATTAACATGCAGTTATGTCATATTGTACGGCAGTTACGTTTACATGCAGTTTACAGTAGGTTTTATATGCAGTTACGGTCGATTTTACTGCCAAGTTTGGGGCGGAGGTGGCTCAGTCGGTAGCGCGCCAGGCTCGTAATCTGCAGTTCCTAGGTTCGAGACCCAGCTGGGTCAGCGTTGAGATTTATCTACGCAAAACTCTCCGCCCTGTCCACGGTCAGTAGGAGACACCGATGGGCTTGGAAAGGCTACCGTCCGTCGGATGGGACGTTAAGCCGTGGCCCCGTGTGGGGGAGAACCATATCTTGTGCACGTTAAAGAACACTCTGGATGGCCTTGACGGGAGGCTACCATCTTATCTTGACGGGAGGCATCATCTGTCTCCCAACAGCCGTTCCAGTGGGTCCCCTCCCCCAACCTTTCTGTGAACCTTCGGGATCCATGTGACCTGGCCATTTAGCTCATGGCGTGCAAAAAAGTGCCGCTCAGAGGTAAAACAACCCAACGGCCAAGTTTTAGAAATTGAAGAGAGTCTGCGAGGTGCTGCGATTCAGTGAAGACAGTTGAGTAGTTGGCCGTCATTTCCATTGATAAAGGACACCCGTCATTGGACCCGAGGTTCAGCAGCCTCATGGTTTGTGACTTTAGTACTGTAGATAGCGCATGACCAAAGACGAGATATTTCGAGGTCGAGCAAACAAAAAACCTTTCCTTTTAAAATCTTTGCATCTGTTAGATTAAAGGAGAGCAGACCTTGTGCAAGTACGAACTTCATTTTTTCCTTATGACAAAATGTTTTGTCTTTTGCATTTGAAAACGAATTAAAAAACTACTAAAAATCGTACAGAAAATCTCTTTCGGGCCCAACCAAAAATCCTCATTTTTTTGTAGATTTTAATAGCATAAAATCTGCTTGTGGGTATATTGAACGACTGTTGAAAATCGTGTTTAAATCGCTTATGTATTTCTCCAGTTGTAGGTTAACATGCATACATACCGTACATTCAGGGACGGATATGGGTCAAGACTCCCTTTTAAAATGCGGGAAACTGTAACAGAGGCAAAAAATTTATAAAATTATTAATTCTCTATGACGAGGTGAAATATTATACTATAATGGAAATCCAATTTCTTGCCCCCTCCCCACTTTTCACCCTTTTATTTTTTGCAGCTTAATTGAGTCAATGACAACTGTATGTGAATCTTGAGACACATCAGGGACAGAGATAATGCAGCTGCATCAAGAAGCTTCATAGCGGGCTAACACAATGCAATCACAGTATAGAGAGTGTTCACTTAACCGTTCACGTCTGGTCATTACTGATGGCAAGAAATATGTTGGAACCATTTTGGGACCTGCTTATGCGCTTTATAAGCTCCATTCCAGGCGTATTTTTCAGCAAGCAATACCAACCTACATACGACTCTCATAACCGACAGTGAGTACATGATGTGAATGTTTCTTTGGCCTGCTCGTTCCCCAGATCTGTCATCGATCGAACACATCTGGGATATCGTGAGGCGTTCACTGATCACTCCATCTTTCAACCCCCTACTACTATGCCCAGCTCACAGCACAGGTGTATGAAGAATGACTCAATGCTAACCAGGATGTCATTCGCCACCTTTTCGACTTGCTACGGTGACGTTTGGCAGCTTGTATCGCTGCCATTTATGGAGGCCATACCTCTTATTGATGTACAACCATTTTCATAAGCAAATACTACTGTTTCGGTACACACATTTAATAATTTCTTGTCTACATTGCTATCTGTCACTCAACTTGTTTTGAGCTCAAAGTAATTGTAATGATCCGCTGCTGACAGAACGTTCATCTGGATAAGATTTCCATTCACAACTGCTGACAGAACGTTCATCTGGATAAGAGGGGGCGTTACCACTAGACAGGCTGGCGGTCGACTTTCCAAGTGAACAAAGAACATCGAGATGCGAAGACGAAGAATCCCTGAAAAGTTAAGCTTCGAGGCGGACATGACCAGGAAGCTTCGGAGAATTTCAGCAACAGCTATCTTGGTCACATGAACTGACCGCGAAGCGTGGGAATTTTGGAACTTGAGGAGAATCTGCGAGGTGCTGCGATTCAGTGAATATGGTCGAGCAAATGGCAGTCATTTCCCTTGATAAAGGACATCCTTCGTTGGATCTGAGATTAAGGAGCCACATGGTTTGTGGCTTGCGTACTGTAGATAGTGCACGACCAAAGTATGGTTTAGAGTAGGCCTTATATTAATAAACTATATGTGTGTAAATAAATGTGAGGTGTAAATAATGACCATTGAATAGTTGTCATTTCTGACCACTAGGATCTTCACCTGCAATACTAAGATACCCAATACATGTTCCTATCCGCAATTTGGTACGCCCTATCCTCGGCAACTGACAGCGATTACTCCTTGTAAGTGGAACAATTTCAGTGAAGAGCAATATCATACAAATCAGTAAATGCATAAATTTTAAGCTGAAATGCTTTTTAAATCCACAAAACTTATTATGTTCTTAATATTTGACTCATTGGTATTGGCTATAATGTTTTTGTGTTATATATATATATATCTGTGTAAGTATATTTTAACCTGCTGTAAAACATCAAAAATACGGTTAAATCATTCTAAAGCAATTAAATACACCAAAAGTTTACCTTTGATATTGCAAATGTCTTAATATTGAAGTCAGCGTATTGTTCCAAACTATGAAACTGAACTGTAATGTCTGTATAAATCTGCATGTTGTCAGGCCAATATTGTTCACATTTAGTCTAAAAGAGATATGCAAATATTTTAATATTTTTCAAGACTGAAAAACTTTTAATACTCCATTAATGATTAAGAATAAAAAAAAAGGTTTGGATGAAATATTTTCGTCAGTTGTCTTCATTTTGAACAGCTGCAATAAGGGACGAATTATTCCCTGAAGCGTAGAAAAAACGCAACTTTTTTGTTTTCAGAAATAAATGAAAAGTTATTTCTAGATTCGACAGGAACTAATAAATATAACTATTCGTATTTACCGAATCTTTCATTAGTTTACATTTCTGCTATCCGAATACTGGACTCATGTTAGAAAAAAGAAACCTTTAGAAGGCACTAAATTTGGCAACTTACAGAGTTATTTTTCTCTTTGAAAAATTTAAAGATTATTCTGACTATTTCGGGCCTAAAACACTCCATTCTCGTCTCTTATAACGCTTTCGAACAGTAGGCGAAGTGATTATGGTATGCCGAGGAATTAACTTGTATCTTCTCTGTTTAAACCATTTAGACACGAATTTTGTTTATAGAAGGAAAAAAAATTCTACCTAAATGTGCCTTATTTATAACCAGAGAATATATAACCAGAAATACTTATTGCGTATCAAGCACATTTATATTCAGGGTTATTTTATGTAGTTTCTATTATGTCCATAGGTGGCACCAAATTCCAGTCCATTACTGTAGGCCAAAGACTGGTCTGTACTTTCCAAATATTATAAGAACACAACCATTTTCCTGTATTTAAAAATTCTCTAAAAAGTAATGTACGCAGGGTCTGAAGGGATTTAAAATAAATTCTGCTTGCGGAGAAAATAAAGTAATGTGAGTAGTTTCATAAAAATTTGCAGCATACCGTGGAATCACATTTGGGAAGAGAACTAGGTTTTCCATAAGACACTTTAGACAGTTGCCTGGGGTGCTACCAGGGATACTAGCATTCAAGTGTTATATTTTATTTAGTTATCAACAAATTGATGTCCTTTGCAATTATTTACAGGAATAGAAAATTAGTTGCAAATATCCACTGCTGAAGAAAGCGATTCAATGAATTCTCTCTTCTGACAATCTAAAGTGAATTTAAAAAAAAAATATGAATCATGAAAGGACACATTATATTATCAAACAACGCATTGGGACATTTCCACGTTTTGTGAGATTTAAATTTGGGAGGTTTTATTCTCCTTCTAGTTTTTATTTTCGTCAATTTTAAAGTTGTTGAATTTGCTCATTGCGTCCTTTCCCCTCGATTTCCTTTTCTTAACTTGAAACAAATATTGAAAAATATCTTTTTTTGGGGTTGAAATTCCTGACGTAGCGTTGGAAATTACCGTTAATGTAGAAACGCAGGGTATTGCTAAAGAGAGAGGAAAAAGTAACAGTCTTGTAAGATTCAGTTCTGCTCAATTCTAATTCTCGATCCCATTTTGTCTACTCGATTTTCTTTGTGGAGGAATCTTCTGTCCACTAAAAGCTGAGTCTTTTGACTCGAATCAGCTTTAAAATACATTGCTATTGAGTTGAATAATTTTTATAATTTTGACTCTATCAAGGTAAAAACAAAACAGAAAATCAAATCGCTTCACGAAAATGTGGAACGATCGTTTACAAAACTTAAACTAGCAGAACGCATATCACCTCTGGCGAATATGGCAATCTCGTTTTCAAAGAGAATGAAGTTTTTCTTTACTTACTTTTACACTCCTTAAAAGTTTTAATTAGAGCTAATGGATGATAGGGACAATGCAAACAGTAGTTGTACTTATACAACAGAAAAAAAGTATTTGTATTTTATACTTCAATTTTAAAAGTTGCTTTTCTCAGACACCTCTGAAAAAAGGGGGCAGATTGTTGCTGTTGGTGGAATATCTGTTCACTCTACCACCGAAAATTTGAATTTCTACCATAAACAGATCACTTTCCGTATTCCTTTAAAGTTTCCATATTTCGTGACCTCTAATAACATAAAGTAGAACTACCTAAGGATTTGAGAAATGCGAATTATATTATTAATCACAAAGCCTTAACTATCATAGTGGTTACGGAACTAGCAACTGTTTAAACAAACTTTGTGAGTTCTATCTGAGGCAGTAGTCAGCAGTGACTCCGGCCTTAGTTTGGATTGGATTGTTTTACCTCTGAGCGGCACTTTTTTGCACACCATGGGCTAAATGGCCAGGTCACATGGACCCCGTAGGCTCAGAGAAGGTTGGGGGAGGGGACCCACTGGAACAGCTGTTGGGAGACAGATGGTAGCCTCCCGTCAAGGCCATCCAGCGTGTTCTTTAACGTGCACAGGTTATGGCTCTCCCGCACACGGAGCCACGGCTTAACGTCCCATCCGATGGACGGCGGCCTTTCCAAGCCCATCGGTGTCCCCTACTGACCGTGGGCAGGGCGGGGAATTTTGCGGAGATAAATCTCAACCCTGACCCAGCTGGGACTCGAACCTGGGAACTACAGATTACGAGCCTGGCGCGCTACCGACTGAGCCACCCCCGCCCCACCTTAGTTTGGAATGTCCTTTTATGAGAAGGTCTGCGAAAGCTAGGAGTACCTTCTATGATTGTTATCTGTCCTATATG
Source organism: Ryuthela nishihirai (assembly GCA_038380435.1). Taxonomy (NCBI): domain Eukaryota; kingdom Metazoa; phylum Arthropoda; class Arachnida; order Araneae; family Heptathelidae; genus Ryuthela; species Ryuthela nishihirai. The sequence continues at coordinate 21,976,588 of JAWZYU010000019.1, forward strand.
TACGAGCGAAATGAGAATACTTCATTAGTACCAATTCAATTGAAAAAGAATAATCTCTTAAAAATAAAGTTTCTTCCCCCAAGTGAAGGGGGGTACAATTGTTACAAATGCAAACCTCACGACATTCTGCCATCAAAATATCAAATTTCTACCATAAATACATCACTTTCAATAATTCTTTGCAATTTTCAACTTCTTCCACCTTTAGAAGGCACAATTTTAACTTTTGAGATTTTCAGAAGGTCTTCTTTATATCATTTCTTTAGTAAATATCATATTTCCATTCTTACCAATATATATATGTATAAATATCTAATATTATATTTAAATAATGTTTTATAATTTTTACGTACACTTTTCGGTAGAAATCTGAGAAAAAATGTTGACTCTTCCACGAGAGTAAAAAGTGTAAATATTACTATTTCATGAATACCTATCCAACCCAATAAATAATTTTTAATTTAGCTCTAAAAACAAACAATGATTTCTTAAAAATAAAACTGTTGCATTTTCCGACCCACCCTCGGAGATAAAGCGCCATTTTAGTTTCCAATGCAAACCTCGTGACCTTCACATTACACCACCAAAATTTCAAATTTCTAGCATAAGTACATCGTTTGCAATATTCGTTGAAAATTTTGAAATTTTCAAATTGTTTGACCAATAAATGGTGAAATTAAAACTTTTAGGATATTCGGAAAATGCGAACCGTAATATTTCACCCATACCTATTCAATTCAATAATCATTTTTTAATCATCTTTAAAAACAAAGAAAAATTGCATGTTCAGACGGACAGAAAACCAGAGACGACAAAGTGACATTATCCCATTTTTCTTAAACAAATGAAAAGTAAATTATTTGAGTGCTTTTGCATTGTCACTGGGGAAGGAGCAAAAAAGTTGCCATTAAAACACACGAATTGATCACACAACCGCCAATTTTAGCATCCTTTAACAGCAAAAATTCTAAATACTAAATATTTCATAAATATATATCAAACAAAAAAAACTAAATACTAAATATTTCATAAATATATATCAAACAAAAAAAACTAAATACTAAATATTTCATAAATATATATCAAACAAAAAAAACTAAATACTAAATATTTCATAAATATATATCAAACAAAAAAAACTAAATACTAAATATTTCATAAATATATATCAAACAAAACAAACTTTTCAATTTTATTTTAAAACAATTGAACGTTTACAGACTGATAAGCGGATAGGAAACAACGTGAAACGCTAGATTTTCCTTTAAAAAGACCTAAAATTTTGAAATATTTATTGCTTTTTATTCTGTTTTTTCCGAAACTTCTAATAGGCTAACGTTTAAAAAATACCCGAAAGGGAGATTATTTTTGTCTACGTGGGAAGATTAGGTTGGATTGTTTTACCTCTGAGAGGCACTTTTGTTCACACAAAAGGATAAATGGCCAGATCACAAGGAATCAAGGACACAAAGAAGTTTGGAAAAACTGGACAACTTAGGAAACAGATAGAAACACTCTGTCCCGTCAAGGGTAACCAGCGTGTTCTTTAACGTGAGCTGGATATGGCTCTTCTGAATACGGTTCACGGCACAACATCCCATCCGACGGACCGCGGTCTTTTCAAGGCCCATCGGTGTCTCCTTTCTTACCAAGGACAGGATGAAGGTTAGTGGAGCTAAATTTCAACGCTGGAACACTAACCTGGAAACTGCCCCCCCCCCCCCCCCCAATAGGGGACCACCTTGACGTGGTGTGTGTGTGTGTGTGTTGGGGGGGGGGGGGGCTTCGGGCCCAGCAACCGGTCGAAGGCTTTGCTGACCGGATTGGGTCCCCGAATGGACAGAGTCAAGACCGACCGAGGTCGAAGACATCGCCGACCGGGTTGGTGGGCCGGTTGGATGGTGTCAAGACCTCACATCAGGTGCTCCGTGGAGCAAGTTCAAGGGCACGACCGAACGGATTTGGTCCCCTAGTAGGCACGAGCCCTTTCAAAGTCTGGGCCTCACTAAGAGTCTCCACCCCGGGTGCCGAGCGAACTTGGATCTACATATCCTTGTTCATGGCTAACCGGGGAACAGATTAAATTTCAGGTTTCTTCCGGTGGTTAGCTTTCCTTTTGTAGGACTGCTGCCATGTGAGGTCGGGGATGAGGTGCGTCTATATGGAGCATTCTTGCCCCCGGCTCTAGATAAGTCACGGCTTTTCGTTAACTTGGTAGTGTCGTGATACGGAACCGGGGATTGCCGTGGTTGCCGAACATCTGGCAACAAATAGTAAACTGGAAACTGCAGAGCCTGGCGCGTTACCGACTGAGAATCCCTTCCCCCACTCTTTGGCAATTATATAATTATATTCTAGAGATCTTAATAGGATTTAAATTATATGCATTTTTTTTATCAGACAAATAATGTTAAGAAGAAAAAATATTTAGAATTAAACATACAGTTACCTTTCCGTTTTCAAACAAGTTGGCTGCCATTAGTATTTTACACGAACCTTCATTCCACACCATTGTCCAGAAGTCATTTACTGTGCAAGATTTTGGCCCTATTGAAAAGAATGAAAATTTGTTGTTATTAATATGAAAACTGAATCTACCGAGAATTTGATTTGTAACCGAATGAAACCTTTGTTAAGTATAAGACAAGAATTAATGAATAAACCTTGTTTGTAAAAGACAAGAATTGAAAAATGAAGTGCGATTTGTTCTTAAATATCTCTATCATTTAGATATAAACTACTCTTCACATTGGGTTTGTCCTCCAGTAAATATTCGTTTAGAGAAATAGGCTAAGGTAGGAATGGGCAGCCTACCGCCCCCCGCTTTGCAAGCAGGACAGGATTTACACATCTTGCGAACCTATACACGAAGTTGTAGTGCGGCCATATGTGCAGGAGTTTTTTTATTTCTTATATAGTTTCGAGCCCCGGGGTAAGGCATAGATTTTTGTACTGTTTTTTCTGTTGAGGTCCCCTCATCCTCACAGACCTTCTACTATGGCGTATATACCGACAGGCTCCTGTCACACAACTGTGGCAAGCAGCTGCTTGAGGGGATATTTTATTTATTTATTTTTTTAAATTAATATTATTTGCTTTCACAACCATAAAGAAATGAAATAATGTAATTGAAATTGATGTGTGAATTTTAATAAGTAATACAATTTTAAGAAATAATAAAATTAATGTGATGAATTAATTCGGCAGGAATCCTTCAGCTATAACAGTAGATAGTTCACTCCGTTTAGGTCCCTCACTGGATCTTAATGGAGTACATTTTATTGATTATTTGCACATTGAATTGCTTCTCCGATATAGCAGATTAGACTCAAAATTGTATTCTCGTAATTAGCCATTTTTAATATTTCTTCAAGCTGCTCTGGTGCGACTGCCACATCTTTCTGGTATTATTGCGCCAGGGTACACAACGACGTGGACTATTTCACCCATTGGGCCAGGGGTCAGTGGCACTCTCCATTCCAGAAGCGTCGATAACACATCGATTCGGTCTGTGCTTCAATATCAACCTCTTCTCTCCTAAGCTATAGGTTCTTCATCCTGGTCAAGCAATCTTAGCAGAAAAACTCTACAATTCCTAACCCAATAACAAATGTGTCTCGTATTCTTCAATCATGTATTTATTTTACAAAAAAAAATAAAGTAGTTGCCTTTGCAAGAAAGCTCCGCATAAAGCTGTAAATTGAATAATCTTTAGATACGTTGAAAAGAAAAGTAAAAACATTTTTTTTTATGGAGAAAGTTTATGTAGAACTTACCTTGGGTTGCGATGTATTTTTGGCGCTTTCCATAACCCTAGTAAAGGAAGTAAAATGATTAGCATATATTACGGCATCAGGAGTTTTTAATATTATTAATAATGATTTTTATTCGATCAGTCACAGTACATTTTAATGATACACATCTCATTAACTACTGTTCAAAATATTCAATATAGGATAGACAGAAACTATAATGCTTATCAGAAGTATCCATATATATATAGAAAAGGACAATAGCAATAATAAAAAGACCATGAAAAATTTGCATATTGAGAGGCACAATGAGCATTTGTTCTTATTGTGTTCATTCGCACTTGTTATATTATTTTTTACGACTCAAAGTTAGAATTAAACTCGAAATGAAACACAGGAAAAAATAATGAAGGCGGGAACCCTTTCTTTCACATATCCAGTAGATTCATACATTCCATTAGAAAAGATTTTAACCTCTTGTCACATATCCAGTAGATTCATACATTCCATTAGAAAAGATTTTAACCTCTTGAAATGAATTCCGTGTAATTATTCCTAATATTGTAAAGCACCAGTGGCGCACCCCGGGGTTTGGAGTGCTTCTTCGCCTCCCAAGAATTTCATATACTTTAATGCTATCATTTCAAGTTATTGTGAATATTCTATTAGTTTTGTTGCATTACTATCCACTCCAATTAAAAGTCATTTTTAGTTCGTTTTTAGAAAAAACGAGCTTCACTCTGTAGACATTCAACTTTTTGTTTTCAGAAATAAATTAAAAACTCTTTTCGGGTTGGATAGGTATTGATAAACTATTACGACTCATCCTTTTAGAATCTCCCAAATGTTTTGAGCCTTCTAAAGCTGGAAAAAATTCAAAATTTCAAAACTTTAAACTAATATCGCAAACGATCTATTTGGATTAGAAATTTGATATTTTAGTGATGGAGTATGATGATCATGGTGATGGAGTGTGATGGGCAGCAACACTTTCTCCCTTCACCCCCAGAGTGGGTGGGAAAATGCAATTTTTTGTTTTAAGAGATTAAAAACTTATTTTTGAATTGAATAGTATTAACGAAATATGATGTTTCATAATTTTCAAATCCTTTAAAATGGTTTAAAATACATCATTAGAGGACGATAAATGTAGAAAATGTAAAACTTGAACTATATTGCAAACGATATATTTATGCTACACACACCGGCCACTAAATTAGAAACCCTTATGCAGATGTACGTAAACGTCACTTGCGCAGCGTATATGCAAAACCACAGGTACATCACCACGTGATCTAGGCAACTATTTAAGACTGCTGCTCGTCAGTAATGTTTATCACAATGGGAAAAACAAAGGATCTTTCGGGGTTCAATAAAGGTCTTATTTTGGGTCCCCGTCTGGCTCAGCAGAGCTGACTGGTTTCTCAAAAGGTGAGATATCTCGGGTTTTTAATCGGTGGAAAAATAGCCCACATTGCTTGTCTAAGAGGTGTACATGTGGCGCGACGACAATCTGTCAGGAACGAGATCGCCGTCGTCCGAGAGGCGTATATACTGACAGGCTTGTTCTCATAACAGCATTGGAGAAGCAGGACTTCCTGTGTGCAGCAATTGACCGAAGCATTCAATGAAAGCTGTTTCCGACCCATATCTCAGCGAACTGTGCACAGGGAATTGAAGAGGATCTGTATTAGCAGTCGCATGCCTATACGGAAACCACTGATTTCTGTGAAGAACTGGAAAGTTCGTCTACAGTGGTGTCAGGAGCACCGTGACTGGACACTGAAAGATTGGAAAAAAGTCATTTGGTCCGACGAGTTGCGTACACCTTGTTCTGTACCGACGGTAGGCAGAGAGTTTGATGGGAGCCCCATGAAGCAATGGACCCAGCTTTGCCTTGTAAACACAACTCAAGATTCATGGTGGGGTCACGTTCTTTTGGTAGTACGGAATGGGTTCCCTGATATTACTGGAAGGTCGGGTGTCCTCCAAGGATTATTTGAACATTGTTGCCGATCAAGTCCATCCTACAATGTTGATTTTTTTATCCAGCAGGTGACGGCTGTTTCATGGACGACAATGCTAATCCATCGCGCAAGATGTGTTCAGCAGTGATTCAGCGAACATGACAGTGACTTCCACCATCTTCCTTGGTCACCACAAAGCCCGGATCTGAACCCCATTGAGAATGTATGGGACATGTTAGAAAAACAGACCCGGGAGCAAAGTCTCTTCCGTCAAATCTGATCCATTTAAAGGACTGTCTGGTAAACGCTTGGTATGCTGGAGAGGTAAAGGCACTCCAACACTTTGTGGAATCTATGCCAAACGGCATACGTGCTGTAATTCGGCCTAAAGGAGGCCTAACTCGGTATTGAATAAAAGTTTCTAATTCAGTGGCCAGTGTGCGTAGAAATTCTGATGGTGGAATGTGTTGATCAAAATCAGATACCCAGATAACTTACTAACAGAAGTGCAACTTCTTGTTGTTATATGAACTTTTATTTTTTGATTTTACTCTTGATTAAAATTCGACCGGTTGCTCTTTATTTTTAAAAAGTTAGTAATTAACTTTAAAATATTCAATAATATTTTAATGTAATAACTAATAATTTATATTAGATGTACTGACCGATTTGCCCCTTCGCTCTAAGAGATGTGAAAAAGCAACTTTTGTATTTTAAGGGATAAATGGAAAATTCTTTTTGTATTGCATAAGACTATGTGCATTTTTTCCAATCCCTCATAAGTACGAATTACTACCGTTAAGGGATTCAAAATTCGGAAAATAAAAAACTCCACTTTGTTTTAAAGCAAGCACCCCATGTTCGCCAGAGGCGGTACGTTTATTCTGCCAGTTTTCTGTAGGTTTCTTTAACGAACTTTATGAACTTTATTCTGCTAGTCATTTTTAATGAACGTTGCTCGATGCCTTCGGCTACAGAATAGAACCGTCGACTAGAGAATGCAGCCCCTATGTGGTACCACTGGGGTCTATCCATTTATCAAAGCTCGTAAACGTAAACGTCATTATGATTAGCTTAAAAATCTCTGGTTAATGTTGAAGAATTCCCCATTTATCCCTTAAAATTCAAAAGTTGCTTTTTCTCATCTCTTAGAGCAAAGGGGCAAATCGGTCATTCCTTTTTGGTAGTACGGAACGGATTCCGTACTACCAAAAGAACGCGACCCCCACCATGAACCTTGAGTTGTGTTACAAGGCAAGCTGGGTCCATTGCTTCATGCACCTGCCTTGGATTTCTTCATTTCCGATATTGAATTTTCACTATTTGTGGTTTTACTTAATTGGAACTTATTTTCTTTTTGATCAAGTTGTAAGGTTTCTTCTTCAAAATTCCTTTGAGGAAAACTTTTCCCGTATTCAGTAAAGATCCGAGGTAGTGTGTGTGTGTGTGTGTGTGGGGGGGGGGGGGGGGGTTCTTATTCGTTATTAGATCGATAGGAATTTGTAAGGGACTAAGATAATAGGAAAGATATGGAAATGGACAATATAGTGTTCCTCAATGCCGAAACTACAAGCAGGCTACAAACGAGTCGTAGAGAAAGGGTTACAGCTAAATGAAAAGGTCTTATTTTACTATCCATATATCACACCTAAGAGCCAAAACATTATGACCAGCGAACCCCGAAAGATCATTTGTTTTTCCATTGTGATCAACACTACTTACAATTACCGACGAACCCGTCTTTATGCAAATCGAAGCAACTGCAGGTAAACGACGGCGCCTGTGAAGGTCATGAAACGGTATAAATAACACCTGATACTGAGCTCTGTTAATCAGTGTTATTCTTGTTCTGCAGATGGGAAAGGCAGCGGACTTAAGTGAGTTTGACAAAGGCCAAATTGTAATGGCCAGACGACTTTTGGGGTGGTCACGGTCAGCCGTGTTTAGTACCTTCAAAAAGTGATACGAGGAGGGAAAAACCACGAACCGCCAGCAAGATGTGGGCCGACCACGGCTCATCGATGCTAGAGGCGAGCGAAGGCTATCCCGTATGGTATGAGCCAACATAAGGGATACTGTGGCGCAACTCGCCTATGATTTCAATGCTGGTGATGGGAGTAATGTGTCACAACACACGGTACATCGAACCCGGCTGAAAACGGGGCTCATAGTTGCAGGCCACTCCGAATGCCCATGGTAACCTGGGTTCACCATCGAAAGAGCCTACAATAAGCGCGCGAGCATCAAAACTGGACCTTGAATGATTGGAAGAAGGTCGTCTGCTCCGACGAATCTCGTTTCCTGTTGCACCATGTGGGCGGCCGGGTACGAGTGCGTCGTTTGCCTGAGGAAGTTTTGGAACCAGGATGCACCATGGGACGAAAACAAGTCGGTGGTGGAAGTGTAATACTTTGGGCAATATTATGCTGGGAAACCCTGGGTCCAGTCATTCATGTACAGGAAACTATGACGTCTACCACCTATCTAAACATCACTGCAGACCAGTCACATCCATTGATGGCAACGGTATATCCCTCTAGTAGTGCCTTCTTTCAGCAGGATAATGTGGTATGCCACACTGCCCGGATTGTTCGAGAATGGTTTGCGGAACATAAGGAAGACTTCCTGGTATTGCCCTGGCCTCCAAATTTCCCAGACATCAATCCAATCGAGCATCTGTGATTTGTATTGGAACAGCACATCCGATTTGCGGCGGCTCAACCACGTAACTTACAGAAGTTAAAAGATCTGCTGGTAACGTGTTGGTACTAGATACCACAAGGCACTTTTAGAAATCTTCTAGCATCCATGCCTCTCCGGGAAAGAGTTGTTTTGGTGGCATGTTGAGGACTAGCATCATATTAGGCAGGTGGTCATAATGATCTTCGGTGAAAAGAAAAATCATTGTTTCTCGTATAAGCATATTTCTAACATCATATTTAGCAGGTGGTCAATATTCTAACATCATATTTAGCAGGTGATCATAACGATCACAATGATCTTCGGTGTATGTCACATGAGATTATTATTGTAGACATTTACTCATCAATTAGCATAATGAGCATGAGAAAATATCCTTCGTTTTTCAATTTCTTCATAATAATGATTTAATGAGTTATGAAAGTTTACGTAAGTAAACTATTACGTAAAGATCAAGCTGAAAACTACTTGTTAAGAAGCTACAACAAACAACACAAATCGAAAGACAATCAGAAGAAAATGACGTCATCCTCCTAAATACACTGGTTTCCATAAATTAAGGAACAACCTTATGTTATGTAAATGGGAAGCTAACGTCGAAGTTCTGTAGTTTTTAGCTCTTTAGCTAAAATATATATATTTTGAAACACATAATAGCAGATATATATCTCAATCAAATATATCAATATCTAGATTTTCAAAATTCGTTCAGCATTTATTAAGTTATGAAAATTTTAATATTTGGAGATAACAATGCTAGTCACAAAAATTGAGTTCAGAAGTTAATGTTTTCCCAATCAAAACTTCATGAGGTTCACATTCCACCACCAACATTTCATAATTCTATCATTAATACATCGTTGTAATATTCGTTTGAAATTTTGGAATTTTCAATCTTTGTCACTGTTAAGTGGGCGCAATTATAATGTTCGAAAGATTCCGAAAGTGCGAACATAATATTTAATCAATTCCTATCTAACCCTAAAAGGATTTTTTCATTTATCTCTGAATAGAAACAATTATCTGCTAAAACAAAAAATGTTCCCCCCTTGGGTCTAACAGGTCAATTCGTTGTTACCAATGGAAACATCATGGCTTTCACATTCCACCACCAAAATGTTAAATTGCAGCTTAAATACGTCGTTTGAAATATTTGTTTAAAATTTTGGAAATTACAAATTTTTTCACCATTAGAAGGCGCAATTATATTTTTCGGATGAATCAAAAAGTATGATTCATAATATTTTATCAATTCCTATCTAACCCCAAAAGATTTTTTCATTTATCTCTAAAAACAAAAAAATTATCTGTTAAAACTAAAAAGATATGTTTTCCCACCCCCTCCGGATCTAAGGAGTCAACTCATTGCTTGCATTGGAAACATCGTGACATTCACATTCCACCACCGAAATTTCAAATTTCTAGCATAAATACATCGTTTGCAACATTCGTTTAAAAATTTTGGAATGTTCTCATTTTTCCACCGATGGAGGGCGTAATTATAGCTTTAGAGAGATTCGAAAAGTTCGTATCGTAATATTTCATCAATGCCTATCCAACATAAAAAGAATTTTCAATTTATCTCTGTAAACAAAAAACTTCGACGTCTACAGACAGACAGACAGACTCGTTTTCTTTGAAAACGAGATAAAAACGAAAAGAAAAGGCAAAAGCTCGTCCATTCCTCGAAATGTTTACCTCCATGGCAAAAGAGGTCGTACAAAGTAACAACAAACTTCTTTCGGGTTCTCTTTTAACTATAAGATCAACATCAATATAAAGCGAAAGGATATCTCGACTTCACGAATTTGTGTTTAGGAACAAAGGACAAGATTATCAGATGAAGCGGTCAATGCCATTTTTTTAAAATGTCATTAAAAACACAATGCGTAAGTAGTTGTTTTAACAAAAATTGCTCTACTACAAACTGAACACAAAAGATAAAATAATTTTGATTAATAATGGCATTTTTCGTTTTGTTTTATGATAAATATAGCAAACATATAAATGTTATGAAGAGATATATTTCGACGCATTTAATGAGTATTAAGGAAGATATCACTCTGAAGTTAACGTCGATCAATTTTAGAGGAAAAATTGTCTTGAGCCGGGTGGGATACGAAACCACGACCTCCTGATAGCATAGTTATGTTTTATAATAAATATAATAAGTATACAAATGTTTGTTTATAATTAAATATTTGTTATTTTTCTAGTAAGTATTTCTGTTATTTTAATAAAAGATTTGAGAAAAATCTTATAAAAAACAATTATTTTATAAACAATTTTTTTGGGAATTCTGGAGAATTATCTAGATTTCAGATATATGATTTCCGATTCTGGAGAATTTAAAATTGTTGAGCTGTCAGATATTCCTGCAGAAGAGCCATGCTCTGTGCACATTAAAGGACCCCCTAAATGTCCTTGAAGGAAGGCTACCATCTGCCTTCTAACAGTTATCCAGTGGATCTCTTACCCTAAACTTCACTTAGTCCTTGAGGTGTTTGTGACCCGGATATTTAGTCCACTGTGTGCATAAAAGTGTCACTCATCGAGAAAACACTCCAAACCATTGTGTTCAGAAAAATACCACAGAGGTAAAATTACGGAATTTAGTCTTGATATTTTACATTTTTTTCACAAATTTCTTTGTTTCTTATTGCATGTCATACCATCGCTCAAAAAAGTATCCGAACACTATGGTCGATTACAGAATTCAGAAAAAATATCTGGCAACGATTTTTTTAGAAATTAGTGATCTGGCAACCTTCGTGTTCACGTGACACGAAGGTTGCCAGATCACTAATTTCTAAAAAAATCGTTGCCAGATATTTTTTCTGAATTCTGTAATCGACCATAGTGTTCGGATACTTTTTTGAGCGGCTGTACATGAATTTATTTATTCGGTAGTGTTCACATACTTTCATTCAAATATACAAGAAATTACGATTGGTATGAGTGAAATAATGCTTAAAATATTAGATATCACTTGTGTCTGTGAGACCCCTTTCTTAAATCTTTTTGAAGTTAATACAAAGGAGTGGTCTAAGCGAAATTATATCAGGAGCAGTGGGGAAAAAGTTACTGAAAAGGAATGGGTTTCGGATTGCACTATTTAGGAGTAACTCAAGAGGTAAAATTGTCTCGGTCTGTAAAATAGCTTATTTGGAAAAAAAAAATTGTAAAAAATATTTTTATTGCCGAGTTTTTGTAGTGTTGCATAAATTTGATATTTTTTTTTATCAAATCTTCTGAGTAGATTGTGACTGCTTTCTTTTTCGGTAAAAGAGCATTTAGGATTTTTAGCTATTTCCTTGACTTTTATTTCTTTTATTTTGCTGTATTTATGATAATCGTAAACTAACAGATTAATCCCTAAACTTGCTTCGTTAACTTTCTCTTTAATTTCTCACCCTAAATATATTTTAGTTCAAACCAGTGAGATGTGTTTTACGTATAACAAAATTCGAAGTAGAAATTAGACAAGAAATGAGATTCAATAATATAAACTTACATCTATATAGTTAGCATTAATATAATTAGAATAAGGGTCGTTCGGTAGGGTTGGCAGAATAACTCTGCTATGATCATCTGCAATGAAAAAGAAGTAGATATTTAAATGGTTGTAAATAAATATCATAATATTCAATTATAATATCAGAGATTTATCATTTATTTAATTCTAAAAGTTATATCGATCATTATATAATTGATATAACCTTTAGAATATCAATCATCGGTTATTTGAATATCATTCATCGGGTTTTTTATCACCAGTTTGTTCATTTATAGTTCTACGTCTTATTCTTCCTATTATTATCCTCATCATATTTTTCAAACTGTAATAAATTTAACCATATTTTATCATAACTTTACGCATTTCTATCGTATTTTATTCTCAAAGTAAAGATCACCTTTTTAGAAATTATTTCGGTAAGTAATATTTAGAAATTATCTTACTGAGCAAACTACTAAAGAAAATAATTGTTTAAGGCAGAGTAAAATGCTTGTGCATATACACTCAGTGGTCATTGAATTATGACCACCCTGTCCATGTTATGTTAATGGGAAGCCAAATTCGAACCTCTATATCTTCTAAAATAAGTGTCATGATAATTTGGGACCAAACATAAATTAAAAGATCTTAATCAAGTCTATGTAAATGTCGATTTTCAAGAATATTCGCTTTATATTTAAAGAGTTATGAACATTTGAATATGTAGAAAAGAACAATTGAAAAATATTGAAAGAATTATTTACACAAACTTTTAAAATATACATCTGTTAAATGATTTAAAATAACACTTATTATTCAAATTAAACAAAAATTAACTTTTGGCGAATTCTTATATTTGGGATTAGCTGTTGTTAAATTCTCACTTCTATAACTCTTTACATTACGAAGCGAATATTTTTGAAAATCGACGTCTACATACACTTGATTAAGATCTTTAATTTATATTCAATCTCATATTCTCATAAAACGCTTAGTTTAGAAACTATAGAGTTTCGAATTTCACTTCCCATTGACATAAAGTGGAGGCTGGTGGACATAATTCAATGATCACTAATTGTCTGCAACTTGAAATTTAACCCCCTTTGTTTTTTTGTTACGTATTCTTTTCATTTATTATTTCAATTGTTTTTACACTCATATTTACAATTGTAAAGAGACATAAGATACTTTCCGATCACTATACACTGAGATGACAATTTATTAGGTACACTTACCTAATAGAGTGTTGTACCTCTTTTGACTTTCAGAATAGCTCGAATTCATCGGGACATGAAACTTAGAAGATGCTGGATGCATTGTGCAGGAATGTTGTATCCTGCGGAAATAATTGCGTCGTGCAGTTGCTGCAAACTGGACGGCGGTACAGTCTCGTAGCAAACAGGCCAATTTGCGATGAGACTTACCACCTAATCCCAAAGATGCTTGATAGGGTTTAGCTCTGGAGACTATGCGGGCCAATTAAGAAAGGAAAACTCTTTGACATGTTTCTGGAATCATTCCCTGACGATACGTGCCTTGTGAATAGGTGCGTTTTCATGCTAAACAGTTATCAGAGTGAGAATAAACTGTAGCCATGAAGGGATGAACTTGGTCAGAAACGATATTCAAATACGCCGTGGCATTCAGATGTCCTTCGATGAATATCAGGGAGCCTAATGTGCGCCAGGAAAACATTCCCCACATTATCACACCGCCACCACCAACCTGTACTGTTGACACCAGACCAGATACCTCCAATGGCTTCATGTTGCTTGCGCCAAATTCTGATCCGCCTATCCGTATGATCACGTATGAGTATGATGCTCTTGATTCGTCCGACAAGGCTATCTATTTCCAGTCCTCAACGGTCCAGTGTCGATGCTACTGCTTCCATTGGAGACGCACTTTCGTGTTCTTCGCTGACGACATCGGCACTCGATACGGTTGGCAGCTGTTGTTGCCCGTTTGAGACAAAGTCCGATACGTAGTGCGTTCGGAGATGATTTTCTGAACATCCTCCTCCTCCTCAAGCAGCCATGGGCTACGGAGGTCGAACCAGACCGTGAAATTTAATTCTCCAAGCTATTCTGTCCTAAGCTACATCTACTGCATCTGTCCACTGCACACCAATTCTAATAAGGTCCTGTTTGACATTGTCTGCCACCCACATCCTAGGTCTCCCCCTCTTTCTGAGGCCTTTGGGCACACTGTTCATAACCCTATTCGCCAATCTATAATTATCCAGACGGTCAACATGGCCAAACCAACGGAGTCTCTCTCTGCACAATATGCTGCTTAAAGGAGGTTGCAAACTCCTTTGCCTAACCTCAACATTAGTTACAAAGTTGAACCACCCAATGCCCAAGATACTGCCGGAAACATCTAGTTTCCTGTTATCTTGTTTACAAAGTGTCCATGTTTCACTACCATAACTAACCCTAGAAACAACCAAATTATTATACAGTCTAATTTTAGTCTTTAGATGTATACGCCTATTTCTCCACACTCTCCCTAGATTCTTAAAAGTCCCAGCAGCAATCCCTATTCGTCTGTTAATCTCATGCCACACATCACCAGTATCTGTTACATAGCTCCCAAGATAATTAAACTGTGACACCTACTCAAGACTGCAACCATTCAGATTAACTGAATCACAACCTGGTTGACCAATTTTCATCACTTTAGTTTTCTTTCTGTTTATAACGAATCCTACTCTACTACCAGTCTCATCAACAGCTCGAATGAAAGAGTTCATCTCATCAACAGCTCGAATGAAAGAGTTCATCTCATCAACATCATTTGCTAAAAAGGCTAAATCATCAGTATAATCTAATGTTTACATGTTGAAATGAAAACATTGCCTGTTTACAACATCACTGAAATGTTCAGCCCACCTAGCCATGACAGAATTCTCACCTTCTATAACCTTACCTTGTTTATCTTTCAATCCCTGTATACCTGTCCGTTTTCTACCACACAAAACATTAACTATCTGGTACAGCTCTCTGCTGTTGTGCTGTCTAACTGCTTCCTCGGCTTTGTCAGCCAAGCTATCAAGCCAAAAATTCTTATCAGCAGCTAACTGATCCTTTACACTTTTATTAAGCTCTTTGTAATGTTTCTATTAGGATTGGTAGGGTATTGATTAAGGACATTCTGGCAATTCTTTTTTTCTGAAATATGCTCAAGTGCCTTATCACTCAAATAATTCTGTCTCCTCTGCTCTTTTTTCCCTAAAAGAGTACTGTTAGTTTCCAAAAAAGCCTGTTTAAAATGGTTCCATTCTTCCTCAACTTCAGTGGTAAGCAAACCATGACTGTCATAATGACTTATTAACCTATCATGGTAAGCTTTAGCTGTAACTGTGTTTTTCAGAGCTTCAGTATTAAAGGTAAATTTTTTAACCCTAGCACAACAGTTTTTAAGTTTAAGTTGCAAGACACTTTTAACAAGGTAATGGTCAGATCCAATTTCAGCTCCCCTATATGACCTGGTATTCCTAACAGAACTAGCCCATTTGCTGTTAATTAATATGTAATCAATCATATTCTTATGCAGCCCATCAGGTGAAACCCATGTGTACTTTTGTATGTTGCGGTGTTTGTAGTAAGTGTTAGTTATTCTGAATCCATTGAGTATACTTATCTGTAGGAAACGTTGCCATTGCAGCTACCAATACCAAAAGGGCCTATCATCCCTCCCCATAGGTCAAAGTCAGTACCAACTTTGACATTGAAGTCACCTAGAACAAGAGTAATATCTCCTTTCTTGACAGAATTCAAAATATCCTGAAGTTGCCGTAAAACCTACCCTTCTCATCCTCATCGGCATCCTCAGTGGGACATAACAGCAGATAATAATCCTACTGTGATTTGTCTGGTTGTAGCCCCTTCTGTTCGCTTGCACGATTCTTGCCTGTTTCCTTTGACCCCTCTGATCCACAAACTGTTTTCGTCCACATGATTACTAATCGCAACTTCAACTCATCCAAAAATAAAAAAAAAGCCTCAAGCAGCTGCATGCCATTGAAGTCTGACAGTTTAACACGCTATAGAGAAGATCTGTGAGGAAAGGGACACCTCAATAGAAAGACAACACAAACATCAATGCTTTATCGGAGACTCGAACCCAGGTACATTTCATCATCAGCCAAGCGCACTAACTGCTCTGCCACCGGGAACTTATACAAGCACATAACTATAAATTCCCCCTCAAAAGCGCATTTAAGATATTATTTGCTAATACGGAAAGTAAGAGTTACATTCAAAATTGTGATTTAGATGAAAGCAAAATTTTCTGTGACTTACATGGCAGCATATTTCCATAGCGGTTTTTTGTTTTATTTTCCGGTATTCGTGCCGTTATGCAGGGAAAACTGTGACCTCTTGGGAGGGCCTATAAACAGAAAACAATGAAAAAAGGAACAAGAATCAAAAGTAAATATGTACTGTACTTAATGTTTTTTACTATAAATTTTATTGTTATTTTTGAAGTTGAGCCAGAATCTCTGAAAAATTTTATTTTCAAATATTCATACTTCACGCTTGATGACAAAAGAGATAGAAAGACCTGTAACAATCTATGGGATGGGATCATAATCCATACTTCTTGGTCAGGAATGCGTACAATTGTGTTGTTTCACCTTTGAACGGCGCTTTTTTCACACAATGGACTAAGTGACCAGGTCACAAAGCCCCAAGGACTCGGAGAAAGTTGTGGGAAAGGGACCCACTGAACAGCTGTTAGGAGACAGATGGAGTAACACCTCTACCCATGGTGTAAACATCTGTTAGCAGGCGATTGATTCTGCTCCCAATATTTGCAATAAAAATAGATGCATTACTAGTTTTAAGTTGGCTCTGTTACTATCTGTTATCAAGTTACTCTGGTAATTTCAAATTAAAGTTATATACTTCTCCAGAGCTGGATGAAATAAAGCATCACTGGAAAAAGTCGTGTTAGACAAGAAACATTTGAAAAAAAAATGTTGTCCTCAGTAGGATTCGAACTCCTGGAACTTTTAAGAATCTGTGGATAGCATGGAAAAGTAGGCTTATTTTCTGAAAGACAAAGGCTACAAATAGCTTTTGTCTTCAGAAAGGCAAAACCTTTCTGAAGTTGTATACGGTAGTGGAAGTTGTTTTTTTTAAAAACCATAACAGAAAACTTGTTTCAACTTATAAAATGCAGCATATTGATATTAGATGATTTGATGATATAAATAATGATGATGTTAGACAAAAGAGTCATCAACCTTATTTAAGAAGCTAATAGAAAGAATTGCGATAGTCTGAACATGTTACCTGAGCATGTATACGAAGAACTTTAACTAATAGAATTATGAACAGGGTGCCTAATGGCATGTGGAAAATGGGAATATATAGAATATGGAAGATAGACAATTTCATAAGGGCTTTTTAGAACTGAACTAAAGCGGAAAAATGTAGCAGATTTGTTTCCAGGATAAAACTATTTTGTAGATTCAGTTATAATAAGGTTGGATCTCCGTATTCTAAGGCTTACTGAAGATTGATTTTGAAGGAATTTAAATGGATGGATATTGAACTTATTATTTACTATATAGAATTTCTATAGATTGACAGTGGAGGAGGCTCAGTTGGTAGCGCCCCAGTCTCGTAATTCGCAGTTCCCAGGTTCGAGTCTCAGCTGGGCCAGCGTTGAGATATATCTCCACAAAGCTCCTCGGTCATTAAGGGACATTGATGGCCTTGGTAAAGGCCGCCGTCCGTTGGATGAGAACGTAAAGCCGTGGTCCGTATATGCAGGAGAGCCATACTCTGTGCACGTTAAAGTATACACTGGATGGCCTTGATGGGAGACTACCATCTGTCTCCTAACAACTGTCAAGTGGGTCCGTTTCCTCAAACATTCTCGGGGCCTTGTAACTTCACCATTTAGCCCATTGTGTGCAAAAAAATGTCGCACAGAGGAAAAAACAATCCAACTCGTACATTGTAACAAGTAATCATTTGGGAAAGAAAAACACTATTATACAGTTCAAATGTTATTTTACGAGAAATGCTCATTAAGATTTCAGTTTGTTTTTATGGGAAAACCCCATAAAACTCATTAATAAATGAAACCGTCTCTTTTTCTTATTGTAAAAACCAATGAAAGCTTTTCGATCGTATTTTAGTTGAGTTATTTTTTATGAATATCACTAAGAGAGACTTACCAGATATTCCTTCCTAATTTCTCCCGTTGCTAACATACATTTAACAGTGCTTTCAAGATTTTTTACTGCTATTCGATGAGTTAGTTCCTCACTCAGCGATTCTGTATCTATTCTATCCATTTGATCCAGGGCAGAATTAGAAGCTACAAAACATCTTTGCGATGACTCTTGGGAATAATAAAGTCATATAAATATCAATAAACATGCACAAGTTTAAAAATTCAATATTGGTATTTATTTCTAAAAATATTTATTCTTTAATACACTGCTCATCGAAATTAAAGCATCAATTAGGAAATCATACTAAAATAAGCTTTTTTGAGAAAATGTAATTGAAGATAAATTAAAGATCTCAAGCAAGTCTACCTAAATTTCTATTTTCAACAATATTCGCTCTGTATTTAAAAAGTTATGGAAGTTTGAATATTTAGTAGCAAAAACACAAGTCAAGGAAATTGAAAAATATCGAGAGAATTATTTACACAAACTTTTTAAATATACATACATTTCTTGTATTAAATGGTTTGAAATAATGCTTTTTATTCAAATTATAATTATCTTTTGATGTAAACGCTAATGTTTGGCATTGTTATTGTTAAATATTGAAACTATAAAAAGATTATCTCTGAAGAAACGAAGGTCTAACAGGGAACCTGTAGGCATAATACATTATATGGGATTTCTGTAAATAAGTCGACACCTCAGAAGGTAAACACTATGCATCATTAATAAATATCCATGCTTTATCCTTAACTTGAACTCATATCCCCTGTACTCTGCAACTAAGCTTGCTAACCAGAGACACTAGCCGAACCCTAGCCCGGCTGGGTACATGCTTAGTGATAATTTAAATTTCTAAATTTTGCCAGAAATTGTTAAAACAATAAAAGGATAAAGTTAAACAATTTCTTTGGATCACGTTTTCAGCCGTTTAATCAGAGTTTGTTAATTAAAATTAATAAATACTATTCACCTTTTGATTGTTTTTAAGATATTCTGTCCTATTAACGAATCATCTTTAACTTCTATAAGTATGCTGCTCAAGAATTTCAGCTTCTAGGAATTATTTTTAGTATTTATACTTCCAAATAATATTGAGATTTCACTGATGGGTTTGAATAGGAGTGGGATGGGTGGCTTCCATCTGTCTCCTAACAGTTATTATTCAGAGGATCCTCTTTCCCAACATTCTCTGACCCTTTTAGTCCTCGTGACTTTGTCATTTAGCCCACTGTCTGTTAAAAATATCGCTCAGATAGAAAACAATCCAACGTTTCCAATTTTGTCTTTGTATATTGAAATCATTTTTGAAGACTGTATATATTGACCTATAACACCAAATATTATAAACTGGTTAAAGGAATGAATTTGTATGTATACACCGCCTTGCAATTTAAACGGAAATAATATGAAAAAAGTTGTAAAGTTGATGAGGAATTGTCTGTAGAAATGTTCAATTAATATTGAAAGTATAACAAATGTTCTATCATCCTATCCCTGAAAATGTGACAATAATCTCAAAATGATCAAAAGTGTATCACAGTTGTTATAGATATTGAAGGCTAATAAGGGGTGTGTGATCTTTCACAGCAATAAAAGCCTCACAAAGGTGCCTCACACCGTGCTTGAGATATCTAAAATTGAGTATGAGGTGCCATTCATGTACAAGGGACACTTGCAACTCGTGATTGGTAAAACTCGTATGAGGGAAATCAAGGTATGCGACACGCTTTGGTAGAGCATTCAAAACATGCTTCATGTCAGGCATTGTCAACGTTTCCTAAATTTGCATAGCTGGGGACTGTTTTTTTTCCTCACTTTTTTGCGATGTAACAAAATATATAAGATAAGAAATAGTGGGAAAAAATAAAGAATGATTTTTCACTCTTTATTCAATCTCATAACAAGAAGTCATTTGTTATATGTTCATTCTATATCTTTTTAAATACCGAAAAAGAGAAAACTAAGAAAAAAATACGAAATATATGGTGGACACCAGTCCTCTCTTGCTGGTGAATGTGGCGAGGATATAATAAGATTAGGTGATTATTTATATAATTTCTAAGGACCAGTATCGGGCTGTGGACCACAGTTTGAGGAACGATGATCTATGCAACTGATATCGAGAGAACATGGTGACTACTCAGTATGACTAATGATGTTCACCTATAAATATTGGTCTACCTTTGTGGGGAAGATCATTATCATCCTGCGAAATGAATGTGCCCCTTATTGCACCTGCATAAGGTCACAGCTAGGAATGGAGCCTCTGCCTCACTGAGCCGTCATCGTATTGGTAGGAAGATCCATGTAACTACACTGCTCACAAAAATTAGGGATTATTTCAAAATGAATATGAAGCGATAAAAAAAAGAAGCATTTGAATTGTTTTTATTAAACAAGAACATCAGAAAAGCAAACGACAAGTCAAAGAAAGTTGTTCGATTATGCAAATGAGATGCAAAACCAACTTTGACGTCATTGGTGAAAATGCACTATGCAAAAGGCTGAAAGTACTGGAGTATCTGCACGTTCCCTGACCTTGAAAGTGCACATCCTACAATTTCCCAGCCCTTGCAATGCCCCTGCAACACGATTTGCCCGAATGCGAAGCCTGGAGAGCCATAGGACGTCTTGAAGCTGGTCAAACAGAGAAGACAGTGGAACTTGGAGAATCCAAAAGCGTGATTAGCAGACTGTGGAATCGCTTTCAAGAGACTGGCACAGTACGAAGAGGACGAGGGCAGGGTCGCCCATCTGCCACAACATCAAGAGATGACCGCTACTTGACCTTACTGGCAAGAAGAAACAGGCGCAGCAATGCAACAGAGCTATGGGGACAGTTTCTTGCTGCCACTAGACGACGGATATGCACCCAGATCATATGAAATCGGCTCCATCGTGTTGGACTGCATGCCCGGCGACCAATGGTATGCATTCCGTTATCTGCTGAACACCGTAGGACCCGTAGAAGGGGGCTGATGAGCATCGTCATTGGATCCGTGAGGAGTGGTCAACTGTCCTCTTCTCTCATGAGTCACTGTTCGGTCTGCAGCCTGACAATCATCGTGTCCTGATATGGTGTGAACGAGGAACACGGGAGAATCCACGTTTCATGCGAGAAAGGGACTCCTTCAGTGGTGGTGGAATCATGGTGTGGGCTGGCATCTGCATTGGTGGTCGTACCGACCTCCACGTCATCAGAAACGGATCGTTGACTGCTGTAAGATATCGAAATGAGGTCCTGCACCCTATAGTGTTACCCTATGCTGGAGCAGTTGGAAACAACTTTCTTTTCATGGACAATAATGCAAGGCCTCACCGTGCGCATCTCGTCAACAACATGCTTCAGGAGGCAGGAATCAAACGCATGGACTGGCCTTCACGTTCTCCAGACCTGAATCCCATTGAACATGCTTGGGATGCACTGGGAAGACGTCTGGCAACCCGTCCAATGCCTCCCACAACACTTCTTGAGCTGGACGTTGCCCTGGAGCAAGAGAGGCAGAGGATCCCACAAGAACTGCTGTCCATGCCCCATCTCTGTCAGTGTGTTTTGGCAGTCTTGGGTGACCATACACCCTACTGAACAGTCAATGTGTGGCACTCTCGTCCAGTTTGACAAGCTTCTGTTCACCCCCACCAATATGTCACTTGCTACTCAATCACGACAATTGAGTTTGCATCTCATTTGCATAATCGAACAACTTTCTTTGACTTGTCGTTTGCTTTTCTGATGTTCTTGTTTAATAAAAACAATTCAAATGCTTCTTTTTTTATCGCTTCATATTCATTTTGAAATATCCCCTAATTTTTGTGAGCAGTGTATCTAGGGAAATGCCTTCCCGGATGGTAATGCTATCCGTTCCATAAATATCTCTCTTGATGACGTTTGAAGGATGATGGAATGTCCCTCGTTCCCTCCAGTAACAGTGGAATTATCAGTAAAGAGTATTGATTTCAATCACGACCGTGTTTGGCCCCTATTCAATCGCTCTCTTCTGTGGGCCCTGGGTGACCATACACCCTACTGAATGACCAATATCTCTCAATTTTGTTATACTGATATTTCACTGTATTACGAAATTCCCTTCAAATTTCAAGGCAATCTACGTTTTACGATTGTGTCAGAATTTTCCTTTTCGCTAACTGAGCTTCAACTGAGGAATTATCGAAATAGTCAGGATCCGAGCAGATCAGACATATATTTTGAACTCCGCCTCGAAAATTTAAGTCCGAATTCATCTCTATTGCTAAGTATATGGTCCTAGATTACTGATCTGCAAAATGACAAATTCGATCATGACGAGCACGACCAAATTAAATGAATTATAAAGTAGTTTACCACTACTAACCTTTCGGAGGAAATATCTTCTGGCAAATTGTCATACGACTTTTGAAGTTTTCCCATGCTTTGGGTCTTTTGCTGTAAAGTAAAAGAGCATTTGGTAAATTATTATATTATTCTTCCATACATAAATATTATGCCATTCTCTTTCGTACTGTTAATTTACTAATAAATATAAAATAAACATTTCCTAAAGCAACTGCTTGCCACAGAGGTCTGACAGGAGCCTGTCAGTTTATATGCCATAGTCGAAGGTCTGTGAGGATGGCGGGACCTCAGCAGAAAGATACCACAAACATCCATACCTTACCCGAAGCTCGAACCAGGTCCCTTAGATCAGTAGCCAAGCGCGCTAACCAAGCAGGAGCAAAAGAGGTTTGCTATCTGACATGAACAGCATTGGCAGTTATGAACCACATAATTAGAATTTCCTAGTAAACGTATTTAATATAAAATGGTAAAATTTTGAGTGGGTGGAATATTTACGAAGAGTGTGATAGAGGGGCCTTCTCGGGATCCAAATTCTGTTACCAGTGCGTCTTTACGATAAAGATAGAGATGAGTTCGGATCAATTTTTTTGAGCCCGAGACCGATTTGGAGAAGAATTTTTCACACACATCATGACATGGGTTAATGCCATGTCATGATGCAATGTGGAAAAACATAAAACACACGTTTGCCGTTATCAGGATATGTGCAGCGGTGTTGTAAGCAATGTAAAAGGCAGCGCATGCGTAGCTCCAGTATACAATGACGTTATGTACCTACTTTTAGTCCTTACAAATGGCAAAGGGTATGTCACAATGGCGACGCAAAATGTGTGCATTTGTTCCATCATGATGTACAAATCAGAAAGGATGTCAGTGTCCAAGAGTGTTTGTGTAAATTGTGCAAAGCTTATGGGGACAAAGTCAGCTCTAAAAGTACTTGTTACATGAGAGTTGGGTTGTTTTACCACTGAGCGGCACTTTTTTTGCACACCATGGGCTAAATGGCCAGGTCACATGAACCCCGAAGGCTCGAAGAAGGTTGGGGGAGGGGACCCACTGGAACAGCTGTTGGGAGACAGATGGTAGCCTCCTGTTAAGGCCATCCAGCGTGTTCTTTTAACGTGCATAGGGTATGGCTCTCCCAAACACGGGACCACGGCTTAACGTCCCATCCGACGGGCGGCTGCCTTTCCAAGCCCATCGGTGTCCCCTACTGACTGTGGGCAGAGAGGGGATTTTTGCGGAGATAAATCTCAACGCTAACCCAGCTGGGATTCGAACCTGGGAACTGCAGATTACAAGTCTGGCGCGCTACCGACTGAGCCACCCCCGCCCCTTACTGGAGGTACGAGAAATTTCAGTCAGGTGACTTTCAGCTCGGAAATTAACCTCGAAGCGGCTTTAGTCAGTGGAGTTGAATGATAACCGTTTAAAGGCACTGATGAATGAAAATCCACGTCGGACATTCAGGTAATTGGCATAGCTACTGAACGCTAATCAGTCCTCTGTCGTTTATCATTTGCAAAAGTTGGGCTATGTGTCAAAACTAGATACCTGGATCCGACATCAATTGTCATAACAGAACATGGTGGGCTTGCTACAGTGCATGGGCTTCATTGCCTGCTCTGCAAAAGGCCGGTGATTTTCTTGACAGAATAATCACAGGGGATGAAAAGTGGATAATTTATGATAACGTTATCTGTAAAAGATCATGGTGTCAAGCATGAGAATCGTCACAGACTCCAGCAAAACCGCAATTACATTCTGTAAGGTGATGCTCAGTTGCTGGTAGGCAACGCAAAACCCCGTGTTGCATTACAGACAGAGCAAAAGCTGTAACAATTAGGCTAATTTCCATGTTTTCCGGACCTGGCACCCCCAGAGTTCTATCTGTTCCAATCCGTGAGCAATTTCATTTCTGATAGAAAATTTCGGAATGAAGATGAGGTGAAAGAAGCTATTGCAGACTTCGTTGCCACGAAGGACAAGATTTTCTACAGGAATGGTATATAAAAATTTGTAGATAATTGGAACATGGTCATATCTACTAATGGGAATTAGTTCTTGATTAAATAACACTTTGGTTAATCATGGGATAGATTGTTCTTGCATGTCTCGTGTTTTCTTGTTACTTTTGCCTTAATGCTTAAATTATGTAATTATGCATCAACCATATTTAGGGTTGATACATAATTTGTATGGCATAGATATATAACACTGCAGGAAATAAAAAATGCAACACCTGGATGAAGTTATGCAAATGTGACGAAATTTGTGGAGGCGTAGTATATGGAAATGCATAGAAATGATTAGGTTTGCAGAACGATTGAAACGATTTGATAGGCGCGAGCTGACGTCACAGGTGCGGAAGGGCCAAACACAAATAAAGGCACCAAAGCTCCCTGGTTGACAAAACGTTGGAAAATTGTTCTAAACCGCTAAAGATGCCCTTACGCAGACGTCGACAGCCGTTCCAACAGCTGCTTTGTTTTACTTTTTCGGGGTGGAAGAATCATCGGCCTTAGAGAAGCTGGTTTGTCGTACAGAGATGTGGCCAACAAGCTTGGCCACAGTCCCAGGACCATCGTACACATATAGCATCAGTGAGTTCAAGAAGGATCCAGCACACGCCGACAAGGATCAGGAAGACGTCATATGACCACAGAGCGACAGGACCGCCATTTGCGATGCATAGCATTATGTAACAGATTCGCGGCTACAACGCAACTGTAAAAGGACTGGCAACAGATAACACTTCCAATACCTACCAGGCGGACGGTAAACAACAGGTTTTTACAGTTTTCATTGCAAGCCTATTGTCCGGCACTGCATTTGCCCCTCACATCTGCCCACATGCAAGCACGTCTTCAATGGTGTCGACTCAGACAGAACTGGGACGAAAAAAGAGTGGAGTACCGTGGTGTTTAGTGACGAATCTCGTTTTTATCTTGGTCATCACGATGGTAGACAACATGTTCGCCGTCACCCAGGAAAAAGGAAAGCCACCCAGTGCGTGCAACATCGTCACACAGCTCCATCACCTGGTGTCTTGGTGTGGGGTGCCATTAGTCGGACATCTCGGTCTGAACTGGTCATCATAAGAGGTTATCTAACTGCCCAATGATGTGTTACCAACATTTGCAGCCAGTGGCTATCCCATTTATTCAGCAACATGGAATCTTTTACCAGCAAGGTAATGCCCATCCCCACACAGCCTACATTAGTCTGCAGTATCTACACGAGCAAAACGTTCAGGTACTACCATGGCCAGCACGCTCGCCAGAGCTTTCACCTATTGAACACATCTGGGATCTGATGGGTCGACAGCTTCACAACAACCAAGAAGTGCGCCAATCACTGTCTCTGAAATGGAACATCACCTTCGCCCTATTTAGCAGGAGAACATTATAGAACTGTATGACAGCCTTACCCACCATGTTCATGAATTCATTGCTGCGTGGGGCAGCTCAGCATCATACGGGATAATTTTCCATATTTTTTTTGTAATGTAATCAATCACACATCTCAGTATATACTAATAGCTTGTTTCAATAAAATGGCATTGATCCTACTAGGCGTTGCAATTTTTTTCCCTTGTAGTATATATATATATTCCTACTATATACAGGGTTGATGCACCATTATAATATAAGAAAGGAAATAAATGATTCATTCATCCATTCATTTATTAAAGATAGAGAATATGGAAACATAAAGCTTGAAATTTAATTTATGCTGAGCCCGAGTCCGAACTTTAATGACACACCTAAAAACGATTCCAGTCTTCAAAATGTCTATCTTAAGTAACAGGTAGACCATCTCTGACATCTATGCAATTATTCTTATGAAGCATTACAGCTACTTAACACAAAAGGAGCAAAGAGCTAGGACTACTTACCAGTATAAAAGAATCACAACTATGACAAAGATAATAGCAAGTGGCACAAATATCGCAGCAACAATTCCCATATAACTTTCTTCCTTCTTTCCGGGTTCTGCTTGCTGATTAACTGAAAAAATTATAACAGTATCTGCATGTTGGAAATAATCAATACTTAAGGTATGACTTTTTTTCAGGTTTTACTCGATTTCACCCCTATTCTTACCCCCCAAACAGCAGACTACGTATTCGGCTTAAAACCGAAGAAACTCGGAAAAATATGCAATTTCTTAATAGTTTGATGCTCTTTCACAAA
This sequence comes from Ryuthela nishihirai, assembly GCA_038380435.1. Taxonomy (NCBI): domain Eukaryota; kingdom Metazoa; phylum Arthropoda; class Arachnida; order Araneae; family Heptathelidae; genus Ryuthela; species Ryuthela nishihirai. The sequence goes on from JAWZYU010000019.1 coordinate 22,003,234, forward strand.
AAAAAGATTGAGTTAGAATATTGTCTTTTTTGTCTGAGTTTGCCATTTGCCAATTTTACGCGTAGGGTTTAGGCGTAGAAAAGGTAAGAGAATGAATTGTTACTCTTATGTGTCAGTGCTCGCCTACTGCTAAAGCAAGATGTGGGACATCGCATTACATTAAAATATTACAGGCCGTTTTGCAATAATGAATTGTTTCCAAAATACTATACACTAAGTGAAAATGAAAGTGTCATACTAATGTGGGAGAAATTTGCTTTTTCGTTCCTGATATACTTCAGAACAGCAAAATATCGAAAAAAAAATTTAAAGAAAATTGTTTTTAATAATAAAAATATTGTATATACTTTTAAATCATTACAGGTAATGTAAAAACAATTTATAAATGAATATTTGCTGTGAATTTAAAAGAATTACACCGAAGAGTTTGTGTAGAAGCAATCTCTATAAGAAACATAGGCAATGCATATGCTATTATATCTAAAGAAAAAAATTATACATGAAAATTTGCATATTATTTTATCGACCTGATTTCAACCCAAATTTGAATACAAAATAACCCTGAATAGAGTTTTTTTTAAACCCAAAAGAGTCATACCCTATTGATGATACGTAGTTAATAAATGAGGTTGCTTCAAAAAGGTAATAAACGTAAGTAGTAGGTCCTACTGATTGGCGTGTTGACCTTGAAAAGACCTCCTGAGCATAGAAATAGGTTTAGAGAAGTTTCGCTAAGTTTCTGTTGCTAGGTTTCCTACATTTTAGGAGGGGCGTGTCCGAAATGACTTCATCGCTGAAAGCTTGAGAGGCCTTAACTACAGATTTATTTTTCTGAGAGTTCGACATCCTAGGATGGGTCTACAAATTTTATGGGTTAACCCCCTTTTCCCCCCTTCACGAAGGCTTCACACTGGTGGTCTCTAAACGCGATAGCGCCAGTGAAAATGTCAGTACTGAAAGGTAGGTTAACGGTCCAGATTCTATTGTTGTTATTTTTTCTTGAGTGTCATTCCTATTCTGGAAGGTCCCCTCTGTCAAGAGCGAGGTGCTTTGAGAAGCATTGGGAAGGGGTATTGTACTTAGGAAACATAACAGCTCCCTACGACAATGCTCTTGAAGGAAGCGTGTCTATGAATAGTCACTGTGGACGAATTGCTTCGAGGTCGGTTCTGTTGACAAAATAAATATAGTCGACGCATTACCTGCTACTTAGACAGGTAAGACTAATAATAGGGAGGACGACATTACCTTTTGGGGTCCCTGCAGTAAGGGTTGCATTGTTCAAGTCGTAAACGTGAAAATAAGCGTTAATCTAACATCCCAAGGAGGTGTAGATTAACTGAACAGTTCCCATACCTGTCGTCTAGTCCCAGTGTGTAGTCTCTGAACAGTTCCCATACCTGTCGTCTAGTATCTGATTGGTAACGAAAAAGTCCCGTAACTCACTTCACCAAAGGAGAGGGAGGAAGAAAGTGTTCGCTGGAGGCCGGGTGCAGTAGGTAATACAAGTGGATGCACAGTAAACCAGGATGCTGAATGACATAATGTGAGAGGGCTAAAGGAGGTGTGTCAGAAAGCCTGTTCTGTCGAGAAAAAATTATAGGGGACTGACACTTAGCTAGGTATGTGCACTGATAACAATGTCTTTTAAGGACATTACTTGTTACCGAATCTTACCAAACAACACATTCCGTTTAAGAGAAGGGAGGCTACTGACAATGAATGGGACTCTTGGGTTGGCGATAAGAAAGCCCCAAGGGTAGCTCTTCCCGTCCGAGCGTTGGTCCATTACAACAGAAGCGGGGGAGGTAACAAAAAACCCTTAACTCTCGTCGGGGAGAATGCGTCCCTTCACCTGCTGTACACTTGCAAATAAGCGGTTTGCAATGACAAAGACGGCGTGGAAATGCAGCAGTTATTCGGGAAACAGGATTGTAACGAAGCATTAGTAGTAGGTAAGACCCCAAGGCATCGAAAGGGAACAGCCTTAACTTAACGCGGACCAAGTCTGACAGATACATCAATAGATTTCAAAATAGATTTAAAACAACAGACAAGGAAATTTTGCATAACTCAAGACGAAGAAAGTTTTTATTAAAATTGAAGCACACATATAGAATAAAAGTGGAAAACACTTACGCGTTTTACGAAAAATTAATTTGTAATCAGGCTTTTAGAACGATTAACAGGTTCACATAATGCTTCAAAAGAGGTGCAAAGGACAAAAGTCATAACTAAAATGCAAAAGATGAAAACGTTTAACCAATAAAGTGAAAAGGCATAAAGGAGTCTTTGGGAAAAAAGCACGACCTAATATAAGGTACGCGAAATAGAAACTCTGTTCAAGATTAAAAACAGGACAATCAAGTAAAGTATGTTTAACGGGGTCACACTTATGCACCCTACGTAATAAAACTGACTTTTACGGTGAATTGCATTACTGAAAAGATTTTAATCCCGCACTGCAACTTCCGAAATAGTGAGGTTTACGGTTTGAAAAAGAGGCTGATTTTACCCTGCAGAATCATTCCTTGCGAGCCCAAGTGCACCAGGGGTGTGCATACAGGTAAATTTCCAGTCTTGATTTAATTCATATTTCGCAGGGGAGACAAATAGTTTTTCACCATAACACGTTTGATATAGAGGTGACATAAAACTTCGGTACCGAAGCAAAAGTCTAGTTAAAATGCAAAATGATGGAAGCATTAAACCGAAAAAGATAAAAATGCAGGAAATCAAACGGTAAAATTCCAGTAAAGGTATAAAGGAGTCTTTGGGAAAAAAGCACACAAAATAAAACTCCTTTCCAGATTAAAAGCAGAACGCTCAAGTAAAATATGTTTAATGGTGTCATACTTAGGACCCCGCCGTAATAAACGAATGACCGGAAACAACTACCTCCTAGAGAAAACATGACGGCACTTATAATAACAAAAGGAATAAATATTTTTCCGAAGTAAATAGACAATTTTTAAAATACAAAACTCCTCAGGAGTCAAAGCGCATTTGTGGAGATATTAAGAAAACATAGAGTATTTTAAAGCAACAGGCCCAGCTTAACTCTGACATATAATAAATCCGTTAACAATATGAGTCAAAAAGTATATTTAGACACTATAATCATGCAAGACATAATCACTATAACATATTTTCTACATTTTGTGCGAGTATCCATTTCATAATTAATTTTTAAAAAAGATTTCTTTATATCTTATCGTTATGTTCTATCATTCTTATGTTATGAGGTTTGACAATGATCTCAAAACGTATTGATTATGATGTTAATAAAACTGATTTTCCCCACTGTCACGTACGTTGGACAATAGAGGATTCAACATTTTGAAAGAGTAATTGATTTTTCCGTCAGAATCACGAGAGCAGTGCATATGGTTAAAATTTTAATTCATGCTACGCAGGCGAGGCAAATAGGTATTTCCCTATAACATACCACCCCAGGGGCTAAAAAATCTTTCTCAAACAGTATAATTTTGATGAAGGATCCTGTATCGAAGACGGATTGCTTTCTCTACAACGATCCACCCCATGGGCTAAGGAATCTTTCTCAAACCCATTCACAGCGTGTTTTTTCACGGATCGCTACTCGATAGATTAAAATGAGCCAAAGGAGTGCACACGTCTTTGTACGAAATCGTTTATAATATTACCTCTAAAGTTGGACTGAAAAAAGCGAAGGCTCTCTGGTTGAATATATAGACGATAATACACTCTCTCATCGTTAAAATCAAACGTTACCAAGGATATTAATATACTGTTAGATGTTTTGGTTCTGCTAACACGGTGTAAAATACGTTTACCTATTAACAGCTGAATCAGGAAAAGACATAATTATTCGATGTAATGATTTTGGAAAACAATCTAGGACTATGTTACAGAAAGCTGTGACCGAGGTGTGATTGCTGCACTTTATATTGTAAATAAAACTGCTATCCATGAGCGTAAGTAAAATTTTCAAATCAGACATGTAAATTGGTAACATTGAGATAAAATAGTAACTTTCAAAACATTTATTTTAGCATTCGCGGTAAATGATAGTCAGAATTTAAAACATATTACGCAAGAAGGAGGACACGGAGCCCTTTTTACCTGGTTTCTCTCTCCGTAGGTCAACGTTGTTGTTGTTGTTTAACGTTACGTGGCATTGAGAGGTCCTTCTACAGGCTTTCTCAGAATGATAATTTTCGAAAACCCTTAAAATAGCATCTTAGCAAAAAGTTTAGACATCGAAGACTGGTCGTTTTCTCCACAACAGGGGCTGGCGCTAAGGGTGGTGTGATCTCCGAGATGGAGCACTTTCCCGCAATATACCACCCCAGGGGTTAAAGGATCTTTTTAAAAACCCATCCCGTGTAACTTTAACGGCGCGCATTCCTACAATACACCACCCCAGAGGTTCCTCAAACCCATCCACAGCGTGTTATTCTAGGATGTGTCATGGGTCGATATGAGGGTAAACAACTGTTCACCCACGAAACCGACTTCCATATTCTTAGGTGGTAGTGGAAACTGAAAAAAGCATTCAAAGTCCATATTGGGATATACAACCTCTCCTGATTTAAATGAAAGCGACATAAATATACAAACACTATATACCTTTCCTGCTGATTGAAATCAAATAGCATCCATATACAAACGCTATATTCACTCTCTGCTGATCAAAGGAATATTAATATACATTCTCTGGTGAGTAATATGGCTCGTACGCCTATAGATGCCTATGAAATTATATGAACAGCCAAGGGTACACTATAAGATATTATGGCTGAGGTCTTGGTCGTTGCCCATGCACTCAGGGGTTAACAGTAAAGTCAGTTTAAAACAACAGTATAATTGTCTGTGTGTTTTGACATCTGATTTTTACCAAACGTATTAAAGTAAAAAAATTGGAGGCGTCCTTGGTCACATGTCTGGACGGTAGCCTTGAAAGTCCCTCACAGGGGAGAATTTGAAAAAATCCAAGTCATGAATGTTTTACCCAGAATTATGGGGTATGCGGCTTTTCACTCTAGATAGCCCTGGATGGTTATTTCTAAGTAGTAATGACAAATATTCTGATAAAAATCAGGAAGCCTTGTTATAAGCTAAGTATGGCGAAATTTCTTTTGACTTTCAAGCAAACTCTATCGAGTGATATCACTTCTTTAAATTCAGAAACTACATTAGAATATTGAAACGTTTGAGTGTGTAACTTGTCATTTTGTTTATATGTATTATGCAATTCCTGTAAATATATTTGTACTATTCTCAATGTGCTGGGGTGCCAAGCCACTTGAACGTTTAATATCCAGAATTACCTTACCCCTGCATGGGTTATGATTATTTTGACAATCTTTGTTTTGATCCACGGATAAAACCTTGTACAAATAATTCATGGCGAGATATACGCTCTAAATCTTAACTGGTTATTCTATCGCAAATCATTTTAGGTAACGCAGGATTACCGGGATCTAAAGTTTATGTCGGCGAATAAAAGTATTTACAAATTAGAAAATGCACCGCCATACTTCAAAAATATTTTGTTATCGCACTGGGATGCAAAATGATCATTTTCTCGGCAAAGGACTTATTAATGAAAGTATGCACCCTGCAATTGGTCAAGATTTGAGGTAAGGTGAAAAATAGCGTTTTCTAGTCTCGAATTTTGGAACATTTCGAAAATGATGAGCAACATTTTAAATTTGCGAGGTCTCATTTTTAGAATGAATGCTAATTAGGTGAAACTGTTTTCTAATTTAACCACTTTATTTCTCTGACTTATTATACTAAATCGTTACTATTGACCAGATGTAGTGTTTGAAAACCATATGGATTGCGCTATTAGTAAAATTGTGTTATAAGACTTTACTGCGAACACTTGCATATCGTGAGTGAAATATTGTATGGAAAATTACAACCGCAAACGAGTCATACTTTTTGGGGGTTATTATTATTTATAACACACTTGTAAGAAATATTTTGTGTATTATATATGTTTTTTGTTCATGTTGGAAGAAAATTTTAGATTCTAATTTCCTGCGAAGAAATGAAATTTTATTTCTCTTGCAGAAACTTACAAAGGTAACAGTGTTTTGGAATCGAAGTTTACCCATAATTACTATTCTAAATGACATTTGAAGCTAATTTGTTCTAAAAAAGATTAACGCAGTTAATATTAAGTTGAAAGGTTTACAACAACCTGAAGCCTAAACCATTTGCAAACTAGTGAAACAAAGTAGAATACGACTGACATTCTCTATCACACATTCTATTTTGAAAAATAACCGCAAGAAGAAAGTGAGTCCAGTGACACCGAATTTCTCCGTCAACGGAATTACACGGAAATAAAAAATCTGCTTGCCAGAGAAGTTTTAAAAGAATACAAAAATGTGCTACAGTACTGCGAAAGTTTTTTCCACGACATGTCTTGGGGGGGGGGGGGAACACTTTTGTCACTACTAGCGACAATGAGTATCTTATGTTCTACAAAGTTTTTCCCTATAAGAAGGGAGACTTAGTTTCTTCAATAATTTCCCCTCCTCGCGGCCCTTGGCAGCGCGTCCCCCATTGCCATTAAACGTTTGAAAGGCTGCACCCTTCCAAGACCCCCGCGGCCCTAGGCAGCGCGTCCCCCGTTGCCATTAAACGTTTGAAAGGCTGCACCCTTCCAAGACCCCCGCGGCCCTAGGCAGCGCGTCCCCCGTTGCCATTAAACGTTTGAAAGGCTGCACCCTTCCAAGACCCCCGCGGCCCTAGGCAGCGCGTCCCCCGTTGCCATTAAACGTTTGAAAGGCTGCACCCTTCCAAGACCCCCGCGGCCCTAGGCAGCGCGTCCCCCGTTGCCATCAAACGTTTGAAAGGCTGCACCCTTCCAAGACCCCCGCGGCCCTTCCTCAGCGCAAACGAGGGGCAGTAGCCACCGAGCGAGGCACAAGGTGTGAGCGAAGCCCTCACGCGACAGCGAAATAAAATCTGCACAAAACCTAAAATTTTTCGTGTTGAATTTTAATATGTTGGTTAATGATGGCAGTGACAAAATATCTTTAAGCATTAATTAGTAAGTCTGCCAATTATTTCGGTACTCTAAATGAAACCACCTTGTTTGACACTCATCAAAAATAGTATCGCCGTTGACCTACGGAGAGAGAAACCAGGTAAAAAGGGCTCCGTGTCCTCCTTCTTGCGTAATATGTTTTAAATTCTGATTATCATTTACCGTGAATGCTAAAATAAATGTTTTGAAAGTTACTATTTTATCTCAATATTTCCAATTTATATGTCTGATTTGAAAATTTTACTTACGCTCATGGATAGCAGTTTTATTTACAGTATAAAGTGCAGCAATTACACCTCGGTCACAGCTTTCTGTAATGTAGTCCTCGATTGTTTTCCAAAATCGTTACATCGAATAATTATGTCTTTTCCTGATTGAGCTGTTAATAGGTAAAATCACCTAACAGTATATTAATATCCTTGATAACGTTTGATTTTAACGATGAGAGAGTGTATTATCGTCTAAATATTTAACCAGAGAGCCTTAGCTTTTTTCAGTCCAACTTTAGAGGTAATATTATAAACGATTTCGTACAAAGACGTGTGCACTCCTTTGGCTCATTTGAATCTATCGAGTAGCGATCCGTGAAAAAACACGCCGTGAATGGGTTTGAGAAAGATTCTTTAGCCCATGGGGTGGATCGTTGTAGAGAAAGCACTCCGTCTTCGATACAGGATCCTACATCAAAGTTATACTGTTTGAGAAAGATTTTTCAGCCCCTGGGGTGGTATGTTACAGGGAAATACCTATTTGCCTCGCCTGCGTAACATGAATTAAAATTTTAACCCTATGCACTGCTCTCGTGATTCTGACGGAAAAATCAATTAGTCTTTCAAAATGTTGAACCCTCTATTGTCCAACGTACGTGACAGTGGGGAAAATCAGTTTTATTAACATCATAATCAATACGTTTTGAGATCATTGTCAAACCTCATAACATAAGAATGATAGAACATAACGATAAGACATAAAGAAATCTTTTTTAAAAATTAATTATGAAATGGATACTCGCACAAAATGTAGAAAATATGTTATAGTGATTATGTCTTGCATGATTATAGTGTCTAAATATACTTTTTGAGTCATATTGTTAACGGATTTATCATATGTCAGTGTTAAGCTGGGCCTGTTGCTTTAAAATACTCTATGTTTTCTTAATATCTCCACAAATGCGCTTTGACTCCTGAGGAGTTTTGTATTTTAAAAATTGTCTATTTACTTCGGAAAAACATTTATTCCTTTTGTTATTATAAGTGCCGTCATGTTTTCGCTAGGAGGTAGTTGTTTCCGGTCATTCGTTTATTACGGCGGGGTCCTAAGTATGACACCATTAAACATATTTTACTTGAGCGTTCTGCTTTTAATCTGGAAAGGAGTTTTTATTTTGTGTGCTTTTTTCCCAAAGACTCCTTTATACCTTTACTGGATATTTTACCGTTTGATTTCCTGCATTTTTATCTTTTTCGGTTTAATGCTTCCATCATTTTGCATTTTAACTAGACTTTTGCTTCGGTACCGAAGTTTTATGTCACCTCTATATCAAACGTGTTACGGTGAAAAACTATTTGTCTCCCCTGCGAAATATGAATTAAATCAAAACTGGAAATTTACCTGTATGCACACCCCTGGTGCACTTGGGCTCGCAAGGAATGATTCTGCAGGGTAAAATCAGCCTCTTTTTCAAACCGTAGACCTCACTATTTCGGAAGTTGCAGTGCGGGATTAAAATCTTTTCAGTAATGCAATTCACCGGAAAAGTCAGTTTTATTACGTAGGGTGCATAAGTGTGACCCCGTTAAACATACTTTACTTGATTGTCCTGTTTTTAATCTTGAACGGAGTTTCTATTTCGCGTACCTTATATTAGGTCGTGCTTTTTTCCCAAAGACTCCTTTATGCCTTTTTACTTTATTGGTTAAACGTTTTCATCTTTTGCATTTTAGTTATGACTTTTGTCCTTTGCACCTCTTTTGAAGCATTATGTGAACCTGTTAATCGTTCTAAAAGCCTGATTACAAATTAATTTTTCGTAAAACGCGTAAGTGTTTTCCACTTTTATTCTATATGTGTGCTTCAATTTTAATAAAAACTTTCTTCGTCTTGAGTTATGCAAAATTTCCTTGTCTGTTGTTTTAAATCTATTTTGAAATCTATTGATGCATCTGTCAGACTTGGTCCGCGTTAAGTGAAGGCAGTTCCCTTTCGATGCCTTGGGGTCTTACCTACTACTAATGCTTCGTTACAATCCTGTTTCCCGAATAACTGCTGCATTTCCACGCCGTCTTTGTCATTGCAACTGCTTATTTGCAAGTGTACAGCGAGTGAAGGGACGCATTCTCCCCGACGAGAGTTAAGAGTTTTTGTTATCTCCCCCGCTTCTGTTGTAATGGACCAACGCTCAGATGGGAAGAGCTACCCTTGGGGCTTTCTTATCGCCAACCCAAGATTGCCATTCATTGTCAGTAGCCTCCCTTCTGTTAAATGGAATGTGTTGTTGGGTAAGTTTCGGTAACAAGTAATGACCCTCCCGAGTGGACATTACGCGTGTTGAAGGACCCCCGACTAAGAAGCATCCCTAAAAGACATTGTTATCAGTGCACATACCTAGCTAAGTGTCAGTCCCCTATAATTTTTGTCTCGACAGAACAGGCTTTCTGACAAACCTCCTTTAGCACTCTCACATTATGTCATTCAGCATCCTGGTTTACTGTGCATCCACTTGTATTACCTACTGCACCCGGCCTCCAACAAACACTTTCTTCCTCCCTCTCCTTTGGTGACATGAGTTACGTGACTTTTTCGTCAACAATCAGATACTAGACAACAGGTATGGGAACTGTTCAGAGACACACCTCCTTGGGATGTTAGATTAACGCTTATTTTCACGTTTACAACTTGAACAATGCAACCCTTACTGCAGGGACCCCAAAGGTAATGTCGTCCTCCCTATTATTAGTCTTACCTGTCTAGGTAGCAGGTAATGTGTCGACTCTATTTATTTTGTCAACAGAACCGACCTCGAAGCAATTCGTCCACAGTGAACATTCAGAGACACGCTTCCTTCAAGAGCATTGTTGTAGGGAGCTGTTATGTTTCCTAATAAAATACCCCTTCCCAATGCTTCTCAAAGCACCTCGCTCTTGAAAGAGGGGATCTCCCAGAATAGGAATGACACTCAAGAAACAATAATAGCGATAAAACTTGGACTGTTAGCCTACCTTTCAATACTGACATTTTCACTGATGCTATCGCGTTTAGAGACCATCTGTGTGAAGCGTTCATTGAAATCCCATCTCTCCAACGCCAGTAAAGGGGAAAAAGAGGGTCAACCAATAAATTTTGCAGACCCATCCTAGGATGTCAAACTCTTCACCAACAGTAGAAAACCAAGTTAGGATGCAAATGGAGGACAACCTTGCAACAGAAACTTAGCGAAACTTCTCTCAACCTATTTCTCTGCTAGATGATTAGGGGGAAAGAAATGGGGGAAGTAAACAACACTACAGAGAAAAAAAAACGAAAAAAAATCTAGTCACGACCTCTCTAACTTCCAGCGAACGCGAAGCGATGACGTCATTTCGGACACGCCCCTCCTAAAAAAATAGGAAACCTAGCAACAGAAACTTAGTGAAACTTCTCTCAACCTATTTCTATGATCAGGAGGCCTTTTCAAGGTCAACATGCCAATCAGTAGAACCTACTACTAACGTTTCTTATGTGACAAAATTAGGTCCAAAGACGAAATTAAGTATGTTAATCACGCCCATAAATGGTTATATCCAGTTTTAAGCAAGTAAAAATATTTACCTCTGTAAACAGTCTTTCCAAATTTTCAAAAGAACCATTCATGAGGTTTGGAATATGTAATTTACTGTTCTTCAATTCTTTTGCTGTAAAATGAGTTTTGCCCACGAGTGAAACTCGAACCCACATCTCTCAGCTATATGCCTGGTATTCTGACCATTAAATTATCAACGACCAGTTCATTCTACAGCTAACTGTCAATATAATTCCTTCGGACTTTGTCACTCGTTGCACCATCTAGTATCAGGGACAGCAACCTTTCAGCATTGCTCAAATGTAGATCTGATTAGTTAGTTACTCACACTGAAGCGTTATTAATGAAAGAATCAAAAATATAAAAAAAATTACTTCCTCAAGCAGCTGCTTGCCACAGACGTCTGACAGGAGCCTGGTGGTTTAATACGCCATAGTAGAAGGTCTGTGAGGATGGCGGGACTTAAGTAGAAAGACAACACAAACATCCATTCCCTACCCAGGGCTTGAAACCAGGTCCTTTGATCAGTAGCCAAGTGCGCTATGCACTCGGACACTAGAAAATTATCATCAAAATTATTTCTTGAATTCTGTGTCAACAGGTAATCTGTGTATTTACTATTGGCTGATTCTTTCATTAATAACGCTTTAGCGTGAGTGACTAACCAATTTACATCTATTTCTAATTAATATTTAAAGGCTGCCGTTCTCGATCCTAGGGAAGATTTATAGTCCCAGTTAGCTGAAGAATGAATTGGACGTTGATAGTTTAGTGATGAGAATACCCGGCATATAACTGGGAGGTCACTCATGGCAAAACTCATTTTTTCAGCAAATTATTTATTAAATTACATGTTGACAGGACTGGCTCCATAAGTACTTGTACATAGCGCTTTTTACAAAGTAACACTAGATAGTGCTGTATGTAACCCTGCGAAGGAGGCTGCACGTGCCAAAATCATTTGGCGTCGACTGCTGTTGTGTTAAGACTGATTCGAATTGCGTGTCAGAGACGTTAGTCCAGAATGTCGGAAATTCAGATGGAACAGCGTATTCCATTCGTTATTGTGTTAGGCGAGGCCTAAGTGCTGCTGCGACTGTTGAAGAGATGAGTGAAGCCTATGATAATGACTGTCTTCGTAGGTCTGCCATTTTTAAGTGGCATAAGTGATTCAAAGAAGAACATGAATCTGTTGCCGATGACCCAAGACCCGGCCAGCCTTCTTCCTCATAACTCCTGAGGAAATCGAAGGAGCCCTAGCAATTCTGAATGAAGACACAAGAATAACACTTCGTAAAGTGGCTGTGAAAAAAAAGTTAAATACGGAAGCTTTCATGTGATTGTGAAAACCCATCTGAAAATGTCTCGAATCTGTGCTCAATGGATTCCACACAGTTTGACTCCAGAACAAAAACAAAAAAGGGTACAGCTGTGCAAGGAGATGCGTAATCGTTTTGAAAGCCAGGGTCCAACCATCATGACTCGAATTGTGACTTGCGATGAAACTTGGATCTTTCACTACGATCCCGAAATGAAACAACAGTCGAGACAATGGGATTCATTGAGACCCAAGAAAATTAGGGTTTCTCGTTCAGCTGGGAAACAAATGGCTCCTGTGTTTTTTGACATCAAAGGTGTTCTCGTTACTCACTTGTTACTCACTTTGTGACTCGTGGAACAACCATGAACAGGGAAGTCTACTCGAAGGTACCCAGAACCAAACTTCGGATTGCCATTCGTGAAAAACGTCCGGAACTTTCTAGTGTGACTCTCACGACAACGCCAGTCCCCATATGTCTGATATTGTGCAGCCAGTGATCACTGACATAGTTGCTGAGGTTCTGACACATCCTCCATATTCCCTGAACTTAGCACCCTGCGATGTTTTCCTCTTTCCGCGACTGAAGAAAGTTTTCAAAGGGAACATTTCGCATCCGACGACGAAGCTTGTAGAGCCACAACGGCAACACTTCGCACGCTTTCGAAAAATGGCTTCAAAGACGCTTTTAATGCATGGTACAAAGATGGCAAAAATGTGTGAAGTTCATGAGAGAGTATTTTGAGAAAGACAAATGTCAGGAAGATTCAGAGGATGATATTTAATGTAACTCTTTGCTTCTGTCCACGAATTAAATGATCACACTATGTACTATTATTTGGTACTGTTCTTTTTCCGAATTTATTGCGAGATCAGTTGAGTTCTAAAGTCAAATCAATAGTTATTTTCAAATACTTAAGTTAGAAATACAGCCAAATGTTTTTGATTTTTATTGGACCTTAGTATCTTGTGGATTTCCTTTTTATTTTCTTCTTTTGGCATGCACTTTTTGCTATCATACTTCGAGTGTTGCAAACGCTAATTCACAGATTCTACTTCAAACAGGAAACATGCAGTGGTGATTGCTCCCCAAGAGAACGGGGCGCTCTCCTAGTACAAACTCCACAGTCGATCTCAAGACAGTCAAAACTTAATTTCTCGAGCATTCCATTGATTAAAATATTTCACAATCAGTATAATGTACTATTTACGTATACATCTCCTGTTTTTACTAAGGCTAACACGAAATATGTTAAAATTTTGTAAATAAAACTAAAATGAACAGATATTTATTTTCGCTTATAATTAAGCTTTTGTTTATATTACAAGTACGTGCAATTTTATATAATATATATATTAAATTTTCTATTCAAATGTTTCTGCAATTCAATTTAACCTATTGCATACACATTTTTCCATTCGTAAGTAGCAAAATCTTTTGTAGAATGACTACCTCCCCCAACACACCAACTCATTCAAAATACATGAATACACATATTTTCGAAGTTTTCTTTGTTTCTGTTTGTGTGTGGGGAGGGGGTGATTCCTTTGCCCCTGAGGCCTTCAGATACCTTTGTATGCCACTGAAAATATGAGTTAAAATTGTTTGTAACAGTTTTGACTCATGTTTCCAGTGGCATATAAAGCTTTCTGAAGGTAAAAAGAACTCCAAAAAATTTCTACTTACGCATTATCGCTTCATCCATATACACGATATCACTGTATTTTTCATCCTATACAAAAATATTTAACACATTAAGTGTTGCTGAAAAATTAAACTTAATTATAGGAAATGCAAAAATGTAATTGATTAATAATGTCCGATGAAACAAAAACTTTAACTGAAAGAAAAAATATATAAATATGATGCTACAATGTAATTTTCAGACGCACACTAAGGTAAGTCCAAGAACGGTACTCATGTTTCGGATTCCCGTCAGTAAGTAACCTTAGCAAAAATTGATCACACTGTGTTGATAGCATTCGTACTATTTATTTTTTCTATTGCTAGGGGGAGGTAATTGACCAGTTGGTCCCTACTGCGCTAGCGTTGAGATTTATCATCACTAGCCGACTATGAGAAAAGGGACATTGTTGGGCTTGTAAAGGCAGCTCTCAGTCTGATAGGACGTTAACACAATCCACGAGAGAACCATATACTGTGCATATTCAAGAACACGTGGATGGTCTTGAAGGGAGATTTCTGTTTCCTAACAGCTGTCCAACAGATCCTTATACTCAACCACATAAACGCAATCCACATAATCAAAGGTTGTCATGCACTATTATGTACTTAATTTTTTTAATCACTGTCATATCGTTTGTAGCATCTTCAAGTTTTGCATTTTCTACGTTTAGCGCACTCTAACAATGGTAAATTAAGGCTATTTGGAAGATTTGAAAACTATGAATCATCATCATCATCATCACCCTCAAGCAGCCATGGGCTACGGAGGTCCAACCAGACCGTGCAATTTAGTTCTCCAAGCAAATCTATCCTGAGCCCACCGCATCCTAGGTCTCCCCTTCTTTACGAGGCCTTTAGGCACACTGTTCATAACCCTATTCACATCTATAATTATTCATAAGGGCAACATGGCCAAACCAACGGAGTCTCTCTCTGCTCAATATGCTGCTTAAAGGAGGTTGCAAACTCCTTTGCCTAACCTCATCATTAGTTACAAAGTTGAACCACTTAATGTCCAAGATACTTTGTAAGCATCTGGAATCAAAAGCATCTGGTTTCCTGTTATCTTGTTTACAAAGTGTCCACGTTTCGCTACCATAACTAACCCTAGAAAAAACCAAACAATTATACAGTCTAATTTTAGTCTTTAGATGTATACACCTATTTCTCCACACTATCCATAGATTCTTAAAAGTCCCGGAAGAAATTCCTATTCGTCTGTTAATCTCATGACGCACATCACCAGTATCTGTTACATAGCTCCCAAGATAATTAAACTGTGACACCTGCACAAGACTGCAACCATTCAGATTAACTGAATCACAGCCTGCCTAACCAATTTTCATCACTTTAGTTTTCTCTCTGTTTATAACCAAACCTACTCTACTACCAGTCTCATCAACAGCTCGAATGTGAGAGTACATCACATCAACATCATTTGCCAAAAGGGCTAAATCATCAGCATAATCTAAATCAGAAATTTTCGTATCTCCAGTCCACTTAAGGCCAAAATCTTTCCCTTGAAGTGAATTTCGCATAACATAATCAATAACCAAGCTAAAGAGAAAAGGAGACAAAATGCACCCTTGTCGAACACCAGAAGTAATGCTAAAGCAGTTGCTACAAGCCTTACCAACTCTCACACACGACTCAGTGTTATTATAGAGAGCTTTCATTATGTTAACTAACTTGTCTGGTACCCCATATGATCTCACAATCAACCACAAATTATGACGATCAACAGAGTCGAAAGCCTTTTTGAAATCAACAAAGCTAGCAACCAAAGGTTTCTGAAACTCTAAACATTTCTCAAGAATCTGCCTAAGTGAAAATATCTGATCTACACATCCCCTACCACTTCTGAATCCACATTGCTCATCACGCAATTGCCTGTCAACCAGATTCTTAATTCTATTAAGCACAATCATGGAAAGAACTTTACCTGGAACAGAGAGTAGGCTGATACCCCTATAGTTATCACAAGAACTGCGATCACCTTGTTTGAAAATAGGGTTAAAAATAGATCTGGTAAAATCCTAAGGAACCATGCCTTTATCATAAAAGATATTCAGAATTTCAGTCATCCAAGTGGTAACCAAAACATTCCCAGCTCTAGGCATTTCCGTAGTAATTTCATCTACCCCTGGGGATTTATGAAGTTTAAGTTTAGAAATAACCAAAATAAATTCAGATTGTGTTATAGGGCCAACATTAAAGCCACCAATGCATCTATCATCATTGCAAACAATGGGAGTAGAACTAACCACTGAAATGCTCAGCCCACCTAGCCATGAGAGAATCCTCACCTTCAATAACCTTACCTTGTTTATCCTTCAATTACTGTACACCTGTTCGTTTTCTACCACACAAAACATTAACCATTTGATACAGCTCTCTGCTGTTGCGCTGTCTAACTGCTTCCTCGGCTTTGTCAACCAAGCCATCAAGCCAAAGATTCTTATCAGCAACTAACTGATCCTTTACACGTTTATTATGTTCTCTGTAATGCTTTCTATTAGGACTAGTATGGTATTGATTAACCTGCAGTTCTTTCTTTCCGAAATAAGCTCAAGTGCCTTATCACTCAGATATTTCTGCCTCCTCTGCTCCTTTTTTCCTAAAAGAGTACTGTTAGTGTCCAAAAAAGCCTGTTTAAAATGGCCCCATTCTTCCTCAGCTTTAGTATTAAGCAAACCATGACTGTCATAATGACTAAATAACCTATCATGGTAAGCTTTGGCTATAACTGGGTCTTTCAGAGCTTCAGTATTAAAAGTAAATTTTCTAACCCTAGCAGAAAACTTTTTAAGTTTAAGTTGCAAGACACTTTTAACAAAGTAATAGTCAGATCCAATTTCAGCTCCCCTATATGACCTGATATTTCTAACAGAACTAGCCCATTTGCTGTTAATTAATATATAATCAATCATATTCTTATGCAGCCCATCGGGTGAAACCCACGTGTTTAAGTCAATTAATGTCGCGGTGTTTGTAATAAGTGTTAGTTATTCTGAATCCATTGAGTTTACTTACCTGTAGGAGACGTTGCCCATTGCCATTGCAGCTACCAATACCAAAAGGGCCTATTACTCCTCCCCAATGGTCATAGTCAGTACCAACTTTGGTATTGAAGACACGAAGAACAAGGGTAATATCTCCTTTCTTGACAGAATTCAAAATATCTTGAAGTTGTCCATAAAACCTATCCTTCTCATCCTCATCGGCATTCTCAGTGGGGGCATAACAGCAGATAACATTCAAGTCTTTAACGCTTGTCTTAAATTTTGACCTTTCTGACCTTTCATTAATGCACTCATATCCTAGAAGAGCATCACTAGCGTGTCTGCTGAGAAACAGACCCACGCCTTGGTGATGCTTATTGTCGTCCCTCCCTGAAAAGAGAAATTTAAGATTATTTTTAAGAATCTGACCTTTATCTGTCCATCTGGTCTCTTGCAAGCCGAGAATTTCTAAACTATAATGGTAGAATTCTTTTGTGAGGACATCAAGAGAAAAAGCTCTGTGCAGAGTCCTCACATTCCAGCTACCTATGGAGAGAAAATGGTTAGTGGGATGTTTAAAGAAACTATGTTTATTGAGAGAGGGAATGCCGACAATATCAAACAGCCCCGTAATCGCAGACATGGGGCAAAGACCCGTTCCCCCACCACTAAAGGCTGAGGTCATCTACACTGGAAGACTTCCTACAATGTAGAATTTGACTATGCCAGTAGAAGCAAAGAGTTCAGGTGCCTGCGATGACGTCTGCTCAGGATTATCCACCAGCTGATAAACATATCCTGTGAATCTATTCACTTGGGGTTGTCAACCCACAAACAAACAGAAAACACAGCGGAAGATTTTCCCTCCACAGAAGCCGACCAGTGCAGCAAAATCAGGATCCATAATCAAGCTCAGAGCCATAAATCCGTTCAGGTTGGTATATGTGGTCAGCACCAGGACCCTGTGTGGTTGACCACTCCTCAGCAGGGTAGAAAAAAAAGAAAAGTAGCCATAGATGTCCAGATCAGTAGGCCACACTAATCTGGAAGCCCTCCCGTTCCGTTCACTTTCACAAAAGAGTGGGGCGTGGATGTCTCAGTCGGTAGCGCGGCAGGCTCGTAATCTGTAGTTCCCAGGTTCGAGTCCCAGCTGGGTCAGCTTTGAGATTTATCTCCGCAAAATTCCCCGCCCTGCCCACGGTGAATAGGGGACACCGATGGGCTTGGAAAGGCCGCCGTCCTTCGGATGGGACGTTAAGCTGTGGCCCCGTGTGCGGGAGAGCCATACCCTGTGCACGTTAAAGAACACGCTGGATGGCCTTGACGGGAGGCTACCATCTGTCTCCCAACGGCTGTTCCAGTGGGTCCCCTCCCCCAACCTTCTCTGAGCCTTCGGGGTCCATGTGACCTGGCCATTTAGCCCATGGTGTGCAAAAAAGTGCCGCTCAGAGGTAAAACAACCCAACCCACAAGAGAGTATCCCTTTTGAAAGGTACTAACGGTCTACACCACGAGAAGGCGGGGTCGGACATTTGGTGCTAGGTGTGGCCGGTTCTATGCATCATCACAGGGGATTGGTGCATAGCATAGTTTTCATATACTCCAAATACCCTTACTTTACAATCATTAGAGGGCGCTAAACATACAAAATGCAAAACTCGAACAAAATTGCAAACGATATATTTATGCTAGAAATTAAAAATTCTGGTGATAGAATGTGTTGATGACCAACAGAATAATTAATTGTCATACGTGCTTTAATTAAATTAAAATAGATTAAAATTCAACAATTTGTTACTTATTTATATAAATTTTGTATTTAATTTTAAAATTTTCAATATTTCAATATAGTAATAATAAACTATTATTTTGTATACATTGGATAATTTTCTGTTTAACTTAGAAGATAAGAAATTCAACTTTTTCATTTTAACAGATAAATGAGATATGTATGCTTTCTGAGTTTCATAGGGCTAATAATATATTATTATTTACATTTTTCAATCGCTAATTAGAACAAATTAGTGCCAGGACATATAGTCCCCTGCTTGTGACCGCCACTGATTCAAAACCGATGCTGATTCAAATAGTTATGATTGTTGACAAAAATATTTAACACATTAAATGTTGCTGAAAATGAAACTTTATTTTAAGAAATACAAAAATGTATTTAATTAATATTGTCCGATGGAACAAAAACTTTAACTGAAAGGGAAAAAAAATGCAAATATGATGCTACAATGTAATTTTTAGAAAAACCACACTATGGTAAGTCAATGATACCTCATGGAACAACCATGAATAAGGAAGCCTACCCGAAGGTATCTTATCCTTCTTATCTTTCTTATCTAAATTCGTGGTTGTTCCACGAGTATATCTAACTTAACTGTTTGAAAAATATTTAAAAATCAGTGGCGGTTTTCATTCACCGCCACTGATTCAAAACCGATTCTTAAATGAATGCACCAAGTTAGAGCAAAAGACAGCGCTGTAATTTATAAATGTTGAAGGTTCAGAAACATTCAGAAGAATGCAAATGATCTATGGAAATCTTGCCTGTCGAAGAAAAATATAAGTGGCTAAAATTGTTTTCGGAATAGAAGAATCCTAAGGAAATCGAAAAATATTGAAAGACAGTTCTTAGTTTGCACAAACTTTTAAAATGTACACTTATTTCATAGATTAGATCTGGGAAAATACTGCTCACCACCTCTTTTCGTGAGGCACTCGTAATGATGACAAATAAATAAAATTTTTAAAAACGAAAAAAACAAACAAACATATAGCAGGATAAGAAATCATGACTTTGAGAAACACTGATCTAAACCAATAGGAAAACTGTCAGAGAAAGTAATGCTTACATTTCCTAAACGAAATAGAACAACTGCTCCAAACTTGTACAGCTGTCCTTCTGCAAGACGAGTGTTGTTAAAGCCAAAGTAGCATTCATTATCTCCAAATTTAAAGATGATTCCGTTTTCCGGCATTACATAAAATTTAGCAGCTACGTACATGGACTCTTCTTCCGGCGAAGAACAATCTTTTCTTTTGAACATTTCATGGGAGTATCGTTTGTTGCGCTTGGGTAGCTTTTCCACTATCAGAAAATACTCACTAAAAAGAATAAAGCATATTTTATTACCTTTCACTTTCACTTATAACAATAACTTATCTAGAGTATATTTATATCAATAGGTGTAGAGGAGTTAGTACTTCCCTAGTACCATTCTACTATTTTATTTAGTCAGCCAATCCTGGTTCTAGAGCAAGAAATAAAAGTGGGAATGGACTGAATTTGCATAGACTTTACAATAGAGAGATTACAATAGATTTTACAATAGATTTACAAGAATGACCTTTACTCCAACGCTTTAGAGGTCTTTAAAAATTTTATTGAAAAATACATGAAATATCAATAAGTTTAAATATTTGTCTCTAACCAGCACTCTGAAAAAGGGGAGGAACATCACAGAAATTGCTTGTCGAAAAATGGCCAAAAGATTACAAATGCACGGTCAAGAACGTACCCAGGAAGGGAGAGGGGGGGGGGGAAGGATTTTTATACGAAATCTTAAACTTGTCTGCCTGTTCTAAAATCGAAATAAGTTGTTTGTATAATTTTATTTTAGCCCCATAGTATATGTCCAACATTAAAAATATATTTAAAAAACAATCGTAAAATTTTATTCCATATAGAAATTATTTTAACTGTTCATGCTCGGTGGAATAGTTTGGTAATTGGGGAAACCTACTCAAACCTTATTTGCAGAACTCCCCTAAACTAAATTCTACCCCCCCCCCCACCTACTGAAACAACATTATCGCCGTCCCCTCCTCCTCGAAACTAAATCCTGGCACGGTGTATTATTATTTTTTATCACGGTTAATTCTCCAAAGAATTATTGAGAGTTAACTGTATGCGTAAATTCAATCGTAATCTCGTTTTCGTAATCTTTTATTATAATTTCGTTCCGAAATTACAGGATAGAACAAATGCTTTTCCTGTCCTCTATATTACGAGTCCTCAACGTGGGGTACACGGTAAAAGTTTTTGGGGTACGCCGTGAGAGCTCAAAAGTCGTTAAATCTAGTAACAAAGTCGCTAGGTGGCAACACTGCTACTGATTAATTTCTGAGAACTGAGTGACGAAGCGCGGCGCTGTAGTTCATGTCTGTACACGTTTGTCAATCCTCCCTTCCCACCTGAGAGCCGAACCTTCCCGAACAACTGATCGCCCAGTCAAGCATCCATTCTAAGTGAGTGAATGTGCCTTCTTACTGCTCTACGTATTTGTTGTGATTTATTTCACTTGCTGTGCTTAAAGTTAGTTTTAGTTCTCAATTTACTGTAAAGTTAAATGAACGAGTTTCTAAAGTGCCTTGAAACATGGATAAATGGATAATTAAGAAGAAAAGTAACGTGGAGCCGGAGCAGATTGCTTCTACATCTACGACTACGTCATCATCCCATGTGAGTAAAGAGGTGGATTCAGCAGTACCTAAAAGAACGTTATAAATAAATACCCCCTCAAGCAGCTGCTTGCCACAGAGGTCTGACAGGAGCCTGTCAGTTTATATGCCATAGTAGAAGGTCTGTGAGGATGGCAGGACCTCAGCAGAAAAACGACACACACATCCATGCCTTACCCGGGGCTCGAACCCAGGTCCCTTAGATCAGTAGACAAGCGTGCTAACCACTCGGCCACGGGACGGCAGCGAACGTTAAATGTTAAAAGAAATCAAGTGATAAAAAAAACGTAAATATCATGAATAATATTTACAATTTGGCTTTACATGGACAGGAAATTTAATAGAACCAAATCCACAGTGCGTTGTTTGCTCTGAAGTCCTGTCATAAAATTCTATGAAACCGTCTCTTTTACGGCGACACTTTGAAGCAAAACCTGAGCATTTAAAAAATAAGCCCTTAAACTATTTTGAACGTCTTTTGGAAGACTTGAGTAGAAGAAAAACCGTAATTAAGTAGAGGCCATGATAACAAAAATTTCTCTCATTGAAAACGGAATTAAAAAGAACACCCGTGACCAATTTCAGCGACTAGATTCATTTCTTAAAGAAAATGAGCAAATGATTGCAGACTTTGAAGACATCAGACAACAAATAATCGTTCACTTTAAGCACTCTTAAAACTCTTATAAGGCAGTATTTTCCACCCCCTGATGAAACGCAAGAATGGATTCGAGATCCCTTCACATTTGATTTGGAAAAATGTAAGCTTCCATTGTCCAATAAAGAAGAGTTGATTGAGATGTCTTGTGACAATAGTTTAAAAAGCATTCATTCCAAAAAGTCATTGATAAATTTTTGAATTGGAGAAGGAATATTCGACTTTGTCAAGAATTGCAGTCAAATATTTCTTACATTTCACAACAACTTATTTAAGTAAAACTGGTTTTTCATCTTTAACTGCTTTAAAAAATGAATATAGGAATCGGCTGGATGTTGAAGATGACTAGCGACTCTACCTTAACAAGATAACCCCAACCATTGGTGAACTGTGCAAGTGTAAACAAGCGCAACCATTTCACTGATTGCCCAGTAAAATGTTTATAAATTTGTTAAATTGTTTTTGTCATTTTTTGTGTTTATCAATATATGTAATTTATGAATACAAAATTTAATGTGTATATTATATGTTTTATTTTATTTCCATTGTTATATTATAACTATGGTTTTATCTATCTATACAAGGGATACGCCAGTTACATACACATTTCCAGGGGGTACGTGAAGCATAAAAGTTTGAGAACGACTTCTCTATAGGATCATTTCTATCATTTTGTGTGAAAAATGATAAAGTAAGTATTATAAAAAAGAAATTGTTGACAGATTTGGGTAACAACACTTCAAACACACAGTATAATATTGTTACAAATTAAATGGATGAGCATTAAGCGTGAGTTCAAGTAAATAGTACACCCAGTTCTGTTTTTACACGTTTTTTTTACACGATTTTAATTTAACACGGTTTAGAAAAACATTCCAATTCTCTTTTTATACGATTTATTTTGATCTAACACGGTTCAAACGGCGCCTTTTTAAAAATCTCCACCTGAATTTAGTTCTAAAAAAACATTCCTATTCAAGAAAATATTCCTAGAATTTACATTTATAACAAAAATGCCACTTTTATGGTCACATTTTTCGAAGTAGTTTTTAACTTTGAAATGTACTATAGATACACATTTTGTTCACTAAAATCCCCAAAATAAAAACCTACACTAACATAACTGCACAACAAGTTTTCTTTATGTTATTCTCTATTTTATGGAAAAATTGTACAAAACGTACTTCATTCCGAATAAAGTGGCAACATTGAGTTCCGGGAATTCCTCTCAATTTAATCTTCAATACATACGTTAGTCTTGGTCTCTCATTTCGCGTTTAAAGTTAGAAATGTTTAGATGTTTAATAGAAGAAATCCAAGTATGATCACGACGGCCAAAATGTTTCAAGCGATGAAAGTGATTTAATTCCAGTCTTACGCAAACGAATGCGTCTTGTCAGAAAGTGACAACGAATAAAACCTAGTTAATAAGCATATGCAAGTCATATTTTTTTGCACTTTTGTATTCTTCAATTAGTGACATATTATTTTCTTTATGAAGAACTGGGCAACAAATTTTTATAAAAATCATGCCTCTGAGATAAAAGTAGCCATTTCTTAAATATTTCAAGGTGCTGAACACGAATATGACAATGGAAATGAAAAATTGGCTACGATTTCTGAGAATTCCGCAATAGTTTCTTATATACCGTATTTCTTCGATTCTAAGACGCCATCGTAAGACGCACTTTAATTTCAGTACTACCAACAGAAGAAAAGTTTTGATTCTAAGAAAAAAATAAATGTTAATAATATCTAACAAATATTATTAAAATAGAATTCAATTTACTAACAACAATAGTACCTATTTATCAGTAGGTATGTTATTGATCACTTCCTTCTGAATCAATATCAGAGTCCGATTCTTCTGAGCCGTCTTTATCTTCATTATCCCAAAATATATAGTCTTCTGAGCCATCGAAAGCGTTGGTGATGCAACATTTTTTAAATGAGTACTGCACTATTCTTTCTGGGATTAGCTTCCAAGCTGTTGATACCCATTCCGCCAATTTCAATGCCGGCGCTTTCTTAATTTTTCCGGTAGGTGTGAGCGGAAGGTTGTCAGTCAACAGCCAGGTTCCAAGCTCACTATAATTCACTCACAGAGCTCCACTATAATGAAATAACGGTGGCTTCACATTTAGAAAGCGCTGGAAAATACCCACGCCACTTTTTTCTCCAATGGAATTCGTCAACTTGTCAAACTTGGAGGCGGGATTTCCGCGTAAAAACAAAACGTGTGGTGCCGTGGGCAAAGCGCGGAAAAATTTAAAAAAAAATTGCGATTCTAAGACGCACCTCGTTTTTAGAGACGTTTATATGGGAAAAAAGTGCGTCTTAGAATCGAAAAAATACGGTAATAGATTAATATGTACATATGACATATATCGGTAAAACTCCGCTTCTACTTCCGACGTCGCTTTACCCGTCGGTTGTATAGCTGCTCAAGATCATCTCTGGCGAGCGTCCAACAGTAGTCAGCCAACATTGAAGTGGACCAGTTTCCCTGATATTGTTTCTCCATCGTTGCAATATCGTGTGAAAAAGTTCACCGTGCTCATCAC
Source organism: Ryuthela nishihirai (assembly GCA_038380435.1). Taxonomy (NCBI): domain Eukaryota; kingdom Metazoa; phylum Arthropoda; class Arachnida; order Araneae; family Heptathelidae; genus Ryuthela; species Ryuthela nishihirai. The sequence continues at coordinate 22,027,759 of JAWZYU010000019.1, forward strand.
TAACCATGCGCAGTTGTCAAGGAAGAAATCTAAGTGGGAATGGAGAAAGTGGATCTTTAAGGACATATTGCAGCCAAGTTTGTGATACAGAGACAACATGTCCTTTACCAGTTTCTTGTAGTTGTCTGCTCTGACATTCCGTAGGAATTTAGTGACACCAGATAAAACGTGTCCCAAGCCTTTTTCTCGTCACCCTGAAGAGTGTTGTCGACCATCTGGTCTCTGAACAGCTCGCTGAGAATCCACAAAAATTCCCTCTTTAATTTTCGCTTTGCTGAGTTGAGAGAATTTGTCAGTCAAGTACTTGAAAGCCAATGCAATTCGGTCTATAGCTTTTACGAAGTTTTTCATCACACCGAGTTTGATGTGTAGAGACGGTAGCAGGATTTTGTGCGTTTCTGCCAGTGTTGGGTGTTTTACATTCTTCTCTCCGACCTTCAGAGATTTCCACTGAGGCCAGTTTCTCTTCACATAGTGCAAAGTCTTTGCTCGGCTGTCCCATTCACATAGGAAATAGCAGTACTTCATATATTCCAGCTGCAGATCCATCAACAGTGCCACAACCTTCAAGTCACAACAGAAATGCCAGCCATGCTTGATGTATTGAAGACAGTTCAACAGATGTTTTAGGTTGCCGTAGTTTTCTTTCATGTAGACAGCATGTCCGACCGGAATGGATGGAAGTCGATTTCCATTATGCAGCAACACCACTTTGAGACTTAATTTCGAGGAGTCTATGAATAGTCGCCATTCTTGAGGATTCATCAGGCCATCTGCATCAGAGCAGAACACAAGGTCATCTTCCTTTCTTAAGTAAGGCACAAACTGCTCATGACGAGTTTCAAACGAAGTCACTTGAACATTTTCTTTGAGAAGACTTCATTGTTTAAGTCTTGAACCAAATAACTCTGCTTTGGCCTTGGACAGCTCCAGATAGCAAACAAGATCGTTCATTTCTTCTTCAGTGAGAATGTGTGGTGCAGATGACACACTATAGCAGACGTATGGATCATCATTAGACACCAAAGGCTGCGGAGAACCCGTCGCCAGTTCGTCTCCCTCCTCATCGTCTGAATCGATGGAAAATGTTTTTGGAGGTTCGGGAACGGGAAAGCCTACGCTGTGCGGTACTGGTCGGAGAGCAGATTGTATATTCTGGTACGCTATTGTCCACTTCTTTTTCCTTGTGATGCCTCCAGAAACAGGTGGAACCATGCAGAAGCAGCAGTCATTTGCATGATTGCTTGGCTCTCTCCAAACCATAGGAACAGGAAACAGCATCGCCGCTTTTTCGCCTTTCAGCCTCTTCGTATTTCTTGCACAGATACTGCAGAATAAGTGTGGACACGTGACACGAACACGTGATACGAAGGTTGCCAGATCACTACTTTCTAAGAAAAAACTTTGCCATATATTTTAACTGAATTCTGTAATTAACCATAGTGTTCGGATATTTTTTTTGAGCGACTGTACTCAATGCGGACTGAGTCGTTTATACATGACCATATCTGTCTCTCCTAAACAAGAGTCAATCGACAAATTTTATTGTCATTTTCGTGTTCAGCAGCTCGAAATTAGTAAAGATTGATTATTTTCATTTCATAGCTATTTTGTGTGTTGCCCAGTGTAATTTACTTTATTTATATATGTACGTATATAATATATCTTTATAAATTTAAAAAATAAAAAATATGTTTAAATGAATAAAAGTCAAATAAAGATTTGATTAAAGATTTTCGTATGATTTGTTTGAAAACAACTTATTATTTGTATTAGGTTTTCACGTCTGGAACCAATCTCTGTTTTTTCATATGCACTGTATTTTTTTTACACGGTTTTTTCGGGAACCTGTATACCGTGTAAAAATAGAATTGGGTGTATATCACAATGATAATTCTAAAAAAATGTAATTTATTACAAAAGCATGGATGAAATCATTTATACAAACTAAATTCAACCAATGCAAATCATATGTGTAAATAAACCTGCAATATATCGAGAATAACCTTACCAAATCTTACAAACAAACTAAATACAACTACATATATAACAATTGATAAACCCTTCCTACAGAAAAGTTAAGAACAGCTGTCTGCTCGACTAACATACTACCTCTTCATTTTTATTACCATGTCTCTTGTATAACTTTCACTTCAGCGTAGACTATAATTCGTCTTTTCTAATCTTACACTAATCAAATTTTTAACCTCTCGCGCACTCACCCTCAAAAAATACTTCTTTTATTATTTTGTAACGAAAAAACTTAGACAAACTATATTTCCTTTTGCAATTCACTGCGCTTCAAAACAACTTTATTCCTTATTCTTTTAGACAAGTCGTTCGATGCCGTTGGTGATTAATTCTCACGCTGAAGCGTACGCGAGCGTTCATGACGCGTTTATCATAAATTCATTGTAGCACGTTCATCTGTCGTAACAAAATTTACCTTAATGAACAACATACTAAGAAAACAAGAGAAATACCTTATAGAATCACCAACATCTTCTACTGAGTAGAATCTTACTGCAATTTGATTTTTCAAGTTACTGTAGAATTCTGGTTTCCTTATTACAGGAACTGAAAGAAAAAAAATAATATTTTTATTAAAAAAATATTTTGTTAAATCATACAAGTGCATTTCATCAAACAGTAATTAAACTAGAACATAATGATGCTTATTTAGATGTATGTGGCCAAGTAGTTAGCGTTTTTAGCTATGGATCAAAGCACCAGGAAAGGAGCTTGTCTTTCAAGGGCGATGTTATGCAATAGGAACATACCTGCCAAAATAATAATCATGCCTTCTTGTATAGTTAATGATCAAATCATCTGTTAAGACTCGCTATATACAGTTTTGCTATCCGAGAATAATTATTCAAGATAATTTTGATCACCCACATATCCGAATCTAGGAGGAAGGGAGCCTTTTGACAATGCTACTAAAAATAATGGTGGCACAAATTATTAAACATGCGCATATTTCACCCATTTTACAAGACATTTTTAAAGGCTTTTGAAACGGAGGAAGGAGTTGTTATATTGCAATGGAAATCCAGGCTCTTGCTTCCCACTTTTACTTTTATCCGGCTCGATTGCGCCATTTCCTCGCCCTCCTTTAATTTTTTAGATGCTGGCATGATCACTCAAATACTCGTTTAAAGCGATACACCGATACAAATACACCTGCCCAAGGACTACGACACACAAGTGTCTATGACCTACAAATACCTTAATCCGATCTTGTTTCTTTCTGCTAAGGTCCCACCTATTTCGTAGACCTTGTTTTTGGAGTGTTATGTTATATCTATATATGTGGCAAGCAGCTGTTCACAAGCAGCAAAAATGCAGGATACAATAAATACTTGTGTGCAAAAGTAATATTGCTGACGATGTAGAATTCGAACCCATGACTCTCTAGAGCAGTGGTTTTCAACCTTTTATGCTTCACGTACCCCCTAGAAATGTATATGTAACTGGCGTACTCCTTATATAGATAGAAAAAACTATAGTTATAGTATAACAATGGGAATAAAATAAAACATATATATCAGTGGTTCTCAACCTTTTATGCTTCACGTACCCCCTGGAAATGCGTATGTAACTGGCGTACTCCTTATATAGATAGATAAAACTATATTTATAGTATAACAATGGGAATAAAATAAAACATATATATATATACACATTAAATTTTTTATTCATAAATTACATATATCGATAAACACGAAAAATGACATAAACAATTTAACAAATCTTATAAAATTATAAACATTTTACTGGGTAATCAGTGAAATGGACTTGTTACTAGATCTAACGACTTTTAAGCTCTCACGGTGTATCCGAAAAAAATTTACCGCGTACCCCTACTTTAGAAACATGCCAGAGTGCTCTAACCACTAAACCAACCGTCACGCGATAATTTGTTTCTATAATGTGACCTTTTCGTCTTTAACTGAATGTGGCGGACCTGGGGCCATCTGTAACCAGGAAGGGCAACTTATGTTTTCCATTGTTGCTAAATTAATCAGATGTTAATGAGGAAAGTCACTCACACTTAAGCTATTTTCCACAGAAGTATTTATTGAAATTTATATCTACAGGTAACCTGCATATTTACCATGGATTGATTTTTTTCCCATTAATAACGCTTCTTGAGTGACTTGCTCATTGGAACACAAATGGGAGTTACTGGTGGGAAGATGGTCCAGATTGTGGCACATCCTCCGAAAATGGGCTAGGTTGTGATATATCCTCCTTCTTGAAGAAGGCATCAAGAGTTGATTGTCATGCTTGTAACTTCCTCACCCGGAGCATTTGTTTATAGCTAGAATTGTATCAACAAAAATTCTCTTTACTGCAGTGCTGCTGTCAAAATCTGCGTCAATTTTCATTGAAAAGATCCAGATCCATGGATGAAAACTGTTCATCAGAACACGAAATAATGACAGAAAGATAAATCGCCGAGGACTAGACAAACGGATTGACGAGCACCACTCAAACTGAAGAAGGCGAAGTATGATGGCTCACTAGAGCTCATTGATAGAGAGCTTAAAGTATAGTACGCAGAGTGTTCAGTAGCTCTCATTGGATGAGAGCGTAGTACGATAGATAGTGCACACTCTACTGTACTGGCTGACCGGTCACGAGAAAAATGTGTATTAACTGTACTATTCAGTATTCTAATGGATTAATATATATGCATATTTTAAATATAAAATATATCTGAGACGATCAGCCCCATAATGAGTCAGCGTTATAGGGGGAAATGCTAAAAGAGATATGCCTCTACTCGTTTCTTACAACCCTATTAGTTGCTACTTGGAGAATAATTTCTTCTTTATAGCATCTAAACGTCATCAAGTGCTGCCCAGGTCTCACATTTACTCTATATATTCTGGTTTTCACTGTACTAATAGATTTTGCTAGTACTGCCCCCCCCACTACCCGACCTTTTAGCCCATATTCAACACGAAGATTTCCCGGAGTTGCTCAGATCGTTTGTGACGTCATCACATGTTCTCATAGCCAGTGGCTTCGCTTTTGTGCAAACCAATGAGATTCTTATTTCCTTTTCGACAGATTTTGTTACTCTGTGGTTCCCGAGATATTTAACCGAACGATTCCAAATTCCCTACGTTGGTTTCCCTTATGTGACTACAGCAGGTAGGGACCTGAATTATTAATTCAACACAGGAATGTTGGCTAAAAATTCAGATCCCTACCTGCAATAAGATGCCTTAAAATAATGTCTTTGGGAATGTGGAGAATCTGGAGACGACAGTAGATTCAAATGTTATTTTGGCTCTTGTGTTCACAATTAAGTAGCACTGAATGGCAACCGTGGATTTGGTAGCGACTTCCGTTTCCCATAAAAATACCATGGTTAGTTGTGAAAGTGGGCCTGTCTGCGCCTACTTACAAAATACTGGCAAGTAAAATATTTGCAGGTACGGCGTACGGGTAAGACATTTTTCAGTAGTGGTGCAGTTAGAGAATTTTTCTACACTTTAATACTCTTTAAATTGAACATTTAATTTTGAAAAAAATATAAATTAAAAATTTAAAAAAATGCATATCTTCATTAGGGTCCTAAAAAGTAGAAAATAAACCTAAAGCATATCGATGATGATAATCAGTCACTGAGTTCGTATTCACTTCAAAGGAAGGTGAATACGAACTCAGTGACTGAAAGGTAGGATGCAGCAGTCTTGTCGAGCAGGTAAATTGGCGCCCTATCTTCCTTTGAAGCGGAGCAGATTTAACAAACGATTTATTATAACTTTTAAGGTAAATTCTTACAAGAAATTCTGACTGTTGTTAAATGTTTCAGCCAGTGCTAGATAAAGGCCAACTGATGCCCGAAGCACAGCCCAACAATAGTAGTGTCCCCCTCGGCCCTTTCATTGCTTAACTGACAAGACACTACCACTCAGTAAGTGCTGAAGGTGAAATAAGAGACTGAAAATTCAGTTTTCTTCCAGGCCAGACCCCACAACCATATTAAGTAAAATCTGTTTCTTTTAATTTTATTTAATACTAAATAGCAGTAAGCAATATAAGCAAATTATTTATTTCTAACTAGGGCACAGAAAAAAATGCAAATTTTCAACATATTTTTATTCATTTCTTAATAAAATTGTTATAAGGGGAAAAAAACAAATACAAATATTTATTGAAAACGATTTTTAATCACCCTCCCAAAGACCCTCCTAAGTTAAGGGATGATAGCTAGTGGAAAAAACTCTCTGTACCTCTTTCCCTTGGTGCCATAAGCACAGCTTATTTTGCTTAGTGGTTCATCCAGCGCTAGTTTCAGCACCGAAAACCCTGTATATTAAATATTAAGTCCAGTATATATTCTGTACTAAACTTAATAGTAAATATTGTTCAAAATCGTGATTTGTTCAATATTATTAATTTTCTGCAACCTTTTGCTAAAAAAAAAGCTTTATTTTATGGTTACAGAACTTTCAATATAGTTTTCTGTTCACATTGCAAGGAAGTGTCCCAGTGCTTTGATAATTTTGTATAATTTGTTCGTTCCCAGAGAATAAAATAATACAAGGGAAGTTGAATTTTAATAATTTGATTTCTAAACTTTCGCCTGTTGTGCTATGAATTGCAACACGAATAGTCTCACTGGGTTAGACAGGCACATGATATGTTTCCTAACATTGAATTGTATGTGCTTGTTCTTTGTTTTGCTTTTTCGTTATTTCTCTTTACTAATTTGAAACGTAGTCTTATAACTAATGTACATATTAATCTATTTTAGGCCATGTATAATAGTCCTAATTTTTTTTAAATAACAAATATTTCACAGTTTTATACTTGTGATTGACATCAAAACATTTCTAAATACCAGAAGAAAAGAATCTGCTAAATAGCTAAGAGGATCTGCTTGTCTGTTTTTCGGACCACCAAAAGTTTTCCTCCCCTTAAAAAAAATGCACCCTCTCTTTAAAAGGTGATAGGAACTGCTTTTAATTGGCAAGTGCTAGAACCGACAAACTAATTACACTAATTCCTCTAATCATAGTTTATACTAATGTAATGGTTCGAAGCCTAAAAATTTCCCCTTCCTCAAAAAATACCTCCCACAGTTAACAAGTGGTAGGAACTGTTTCAAAATAGTAAGAGTTAGAACTGCTAAACTTAGTATACTGCTTCCCCTAATCGTAACTTAGATCAAAGGTAGGGTTAGGACTTGACAAAGATTTTTCCTCCCTGTGAACATTACCCCCCCCCCCACTAAAAAAGTGGTAGGAACTATTTCTAAAGGGTAAGAGGTAAAACCACCAAATTAAGCACATTCAGATCCCTTTAATCGTAGAGCAATATAACGGTTAGGACCCTTAAAAGTTTTCTCATCGAAAAATCTCCCCTCTCCGAAAAAGTGGGGAGGGGTACGAATTGCTTCTAAATGGAAGAGGTTGGACCACCAAATTCAATGTACAGTTTCTTCAAACCGCAACTTAAAGTAGTGAAAGAGTTTCGCTCTCAATATTTCTTTCCTCCTCAAAAAATGGCTCCCTGGAAGTTCTGATTCTTTATTCAGAAAAAACGGGGAGGGATTTTTCTTAAACATTGAGAGCTCTGATTACCGAATTCTGCATACAACTTTCCTTCATAGTAGATTAATCAAAGGTAAGGATTTGATCTCTTATATTTCTTCCCTCTCCACGAAAACTCCCCCCCCCCCCTCACATACACATATATACACACACACACACTTGTAAATATCAAGGAATTTCTCCTGAACGATTAAAGGTAGGAATTTGGTATCCATCCTCGCTTTAAGCAATATGAAATTTTCACCTCCCGAAAACAACAACAACAAAAAACTTCCTCATAAAACAGGGTAAATAATTTTTTCCTAAACGGTAAGAACTACGTTCATTGAATATGACATGCAGCTTCCTCTGATCAGGGCTCTAAGCAAAATAAGGTTTGCTCACCCCCTGAAAAAGAAAGTATGTAGCAAAAATAACTTTTTCCTCTCTTAAAACAAAAGTTTTCATTTCCCCTCACACCTTCCTGTGATAAGGGATAAAAATCATTGCTGCTGGTAGAAATCCCTTGACCAGATCACATCCTCCAATACAATTACGAATATCTAGTGTGAATAGATCGTTTGCAATATACATTTCAAATTTTGCATTTTACAACTTCTACATTTAGAAGGCGATATCGAGGTTTTTTATTTTCAGCCTTTAGCATTCTCTACCAGTGAAAATTCGAGATATGGATGGTTGGAGAAATTCAAATGGTAGTTTTTTGCTAGTACCGATGCAGCGCACAGCGAATTTTTCATTTATCTCTTAAAACGAAACTTTGTGTTTCACCATCCCCACTGGGAGTAAGCGAGCAAAGTATTGCAGCCAATGTAAACATCTTAACCACCACACTCTATACAAGGGGCGGGAGTGGCTCAGTCGGTAGCGCGCCAGGCTCGTAATCTGTAGTTCCAAGGTTCGAGTCCCAGCTGGGTCATTTTGCATGGATGGCCCATGCAAAATTTGAAATGTATATTGCACACTCTGGATGGCCTTGAGGGGAGGCTACCATCTGTCTCCCAACAGCTGTTCCAGTGGGTCCCCAACCTTCTCTGAGCCTTCGGGGTCCATGTGACCTGGCCATTTAGCCCATGGTGTGCAAAAAAAGTGTCGCTCAGAGATAAAACAACCCAACACTCTATACAATATTTGCAAATTTAAACCAAAATTTTAAATTGTAATATTAATTTTAAAGTTTTGGTTGGTTTACCTCTGAGCGGCACTTTTTTTTTTGCACACCATGGGCTAAATAGCCAGGTTACAAGGACCCCGAAGACTCATAGAAGGTTGGGGACCCATTGGAATAACTGTTGGGAGACAGATGGTAGCCTCCCGTCAAGGCCATCTTACGAGTTCTTTAACGTGCACAGGGTATGGCTCTCCCGAACACGAGGCCACGGCTTAACGTCCTATCCGACGGACGGCGGCCTTTCCAAGCCCATCTGTGTCCCCTACTGACAGTGGGCAGGACGGGGAATTATTGAGGAGATAAATCTCAACGCTGACCCAGCTGGGACTCGAACCTGAGAACTACAGATTACGAGCCTAGCGCGCTACCGACTGAGCCACCCCCAGGTAGTTTGCAACCTTTTCCCACCATTAGCGAGTGATACTTAGCTATTGGAAGATTTAAAAAATACGAAAGGTAATATTTCGTCAAAACCTATCTAACCCGTTAAATAATTTTTAATTTATCTCTAATACATAAAAAGTTTACACTACCTATCGGTTAAACGAGTGTTTAATAAATGAGTTACTTATATAAGTCTATTGTTCATTTCTTTCATCATATCTGAATATTTTTCATCTTATTTCAAAACATTCAATTACCTTTTTAATAATAAACGAAAACGGGAGATATTGAAATACACTTGATATTCCCAAATAGCAATATGAATTGTCACTCTGGGGCTGTGAAACTCATTCTTTTTAATATATGTCCTGTTAAGTAAATATTGGACGGATATAAGCGAAATTGCACCAATTAGAATAAAGGAGTCGGGTGAAAAGTTAAAAATACATTCAAGATGCAAAATCATTTGGAGGTGTGAGACCAAAACGCGGCGGGTCAACCCTCTATATCGATTGTATATTGAATACTATATATTATATGTTGTATATAGAGGGGGGGATCTAGATGAGGGGGGGGGATCTAGTGATTTCAGTGAATCACTAAATTAAATAGAGGCAAAAATTATTAAACATATTTATGTTTCATGTATTTTTTCAAGAAACATTTAACACCTGTAAAATGGAAGGGGAAATGTTATACTTCAATGGAAATCCAGTCTCTTGCCCCCCCCCCCAAATAAAAAGGAGGGTTTTTTTTTTCGGTTCGATTGTGTTTTCTTGCTACCCCCTGGATTTTTCTCTTGATCAGGGCCTGGTTCTATATAATATTTATTATTTTAATTATTTAGCATTTGGTTACCAAAAATCTAGAATAACCTATTTTCATCGATGCAAAGGTAAAAAAAGCAATTTTTCTTAGAAAAATTCAAATCATAGTACATAGAATTGCGCCTTACCGCTCTTTGAGATTAGACGCCTTTGAGGTATAAATCCAGTCTTTGTAGGAAAAATATTTTAATAATATAAAAGACAATAATTGAAACTATAATAAAAAAATCAATTTTTTTTATAGTTGAAAAAAATTTCGGGAGTTGGGGGAGGAGGGGAAGGTGCCAAAATTTCATTTCGACGATATTATATCTACTGTTTGCGCCGGCAGTGTGACTCACAAACATCGAGCACATTTACCACCCTTTTGGATTCAGGTTTCAGGTAGCCCATGACAGTGGAGATGTCACAAGCTTTAATTTGAGATACAACTCGTTAAAGTCGACCCCCGCGAAAATCCTCCCCCGCATTTTATCATGGGGGAATAGTATGGGCAAAATTCGAAATGTTTACGATCGCCATTATACGAGCTTTCATTTGACATCTAACTCCTAACGCCTAACTCGTAACGTATGTAGGCCCGCATTCCGATGATATAGTAGAATGACTTTCATATTTCCCGTTTTTTAGGGGGGGGGGAAATGGGGTGGGGGTTCAATTTTTATAGCCTATGGCACTCCCCGCGTAACAAGCTTTCATTTGGCACTTAAAACATTAAGTTCTCCATCGCATTAGAAAGATATGGTGAAACAACGTTCTGTCAAATCCACAAACCGACCAACCGACAAATGTCAAAGCCAAAAGCAATAGGAAAATAGATAAAAAAATATAAATTAAAAAAATAACAAAACACCTATCTTCCTGTAGGGCCCTAAAATGTAGAAAATAAACCTAAAACATATCGATGATGCAATTAGACACTGAGTTCGTATTCGCTTCGAAGGATGATAGGGCGTCGGCGATCTTGTCAAGTGTCTAAATTGGCGCCCTATCTTCCTTCGAAACGAATACTAACTCAGTGACTGACTGACTCGATACGCTTTAGGTTTATTTTTCACGTTTTAGGGCCCTATAGGAAGATAGGCACTTTTAAATTTTTTAATTTATTTTTTTTGTCACTAAAAACACCTACATTCGAACAGTTTTATTTGATGTATGACTCACAAATATCGAGCACATTTATCCCCCCCCCCGTTTTGATTTGAGGTAGTCAGGACTTTGGAGATGCCACAAGTTTTAATATGAGATACGACTCGTTAAAGGCGACTCCTTCGAAAATCCGCCCCCCACATTTTATCACGGGGGCAAAATTCGAAATAATTTACGACCGTCATTACACGAGCTTTTATTTGGCATCTAACTGATAACTGTAAGCCCTCGTGTTCAGATGATATAGTAGAAAGTCTTTTATGTTTCCCATTTTTTAGGAGGGAGATGAGCACGGAGGGTAATTTTTTCATAGCCTACAATTGTTCATAGCCTACAATACATTTCATACTTTTTCATCGCCTACAACATATTTCATAGCGTCACAATCTTTCACTAGACACATAGCTCGTTATTTTTCGCACTTGCGTTCACAGATATAGAGGAACAACCGTTTTCATATTTTCCCTCTTTTTCAGGGAGAAGATAGCATGGGGGTTCAATTTTTCGTCACCTACGATAGTCCCCGCGATAAAAGCTTTCATTTGGCGTATTTATTGTTGCTTCTGGAGATGTAGCCGAACATTTTGTTTCGTGTTTCCCCTTTGTTAGGGGAGAAGAAAGCATGGAGGAGTGATTTTTTTCACACGACATCCCCGCGTCACAAGCTTTCATTCGGCGTATCACTTGTTACTTTCGGCTTTCGTATTCTGGAGATATAGCTTAAGAATTTTTTCACATTTCTCCTTTTTTTAGGGAGAAGAAAGCACGGGGGTTAATTTTTTATAGCCTATGACACCCCCGGCGTCACAAACTTTCATTTGGCACACAAATCATTAAGTTTCTCCATCGCGTTCGAAAGATAAGATGGAATAACATTTTGTCAAATCCAGAAACTGACAAACCGACCAACAGACAAATGTCAAAGCCAAAAGCAATAGGAAGGTTGGTAAAAACAGATCCCTCTTTTTAAGAAAATTTCGTTTTTTGATTCCACTACTTACAGTTTAACCCTTTAGATACCAACTGTTTGAAAAACCGCACACTTGAGGTTCCATTTCTGCCAACCAGGAGTGCTATATTATATATTTGAAGTAGTGTTTTTCTATTTGAACGATTATCATGGATACTGGATAAAGAGATCATAACTACACAGACAAAAGCAACTCTAATCAAAGGCGTCTCTTGGGAACTCGTTAAGTGTTCACGAACATTACACGTTCACATCCACCGTAGTGGTCTGGGTTTGGTCTTAATTATCAAAAGAAGCAGAACTGGGGAAACGAATTTGTCGTTTTAAAATTCTTATTTTAACTCTTACTCGATCTGTTGTGAGATCCGCACATATTCATGTTTTCCGCTTTCGTCTTCAAAATTAGTTTGGTAAATAATTTTATATTCTGCAGAATTGAAAATTCTAACATTTGTGTGAATCACGGAGGCAATTTAATGGGAGCGATTGGGCACAGGCCTCCACAAATTTAAATAATAAATTTGAAGGTTGAGGGTAAAGGTAAATTAAAATTTTGTAAATAAATGATGTTTTTTAAAAAGAAGTCAATTTTTTGCCAGTTAATCTTCTTACAGTAGCATAATACAGAATAAAATACATGTTCTTTTTTTATTTTATCGTACCATAAACGTTTAAAAAGCTCGCACTTACTGTCGTACGCTATTATTTTTTGGAATAATGCAATTGTTCTGAGAGTCCTAGAAGCTATCCCTAGCTTGCACGGGCCCTCTGAGCAAGCTAGGAGTAGCTTTAGAACTGGTTGGAAACTCCTACCAGTCCTAGAAGCTGGAGGTAGAGTCTGAGCAAATTAGGAGTAGTTTCTAGAACTGATTGGCTACTCCTAGCTTGCACAGGCCTCTTATTTATAATTATATATAATAAAATAATATATAATTATAAAATAATTGTAAACTGTCATAATACTGCAAACCTATATGTACTATTGGATATATGATGTGATGATGTTATGTGGGCAGTAGATAGAGCAAGCAATGATATATTCTTATTAGATTAGTATAGCATTAGTTATTGGCTAAAATTGGCTGAATTGAAAAATCCCCTTATATTTAGGTGGAAGAATTTTAAAACATGCTCTATAGCTACGTGATAAGGTCAACTTTTGACTAAAGCTGAGAGAGTACATCACTCCTCTAACCTCACCACAACTTTAGCGATTGACAGAAGGGGGAAAGAGAAAAAACAACAACAATGGTTGCCTACTAAAACAACACGACTCGCAGAAGAAAAAAATCTTTATTTTGTGACTTTGGAAAAGTCACTCCTTTCTGCGTTGTTTTGTCTATTATGGGAACGCTGAAATGTTGCATCTAATGTCGCTGATATCGCAGATGCAAAATTTTCGTTATCTTGTGTATCATTGATTACACTAGATATTTTAAAAGTTACTCTGAATTTTGAATAAATACATTCTAAAAATAATTTTAATTTGGCATTTTGGTTAGAATATGCAAGATGAGTGATGAAATTGAAATATGAATATAAAATTTATTTTTCTTTCTAAAAATTTGCTTTTTATTTCAAGAACTAAAATCGATTTACAAACATTACACTAGAAAACCCTATATCTTATTATTAGTTTTTTTTTCACTGATGCAGAAATCCGCGAATACATCGGAATCAGCAAGTATTGAGGTGTAATCATCATCATCCTCAAGCAGCCATGGGCTACGGAGGTCCAACCAGACCGTGCAATTTAGTTCTCCAAGCAAGTCTATCCTGAGCTACATCTACTGCATCTGGCCACTGCACACCAATTCTAACAAGGTCCTGTTTGACATTGTTTGCCCACCGCATCCTAGGTCTATTAATATTTATTTCACGTTAAAAATCTCTAAATCATTCGCTATTTGTTGAAAACGTATGGAGAAGTAGAAAATATTGGGGCGCTGTACTTTTGTCACCGTACATTTCACTTTATTACCCTGTAAGATGACTTCGATGGAGTGATCGCCTTTGCGTGATATTCCATCTATGAAGTTCACCGTACCAGTAAGAAATAAAGTCTGCTTTCACCACTGACCATGGAAAATAGTTCTGCTTGCAGCAAGTCCTCTTTTGGAATTTCGACTTAAAGTTCAGAGCGAGAACTCGGACATCAATCCTAAATATTCTGTGAAATTTTGAAGAGTCCACCGTCATTTTGCCAGGGAATTATGATTGTCACAGACAGACAGGGACGCACCCAGAATATGGTTTCGTGGGGTGTTTCTGAAAATAACACTTGAGTAATGTTTGCCAATTACTAAAATTTTCCACTGAATAGGATATTCTAAATGAAATGAAATTTTATAATTTTTTTTAAATTAATTTAATTTTAAATTCAATTTTTTTCTTCCATAAAATTATCCCATAACATCCCACCTATGCATCATACTTTTAACCAACTTAATATCAAAATTAAGTAATCATTATAAACATGAACAAATTTCTCTTTTCAAGATAAAGCCTCTCCATTAATAGAAAAACTAAGATTTTTCCATGACTACACAATAATTATTTCATCAGAATTACTATCCGCAGAGGGTGCATTCTAATTAGTATAACATTACCCTATTTTTCAATCGATTTCTTCCAGAAGGACAAGAATTAGAGAGATTTTGAATTTTAATCCCTGTTTTTTTACTCATTTCCATTGCTCTCCCCTTACTACGAACTCTATACCTAATAGATGAGAACCTTTCTCCAGAACATACAGGGGCGGGGGTGGCTCAGTCGGTAGCGCGCCAGGCTCATAATTTGTGGTTCCCAGGTTCGAGTCCCAGCTGGGTCAGCGTTGAGATTTATCTCCGCAAAATTCCCTGCTCTGCCTACGGTCAGTAGTGGACACCGTTGGGCTTGGAAAGGCCGCCGTACGTCGGATGGGACGTTAGGCCGTGGCCCCGTGTGCGGCAGAGCCATACCCTGTGCACGTTAAAGAACACGCTGGATGGCCTCGACGGGAGGCTACCATCTGTCTCCCAACAGCTGTTCCAGTGGGTCCCCTCCCCCAACCTTCTCTGAGCCTACGGGGTCCATGTGACCTGGCCATTTAGCCCATGGTGTACAAAAAAGTGCCGCTCAGAGGTAAAACAACCCAACCCAGAACTTACAGGTTTTCAGTGATATTGGACTTATGACCTATCAGACTTCAGGAAAACAGAAATTGAATCCATTATATTTCCACCAACTGACTCCTCAATTCAACTCCTAGAAATCAACAACCTTATTTATTTACCTTTATTCACACAATTGTAACATCAAATGATGTCATTCATTCCTGAGTTGTGCCTTCAATACGAGTAAAAATTGACACCCTTCCTGGTCGTTTAAACCAGTGCTGTCCAACTTCTCTGAGACCGCGGGCCATTTTTCCTTTCGCCAATATTTCGCGGGCCAAAAAAAAGAATAGGATAGGTATTTGAAAAGTCAGTTCATGTCACCTCAAAAAATTATTTTATTCATACAAAAAATAATAAGTAATAATAAACCAATGTAAATTTTCTAAACCTTATCAAATATTTAATAAATTTAATAGGTGCATTTTAGTCGTAGTTGTTGGGCAATAAGAATAAAATGAGTAAGTTGAAATAATACAATAATAATTGCAAATAGAATGAGTAAGTTGACGACTGCATATCAAGTAAAGTAATATAAGTTAACAAAAAAATATAAAATGGATTATAGATATTTATTTTAAATTTCAAGTAAAAACTTGGTTTTGTTCGCGGGCCACAAAAAATCCTTGTTGAACAGCGCTGGTCTAAACTAAACTTCTATTTTCATTAGACGACCAGGTAAGCTCACCAGTGAATGCTCTGAAATTTGTTGTGCTAATCATAGCTTTATTTCAATTGTAGTCCCTCGTTCGACCTTTATTTCACGACTAACCGCTTCTTCAGATAACCTTAATAAGGTGTTGGCCTCTTAAAACGAACGTGAGTAGACAGGTTTGAGATTTCGTATAAGACGACTGGATTTTTTTTGCTTGAGGAGGAAGGTCCCCTCTTCCCATCAGGTATGTCCTTTCACCACACACACATAGAGTGAGAGATAGACATCTTTTAATATTATAGATTTACCTTAATTACTAACATCAGTCAAACGAAATGAATTCTGTATTTGTAAGAAAGCATAAGACAGCGATATCTGTATAACGAATGCAGACGGGAAGTAAAAAAACGAAAAAGTTAAAGATCCAGATTATGTTTTACATCATGGAATCCGGAGTCCAAATTCGATTGATCAAATCTTATAAAATATTCTCCTCTTCGTACATTTGTTTCTTGACCCTTTGTCGATTGCACCGGGTTTGAGTTGGATTGTTTTACCACTGAACGACACTTTTTTGCACACAATGGACTAAATGGGCAGGTCACATGGAATCCCAAAAAACTTCAGAGGACGTTGGGGGAAGGGGATCCACTGGAGATATAAGAGACATCGTAGCCTTCCGTCAAGGCCACCCAGAATATTCTTTAACGTGCACAGGGTAGCTCTCCTGCAGAAGAAATCAAGGTTCAGGACATGAATTAGAAAAAATTCGAGCTGGGGGGGGGGGGGGCAAGAAACACAATCCAGCCGAAAAAAAGTTTAACGAAAGGGCCAAGATGCTTGATTTCCAATGCAGTAATCCGCGATTTGCAGTAATCCGCATTTTCCCCTCCTTTTTACGGGATTTAAAAAAAAATATTGAAAAATGCATGAAATATAAATAAGTTTAATAACTGTTTGCATCTTTTACCTTTACTTACAATCTGAAGGGGGGGGGGGCATGGCCTCCTTGGCCTCCCCCCTAGATCCGACCTCTTAAGGTTTAACGTTCCATCCGACGAAGCCCATCAATGTCCCCTTTCTCGCCGAGGTCAGGGTGGGGATTAGCCGAGATAAATCTGAAAGCTGGAACAGCTAGGATTCGAACCTGGAAACTACAGACCCAGAAGATTTGGTTTCTTGCATTGTTTCTAAATGGAACTGCCTGGCATCCATTTCTTTTCGTTGGCCGCCGTCCGTCTGATGGGACGTTAAGCCGTGGCTCCGTATGAGGGAGAGACATACCCTGTGCACGTTAAAGAACAAGCTGGATGGCCTTGACGGGAGGCTACCATCTGTCTCCCAACAGATGTTCCAGTGGGCCTCCTCCTCGAACCTTCTCTGAGACTTCGGGGTCCTTGTGACCTGGCCATTTAGCCCATGGTGTGCCAAAAAGTGCCGCTCAGAGGTAAAACAATCCAACCCAAATCCATTCCTTTTCAGTACCGTTCACCTCATTCCTTTGCGACGCAAAATCTACCGAGTCATTCCATCTTAAATCAGGCACAGAGTGTCAGGTGACCCTCGCGGATTCTGTTGAAAAAATATTTGTGAGACTACTCCTAGTAAGAATATTCGAATGGCATCTGCTTTTTATCAAAAAAAGTTTTTTCGAAAATTACAGCCACTTAAAAATGGCCGCTCGAAAATAATAGGTCTATAACGGCATGTGTATTACTATCTATTTTATTTAAAATGTTAATTTAATTATATTAAATTTAAAATATTGACGAAAAACGCTGTGCTACTTTAAATTTGTCAACCAGTGTGTAAAAGTTAATACCATTCAATAGGAAAGGATTTCACGCGACATTTGAAGCTTGGTGGGGGACGCAAGAGAAATTGATATACTCTGTGGGACAATTCCGCGGTTTCTGGGACGTCTGCCATTCCTGCTGATACTGGACCGCTATTTACAAATTCTGCGCTATTAGACGATTGCAACTGAAGCACAGGCTACTATTTATGCCCAGGCTTTTCTATGTCACATTCGTTACTCATATTACGTATATAAATATTTCACCGGTTCATTTTTAGCCCTTTCGTACAAAACGTTCCGCATTGAATAACTGAAATTATTTACTTGAATTTGCTGGATTCGTTTTTCAACTCTTCATTTGCAGACGCGGCAGCTGTTGTGGATAGTATTTAAATTGTTCGTCCACGTGTCTGTTGCAGGAGCTCGACACAGGAGTCCGTTGTTAAATTTTTACTACCAGTGAAGTTGTCTATAGCTAAAATTATTTAATTTTGATTCAAAAGTTAAGCATAATAATACTGTTTAATAAAGATTGATGTAAAACACATTAACTGAGTGGACACTGAATTGTGACCACTGCAGAAGAACAACTGAAGTGCGCGAGCTGAATAAAAACCTGGTGTAGGCAAGAAGTGGAAACATTCTATTCAGCATTTGTGAGACTATGAATTAAAAAACAATTACAGAAATAAAATGCAAAGAGCGGAATTGATCAGAAATTGAGACAAGAATGATCATTGGTGCCTTGGTAAGGGTAGCTCTTATCTCAGAAACATCATGCTATGTTGTTCCACTCCAATGCAGCTATTGTAAAATTATGCAATTATATTCAGCCTATGATAATATACATATACAAATATTGGTCATATCCATAAGAGTTTCCAAACTCGCCAGTAAATGCAATTTTACATGTGCAGATTAGTTTTAATTTTAACTAGGCCTGTGCACATAATGATTAAATAAAACAGATAAAATAAAAAATGATTGAATATAACAAATAAAATAAATAATGACTGAATATAACAAATGTAATAAATAATGACTGAATTAATAATACATTATGATTGAAAGACAATCTAATACAATGAAAGAAGTCGCTTGGAATCGCAAACTCCTATAAAACATTCGCTTCCAATCATATAACACCGAAATCGACGATTCGTATTGAGCCACGATCATCAAACATGGAGCATGGACGATTGGAAGAAAGGTATGCTAGTACCACGAATCGCGTTTCGTTTTGCATCAAGCGGAATGGATGCCTATATGTATGGCGAAATTTCCGCAAAAATTCCCCGCCCTGCCCACGGTCAGTAGGGGACACCGATGGGCTTGGAAAGACCGCCGTCCGTCGGATGGGACGTTAAGTCGTGGTCCCGTGTGCGGGAGAGCCATACCCTTAAAGAACACGCTGGATGACCTTGACGGGAGGCTACCATCTGTCTCCCAACAGCTGTTCCAGTGGGTCCCCTCCCCCAACCTTCTCTGAGCCTTCGGGGTCCATGTGACCTGGCCATTTAGCCCATGGTGTGCAAAAAAGTGCCGCTCAGAGGTAAAACAACCCAACCCAACGTATGGCGAAAGCGATATGAGGCAATGGATCACAGGTGGACTGTGCTGACAGTATAGGCCAATGCCAGTGGGATCATGATCTGGCGAATTGCGTTGGTCAGCTTTTTCTGAATTTTTTTTAACCTGAAGGAACCCTTGAAATAATTTTAAAGTCTCAGGGATCTCTTGCATAAAACTTTTATATCTACAACTCACGGTACGTTAGGGTGATCAGTAAATTGTAGATTATCACGATCTCTCACGGAACCCCGGTTGAGAAAGGTTGCGTTGGGTACTCTGATACAGGAGCGGCAATATATGAAAGCTGAGGACTACTTAAACTGCATTGTGGGTCAAATATCCCTTCAATATTACTATTCGCCTTTAGTGATGACATCTTTTAACAACTTTTTGTTTTTTCCCACGACATTGGGCTTGGAATGGCGTACGGAACATTGTGATGACTTCGTCCTCCTCATAAAGTCATCCAATTCATCAGATGTCAACCCCAGAGAACATCTGTGGGGCGTTATGGAATCTGATGGTTTGAATATATTACTGCGGATTCACCAATCGTTAAAAAGGTTCGTCAAACTTGACAAAATTTTGAAAAAAAAAAAAGATATTAGATGAACTTCTCAATATACAATTATTTCAGTAAACGGTTTAATAAAATAATTACTGCCTGTGTTTTGATGGTTTTGTGAAATAAATTCCCTTGACTGGCAACTTTCGCTTTAAATATTCCAGTTTTTGTTTAAATATTCCAACTCTTTATAAATATTGAACCTATATTGGAGAAATTCAATATTTAGATAGACTTAATTTAAAATTTTTATTAACGTTCAATCTTATTCCCTCAAAAAAGTTTATTCTTCAAGTTAATGAGCTTCAAATTTAGCTTTTCATTGGCAGAACGTTTAAAATTCTTCAGATGTTTTGCCTGGGGAGTGTAGTTTCATGAAATTTGCCTTGAGCCGAGTGGGATATGAACCCACGACCTCAATGATAACATGTTAGGTGCTCTGGACCATTGAGCTACCAGCCGCCGATCAAGATCTCCTCTAATTGATGATATCAGCTTTATACCGGCAGGACATAATTCTCGGTGTCTCATGCGTTAACTTCAGAGTGATATCTTCCTTAACATTCATTAAATACGTCGAAAAATATCTAGTCAATTTAAACAATTGTACACTCAGAATGTACTTACCATCTTCATGACATGATTGTCATTGTTTCTTGAGACTGAAAGCAGCTGGGACAAATACTTGCATGAGACACGGAGAATTGTGTACTACTAATAGAAAGTTCATAGCATCAATTAGAGGAGATCTCGATTGGCGGACGGTAGTTCAGTGGTACAGTCGGTCAAAAAAGTATCCGAACACTATGGTTGATTACAGAATTCAGAAAAAATACATGACAACGATTTTTTTAGAAATTAGTTATCTGGCAACCTTCGTGTCACGTGACACGAAGGTTGCCAGATCACTAATTTCTAAAAAAATCGTGCCAGATATCTTTTCTGAATTCTGTAATCAACCATAATGTTCGGATACTTTTTTGAGCGACTGTAGGTAATCATATTATTTTGATACTAGATCGTGTGGGCTCACTCACGGAAATATTGAGCGTGTGCAGTTACCGTTCACAGCAAACTGGAGCAACTGCACACGCTCCAGTTTGCTGTGAGCGGTAACTGGAGCGTGTAAGTTGCTGTACACGCTCCAGATATTTTTCCTGAATTCTGTAATCACGTGACACGAAGGTTGCCAGATCACTAATTTCTAAAAAAAATCGTTGTCAGATATTTTTTCTGAATTCTGTAATCCACCATAGTGTTCGGATATTTTTTAATATATATAATATGTATGAATATATAATGCAATGAATATGGAGCATGTGCAGTTACCGTTCACAGCAAACTGGAGCGGTTGCAGTTAATGTTCACAGCACATTGGATCGTGTGAGCTCACAAAGACCTGGATCGTGTGGGCTCACTCACGGAAATATTGAGAGTGTGCAGTTACCGTTCACAGCAAACTGGAGCGTGTGCAGTAACTGCACACGCTCCAGTTTGCTGTGAACGATAACTGGAGCGTGTACAGTTGCTGTATACGCTCCAGATATTTTTCCTGAATACTGTAATCACGTGACACGAAGGTTGCCAGATCACTAATTTCTAAAAAAATCGTTGCCAGATATTTTTTCTGAATTCTCTAATCAAACATAGTGTTCGGATACTCTTTTGAACGACTGTACAGAGCATCTGACATGTTATCAGGAGGTCGTGGGTTCGTATCCCACCCACCTCAAGGCAATTTTTCCTCTAAAATTGATCGACGTTAACTTAAGAGTGATATCTGACTTAACATTCATTAAATACGTCGAAAAATATCTATTCAATTAAAGTATATATTATATAACTGTTTTAAGCTCCGCTAAAAGCTTGCCCAGGTCCTGCAAAACAATTCTGCTACTACGACTCAAAATGCATAGGGTTTTATTGACTAGGGTACTTTTATTTGGAAAGTTTGATTAACTAGAGGTATGAAAACCGCCTATTTATGAGAAACCCCAAAGAGACCCCAAAGAGACCTGGATTTTTGCCTATGTAACCAGTGGCACCACTTATTAGATACTTACTTCTAATTTCGGTATTCCCTTCAAGATTAAATGGTGGTCCAAATCCAACCATTGTGCTTGCTTCTATGCTGATATGATATTCGGTGGCAGGTGAAAGATCATTAAAAGTATGACGTCGATGGAATATCTCCGAGAAATCATCAAAGTCAGCGTTATCTTTACTGATATTCACCTAAAATATATTTGGAAATTACTGTTTGAAGGTTATCAGTCAGTCATTCATTACACTGCAAAAACATGAGCCTATATACGAATTACAGAAATAACATAATTCCACTCGTTTACTTCATCTCATTGTCTATATTTCTTACCTTATAAAATCTACACTTGTTTCCATAAATTAAGGAACAGCCCTATGTTATGTCAGTGGAAACCTAACGTTGAAGCTCTATAATTTCTAAAAGTCTTTTTTGTTTTGAAAAATGTAACAAAGATTGAGATATTGTCATATATATCAATATCTATATTTTCAACATTATTCGTTCGGTATTTAATGAGTTATGGAAGTTTGAATTTTAATAACAGCAATTCCAGTCTTAAGAATTATACGAAGTTGACGAACAGTGAAAGCCTTCTTTTTACAGACTTCTAAAAATACACACTTACTTTATTAAACACTTTGACAATATTTAATGCAAAGTTTTAATGAACTTCTGAACTCAATTTTTTTGAAGTCAAATTATGCTGTATATCAGCTGCATATATGCTTTTCAATGTCGTGAAAAGAGTTCTTTATCTGCGAACACTGTGAACACTTCAAATATTT
Source organism: Ryuthela nishihirai (assembly GCA_038380435.1). Lineage (NCBI taxonomy): Eukaryota > Metazoa > Arthropoda > Arachnida > Araneae > Heptathelidae > Ryuthela > Ryuthela nishihirai. The sequence goes on from JAWZYU010000019.1 coordinate 22,050,408, forward strand.
CATAATTAAAATAGCAGATCATTTGTATAGTGTAATAGATATAAACATGACTAGTATCAACTTCATGCTCATTAATTAGTATATTTTAAATTCAACTGTTTCGTTGCAAAATACCTAGATAACTATAATAGTTTAATGATGAAAAAGTAAGGTTACAATAAACTAGATGAAACCATACTGGGATAATTTATCAAGGAATTTTTGTGTGTCAGGAAAAGGGAATATTTTATCTTTAATGGCGCTTAGTAAAATAACTGATTCTGACCGTTGGGTAGGGGTGATAAGTCCCCTTGGTATTGGTAGCTGCAATGGCAATGGGCAACGTATCCTACATATAAGAAATCTTTATGGTTTGAGAATAACTAACACTTGTTACAAACACTGCGACATACACTGCGACATCCTTAATCAATACCTTACTAGTCCTAATAGAAAGCATTATAGAGAGCTTAATAAACGTGTAAAGGATCAGGTAGTTGTTGATAAGAATCTGTGGTTTGATTGGCTTGGCTGACAAAGCCGAGGAAGCAGTTAGACAGCCCAACAGCAGAGAGCTGTACCAGATGGTTAAAGTTTTGTGTGGTAGAAAACTGACAGGAATACCAGGATTGAAGAATAAACAAAACTTGCATTGTGAGTCGAAGTCGACGCAAATTCAATTCAGGCTACTAAAGAACATTTTGAAGAAAATGTAAAACTAAACTGGAAAAGAAGGAAAAAGTTGGCATTGAACAAAAGACTTGAAGAAGAAGAAATAAAAATGTAATAATTTGCGCGGCAATATTCGCGGGCCATTTGAAAGGGTTCGCGGGCTATGGGTTGTCCATGGCAGCTCTTGATGTACATATCTTTAATAAGCAAACAGTAATCCAATCGAAGACATTGCTGTGAAATCACCGGATACTTCACCATGCACTTTTGCTCATTTGGACTCTTGAAACGGACTGTGGGTAAACACTGACCATGGACTGTTGATGAATTATGGAATGCTTGTAAAGAGGAATTGGACCAATTAGATATGGCAGTGCTTTGTAGTAGCCTACTACTGTGGAAAGTATGTTGTAGGGTAAGTGCTGCACAAAAGGGACACAAATTGAGTATGATCGATACGTAAAGGAATGTGATAGTCTATAGGCTTCTGAAAACAACACCATGTAACGTAATCAATCTCAATATTCTAGAAGAGCATCACTAGGGTTTCTGCTGAGAAGTCGCCCTACACTCTGCAAATGGTTTCTGCCCTCTAATTCTGAAAAAGGAAATTTAAGATTATTTTAAAATATGTGATATGTCCCTGTGATCTATTGCAAGACCAGAATGTACACCGAAGAGTCAAAACATTATGATCATCTGCCAAATATGATGTTGGTCCTCCAAGTGCCACCAAAGCGGCTCTTACCCGGCGAGGCATGCACGCTACAAGATTTCTAAAGATGTCTTGTGTTATCTGGTACCAACATGTTACCAGCAGATTCTTTAACTTGTAAGTTACGTGGTAGAGCCGACGCAAATCGGATATGCTGTCAACGCAAACCACAGATTCTTGGATTGATGTCTGGGGAATTTGGAGGCCAGGGCAATTGGACCCAGGTTTCCCAGCAGAACGTGCTGTTCATGGTTTTTCCCTCCTCAGACCACCTTTTGAAGGTACTAACCACGGCTGACTATGAACACCCCACAAGCCTTGCCGTATCGGAAATGCTCTGACCCAGTCGTCTGGCCATTACAATTTGGCCTTTGTAAAACTCACTTAAGTTCACTGCCTTTCCCATCTGAAGAATAAGAATAACACTGATTAACAGAGTTTAGTATCAGGTGTTATTTATACCGTTTCGTAACCTTCCCACGCGGCGTTGTTTACCTGCAGTTGCTTCGATTTGTATAAAGACGCGCTGGTCATAACGTATTGGCTCTTCGGTGCGTAAGTTATACATGCGGAATTCACGTGAAGAATCAAGATAATAATCTCTATGCCGAGTCCTTACATTCAAGGTTCTAATGTGAAGAAAATTATTAGTAGGGTTTTTGAAGAAGAAAAAAACAAGTTTATTGCGAGAGCTAGGATAAACAACCGAGTGGTTAGCGAGTATTATCCATCAGCTGATATAGAGTACACAGTAAAAAAGAGTTACCGTTACATTGCTTTAAACCATAAATTGGTGCAAGTGGTGTAGGTTACACCTTTATAACAACTTTCGTTAAATGTTTGGTTAATTCATTTGTATTCCAGAAGATCATCACTGAGATTCTTGATGAGAAGCATAGCTACTCCTTGTAGGCATTTGTTATTTTCACTTCTTGAAAAGGGAAAGTTAAGATTATTTTTAACTACACGACCTTTATTTGTTCATCTGATATCTTGTAAGCCTAAAATGTCCAAGTTATACCGCTGGAATATCCAGAAAATAATCTTTGTTATGAGTTCTCACATTTCGAAGTTGCTCTGGATAGAAAACGGTTAGTTTTTTTTAAAGAAACTAGGTTTATTGAAAGAGGTATAGACATAATCAAATAGTTCCCTAATCGCAGACATTGGGCCAAGACCAGTTTTTCATTTATTGAAAGCTGAAGTAACCATGATAGTTGGGACTCAGATAAGTAACAGAGTTCTTTACCAACAGAATCCATCCCATCGTTTTGAGGGCTCAGAAGCTGGCATTACACATTACACCAGTATATGTTTTGTGCTGTAAGAATCAGTTTCAAGGATTCAGGTACCTGTGATGGTTTTTGATGATGATTATATGCCTGCTTATAAAAAGCATCCTGTGTATCTGTTCAGTTGGGACTGGCAATCCAGGAAAAAGCAGATAACACAGTTGTTGATTCTCCTTTAGCAGAAAGTGCATTAAGTCCATAATTCAAAATGATAGCCAGCATGGTTGGTTTAAGTGGTCAGCATCGAGACCCTGTGAAGATGACCAAATTCACCAGAGGCGAGAAAAAAAAAGAAAAAGTGGGCATAGGAATCCAAATTAGTAGGCCAAATTTATTTGGCAGCCCTCCCCTTCAGGTGACAGAGTTATCGCCCTTAAAGACACTATGGCCTGCATGATGAGAAGGCGGGTCAGACTTTAACTGTATGTCTGGACAGTTTCTGTACATAATCATAAAGGAATAATGCATATCTCATTTCACAATTACGTTTAGTTGAAATAATTAGTTGAAAAAAATGTTGTCCTGAGTGGGAATTGAACCCACATCTCCCAGATGCATGCCGGGAATTTTGACTGCTGGTCCATTAGAAGATGACAATCTTTTCAACAAGTAACAACAAGTTTTCCTGTGATACTTTATTACTGAGTTACGTTTAACTCTAGATTTGATAATTCTCCTGAACACCTTGCACACACAGGTCGTGAACGTGATGAACCATAATTAGAAGGAATCTTAGGATCTCTGAGCCTGGCTAGGGAAATCCTCATAATAGGAGTCTAAAAATTCCTTCTTGAGAATAATGCGGTTAAAAGTTAGGAGTATCCGATTCTTACCCCCTGGTGAGAGATTTTGGGGAATGTCAAATGGACGTTGTCTGGTCTGGCAGCAGATACAGGAGAATGGACAGCAAGGCTCTCGAATATACTAGAATGGACTATTGTAGGGCTCCAGGCCACTCAAGTGGGAAGACAACGCAAAGTGTTTGTCCTTGTTTTTCAGAGCCAGAAACTCAGGGGAGAGGAAGAATTTAATGGAAACGATTTCCGCAGAATATCAGCAATTGCTTATGGTACACATTATCAAAACTGTGCTGAAGAATCGATAATGAGTGGGACGAGTATTTCCCACCCATCTTCCACGTTTTATCCTTCACAATCTTAGAATTGGCTGTGCGGGTAAGAAGAGATATTATGCTTGATCCAAGATTCCTTCGGGATCTGGTGCCAAATGAAACGGGTTTCCACCCTGGTGCACTTGAATGTTTCAAGGTTATAATCTGTTGGATATCTCTGAAACATTCCCCAACCTTGTTCGGAGCCTTAGGAGTTGTTGCGCAGTCGGAATTCCATCACAGTTTTGGCAAACGGGTAAAGCGTGTTGAAGGTTTTGAAATGATAGAGGCAGCTGCTTGGATGATAGTCTTTTTCTCTGCCATGCAACATTGATTGGCTCCTGACCGGCTTTCTGTTGGTTTAAATCACTGAGCAGTCAGCCCGATCAGTCTTCCACCATCATACACATGAAGGGTTTCAAGGCCCCATGAAAGAAGGCCCCATACGAGATGGTGACCATTTCTATAAAGGTTGTTGACCTCCCATGCAAAGAGTGGAAGGATCGAGGAGGAGCAGATGGAAAGATCAATGGCAGTGAAGGTACCTTTTATGGAAGGAAAATGTGTACTGGCATCGTTGTGTTCAACAAAGAGAGCAATGGATTCTCTAGTGATTTCTTCAGGAGTCGTACTCAGTATTTCTCGAAAAGAACTGTTTCATTGAAATATCAGATGAGAAGTGAGGAGAGCAACTGCGAGATATGAGGCCATAGAGGTTTGTCTGGAGGATGCCATTTTCAGGTGGAAGATAGAAGAGAGAGATGGTAAATGAAGATCCCACAAAGAAGCATAGAGCTACTGCTTCTGGAATGGTGGTATTGTGGACGGACTAGAATGGAGAATGATGGCGACATTCATGCGAACCGAACGATCTCCATTCACGGGGAGGGCTCGGAGAAGTTGCGGATGGGAACCCACTGGACAGTTATTAGGGACAGATGAAAGATTTGCACCAAAGTCATCCAATGCGCTCTTTAACCTTTCCACAGAGTATAATTCTCCTGAACACAGAGACATGGTTTAACATCCCATCCGTTGGACGGGCGCCTATCCAAGTCCGTCAGTGTCCTTTTCCTTACTGAGTGCAGAATGGGAGTTTAGAGGAGATAAATATCAACACTGGTACACTTAGGATTCGTACCTGGGATTACGGCCATGGTTAGGGTGTTACGGCCCTGGTTAGGGGGCATAGCTAAGGGGAGGATGTGGGGAGGCTCTCCCCATCTCCCCCATAGGATCTCCCTTAGCCCATAGCATCTCCCCCATAGTAACTCGGAGTTGGAAAAATTCGAAGCGACCTCGTAAAATCTAGGTGAGTTGCAAAAATTTGTATTTTTTTTTGTAAAATTAAGGGGAGTTAGCAAAATCTAGACAAAGTTCGCAAAATCTAGGGCAGTTGTCAAAATCGAGGCAACATGGCAAATCCAGGGCAATTGGGAAAATGGAGACAGTAAAATTTAGAGCAGTTGGCAAAATTCGAAACCACTTAGTAAAATACAGGTGAGCTGGCAAAATCGGGACAACTTGGCAAAATCTTGGGGAGTTGACAAAATTCGGAGTGACTTGGCAAAATTCAGGTGAAATGTAAAAATTGTGATTTTTTTCTGTAAAATTATGGCGAATTGGCAATATCTAGGAGAGTTGGTAAAATTCTGAATGACTTTGCAAAAATCAGCTGAGATGTAAAAATTGGTTTCTTTTTTCTGTAAAATTATGACGAGTTGACAAAATTGAGGAAACTTGGCAAAATCTAGGGGCAGTTGGTAAAATTAGGAATGACTTGGCAAAATCTTGGGGAGTTCGCAAAATTCAGGTGAGATGCAAAAATTGGAATATTTTTCTCTGTAAAATTATGGCGTATTGGCAAAATCGGGGCAACTTCACAATATCTAAGAGAGTTGGGAAAATTCAGAGTGGCTTTGCAAAAACCAGGTGAGATGTAAAAATTGGAATATTTTTTTCTGTAAAATTATGGCGTGTTGGCAAAATCGAGGCAACTTCGCAAAAGCTAGGAGAGTTGGGAAAATTCAGAGTGGCTTTGCAAAAATCAGGTGAGATGTAAAAATTGGAATCTTTTTTTCTGTAAAATTGTGGCGAGTTGGCAAAATCGAGGAAACTTGGCAAAATCTAGGGCAGTTGGAAAAATTCGAATCCATTTGGTAAAATACAGGCGAGTTGCGAAAATTGGGATTGTTTTTGTGAAATTAGAGAGTTGACAAAATCGAGAAAACTTGACAAAATTTTGGGGAATTTGAAAAATTTGAAATGACTTGGCAAATTCAGGAGAAATGTAAAAATTGGGATTGTTTTTGAGAAATTAAGGAGAGGTGGCAAAATGGAGGCAACATGGAAAAAACTGGGGGAGTTGGCAAAACTGGAAACCACTTGGCAATATACAGGTGAGTTGTGAAAATTGGGATTAGTTTTATGAAATTAAGGACAGTTGGCAAAATCTAGGATAGTTGGCAAAATTCGAATCCACCTGGTAAAATACAGTCGAGTTGTGAAAATTGGGATTAGTTCTGTGAAATTAAACAGAGTTGGCAATATTCGAATCCATTTGTGGAAATACAAGCGAGTTGTGAAATTGGGATAAGTTTTGTTAAATTAAAGAGAGTTGGCCAAATCGAGACAACTTGGCAAAATATTGGGGAGTTTGAAAAATTTGAAGTGACCTGGCAAATTTAGGAGATGTGTAAAGATTGGGATTGGTTTTGTGAAAGTAAGGAGAGTTGGGCAAATCAGGGGGAGTTGGGAAAATTCGCACTGACTTGCTACAATTCAGGCGAGATGTAAATATTGGGATTATTTCTGTGAAATTATGGCTAGTTGGCAAAATTGGATATTACGCCCTGGCTAACTCTGGGTTACCGGGGTGGGGCCTATCTTCCTATAGGGTTTTAAAAAGTAGAAAATAAACCTAAAGCATGTGGATGGTGCAATTAGTCACTGAGTTCGTATTCGCTTCAATGGAAGGTAAAGCGCCAATTTACCTACACAACAAGATTGACAGCGCCCTAACTTCCTTCGAAGCGAATGCAAACTCAGTGACTGATTGCACCATCGATCTGGAGAGATATATATATAGGAAGATAGGTATTTTTTTAATTTATATTTATTTTTGTTGTCACTAAAAACATCTACATTAGAAATATTTGATGACTCATAAACATCGAGCACATTTACCCTCCTTTTGGAGTGATGTTTGATCTACTCCACGACATTGGAGACGTCACAAGTTTTGAGATACAACTCGTTAAAGTCGATCCCTGAGAAAATCCTTCCCTTTTATCACGAGGGAATAGTGGGGGCATAATTCGAAACAGTATACTACCGTCATTATATGAGCTTTAATTGACACTTAACTCATAACTGTAGACCCTCGCGTTCGGAAAATATAGCAGAACGACTTCCCGTTTTGTAGAGGAAAGCATGGGGGATCAGGTTTTTTTATAGCCTACGACACTCCCCGCGTCCGAAGCTTTCATTCGACAAATAGCCCGTTACTGCACTCCGTTTAGGAGATTTAGGATAATAATCATTTTCATATTCTCCTGCTCCCCTCTTTTTAGGGGGAATAAATCACGGGTTCAACGTTTTGTAGCTTACGGCATTCCCCGCTTCAGAAGCTTTCATTTGAGGTACAACTTGTTACTTTGGGCAGTCGCGTTCTGGAGATATAGCGGAACAATAGTTACTCATTTCTCTTTTTTTAGGAGGGAAGAAAGCACGGGGGAATCAATTTTTTACAGCCTACGACACTCCCCGGGTCACAAGCTTTCATTCGATACATTTCTCGTTACTTTCCGCACTGACATTCAGGAGATATAAGGGAAACAATCATTTTCAAATTTTCACCCTCTTTAGGGGGGAAGAAAGCATGGGATTAAATTTTTTATAGCATATGATACTGCTCGCATCACAAGTTTTCATTGAGGATATAAATCATTAAGTTTCTCCATCGCATTCAAAGATATGGTGGAACCATGTTTTATCAAATCCTCAAACCGACAAACTGACAAACTAACAAACCGACAAACTGACAAATATCAAAGCCAAAAATAATAGAAAGCTATATAGAAATGATCTTTCATTAACAACTTAATACGAAACAATTGCGTCTCCTCCAGAGGTAAGGATTAAGTTGTTTTACCCCTGTGCGGCTCTTTTTTGAACACAAGGGGCTAAATGATAAGGTCACCAGTACCTTAAGTGCTCAGAGGAAGGTTGTTGGGACAATCCCACTGGACAGGTATTAGAAGACAGATGGTAGTCTCCCGTCAAGTCCATCCAGCGTGTTGTTTAATATGCACAGGGTTTGGCTCCCCCGCACATGGAGCCACAGCTTAACGTCCCATCCGGCAGACGACAGTCATTCCAAGCTCATTGGTGTCCCCTGCTGACCGAGGATAGATAAATCTCAACACTGGCCCAGCTGGGACTCAAACCTGGAAATTACAGGTTATGATCCTGGCGACTACCGACTGAGCTCCCTCCCCCCTCCCGAGGTAAATAGGTAGATCATTGATACCATGTGAACCTCGTGACTGTTACATTTTAAGATCAAAAGTTCAAAATTCTGTTATAAATGAATCGTTTACAACATTCGTTTTAAAATTTTTTCCATTTTCCAACTTTTTGAACTGTTAGAGGGCTCTACCGAAGTCTTTTAGTTTCGACATTTAGCCCCTTTTAAATGTAGGAATTGGGACTGAATTCCTACATGAAAATTGAGAAAAAAATGAAATAATATAATTCTATTAGTACTTATAAAACGCGCAAATAATTTTTTCTTTATCTCTTTAAACAACAAAAAACAAGAACAAGTTGTTCTCTTCTTCAAAAAAAAAATGCTAAGAGAGTAACATCTGAACCTAAATGCTGTAATTTCGGATTACTAGGATGAATCTATCATTGGCAATAGAGATGATTTCGAGGCTCAATATTTTCAGCTCGAGTCCACCCGAACCTTAAAGATTTCGACAATTGTGGAGCTTGAGCTCGATTTGGAGAAAATACTTATCTGTCATAAGACATATATACAAAAATGCATATCAGAAATAATTTATTTTATTCTTATATTATTAATTATAATAATTTTTATTATATTATTAATTATAATAATTTTTATTATATTATTAATTATAATAATTTTTATTATATTATTAATTATAATAATTTTTATTATATTATTAATTTTAATAATTTTATGGCAAAACTAAAATGTTAATGCTTCTTTGGAACGAACAATATTAGAAATACTAATAGAAACCTACAATTCGGAGGTCTAGATGAGTGTTCAGGCTCAGAATAATTTAAATTTTAAATTGGTTTTGATTATAATTTCAATATTTGAATTAGTATTTAAAAATAAACACGATGCAATTTTTGATTATTTTTTACTTATTTTCTATGTTTGAAAAATGAATGACTCTGGGTTTTCTATTAGTGTTTCTAACATTTTCATTCCAAATAGAATCAAAATTTTGATTTTTATCATAAATAGATTATATTTGATAATATAAGAACAAATGAGTGAGTACCAATAAGTTTGTCAGAGAAATTTCTCCCCCAAATTGGGTTCGAGCTCGGGGGGAGGGGTCAAAAAACTGAGCCCTAACTCACATGTAGCGCGTAAAATTAAGAACGCAAGAAGCCGTTCATTTATTAAAAATAGGAAATAAATAAAAAAAAATCAAAAGTCGTATAGTGTTTATTTTTATTTACTGAACACTGATTAAAAGGATGAAATTGCAATTTACAAAATTTATAATTTTATCAATTTTTATCACAATTACGTGAAACATATTAAATTTCATTTTTCAGAACCCGAACCCGAAATAATCTCTAACTTAAAATATTCGTACAAGTTTTCGGAATTTTTCAATTTTTTTACCTTTAGAAGAAGTTATTAAAGCAATTGGAAGACTCGGAAAATGCAAATCCTATTATTTTATCAATATCAGTAAAACTTTTTAATTAAGTTTTTTAATTGATCACTAAAAGCAAAAAAGCTGATACATCTACAGGCAAGCGAAAAAAATAAAACCATTAGGCCGTTTTCATTGCGAAAACGAGGTAAAAAGAACAGTCAAGACAATGAATCATCAACACTAGCAATGTGATATTTGTGCGAAAATGATGTAACCGAAACAAGACAAATATTTCACTTACCCTATAACTCTTGATGTTTCCATTTCTGATATACGGTTCTTCCCACCGAATAGTAAGGGATGTTTCACTTCTTTCCGTCACTTCGGCAAAATATGGTGCACCAGGAACTGAGGAAGAAAGTGTTTTTTATAGTAATGACAGTAAAATATATTCTACGAAGTATGCAAGAAAAGATGTAACTGCAGATGTATGAGTTTCTGTTTCATCAACGCTTTATAGTGGTAGGCTTCAGCGAAAACTACGCTTTAATCATTTGAAATCAGTTTGCGAAATAACGTCTAGGCCAGGTCTTGGTAAACTACATCGATAAATATAACTACGTAAAGATGCGACACTCCCATAGGCTCCATAGTGGCCTTCGCCTAGAGTAGGGGTTCGCGGTAAAATTTTTTGAGGTACGTTGTGAGAGCTCAAAAGTCGCTAGATATATTTTATGTATATATTATGTTTTATTTTATTCTCATTGTTTGCTATAACTATAGTTTTATCTATCTATACAAGGGGTACGTCAGTTACATACATATCTCCAGGGGGTACGTGAATCATAAAAAGTTGAGAACCACTGGCCAGAGGCTCTATTTAGGTAGAGGTTGGTCATCCCAAATTTGAACGTCGTTGTTTGTCGTCGCTCGGATTATTAGGCGTGCAAAACTGAATGGTATTGCACGTATGCTTCTGGATTATGGAAAAGTGTAAGGTAATATTTAATACTGAATTCAGCGCTTATGGTTAAAAGCAGTTTATAAAACTGCCAAAAAAAAAAGTAAATTTTATGGCACATTCTTTATATAATTTTGAACTTAAATTGCGAAATATTATTACTTTCACACTGTTTCAATTGAAAACAAATTTCAAGCACTGGAGCTTTTTCACAACTTTTTTTACGCAAAAATATTACTCAGAAAACTTAGAGATTTGAGGAAAATCCATTTCAATGCCTGATTTCTTACTTTTTTTTGCTACTCTTCTATTCTTTTTTTGCTGTATTGGTGAAAACAATTCTTCTACTGTATCTCCCAAAAGCGGGTCGATCATGAAACGTTATCTAATACATAAAGACGATTGCGAGTGACAAGGATTCCGGGTCAAAAATCGGAAATTTAACCACCCAGTTATCCTTGAAGGGCAAATAAAAGTCATCCTTAGAACCGTAAATACTGGTGTCTGAGGGTCAAACACCCAGACACAAATTTTTAAGTGTTCTGGGCTGTAGATGGGGTATGCGGTAAAATTTTTTGAGGTACGCCGTGAGAGCTCAAAAGTCGCTAGATCTAAAAAAAAGTAAAAGTAACTGTTAATTATAACTAATAATTAGTTTTATCTATCTTTACAAGGGGTACGCGAGTTACATACACATTTTCAGGGGGTATGTGAAGCATAAATGGTTGAGAACCACTGATCTAGGGGTATTTCGGGTCTTAGACCCGAAACCTAACCTCAGAAACGTTGTAAAACTTTGGATCCGCTGAGTCATTCGAATTTCAAAGGTCAAATTTTAAATATTGGTGCTAGAAAGCTAAAAATTGGTTTATAGAGGAATTTCAGTTCGTAGATTTCAGAAATGTTAAGAAATTTAAGATCCGGTTTCAGTTAAATGTGAGATTAGGATCAGAGTGACAATCTAGAAATCAAGAGGACTGATTTCTAGCATCATGTATGTAGACAATTGTTAGTGAGGGGTTAATGACAGAGGAACACTCTGATTATAACTCTGATGATTATAACTATGAAGGAGCAGAAGCTCTGTTAAATAATTTTCAACTAAGGGTAATCTTGTCTGGGAAAAAATCCGAAATTTGACATCCAAAGTATCCATTAAGGGCAAATAGATGTTGTAGAGGTCAAAGTTTGATTTACAAATGCTAGAACATGAAAATTAATACTTAGCGTTGTTTCGTATTGTAAATCTAAAAAATGTCACGAATTGTAGCATCCAGTGGGTCCTTAGAGCTCCAAGGTGAAATTTCGATCTACCAGTGCTACAGAGCTAAAAATTGGTGTCTCAGTATAAACGTTGCGAAATTCTTCTGTATCTGAGGAGTCCATCAAGGTCAGAGGTTAAATTTCTTTTTAAATGGGCTACAAAATTTGAAAACTTTTGCCTCGTTGTATTTCCGATCATAATGCAGGAAATTTAGAATAATATTAGTTTCATATAATAAAGGACATATGTTTTCATACAAAAGAAAGCTTATTTCATATAACTAGAAAAATGAAATATCATATCTGGCAAATATGAGTTGGTCGTTTTTCAAGAGAAGGAATTTATTTTTTCAATTTAACCTTCAGCACCCTCTAAGAGTGGAAATCAGAACTAATGGATGGTGAATGGGAAAATAACTATTAATATTTTATTAGTACAACACAAAAATAGTTTTTATTTATCTCTTAAAACAGAAAAGTTACATTTTATTCCCTCCCCCAAGGTACAAGGGACAAATCATTACTGCTAATGTAAACCATTTGTCCATCAGACTCTATCATCAAAATAAAACATTTCTAGCATAAATTGGTTGTTTGAAATAATCGTTTAAAGATTTAGTATTTTCCAACTTTTTTTAACCGCTAGAGGCCACTTTTTGAGTTTTCATTTTCCGCCTTTAGCATTCTCTAACAGTGTAAATTGCAAGTGATGAGTCATGGGAAAAGGGTAAATAGTAAGATTTTATCAGTACCTATAAAACACAAAAATAATTTTTTGGTTAATTCTTGAAACAAAAAAGTTTCATTTTCTCAAAGGTAAGAAGGCGAAGCATTGTTGCCAATTCACACCTTATGACTATAACACTCTACATACATACATACATACATACAAAATCCTCATGCAGTCATGTCTACGGAGATCCAGCCATACTGTGTAATTTTCCTCTCCAGACATGTCTTTTCTGAGCTACTGCTCCTGTTTGACATTGTCTGCCCATCGCATCTTAGGTCTCCCCCTTTTTCTGATACCCTTAAGCACACTGTTCATAAATCTCTTTGCCAACCTGCAACTATGTATACGAGCAACATGGCCAAACCAACGCAGTCTCTCTCCACACAATATGCTGCTCGAAGGAGGTTGATGACTCTTCCTTCTGTTATCACTTTAGTTTTTTCTCTATTTATCACCAACCTACTCTATTACCAGTGTCATCAACAGCCCTAATGAAAGAATTCATCTCATCAACATCATTAGCCAACAGGGCCAAATCATCTGCATAATCTAAATCAGAAATTTTGAAATCTATAGACCATTTAAGGCCAAAATCTTTTCCATGCAAAGAGTTTCGCATAACATAATCAATAAGCAAACAAAACAGGAAAGGTGACAAAATGCACCCTTCTCTAACTCCAGTAGCAATGCTAAACCAATCACTGCAAGACGTACCAACTCTCACACACGATTCAGTGTTATTATAGAGAACTTTCATTACATAGGGTATTCCATATCATCTAACAATCAACCACAAATTATGTTGATCAACAGAGTCAAAAGTCTTTTTAAACTATTATAAAGCTAGCAACCACAGGCTTCTGAAACTCTAAACATTTCTCAAGAATCTGCTTAAGTGAAAATATTTGATCAATACATCCCCTACCACTTCTGAATCCACACTGTTCATCACGCAGTTGTCCATCAACCAAATTCTTAATTCTAGTAAGTAAAACCATGCAAAGAACTTTACCTGGAACAGAAAGTAAACTAATTCCCCAACTATTTCCCAAGAACTACGATCACCTTTTTTAAAAATTGAGACAATAAAAGCTGTTGTAAAATCCTTAAGAACAAACACCTTTATCATAGAAAGTATTCAAAATTTCAGTCAGCCATGTGACAACACAAATTTTCCCAGCTCTAAGCATCTCAGTGGTGATTTCATCCACCCCTGGGGATTTATGCAGTTTTAATTTTAAGATGTTAAAAAAAGTGACTTCGGAATGTGATATAGGGCCATCATTAAGACCCGTAATGCATCTATCCTTGTTACAAACAATGGGATTAGAAATAATTATATTATTTAGAACTTCTCTGAAATGCTCAGCCCACTTAGCCATCAGAGAATCCTCACCTTCAACCACCTTGCTATATTTATCCCTTAATCCTTGTGTACCTGTCTGTTTCTTCCCGCATAAAACATTAATAATCTGGTACAACCCCTTGCTGTTGCTTGTCTAACTGCTTCCTCAGCTTTGTCAGCCAAGCTATCAATTCTTATCAGCTGTTAACTGATCCTTTACACGTCTATTAACCTCGTTGTAATGCCTTCTATTAGGACTAGTCGGGTATTGATTAATATTAATCTTTCACTTCCTTCTTTCAGAAATAAGTTCTATAGCTTTATCACCCAAATAATTTTGGTTTCTCTGTTCCCTTTTACTCAAAAGAGTACTGTTGGTTTCAAGAAACACCTGTTTAAACTGATCCCATTCTTTCTCAACTACAGCAGTAAGCAAACCACGATTGTCATAATGACTAAGTAGTCTACCATGGAATGTTTTGTCTATATCTGGATCTTCCAGGCATTCAATGTTATAGCTAATTTTTTTAACCTTATCACAACACTTCTTAGCTTCAGCTGCAAAACACTTTTGACCAGGTAATGATCAGACCCAATTTCGGCTCCCTTGTATGATCTGGTATTCCTATCTGAACTTGCCCATTTTCTGTTAATTAAAATATAATGTATTATATTCCTGTGCAACCCATCAGGTGAAACCCATGTATATTTTCAAATGTCCCGGTGTTTGTAGTATGTGTTAAGTTATTCTCAAACCATTTAGTTAGCCCATATATATTTTGAAATATCCCTGTGTTTGTAGTATGTGTTAGTTATTCTCAAACCATTAAGTTTACTTACCTGTAGGAGACGTTCCCCATTGCCATTGGAACAACTAATGCCAAAGGAACTTAAAACTCCTGCTCAAAGATTAGAGTCAGTAGTAACTTTAGTATTGAAGTCACCTAGCACAAAAGATATATCTCTTTTCTTCACAGAATTAAAAATATCCTGAAGCTGGCTGTAAAACGTATCCTTCTCGTTCTCATCAGAGTTCTCTGTGGGGCATAACAACAGATGACATTAAAGTGTTTAATTTTTGTTTAATTTTGCTCTAAAAATCTCTCATTAATGCAGTCATATCATAGAAGAGCATCACTGGCGTGTCTGCTAAGAAACAAACCTACACCTTGGATATGTTTTCCATCCTCCCTCCCTGAAAAGGGAAATTTAAAGTTAGTTTCAAGTATCTCACCTTCACCTGTCCATCTGGTCTGTTGCAAGTCTAGAATATCTAGACTATAATGCTGGAATTATTGCGTGAGGACATCAACAGAATAATCTCCATATGACGTCCTCACATTCCACATACCTGCAGAGAGAAAATGATTAGTAGGATTTTTAAAGAAATTAGGTTTATTGAGAGAGGTAGGGCCAACAATATCAAACAACCCCCTGATCGCAGGCATGGAGCAAAGACCTGTCTCTCCTCTGCTAAAGGTTGAAGTCACCGATGCTGGTAGGAACTTCAGGCAACACCTTTTCAAGTACCATATGGCCTGCCTGAGACACATTATTCCAGTTTAGGATTGGCGATGCCGAACTACGTAAGTGAGGGTTGAGGTTCTCCTACTGCTAAAGGCTGAAGCCACATATGCTGGTAGGAACTTCAGACACCACCTTTTTCAGTGGACTTTTTCATGAGCCATAGACCTGCCTGAGACACATTACTCCAGTTTAGGATTGATCTCCTTCGGCAGAATCTCCAACGACAGAATCTCCCTCAACAGAGGCCCACCAGTACAGCATATCCAGAATCATGCTCAAATCCATAAACCAGTCTAGTCTAGTGGATATAAATGGTCAGCAGCAGGACCCTGTGAAGGTGACCACTCCTCAGCAGGGTTGAAAAAAAGAAAAAGTGGCCATAGATGACCAGATCAGTAGGCCACACTGAGCTGGCAGTCATACCCTTCGGTTCCCTTACAAAAGAGAATATCTCTTTTAAAACGTATTAACGGCCTCACCACGGGAAAGTGAGGTTAGCCACCAGGTGCTAGACCTGGACGGTTCTGTGCATCATCACTGGGGATTGGTATACAACTCTCCTTCCAGTTTAAGACTAGATACCATTTGCAGACACCCTAATACCAAAATTTAAGATTTTCAGTGTAAATATACGTTTGCAAAATTCATTTAAAATTTCAGCATTTTTCCATTTTTTTCCACCGCTAGAGGTAGTTATTAAAGCTATTGAAATATTTGAAAATCGGTAATTGTGATAGTTTATTGACAACTATCCAACCGGAAATTTTTTTATTTTTCTCTAAAAGCAAAAAAGTTTAATGTCTACAGCCGAACAGACTGGTGGAAAGATAGACAGACAGACAGACAGAAGGAAGGGCAGAAAATAGGCGCCCGTGAACCACTTGACTCAATCAACCAATAGCAGTGAGTCACTGAGATTGTCAGTCTCTATCTATACAGGACCTCTACCTTCCCCGAGTATTCAGCGTCACCATGTTCACCAGGTAGAAACAACATAGTTGCTAATGCGCATGAGCACCTTAGGCTGTTCGGTTTCTGTCCTGAGCCGGTCGTAAGGGGGACGACGCCGATTTTTATATCGTCACGTGAAATTAGATATTCTGCTTGATCTGCGCCGAATGTGGTGTTAGGCCAGAGATGACAAACGATTTACCCACTCTATAGTAGAGGACGATCAATTAGTCCCTTACTTAAATTCACCGTTACTTAGGTGAAATAACTAGTTCGTTGGTTCTTACACCCGTACCAACGACGTATACCTCAGATTTACTGCGCCCGGTGATGCATAGAAATATGTCCAACAATTCACGCACGAGAGTTGAATAGGGAAGACATAGTTTATTCACATTATGTACAATCACGTGCTGGGGATGCGCCGGACTCCGTAGACCTTTGCTGCTACAAAAAAGTATGTAATGAGGTGGAGAACAGCACTTTGCAGATTCTCGCTTTACCGACCTCAAACTCGGTGAAAGGATATTTAACCTTTGCCTACAATGTGGTTCACACAGAACCGAACCTTGATTCTCACATAGAATCGAACCCTCTCCTTAAAGGTTTTGTTTGAGTAAGAGCGGCATCCCTTGACGCGGACCGCCTTTCCTGTTTGACAGCGACGCTTAAGACTGTTATTTAATCTTGCTGCTGTAGTCTACAGTGCTCGAACTCGCGCCCGAGGCTAGTTGTAAAAGGTCACAAAAGGGTTTCTTGGACTCGTCGGCACGTGCAGGCAGCCAGGTCAGACCCGAAAACAACATCTATGAGTCACATCACCAAATAGCACTTAATACATAAAAATATTTACAACAAAAATACAATAAAAATGCAACAATAAATAGAAATAAATAAATTAGAGGGACATGACAATGTCCTACTTCATTGACGTAAGCCATGGAATCGCAGTGGCTTTGCAGTTTCTTTTTACAGGATAAATGGTAAAAGTAAAAGCAAAGTTGGCTGAAAAAAATTTGCCACATTGGAGACAACTGGGAACTTTGACCTTAGGAATCGAAAGACATGCCACGACGCTATCGACTGATTATTAACTGAAGTGTTAAAATGGTATACTAATATTTTACTATTATAGGTCAAATGTGAAATGCCAATATTTTCTTATTGTAATAATGTAATAAATTCCATTACGTACGTAAACTAAAAAGCTTTATAAAGTAAATAATTGATAGCATTATTTTGTTTCTTGCAATTTCAGTGCTTCACAGCAACTAACACATACAGTATCGTCGTTGGGTTGGGTTGTTTTACTTCTGAACGGCACTTTTTTGCGCACCATGGGCTAAATGGCCAGGTCACAAGGACCCCAAAGGCTTCTCGGACCCAAAGGCTCAGAGAAGGTTGGGAGAGGGGACCCACTGGAACAGCTGTTGGTAGACAGATGGTAGCCTTCTGTCAAGGCCATCCAGCATGTTCTTTAACGTACACAGGGTATGACTCTCCCACACACGGTGCCACAGCTTAACGTTCCATCTGACGGATGGCGGCCTTTCCAAGCCCATCGATGTCCCCGACTGACCATGGGCAGGGCGGGGAATTTTGCGGAGATAAATCTCAACACTAACCTAGCTGGGAATCGAACCTGGGAACTACAGATTACGAGCCTGGCACGCTACCGACTGAGCCAACCTCGCCCCTACAGTTTCGTCATTAGGCTTATTGTTACGGTGACCATATTTTTTTGGAGAAAATAAAGGAGAAATCAGAATTGTTTCATAATAAAAAAAGCAGGTTGCGTTTATTTGTTTCACTAACACTGAAAAGCTTTATAACATTTATTATAAAATAGCATTTTAAACAATCATATTATTGCTTAAAAATTTAATTTTGATACTTTTTACAAGAATGAACTTTTTATAATAAATCAGGTTTTTGTTTTAAAAATTCATAAAACTGTAATACAATTCATGTCAAAGTTGCATTTGGTATAAATGCATGCTTTCAATGTTTCGATTTTTAATTTGGTGTTTTCACTGGTCCATATATTGTTCGGTAATCAAAATGCTCGTTCAGTGGGGACATTAGATCCAGGGAGACATAAGCAAAATTCAACGATTTTTAAGATGTTTTTAAAAGATACGTGTTTATCTGTGAAGTATTAAAAAATTTCAACCCATCTACTGCACGCCAATATTCAGTTTACTATTTTAATTCACAACAAAAAGGACAAAATGGCCATTTTAGAAAAAAATAAATCTAAAGGATAGAGCAGTGAAATAAAGGACTGTCCTCTTAAATGAAGTACGTATAGTCTTTATTATTATTACTTATTGTAGCTATGACAAAGTTCGTTATATGAGATGAATCCGTTCGACGTAATTACATTATCATGCTTTGTGAACTTTCCCATTTTTTTTAATCTAACACAACGAACATATTTTGAAATTTAACCTCGAAGATTATCCTTTCTACGTTGTTGTACTCGGAATTTTGCAATCCCGAGTTTGACATAACTATCTGTCGCCATTTTCTTCCAGCCACCCGACCTTTCCCTAAGTAAAACGGCTGAAAAGACAACTCGAGCCGCCATGTTGAGGGCGACGGACCATCTGGGCCTTTTTGCACACGGCACCCCGTCAAAGAAAAGCGTAAACAGGGCAATAAAAAAAGGAGTTTTCGAAACACGCAGCATTGGTCACCAAGGGCAGGACAAGGATGACTCAGAATCACGCCAGAGGCTGGGA
Organism: Ryuthela nishihirai; assembly: GCA_038380435.1. Taxonomy (NCBI): domain Eukaryota; kingdom Metazoa; phylum Arthropoda; class Arachnida; order Araneae; family Heptathelidae; genus Ryuthela; species Ryuthela nishihirai. Next base: position 22,069,574 of record JAWZYU010000019.1, read on the forward strand.
CCTCCAATAAAAACCGGACCGTGCCAATGAACTTTGGCCACCGCTGTCACCGACGAACTTGCCGTCCAATGAGAAGTGGCAGCGTGGTCCCTTTTTTTGAAATCGACAAGCGCGACCAAGAGAGAAGAAAAGTGTGTGTGCTAGAGTGCGGACGTACAACAATGAGTGAGTTCTGAGCACAAAGAGACAATAGACCCGCGAAGATGGAAAGTGCAACCGCTAAGTAACGGAAAAAGAAACTGTGGATAGAACGGCAAATACCAGAGAATGCAATCAGCTCAGGAAGGAATGCAGGCTTGAAAAAGACTGAGACTGCAAGAATCACAACTGGGAAACCAGAAAAAGGAGAAGCAGGCGGGAAGACAACCCGTGCGCTGCAGCAGACGATTAGGAAAAAGGGTGAAGAAAGAGCGATGCAACAGGCTTACCAAGTCCCACAAACCGCCGTCCCACAAACCGCCTCACGATGTCCCACAAACCGCCTCACGATGCAACAGGCTTACCAAGTCCCACAAACCGCCGTCGAGGCTCCCTTCACAAAACGAAAGAATCTGTGAGCAGCAGACACCAACGCGGAATATACGATCAACCCAGTCCTGGAGCGTCCTGTGCGGGCAGGGAGAGACGAAGTCACCCGTCAAGTCACCCGCCGGCACCTCTAGCCTTGACAACACCGGATTTATGGTGTGTTTCGCCGATGAACTGTTTGTATCATTAACGGAGCCCGAACTGCAACTCCCAGAGCTCGGATGATCGCTCTTTGCCAGACCCTATCACAGTAGACCAGGAAGATCCCATCGATGGAGCAGGCTAATATAAAATGTCAGCAGCCGTTTTCCTGAGATTCTTTTAGTTTTTATCTCTCCAGTAATTGTCCCTGAGTGTCTCCCCTTCTCTCTGCGTCTCCCAGTATATTTTGCGAATAAGGCCAAATTGCCTGGCGTGTACCATATTGATGTGTTGTGATCCGACCCCAGATAACAGGTCGTGCATTTTGAATAATAAATTATGTTTGCCATGTACCTTCCTGTACGTATGAGTGCTCACTTTGAAGAAGGAAACTCCCTCACAAATAGCATTAAAACAAAACACAACGCAATCATCAGTCAGTACTTTGGGGCCTGACCTATCGGTTGCCCCTAGTTCTTACCCCCCATCAACTAGATCTGGTGGGGGGTAGAACACTACGTAAACCTCAAAAGAGTTGAAATTTTACGAGAGCCTAAACTACTACCGTAATCCACCGAGTCAGAAAACGATCTTAGTAGTTCACCCTAGTACCGATAGGAGAAGTACTCTCGCTAGTCGTATCTTTACGTAGTTATATTTACCTGTGGGTAAAATACAGTCAGCTACCTCTTTTTATGTGGCCCGCGATCTATTAGTGGCAAATAAATGAAACTTATACAATAGGAAAAGGAAGTGCAGAGGGGAAACCCAACTTCGGTAAAGCGAATTCTCATTAAATAATTTTGATAAAACTACCAATGTTTATGATTCACTTTAAATTTTTTTGGCGTTGGTTATATTTATGTTACTGATTACACATTTCTTTTGTGGCACGCCGTTTCATTTCAGTTTTCTATGCGACCACTCAGCTAAAATAATCTAGACCACTGGTCTGTAAATGGTAGCTAGTTAATCACTGGAAGGAGAGCTATGCACCAATCTCCTGTGATGATGCATAGAACCGGCCAGGCCTAGCACCTAACGTCCGACCCCGCCTTCTCGTGGTGCAGACCGTTAGTTGTGGCTATTTTTAATAAATCCTGAATGCGATTGTCGGTCAAACTATTTCTTTGCTAGGATTTAATCGTTTTCAAAGCTGAAAACGTACAAAACCAGCAGACGTATCTCTTAAAACAAAATTTGCATTTTCTCTCTGTGGGAGTGAGGTAGAAATTATTGTTTTCAATGTAAACTTTAGGGCATTCATATTTCACAACCAAAATCTCAAATTTGTAAGATAATTTAATCTCTTGCGATATGCGTTTGAAATTCTGCAAATTTTCAGCTTTTTCCACCGTTAGAGGGCGTAATTATAGCTATAGGATGATTCCGAAGTTGGAATCGTAATATTTCATCAATACCTATCCAACGCAAAAATAATTTTTAATTTATCTCTAGAGTCAAAATATTCAATGTCTACAGACGGACAGACAGGCAGATGACAAAGTAAAAACATTATCCCCCTTTTTCCAGACGAGAAGTAAAAAAAAATGCTGCATAAGTAACGGTAGCCAGTAAATTGTTCACATGCTGTATAAAATTACGAAAATGAGGCACTAAAATTACGAACAACTCTATACCTTAAACAGAAGAATATACACAAAGTCGACAAAGGAGAATGATCCTGACGAGTCATTCCCAATATTATGAAGGAAAATACTATCTCTATTTTTATTTAATGTTTACTTTGTTTTACCAGTTTATTTTAATGTTCTCTTAATGTTTATGTGTTACTCCATTATGAGGAGGACATTAAGAAAACATTATGAGGAGGTCGTGGGATACGAACCCACGACCTATCTCATAATATGTCAGGTGCTCTGGACCACTGAGCTAGCGATCGCCAATCAAGATCTCTAATTGATGTTATGAACTTTTTATCAACATTACACACTGATCGATGTTAAATTTATAGCGATATCTTCCGTAATATATGAATAAATGCGTCGAAAAAATTCTCTTCAATCTAAACAATTGTATACTCAGAATATACTTGCCCTCTTCATGACATATTTCTTATTGTTTCTTGAGGCTGAGAGCAACTGGGACAATACTTTCATGAGACACTATGAATTGTGTACTGTTCGTAGAAAGTTCATAGCATCGATTAAAGGAAATCTTGCTCGGTGGCTGGTAGCTCAATGGTCCAAAGAACTTGACATGTTTTCAGAGAGGTCGCGGGTTCGTATCCCACTCGGCTCAAGACAATATATAAAATATTTAATCTAATTAATAATATTATTAAATAGCTTAAATATTTTACCTTAAACCTACTTTTAACTTTTGCTCTTTCTCTATTAACATCTGTCTGTTTTAAATTCCTCTCTCAAATCAATCACCTAATACATAAATTTGAAGACAAATTTATGACAAAACATACTAAAAAGGAAATCTGCTTTATTCAGAGTATTGTTTTACGATTTAAGATAATTTGTTGACAACATGTGAGTGAAAAACGAAAATGGTACACTACACATCGAAAATGGAGTAGTGAGTTATTTAAAACCAAAAACTCTTCAGTTTCTTAGTACTTACAACCAGGAAAACAAATCTCCGAAGATAAAAATTTCATACCCGATAATACACAATTAGTGACTAATGTAGATAACACCTTGTGTCTTGTTTCTTCAAACGGCATGGGATCACTTATTAGTTCGTAATTAAATATTTAGTTCAGACCTTAAAATCTCAATAAGATAAATCTGGCTCTATTGGGTTTCTAGAAAATTGCTTTAAGCACCTATTCTTGTATTTTATACCTAATCAGGCCCAGATATAGAAAATAAAATAAAAGGGAAGGGGAGGGAAGAGGAAGGAAGTGATGTAATCTAGCCAAAAAAAAAAGTGGATAGGGGCAAAAAAGACAGGATTTTCCTGCCTGTTTCATAGATTTCACCACATCAATTTCGTGTTTATTTTTAATGTTCCCTCCAATAAGAATAACTATATATATATTTCGACTTTCGAATTTTTGGGACCTCTTAAATTTGAAAGCTTAGGGCCTCTTAAATATGTCTTAGCGTAGGGAATCAGAAGGCCAAAGTCCGGTCCTGGGGATTAGGAATGACGGTCTATAAATCAAGTGGCGCCGATTAATTTGTAGTGCATTTATAATGATGATGGACTACTGAGGATAAAAAAATTTCTCGAAATTATACGCCTGAAAATATTTTGGTTCAATTCCCTGTTTTAGCTCGCTCTTCACGTAGGCTCTGGAAGAACAAACAAAAGATTCTAAACGGTTCAGGTAGACATCTTTATAAATGAGAAAAATAGCTTGGTTTCAGTAATCGCTCTTGATAAAAAAGAATAAGTATAATGAAATTAATATTAGCGAAATATTTTTTTAAGCGTTGAATGCTTGAATTTTATATTATTTCAAAGAAAGGAATCATTAGAAACATGAACTTACCTGATTCTCTTGTCATTGCAGTTATTTGTATTGATTCATTGCCTTTTAGATTATGTTTATTAGTGGCTTTTACCTGGATCAGGAAAGAAAAGGAAATTATAAAAATCTTTTTGATAATGTTTGACATGATAAACGTTGTGAAGATGGTTGTATGTTTTATAGTAAGCATTTTTACTAGTAAAGAATTAGATAAACCTGTTTAGATTGAAGAAATTTTTTTCGACGCATTTATTCATATATTAAGGAAGATATCACTCTGAATTTAACGTCGATCAATTTTAGAGGAAAAATTGTCGTGGGCTGGGCGGGATACGAGCCCACGACCTCCTCATAATATGTCAGGTGCTCTGGACCACTGAGCTAGCGATCGCCGATCCAGATCTCTAATTGATGCTATGAACTTTTTACCAACAGTACATACTGATCGATGTTAAATTTATAGCGATATCTTCCGTAATATATGAATAAATGCGTCGAAAAAAAATCTCTTCAATCTAAACAATTGTATACTCAGAATATACTTGCCCTCTTCATGACATATTTATTATTGTTTCTTGAGGCTGAGAGCAACTGGGACAATACTTTCATGAGACACTATGAATTGTGTACTGTTCGTAGAAAGTTCATAGCATTGATTAAAGGAAATCTTGCTCGGTGGCTGGTAGCTCAATGGTCCAGAGCACTTGACATGTTATCAGAAGGTCGCGGGTATCCCACTTGGCTCAAGACAATTCTTAGTCTAAAACTGATCGACGTCAAATTCAGAGTGATATCTTTCTTAATAGAGATGTTATTTGTGGTTGCTATAACTGCTTTAGAACACAGTCTCGAAACTCAGATCATATGGGGCCAAATCTGTTACTTTTCAATGTATGACGGACCGTATTTTAAGATATAATATGCAAATCATAATTGCGCATAATGTTGTTTTATTTATTAAATGGTACACATTTTAGTATCAAAACTTAAAAATTTCATTTGTAATATCTTTATCTTCGTCTGAAAGTGACCAATTCTCTAAACTAGAGTGAGATATTTACAAACGTGGCGATTTGGCAGCGAGGCACTCGAGGCGTCTCGAGTGGGATGCGAACCCGCATCTCTTGACCACATGCAAGATACTGTGCTGTTGTCAGGAGACGCAAAGGAATGACTTCACTATTCTCAAGCAGCGGTGAGTTTCAAATCCCTCTTTATAGTATAGAGTAGAGGTTCTCAACATGGAGTACGCGGTAAAATGTTTTGGGGTACGCCGTGAGAACTCAAAAGTCGCTAGGTCTAGTAACAAAGTCCCATTGTCCCATTTATTCCCATTGTTATACTATAACTATAGTTTTATCTATCTACACAAGGGATACGCCAGTTACATACACATTTCCAGAGGGTACGTGAAGCATAAAAGGTTGAGAACCACTGGTATAGAAATATGAACAGTTTCCTTGATAAAGTTACTTACACTTATGCTATACGTCCGATTTGGTTGCAAATCTCTAAGCAGAGTGCAATGGTTTCTTTCTCTGATTTTATCTGTACACTTAGCTGACGAAGGGATGACAGATTTAATCGAAATTTTTTCATCTTCTCCGGTTTGGTATATGACGTCATACTTTTCCAATTCTCCGTTGGGTGGGTGCGGAGGAATCCATTCCAGAAATAGGGTACTGCTGTTGCGGGAATAAACAGTGAGATTTGTTGGCGGTGGAGGAGCTGGAGAAGAAAAATGTTTTAATATTTAAATGAGAAATATGATCAAGAAAGCTGGAATGAAATTAGCACTTACTAGAAAACCACGTTAAAATAATAGCATAATTCGTTTATAAATATTTTACAATATTTTCTGATTAGTAAATAAGTAGCGGTAATAAAAATTTCAAGTGCTATTTAGTATTAATGTTGCTTGGTATGGAAATTAGGGAGATATAATACGACAATAGGCGCACATTTACCACATTAGTCGACGCCCTTTGTTCTTTTGTCGAGTCCCCTGACTAAGACAAAAAGTCGTTTAGCTTATGAAAATAATAAGATTACCTTTTATTCATAATGTACTTTGCGCTAATTAATAAGATTTTTTTAAATTCACTTATTATAGTCACCTATCCAAAAAGTGCTTTCCGGTGGAAAAGGGATAGTTTAAATTCCAGTTGGGGGTGCGAAAAAAATTCGATATAGACAAAATATTGTTTTAGTTATGTAAGATTTATATATAATGTACATACAATCAATTCTCGATTATCCGGGTGTCCGATCAAGCGGTATGCGGATTAACCGTGGTAAAAAAAATGACCGTACATGTGTAACCTTTTGGCCGTTTTCCTACAAGTAATTTATGTGATGTTTTGTGTTTCTAAACTATTGTACTTTTATAATATTTACTCTTTTAAATGGCGTCTGTGGAACGGTAAATGTGCTCCTAAATTTGGATGCAATTTTAACTATATAAGTTTACATCAAATCCATTTTGTTCCTTGTTTTGGCTAGTTTTATTTTAACCGTGATTTTAGGTTATCTGTGATCTCCCTTCCCCTGCGGTTTACCCACCCTACCTCGATATACCGGACCTGGATAGCCATCGAACACCGGAGAGAAGAAAAGGAGGGGAAATAAATGTGTGATTGAATTTGTCTAAAATTTTACTGCAAGCGATTTAATTTAGAATAGAGTAAAATAAGGTAATTTAATTACGGCGAAATATTCTCTTATATTATAAATTAAGAATTAAATATCACTTTTACATTCAAATATTATTGAATATTTTGGAATTAATTACTAAATTTTTGAATTTTTCGTCTTAAAAAACGTTAATTAAAGCAGCTGTGTATTTAAATATTTCTTTTTTGATTAGTGCACTGCCCGGGCTTGGTGTATCTAGGTAGCCTTACCCCGGTAAATCGAGAGTTGGCTGTATTTGATTAAATACAAATTAATGCACGCAAAAATTCATTTTTGAAATTTTCATTTTCTAATTATCCGTGGAATTATTCGCTGAATTGTTCTACTCATAGGAATACTATATTGGGAGCAGCGCTACTCACAGGAATACTATACTTCGACATCACAGACAGAAAGCGCTCATTTAGTTGGGTAGCTTGTTTTCAATAAAAATATGGCAGGGAGCAGCGCTTCTCACAGGAATACTATACTTCGACATCACAGACAGAAAGCGCTCATTTAGTTGGGTAGCTTGTTTTCAATAAAAATATGGTAGGGAACAGCGCTTCTCACAGGAATACTATACTTCGACATCACAGACAGAAAGCGCTCATTTAGTTGGGTAGCTTGTTTTCAATAACAATATGGTAGGGAGCAGCGCTTCTCACAGGAATACTATACTTCGACATCACAGACAGAAAGCGCTCATTTAGTTGGGTAGCTTGTTTTCAATAAAAATATGGTAGGGAGCAGCGCTTCTCACAGGAATACTATACTTCGCCATCACAGACAGGAAGCGCTCATTTAGTTGGGTAGCTTGTTTTCAATAAAAATATGGTAGGGAGCAGCGCTTCTCACAGGAATACTATACTTCGACATCACAGACAGAAAGCGCTCATTTAGTTGGGTAGCTTGTTTCAATAAAAATATGGTAGGGAGCAGCGCTTCTCACAGGAATACTATACTTCGACATCACAGACAGGAAGCGCTCATTTAGTTGGGTAGCTTGTTTTCAATAAAAATATGGTAAGGAGCAGCGCTTCTCACAGGAATACTATACTTCGACATCACAGACAGGAAGCGCTCATTTAGTTGGGTAGCTTGTTTTCAATAAAAATATGGTAGGGAGCAGCGCTTCTCACAGGAATACTATACTTCGCCATCACAGACAGGAAACGCTCATTTAGTTGGATAGCTTGTTTTCAATAAAAATATGGTAGGGAGCAGCGCTTCTCACAGGAATACTACACTTCGACATCACAGACAGAAAGCGCTGATTTAGTTGGGTAGCTTGTTTTCAATAACAATATGGTAGGGAGCAGCGCTTCTCACAGGAATACTATACTTCGACATCACAGACAGAAAGCGCTCATTTAGTTGGGTAGCTTATTTTCAATAAAAATATGGTAGGGAGCAGCGCTTCTCACAGGAATACTATACTTCGACATCACAGACAGAAAGCGCTCATTTAGTTGGGTAGCTTGTTTTCAATAAAAATATGGTAGGGAACAGCGCTTCTCACAGGAATACTATACTTCGACATCACAGACAGAAAGCGCTCATTTAGTTGGGTAGCTTGTTTTCAATAAAAATATGGTAGGGAGCAGCGCTTCTCACAGGAATACTATACTTCGACATCACAGACAGAAAGCGCTCATTTAGTTGGGTAGCTTGTTTTCAATAAAAATATGGTAGGGGCATATGTGCTGCGTATCGTCTGATGTCTTGACGATTCAGTTATTGTAAATGTATTCATTAAAGATTCTGCACGTTGCCATGCACAACCTATGAAGAACACCATTAAGAAAAAATAGACGGTGCTCTCATATATAAGATATATTGTATGCATGTTTCATTTTAGAGAAGGTGTCTTAGACGGACACGTTTCTCAGTATATGTTCAGCTTCAGTACGGTTCTAAATTCTTCCTTGTGACTTCGATTTGCATAAAATTCAAAACTTCAACTTGGAATTAACACTATTTATATTAGAGGTAAATATAATATAAAGTTTAGAAGTAAAATTAGAGGTAAAAATAAAAATAGAAACTAACCTACAATGGTGTTCAAATTTTAAGAATAAGAGAAAAAAAAAGTAACTCAAAATTGTTTTCAAATATTAAAATTAAACGTATTTTTTTGGAAACGAAGAAAAGGTGTTTTTACGTAAAATAGCAAGTAGGATAATTGCGAAATCAAGCAATATGCAAATGCTTCATATGACAACATGAGTTGCCAACTATTAAGTGGAAAAGGTTTTAAACAAGAAACTGAAAATATATACTTATTTCGTACCAGATTTTAGTATACTTGACAAATTAAGGGCAGAATTTATGCGAGACAGCAATTTAAAACGTTCATAAAGTAATGGTTGGAAAAAATTTGCAACGTCATTGAATTAACATACGAATCTTCTGTAATTCGGTAAAACGGTGCTATGAAAAACGTTATTACATACGGAAAATACATTCAATTACATTCATTAACCCTTCCACTGTCCAGAACGTATATATCCGTTTTTAGTACAATAAAAAAACGATTTAAAAAAAAAAAATTGCCATTTTAAATTTTTTTAATAGATATCTTATAAAAATATGTAATTTAAGCTTGATAAATAATATTTTCTTTTTTTATTTGATGCATATTTTATTAAACTATGACATAAATAATTTGTTAAAGCCATCTGTTTGCCATTTCTTAGAAGTTATATAAGGTATTGCCAATTTATTTGTTAACATTACTCTGTGCTGAAGCAATCCCATAATTTAAGCTCAGAAGTTTGATTTGAACTATTATCAACAAATTTTTCCATAAAGTTTTCAAAATCTCCTGATAATTATCAAATAACTGCTACTTTTTTAAAATGGAAGATTTTGGAAGTAATTATGAAATGTGTACCTGATTTTTTGGTATATCACTGTAAAAATTGTTATTAAAATTAATATGTTACTACAATGTTCAAATTTGTTACTTCAGTAAAATTCAGAATTAAATTCTTTTTCATTTGATATATAACATGAGCTATTTCTGTTGATTAGTTATTTATTAAAAATATTCTAAATGTGACTTGTTTATTGGACTGCAACAAGCCTGGACTTTTTCTCAAAGTATAGTATTGAGAAAAAAATTTCAAAACGGAAGAAATGTTTGCTTTAAACAAGAAAACATTTTTTTTATTTAGAAATAAATAGTCTTTCTATCCATATGCATTATAATTATTTCTGTCTATTTTTTTTATAAATTTTTATTTGTGTTGCCATATGCATTTTTTACTACATGACTCTAAATCTGTCGTATTAAAATAAAACTTGTCATCTTTTTTGTTAAATATTTTATTTTCAGAAAATCCAGAATTAAATATTGATTAATTTGGAATATAGCATGCCATAATTCCTTTCACTAATTATTTGACAAAAAAGTTCTAAATTTAAATTTGGCCTCTGGATGTAAATCAGTTTTTCAGGCTGTACACTGGAAGGGTTAAGAGCATAAACTGATTTCAAGGTAAAACTTTAAACAAGAAACTGAAAACACGTTTCTTATTATATACCAAAATTTAGTTTACTTGAAAAATTAAGGACAGATTTTATGTGAGCTAGTGATTTGAAAAGTTCATATTCTAGTAGGTACTGACAGGCTGCTGTCAGACCTCTGTGGCAAGCAGCTGCTTGAGGAGATGATTATTTATTTATTTATTTATTATTTATTCTAGGACGTATTTCAAACACTAGATGGCGCTGCCAAATAATTATGCTCTCCGAGGGCTCAACAGGACTCAAGAATCTCGTCTATGTGTTACTGAGTAGTCAGAGTGCCTCCTTGAAAGATGTGAAGCTCTGTGCTGCCAATCTTCATATACTAGTCCTATTATCACATTATCGTCACAGGAATGGTCCCTTTCTCTGATGTTTCAACCTTTGAGGTGAGTTCCTTTTCTTCCCAGTTGAACAAACGTCGAGAATCAGTGTTCAAACTGAATCTAGTACACTGATTTGTGAAGAGCACATTTGCCCACAGTTCTGGGCTGCAAAGTTGATATCTGAACTAGGCTAAACAAACTCTTCTGTGAAATTAACTGAAGTGGACACAAACCATAGATTTTCATGCATAGAGACGTCATTAAAGCAGCCTCCGTAATACAGTATGCCTTGAAATTTTGCTTCCTTAGGCGGCGAAATCCGAGAAAACTCAAAAACTCCATGTCCTACCTGTAATCAGGGTCGGTATTAAGAGAACATGCAAGTGGATGGGACCCAAAAGAAAGGGAGGCCTACAGTAGGCAGACTTTTTTTATTTAGGCCATTGAAACCACTTTTAGATGGCGCAACTGTTTGCACGACGTTATTTTATAAATTCAACGCTATTTACGATGTTGCAAGAAAATGAGTTGCGCTCCCAACAAATACTACTTCGTTATTGAATATGTTTCAAAATCATATTTTGTATTAAAAATTATTTTGTTAAAAAATCATTTGAATGCTCATATTACCGAAATTTCTATTTGCATTTTAAGCATATGGTTGGAATTCCAGAGTGCCAAGCGTGTAACCCATATATCTTAAATACATGGAGCTCATAGGTATCTTGATCCACCCCTGACTATAATAGAAAGAATTGTAAAAACATTTTTAGCGGCATGCTTTTCTCTATATATTTTTTAGGACGTGCCGGAAATTGTTCTTTTTTAACCAAATTCGTGTCGAAAATTTGCGCTCGAACTCATCTAGTAGAAATAAGGTTTACTGAATTATAGGGTATTTATATGATTCAAGGCTGAGAATAAAAATATATCATTTTCGCAGGGCTTTTTGCATTATGAAAAATGTTTCAAACGCTGTGGACCCATATGGGAATAAGAAATGTTTTATGTCTAACGAGATAGATATTTTAAAATGGTTAGCGCACCTGGCTATTAAGAATAGCGGGTATGTCTTTCTGTAAGAGGGGTGGGGTGGCTCAGTCGGTAGCGCGCCAGGCTCGTAACCTGTAGTTCCCAGGTTCGAGTCCCCGCCCTGCCCGCGGTCAGTAGGGGACACCGATGGCCTTGGAAAGGCCGCCGTCCGTCGGATGGGACGTTAAGCCGTCGCCCCGTATGTGGGAGAGCCATACCCTGTGCACGTTAAAGAACACGCTGGATGGCCTTGACGGGAGGCTACCAACTGTGTCCCAACAGCTGTTCCAGTGGGTCCCCTCCCCCAATCATCTCTGAGCCTTCGGGGTCCATGTGACCTGGTCATTTAACCCATGGTGTGTAAAAAAAAAGTGCCGCTCAGAGGTAAAACAACCCAACCTTCTGTGAGTGTTTGTATGTTGGTGAGAAACTAGGAAAAGCCTAATATAGCTTCTAGGTTATCTTCGTCTATTGTGTAGAGAAGCACCTTTATTTAAAAAAAAGAAAGTTTTGTAATTTTTTTTGGTTCCTGTATAAAGGGAATTTTGATATCTCTGTCTCAGATCATGAATCGAATCCATGATCTGAAAAAGTCCACGTGCTGTCTTTTATGTGAAAGAAAACTTAACAATTCTGATTCACATGTTAATATTTTGTACGAATTTCTTGAACAACTAACCTTTGGGTGCCGTAGTAAAGTTCAATTCACCGTAAACAGAACTCTCTCCAGCTTCAGTCGCAGCATAAATCCTTAAATGATATCTAGTGTAAGGTATAAGTCTTGCTATACTGAACTCAGTTTCTGTAGTATTCACGAAGAATTTCTCTTCAGAATTCCGTGATACCATTCCAAAGCCTCTAATAACGTAGGACGTTATACGTCCATTGCTAACATTGCAACGTGGCGCTTTCCATGTAACAATGTTGGTTGTTTCATTCAGCATTAATTTTGTAGGTTGGGCACTGGGAGCTAGACAGAAAATTAAATTTCATAAATAAATATTTACCTAATGAAATAAAATGATATATTATATTTTGTGCAAAGAGATTATAATTAAACCAATAAACAAGTGATTTGAAAAACAAGATTTATTGCTTGATGCATAAATACAACGAGAGATACACAGCATAATATAAAAAATATAAAAAAGAAATTTATAATTTAAGAAAGCATAAAAGATTTTAAAATATAAGCTAGTACAATGAAACTGATCAATCAATCAATCTATCTATCTATCTATCTATAATTATTATTTCATTTATTTAATTAATTAATTTTTTTGAAGAGAACACAAAAAGAATCTATGTTGCTGCGAAGTATTAAAAAAGTAAAAATACCATTAAAAATATTCAAAATTGTACGAAAAATGATAAAAAAGCCCGACAGATTAAAATTTCGATTTTAAAGAATATTTTCTTTATATAAAAGACGAAAACAGTTAATTTTTTTCAGATGAAACAAATTGTATTTTTTTCACAAAAATCCGTCTTAATAGATTGCTTCTTTGCTGCATATCATTTCGATCAGGATAGCTTTCTTTTAGGCAACACAAAGTATTCTTCTCACTCTCAAATGCTATGTGGGTAAAAAAAAAAAGCAAAATGATTTAATGCTTCGAAAGCATTATGGGCCTGGGAAAATTTTGGAATTTTTTCGAAAAATTAAAGTACGTTTATTGTTTAGAAAATTGATTGTAAAGTATTTACTGGGTGTGTGCTCGAAAATTGGCAGATAGGAAATATTCTATTAGCAGGCACTTCATTTCGTGAAACGCCTACACAACTGGTAGTCCCCGATCTCCGAATTATTGTCCTGTTTGTATGGGGAACTATTTCATTAATAATTCTAAGGAACAATCTATGAGGGAAACTTTTGAGACGGGAACAAGAATGCTGAATGATAGATGTGTGAAAACAGTAATTCGAGGAACAGTGAATGCGAGATATTTCAATATTATGTAGGGCAAAATTTGCTCAATCGGAAGCCTTCCAGGCTCGTAATCTGCAATTCCCAGGTTCGAGTTCCAATTGTGCGTATACGTATAGAAATGAAATGGAGCCATACACAAATAACATTGAAATGGGATGAAAAGTTGGGTTTACAACATGATAAGTAAGAAATAGTGAATTGGAACTACTGAGCCATTCACTTGCACACTCTCTACTTGAAATTAAAAATTAAAACACTTTGTGAGGTTTGTGGAAACAGATTTATATTCTTCTGAGAAAGGACTTTGCCAAGTGAATTATTTCAGAAGGCAAATTTGTTACTTAGAATCCTACTGAAATCTTCGCTACTCCCCCACCCCCAACCTGCTCTCGGTCAGAAGGTGGCACTGATGGGCTTGGAAAAACCGCCGTTCGTCGGATGGGACGTTAAGCCTTGACTCAGTGTGAAGGGGAGTAATACTCCGCGCACGTTAAAAAACAGGCTGAATGGCTTTAACGGGAGACTTCCATCTGTCTTCTAACAGCTATCCAGTGGTACCCCTTTCCCCATCTTTCTCTCAGCCCTTGTGACTGGTCATTTATCCCATTGTGTGCAGAAAAGCGCAGCTCACAGGTAAAACAATCCAATATTGTTATTGCCGATGGTTGGCGGTAGCTGATTTGCTGTAGGGTATCAGACTTCTTATAAAAAAGGGCACAAAAGAATTTTAAAATATTCAGCCGACAGGACCAGTAACCGATACAAGGAATGTACGAGGGAGGCCCGTTTAATTTGTGGACTGCCGTCGCCAAAAATTAGCAGCTTTTCGTGCGAGTTTTACATGATATATGTAAATACTGCGACTATTCATGTTCACGGAACAGTGTGGGCAAATTGAAACACCTTGCGATAGGTCGCAAATAACAACAGAAAGTACACAATCAGCCTCTGTAAACAGCAGAACAGTATGAAGTCAGTCTGTCGTTTTCTCACTTTGAAAAGGTGTGTTTTTGTGTGTGCGTGACACACAAATATACTTGAGTCATTTCTGCTACTGTATGTACACCATTTAAGCTTCGCCGAACATAGCAAGGTATCATAGTGACTGCTCAATTTCCAGATCAGCTACAGACTGTAAAAAACATACACCGAAAACCGAACACCTTTCCAAAGCGATAAAACGACAGACTGACTGCATACTGTTCTGCTGTTAATTACGGCCGTATCGCTATGTGTTTTAATTTGAACACACTGCCACATGGTCATGTATTAACTCGTACGTAAAGCTACTAATTGTCGGCGACGGCAGCCCACGAATTAAATGATCAACCTACGTATAATGGGATTATTACCATTTGCATAATGTTAGCAAAATAATAGCATTCAAAAGATATTCGATATTGAAATATAAACGTGAAAAAAATAATTGTTTAATAGATAATGCATTGCTGCAGCACTTTAATTGTAGAAAATATTCGTACGTTTGTAAGAGAATATGTTACTCACTAATTTTTAACACTAGTAGTTCCTGTCTGATTGATATCTGTTTGGGGACTCCTGGTTTGGTGGAGACGCCTGGTCTAGTGTGTTTTCTCTCCTAACTATGCTTGAGGTTTCAGGAACAATAAAGGTAAGCATAAAGTGAAAACAACTGACCATGTTCAAAGGAAAACAGATAAAAATAACGGTATTTGTTTAAAAGAAATTCAACCTTAATGCTTTGAAGTTGTCGAAAAGTCTATGATTGCTTTAATTTGGATTCGACTTTTTAATGTCTAGCCAGTTCGCTCAATAACAACAGTTTTTTATTAATGATTACTAGTGTATTTCAGCTAATTTTTTCTTGTCGTGGTCAAGCCTGTCTCGAAGTATTTTGGTACTCTTGGTAATCAAACAAACTAGATTTGCTTTTCTTTCAGAAAACCTTTAATAAATATGTTTTGAATTATTAATAATGTGATGAAAGCGACCAGGTTTTGGTACCCTAGCAGTATTCCTCTTTGTCGGTATCTGAGAAAGATCCGGCTCTTGTACCATACGCACAACTTTTGTAAGTAGTTCATGAGCACTACTGATATTAATTTATTCTACGGCTATTAATCATAGGCTGATTGTGACATTTTATCCCTGAATGCAACTTTTTAACTTCACAATTATTTAATAAGTCGTAGGGATATCAAAGCTTCGGCAAGACATGATATTGGGCTGTTTTACCTCTGAGCAATGCTGATATGAAGAGGGGATGAATTAGTCGGTGGTGCACCAGGCTCATAATCTAAACTATGGTTTCCTGGTTCAAGTCTAAACTATGCAAGGATTCCGATTTAGCATTTTTTTTTTGCACAAAAGGGCTAAAAGGCCAGGTCACAATGACCCCGAAGGCTCAGAAAAGTTTTGGGGAAGGGATCCACTGGACAGATGTAAGATACAGATGGCACTCTCTCGTCGTCCTTCCAGCGTGTTCTTGAACGTGTACAGGGTGCTGCTGTCCCCTGTACACGTTCAAGTAAATATGAGACGCTAAACTGCGTCCTCATGTGCGGGAGCACATGAGGACGCAGTTTTGCGCCTCATCCAACAGATGTCAGCTTTTCCAAGCCCATCCTTACTGAATCAGGATAGAGGTTTCATCATCATCATCATCATCATCATCATCATCATCATCCTCAAGCAGCCATGTGCTACGGATGTCCAACCAGACCGTGCAATTTAGTTCTCCAAGCAAGTCTATCCTGAGCTACTTCTACTGCATCTGGCCACTGCACACCAATTCTAACAAGGTCCTGTTTAACATTGTCTACCCACCGCATCCTAGGTCTCCCCTTCTTTCCAAGGACTTTAGGCACACTGTTATTTATTCACATCTATAATTGTTCATAAGGGCAACATGGCCAAACCAACGGGGTCTCTCTCTGCACAATATGCTGCTTAAAGGAGGTTGCAAGCTCTTTGCCTAACCTCATCATTAGTTACAAAGTTGAACCACCTAATGCCCAAGATACTGCGTAAGCATCTGGAATCAAAAGCATCTAGTTTCCTGTTATCTTGTTTACAAAGTTTCCAAGTTTCACTACCATAACTAACCCTAGAAAGAACCAAACAATTATACAGTCTAATTTTAGTCTTTAGGTGTATACGCCTATTTCTCCACACTCTCCATAGATTCTTAAAAGTCGCGGCAGCAATCCCTATTCGTCTGTTAATCTCATGTCGCACATCACCAATATCTGTTACATAACTCCCAAGGTAATTAAACTGTGACACCTGCTCGAGACTGCAACCATTCAGATGAACTGAATCACAGCCTGCCTGACCAATTTTCATCACTTTAGTTTTCTCTCTGTTTATAACCAAACCTACTCTACTACCAGTCTCATCAACAGCTGGAATGAAAGAGTTCATCTCATCAATATCATTTGCCAAAAGGGCTAAATCATCAGCATAATCTAAATCAGAAATTTTCGTATCTCCAGTCCATTTAAGGCCAAAATCTTTCCCTTGAAGTGAATTTCGCATAACATAATCAATAACCAAGATAAAGAGAAAAGGAGACAAAATGCACGCTTGTCGAACACCAGAAGTAATGCTAAACCAATTGCTACAAGCCATACCAACTCTCACACACGACTCAGTGTTATTATAAAGAGCTTTCATTATGTTAACTAACATGTCAGGTATACCATATTATCTCACAATCAACCACAAATTATGACGATAAACAGAGTCGAAAGCCTTTTGAAATCAACAAAGCTAACAACCAAAAGTTTCTGAAACTCTAAACATTTCTCAAGAATCTGCGTAAGTGAAAATATCTGATCCACACATCCCTTGCCACTTCTGAATCCACATTTCTCATCACGCAATTGACTGTCAACCAGATTCTTAATTCTATTAAGCACAATCATGGAAAGAACTTTACCTGGATCAGAGAGTTGGCTGATACCCCTATAGTTATCACAAGAACTGCGATCACCTTTTTTGAAAATAGGGATAACAATAGCTCTGGTAAAATCCTTAGGAACTATGCCTTTATCATAAAAGATATTCAGAATTTCAGTCATCCAAGTGGTAACCGAAACATTTCCAGCTCTAAGCATTTCCGTAGTAATTTCATCTACCCCTGGGGATTTATGAAGTTTAAGTTTAGAAACAGCCAAAATAACTTCAGATTGTGTTATAGGGCCAACATTAAAGCCACCAATGCATCTATCATCATTGCAAACAATGGGAGTAGAACTAACTACATTGTTTTGAACATCACTGAAATGCTCAGCCCATCTAGCCACGACAGAATCCTCCCCTTCTATAACCTTACCTTGTTTATCCTTCAATCCTTGTATACCTGTCCGTTTTCTACCACACAAAACATTAACTGTCTGGTACAGCTCTCTGCTGTTGTGCTGTCTAACTGCTTCCTCGGCTTTGTCAGCCAAACCATCAAGCCAAAGATTCTTATCAGCAGCTAACTGATCTTTTACACGTTTATTAAGTTCTCTGTAATGCTTTCTATTAGGACTAGTAGGGTATTGATTAAGGACATTCCTGCAGTTCTTTCTTTCCGAAATAAGCTCAAGTGCCTTATCACTCAGATAATTCTTTCTCTTCTGCTCCTTTTTTCCTAAAAGAGTACTGTTAGTGTCCAAAAAAGCCTGTTTAAAATAATCCCATTCTTCCTCAACTTCAGTAGTAAGCAAACCATGACTGTCATAATGACTAAGTAACCTACCATGGTAAGCTTTGGCTATAACTGGATCTTTCAGAGCTTCAGTATTAAAAGTAAATTTTTAAACCCTAGCACAACACTTTTTAAGTTTAAGTTGCAACACACCTTTAACAAAGTAATGCTCAGATTCAATTTCAGCTCCCCTATATGCTCTGGTATTTCTAACAGAACTAGCCCATTTGCTGTTAATTAATATATAATCAATCATATTTCTATGCAGCCCATCAGGTGAAACCCATGTGTATTTATGTATGTCGTGGTGTTTGTAATATGTGTTAGTTATTCAGAAACCATTGAGTTTACTTACCTGTAGGAGACGTTGCCCATTGCCATTGCAGCTACCAATACCAAAAGGGCCTATTACTCCTCCCCAATGATCAGAGTCAGTACCAACTTTGGCATTGAAGTCACCAAAAACAAGGGTAATATCTCTTTTCTTGACAAAATTCAAAATATCCTGAAGTTGTCCATAAAACCTATCCTTCTCATCCTCATCGGCATCCTCAGTGGGGGCATAACAGCAGATAACATTCAAGTCTTTAACGCTTGTTTGAAATTTTGCTGTAAGAAACCTTTCATTAATGCACTCATATCCTAGAAGAGCATCACTAGCGTGTTTGCTGAGAAGCAGACCCACGCCTTGGTGATGCTTATTGTCGTCCCTCCCTGAAAAGAGAAATTTAAGATTATTTTTAAGAATCTGACCTTTATTGTCCATCTGGTCTCTTGCAAGACGAGAATATCTAAATTATAATGGTGGAATTCTTGTGTGAGGACATCAAGAGAAAAAGCTCTGTGCAGAGTCCTCACATTCCAACTACCTATGGAGAGAAAATGGTTAGTGGGATGTTTAAAGAATCTATGTTTATTGAGAGAGGGAATGCCGACAATATCAAGCAGCCCCCTAATCGCAGACATGGGGCAAAGACCAGTCCCCCCACCACTAAAGGCTGAAGCCATCTACACTGGAAGACTTCCTCCAATGTAGAATTTGACAATGCCAATAGAAGCAAAGAGTTCAGGTGCCTGCGATGACCTCTGCTCAGGATTATCCACCAGCTGATAAACATATCCTGCGAATCTATTCACTTGGGGCTGTCAACCCACAAACAAACAGAAAACACAGCGGAAGATTTTCCCTCCACAGAATCCCACCAGTGCAGCAAAATCAGGATCCATAATCAAGCTCAGAGACATATATCTGTCCAGTCGACTGGGTTTATATGGTCAGCACCAGGACCCTGTGTGGTTGACCACTCCTCAGCAGGGTAGAAAAAAAAAAGAAAAGTAGCCATAGTTGTCCAGATCAGTAGGCCACACTAATCTGGCAGTTAGGGGAGATAAATCTCAATCCTGACACAGATAGACGCCGAACTTGGGAACTGAAGATTGGGAGCCTGGCGCGCTACAGACTGAGTCGCTCCGACACTAGGCAGGACGAATGAACCAGATCCTAACAGTCACACTAGAGCATATATGATTATTGGATTATCGAATTTATTCCTTAATCTACACAATTTGAACTAGAATTGGGTTGTTTGCCACTGAGCAGAACTTATGTGCACACAATAAGTGAATAATAATAAGGTTACAAGAACCCCAAGGTCTCAGGTTGGTAGGAGAAGGGGATCCCCTGGACATCTGTTAGAAAACAGATAGAATCCTCTTATCAAGACCATGCAACTCTTTATTTCGGCGCACAGGGTATGGCTCTGCTGCGCAAGAGCTCGCGGCTTAACGTCCCATTCAATAGAACAGGCATTCCCTAGTCCGTCGTTGTGCATTTTCTCACCGAGGGCAAAGTGCGGGTTAGCAGAGGTAAATATGAATGCTGTAGAGTTTTAAACCGCAAACTGTAAACCATAATTTAGATTATAAGTCTTGTGCGCTACGGACTAATCCAATTTCTCCCCATTTCAACCAGGAGGCCATACATGGGAACTACACGGAACATAACGGGAAAAAAAGGACTTTAGGCATCTTAAGTTCACTCTTACATTGCAGTAGTCAGGATTTGGATTGAAATCTCGAGTTTTGAAAAAGCATGCTTGCATTGTTAACCTGATCATGTTATCACCGACATCATTGTTTGCTCATTTTGTGTTCGTAAAATTCTAAAAGACTCTCATTGCACTGATTGCCTTAGATATATCTTAGATCCCATTTGATATCAGGACACCGAAAAATAAGAAGAAATAAGTGAACACGAATCTACAGTTTTTATGTTAGGATCTCGTCACACTTTTTCTGGTAATTCTAAAGCTTTTAACAACCGTAAGATGTTTTAATACTTTGCTAAAGTTTTCAGATTTAAAACAAGTAAGAAGCAATTGCAATATATATTTACATACTCACCTTGTTCCCTAGTTTCCATAACGATATTAATGAAAGGACCTCTCTTGAATGTAACCGCTGCAACACTCAAGTTGTACTTTGCGGAGGGACGGAGGTCAGTTATTATCGCAAACGTGTAGTTGACAACTTTTGTTTTCTCTTTGGCGTCAATAGGATCTTCACAAATATGCTTCCATCCTATTTGACGATACCGAACTATGTAATGGGATATTTTGTCAAGCTTTCCCTCCGGTTCTTTCCACGTAATGACCATTTCTTTATAATCGTGTGATTCTTTAGGGGTAATAAGCCTTACAATTCCAGGAGCTTAGAAAAAATTCATATAAAACATACTATATTTTAGATTGTTTGCATAAAAATATAAAACATTGAACAACAGAAACTGCATATCAATTAAGGAAAAGATTTTAAGCTATAAAGAGAAAGTAATAATTTGATTGTAATATTTTATAATGTGTTAAATATGATTTTGGAATAAAATTAAA
Organism: Ryuthela nishihirai; assembly: GCA_038380435.1. Classification (NCBI taxonomy): domain Eukaryota; kingdom Metazoa; phylum Arthropoda; class Arachnida; order Araneae; family Heptathelidae; genus Ryuthela; species Ryuthela nishihirai. Next base: position 22,090,749 of record JAWZYU010000019.1, read on the forward strand.
GGTTAAATAAAATGATATAATTAAAAGAAAAAACAAATCCATCCGTTAAAATATTAGTATAAGAAAAAATCTAGTGCAACTCATTAATCTTAGCAATTAATGGATTTATTCATTCGTTTACGTGTAATATCCATATGCTAAAACGAATTTAGTTCCAGACAATAAGTGGTTTAGGGTTATGTAAATCTGAAACGATTATAAATTATTTTTATTTTAAGTTAAATTACGTGAAACTAATTGATGCAGTAATTAAATTCAAGAATGTCTGGTATGAAAACATTTTCATATATATATGTACATAGAGAAATCTATAGTTGGGTAGTACGAAGTTGTTATTATTCTGTTAAAAATGTCACAGGGGAAAGTCAAGCTATCTCAGTCGCTGGTTTCCAAAATTTGTATAATGGGGCCCCTTAGTTTAGCAAAGATACCCCCCCCCCCCTCAAATCCTCAAATATACACTGAGTGCTCACTGAATTATGACCAACTCCCTCACTGCTCTACAAGGGAAAGCTAGTTTAGAAGCTCTTTAACTTCTAAATTAAGCGTTTTATGAGAAAATGTAACGGAAGAAAAATTAAAGATCTCAATCAAATCTATCACCTCGATTTTCAATAATGTTCACTTTGTACTTAAAGAATTACGGACTTTGAATATTTAACAGCAACAACAACGCCTTCAGATCAGAGATCTTAGATACTCTGAATATGGATATTATATTTTTAAATTATTAACTTTGACTATTATTAATGAAAACTTCAAAAATAATCCCATCTCTCTCCAGTGGATTCCGGGCCATTCCGGAATTATTGAAAATGATGAAGCTGACACTTTAGTTAAAATCGCAGCTCAAATTTCTGAAAATTCTCAATCTCCTTATTTTTATGCTCATGTCAAAAAATTAATTAATAATTACGAAACCAAACTTACTACAACAATTTTAATATTCATGGACCTTTAAGCCGTCCCATGGCCGAGTGGTTAGCACTCTTGGCTACTGACCTAAGGGACCTGGGTTCGAGCCCCGGATAAGGCATGGTTGTGTGTGTTGTTTTTCTGTTGAGGTCCTGCCATCCTCTCAGATCTTCTACTTTGGCATATAAACTGACAGGCTCCTGTCAGACCTCTGTGGCAAGCAGCTGCTTGAGGGGGTATTTATTATTTTTTTATTTAAATGACATTTTTAGATTCATCTTTCTAAAAAAATTTCTTCGCCAATTCCATTTTTTCTTTCAAGAACTCTTTTAACAAAAGTTTATAGTCTTAGAGGTTTTATAGACTTAGAGCGAGGTTTACCTGCATTAAATACCATCATATTTAAAACTAATAAGTTTTATACAGTTAATTGTTTATTTTGTAATGTTTAGTTATGGTACTGAAACTTGAACACTTTGTAAACATGATAACAGGATGCGGCATGAGATTAACAGACGAATAGGGATTGCTGCCGGGACTTTTAAGAATCTATGGAGAGTGTGGATAAATAGGCGTATACACCTAAAGACTAAAATTAGGCTGTATAATAGTTTGGTTCTTTCTAGGGTTAGTTATGGTAGTGAAACTTGGACACTTTGTAAACAAGATAACGGGAAACTAGATGCTTTTGATTCCAGATGCTTACGCAGTATCTTGGGCATTAGGTGGTTTAACTTTGTAACTAATGATGAGGTTAGGCAAAGGAGTCTGCAACCTCCTTTAAGCAGCATATTGTGCAGAGAGAGACTCCGTTGGTTTGGCCATGTTGCCTGTATGAATAATTATAGATTGGCAAATAGGGTTATGAACAGTGTGCCTAAAGGCCTCAGAAAGAGGGGGAGACCTAGGATGCGGTGGGCAGACAATGTCAAACAGGACCTTGTAGAATTGGTGTGCAGTGGCCAGATGCAGCAGATGTAGCGCAGGATAGAATTGCTTGGAGAACAAAATTGCACGGTCTGGTTAGACCTCTGTAGCCCATGGTTGCTTGAGGATGATGTTGATGAAAAACATACACTTTTCTGTTAAAGCAAAAAAAAAGTTGCATTCAGCTCCCCCCTGGGTCTAAAGAGTCAAGTGATTGTTGCCAATGGTAATTTCCTAATTTTCACATTTCAACACCAAAATTTTAAACTTTTAACACAACTACGTCGTTTAGAATATTCGTTTGATATTTTGGAATTTTCAAATCTTTCCACCGTTAGAGGGCGCAGTTATAACTTTTGGGAGATCGAAAAATGCAGATCGTAATATATAATTAATTCCTATCTAACACAAAAAGAATTTTTTATTTATCTGTATAAATAAAAAAGTTCGATGTTTACAGACGGACACGATAACAAAACAAAATTATATCTTTTTTTTTAAAGAAAAAATAAAGCCGTAAAATTTACTTTTCCTTTTTTTAGCCGTTTTCTAAAGTGCTTCCAATCATAAACACTGAAATCTGTATCAAATATTACCCTACGTTTTCATAAATCCATAAGCATTCGTACAATACCATTCAGCTATGCAAGCTAAACAATCCGGGCGACGACAAAACATGGCGTTCAATTTTGAGATGGCCAACCTCTACCTATTCAGGGCCTCTAGCTCCCCGCAAAGTTAAACATTGTAGGGAAAATTCGAAGCGACTTTGTAAAATCCAGATGAGTTGTGAAAATTTGGGTTTTAATTTGTAAAATTAAGAGGAGTTAGCAAAATCTAGATAACTTGACAAAATCTGGGGCAGTTGGCAAAATTCTAAACCACTTATTAAAATACAGGTGAGTTGCAAAATCTTTGGAAGTTGGCAAAATTGGGCCAACTTGGCAAAATTTTGGGAGTATGGCAAAATTCAGGTGAGATGTAAAAAAATTTGGGATTTTTTTTCTGTAAAATTATGGCGAGTTGGCAAAATCGAGACAACTTCGCATAATTTAGAGCAGCTGGCAAAATTCGAATCCACTTGTAAAATACAGGGATGTTGTGAAAATTGCGATTAGTTTTGCGAAATTAAGGAGAGTTGGCAAAATCGAGGAAACTTGGCAAAATCTTGGGGAGTTTGAAAAAGTTGAAGTGACTTGGCAAATTCAAAGAGCGATGTAAAAATTGGGATTATTTTTGTGAAATTAAGTACAGTTGGTAAAATCGAGGCGACTTAGGAAAATATCTGCAGGAGTTGGCAAAATTGGAAAACAATCGGTAAAATTAGAGGTGAGTTGTGAAAATTGGAAAACACTGGGTAAAATACAGGTGAGTTGTGAAAATTGGAAAACACTTGGTAAAATATAGATGAGTAGTGAAAATTGGGATTGGTTTTGTGAAATTAAGGAGAGTTGGCAAAATCGAGTACTCTTGGAAAAATCTTGGAGAGTTGGCAAAATTCGAAGTGATTTGGTAAAATTCAGGTCAGATGTAAAAGTCGGAATTTTTTTTGAAAATTATGGCAAGTTGGCAAAATCCAGGCAAGTTTTCAAAATCTTGGGCAGTTGGCAAAATTCTAATCCATTTAGTAAAATACAGGTGAGTTGTAAAAATTGGGATTGGTTTTGCGAAATTAAGGAGAGTTGGCAAAATCTTGAGGAGTTTGAAAAAGTTGAAGTGACTTGATAAATTAAAGGGCGATGTAAAAATTGGGATTGTTTTTGTGAAATTAAGGAGAATTGGCAAAATCGAGGCGACTTGGAAAAATATGTGCGGGAGTTGGCAAAATTGGAAAACAATTGGTAAAATTAGAAGTGAGTTGTGGAAAATTGGAAAACATTTGGTAAAATACAGGTGAGTTGTGGAAATTGGGATTGGTTTTGTGAAATTAAGGAGAGTTGCCAAAATCGAGCACTCTTGACAAAATCATGGAGAGCTGGCAAAATTCGAAGTGACTTGGTAAAATTCAGGTCAGATGTAAAAATTGGAATATTTTCCGAAAATTATGGCAAATTGGCAAAATCCAAGGGATCTCGCAAAATCGAGGCAAGTTGGCAAAATCCAAGGGATCTCGAAAAAACGAGGCAAGTTGGCAAAATTATGGGCAGTTGGTAAAATTCTAATCCATTTGGCAAAATACAGGTGAGGTTTGAAAATTGGGATTGGTTTCGTGAAATTAAGGAAAATTGGCAAAATCTTGGGGAGTTGGTAAAATTCAAAGCGACTTGGTGTATATATATATGAATTGTGAATTAAAAAATTAAAAAATACCTATCTTCTTATCATCATCATCATCATCATCCTCAAGCAGCCATGGGCTACGGAGGTCCAACCAGACCGCGCAGTTTAATTCTCCAAGCATATCTGTCCTGAACTACATCTGCTGCAGGACGGCCACTGCACACCAATTCTAACAAGGTCCTGTTTGACATTGTCTGCCCACCGCATCCTAGGTCTCTCCCTCCTTCTGAGGCCTCTAGGCACACTGTTCATAACCCTATTCGCCAATCTGTAATTATCCATACGGGCAACATGGCCAAACCAGCGGAGTCTCTCTCTGCACAATATGCTGCTTAAAGGAGGTTGTAGACTCCTTTGTCTAATCTCATCATTAGTTACAAAGTTAAACCACCTAATACCCAAGATACTGCGTAAGCATCTAGAATCAAAAACATCTAGTTTCCTGTTATCTTGTTTACACAGCGTCCAAGTTCCACTACCATAACTAACCCTAGAAAGAACCAAACTACTATACAGTCTAATTTTAGTCTTTAGGTGTATACGCCTATTTCTCCACAATCTCCATAGATTCTTAAAAGTGCCGACAGCAATCCCTATTCGTCTGTTATTCTCATGCCGCACATCACCAGTATCTGTTACATAACTCCCAAGGTAATTAAACTGTGACACCTGCTCAAGACTGCAACCATTCAGACGAACTGAATCACAGCCTTCTTGAACAATTTTCATCATTTTAGTTTTCTCTCTGTTTATAACCAAACCTACTCTACTACCAGTCTCATCAACAGCTGGAATGAAAGAGTTCATCTCATCAACATCATTTGCCAAAAGGGCTAAATCATCAGCATAATCTAAATCAGAAATTTTCGTATCTCCAGTCCATTTAAGGCCAAATTCTTTCCCTTGAAGTAAATTTCGCATAACATAATCAACAACCAAACTAAAGAGAAAAGGAGACAAAATGCACCTTTGTCGAACACCAGAAGCAATGCTAAACCAATTGCTACAAGACTTACCAACTCTCACACACGACTCAGTGTTATTATAGAGTGCTTTCATTATGTTAACTAACTTGTCTGGTATACCATACGATCTCACAATCCACCACAAATTATGACGATCAACAGAGTCGAAAGCCTTTTTGAAATCAACAAAGCTAGTAACCAAAGTTTCTGAAACTTTAAACATTCTCAAGCATCTGCCTAAGTGAAAATATTTGATCTACACATCCCCTACCACTTCTGAATCAACATTGCTCATCACGCAATTGCCTGTCAACCAGATTCTTAATTCTATTAAGCACAATCATGGAAAGAACGTTACCTGGAACAGAGAGTAGGCTGATACCCCTATAGTTATCACAAGAATGCGATCACCTTTTTTGAAAATTGGGATAATAATAGCTCTGGTAAAATCTTTAGGAACCATGCCTTTATCATAAAAGTTATTGAAAATTGCAGTCATCCAAGTGGTAACCAAAACATTCCCAGCTCTGAGCATTTCTGTAATAATTTCATCTACCCCTGGGGATTTATGAAGTTTAAGTTTAGAAATAGCCAAAATAACTTCAGATTGTGTTATAGGGCCAACATTGAAGCTGCCAATGCATCTGTCATCATTACAAACAATGGGAGTAGAACTAACCACATTGTTTAGAACATCACTGAAAGGCTCAGCCCACCTAGCCATGACAGAATCCTCCCCTTCTATAACCTTACCTTGTTTATCCTGCAATCCTTGTATGCCTGTCCGTTTTCTACCACATAAAACATTAACTATCTGGTACAGCTCTCTGCTGTTGTGCTGCCTAACTGTTTCCTCAGCTTTGTCAGCCAAGACATCAAGCCAAAGATTCTTATCAGTAGCTAACTGATTCTTTACGCGTTTATTAAGCTCTCTGTAATCCTTCCTATTAGGACTAGTAGGGTACTGATTAAGGACATACCTGCAGTTCCTTCTTTCTGAAATAAGCTCAAGTGTCTTATCACTTAAATAATTCTGTCTCCCCTGCTCCTTTTTTCCTTAAAGAGTACTGTTAGTTTCCAAAAATGCCTGTTTAAAATGACCCCATTCTTCCTCAACTTCAGTATTAAGCAAACCATGACTGTCATAATGACTAAGTAACCTATCATGGTAAGCTTTAGCTATAACTGAGTCTTTCAGAGCTTCAGTATTAAAGGTGAATTTTTTAAATTTAGCACAACACTTTTTAAGTTTAAGTTGCAAGACACTATTATACAAGGTAATGGTCAGATCCAATTTCTGCTCCCCTATATGCCCTGGTATTCCTAACAGAACTAGCCCATTTGCGGTTAATTAATATATAATCAATCATATTCCTACGCAGCCCATCAGGTGAAACCCATGTGTATTTATGCATGTCGCGGTGATTGTAATATGTGTTAGTTATTCTGAAACCTTTGAGTTTACTTACCTGTAGGAGAAGTTGCCCATTGCCATTGCAGCTACCAATACCAGAAGGGCCTATCACCCCTCCCCAAAGGTCAGAGTCAGTACCAACTTTGGCATTGAAGTCACCTAGAAGAAGGGTAATATCTTCTTTCTTGACAGAATTCAAAATATCCTGAAGTTGTCTGTCAAACCTATCCTTCTCATCCTCTCAGCATCCTGAGTGGGGGCATAACAGCAGATAACATTCAAGTCTTTAATGCTTGTCTGAAATTTTGCTGTAAGAAACCTTTCATTAATGCACTCATATCCTAGAAGAGCATCACTAGCATATCTGCTGAGCAGCAGACCCACGCCTTGGTGATGCTTTCCATCCTCCCTCCCTGTAAAGAGAAATTTAAAGTTATTTTTAAGTATCTTACCTTTACCTGTTCACCTGGTCTCTTGCAAGCCTAGAATATCTAGGTTATAGCGCTGGAATTCCTGCAATGAGGACTTCAAGAGAATAATCTCTATGTAATATCCTCACGTTCCACGTTTCTGCAGAGAGAAAATGATTAGTAGGATTTTTAAATAAATTAGATTTATTAAGATTGGTAGGGCCAACAATATGAAACAGCTCCCTGATCGCAGGCATGGGGCAAAGACCTGTTCCTCCTCTGCTAATGGCTGAAGTCACCGATGCTGGAAGCAACTTCAGGCACCACCTTTTCAAGTGGACTTTTTCAAGAGCCATATGGCCTGCCTGAGACACATTACTGCAGTTTAGGCTTGACGATGCCCAACTAGCTAAGTAAGGTTCAGGTACCTGCGATGGCCTCTGATTAGGATTATCCACCAGCTGATATAAGGTATCCCATGCCTCTGTTCACTTAGGGTTGGCAACCCAGAAGCAAACAGAAAACACAGCAGCAGATTCTCCCTCAACAGAGGCCCACCAGTGCAACAAGTCCAGGATCCATAATCAAGCTCAAATCCATAAACAAGTCCAGTCTAGTAGGTATAAATGGTCAGCACCAGGACCCTGTGAAGTTGACCACTCCTCAGCAGGTTTGAAAAAAAGAGGAAAAAAGGCCATAGATGACCAGATCAGTAGGCCATACTGAACTGGCAACCCTCCCCTTCCGTTCCCTTCCAAAAGAAAATATCTCTTTTGAAAGGTACTAACGGCCTGCACCACGAGAAGGCGGGGTCGGACATTTGGTGCTAGACCTGGCCGGTTCGGTGCATCATCACTAGGGATGGGTACACAGCTCTCCTTCCAGTTTACGTCTAGCTACCGTTTACAGGTCAATCTTATATGACCCCAAAAAGTAGAAAATAAACCTAAAGCATATCGATAGTGCAATCACTCACTGAGTTCGCATTCACCTCAAAGGACGATAGGGCGCCGATTTACCTACACAACAAGATTGCTGGCGCCCTATTATTCCTTTGAAGTGAATGCGAACTCAGTGAGTGATTGCATTATCGATATACTTTAGGTTTATTTTCTACTTTTTTGGGCCATATAGGAAGATAGGTATTTTTAAAAATTTTTCATTTATTTAGATTTTATGCCACTAAAAACACCTACCTTCAAAAACTTTCATTTGATATATGACTCATAAACATCGACCACATTTTACCTTCCTTTTGGTGTCATGTTTGAGCTGGACTGACGCCGGATTGTCTCTGAAGGAGAGATATCTCGGGAATAAGTGTCGTCAGATATCTCTCCCCCGTATTATCACTTGTTTCTGGCTCGTGACAAAAATCTGCTTGGACAAGAGTTTGAAAACGACAGGAAGATACAGGCCACTACAGCTGTACCTCCCTGTCCCTATAATTCTTCTGTTGCAAAAATAGGGACTTGTATAGAAGGGGAATTTATAAACCAGTTTCAAGATGGGTGATAAAGGTGATTGAATCAAATGGAATCTACTTCGCTGAATAAAATTGTTTTTAATGTGAATTGTACTGTTTTTTACGAATATTAAAAACGGCAAAACCTTTATGATTACCTGATACCTATTATGTCAATAGTTATTCCTGAAGTAAGATTTTTATGGAAAAATGTGACTGAAAACTAAGGATTTCAACTAAATCTAAATATTATCAACATATTCGCATTAGATTAGTTAAGGAAATTAAAATATTTTATAGCAACAATCCCAATTTAAGTAATTAATTTAAAAGTAAATTTAAACAAGTTAAAACGAAAGAAATAACCATTTGTTAAACTTGAGCAAGAGACGTAACAGTATTTTTAGCACGTATAGTGGTTATTTTAATTTTTCGTTCTTTTTGAATAATTTTTAGCAGAAGAGAGTTGTTAAATGTTTCAGCTTCCTTAATTCTTCAAATACTAAAAGGATATTTCTAAAAACTTAGATTTTAATAGAGTGTACTAAGATCTTTAATTATCTTCAGCACTTTTTTTGATAAAAGATATATTTAAGAAATTACTGAGCTTTGTATTTGAGTTACTATTGATATGGAACTGTGTCAAATAAGGTTCTCGCTTGATGCACACAGGTAGTTCTCGATTGCGGAGTTATTACAATTTTCCTATATTAATTATTTGAAAAATCCTTGTTACGGAAAGTGCATTCTTGTATTAGGCTATTCAACATCACCAAAATTTCACATTGTGATGTAGAATACAATAAATGAAATACAATAATTTAAAGTAGAAAATAAAATATTTCATAAAAAGCGAAATATAAATATTTCAGATTTGATTGAAATTTTCTAAAATTTTCTTACCAACATTAATCCGATTCCGAGATGCTTACCAGCTCTAAGTATTTTATACTCACGGAATCCCAGGGTTTTGCGTTAGAACGTAAACAAGTTCAAATTAAAACAACAACAACAACAACCTTGGATTAAAATAGTTGTTATTACGAAAGTAAAAATGAAATTAAATCTAATGAAATTTTAATTACTCCTTGATCCTTGGTAAGCGGGAGTTTTGGCTGTCAATGCGAAACTCGGTATTTTACTATTCAAAACGAGACAGTCCCGTACTAATCGGGACGTCTGATAACCTTTGGGCAAATTGACTCAAGTGTGAGAGTCCATGATCACTCATGAAACTTGTCTGACAACGAGTTTGAGCTTTTACATTTCTATAAAGTCGATGTTTTATCCATAGAGTTGCGAATGATTTCTCGCGTCGCGCATTGAAGATTTGTTTGAAACCGCGTAAATGCAAATTTTTTGGATCTAGCAAACTGAAAATATGCATAAATTACTAAACAGCGCAAATCCAAATTTGAGTAAATCAAAACCACGCAAATTGAGAACTATATATATATTACATTAAAGTTTAAAAAAAATTTCTGCGGGGCAAGCCAATTCCAATTAAATTATTCTTTTAAAATACTACTTACTTTTGGTACATCCATCCTCGTACCAACCATCTTTGCATCCTTCTGAGCAATAACCAGAAAATCGGTCACATGGCTGATCATCCGCACAATGGCATTCTCGTATTTGCCTGCAGCTTGCTCCATATTCACCTGGGCTGCAAGCTAAGATGAAATCATAATTAATGAAACCTAAAAAAAGTGTATTGCAGTTTTTTGCATATATATATACATATATGAAAATGTTTTATTTTCTATATTTCTGATACTGAAATCCATAATAATCCATCCATTCTCTAACCATACACCAGCCCTAACTGGAGAACCTGACTACTAAGCCATTGGCCGTGTCCTTGTTTGTTTGTATGTTGTACGAGAAATCAACACAAGACAAAAACTTACAGGATATTTGCTCCATCGTGTATTTAAAAAAATGAAGAGTAAATGCAGAATTTATTTGGGAGAGGGGGGGATATAGAATATTACATGTGTTTGCCCAGGAGTTGGAAAGCAAGGTTGTATTTCACAGATGTTATTTCCATTGATTAATAAATACATGTGCAAAATATTTATTTCAATTCCAGAAAGGTGTTGAAATGAAATCCAATTCCCTCTTTTAGATAATTTTAATAAAAGGCTAACTCTTTCATTTTTTTTCATTGACTCCTTACAAGCAATAGCCACGTGTTAAAGGGTTTTAGTGCATTAGCTTTACGCTTCGAAACCATACTGATATACACCGAAGAGCCAAAACATTATGACCACCTGCCTAATATGATGTTGGTCCTCCACGTGCCGCCAAAGCAGCTCTTATCCGGCGAGGCATGGACGATATAAGATTTCTAAAGTTGTTTTGTGGTATCTGGTACCAACATGTTACCAGCAGATCCTTTAACTTTTGTAACTTACGTGGTGAAGCTGCGGCAGATCGGATATGCTGCTCCAATACAAATCACACATGCTCGATTGGATTGATGTCTGGGAAATTTGGAGGCCAGGGCAATACCTGGAAGTCTTCCTCGTGTTCTGCGAACCATTCTCGAACAATCCAAACACTGTGGCATGGCACATTATCTTGCTGAAAGAAGGCACTACTAGAGGGATATACCGTTGCCATGAAACGATGTACCTGGTCTGCAATGATGTTAGGTAGGTGGTAGACGTCATAGTTCCTTGCACGTGAATGACTGGACACAAGGTTTCTCAGAAGAACATTGCCCAATGCATTACACTTCTACAACCGGCTTGTTTTCGTCCCATGGTACATCCTGGTACCAACACTTCCTCAGGTAAACGAAGCACACGTTCCCGGCCGTCCACATGGTGCGACAGGAAACGAGACTCATCGGAGCAGACGACCGTCTTCTAATCACTCAAGTTCCATTTTTGATGCTCGTATGCCTATTGTAGGCGCTTTCGACGGTAAACCGAGTTTAGCATGGGCACTCGGACAGGCCTGCGGCTATGCAGACTCATTTTCAACAAGGTTCGACATACTGGGTGTTGTGATACATTACTCCCGTCACCAGCATTCAAATTTCGGGCGAGTTGCGCTACAGTATTCCTTCTGTTGGCTCGTACCATACGGGAACAAGAATAACACTGATTAACAGAGCTAAGTATGAGGTGTTACTTATATCGTTTCATGACCTTCACCCACACCGTTATTTACCTGCAGTTCCTTCGATTTGCATAAAGACGCGCTGGTCATAATGTTTTGGCTCTTCGGTGTATGTTATTTTATAGACACATTGACTGGAAGCTTCACAATATACAGTTACTGGAGATAAAAATGAAACAGTTCCATTCTATTTCATAGAAAATGACAATCAGAGCTCAATAACCTCTCCAATATGATTTGTAATGAAAAAATATGTAAAGATAAACTAAAGATCTCAATCAAATGTATCAAAATTTCGATTTCAAACAATATTTTCTCAGTAATGAAATAGTTATGAACTATTTAACAACGGGTTTAATACAAAAATTTGACCCCGAAATGCAATTAAATTATTAAAACTGGTTGAAAGATCAGTATCGGGTGCATTGAACCCGGTGCGTTACAAGAGTCAATTATGACCTCTTAACCTGTTTTAATGTTGAAAATTTGGAGTCAATTTTTCGTAGGCTGTTAAACATTCAAACTTTTATAACTCTTTGTATACTGAAAAAATATTGTTTAAAATCGAGATTTAGATAGATTACATTGAGAGCTTTAATTTATCTTTAGACATATATTTCATTAAAAATGATGTTGAAGAAGCTCTGAATGTGATTTTCTATTGAGAGAGCATGGAACTGTTTCCATTTTCCTGTCCCTGTATGTTGTTATTAATTTCGATTTGTTTTGTGATATGCGAGCACTGGCATAACAATAGGGAGTCACAGGTAGCAAAATGCCCGTGTCCAGGGCTCCACCCAAAATCAACTTCCTACTGTATCAAAATGAAAAAGAGAGAAAGTTCTATGATTCTGATAATTTCCATCGTGTTGATCTCGTTGATATTTTTAAGTTTTTTTCATATCAACAACTTTTATATTTATATTTAGTAATGCTGATTTTGCATGTATATTTTAATAAATTATTATACTTCATCCATAGAAAATTTTTTCTTTTAACAAAAAAAAAATATATGCGAGCAGGGCCGAATCTAAGGGGGAATGCAAAGGGGCCATTTCAAAATGCGAGTAAGGGTAAAAGAGCCAAAAAATTATTAAACATATTTAAATTTTGTGTAATTTTCAAGAAATTCTTTAAAACCCGTAAAACTGAGGGTGAAATGTTATATTGCATTGAAAATCAAGTCTTTTGCTCTCACCTTTTTTTACATTTTTTGCCTCGATGGTATTTCTTGCCCCCCCCCCTCTCGATATTCTTTTAGATCTGGGCCTGTATACGAGTTTTTAATTACATAGCAAAGTTTTAGGAACACAAGGTTTTGGAAGAACAAGGAACATTATTAAACCCTATAATCTGCAGTATGCAGGTGTTCCAATTCTACCTCTCCAAGCGTTGAGATTTCCTGCGCTAAATCCCACCGTGCTCTCAGTGAGGAAGACCCTGTGCATATTAGAAAGAACATCACGCTGGATGCACTTGACTGGGGAAGGAGAGCACTTGCTCTCCTTTCCCAACCTTCTCTGAGCACTTGTGACTTGGCCATTCAGCCCACTGTGTGCGAGACAGTTCCGCTCAGAGGTAAAACTACCAATTTTCGTTACAGCCAAAAATTTGGTATTGTTTTTCGTTATAGCAAAACTTAAATTTCGTTCTTAGTTATGTTTAACGTTATAACGAATTATTTTTGGTATAAATACGAAATAATGAAGTTATTATTAATAGATTAAGACATTATTAATAATTAATGATAATTATTAACATAGCAATGGAATGAAGAGCAGATTAAAGACCTATGCATGTAAAAAATTCATTCTAAGTTTTGAATTATGATTGTTGCTACTGATTTACAATTTTTAAGGAACAATGACTTACATACCTGAACGAGAAAAGCTGTTGGGTAAAATGATTTGACACCTAATATCTCCAATAACATTTACTTTGGGATAATGTTAATGTTTTTTATTACAAATCATTTATATGTTATATTTTAAGTCTCCGTTGGTTTGGCCATGTTGCCCGTATGGATAATTATAGATTGGTGAATAGGGTTATGAACAGTGTGCCTAAAGGCCTCAGAAAGAGAGGGAGACCTAGGATACGGTGGCAGACAATGTCAAACAGGACTTTGTTGGAATTGGTATGCAGTGGCCAGATTCAGCAGATGTAGCTCAGGACAGATATGCTTGGAGAACTAAATTGCGAAGTCTGGTTGGACCTCCGTAGTCCATGGCTGCTTAAGGATGGTGAGACGATAATGATGATATATTATATTAATTTAATATATTATTTCATTTATACATATATTATATTTAAATATTATATTTCGTGTTTATTACAAATCATTTATTCTTTACAAGCTTTGACTGGTTTGGTTATATTTCGCTGTTCAAGATTTATGACTAATGAAGTAAACCTCTAAGATAAACCTCATTTTTGTTGCTGTTGTTATTCCGGATCACTTCCAAGAATTCTGATGTTTATTTCTGCAGAGAAATATTCGGAAAAAAATTGAATAAAAAATGGCACTGAGGCCATTTTATAAAACATTTGGCGAAATATCATTAAGTGACCTAACATACAAAATCTAGTCTCTGATAGATGTGGTCGCTCCGAATGAACTGTTATTGTTTGTGAACATAGTTATAACTTGAGGATAGCCTCACATAAAGGATAAAAAATGTTTGATGCTTTTAAAAAGAATGGGTTACTTAAATAAATAAATGGGTTTTAAAGAGTTAAGTTTAAATAGAATGACTGGTGTCATGTAAAAAAACACATTCACCCCTTGTTTCGGAGAAGAGATTTCAAACTGCATAAAAATAAATCTACTGAATAAATATGTAAAGAAATGGAGCCTTATTACCGATTTAGCTTTATGTAGTCTGTTCTTAACGGAGCATCAGACAAGCACAAGATAAGCGTCGTCACGTGTCGGCAAATCAACATTCTATTTCTGATTTCTTCACTGGAAAGGTTAAACCTATATTGTGCTTTCTATTCCAGATAACCTAATGGGAACATTTCTGAGGACCACGATGACAAAGTAAGTATGTTTAGAAAGGGAAAAAGAAGTGTGAAGGATGAAAGAGAAAGTCTCGGCTATCATCAAGATTAATGTCCCTTTCTCTCCTCCAGTTGTGCATCCCATACACAAATCCCCCCCCACCCCACTTAAAGAATATCTCCTCAAAGCGTTTAAGCTAATCACTGAGTATTGCAAGACATCTGAGATTTTCGCCTTATTTTAACTGCCCAGCTGTTCTTTCTACTTGAAATGACGTCCACTCCTTTACCTTTGCTACTATTATTCCCTTTCTCTGGGCACTAATTAGGAGGAGGATTAATAGGGTAGCTGCGTCCGGATTCCTTATTACAAATTGATAAGTAAAAATTGGTAGATCTGTAGAAACTGGCAGGAGTTTAAGTTTCTAAAGTATTTCTTACAACGAAAAAACTATAGAAAAGCGGAAATAACGAATTTTTCTACCTTTTTCGTTACGTTTTATTGTTACGTATATTTTGAAATTCCGATAATATTAGTTCAAAATCATGTAAATATTTCGTTATTTCATAACGTTATGCCTAATGTTTCCCAACACTGAAAACAACCCACAGCCTCTTTGGCAACAAAACAAATGGACTCGCAATCAAATGGAATAATTATTTCATGTATTAGCTGAGATGAACCTTCGGTTTCGGAGAGGTTGGTCGCACTCTGACAGTGCTCCAAATGTACTTCATTATGCTGATCTTATTTTGAGTTAAAGTTCGATATTTTATGTTGAATACCCCACTTGATGATCATCTATTAACTCAACCAAAGACAGAATATTACGCAAGTGTTATTCTGCTTTTTGTTGATTTTTTTTTGGTTTACATCAAGGCTTTGTTCTGTCCAACAAGCCCGTATCTTTGCGACGAGCTGTGGCCGGGCCTTGACCTTGACCTCGACAGAGCTACTGCGGTCAGCAGAACGCTCGTGAACTCTCCCACTCTGCTCCCTTCCGCAACATGAGATTGGAAACAGCACTTCATCCCCTACGGTGTCAACCGGAAATGGCAGTTAAGAATAACAGCCATGTACCGAATGTAAACCTTGCCTGCTCAGAATGTAGTAAACGGACGCTAGAAGAAAAGGATTTGATACAGTGCAAAAATTGCGATGGAAAGTATCACTTCTAATTTTACACTAATTTTAGAAGAATGTCGAAAGAACGGAGAAATAAATGGATTTGTCATCATTGTTCCAAAGGGAATACAGATTCCGATAAATCGGTTGCAAACAAAAATACTCCTTCGCAATCATTTATAGCGAAGATGTCATCTCAGGACAATACAGCGTCTGCCTTTCTGAACTTTCAGGTAGAGGATGAGACTTGTAATAGAGAAGTGAAATCCATGTTACTTCGTATCGAAACGAAGTTATCCATACTAACCGACATGAAGGACAAAATAGATTCGCTGGAAACCTCTATGAGTTTCTTGTCAGAAAAGTACGACGTATTATTTAACAAATTTATGGATTCTGAGAAGAACAATAACAAGCTCACAGAACTGTTGACCGCATGCAAAACACAAAACTCTGTGCTCGAGAAAGAGATTCGCGATCTAAAAATGGTGAATAATGATCTAGAACAATTCAGCCGAAACAAAAACATTGAAATACATGGCATCTCATTAAGAAAAGAAGAAGATGAAAGTGTTCTGCATGGCTATGTAAAAAATTTAGCTGATAAGTTAGATATTACGGTTTTTCAAACGAAAGATGTGATTCACAGAGTCTCTGTTCGGGATAAGTAAAAATTACCTTATGTTATCGTACAATTTAAGAGTAGACCCATTAAAAATAAGTGGATTGCTCGGAAAAAAAAAACAGGAATTAACAGTGGTGAGGTTTTTCATGACAGTTCCAATAATTCAATTTACATTAACGAAAATTTGACACAGGTGAACAAAGAAATTTATTGTAGAGCTAGAGTTTTTGCTAGACAATATCTATAAATATGTATGGTACAAGAATAACAAAATATTTGTTAAAAAAGGAGATAACGATAAGCCGATTAATATTAATATGTTTGATAGTATCGAGGATTTAACTAATAATTAATTTTTGCCATTTTTAAATTATAGTTTTTTTTTTCATTTTTAAACAATTATGGAGGTTATTGAACTAATAGATAATGAATTAAATTTGGATGGCCTTGATACTGCACAAGAATTGAATCCTAATATTTTTTTACAAGGCAAAGCTAATAACGAATTAGGCATATTCCCATGGCCGAGTGGTTAGCGCGCTTGGCTACTGATCTAAGAGCCCCGGGGAAGGCATGGATGTATGTGTCGTTTTTCTGCTGAGGTCCTGCCATCCTCTCAGACCTACTGTGGCATATAAACTGACAGGCTCCTGTCAGATCTCTGTGGCAAGCAGCTGCTTGAGGCGGTATTTATTTTATATTAATGTCAGATTAGTTAAAAAAAAATTGGGATCTCTTTACTGTTTATATTGATTCGTTTATCGATTATTTGGATGTTATTATTCTAGTAGAAAGTACAACTAACACTATGGAAAATTAACTTATTGATTTAGCTGGTTTTGATAAAATCGCTATTGATGTTAATATTTCAAGTGGCAGAGGTCTTATAGTATTCTATAGACATAAGCTGGATGTTTCTGAACTAAATATTTCGATTTCACCTGCGGAAGTAATTCATCTACAGATTGAAATTAATGGCTTTTTATTAAACTTGATCGCTCTATACAGATCACCAAGTACAAAGGTTAAAGAATTTCTATCAAATTTGAAAAATTGGTTCGACTTAAATTTAAAGCTAAATGATATTTTCTTGGTTGGTGATTTTAATATTGATACTGCAAATATAGACAAATATGGTAGCGACCAATACTTGAATCTGTTATTAGAGCATGGCATGGAACAGAAGGTATCAGGTTTTACTAGAGAAGAAGTCGTTATGCAAACTTTGCAACAATCTCAAATTGATCATGTGGTTCATAAAATTAAAAACTTTGAAGCGATCATTGTTCCAAATATCATTGTAAGAGTCTATAAAAAAAGATTGCTGATCACTATGGAATATTAATTAGAACAAAAATAAAATCCTTAATTTCTAGATATAAAAATCCTACAAATAAGAATAACGCGTACTTAGGTACATATGTCGATGATAAAAAACTATCCCAAAAACTAGGATTAATAGATTGGGATATTATTGGAACTGAGGTTACTAATCCGAAAGACTTGTTAAAATTGATATTAGATAAAATTAACGAAATTAGGAATCAGTGTTATTTCAAAGCATCTAGAGTTCAAAATTTCAAAGGGAAACCTAAAGAATGGATAACTAAAGGTATAATTAAGGTTATTGAAGAAAGAGATCTGTTGTGGGTTAAATATAAGAATAATATGCAAAGTACGATATTATATGATGACTATAAAAAAGTAAGGAACACTGTAAATAGTTTGATAAGGAAACAAAAATGTTTTTATTATAGAAATAAAATCAATTTAAATAAAGATAACAATAATAAAATTTGGAAGCTGGTAAAAGATATTGTTAATGACAAAAAGAAATTATCTGTTGACATGCAAATAAAACGCTATTTTGGTAAAAATAAAGCGATGGAGTTGATAGTGGATGATTTTAACAATTACTTTGATAGTGTTACAGAAAATTTAATCCTGAAATATTCAAAAAATATAAATATAGCTGTCAACGAGATTATTACACCTTCTAATTCACATTCTATTTTTATACCTGAAGCAAATAGAGATGAGTTCATTAGCAATTTAAAAACTAATAATGCAGTGGGCTATGATATGGTGAAAACTTCATATATAAATAGCAATGCAGATGTTTTTTCTGAGATCCTGCAACGCTTGATTAATTTGAGATTGAACACTGGCATTGTTCCTAACACACTCAAAACTGCAATTGTGCGTCCTATATTTAAAAAGGGATCACGAAATATATATAGTAATTATAGACCGATCATGATCTTATCAGTTATTGAAAAAGTTTTAGAAAAATATGCATACAAATGTCAATAATTTTTTAGAAAAATGTAAAATAATTACAGATAGGCAGTACGGGTTTAGGAAGAAAGAGGAACTATTGATTTATTAGAGCATTTCTCACAATACATTAATACAGCACTCAATTCTAGTAAAAAGGTTTGTGCCATATTTATGGATTTGAATATAGCATTTGACACGGTTAACCATGACATATTGTTAAAAAAGTTATCATTGGTGGAAATTCGAGGTTCACTGAATAAATGGTTCAAAAATTACTTGTCTAATAGGACTACCATCACTAAGATTGAAAATTGTGAGAGTAGAGATCAAATTTTAAAATCAGGTGTACCACAGGGCTCAGTTTTGGGGCCACTTTTATTTGCAATTTATATAAATGATTTAGCAGAAATAAATTTTCAGGGTAATTTGTTTGTTTGCTGACGATACCGTTCTGCTGAACGCAGGTATGCGGGTAGAAGAAGTACTTAGATGTGCACAAAACGCCTATAATGTAGCAAATTCTTGGTTTCAGAAAAACAAACTCTTCTTAAATGAAGAAAAAACCAAATATATGATCATTCAGAGTAGGCACAAGTTAAATAACTTATGCATTAAAACACATAATTATAACTGTCAATATAAATTAATAATTAACCAAAATGCATGTTCCTGCCGAATTGTAGAAGAGGTTAATAAAATTCAATATTTGGGGTTTATATTGACCAATATTTTAAATGGAAATCGCACATAAAATAAAATAACTAACATAAAATAAATAAAACTAAGGTATGCATCTTACAAAGTGTTGAAGTTGAATACACTTATTCCATTGGATGTCATACAATTATATATAAAGCTCTCTGTGAATCAATCATTAGATATGGTATCAGTATATATGTATGCACATATAAATCTGTTTTAAATAAATTAAACGAATACAAAAAAGTACTCTAAATAATATTGTTCAGTTCAATAAACATGTAATTAATGAAGATCACATTGGCAATATTTTTCATTATCTGAACATTTTACTAGTTGACTTGTTATATATTTATGTAACTATCTTTAGAAATTACTTTAAATATGAACACAAGGAGAAAATTTTGCATGTGATCAATACAAGACGAAAGTGTGAAAATTATTTTGTTCAACCAGTTTTTCACAATAATTAAGGAGAAGCGCGGATATTTTATCAAATACCCAAAATTTTTAATTATCTACCGAGAGATCTGTTATGCCTGAGCAAATATTCAGAAATTAAAATTAAAGTTTCGAAATGGTTATTAGATGTAAATAATTGAAACGTAATGTTTAAAAAGTCGTATCCTGTATCTGGTATTTTTTAAGCAAGTCAATTTTAATGTGAAATGATGACTTGTACAATAGATGATAGTTTTGTGCAATATGTGCTGTAATCCGAAATTTTATAGGTTTATTTTATAAATGTGTTTAATATTTCATGTCTGTGTTTTAATACGTGTTTTTCATTTTTTGTTGTTATTGTTTTAGTTTCTTTTTTTAATTATGTGTTTATTTTCCATTATACATGTCATATTCTTTAATAAACCTGTCGTAAAAGGAATCCTGCTGACAAGCCATAAGGCTAAGCGGGGTAATCTATGTATATAACCATTACTAAGGCTTAATAAAGATATTATTATTATTATTATTATAAGAAGTATCTGAAAAGACTAATATCATTATGGGGCGGGGGTGGCTCAGTGGTAGCGCGCCAGGCTCGTAATCTGTAGTTCCCAGGTTCGAGTCCCAGCTGGGTCAGCGTTGAGATTTATCTCCGCAAAATTCTCCGCCATGCCCACGGTCAGTAGGGGACACCGATGGGCTTGGAAAGGCCGCCGACCGTCGGATGGGACGTTAAGCCGTGGTCCCGTGTGCGGGAGAGCCATACTCTATGCACGTTAAAGAACACGCTGGATGGCCTTGACGGGAGGCTACCATCTGTCTCCCAACAGCTGTTCCAGTGGGTCCCCTCCCCCAACCTTCTCTGAGCCTTCGGGGTCCATGTGACTTGGCCATTTAGCCCATGGTGTGCAAAAGGGTGCCGCTCAGAGGTAAAACAACCCAACCCAACACAACTAATATCATCGGTCGAATATGGAATTATTGTTTTCAAAGAAAATCAAGTTGATCATTTCTTTGTATTTAGCGGCCTCTAACGGTGGAAACGAAGACTAATGAAAAATTCCGAAATTGCAATTCGTAATATTTTATCTGTGTCTATCCAACACAAAAAATATTTTTCACATATTTCTTTTTTTAAAATAAAAGGGAACTAAAGTGACAACTCTTGAATACTGAATGACTTTGATTGCTAATACAGAGCAATAATAATTATAGTTAAGTATGTCTATACTAAATAGTGATTGCCTATCAGGTACAGACTGCAAGGAGCCTCAGCGGTCCCACCGCTAGATACAAGAAAAAATGGCTAAATCTAAGCTTCATACTAGTAGTAGTAGTAGTATCCTTTATTTCCATTTATATTAAATTTTGATACAATATCAGTATTTAGAAAAATTTTGGAAATATACAACTCCACAAGAGTTCATAGATTCGCATGCGGGTATAAGGTTAAAATAAAATACATATATAAACATTAGAAACAACATTTTAAGTATATTACCATATTAATATTTTCTGTCATGGTTACATCAACAGCATAGTAACAGAATCAATAATAAACTATAAATACACCAATTTTTATTCAAAAATTTAACATCCCGAAGAGCAAACAAATAGAAAGAAAATTTTAGAATCAGAAATATAGGGGAAAAACCCTCCAACCTAAAGAAATTTTTCTATATCATTTATATTACAAATCCAATCTCTTAGTTTTCGAGAAAACGTAAAAGAATTTATTTCATCCTTTATAGTTTCAGGTAAACTGTTAAATATTTTAGGCGCCAAAAATATATAATGTTTTTGCGTAATAGTTTTCTTCGGAAGTGGTACAATGAAATTAATATGTGCACTTGTTCTGGTATTCTGCATTACATTTTTAATGTCACTTTCTCTATAGTGCTTTTTTAAATATAAGATCACATTATAAACATACATTTTCCGTAATGGTAAAATTTGAAGATCATTATAAAAATATTTAACACTATCATATTTTCTTTTTCTTAATATACATCTAATTACTCTATTTTGAATAGTAACTAAGGATTTAATATTACTATAAAACATTCCTCCCCAAGATATTATTCCATAACTTAAATATGACTTAACCCAAGCATTATATATAAGCTTTAAAAAAGTAAGATTCATAAAATTTCTAATATAAAGCAATTTTGGAATTTTTGCATTAATTTTTTTATCAAATATTTAATATGTTCATTCCAATTTAACTAATTGTCTATATATACGCCCAAATATTTATAATATTCTACTCTTTCAATTGCTTCACATGCACACTGATGTCCTAAACAGTTTACAGAATGATATAATAATTTATTTTTTAACTTATTGACTTTATTACGTTTTAAATTGAAATATAAATATTTCGTTTTATTAATATTCAATAACAATTTATTTTTTAAGAACCATTTTCTAATATTACCCAAGTCTTCATTTATTTCTTCAATTAAAATATTCTCATTGTCAGCCGCACATATCAAAGCTGTATCATCAGCGAAAGTTATTTTTCCTTTAAGTTCAAGGTTACAAAGATCGTTTATAAAAACGTTAAATAATATTGGCCCCAACACAGAGCCCTGTGGAACTCCATATTTTAGTTCAATTCCCTTACTAAACAAGTTTACCATTTTTACTCTTTGAATTCTATTTTTCAAATAGGTTTCCAACCATTTCAAAACATTTCCTCGAATTCCAGCCATTTCAAGTTTTTTTATCAGCAAATCATGCGAAACCGAGTCAAACGCTTTTTTGATGTCCAAAAATAGCACAACAGTTTTCAAATTATCATTTATAGATCTGTATACTGTGGAAGTCAATTGTAATATAGCATCCTCAGTACATACATTTTTTCTACACCCATGCTGATGATCAGAAAAAAATTTATTTCTATTCAAGAAATTTAAAATTTTAGTTTTAAGTATCTTTTCGAAAATCTTTGAAAAAACTGAGAGCAAGGATATCGGTCTGTAATTTGCGATATCTAAATATTCACCTTCTTTATATATTGAGACAACGGTTGAACCTTTCAAAATCGAGGGAAAACATCCAGATGATAACGATAAGTTAAATAGGTAACATAATATATCTACAATATAACTTTTTATCTCTTTTAGTGTCTCCATAGATATCTGATCACTTCCAACTGCTTTTCCTAATTTTAATGATGCAATAACTGCAAAAATCTCATTCTCTGATATATAATCAATAAAAATAGAATTTTGAGATGAAATCGATTTATGACTTTCATTATCAGCATAATCAGGAATTTCCTTTACAAGATTACCAACAATTTCTGCATAATAGGTATTAAATTTATCAATAAACAACACAGGATTTTTCATTAAAAGAATAAATAATATCATTTATTTTTATTTCTGAAGGGGACATTAAGTTCTTTTGCTGTCTACCAGACAAATCATTTATAATTTTCCAATATTGTTTAGTATCACCGTCACTATTTAAAAATTTTGCAATGTAACACTTTGATTTTGCTTCTTTGATTAATTTTAATATTAAGTTTCTGCATTTTCTAAAATAATTATTTAGGTTTGTATTAAATGGTTGATTTTTACTTTGTTTGAAAATTAAAACTAAAGGCCAATTCGCCTGTTATACGGGCTACCTCGATGCTGGCTCACCACTGACTTTTAATTCAAAAAAGTCGGTGATCCGGAACGTTAGAGTATCTCGGCCAATGGGCCACTGAAACGATGCCTTGTGCCGCGTCAGTTTTCTTGTTCTCATGTCTAGAGCGCTGGAGCCTTAATTAAACACACGTGTTGTTTTTCTTCATTTAGCCCTCCAAACTGGATCTACTGCTGGTGCTCTGTTGCTAGACGAAAAGGGACCTACTTCCAAAATCCTAGCTCTTTCCCTATAATATACTACATACGCATATACACACATCATGTGAATTAAAATTAAAGCTTCTTATTAAGTAATAGGTCATCTAAAATAAGATAAGAATGAAATTTAAAATGAATCTCACATGAATTGCAATAAAGGTTTTTAAATCCAGCAGCGCACGAACATCCGTATGGATCGGGAAGACAAACGAGAACTCCAAGGCAAGAGTCTTGGTTCCCTTCAGCTGAGCAAGGAATGTTGCAAGATTTTCCCACGTAGCCAGGAGGACACGCTGCAATTAAGATAAATATACAATAATACCTTTTATGCATAAAGAGCACTGGTAATACTGAGATTTAAAGTAATTTGTGCAAAGTCGGAGAAGATAAATTCATGATTATTGTAAGTAAACGAGAACAGAAATGTTTTATAGCATAATTTAGAGGGTAAAGAGGAAGTTACACTCTTCCTATTCTATACAAACTTACTCATGAAAGAGGAGCAGGGGTGGCTCAGTCGGTAGCGCTCCAGGTTCGTAATCTGCAGTTCTCAGGTTCGAGTCCCAGCTGGGTCATCGTTGAAATCTGTCAGTAGGGGACACTAATGGGTTTGGAAAGGCCGCAGTCCGTCGGATGGGACCTTAAGCCGTGGCCCCGTGTGCGGGAGATCTATAGCCTATGCACGTTAAAGAACACTTTGGATGGCCTTGACCGGAGGTCTACTATCTGTCTCCCAGCAGTTGTCCCAGTGGATCCCCTCCCCCAACCTTCTCTGAGCCTTCGGGGTCCTTGTAACCTGGCTATTTAGCCCATTGTGTGCAAAAAAAGTACCGCTCAGAGGTAAAACAATTGATGAAAGAACATTCGTATTGAAAGAGTCACACTATGATTTTGTTACTAGTGTTCTATTAAATACTAAGTTAAAAGAGTAGTCAAGGTCGACTTATACTGTAAGTAAAAATAATTTAATAGTATATTGCAAATATTAGCATAACAAATATTACACAACATAAAAAGATATGTTTCAGAGTGGGTTGTTAAGTTCTCTTTCTGAAATGCGCAGATAGAGATTCCTACCCTACTTTTGTGCATCTCATTACTAATGGAAGGAAAAAGTGTGATTAATAGGGAATGTTTGTACGAGATAATAGGAAAGATAATAGGGAAGAGTGTACGAGAAACCAACACAATCCAACAGGTTATCTCGGTACCTTTAAAAAATTAAATAAATAAAAATTAAATTGTTCACTTATGTAGATTGTTGTGTATGCATGAATTTGTTTTTGTCGATAACGAATATATAAATATATACGCGTCAATACATCCATATGCGCATAAAAGTTACTCTTGTGGATAAGAAAATTGGAATCTATAAATGTATATGCATGCAGGCATTATTACTAAATATAAATAAAAAATAAATACCCCCTCAAGCAGCTGCTTGCCACAGAGGTCTGACAGGAGCCTGTCAGTTTATATGCCACAGTAGGAGATCTGAGAGGATGGCAGGACCTCAGCAGAAAAACGTCACACACATCCATGCCTAATCCGGGGCTCGAACCCAGGTCCCTTAGATCAGTAGGAGTGTAGAAAAAAGTTATTTCTATGCTAATATTACAGTGCAACTTATCGTAATAGTACTATTGTTTTAACCTATATAATGAAATGTTGCTGTATGTAATTGACGTTCTTGATAAGTTAAGGTACACTTTGATTTCATGTTCCAATTTTGCTAATAAATTAAAAACGAAATAGAATCGACACGAATCAAATGAAGAATTAGTTATATAACAATAAGATTAGTAACTGAGAAGTTGTTTAACTAAAATTGACTGACCTTGCTCACAATACGTTCCGTTGAATCCTGGAGGGCAGATGCAATCTCCTGTGATATCATGACATATGCCTCCATTGTGGCAGCTGAGGCAACTCTCTGTGCAGTTTTTTCCGTATCTTCCTTTGGGACACACTAAGATAATAAGAATGATTTACTAACATGAAATAACGAATAGAGATGAATATTTAGTATTCATGAGAACTCGTTTGTGGATAGAACAGCTTGAAATTAGCAGAAAAAATTTTGTTGAGAGAGATAAAACAAATCAAGGTTTTGTGATGACACTCAGGGCGTAGCTATGCCCCCCTACCATAGCTACGCCCTGAAGAAGGAAAAGGAATTCGGAGTTGGCAAAATTCGAAGTGACTTCGTAAAATAAAGGTGAGTTGGGAAAACTGGGATTTCTTTTTTGTAAAATTAAGGGGAGTTTGCAAAATCGAGGTAATTTGGCAAAATCTAGGGCAGTTGGCAATTTTTGAAGCCACTTGGTAAAATGCAGATGAGTTGTGAAAATTCGGATTGTTTTTGTAAAATTAATGACAGTTGGCAAAATCTTGGGAATCCAACTTGGCGAAATCTTGGGAAGTTGGCAAAATTAGAAATGACTTGGCAAAATTCAGGTAAGATGCAAAAATTGTGATCTTTTCTGTAAAATTATGGCGAGTAGGCAAAATCTAGGAAAGATGGCAAAATCGAAAAAACTTGGCAATATATAGGGTAGTTGTCATTTTTCGGAGCCACTTAGTAAAATGCAGGTGAGGTGTGAAAATTGGGATTGTTTTTGTAAAATTAAGCAGAGTTAGAAAAATCGAGCAACTTGGCAAGATCTTGGAAAGTTGGCGAAATCTAGACAATTTGGCAAAATCGGGACAACTTGGCAAAATCTAGGGCAGTTGGTAAAATTCGAAGTGACTTGGTAAAATTCAAGTAAGATGTAAAAATTATGATTTTTTTTCTGTAAAATTATGACGAGTTCGCAAAATCTAGGGAAGATGGCTAAATTCGATGCCACTTGGTAAGATATAGGTGAGTTGTGAAAATTGGGATTGGTTTTGTGAAATTAAGGACAGTTGGGAAAATCGAGATAACTTGGCAGAAATTCGAAGCGATTTTGGTAAAATTCAGACGAGATGTAAAAAGGGATTTTTTTGTAAAATTATGGCAAGTTGGCAATATCGAGGCATCTTGGCAAGATTTAGGAAAGTTGGGAAAATCGAGGCAAAGTGCAAAATCTTGGAGAGATGCTAGCCTCCCCCCTCCCCCACGGAACTGAATTCTGGGAACGTGCCTGACAGAGACATAATTAAATTTATGTAAAGTACTTATTAGTTGGCTAAATTTGATTTCCGAGCATATATATTTATTAACAGCAAATGGGCTGTTCTGTTAGGAATACCAGGTCATATAGGGGAGCTGAAATTGGCTTGTTAAAAATACCTTGTTAATTGGCTTGATAATATTACCTTGTTAAAAGTGTCTTGCAACTAAACTTCAGAAGTGTTGTGCTAAGGTTAAAAAATTTACCTTTAATTCTGAAGCTCTGAAAGACTCAGTCAGTTATGGCTGAAGCTTACCATGATAGGATACTTAGTCATAATGACAGTCATGGTTTGCTTACTACTGAAGTAGAGGAAGAATGGGACCGTTTTAAACAGGCTTTTCTTGAAACTAACAGTACTCTTTTAGGAAAAAAGGAGCAGAAGAGACAGAAGTATTTGAGTGATAAGGCATTTAATCTTATTTCAGAGAGAAAGAACTGCAAGAATGTCCTTAATCAATACCCTATTAGTCCTAATAGAAAGCATTACAGAGAGCTTAATAAATGTCTAAAATATCAGTTAACTGCTGATATGAATCTTTGACTTGATGGTTTGGATGACAAAGCCGAGGAAGAAGTTAAGCAGCGCAACAGCAGAGAGCTGTGCCAGATAGTTAATGTTTTGTGTGATAGAAAACGGATAAGTATACAGAGATTGAAAAATAAGCATGACAAGGTTATAGAAGGTGAGGATTCTGTCATGGCTGGGTGAGCTGAGCATTTCAGTATGTTCTAAACAATATGGTTAGTTCTACTCCCATTGCTTGTAATAGTGATAGACGCATTACTGACGTTAAAGTTGGCTATGTAACATAGTTTGAAGTTATTTTGGTTAATTCTGAACTTAAACTACATAAATCCCCATGGATAGATGAAATTACTACGGAAATGCTTAGATCTGGGAATGTTTCAGTTACCACATGGATGACTGAAATTTTGAATGTGTTTTATCATAAAAGAATGGTTTCTAAGGATTTTACCACAGCTATTATTATTCCCATTTTTAAAAAAAGATGATCGCAGTTCTTGTGATAACTACAGGGGTATCAGTCAGAGATTTTACGAGGTAGGAGTCCTTTTGCAATTACGAGGTCCACTGGAGGAAAATGGATTTCGCAACTTGTTTTGGGCTAAAACCAGCTATTCTTTTTCTAAATTATTTTTCTTTTGGACACAAAAGCAATTTAATAAAATGAGGTTACATCCATCCCTCGATTTACATGATAGATAGGTTCTAGAATATCACCGAAAAAAATCCGTTTTGAATAAAACTTACACTGAAAGTTTTCATTTATATACATTTACCTGAAATCTATCTCTGATTATAAATCTCACATCTGATTTTATTATCAAAAAAAAAAAGAAATTGAGTCATTATATTTACCTGTATCATTCCTGTCAGATATATTATTAAAGATGCAAGAACTAGAAATAGCGTTTTAATCAATGCACCATCAACTGAAGTAGAAAAGTAGCTAAATACAGTTTTGCAAACTGCCGTTCCTTCTGTCTGGAATTGCCATCTGGGAATCTCCCTTTTCAAACTTTAGGTGACATTTCTGGGAGCCATTCCTGGCCAGTGGAACTTAGCATTGCCATCGGTGCGCAAATCAAGGGACTACACGCCCCAAGTCGCCTTTTTCGGCTAGGGCAGATTTGGTCATTTCAGGGATGAACAGGTTGTAGAGTTTCCTGCTGCCTTGTGGGTTCGGCGGTACTAATGGTCGGTGTCTCGTTAATTCATCTCAGCATCAATTCATCGCTACGTCAGTTCATCGCAGCGTCAATTCATGGCGATGTCAATTCATCGCAATGTTAGATATAAACTCTAGAGACAATGATTTAGATTTTGAGAAGTTAAACAAGCTTCACAAGAATTTACCTCAGAAATTAATTAAAACTTAAATAACAAGTATTGTTTCAAATCGTTTAATCGAATATGCATTTTAAAAGTTTGCGTAATGATTATTTCAATATTAGGTAATCATTAATGTTTTTTATGAAAATAATTTATTTATTAAATATTCCAGCTTCCGTGCCTCTTTAAATACCGAACGAATGTTGTCGGAAATCGAGATTAAAATAGATTTGATTATGATCTTTAATTTATCATCAGTAACATTTTTCCATTAAATGCATATATTAGAAGTTAAAGAGCTTCGAGGTTATATTCCCATTGACATAACATGTTTGTTTTGTTAGGTTCTAACATCGTAATTCTATGTTTTCTTCAGTTGATATAACATGGGAATTCTCTGTTTTGTCATGCCTGGGGCGGTCTTTTTAGCGAAGTTGCCGAATAGAAAAGTGAAATGAAATGATGGACTGCCAAAGAAATATATAATCAATAATGTAATCAATATAAAAAATATAAAAAGATAGTTAATGTTTTGTGTGGTAGAAAACGGACAGGCATACAAGGATTGAAGGATAAACAAGGTAAGGTTATAGAAGGTGAGGATTCTCTCATGGCTAGGTGGGCTGAGCATTTCAGTGATATTCTAAACTATGCGGTTAGTTCTATTCCCATTGTTTGCAATGACGATAGATGCATTGGTGGCTTTAATGTTGGCCCTGTAACACAATCTGATGTTATTTTGTCTGTTTCTAAACTTAAACTACATACATCCCCAGGGGTAGATGAAATTACTACGGAAATGCTTAGAGCTGGGAATGTTTCGGTTACCATTTGGATGACTGAAATTCTGAATATCTTTTATGATAAAGGCATGGTTCCTAAGGATTTTACCAGAGCTATTATTATCCCTATTTTCAAAAAAGTTGATCTCAGTTCTTGTGATAACTATAGGGGTATCAGCCTACTCACTGTTCCAGGGAAAGTTCTTTGCATGGTTGGGCTTAATAGAATTAAGAATCTGGTTGACAGTCAATTGCATGATGAGCAATGTGGATTCAGAAGTGGTAGGGGATGTGTGGATCAGATATTTTCACTTAGGCAGATTCTTGAGAAATGTTTAGAGTTTCAGAAACCTTTGGTTGCTAGCTTTGTTGATTTCAAAAAGGCTTTTGACTCTGTTGATCGTCATAATTTGTGGTTGATTGTGAAATCATATGGTATACCAGACAAATTAGTTAACATAATGAAAGCTCTCTATAATAACACTGAGTCGTGTGTGAGAGTTGGTAAGGCTTGTAGCAATTGGTTTAGCATTACTTCTGGAGTTCGACAACTGTGCATTTTGTCTCCTTTTCTCTTTAGTTTGGTTATTGATTATGTTATGCGAAATTCACTTCAAGGGAAGGATTTTGGCCTTAAATGGGCTGGAGATACGAAAATTTCTGATTTAGATTATGCTGATGATTTAGCCCTTTTGGCAAATGATGTTGATGAGATGAACTCTTTCATTCGAGCTGTTGATGAGACTGGTAGTAGAGTAGGTTTGGTTATAAACAGAGAGAAAACTAAAGTGATGAAAATTGGTCAGGCTGGCTGTGATTCAGTTAATCTGAATGGTTGCAGTCTTGAGCAGGTGTCACAGTTTAATTAACTCTGGAGCTATGTAACAGATACTGGTGATGTGCGGCATGAGATTAACAGGCGAATAGGGATTGCTGCCGGGACTTTTAAGAATCTATGGAGAGCGCGGAGAAATAGGCGTATACACCTAAAGACTAAAATTAGGCTGTATAATAGTTTTGTTCTTTCTAGGGTTAGTTATGGTAGTGAAACTTGGACTCTGTGTAAACAAGATAACAGGAAACTAGATGCTTTTGATTCTAGATACTTACACAGTATCTTGGGCATTAGGTGGTTCAACTTTGTAACTAATGATGAGGTTAGGCAAAGGAGTCTGCAACCTCCTTTAAGCAGCATATTGTGCAGAGAGAGACTCCGTTGGTTTGGCCATGTTGCCTGTATGAATAATTATAGATTGGCAAATAGGGTTATGAACAGTGTGCCTAAAGGCCTCAGAAAGAAGGGAAGACCTAGGATGTGGTGGGCAGACAATGTCAAACAGGACGTTTTTATAATTGGTGTGCAGTGGCCAGATGCAGTAGATGTAGCTAAGGATAGACTTGCTTGGAGAACTAAATTGCACGGTCTGGTTGGACCTCCGTAGCCCATGGCTGCTTGAGGATGATGATGATGATGATGATGATGATGATGATGATGATGATGATGATGATGACGACGACGACGACGACGACTAAGGTAGAGGCATAAAATATGCAATGAGTTTTAGGTACTTTACGTAACAATAGGTCAATATGCCAAAATTGCTCTCCAAAATACGAACCAAAATTGCCCTACCAAAATAGAGAATTATTGTGTTATGTAAATGGGAATATAACTTCGAGGCTCTATAATTTCTAAAAATGCTTTTAATGGAAAATTGTGACTGATGATAAAAAAAGATCATAATCAAATCTATTTAAATCTAGATTTTCAACAAGATTCGTTCAGTATTTAAAGAGGCAAGAAAGATGGAATATTTAACAATGAATTATTTTCATAAAAATCATTAATGATTGCTTAATATTGAAATAATCATTACGCAAACTTTTAAAATGCATATTTTATTAAATGGTAAAAACAATGCCTTTAATTTAATTAATTTCTTAAGTAAATTCTTCTGAGTCATGTTTAACCTCTTAAAGCTTAATTTATTGTCTCTAAAGTTCATTTGAGCACAGAAGTAGAAAGTGAATAAATTATGTATCTAACACTGCGAAGAATTGACGCGGAATCCTATTGGTCGACATTTATTGTTGACCCACCCAGGTTCAACAGTAACTATTTTGCCAGCCGGAGTGAACATGAATATCTGTCACCCCTTTCTTGATATTGTCATTAGCTCAGTCAGCTTTACGTCAGCTGTGGTTAGCTTATTGGCAAATTTGCCTTAAGCTGCAGGCAGTAGACCTTCCGGTTCTAACTTCTTCCGGTGTAACTCAGATGTTTGAGCTAAAGAAAGTAACAGATTTGGGTTGGGTTGTTTTACCTCTGAGCGGCACTTTTTTTTGCACACAATGGGCGAAATGGCCAGGTCACATGGACCACGAAGGCTTAGAGAAGGTTGGAGGAGGGACCCACTGGAACAGCTGTTAGGAGACAGATGGTAGCCTCCCGTCAAGGCCATCCAGCGCGTTCTTTAACGTGCACAGGGTTTGGCTCTCCCTCACACGGGCCACGGCTTAACGTCCCATCCGACGGACGGCGGCCTTTCCAAGCCCAGCGGTGTCCCCTACTGACCGTGGGCAGGGCGGGGAGTTTTGCGGAGATAAATCTCAAGGCTGACCCAGCTGGGACTCGAACCTGGGAACTACAGATTACGAGCCTGGCGCGCTACCGACTGAGCCACCCCCGCCCCAAGTAACAGATCAACCTAGGCCTATGACAAGAATAGAACATATGCATTTATTTTTCAGAGTATTTTGGGGACTGGAACTTCTGTAGCTGTTAAAATTTCCCGATATAATTTTGCACTTGAGTAATTTCTATATTTGTTATATTTTATTTTGTTGTTTGAAATGGCTTTCCGTAAACGGAAAATTTTGAAGGAGGAAATTATGAATATTTTATTTGTCATTGATAGTTTAGAGCAGTGGTTCTCAGCCTTTTATGCTTCACGTACTCCCTGGAAATGTGTACGTAACTGGCGTACCCCTTATATAGATAGATAAAACTATAGTTATAGTATAATAATGCCAACTTAGCGACTTTGTTACCAGATCTAGCGACCTTTGAGCTCTCACTGCGTACCCCAAAAAATTTTACCGCATACCCACGTTGAGAACCCCTAGTTAGAGAATGAATTCAACGAAATCAGATTATCTGAACAAAAGAACGAGGTTTCGATCGCAATTGACCAAGAATATTTAGCTGCACTAAATGGCAGCGAGCAAAAAGGATTTTTCAGCCATACAAACTGATGATAAAGGAAGTAATTTTGGTGACATTTCATGGTTCAACCAAATCGATAATTAATCATTGACCTGGATTGCTCGTGAAAATAGAGGTAGAACAGTTCATAGTCATTCGGTAGGATCGGAATCCTTCGGAATTTTAAAATTACTGTTGAGTGACAAAATGCGTGAATTGATTATGAACAACACGAACAGATATGTTGACCATCTAAAGCAGGCCCGCTCAATATGCGACTCATAAAACACATGAAAAAAATACTGAATCTGGTTCATTTCTTTCAATTATTCGACGAAACATATTTAGGTGCATAACTAAATGATTTCACCAATTTCTAATACTAATTAAAATATATATACAGGGTGATTCAAAACTTATCGTTCAAATTTCGTGGGGAGGTAGGGAATACGTCAGGAAACCGATTTCACATAGGAAAGTATGTCCGCAAACGTCATCTACATGAACAAAATGGACAAGTAAAGTGAACACAAGGAAACAGTACAGTTAAGTGGTAACGAATGTGACTTTTATTCCAACAAGGTAAAGTACAGGTTCACAGTAGGTGCTCAAAATTGCGACCATTTACACGGACACAGGATTCACAGCGCCGTTGCATTGACCGCCGAACATTTTCAAAAACGCCTGGCATATCATGGACAATGCCTGCGGCGGCCACTATTCGTGCAACTAGGTCCATTTCACTGTCGATGGGGGTCTCGTACACATGGTATTTCATGGCCCCCCACAAAAAGAAATCCATGGGCGATAAATCAGGTGACCTGGGTGGCGAAGCGATCGCTGAAGACAGCGGGAGTGGTCGGGCGAGCTGTACAATGGTTGGGTACACATAGCGCCCTCTACATACGCATGCGTACATTTGCGGACATACTTTCCTATGTGAAATTGGTTTCCTGACGTATTCCCTACCTCCCCACGAAATTTGAACGATAAGTTTTGAATCACCCTGTATATTTGCTTCTAATCAAGATATTTCCTTGATTCCTTAAAAGTAGTTTTTCTGCCTTTAAAATGTATGTTTTCGTTTCTAAGTTGAAAACTTTTCCATGTTACTTTTTCAGAATATAGTTTCCTTTACTACCTCTTCAATATGTTTGTGTTGGCCGGTCCTGATCTAAAGGGAAACAAAATAAATATGAATCAAAATTGGAACCCTATCGATAATATTAATGAAATTTGGGAATTCTCTAGCATTCTTTAATTACAATAATTTGAAAATTTCCTCGCTTAAAAGATTATTGTTCTGATATTCCCATTTTGGGAAATCAAGTGACTAAATATCTCATACCTCTTGATCTGTTTACGATGTTCCTGGGGTATTTTAACCTGTCTGACCGAACTTTTGTATACCCACGAGGGTATATATAAATGCATTCAATAAATTCGTAAATGTGAATCAATTTTTTCTCCGTTCTTCTTCGGGGGGGGGATTGCTTGGCGCCTCCCTCTGGATCCACCACTGGATCTACTGCACGGATTACCCTTTGGGGAAAAATTTAAGACCCCTACCATTTCTGCATCAGTCAGTCAGCACTCAGTCAATCACTCAGAAAGTCACTCAGTCACCCCCTGGGGACTGCAGAATTTGTAAAATATTCCACTCTATGGAATAGGCTTACCTCTAACTATGAGTCTTGTTAGAGCACGTTCAGCAAAGCTTTGTTTGCGCTCTAGACTGTAAATCCCTGCATGCCCAACTTGAACTCTTGGTATGTGCAGACTCTCCTCTTGAATATCTTCATAAAATTTATATTCGTTCGAGGATAATGGGTTCAAATCTTTCTTCCATTGGGTCGGTGTGTTTTTCGTATTTGTGCTTGTCATCTCAATTGTCACTGAATCGTTGACACTAACTGTGAAAGTTGCATTATGAGGAAGGAAATCAGCTGTAGAAGAAGGTAATAACACCGAAATAAATAACGGAAACATAAAAAAGTTTTTAGTAAACACTAAAACTGTAACACAGCATTGACTTAATCTACATAATTTTTGCTGTACTTGCCAGGTTTCGAAATCATCCTTTGACATACGATCACCATAATGTATGAGTTTTTCGACGTTATATCGAGCATCGCATCGGTATTTTGTCTATATACATATGCAGTGAGTAAGTTACTAACTATTGCAATTGTGATACGTATTGTGTAACAATATTTAGCTAGGAGAAATTGAAGATATTGTTCAAAGAACCGTAATGCGCAAGATTTTTTTTGATCAGTTTTTGGTTTTCGCTATATTTTGGGGAGTGAACCGTGTTGCTGTGATCAGTATTTTATTAATACATTCTGAATAGATTAGGATGAAATTCCTGCGTTTCCACACGAAATTTGGCCAAAGAATGGTAGTGAGATGTACATCCGAGTGCGAAAGTTACACTTCTGTTTTACTTACTTTACAGGAAGTTATTTTGAAAATTGAGATATTCATGGTGAATATGTAAATCATCGGTAAAAACCAATTCAAGGCTCTAAACATTAAAAGGCGCTCTCTAACAGATTTGTGCATAGTTTATTGTTTCTCCGCGAATTGTATATTGGAGATTGCCATTTCGTTAAAAATGTCTGAAATTCACGTTTAGATGACTTGTTAAAGTGGCGTGCTCTTGGCAGACTGGCCAATCTGTAGCCAATGTAGCTAGATAATGTAGTGTCCAGACTTTGGAAACAATTTCAGGAAATAGTCGCGTTGAGTAGTTTTACCTCTGAACGGCACTTTTTTTTGCACACAATGAGATAAATGCCTAGATCATAAGGACTCCAAGGGCTCAGAGAAGGTTATGGATGAAGGTGAGGTAGGTAAGTCCAAGGTCATTCAGTTTGTTCTTTAACGTTCACACAGCTTAAATCTCTCACACATATGGGGACAATGGCTTTGCGTCCCATCCGACGGATGGTGGTCTTTCCAAGCCCACAGGTGTCCCTTACTTAACGAGTGCAGGCGGCGAGTTTTGCGGAAATAAATCTCAAGCTGGCCTAGGTCGGACTCGAATCTGGAAACTGCAGATTGCGAGGATGGTACACTACCATCCTGTTTCTGAGCCACTCCTGTCCCTTTCAGGATAGAGATCATATCCCTAAAAGACTAGTACCAGTTCACCCAATAGTCAAAATATTGGGAAAGACTGCCAGGCGCCAAGAGCACTGAAAACACCTAACTTGATTTCGCCCACAGTAAGAAGAGTTTTAAGGTGCAGGATTTTCATAAGTTTCAAAAAGTAGATGACTTTACGCAAGAGCGGCATGTGTCTCATAACTCCTTCTCGTAGAATCGTGATGGGCTTAGAAAATATACCGATGGTCTTGGAAAGGTGGCTATTCATTGATGGGACGTTAAGACGTTGCCCCGTGTTTGGGAGAGCCATACTCTGTACACATTAAAGAACACGTTGGATGTCCCTAGCAGAAGGCTATCATCTGTCTCCTAATAGCTGTCCAGTGGGTCCTCCAACTCTTTTCTGAGCCATAGGAGTCTGACCCATAGTGTGCAAAAAACTGCCGCTCATAGATAAAACAACCCACCCCCCAGCAGTAGGCGACTGTTCTTGTTCACAGTCGAGATTAGACCCACAAACCGATTCTCGACCAATATTCTTCTGAATAAAATGTGGGACATGGTAGCATCCCTCTCACATCAGGGAAATGGAATAATATGGATGTGGGAGTTTGATAATTCGACAGTGATCCGAAAGACCTTTATGTGATTGGTAGAGAATCTCTAACAACCCGAGGTATCGGGTAAGATTCTTGACCATTTGTTCACCCATTTGTAGCTGTAGTGGGCTCGGATTTAATGAATGATAATTCCCGCTTACTTAGAGATCAGAAGTGCATCAATCTCTTGAACATGAGGATGTTGGAAGTATGGAAAGACCTGTAAGATCCCAGACATTAATCGTATTGACCACGTCTGGGTTTGCCTTGGGGATGCGGATTTCCACTTCAGCCTTTCTCCCAGAAGCCTCCAAGATCTACGAACTTACTGCCTTCAGAGCAGATTGGCGACATTGTTGGCAACACGAAAAGGCCTTGTGAGTCATTTCTGTCAAAGGTGATCATTTCTTTTCATGAGTTTTTCATTCGTTTTTGGACTTGCCTTCTGGGCGGGGGTGGCTCAGTCGGTAGCGCGCCAGGCTCGTAATCTGTAGTTCCCAGGTTCGAGTCCCAGCTGGGTCAGCCTTGAGATTTATCTCCGCAAAACTCCCCGCCCTGCCCACGGTCAGTAGGGGACACCGATGAGCTTGGAAAGGACACCGTCCGTCGGATGGGACGTTAAGCCGTGGCCCCATGTACGGGAGAGCCATACCCTGTGCACGTTAAAGAACACGCTGGATGGCCTTGACGGGAGGCTACCATCTGTCTCCCAACAGCTGTTCCAGTGGGTCCCCTCCCCCAACCTTCTCTGAGCCTTCGAGGTCCATGTGCCCTGGCCATTTAGCCCATGGTGTGCAAAAAAGTGCCGCTCAGAGGTAAAACAACACAAAAAATGGACTTGCCTTCATACCTTCATGCAAACATGGTGATTAATCACCCAACTATTCATTTTACAACATTTATCCTTAAGAAGAATGGTAATAATACTACAAAGTACTTATATGAAATTTTCCTTAAAAATCCATACAGGCCTATTAGACAATCCTCATTTTTTGCAATTGTAATTTAACTTTTGTTCTTGAGTGTATATACCTCTCGCTGATATGTGGCTTCACAAGCAGCTAAACTCTCAGGACTCTCGATATGACGATTCTTTAAATTTGCATATGTAACATTGTCTTCATGATTTTAAAAATGTGAAAGAAAACGTTTCCAAAAGTGTCGCGTTTTTCTCGTGTGTTTATTTAAAATTTTCAAATTATAAAAATTGTATGTTGGCGAAATTCGAATTCAAATTTGCAATTTGTATATCTGTTTTTTGAAACTAAAAAAACTATCTAATTTGTCATGTTTCATTGCAGAGATGACAAAATTTGCACGAATTGTCTTTAAAATTATTTTTGAACATCTTTTAAAAATTTCCCAAAAATTACAAAAATTGGGCCTACCATTCTTTCACCAACGCATTTTTGACTTTTAATGATTTATAGTATTCTCTTCACTAGATTAATTCACGCACACTATGATGCGTGGTGCAATGGTAGCGCGCTCTAGCATGAATCTGGAGAGATGCAGGTTCGATTCCCGCCATGTCGGCGATGAATTAGCAGTCCCGTGGCCGAGTGGTTAGCACGCTTGGCTACTGATCTAAGGGACCTGGGTTCGAGCCCCGGGTAAGGCATGGATGTATGTGTCGTTTTTCTGCTGAGGTCCTGCCATCCTCTCAGACCTTCTACTATGGCATATAAACTGACAGGCTCCTGTCAGACCTCTGTGGCAAGCAGCTGCTTGAGGGGGTATTTTTATTTTATTTTTTATTTGTTCTTTCATTTTGTCTCTTTTACATGTCTGAAAATTGCGATCTGAAACATCTGAGTAATAGTAAAATTCGTGATACCAATAATTCGGAAACAAGGAAGCTAAAAAAATTCTCTCTTCAATAATAGTGAAAAATAGCAGTAGTCTAAATAGATTTTGTTTTGCGTTGTTACGCACAGGCATTGAAGAGGAAAAATGGAAAATCGTCTTCTTATGTCAATGGATAATGAAATTCGAAGCTCCGTAGCTGGTTAAATAAATTTTTATAGAAACATATCACTGAAGATAAATATAAAATGTCAATTAAACTGTCTAAATTCCGATTTTGAACAATTTCCGTTCAATACTTAAAGAGTTACAGAAGTTTCAATATTGAATGAATGAGATGTCAATTATAAGAATTCACCCAAGAAGTTAATTAAAACTTAAAAAAAAACATTATTTCCAACCATTTAATAAAATGTGTATGTTTTAAAATTTTGTGCAAGCAGTTCTATAATAATTTTCAGTTTTACAGATGTTTCTTAGGCCTGACTTTGCTGCTGTTAAGTATTCGAGCTTCCATAGATTTTTAAATACCCAACAAATGTTGTTGAAAATAGATAATTAGATAGATTTGAATGGGATTCAAATTTATCTAGTCATATTTTCGTATAAAACGTTTATCGTAGAAATTACGGATCTTGGAATTTGACTCTCCATTGACTTTACATGCGAGTGAAATATCGTTTTCTTCTGTCCGGCATCTGTATGCTCCTATTGTTTCCGCTTCCCATTTTGTCAGTTTGTCGATTTGAGGAACCTATGAAAACAGTTTCTTCATTATATTTTCGGTCTGATGACCAATGACAACGATATCTATATCAAATGAAAGATTGGGGCCAGTGGCGTGTGAAGGAGGTGGTCCTACCCCGAAAGTGTGGAGAGTGGGCAAAGAGTATATCTTGCCCCTTTGAATAGTAAGCACAACTATTACACAAATACTTGAACACTTGAATAGTAAGCACAACCTACACCCCAAAATTTGGATTTGACTTTTACTTTGGAAATGATAATTACCGAAAAAGGTGTTATCATGGGATCCATCTTGGATTTGCAACCTTTGATCCAAAGCTGTGACGTCCGAGGCTCAGCTTTTGTATACATTCTGCCAAACCAGGATTTTTGGAGTTCCCATGCCACTGGTTGGGTTTACAAATAATGCACTAGTCAATAATCATTATTCATCGTCAATATTAATAATGTGAGGAATGGCTTAGACTGCAAATATTGCCTTCCTCGAACATTTTTGCGCTCTTAAAAAAGTGAACTTTCGGCAAAAAAACTGGAGGAGGGGATCCCACATTTGAAGTTTACACCTGATTTCCTAAATAGACTTGCCCAGCTCTAGAAATGTCGTAGGGTAAAAAATAGTTGCCTTTTCATTTGTCCAGTTAAAAGGAGATGTTTTTTTATTTTATTCTGTTATGTTTTCCTCACTCGGTTTGTACGGTAGTTCAACTGTCTTCCTTACTCGGGACCGATCGTAACGATTTTATGTCAAATGAAATCTTATGATATGGGGAATGATAGAGAATGTAGAGAATAGATAGACTATTGTGAGGGATTGAAAGCTGATTGATGGCTTATTGATCCCGCGAATTCTAACTATGACGCAGAAATGCGTCATAGTTAGACTATGACGTTATTACTATTTTATTATTATTATTAGACTATGACGTTATTATTATTAGTTCTAACTATGACGCAGAAATTGTAGAGCTCCAAAAATATCTACCTAGGGGTAATCCGGATCGTAGATATCGGGAAAAATCCAAAATTTGACCTCCGACATGTTCTTCAAGATCAAAAAGAGGTCATGTAGAGGTCAAGCCTTTATCTTACAAGAACTTTGAAAATTGGTGTCGGGGTTATTTTGGGCTGTAAATGTGGGAAACGTTAAAAAATTTCGGATTCGGTGGGTCCTTTCCAGTCATATTTAGATCTGTCGATGCGAAAGAGCTAAAACTTTGGTTCCTTGGGGTATTTTGGGTCGTAAGATCTTGGAAATGTTGAATTTTGGTTGCGATGGGTCTTTCGAGGTCAAGGGTAAAGTTATAGATATACTGGTCGTAGAGGGCTACAAATTGGTGCCTGGGGGTATTTTGAGTCGAAGATCTCAGAAATATTGCCATAATTTAGATGCGATAGGTCTTTCGAGGTCAAATGTCAAATCTCGGTATACCAGCCCTGGAGAGTTAAAAATTGGTGAATAAAGATATTTCCGGTGGTAGAACTCTGAAATGAGGATTTTTTTTTCAGATCCGGGTCGCATTAGAGGTCAAATAGGTGTCGCAGTGATGGGCTAGAAATCAAGGGGTGCCGAAAGCACCGTTTGATTCGTAGTAGAGAGACTATCTCTTTCATTCCTTTGGTTTCACCAAAAGGGAATCTTTTCAACCTTCAAGCCGATTTCAATGACTTGGAGTTTAATTCATAGAGCCGGACTTACTCATAAGCTAACTAAGCTACAGCTTAGAGTCTCAAGATATGAGAGGTCTGAAAAACACATTTCAAGGTTTACTATGAAGCAGTTGTGAATTTGCATTAATATATATAATTAAAATAGCAATTATGAAATATAATAAATGTTTTCCTAACGTTAGTTCTATGTTTAATTTTCAATATTACTTTCGGTCAGAATAATAAATATATATTACGACTGTGGAGTTTGCGGGCCTCTTAAACTTGGTATAGCTTAGTGCTTCAGAAAGTCAAAGTCCGGCTCTGACTGTTTGATTCAACCACTATACATAATTAACGTTTGTAAGTATAGAAGTGAATGTCACCATTTTTTCCGTGTTTTTCCCGCGTTACTAGCATGTCTCCATCCTAGCTGACGACTTCACTGAGTCAGTCCTCTTCATGCCTGTTCCTAGGCTCCCAGTAATGGGTTGGCTTGTTTTACCTCTGAGCGGCACTTTTTTTGCACACCATGGGCTAAATTGCCAGGTCACAAGGACCCGAAACTTTCAGAGAAAGTTGGGGGAGGGGAATAACTGAAACAGCTGTTGGGAGATAGATGGTAGCCTCTATTGACCATGGGCAGGACGGGAAGATTTGCGGAAACAAATCTCAACGCTGACCCAGCTGGGACTCGAACCTGGGAACTGCAAATTACGAGGCTGGGGCGCTACCGACTGAGCCATACTCCTTTCAGTGATGGAGGTCCTAGTTTAGCTGTGAGTTAACAGATATACATTTTTAATCGCAGACACGGTTAACAGATATACATTTTTACGAAGTATTCTTTCATAAAATAACTTATTATCAAACTGTAAAAATATATATACGTTTAAAACAACTCTTCTAATGCGTTTCGACATATATCAAACGTCATAAACGTACTTTCTCTTGTATAACAGCTTCGTAGCTGTACATAACCAGTTGCTAAGATGCCCTGGCCTTTCTCGTATTTT
The DNA here is from genome assembly GCA_038380435.1 of Ryuthela nishihirai. Classification (NCBI taxonomy): domain Eukaryota; kingdom Metazoa; phylum Arthropoda; class Arachnida; order Araneae; family Heptathelidae; genus Ryuthela; species Ryuthela nishihirai. Next base: position 22,132,217 of record JAWZYU010000019.1, read on the forward strand.
CATATATCATGTACAACACACTTCTTTCAGTTTTGATTAATATATATTTAATTTAAATATTAATTAATATAAAATATAAAAAAGGTGACAGGGCATTGTCACGAGGAGTTCCGACTGGCTAGTATTCGGAAAGGAAATAATATCGGCATCACTACCCAATGAATACCAAATTAACATAACCGAACAATTTATTTATATAGCAGCAAACTACTATATCAATGATAATACAAGTGGTTATCGATTTTCGCGGTTTTGATTTATGCGTGTTTTGATTTTCACGGTTTATTTATTTAGTCACATTCTCAGTTTGCTCGATCCAAAAATCTACATTTACGCGTTTTAAAACGAACATCCAAAGCCGACGAGAGAAATTCTACAGTTGTATTGACAAAACACCGACTCTGTAGAAAGGTAGAAGAAATTCAAACTGTTTTCACACAAGTCTCATGAGTCACTTGGGAACGGTACAAAGGTTGTCAGACGTCCTGATTTATATGGGACAGTCTCGTTTCGAACAGTTTTTTTTAATTTGTATTTTTGTACGTCCTAACGCAAAATCCAGGGATTTACGGAGTAAGAAATACCTAGATCTAAGTATCTGGGAATCGGATTGACATTAGTAAGAAAATTTTATAGAAGCCAATCACATTCGAGATATTTATAATTAAGTTCATTTGATGTATTTCTTTAATGTACTTGTAAAATGTTTGGTTTTTATAATATCATGTGCATTTATATTAGAAGCTGGGTAATAATAAGTTGGATAGGGTAATATAGGAACGTACTCTCCATAATTTGGAAATTTCAATTAATTTTTAAGGAAAAATTGTTCTTGTATTGCGCGAATTTGTTTTACACGATAGTTTTCAGGAACGCATTAACTGAACAAATTGAGAACTACCTGTATAATAACGCCTCTGTATCCATGGAGACAAAGAATAACTTGAACAGAATCCACAAGAATCAAGAAGAAATATCAAGAATATTTATCTGAAGAGGACAATCCGTAAGAAAAAGAAACGCAGAACTGAAAGAAGGAAAACGGAAACGAATATATCTTGCAACAGACAAAATCATATCCCCCACCTTCCTACTTTCATCCAGCGTAAATGAAAACTACACTGTACACGATTAGTAAATGTACGAACAAGGCCATGTCATCTTAACGAATGTATAATGGGATCTAAGAAGTGTTTGTGCAAGAGAGACACCCTTGATAACGATTTATACACGTTGGAAAGTGTTGGTAGGGTTTGGTTGTTTTCGCATGCAATGTGCTAAATGGACATGAAATATCACAAGGACTACAAGCACTCAGAGAAAGTTGGGGAAAAGAACCCACTGAGCAGTTGTTAGGAAACACACGGAAGCCATTCAGCGTGTTCTTTAACGTGTGTAGGGCAGGGCTCTTCCGTACATGGGGTCTTGGCTTAATGTCCCATCCGACGGACGCATTTCCTCTTTGCGTTTCATTACATCATTTCGTAAAAATACAAATGTTCTCGAATGCAAGATAATGTTTGCATTTTTGTCAATACAAGCAAGCAGTTAGGATTTCTAATCCCTCTTTCTACTTCGTTTTACAAAATTTTGTCATTATTTTACTAGTTACGTTTAATACATTTGCAATAATTGAACCTAATGCCTTGAGAATATCTAACACTTATTCAAAACACTCGACATTCACCAGATAGGCTGCATAAGTATATGATTGATTATATATTATTTAACAGCAAGTGGGCTAATTCTGTTAGGAATATCAGGTCATATAGGGGAGCTGAAATTGAATCTGACCATTCCTTGTTAAAAGTGTTTTGCAACTTAAACTTAAGAAGTGTCGTGCTAAAGTTAAAAAAGTTACCTTTAACACTGAAGCTCTGAAAGACCCAATTATAGATTGGGATGTACATTGATCTTACCATGCTAGGTTACTTAGTCATTATGACAGTCATAGTTTGCTCACTACTGAAGTTGAGGAAGAATGGCGTTTTAAACAGGCTTTTTTTGAAACTAACAGTACTCTTTTAGGAAAAAAGGAGCAGAGGAGGCAAAATTATTTGAGTGACAATGCACTTGATCTTATTGCGGAAAGGAAGAAGTGCACGAATGTCCATAATCAATACCCTGTTAGTCCTAATAGAAAGCATTACAAAAATCTTAATAAACGTGTAAAGAATCAGTTGGCAGCTGATAAGAATCTTTGGCTTCATGGTTTGGCTGACAAAGTCGTGGAACCAGTTAGACAGCACAACAGTAGAGAGCTGTACTAGATAGTTAATATTTTATGTGGTAGAAAATGGAGAGGCATACAGGGATTGAAGGATAAACAAGGTAAGATTATAGATGGTGAGGATTCTGTTATGGCTAGGTGAGCTGAGCATTTCAGTGATGTTTTAAACAATGTGGTTAATTTGACTCCCATTGTTTGAAACGATGATAGATGCATTACTGGCGTTAATGTTGGCCCTACAATAGTCTGAAGTTATTTTGGCTATTTCTGAACTTAAACTACACAAATCCCCAGAGGTAGATGAAATTACTACTGAAATGCTTAGAGCTGGCAAAATTTCGGTTACCACATGGATGACTAAAATTTTGAGTATCTTTTATGATAAAGGCATTATTCCTAAGGATTTTTACCAGAGCTATTATCATTCCTATCTTTGAAAAAGGTGATCGCAGTTCTTATGATAACTATAGGGATATAAGCCTACTTTCTGTTCCAGGGGAAGTTCTTCGCATCATTGTGTTTAATAGAATTAAGAATCTGGTTGACAGTCAATTGTGTGATGAGCAATATGGATTCAGAAGTTGTAGGGGATGTGTAGATCAGATATTTTCACTTAGGCAGATTTTTGAGAAATGTTTAGAGTTTCAGAATCCTGTGATTATTAGCTTTGAAGATTTCAAAAAGGCTTTTGCTCTATTGATCGTGTGATCTCGTGGCATTCCCTACAAGTTAGTTAACATAAGGAAAAAATCTCTGTAATAACACAGATACATGTGTGAGAGTTGGTAAAGAAATTGGTTCAGCATTGCTTCTATTCTTCGACAAAGGTAGATATTTTCTCCTTTCCTCTTTATTTTGGTTATTTGTTATATTATGCAAAATTCACCGCAAGAAAAATATTTTTGGGCTTAAATGATCTGGAGATCTGAAGATTTCTGATTTAAATTATGATGGTGATTTAGCTCTTTTGGCAAATGATGTTGATGAGATGAACTCTTTCATTCGAGCTTTTGATGAGACAGTTAGTGAGTAGGTTTGGTTATAAATAGAGAGAAAACTAAAGTGATGAAAATTGGTCATTCAGGCTGTGGTTCATTTAATCTGAAGGTTGCACTCTTGAACAGGTGTCACAGTTTAATTATTTTGGGAGCAATGTAACAGATACTGGTGACGTGTGGCCTGAGATTAGCAGACGAATAGGGATTGCTGATGGGACTTTTAAGAATCTATGAAGAGTGTGGAGAAATTGGCATATACAGTTAAAGACTAAAATTAGACTCTATAATAGCTTGATTCTTTCTAGAGTTAGTTATGGTAGTGAAACGTGGACCCTTTGTAAAAAGGATAACAAGAAACGTGATGCTTTTGATTCTAGATCTTACGCAGTATATTGGGCATTAGGTGGTTCAACTTTATAAGTAATGATGAGGTTAGGCAAAGGAGTCAGCAACCTCCTTTAAGCAGCATATTGTGAAGAGAGAGACTCCATTATTTGGCCATGTTGCCCGTATGGATAATTATAGATTAGCGAATAGGTTTATGAACAGTGTGCCCAAAGGCCTCAGAAAGAGGGGGAGGACTAGGATGCATTGGACAGAAAATATCAAACAGCACCATGATAGAATTGGTCTACAATGGCCAGAAGCTGCTCAGGAGAGATGTGTTCGGAGAACTAAATTGCACGGTGTGGTTAGACCTCCGTAGACCATGGTTGCTTGAGGATGATGATGATGATTTTTTTTCACAATACATTTGTACTTGTAATCTTTTAATCTTCTAATACTAGTCGCTATAAGGTCAGCAATCGAAACCTCTAATTCTCACAGGTTCGTACTTTTACTATTAGTGTTATTTTCATGAAACATAACCCGAAGAATGACTCAGAGCATCAAATTTAATTCATAAGTTACTACACCAGGTAAAATTAGTAAACAAATAAAAATTTTATTTAAGGTTTAAATTGTTGAAAATATATTATTTATATATATGTAAATGAAAAGAATGAGAAAAGATTAAATAGCAATACTTGTCTTTTTTTTTTGTCTTTGCTTTTAAACATACAAGCGCATACCCAGGATTTAGTTTCAAGGGATTTACGAGAATTCAATTTCCGGGGAGGGTGTGTGTTTCTGATAATAAGACTTTAGTAGGGTTTCCCAATTACTAAAATATTCCACAGGACAGAAACAGTTAAAATCATATTCTATATGGAATAAAATTTTATAGCTATTTTTCAAATCTAGGCTTAGTGTCGGACGTATACTATGAGGGCTAAAATAAAATGCAAAGAAAACTGTTTTGGATTTCAAGGTAGAAAAGCATTTTTTAGCATTAGATTTGCAAGTAGAAAGTTTGAGATTTCGTTTTTCGAGACAACGCATTTTCCAGGGGAGCGGGGGTCCAGATCCCTCCCTTGGTCTCTCCTCTCAGAATATGTCCCTGTAGATATATGTATTCATTTATTGGTATCATTTATTTTTCAGAATCTAACACTGCATTTCAATTTTGTGAGTCTTTATTTTTAAACGCATACTTTTAATTTTTCTTACTATTGCACGATTGCATATTTTTTTTATTATCTTCGTATATTTTTGTTAAAATCTAACACTGCGTTTTATTTTTAAAACATTTTTGGTCAAATTTTATTTTATATCAATATTCAATTTATATTTTATGAACTTTAGCATTGCTATGCAACGACCATAAGGAATTTGTGATAATACACCTCAATTCAGAACTTCGTCAAAACTGAAAGATAAACTAAAAGTCACCATTTTTTTCTACGGCAAGCCAGAGTTGGTTCTGTTCATCTTCGGTTAGGTTGTGTTTTGAGTAAACAGTTGTTCCGATAATGTTGGTTCCCTTTGTTTTCATTGAAACATGGCAAGAATCCAATTTAGTAGAGATTGATTGCACTAATAAGCCATATAATAATGGAAAATAGCTACTTTTGATATTAACCTACCATTTTACTACTCAGCTTGTGTTTTGTAATTTTCTTTTGTGTTTCGACGTCATTAATTTATCATTCACCATTAAAATTCGGAACTTAAACCAGTCAGAACCTGTTTGGTAATTGTTCTTTTCTACTTATTAAACATTGAAAGCAAATATTAAGCTTACTTTTAGATATACTTGTTGAGTTGACACTTTTATATTCGTGACACGTATCTTGTTGATTATTCTTTGAAATTGAATAGAAGTACTCAAAAGACTTTCATCTCTCACTCGGTAGGGAAAAGCTTCCCATTTGAAATATCATTGTGCAATGTTGTCTTATTCTCAGAAACACACAAAACCGGATTTAGAAAAAAACAGTAGTAGGGGGGAGGGGAGGATGACTGGATCGAACCAGAATGTAGGCATAACGCCATTCCGGTATATAATTTTCCTTTCCCTTTAATGTGTTTTAAAAACATTTCTTGCAAAATGAGTGTGATATATAATATATTTTTTTTCACTGTCGTTCTTCTAACGTTTTCAAAAGGGGGAGGATATCGATTTAAAATCATTATATGTAGATTTTATATATCAAAACAGAATTATAATATCTTTAATGAGTCTAAAGTTTAGACAGAAATATTAATCAAACTTTAACACAAGTTCTAATCAGAATTTAAAATGCAAGAGTTACTAATAGGTTGCAAGGGCCAATGAACATTTAGGAGTTACAGCTATTGATTCGATTCTTATTTGTGAAATCTTTATTACGTATATAAAATTTAGTGTGATGGCTTAATAATTATTGTTGAAGATGAAATATATATTTTTTTCAGATGTAAAATGCTGTAAAATTATTTCTGTGCAAAAAAATGTTATTATAGCATAAATATTGATAATAAAGTAAACTTTAACCTATCGAAAGTGTAGCAAAAACGATAGCGTTAAAGCGATTGATCTGTGTAGAGAAACCACGATAAATAAATATTTCTACTGAAAGAATATTCCTTACCATCTGAGCTCATCGCTAGTGAAGTAATGATAGACAGCATAGATTTATCCGGTATGCACTGGAATCCTCCGATTAAGTTTCTCCACTTAGGCCAAGTGATTTTAATTGCTTTTACCTTGTCTGTAAAAAAAACGATAAATTTTTCTACCAACATTTCGAAACATAAGATGAAAGAGTAAGCAAATATTTCGAATTTAGTATCAAAGAGTATAGTCAACACAGTGAAACATTGACAGAATTATCTCCATAAAATATTTACGTTTGATGTTTTCTCCAATTCAGTTTGGGAAACATCGCATCATGGATTCTTTGCACAATTTGATATTTTTTTTCTGACAATATGAAGTCTGGTGACAGAAGACAGATTTCCTAAAACAAAAGCACTTGAAAATGTTGGATAAACCCAGAAGTCGAAATAGTAGAAATGATAATATTGACAGTCAGTAATATGAAATTCGAACAAACATCGTTAACTTCCATGGGATCCAAAAAAGGATGTGTAATAGTACCCTCTCCAACTGGAAACTTACAACACCGTGAGAAATAAGTCCTTTCCCGTGAGAAACCTTACAACACCGTGAGAAATAAGTTCCATGTTTTATTTACTGGAAATATATATAAAAAGCTTTTTTGCCTTTTTCCACTCTCATCTCCCGCAAACACAACTGCCGTTGTCCTTGACACTGATTTTGGATCAGTCAGCAATCAATGAGAGATGAATGATGACCTTTCTTAAGGCCAACATTTGTCGGAATACTTGCATCTGTCTGTTCAAGTGAGTAGATCTCAAAGAGTAACACATTATACAGGTGGCCATTAAACAGACACATCATAAAATTACCATCTGTCTCCCAACAGCTGTTCCAGTGGGTCCCCTCCCCCAACCTTCTCTGAGCCTTCGGGGTCCATGTGACCTGGCCATTTAGCCCATGGTGTGCAAAAAAGTGCCGCTCAGAGGTAAAACAACCCAACCCATCATAAAAGTGTGTTTTACAGTTTCTGTGGCTCAGTGGTATTGCGTTGGTTCGCAGTCACACTGCTAACTGTTGGGATTCCGGACTCGTATGGCGAGATCGCATGATCTTCTGTTCTGTCATAACCTGCAGAGATGCTAGTAAGCTTTGCTGGTCTGATCGCAAATTAAAAAGATTGTGTGTTTAATACACACATTAATTTTTTTAATAAAATAGGAAAAACGCGATTAAGTTCTTAATAGCGTTTTTCCTTTTCAGAGGAACTCTCCTCACCCGACTGGTGTTATGATTCTGTTCCTCCCTGAAATTTGAAAGACGAAAATTCAAGTAACCGTAAATGAAATGGAAAACAAACTTTTGCTTAAAAATTCACATCTGAAAATGAGGTAAACATTTGTTCTTATATCGGATATGAGTATTAATAACAAATGTACTTTTATTTCAAAGTACCTCATTATGCAGTTTATTTGAAGTTTTTTCATTCTCTTAAAAATTACAGTACAATATAAATTCATGTTCCATAACTAAATAATCTATTTAATATTTCAGTTTAAAATAAAAATGTGAAAATTCTAAAAGATTCAAAATCATAACGATATAAATAATTCAATTGAAAATATGCAGAGAACTTACCGCTATCATGCACTCGAAATATATTACGTTTTAAAACTTTGGGATGAATGTTTCCTCTTATGTAGGTATCAAACTTCAAGCTTCGTGAAAGAGCATCAGTTGCTAGGAAACATTCTTGAGAATGTTGTTGGTAAGCATTCACTACAAAATTTTTGTGCAAAGAAACCACGTCCAGAAGATTTTCTGAAAAAAAAAAAGCGTTGAAAATCATGTCTCTAGATTAGTACACTATTACACAAAAGTTAATTTGCAACCCCATGTTTTGCAAGTGTTAATCTAAAAACTTCTAAAATCAGCTCTTTTATGGAAAAATAGGATTGAAGATAAATAACTACAGTTTTCAACAGTATTCTTTCGATACATAAGAGTTATGGAAAGAACTGCAATTGGAGTTTTTGGTTTTGAAAGAAATTCTATTATTTCTATTTTTCAAGTCTATTTTTCGAAGTAAGTATTCTTCCTTGGTAATAGAAATTGCCATCACTGTGATCTATTACCAAGAAGAATTACTTCGAGAGCAGGAGATCCTAGTTTAGAATATAGGAAAAGTGAGTAATTGAAAATGTCAGGAAGAGACGGAAAAGTTACGATTTGATAGACTGGCGTGTAATACGCAATTCGAGAAAAAAATAATTTTTAATGCAATAATTTATTCTTAGATGTCAATTAGCAGTTTTTGCCAAAGCAAATTAACCCTCTGTGCAGAGTTCATTTGCTTTAATTCTTTTTGGTTCTGTTTCTGAAAAATAAGATATTGTTTACTGTCTCTCCATCTGTACACATTCTTTTTTTGTTTTAATAAAAAAATAAAACATTTTTCAAGTTTTATAAGTGCTAATGAAATATTATCATTCGCATTTTTCGAATCTTTCAATTTTGCTGCTGTCACAGTCTCCACAACTAGAAGTAGAATTTCCAAGAATTTGGGAAATGAAAATTTCTAAACTAATATTATACACCAGGCATGTCCAACCCGCGACCCACAAAATCGTAAAGTTTACGTGTTTACGACATAAGCTTTCAACATGATTCGGTGATTTTTCAGCGATTTTTTGATATCCCACTAGCTTGATGTTGCCCTTTTTTAATTTTATAACAAAATATAAGAAAATAAATTAAGTTTTATTATTCACATACATTAACTATATTATATATTTTATGAGCGACCCAAAACAATTCATCTTCACTCAATGTGGCCCACGGAAGTCAAATCTTCACTCAATGTGGCCCACGGAAGTCAAATCTTCACTCAATGTGGCCCACGGAAGTCAAATCTTCACTCAATGTGGCCCACGGAAGTCAAACCTTCACTCAATGTGGCCCACGGAAGTCAAATCTTCACTCAATGTGGCCCAGGGAAGTCAAATCTTCACTCAATGTGGCTCATGGAAGTCAAACCTTCACTCAATGTGGCCCACGGAAGTCAAATCTTCACTCAATGTGGCCCACGGAAGTCAAATCTTCACTCAATGTGGCCCAAGGAAGTCAAAAGGTTGGACACGCCTGTTATACACGATCTATTTATGATAAAGATTTAAAATTTTGGTGGTCGAATGTGATGATTAACCCATATTTAGGAAGTTTAGGAAGAATATGGAAATATATCAAAAATATGTTTTGAAATATTCAAAATGTGAATATGAGCACGGTGCTAATATAAAATAAAAAATAAATACCCCCTCAAGCAGCTGCTTGCCACAGAGGTCTGACAGGAGCCTGCCAGTTTATATGCCAAAGTAGAAGATCTGAGAGAATGGGAGGACCTCAGCAGAAAAACAACACATACAACCATGCCTTACCCGGGGCTCGAACCCAGGTCCCTTAGATCAGTAGCCAAGCGCGCTAACCACTCGGCCATGGGACGGCTACTATACTCCACTTAATTTCATGTTGCTCTTCATAAAGCTATTATTAATTGTCAATATAGTTAAAAATTTATCGTTATGCTAGGAACTTTTTTAACTTCCGCCTAAACAATATGGTAAATGTTTATCTTTAGGACAGTTTTAGACTATTCTGATTCAAACACTTAGCAGTTGTACCTGCTGTTTGGCTAGTATTTAAGAAAGATGGTGAATTATTTTGAAACTGTGATGTAGAATAAACAGTTATTTTCGCAAATTCAAAGCCACTCGATTGTAAAAATTATCTCATCTCCAAAACATTATTGAGTCAGTTGGCCAAACTTAACTTTACACTTTACGAGATCGCACGTAAGGGCGATTGTAGCCAATTAGCAATATTCGGAAGCAGCTTGAAACGAACTCAGTAATCCTACATCAGATCGACAATATTACCAATTTAACCTTAATTGTTACGAAATGACTTAAGAGAAGAAATCAGTTAAAGAAGCAAATGAAATGTTTTAAACCTCTGAAATTAGGTGCTGTTATTAAAATCATTCGTAAAACTGCAGCATTTATTTGAGCCTTTAAAGATGCCCACACTGACTGTGGCACTGAAACACTCCTCTATTATCCAAAGCTTGGCATGATAGATTGCATATCATTATGACAAACGTGGTTTGTTTACAAGTGTGGTTGAAGAAGAATTGGACCATTTTATGCAGGTTATTTTTGAAACCAACGCGGCTTGGAAAAGGCATAGGAGACAGAGTCATTTGAGTACTGGGGCGGGGGTGGCTCAGTCGGTAGCGCGCCAGGCTCGCAATCTGTAGTTCCCAGGTTCGAGTCCCAGCTGAGTCAGCGTTGAGATTTATCTCCGCAAAATTCCCCGCCCTGCCCACAGTCAGTATGGGACACCGATGGGCTTGGAAAGACCGCCGTTCTTCGGATGGGACGTTAAGCCGTGGCCCCGTGTGCGGGAGAGCCATACCCTGTGCACGTTAAAGAACACGCTGGATGGCCTTGACGGGAGGCTACCATCTGTCTCCCAACAGCTGTTCCAGTGGGTCCCCTCCCCCAACCTTCTCTGAGCCTTCGGGGTTCATGTGACCTGGCCATTTAGCCCATGGTGTGCAAAAAAGTGCCGCTCAGAGGTAAAACAACCCAACCCAAAGCCTACATAATGGGAATGCTAGCCATTTTCCGTGTTAGCAAGCGCGCACATGAGGGCAGTACTGTTCCGCGGTAAGCTAACCTACACTAATGATAAGAATATAGAGAGATATTCGAAGTCATATGGTAAAGAATCAGACAGATGGCTAATCAAGTACAATAAACTAGAATCTTTCTCAGAGTTGCAAACGGGAATAATGAATCCTTAAATACTATACGAATGCTGTTGAAAATCCCATTCACATAACACAGAAATTTTCTATTATTTTGTTAGGGCAGTGTAACTCAGTTCCATATGTTGTAAAGGTTTCTACGATTCCGAAATATTATTTATTCAAAAGTGATCTCAGAATTTTTTTCCAATTACTCATGTCATCGTTACGTTGCCCACATATTGATGCAGCCACGTGTCTTGCAGATCCAGTTTGGAATAGATTCGATAGAAACTGAGTTTTGCTTCTGCAAAACATCACACAATACTGCATCATCGTTCAGACTTCTACTTAAAAACAGCAGAAAGTAGACAGAATAGTAAATAATTACTTACGAACAAATCCGCATCAGAATCCAATTTTGAAGCAAGCGGTAAACAGCGTAATTACCTAAACTGCTACGAAGCAAGTAAAAAGCAAAACAGCGGATCGCCAGCGCCAAATAGTACGGCCAAGCGGACGAAAATGTAACTAGGGCTGCCGCCGCTTCATGTCTTGAAATCGGCAGACATTCCGATTACCTAGGCAACGGATAACTTCTCTCATTCATCACTTGCTACCTCATTCATCCCTTTCCACCATTAACCTATTATTCAATAGCAACTACTGCCGATAACGTCGCAAAACTCCCCGCCCTTCCCACGGTCAGAAGGGGACACCGATGGGCTTGGAAAGGCCGCCGTCCGTCGGATGGGACGTTAAGCCGTGACCCCGTGTGCGGGAGAGCCATACCCTGTGCACGTTAAAGAACACGCTGGATGGCCTTGACGGGAGGCTACCATCTGTCTCCCAACAGCTGTTCCAGTGGGTCCCCTCCCCCAACCTTCTCTGAGTCTTCGGGGTCCATGTGACCTGGCCATTTAGCCCATGGTGTGCAAAAAAGTGCCGCTCAGAGGTAAAACAACCCAACCCATTTGAGTACTAAGGTGTATCTATCGTAAAAATGAATTAAGGGAAGAATTGAATTAAAGCTTTATTAGTCACAACAAGAGACTAATAGATTTGAAAGAATTATTTGAACGTTGATAAGTATCTCTGACCTGATATCTGGTAGAGAATGCAATTAAACAGCAGAACGTTAGTTACTTGTACAACGTAGAAAATATTTTATGGGGAAAGCACGGAATGATGTACAGGGATTCAAGAACTAAGGTAATAGGATTATTGGTGAGGATTCGGCCATGAAACTGTGGTCTGGTAATTTCGAGGATTTTCTGAATATTATTTGCTATGAATTTACGTGTATTAAGTGTTTAATGATAGCCCTTTCTCACTAACTAGAGTTATTTTGGCAATCAAAAAACAAAATTTTCACATTTCACAAGGGAAACGAAATTACTACTAAGACGCAGAGAACTGGGGACTTCCCAATCTGTGTGCTGTGAATCAGCTTCAGATGTGCTGCGAATTATTACGTTAAAGCAAAATTTTCAGGATTAAATCTTTTTTACGGTAAAGTGTAGTTCTTCAAGATTTTATTACGAGGTATAATTATTTCCTATTTTAAGACAGGTAATCGCAATTTATTTTGTGTTTCTGATAAAGCTTTTTCCTCATTGTACTTAATGAAATGAAACAATCTATAGCGATCAAGTAACTACGTTATAGACAATGCATGTGTATTTAACCACACGCTGTGCGCTAATAATTTTGTCCTATAGCTCAGTTTACTGAGGCAGTGCTTCCCAACCGGGTTGGGTTGTTTTACCCCTGTGGGGCAGCTTTTTTACTTAATGGACTAAATGGCCAGGTCGCAAGGAACTCAAGAAAGATGGGGGTAAGGAATCCATTGGACAGCAGTTAGGCGACAGATGGAAGTCCGCTGTTAAGGCCATCCAGTAATATTATTTAACTGTCTAGAGCAGTATTTTACTGTCTAGAGCAGGGATTCTCAACGTGGGGTACGCGTACCCCTTGGGTGTTTACGGTAAAATTTTTTGCGGTACGCCGTGAGAGCTTAAAATTTGCTAGATCTAGTAACAAAGTCGCTAAGTGGCAACACTGCTGTGCAAAAATGTCATTTTTTGTGTTTATCGATATATGTAATTTATGAATACAAAATTTAATGTGTATATATATATAGATGTTTTATTTTATTCCCATTGTTAGGTTTATCTATCTACAAGGGGTACGCCAGTTACGTACACATTTCCAGGGATTAGGTGAAACATTAAAAGTTGAGAACCACTGGTCTGGAGTACGGCTTTCCCGCACATGGGACCACAGTTTAACGCTCCATCCAGAGGATGGCGACTTTTCTAGGTCCATTGGTGCTCGCTTTCTCACCGAGGGAAGGGTGGGGTATAACGGAGATAAATCTGAACGCTGGCCAGGTGAGATTTGAACCTGGGAACTGCAGAATACGAGGCTGGAGCACCGACTACTGAGCCAACCCCCCGTCACGTTTCAATCTGTGTGATGTGAATCAGCTTCAGATGTGCCACGAATTGTTTCTGTCAACGCAAAATTTTTCATCACCCTATCTCTTCAATACGAATTTTGTCAGAAATTTAGGAAAAAAAATGCATGGATCGAAAATTTTATTTTGTTATATCATTGAGTTATATACATAGAGTATATATTAGCTTGTAGGCCTTCTCAGATGAATAAAAATATGACAAAAATCATTAATTGTAAAATAGAAACCGAATAAATAAACTATATCCATAGAGGGAAGAGGGAGTGTGACTTAGTCGGTGGATCGCCAGACTCATAACCTTCAATTCTCTTGTCCGAGTCCCAGCTGGGCCAGCATTGAGATCTATCTCCGCAAAACTCCTCACCTTGTCCACAATTAGTAGGGGACACCGGTGGGCTTGGAAAGGCCGTCGTTGGTCAGATGGGACGTTAAAATTATTTTAAACGTTATTTATTATATTTAACCTTTTATCGAACTACTAAACATGTTAGTCGAAAGCGTGCCCTACTTTAAAAACAGTTTTAAACCGAAATCATGTTCGTAGAATTGGTTCTATTCCAGGCTTTGTTGTTTCACCTTTGAGTGCCACTTTTTTGTAACACAATGGACTAAACGGAGAGGCCACAATGACCCCAAGATCTCAGATAAGGTTGTAGAAGGATACTCACTGGAAAGCGGTTAGGAGACAGAAGGTAGTCTTCCGTTAAGGCTATCCAGCGTGCTTTTTTAACGTACACAGAGTATGGCTTTCCTTCCACACCGAGCCACGGCTTTAGGTCCCCTTTCTATCCCCAAACTTCGTCCTTTCCAAACCAGTTGGTGTCCCCTTTCTGACGAAGGACAAAGGGCGGAGTTTAGTGGAGATAAAGGTCAACGTTGGCATAGGTGGCACTAGAACCTGCATACTACAGATTACAAGCCTGGAGCACTACCGACTGAACGAGCCAACCTATCCCTCCTCCCCTGTTAATCGGGGACTGGTTGTGCTCTTTACTGAGTTCTCACGCTACTTTTACTTCTTAAGACTTCACAGATTGATCTTACATCACATTAACTCTTGCTCATCACTAGAGGCGATTATAGGTCTCAGACGACCAAGCTTTGCATAATATTCCTAAAACTGTGCGTCTGTGTCACGTTTATTACGTATCAAGATATATGCTGATGATTATTTCCCTCGAACCTTAACACGTAACGTGTTATGGTTTTGGTACTTACACATTAATTTTGTCAAGCTATGAGGGAAAGCTGGTCTGCAAATGGTAGCTGGGTAGTCACTGGAAGGAGAGCCATGCACCAATCCCCTGTGATGATGCATAGAACCGGCCCGGGCCTAACACCTAATGTCCGACAACGCCTTCTCCTGGTGCAGGCCGTTAGTACCTTTCAAAAGAGATACTCTCTTGTGGAAGTGAACGGAAGCGGAGGGATGCCAGATTAGTGTGGCCTACTAATCTGGACAACTACGACTACTTTTCTTCTTCTTTTTCTACTCTGCTGAGGAGTGGTCAACCACACAGAGTCCTGGTGTTGGCTATATACACCAAACTGAACGGAATTATGGCTCTGAGCTTGATTAGGGATCCTGAATTTGCTGCACTGGTGGGCTGCTGTGGAGGGATAATCTTCGGCTGTGTTTTCTGTTTGTTTGTGGGTTGACAGCCCCAAGTGAATAGATTCACAGGATATGTTTATCAGCTGGTGGATAATCCCGAGCAGCGGTTATCGCAGGAACTTGAACTCTTTGCTTCTACTGGCATCGTCAAATTCTACATTGGAGGAAGTCTTCCAGTGTAGATGACTTCAGCCTTTAGTGGTGGTGGAACGGATCCTTGCCCTATGTCTGCATTCCCTCTCTCAATAAACATAGTTTCTTCAAACATTCCACTATCATTTTCTCTCCATAGGTAGTTGGATTGTGAGGACTCTGCACAGAGCTTTTTCTCTTGATGTCCTCACACAAGAATTCCACCATTATAATTTAGATATTCTCGGCTTGTAAGAGACCAGATGGACAGATAAAGGTCAGATTCTTAAAAATAATCTTAAATTTCTCTTTTCAGGGAGGAAGGATAACAAACATCACCAAGGCGTGGGTCTGCTTCTCAGCAGACACGCTTCTAGGAAATGAGTGCATTAATGATAGGTTTCTTACAGGAAATTTTCTGACAAGCGTTAAAAACTTGAATGTTATCTGCTGTTATAACCCCACTGAGGATGACGATGAGGATGAGAAGGATAGGTTTTATGAACAACTTCAGGATATTTTGAATTCTGTCAAGAAAGGAGATATTTCTCTTGTTCTAGGTGACTTCAATGCCAAAGTTGATACTGACTTTGACCTTTGGGAAGGGGTGATAGGCCCTTTTGGTGTGGGTAGTTGCAATGGCAATGGGCAACGTCTCCTACAGGTAAGTAAACTCAAAGGTTTGAGATTAAACTAACATCTATCAGAAACACCGTGACATATATAAGTACACATAGCTTTTACCAGATGGGCTGCATAAGCATATGATAGATTATACATTAATTGACAGCAAATGGGCTAGTTCTGTTAGGAATGCCAGGTTTATGTAGGGGAGCTGAAATTGGATCTAACCATTACTTTGTTAAAAGTGTCTTGCAACTTAAACTTAAAAAGTGTTGTGCTAAGGTTAAAAAATTTACCTTTAATACCGAAGCTCTGAAAGACCCAGTTATAGTTGAAGCTTACCATGAAAGGTTACTTAGTCATTATGACAGTCATGGTTTGCTTACTACTGAAGTTGAGGAAAAATGGGATCATTTTAAACAGGCTTTTTTTGGAAACTAACAGAACTCTTTTAGAAAAAAAGGAGCAGATGAGACAGAATTATTTGAGTGATAAAGCACTTGAGATTATTTCACAAAGAAAGAACTGCAGGAATGTCCTCAAAAAATACCCTACTAGTCCTAATAGAAAGCATTACAGAGAACTTAATAAACGTATAAAGGATCAGTTATCGGCTGATAAGTATCTTTGACTTGATGGCTTGGCTGACAAACCCGAGGAGGCAGTTAGACAGCACAACAGCAGAGAGTTGTACCATATAGTTAATGTTTTGTGTGGTAGAAAACGGACAGGTATACAGGGATTGAAGGATAAACAAGGTAAGGTTATAGAAGGTGAGGATTCTTTCATGGCTAGGTGGGCTGAGCATTTCAGTGATGTTCTAAACAATATGGTTAGTTCTACTCTCATTGTTTGCAATGATGATAGATGCGTTGGTGGCCTTAATGTTGGCCCTATAACACAATCTGAAGTTAGTTTGGCTATTTCTAAACTTAAATTTCATAAATCCCCAGGGGTAGATGAAATTACTACGGAAATGCTTAGAGCTGGGAATGTTTCGGTTACCACTTGGATGACTGAAATTTTGAATAACTTTTATGATAAAGACATGGTTCCTAAGGATTTTACCAGAGCTATTGTTATCCCTATTTTCAAAAAAGGTGATCGCAGTTCTTGTGATAACTATAGGAGTATCAGGCTACTCTCTGTTCCAGGTAAATTTCTTTCCATGATTGTACTTAATAGAATTAAGAATCTGGTTGACAGTCAATTGCGTGATGAGCAATGTGGATTCAGAAGTGGTAGGGGATGTGTTGAACAGATATTTTCACTTAGGCAGATTCTTGAGAAATGTTTCAGAAACCTTCGGTTTCTAGCTTTGTTGATTTCAAAAAGGCTTTCGACTCTTGATCGTCATAATTTGTGGTTGATTGTGAGATCGTATGCCATACCAGACAAGTTAGTTAACATAATGAAAGCTCTCTATAATAATACTGAGTCTTGTGTGAGAGTTGGTAAGGCTTTTAACAATTTGTTTAACATTACTTCTGGTGTTTGACAAGGGTGCATTTTGTATCATTTTCTCTTCAGTTTGATTATTGATTATGTTATGCGAAATTCACTGCAGGGGAAAGATTTTGGCCTTAAATGGTCTGGAGATGCGAAAATTTCAGATTTAGATTATGCTGATGATTTAGCCCTTTTGGCAAATGATGTTGATGAGATGAACTCTTTCATTCGAGCTTTTGATGAGACTGGTAGTAGAGTAGATTTGGTTATAAACAGAGAGAAAGTTAAAGTTACGAAAATTGATCAGGCAGGCTGTGATTCAGCTAATCTGAATGGTTGCAGTCTTGAGCAGTGTCACAGTTCAATTATCTTGAGAGCTATGTAACAGATACTGGTGATGTGCGTCGTGAGATTAACAAATACTAATTTTAATTAATTAACAAGACGAATAGGGATTGCTGCCGGGACTTTGAAGAATCTATGAAGGGTGTGGAGAACTAGGTATGTACACTTAAAGATTGAAATTAGACTGTATAAAATTTGGTTCTTTCTAGGGTTAGTTATGGTAGTGAAACGTGGACACTTTGTGAACAAGATAACAAGAAACTACATGCTTTTGATTCTAGATTATTACGCAGTATTTTGGGCATTAGGTGGTTCAGTTTTGTAACTAATGATGAGATTAGGCAAAGGAGTTTGCAACCTCCTTTAAGCAGCATATTGTGCAGAGATTGACTCCCGTTGGTTTGGCCATGTTGCCCGTATATATATATATGTGTTGTATGATATATTGTTGTTGCCCGCATATATATAGATGTTGCCTGATAATTATAGATTGGTCAATAGGGTTATGAACAGTGTACCTAAAGGCCTCAGGGGTAGACCTAGGATGCGGTGGGCAGACAATGTCAAACATGACCTTGTTAAAATTGGTGTGCAGTGGCCAGATGCAACAGATGTAGCTCAAGACAGATATGCTTGGAGAACTAAATTGCACGGTCTGGTTGGACCCCCGTAGCCCATGGCTGCTTGATGATGATGATGACGATGGTGGTGGTGGTGGTGGTGGTGGTGGTGGTGATGATGATGATGATGAGTGAAAGAGGATACAAGAGGATTGCGGCATGTAAATCAAACTAAAGATTGGACACCCATTTAAAAAGAAATAGTATGTAAGAAAACGAATGAAAGGTTACAAAAATAAAAATTTAAGGACGGGATACACTTATTGCGGATAGCATAAATAGGGAAACCCTTCATCTCCAGAGCTGCCGCAATTTTGTTTATAGGCATCTGATATACATCTTATAGGCACTGTTGGTTGAAACGAGGTGTGATTTCATAGACTAACGGTTATACTTACGGTTAACTCTGGTAGTTTTCGAGAAAACACTTAAAATTTATCTAAAAGGCCTTTCACTTTTGATGAATTGTTGTTTTTTAAAAAAAGGTTTTGACATTTTAAAATTGTGGGAAAGTCAGAAAATTCGAATAGTAATATTTTGTTTGTACCTATTCCAAAAAAAAAAAAAAAAACAATTTTTTTATTTCAAAAAGCTTCGTTCCCCCCCCCCCCCCCCCCCCCGGGGATAAGATGTAAGTAGCTGCTGTCACTGCAAATCACTTGGCACCTATATCTTAAATCAGCAATTTACAGCATGAGTAGTTTGTTTAGAATATTGGTTTAAAACTTTTCCAGTTTTAGAATTTAACGACCTCTAATGATGGAAATTTCAACTTTTAGAAGAAACCAGATTTATTAATTTCTAAAAAAATCGTTGCCAGATATTTTTTCTGAATTCTGTAATCAATCATAGCGTTCGGATACTTTTTTGAGCGACTGTACAGTTCTCAAATTTCAAAGTTTTCAATTCTCTTCTCATAGTTCTCGTTGAAAGTGGTTTTGAAGTACTGATAATGGTCAGCTCTCTCAGCTGATAAACTGTAGCAGCTCTGCTTGGACGTCTAGTTCATGCCAACAAACATCTGTCCCTGTGTATCAGAGTCTTTTTCCTCCCGTATTTGCTACGATTGGCGGAAGGTTTTGAGACAGTTGCCATTCTCCATACACTCGGGATTTGTGTTCCGTGATTTTCCGTTGGATTCCATTACTTCCACTACGGATGCTTCTGCCCATCGCTCAAATATTCTATCCAGAGCCCGAAATTATTGCCCCTGTTCGAACCACTAAGGTAATTAATAAGTATTCTCTGATGTATTGTAAAACCTGTGTATAGAAACGCACATCGCTGAATCGTTTTCTAATGCTTCGTATTATTGTTATTACACACTTTAAAATCAATGTAATTATTTGATTGCAAATTTAAAATTTTAACATTTGATTCCAAATTAAAATTTTTAATGATATTTGACTCCAAATTAAAATCTTTTTATGATATTTCATTCCAAATATAAAATTATAACGATATTTGTTCCAAATGAAATTTTTCATGAAATTTGAATTCAAATTAGAAATTTTAATGATATTTGAAATGAAAAATACCAGAAACTATTCGTAGAAGCTGAAAATTCTTGAGTAACATCAATATTAATGCTAAAGCAATTCTTTAAGTTATTGCAAAGAATATGTAAAGAGCAAAGTTTTTTAATTACGAAATACTGACGGGAAGTCGAAAATTTAATCAAAAGAAATCATTTTATTTTTCGAATTATTTTTTTCACGACTATAAGAACAATAAAAATTTAAATTATGGCTGAGTTCGCGTTCGAAGCCATCTGCGCTACTTTGAGCCCAAGCCCATCTCTAATCTGTACATACACTACAGGACACCCCTTCTGAGTAGTGGATTCTCCCATACACGCCATAGCCATGGCCTAAACAGGTATAAAAGGACGCACGTGGCCTGGCAAACCTCATAGACATGCATGAACAGGAGAATAGGGCGTACGTCATAGTTCAGTGACTTTCAACGTGGCACTGTGATAGGATTCCGTTTTACCAGCAAGTCAATTTGGGACATTTTGGCCCTGCTGCATATGCCTTCATCAATTGTAAGTGATGTTATCATGAAGTGGAAATACCTATGGGCAACAAGCGCAAACGCGACCAGGTAGGCAATGTAAAATGGCAGCAGAGTGGGACAACTGAGTGCTGAAGTGGGTAGTGCGACAAAATCGCCTCTCCTCGGTTACAACACTCGCCACCGAGTTCCAAAATGCCCCTGGAAGCAACGCCAGCACCATAACAGTTCGTCAAGAGCTGTAGGAAATGGGTTTCCATGGTCGAGCAGCAGCACACAAGCCTAACGTTAACAAGATCAACGCCAATCATCGGTTGGAGTGGTGTAAAGTACGGCACCAGTGGACTCTTCAGCAGTGGAACCGCATTCTCTGGAGTGATGAATCACGCTTCACCATCTGGCAGTCCAATGAATGAATCTGGGTATCGAGGATCCAGGTGAACACTTCCTGCCTGACTGTGTTGTTCCAACTGTGAAGTTTGGTAAAGACATCATGATCTGGGACTGTTTTTCATGGCTCGGACTGGGCTCTTAGTTCCAGTAAACAAGACTCTGAACATCGCGGCCTATAATGACATTCTCTCGACAATTTTGTGCTCCCAACTTTATGGCAACAGTTCAATGAATACCATTTCTTGTACTAATACAACAATGCTCCAGTCCACAAAGCGAGGATCGGGCAGGAATGGTTTGATGAGTGGGTGTGGAAGAACTTGACTGGCCTGCACAGAGGCCTGATCTGTCCTTTTGGGATTAATTGGAATACTGACTGTGGGCCAGGCCGATCCGCCGGACATCAGTGACCGGCCTCACTAATGCTCTTGCGGCAGAATGGCAGGAATTCCCGCAGCAACATACCAAAATCGAGTGGAAAGCTTTCCCCGCAGAGTGTAGGCTGTGATAGCAGCAAAGAATAAACCAACGCGATATTAATTCATTTCATATTACCGGAAGATTTTGAATGAGCGTTTGTCTGGATATTTTTGATTACATAGTGTGTCTAAATATGCTGATAATTAGTATGCTTATAACCGTACATTAGCGAAAAGAATTATAAAGTATTTCCAAAGTCTTGATGAAAAACGGCCTCATGGAATGTCACAGCTGGACAAGGTCAAGCAGGGCATTATTAAAATTACTTTCAGTTACCCAAGGAAGCAACTCTTGCTTAAATTGAACATATTTCGGGAACTAAATTGTCCAGCCACTTGTCATTTTGTAGCCTAAGGTTGTTTTGGAGATTGCAAAATGTTTATCTCAAAAGATATTTTACCTTCCACTCTGGAACTAAGGAATCGAAAGCTTCCCGTTTCATTTTCCTGTTGTCCATACCTGCAAGAGAAAAAGAGCCAGTGAAAGGTCCACTGTGAGTAAAAAAAAATGATAATTTTCTTATTTTAAAAGATAAAATGCCTTATTTTAATTAAAAGAATAAACCCCAAGCGAATTATGTGTATTCTAACAGAAGTTCAATAGTGATAATTATATGAAACGAAAGAGCGATGACGTCACTGATGACAAAATAAGCTAATCCCCGTCTCTTGCAATGGAAACATAATTGAGGTTTGATCTTGGCTTTGGGGGTTCGAAGCTTCTTGTATGATAATCGCTAAGTACTAGAAGAATCCTAGGAAGCTGAATCAATATGAACGTCAATGGACATAGACAGAAGCTGAAAATTATTTTAAAGAACAACCTAACGAGACCAGATCCTGGTCAACCTACTGAGACCAGATAGTCAACAGACAAATAATTAGTGAAAGAATGGTGAATATCAAATCAAATCAAAGTTTATTACATTTATATATATATTTGAAAATTTATGCACATGAACATGGTATTCATATATTTGCTTGATCATGTACATCAACTGAATGTCTACTGTATGTATTTCGATTGGGGATAATAAATTATTGCATTGGTGTCTCTGTTGAAGGATAAATACCGATGTGTTTTCTGTTTGTTTGCGTGTTGCCAGCCCCAATCGAGCACATACACAGAAAAATTACATAACATGGCGTATGATCCCATACAGAAGCCATAGGTAGCGGAACCATTGAAACTAGTTTTATTATCGGCAAACCTAAACTGAAGAAGTGTGTCTCAGATTCCATCTTGTTAGTGCTCAAACGAGACTGGTGAATTCTGATGGTAAAGAACTTCGTTTTTTTAGATCCTACCAGCATCGAACCTCAGCTTCTAGAAGATAGAGAACAGTTCACTGTCTCACGCCTGTGACTAGGCGACCAATTTATATTGCCCCTATCTCTCCCAAGAGAGCTAGTTTCCTTTAAAAAAAAAACTAATGTTTTCTTTCCACATCTTTCTGGAATTTGAGTATTCTTAAGAGAAACTGTAATGTATTATAGTTTCTCTCAAGAATATATTATATTTCCTTACACAGGCCTAGGTTATACTTTAATATATAACTAGGCTTTGGCCTAGGTTATACTTCTGGAAATCCAGAAATATAACTTAGGCCAGGGATAGCGAATCTTTTGGAGGATGAAGTACAAATAGTTTTCATATTTCCCCTTTCTTAAGGGGGAAGAATGCAGGGGGTAATTTTTTTTTATCGCCTATGACACTCGCCGCGTTACAAGCTTTCATTTGACACGTGAATGTTTTGACAAATCCACAAACCGACAAATGTGAAGCGAAGATAGCAAGATACAGTAGGTAAAAAGGGGAAAATCTATGTAGAATGTGGCTGGTGTACTGTATGAAACAGGGCTATATTAGAATTGTTCTACAGTGGATAAATAAGCTCACTGGACAAAACATTAGCCGTAATTATCCCCCGCCGTAAGATGGTTACTCCGTTCGACAGCAATAGTGGGCGTACCAGTAATAAACGCGTACTACAAATAGTTATGTCATGCACTACTGGGTTCATACAGCGACAAGAAGTGGTTGTGTGCCACGTATGTGTTAATCACTCCATGAAAGATGGTCACGCCAAAGATGTGAATGAGTGGCAAAAAGGTGTTATTGCGTTTGGCCGAGCCAAAGGGCATAGTGTACAAGAAGTTTTTGCAGGTGTGTCGAAACGTACTGTCCAAAGGGTCTTCTAGCAGTTGCGTACATCCATCAAAGTTCACTGCTAATCGTCGCCATAACTGCGGCAGAAAGACTGTGCTCACTAATAGGGACCACCGCAATGTGTCATGCACTGTTAGGGTAAAACCGCTTTGCAATGAGGCAGGAATTACTCCAGTCAATCAATGCAGGCCTACAACAAGCTGTTTCCGAACGAACACTCCGAAGGGAACTGCATGCCATTGATAACTGGAGTAGAGTACCAGGGAAGAGAGCCATGTTAACAGCTATGCACAAGATACCTTTTTGCTATAACTGTGCAATAATATATAACCGCAATAACACCTTTTTGCCACTCATTCACATCTTTGGCGTGACCATCTTTCATCCACCGCACGGCTAAAGTGGGCACGGCGCCTCAAAGGCTGGACTGTCGACTCTTGGAAGCGTGTGATCTGGTCAGATGAATCACGTTTTTGCTTGCACTCGAATGGTGTGAGGCGACGGGTACAACATAGGTCGCATGAAGACTTCCATGCGGACTGTGTGCAAGGTTCTGCTCAAGCTGGAGGAGGCTTTGTGATGTTCTGGGGGTGTTTCACATACGAGAAAATGAGTACTTTGGTTGCGGTGACGTCACACTTGAACCAGAAGGTCTATATGGAGCTACTGGACGACCAGATGTTGCCTTTTGTGCAGCATCTCCACAGTGAACACCAGAAGGATACTCCAGTTTTCCAAGACGACAGTTGACGCGTGCACGGACTCGAAGTGTGTCGGATTGGCACGACGAGCATTTTCGTCGCACGACGAAGTGCTCGTCGTGCGACGAGCACTTCGAACTCGTCGCACGACGAGTTCGAAGGCTCATCCAGTCAAGATGAGCCTTCGAACATCTTGACTGGCCCGCCAAATCCCCGGATTTGAATCCCATAGAAAACTTGTGGGACAATTTGGGGCAACGAGTGAAGCACCGTCCCAGCCATCCGGCAAATCTGGCCGAACTGCAGCATTTGCTGCTGGAAGAGTGGATGAATATTGATGTGCACTACATCTGCACCCCTGTGGCATCCATGCAGACAGGATTTCGGCTGTTCTTCGGTCGCACGGAGGCATTACGCGCTATTAAGTGACATTCAGCCACAGGTGACTAAGTTTTTGTCCGGTGAGCTTATATCAGCACTAGATTATGATAGCTTTTTATGGGGAACGAAATTACACAGCCTGAATGGCCCTCTGTAGACCATGTATAGGTCTAGAATCAAACTGGAATAAATATGACGAACTGAAGGGAGATTATATTTAAATACTAAACTGTGATGAATACCATTATTTTTTTGTTTCTCCACATTAGGCAATGAAATTTTGTTTTGAGAACGGCCATGAAGCTGCAGTTGCTCTGGTAAATTCATTATATTTATGTTAAAAGTTAGAATTATCACAACTTAGGAATCCTGCATTTGATGAATTATTTATTTCAACTGTTTCATACATTTAACTTCAATGAGAAAAATATTTTCAGTCATTTTTAGGTTATCGGAAAAGCAATACTAGGAGAATTTTTCGTTTGAAAACAAACTCATGTGATGTTTTTAATTTAGCAATAGATATAAAATGTGTTTTTTTTATTTTACTTACTCTTTACTTTGAAAACCAAATCTAACCGATGCCAAAGATCCTCCATTATAAGGAATTCTTTCAAAGGTAACATCTCTTTGAGTTTCATCCCAAGTCGATATTCGAAGATCATGCACGGCAGATCGACAAAGACTGGAATTCTAGAATGCGGGAAAATGAATTGTTGCTACATCTTATGATTTAAAGAACTTGTTGCTATAAACGTGTGCTTAGGAATTCACATTAATAAATAGATAAATATACTGTATTTAAGTATTCAAAAGAAACGAAGAGTTTTCAAAGTACATGTGAATTTGGTCCCTTTGTTTCCAGCTGTTTCTACATCAGCGTTGAAAGGACATTTATGATAAAAGTGATTAGCAAAGTACGGAGTTTCATGTATTCTTGCCCCAAGCTTGAGCATGTGATTTAAAGTAAACACTACTCACAGATTGTTAATGATTCATCGAACTGTAATCTACTTGCCTTTTTTCATTTTTATCCCATGCATAAGCATTTTTCCGTCAGGTAAACAAGCTCCTTGAAAACAATATACAGTGAAACATACAGTATTGAAGTAATCGGATTTTAGACAATTTATTTACTTTTTTTTTATTTTTGTTTTTAAAACCATTGGGCTTGGAAAGGCAGATGTCCGTCGGGTGAGAACTTTAATCTTGGCTTCGTGTGCAGGAGAGTCATACTCTATGCACTTCTCAGGAATCACGATCCATTTCCAGTGGAACCCTTCCCATGTAGGGATACCTGGCAATGAGCTCGCCAATCACACCGCGAAGGAGGCGCTGGAGAGTCAGAGGTGTTTAACTAATTACCCTCTCTCAGCGACTGCAGGAGTTCTGTCTCACATCTGATGAGCCAGTACCGTCTTGCTCAGTGGCAGAAGAACAGCAGCTGTTCCTCATTTAGGTACCTGGTTGAACCTTCTCTCACTGCTCCTAACCTCGGTAATCTCCTCAGATCTGAGGAGACCCTGTTTCATCGTCTCCGAGTTGGTGTCATCTACAGCAACTCTACGTTTCACACTCTTGGCAGAGCTTACTGTCCAAACTGTGCCACTTAGAGCACACTTGAGACTGAATCCCACGTTCTGCTCGACTACTCCCTGTACAATGCTGAAAGAAAAGCTTTGTTCCGGGAGCTTCATGCTATCGGAACCACTAACTACTCTATTACCTCCCTTCTTGGCAACAACCATAATTCGAAGCTGCAACGAACGCGCTTCCGTATGGTCACTGACTTCTTTCAGAACATTGGCCTCTTCTGCAAGGTCCAATGTCCTCTATTTATCTTTCTCCTGAATAAAACCTTTTTTTTATGAGATAGTTGATACGCAGTAACTTCTGCATCCGCTATCTCGCACGTCTGTTGTGACTGTGTAGGTAGCCCTTTATTTGGAGGCTACTTTCACCATATTTACAACACCCTGAACCCTGAATATTCAAATTTCTAAATTGGTGGAAAACGACAGAGTTCGTGTTAGTTTGCTGCTTAGCATACTTGACATGTGATTGGGAGATGTGGGTTCGAGTCCCACTCATCTGTGAAACTAATGTTTTTTCACAAAAGTACATTTTAGATATTTCAAATATATATATATATAGTTATAGGCCTGCTTAAATCTTAACCAAAAATCTTTGTTATGTTAAAGAAATCTTAAAAGATCTCTAACTTAGATATATCTTTTCATCATAAAATGAATGTTATTGGTGAAAGGGGACACAGATGGGCTTGGAAAGTCTGCCGTCCAAATAGATAGGAAATTAAGCTGTGCCACCGTGCACAAGGGAGCCATACCCTGTGCACGTGGGACTGGATGGCCTTGATGGAAGACTCCCATCTGTCTCTTAGCAGTTGTCCAGTGGGTCCCCTTCTCTCAATCTTCTCTAAGTCCTTTACAGAATAATAAATACCATAAGCCGAAATCTCAGTAGCAGAAAAAAAGCATACATGGATTTATTTCGTTATTAATAATTGTTATTAATTTCGAAAATTTTCCTTTTTTCAAAATTTTTATTTGCTTTTTAACAAGTGGATTCATTGAACTGGTGCGAATCCCTGGAAGACACTACTGCATACATATATATGTAGTTAAAATGATAACATATATTTCATTATTTCGAGTTTGGGCTAAAAGTATTTCTATATAATGTTATCGCAATGTTATAACGAAACTTAAATTTCGCTATAACGAAAAACGATATTAATTATTTGGTTGTAACAAAACATTTTTCATTTCGTTTGTCAACACTGCTTTAAAATGTTGTTCCCATCACCATCTCTCATCTTTAATCCATAAGCTTAAAAAACCTTTGGAGAAAGTTTACTTTTCGTTGGCTGCCCTTTCTGCATCAGCCTAGTTGACATTTTATAAAATAATTTGCATTCCATTTCAGTTGAGACTTAACATAAACAGACTGTATAATGTAACCAAGTCGTTTCTAGTATCAATGCGCACAAAATTAACTACTATTGGTTACATTTTGAGGCCTCATTTTAAAGCACATGTCCAACATGTAGATAAAAAAATAGTGTCAGAGATGCATTTTTTTGTAGGTATTTAGGGCAATATATATTGTATCATATTTCCACGTTTTCTACCTCCTGCGAAAACCAGTATTGCACTCCCGTAAGCGCCGATTATGATCGATAAATAAACATTGCTGTTCCATTATGTAAATGTTTATGAAAAATATGAGACAACAGAAAGAATATCGACTGGGGCGGATTTACCGCTAAGCGGCCGCTTAGGGCCCCTTCTACTGAGGGCCCCTGAAATCATTCTGTGGATTTATTTGTTTCTTAAAAATTGGCAATTATTAGTAAGTAGTTGTAAAGTGTAATTAATTGAAAAAAAAAGCATATATATATATGGTATTTTTGATTATTATTATTATGTTCAAAGTAAACTGTTAATTTTTCAGTGATATAGCATGGAAATATGAAAAATGGTTTCATAATTGTGTAGGTGATTTCAACTACAAACCGTAGGGGCCCTAAATATTGTTCCGCTTACGGCCGTTGGACCTATAAATCCGCTACTGAATATAGATAAAACATTTCAGCGAATTTAAATTTAAAATGAAATGCTTATTTCAGTTTGCAAGTTGCTGGAAATCGCTATCCTCTAATATATTTCATACAATATCATCACTACTGGTGTTCGTAGCTAAATATTATATTTCCGACAACTTGTTTACTTATTACATTAACTTTCCAAAAATTCTCTTCTTCAGCTATTGCATGTCTAATTTTACCAGTTTTCTGCTGAAACAAGTCCGATAACTTCTTTACGCAATAACCGCACTTCACTAAGTTTAATGCTTCATTATTTTCAGCGATGAGCGTTTACCTGACTTCAAACTATTTCAATTGACAGTGATATAAAAATGGCACAAATGTTTGTCTACATCACTTTGACAGTGATTTAACTGACAGTGATATGGAGGCAAACGTAGCACTCTGTGTCCTTCTCCGGCTAAAAGCTCATCTATAATATATTTGTCGTAATTGTCCTTCACTTGTTTCAATTTATTTTTCTATCTGTAACATATCGTCACTGTATTCAATGTCACGCCTCTTTAAGCTTTAACCAGTTAATAACATTCCCTCCCCCCACCACAGTTGGCAATCAGGCTAGGATGTAGAAAAAAAATCAAGTATAGGGAGTGAGAAACATAATCGAGCTGAATAAGTGTAAGAGATGCCTGTTATGCCAAAGAAATATCAAAAGATCTCTATCTCTGAATATATCTTTTCGTCGAAAAATGAATGCCATTGGAGAAAGGGGGCATCAATGGGTTTTGAAAGGACGTCGTCCAAAGGATGGGAAGTGAAGCTCTAGCACCTTGCACAGGGGAGCCATACGTTGCGCACGTGGGACTGGATGGCCTTGATGGGAGACTTCCATCAGTGGGTCCTCTTCCCTCAATCTCCTCGGAGTCCTTTACAGAAATAACAAAAATAAATACCTTAAGCAGAAATCTTCTTTAATTCTTTAAATGCCAAATAAATAAAACCGCGGAAACTCTTTATGAAACTTTTCTTCTGTATGTGATCCATGAGTTTCATCAAATTATGGGGGTAGGGACCCTCTGTGAGTTTCCGTCAACTTAAGTAGCCCCCTAGCCCTAAAAGTTTCGACATCATTTTTTGGATTTTGATAAGTGGATCTAAATATCGAATTTTATGTTTTCTTAACTTTTAGGTGAAATTCATTCCACCTTCCAGTTTATTCACGGGGGAGAAATAAAGGTTAGATTGAACCCGAAACCAACCCTCACAACAACTAAGTTACGATGAAAGGAAGGTGTATAGCGAATTTGGCTATCTTAGCTCTTATTGTTTAGGAGGACTTATTCCACGATGTTTTTTTTTTCAGGAGGGAAGGGTTGCGTTGTTTTACCTCTGAGCGGCACTTTTTGTATACAGTGAGCTAAATGGCCAGGTCACAAGAACCCCAAAGGCTCAGCGAATTTTGTGGAGGATATTCATTGGACAGTTGTTGAGAGACAGATGGTAGACTCCTGTTAAGGCCATCCAGCGTGTTCTTTCACGTGCACAGGGTATGACTCTCCCGTACACGGGACCACGGCTTCTACTTCTTTTAAATTTGATTTCTCCCGAATTTTGCACTCCATTTAACTTGGCGCTATAGGCGACCACCAAGCTCGGTTATATGAACGAGTCTCTAACCAATCTCCCTCCCATAACGGAGAGGGTTTGGTACGTGCTAGTAGTGTGCTCAGTAGTGTGCTAGGCTCTTAAGTCGCAGTTCCCAGTTGTGAGAGCGTTCCAATAGCTTAAAGCTTTGTTGTTTGGAGTCCCAGTTGCTCCAGCGTTGAAATTTATCTCCGTAATTTCAAAACCTGCTCTCAATGAGAAACTGGATATTGTTGGGCTTGGAAGGTCACTGTCTGTAGAATGGGGGATTAAGCCGTGTCCTCGTGTGCAGGAGAGCCATAACCACGTTAAAGGATAAGCTGGATGGTTTCCATCTGTCTCCTAACAACTCTTCAAAGGGTCCTCTATCAAATTCTGGGCGGTCGAGGTTCTTGTGACCTGGCCATTTGGCCCAATGTGTGCAAAAAGGTGCTCTGAGAAATAAAAGAACACACATACATAAATAAATAAGGTTATTTTTATAGAAGAATTTCAAAATGTGCTGTTTTTTCGGTCAGTATATTTGTTCATGTCATGTTTACTTAAAAAAAATATTTGTGAATTTTATCATATAGGTAGTCTTTTATACTATATATTTAGTGTCTGTATTATTTTTGTAGTAAATACACGTTCCATTTTACAATTTTATTATTTCATAAATTGATATTGATTAAACATTTTTTCCCGTAAGTGAGATAATAGTTCCGATGTTGCTTCTGTGTTTGTTACATTGTGACTGGTTGTTATATTGTTAAAAACAATAACAATCTTGAATATTTTACATTGTCGGTAGCAGTATGCGTAACGGAAATAAAATGTCAATAATTTCTTCTTCACTAAAATCAAATAAATTTTTGCTATGGAAACTTTTAGAGTGTTTATTATTTAGAATTGTCGTGCACATGTTCAAATTCTTTTAATAATTTTTTCCGACCGGCGTAGAAATTGGACACTATAAACTAGTAATTTTTTAAACTGGATTTAGTAAAATGAAATATAACACAAAAATTCGAAAAATATCATAAAGTCGGTGCAACGTTATTGAAGTCGAATGTTCAAAGGCTCATTTCTGGGATGCAGTCCCATATTTCATATACTGCTTCCAGAAGCCAAATAAGTTTTGACGTTGAAACGAAATTTATATTAATATTTAATTTAATATTATCTTGTACAGTCGCTCAAAAAAGTATCCGAACACTATGGTTGATTAGAGAATTCAGAAAAAATATCTGGCAACGATTTTTCACGTGACACGAAGTTGCCAGATCACTAATTTCTAAAAAAAATCGTTGCCAGATATTTTTTCTGAATTCTCTAATCAACCATAGTGTTCGGATACTTTTTTGAGCGACTGTACCTTTACAGGCCCGGATCTAGAAAAAAAAATATAACGAGACGTAACTAAAAAACAGAGTCCAGCTGGAAAAATATAAAGGGGGAGGGGGGGGCAAGAGACTGGAATTTCAAAGAAGTAAAACATTTCCCCCTCCATTTCACAGGTCTTTAAAATATTTCCTGAAAAATCATGCAATACAGATAAAAATTAATAGTTTCTGGCTTCTATTATTCTTACTAGCATTCTGAATGTGGGGCGTAGGACTGGAATATGGCCCTTTGCCCCCCTAGATCCGGCTCTGTACCAGATATGTAACAAGTCAGAGGTAATAAAAAAAGTTACATTTTTCATTCGTTACATTGCACCGCTCTCGATTATTATCCCACAGCAAACACATTTATTTCTATTTGACTGAGCAAATAATGTTTGTGCACCGTGGTTTGATTAAGTGAATCGGGCATTAAACTAATTTTGCAAAGCAAATGTATTTTCGGGAATTGCTTTGAAGTTATAATTCTAAAGCTTCACCATTTACATTCAAAACGCGTTTTTAAAGCATTGGACTACGACTAAAGGGAATATTTAAAACCTGGATGTACAACTGATATATCTTAAAAGAGAACCTTTAATCTAACAATTCGTATTCTCTCATATGGGTATTATCTTCGTTCCCCTAAAACTAATTAAAATTTAACAACTTTAATATTATAAAGGACAAATTTAATATGTAATCACACTAGGCATGGCAGCATTTCGAAATTTCAGTAGTGATAATTTTTACTCTCATAGTTGCATACTTTCATATCAAGTAGGAATGATCACTATTTTTTTTTTGCCTAAGAAAAACAAAAGAGAGGTGGGGTGGGTGGCTAATTAATAATGAAATAAGATATATAAAGAGTAAGATGCAACAATCTCTCCCAATTATTTTATTTCGTTAAATAAATTTTCGGTAGCCGTCCCATGGCCGAGTGATTGATCTCTATGTTGCGATCTTGTGCAACCACGGCAATTCCCGGTTCCGCCTGACAGCACTACCTAGTTAAAGAAAAGCCATGACTATCTAGAGCCGGGGGCAAGGAATACGCCCTATAGGCGCACCTCAACCCCGGCCTCACATGGCAGCAGTCCTATAGAAGGAAAGCTAACCACCGGAAGAAACCTAAATTTAATCTATTCCCCGGTTTGCAAATGTGCAAGGATATAAAGATCCAAGCTCGATCGGCACCCGGGGTGGAGACTCTTAGTAGGACCCAGACTTTTTGGACGGCTCGTGCCTACTAGGCAGGAGGAACCTTTCGACCGAGCCGTCGAACTGACCACCCAAGGTCCCTGAAAGTGAGGTCTCCGACGCCGTCACCACCCGACCGGCAATCAAGCCGGCCAGCAGCGTCTTCAACCTCGGTTGGCCTTGGCCATGTCCAACCGGCGCCCAACCCGGTCGGCACAGCCTTCAGCCGGGTTGCTGGGCCCTAGGCCCCCCCACCACGACAAGGTGGTCCCCTATCGGGGGGGATGGCCGAGTGATTAGCGCGCTTGGCTACTGATCTAAGGGACATGGGTTCGAGCCCCGGGTAAGGCATGGCTGTTTGTGTCGTTTTTTCTGCTGAGGGCTGCCATCCTCTCAGACCTTCTACTATGGCATATAAACTGACAGGCTCCTGTCAGACCTCTGTGGCAAGCAGCTGCTTGAGGGGGTATTTATTTATTTTTTTATTATCGTAGATTTATTTCTTCAATAACAATGGCCTGCAGCAAGAAGTTGTGTTCTAATCTTATTCCAAATTGTCAGATCATTTGACATTCGATCATTCCACCATTCTGTGTTTCCCGTAATGGTTTAATATCTAATGAATGAGCGCGAACTGGTCAATTAGATATGGCAATGATTATAAAATATATAAAGTAACATAAATATATGAAATGATGTGTAAATAAGAATCAGATAGTTGCACTCTTCGTTTGCGTAATGAAAGTAGTATCGTCACACCCCACCGATCGCCACTAGTGCTTTCCCCCCCTATGACGTCACCGACCACGCCCCCCCCCCCATGACGTTACCGACCACGCCCTATGACGTCACCGACCACGCCCCCTATGACGCAACATGACGTAATCATTACATAATCATTACGTAACCGGCCACGCCCCTTTATTGATAATTCCTCTCCCTTTATTAAACCCCCTTTCCCCTCAGTGGCGCCATCTGTTGACAGTGAGAAGTACTATTTTCCCAAAAAAACCCTATTTTTATTCTAATTCTTCGATTTTTGATTTCCCCCTTTATAAAAAAATTCCTCCCCCCTTATGAAAAAACCCCTGGCGTCATCTGGTGCCTGTGAGGAACACTAATTCTCCAAAAACCCTTATTTTAATTCTTTGATTTCCCCCTCCTATTAAAAATTACTCCCCCCCTATTAAAAATTTCTTCCCCCTTATGAAAAAACCCTGATGCCTTCTGTTGACAATGAAGAGTACTATTTTCGGAAAAACCTCCTTATTTTAACTCTAATTCCCGATTTTTCTTTATTTTGTCATAATGGTTGACCTATATTTTAAGCCCTCCCCCTTATGAAAAACCCTCTGGTTGACCATTTTAAGGCCCCCCACTCCTTCACTCGGCTGATGCAAGTCTCAGAATAATTGCATGGAACGATTGACTGGTCTTAGAATAATTATACAGAAAAGGATGATACAAAATTCCTTAGTAATTAAACACTCATCAAAATTCCCTTACCTCTATTAAAAATCATCCTACAGTTGAAACTCATTTTACTCTTACTGCTTCCATAGAAAATACCATAGGGTGAAATTAATAATGGTTTAAATTATTCGTAGGGATGGCATGTTAAATCTGCTTTTAGAACACACGTCTGCAGTGGAAAAATTTTCAAACTCCGTTAATCAACTCCCTAGTAATTAAACACTCGTCAAAATATTCCTCACCTTTATTAAAATCACTCCAAGGTCGAAATAAAAATCAGTTTTTCTGTAGATGTGTTTCACCGGAAAAAAAAAAATCGTCCCTCGCTCTGTGGATTCCGTCCGACTGTCTTGGGTTCCCGGACCTATACAGTGTACTTGCTGTGGCCTTGATGCGGGTCAGGCATTTCAAATATTAACCTAGCTTTTTCTATGTATTTCTTACATCAAAGCCAACACTAGCACTGAATTCTTTTGAATGTAGATCTCAAGTTGTAAATCAACTCACAGAGTTGTATTTATTCCTTAGTAATTAAAACTCTTTGCTATTCATTTAGCCAGGACGACTAAACGATTCCTTTATAATTAAAATTCCCTGCTATTAAACTCCCTAGTAATTAAACACTCATAAAAATTCCCTTACCTTTATTAAATAAAACAGTTTTCTGTAGAGGCGTTTTATCGAAAAAAAAAACTTCTCTCCGGCCAACGAGAGTCGAACGCGCTACCTTCACTCTGTTCTTGAACAAGAACCAACCTGCAATGGAAAAATTTCAAACTCGGAGGTTTCATCATGCACATACGTGTCAGGTAGCAACGAAACATCTCGTGACAAATGATGCAATCGCCCTAGGGTTGAGTGTCCTGTGATTGTTGCTCTCTAAGGGTAAGTGACGTGTCACTCGCTGGACAGTCCACGTTATTCTGATCTTGTTGTGACACGTATTAGATAGTGGGATTTGGGGGTGTATATATACGGGGTCAAGTCAGCCCAAGGACATTCCATTGCTAGCTTCTCTACTGAGTTATCAACGCTGCTGACTATCCCAAGATGTCTACTGAGCAAGTTCCTGCTGGATCATCAACAGCTAACAGGTAAATAAAACTTTATTTAATGCTATGTTGTCCTTAAGACACAATCATTTACTGACGTACATAGAATATTATATTTGTTTCTATCCAGTAAAAGTCATTTTACTTACTTTATTCTACTTATAAATTAGTTAAATATTTAATTAGATCTTTTGCTCAGGTTAGCAAACTGTTAAATTGTTTCTCAAACTTTAGTGAAATATTTAATTAGATCTTTTGCTCAGGTTAGCAGACTGTTAAATTGTTTCTCAAACTTTAGTGAAATATTTAATTAGATCTTTTGCTCAGGTTAGCAAACTGTTAAATTTTTTCTCAAACTTTAGTTAAATATTTAATTAGATCTTTTGCTCGGGGTAACAAACTGATCAACATAGAGTTTTATTGTAAATCTTAATTTTCAAACTTTAGTTACTTAGATAGTTTGATCACGCTAGTAAATGTGCTACATATTCTGAGACCGTATTTATCTATCTAGGAAAACTACGGATATGGAGCATTTCGAAAAGCTCCTAAAATCCGTGAAGCTCCTTGATGAGGCGATTAAAAGACCTTCACAGTCCGAGGACAGGGCTGCGAAGCGCGTCTGCATGCAACAAAAGACAAGTCAGGATTTACGGCAGAGGACTACGAGGTTGTCGCTGACCCACAGACGTAGGGCAGCCGCCGCAGCAAAAGCAGCAGTGGAGATGAGACCACCCGCTGTCGTCCGGCCTGACACGCTCCCTTCAACGACAACTAGGTAAATGAAATTTTATTTAACGCTGTCCTTAAGAAACTCAGCTATTTATTAACGTACATCGAGTTTTCTAACCTATAAAGTCATTTTATTGTAAATGCTAACTTTAGTTACTTAGATTTTTTGCTTACGCTAGTAAATGTACCGCGTGCTGTCTTTTATTACAACTGTTAAAAAAGAAAAAATTTTTTTTTTCTCAAACGTTAGTTAAATAGTTAGTTAGGTCTTTTTGCTCAAACTGTGGCGCATGCTGTCTTTTATCACAACATAACTGTTCAATATAGAGTTTTATATTTGTTTCTAACCTGTAAAGTCATTTTCAAACTTTAGTTACCTAGATTTTTTGCTCACGCTAATAAATGTACTGCGTGCTGTCTTTTATTACAGCTGTTAAATTTATTTCTCAAACGTTAGTTAAATATTTAGTTAGGTCTTTTGCTCAAGCTGTGAGGCATGCTGTCTTTTATCACAACATAACTGCTCAATATAGAGTTTTATATTTGTTTCTATCTAGTAAAGTCTAAATGATAATTTTCAAACTTTAGTTACTTAGATATTTTGATCATGCTAGTAAATGTACTGCATATTGTCTTTTCTGTTCTAAGATGAAAAACATGTAAATGTTCTGCATATTCTGAAACGGAATTATCTTTCTAGACCCATCAATGCTCCGGACCGCGCGGCCCCCGCAGCTGATGCCGTCTCAACCAATGACGCGCGTTTCAAGGACGCCGCTGTCAAGACTCCGGCACCTATCGTGTGCCAGGCCGTCCCCCCCAACGAGGTAGCCGGTGATGACGTCATCTCGGGACTCTTCAGCGGCTCTGTAGTCAGGTAAATGAAATTTCATTTGATGTAGAGCAGGTCTTAAACGGCTCAATCATTTACTAAAGCATATATAGTTTTATAGCCTGTAAAGCCATTTTACTTTCTTTATTCTACTTATAAATTAGTTAAATATTTAATTAGACCTTTTGCTCGAGCTAGCAACGGTTAAATTCTTTCACAATCGAGTGTTTACTCCCGTGGAACATTTTTTCTCAGACTTGTACTGTAGGTAAAATTATACTAGCAATGTGTGTTGTCCTTTATTACAACTGTTAAATTTTTCCACATTCGAGTGTTTACTCCTGTGGAACATTTTTTCACAGACTTGTACTGTAGGTAAAATTATACTAGCAATGTGTGTTGCCCTTTATTACAACTGTTAAATTTTTCCACATTCGAGTGTTTACTCCTGTGGATCATTTTTTCACAGACTTGTACTGTAGGAAAAATTTCTATATATATATATGTGAATAAATATATGATTTTTATTGGACAAACTATGTATAAAGAAGAATATTAGTAAATGTAATACTTTAAAAGTGTGTATCTGGGGAAAATGTGATACTTTAAAAATGTAATACTTTAAAAGTGTGATACTTTAAAAATGTAATACTTTAAAAGTTTGTATCTGGGGAAAATGTGATACTTTAAAAATGTAATACTTTAAAAGTGTGTATCTGGGGAAAATGTGATACTTTAAAAATGTAATACTTTAAAAGTTTGTATCTGGGGAAAATGTGATACTTTAAAAATGTAATACTTTAAAAGTGTGTATCTGGGGAAAATGTGATACTTTAAAAACATGTATCTGAGCAATACAGCATTATAACTTCAGTTCTAAGATAAAAAACACGTAAAGTACTGCATATTCTGAGAATAAATTATCTATCTAGGTCTGTCGAGTCCTTCAGCGGTCCAGGACCATCCACTACCATCAGACCTGCTGCAGTGCCGTACTACGCTGTAACCAAAACTCGTCACTACAACTCCGCCAAGTTTCGCACACAATTTGTTTCAACAAGTGTGCGGCTTGGCGGAATGGAGGATGTACAGCCCCATAATTTCATTCCGGTCCTGCACGACTTGCACGAGCGGATGCTAGCCGATATCGTCCCCACAGGCGAATATAGCCATGTACGGCTATGCTTACGCTCCCGGGATTTGAAAAACCCCGTCAACCTGTCCCTAATTCGGCGTAATGCCCTGACGGGTGAGAGATTCATGACTGCATTAGACAAAGTAGTGCAGTCAAATGAATCTCTCGGTCCTGGGAGTGAACTAGAATTTGACTTCGTCTGTGCGGACTTGGACAGGGTCGGCAGCGGCGGTATTGGGAGACGTGCCGGGCCGGAGAAACGCAGCCTCGTCGACATTCAGTCATTCGCTGCCAAGAAGGGTAGCATTTTAAGAATCGTGAACCGTGACGATATCTGTCTTGCAAGGGCTCTCGTCGCTGCACGAGAGCTCTGTTTAAAAAATAAAGGGCTGGCAAACAGCTATTCAAAAATTGCTGATTACCGTCGACCACTCCAGCAGACAGAGGCCCTTAATCTACACCTGGATGCCGGGGTCCCTGTTGCCCCCTGTGGACTCCCGGAAGTACAACTGTTTCAAGCGCACATGGTGCAATACCGGATTGTAGTGTATTCTGCTGACGACGCCTTCCTCCCCATCTTCATCGGTCCCGAAGGAGGGGACAACATCTATTTATTGTTTAGTGCTGGGCATTACGATGTGATTACCAAGCCATCGGGATTTTTCGGGGTCAAGCAATTCTGTCCGAAATGTTTAAAGGGGTCTAATCACGGGCACGTTTGCAAGGGGACCTGCAACAGGTGCCTGTCAACCGATGTGGTTCATGCAGGGGAGTTGTTGCTCTGCACGGTGTGTTGTGTGTATTTGCGCGGGGCTGAATGCTTTCAGGCGCATCTGCTGAAGGCATGTCAG
This sequence comes from Ryuthela nishihirai, assembly GCA_038380435.1. Taxonomy (NCBI): domain Eukaryota; kingdom Metazoa; phylum Arthropoda; class Arachnida; order Araneae; family Heptathelidae; genus Ryuthela; species Ryuthela nishihirai. The sequence goes on from JAWZYU010000019.1 coordinate 22,170,433, forward strand.
ACACAACATCGCTGTGTTAAGTGCATCAGCTTGTACGATCCCCTGAAAAAACACGTTTGTAAGGTTGACACTTTAAAATTCGTCGAGCCCTGCAAGATTGACCCTGTCGGTCAGACTTACCTCTACTTTGATGTAGAGACTGTGCAGTGTGCCGACGGATTGCTGAAACCGATACTGTGTGTGGTCACATACCAAGTGGACGACGAGTGGGTCTATGCTTCATTCCCGGAAACAGACGCCTTTATGGATTGGATTCTAGCCGAAGAACGTCCCGGGGTTCAACGATTCAAGGACGCCACAGTCCTAGCGCATAATCTCAAAGGCTTTGACGGCATGTTCATCATTAGTTACCTGTACAGAAAATTTTTAAAACCGGATCTTGTGTTCGATGGATCCAAGATTTTAGGTATATTTTTACCTGGCCTTAAAATAAGGTTTATCGACACATTATCTTTTATTCAGGCTCCTCTTCGATCATTCACGAAGACCTTCAACTTGGAGACGGTGAAAGGCTTTTTCCCCTTTAAATTTGTGAAGGAGGAAAATCTACAATATACAGGACCCATCCCTGATCGGCTTTTTTTCCAGCCGGAAGACATGGAGCCTGAAACTCTGTCAGCATTCAATGAGTGGTATGCCGCAGCAAGCCTTGAACCCTGGGATTTTCAACAGCAGCTTCTGTATTACTGCAAGGCAGATACAGAGCTGCTGCGGCGAGGTGCCCAAGCTTTCCGTGAGGAATTTTTAAATCTCACAGGTGTAGACCCATTTGCGCGTGACCTGACTATTGCCGGTGCTTGCCTTCGCATATTTCGTGGAAAGTTTTTGCAAAAGAATACCCTCGGTGTGTGTCCCGCCCAAGGGTATTCGGCGAGTAACAACCGGCAGTCCTTGAAAGCTCTCGCGTGGTTAGAGTATGAGGCTTCCAAGGACAACATCGAAATTCAAACTGCGCGATCACCCGGAGGTGAGTATAAGATAGGGCAGTACAAATTGGACGGTGTGTGCCACAGTACCCGTTGTTATTATGAATTTTTAGGGTGTTATTTTCATCACTGTTTGAAATGTTTCAACCCTGAAAAAATAGATCAGCGCACGACAAAGCCATTTGGTCTGCTAAACACCCGGACCATGGATCGTCTTGAGACCTTGAAAGTGCTGATGAACGGGTACACATGCAAAATTATGTGGGAGCACGAATTCGACGAGTTGATGCGCAAAAACCAGTCCGTCGCATTAATTTATAAATCCGTCTAGCCTATCAGGCGTATAGGGGCCCGTGACTACCTCTACGGAGGGCGCGTGGAGGTGTTCTCCATCTTTGCATCGGTTGACTTAGGATGTAGCCTTAACTACGTTGATTACAACAGCCTGTACCCTTATGTTTGCAAGAAGGCTGCATTCGGTAAAGGTCACCCGGTTCGGATCACCTCCGATTTCGCCACGGACCTCGACCACTATTTTGGCATTGCACACGCCACACTGTTACCCCCCGACGGTTTATTCATCCCTGTACTGCCCTATAGGTGTAATGGGAAGCTGCTTTTTCCCCTTTGTAGGATCTGTGCGGATGGACAGCTGGCACCCCCTTGTCGGCACACCGTGAACCAGCGCGCATTGACAGGATCTTGGCCTACGTTCGAAATTTATGCTGCGATGCGTGCTGGCTACAGACTTCTCCAGTTCCACGATGTGTGGCACTTTAATACCATCCTGCAATACGATCCTACAACAAAAAAGGGAGGTGTCTATGCTGGGTACATAGACACTTTTCTGGGACTGAAGCAGCGCTACTCCAGGTTTCCCCCTGATGTGCAGACCGAGGAGCAAAAGGAAGCCTTCTGTGAGGCCTTCTTCCAGGCGGAGGGGGTTCGGATCCTCCCCTCGGAAGTTGAGAAAAACAACCTTAAGCGAACTCTTTCCAAGGTCTCGCTTAATTCGTTATGGGGGAAGCATGCGCAGAACATGAGTCGAACCCAGACGACCATTGTGAGTTGTCCTGTCAAGTACATGGAGCTCTTGACGGACGCATCGCTAGTCATCACTGACGTCGCTGTTATCAGTGATCAGGCCGTACTTGTCACGCACAAGCCGGCGGAGTCTGCCACTCCAGCGAACACCCGTGGAAGCCTGATTCTCGCTGCAATGGTGACGAGTCACGCCAGACTAAAGCTGTACGAGCTTCTATCGAAATTAGATAGTCGTGCAATGTATTCTGACACGGATTCGGTGATTTATACAACGTCTCCTCGCGACACCTACACACCATCACAAAATCCCTTCCTTGGAGGTCTCGTTGACGAAATTTCTTCAAAGTATGGCCCCGGTGTACACATCACGGACTACATCAGCGCCGGGGCCAAGAGTTATGCCCTTCGGTTGAGCAACGGCGATGAAATTCTTCGCGCCAAGGGCATATCTCTCACGAAGCAAAACAGGTGTAAATATAATTTTGAACTTCTAAAATCCATTGTCCTAGGGAATTCCCCAGTCAGCGAGACCTTCGATGTCCCTTTCAATGTGGTTCGTAATAAAGTGGATGGGTCACTTACGAACAGGCCCATGGTAAAAAGGTTTAAGGCTAACCTCGATAAGCGGTATCTCAGCCCGGGTTCGACTCTCACTGTACCTTATGGTTACAATGACCTGGGCCTGGATACCCTTATCCAACTCATGGATGAGTAATTGCACAGTTTTTATTTATTATTGTAAACTAATTTATTATTTATTATTGCATCTTCATTTATTATTTCAGTGTGCATAGTATTACAACTTTATTTCGTTGCTCACCAGTGTAAATATTATTTCGTTGCTCACCAGTGTAAATATTATTTCGTTGCTCACCAGTGTAAATATTATTTCATTACACGCTTTATTTATTTCACTGCACACTTTATTTATTTCAATGTTCCTAGTGAACCTTATTATTTCACTGCACACTTTATTTCAATGTTCCTAGGGGACCTTATTATTATTATTATTATTTCAGTATCTGTAGTGGATCTTGTATCCGTAGCAGACCTTTTTTTAAAACTTATTATTTCAATGTTCCTAAGGAACCTTATTATTTCAGTATCTGTAGTGGATCTTGTATCCGTAACAGACCTTTTTAAACTTATTATTTCAATGTTCCTAGTGAACCTTAGTATTTCACACGTAATGACCCAGCACTGAGGCGTCGTCAGCTTTTGAATTACTGTATTTAACTTATTGTATTTAATTTATTGTATTTAAAACTACAGCGGATCTGTCATTGTTTTACTGTCCAGCATTGGATATGTCATGTAAATTATTGTCTGTGAATTGTTTCAATAAAAAAGGTTTCAAAAAATCTGCCTCTTTATTACCCAGCTGAAACACACTACGGCCGGGGGGAAAGTTTTATCAATGTCGTGCTCCACAGTGCGAGCGCATGCTGACGGCAACCAATAAAAACCACCGGTGCATCCAAGCTTAGAGTGCTCCGAAGACGGACCAATGAGAAGCCTGGATGCATCTGTGCTTAGAGAACTACTCCAGCGAGACTGTGGAGCGCGGCAGACCGTGTTTGGGGGGACACTGCACGGATTTGTAAAACTAATTAACTGAATTGAGTATAAGAGTGAATGAAGCAAGAGACGCAAATATCAGTTTTGCTTTCTTTTATTGGATATTTTGTAATGCACATTTTAAATACATGGGTTTTTTAACACAAATCTTCAAGCGCACAGGGCTTGGATTTTACAGAAGGTTTCAATATGCTGACCACTCGGATAATTTTCTTTTCTTACGTCGGATGGGTACAGCAATGTCTTTTGGCGGGCGCTCTTCAGCTATAGTGCTTCTGGGGATGTTGACTTTTAGTTCATGTGGAGTGTCAAGCTGTTTTGAGAATAACAAATAATTTTTCAAAGCAGTCAGATACTTTTCGGATTTATCGTCAGCATCGTCAGACTCCAATATTTTCTTCATCTCTGAGTCCAAATCACATACTTTTTTTCTTATGTTTTTTCTCTGCACAGCTTTTACAGAAATCATTTTTTTTTAAATAGCGAAACCAACAGGGGGAGGGCAGCAGTCAGCAGGGGTATAATGAACCCTGAACCACGCTGCAGCAGATGCTTCTTGTGACGTAAAGATGCACGTTTGGACGCTAGACTCCTTATGACCATCTTGTGCTGACGTAAATTCTTTAATACTCTGTGGGAAACAGGTATATTTCCTTTTAAGAAATTCGAACACACTTCACATAGAGCATACATCTGGGGGTCGGAGATGTGCTTCAACAGAGCTGTACGCTGCTTTCCCCCTAGCTTTGGTAAGCACTGAAGGAACGGACCTTGAGATTTAACTTTCATTTGGAACGTAAAGTATTTCGGGTTCTTCTGATGGAAGAATCTTTGCACGGAGCCTTTCACTGTCCAACGTTCTGGGATGAAGGTCAACACACAAATAACCGCAGGTTACCTGTGTAGCCAGTCTATAGGCATCCGTCAGGAGTTTAGATTGATGGGGGTACACTTGTCTCGCCAGGTGGGTTATTGTGATGCATCCCGACAATTGCGAAATAAAAACATGTAGTGAGCATTGAGCGATATAGTCCTCGAATGTCTTCCCTTTAAAAACAGATTTTGTAAGATCAGGACAATCGTGATATTTTTATGATGACCCCCACGAATAAACAATTGTGATATGCGCTCACTGGCTACAGACTGTTCCATCAAGTCATCCAGTACCAGAAGTGTAGGTCTGTGAGGATCAAATTCCAAATCCGTAGGTAGTCCTTCATAAAATTCCACCGTTTTCTTGAAGGGTTCAAAGGCAGGCTGCCACTCACCGTAGCAGTAAACGACACGCTGGGGTGGGGGTTCGAATACTTGAGCTGCTTCTTTGATGAGTTTCAGAGTGAAAGTCGTCTTCCCACACTGTGAAGGTGCTGCAATTATAATATTTGAAGGAGTGCGGAGAGCCATCGCACCACCATGCAGTCGTTAAAGTCTACTCGACACGTGTAATCACGATGCAGTACTGTGGGAAGAGTCGAACCACACGATCTTTTAAACAGGAAATACAGACAGTGAGCACCGCATGTGTCTCCCAGGGGGTCCTGTAGAGGTATCGAGGGGTGTAAGACGTGACGTATGCCTAGTCGACTATAGTATTCTTGCATGGAGGCATCGGGACTCGTACCCAGGGGGTCAAAGTGATCTACTTGCACTCCTTTCTTGTAAACCGCTATCCAGTGGGTTCCAGGCAGGGAGGACGGATCGGTATTGTAGATAAACAAGGCTTCTGACTGATTGATTCTGTGAGGTAGTCTGTCACGGGGGAACACTCCTAGACTTGTGGGTAACATCGAAAGGATGGATTCTAACTGATAGGAATTCATGAGCTGTAGTCAAACAGGACTTTACGATCCAATGGGATTTCCAACAAATTCTGGTACTCGGCATACAGGATCACAGTGACCGATGCGGGTAGCGGCTTGGCAAACTTTAATTCGACTCTCACACTCCCACTCTTTATTAAAGAAAATACTTGATTGCATTCACGTTGCTCGGGGGTCAATTGGAATCCGAATAATGTAAAACCTTCTCCATAGGCTTTTCGCGATAAGTTAATACCGCTATCGGATTTCCAGGCGTCCACAGCTTCCAATAATCCTTGGTAACAGCGGAGATAGCGCCCATTCGCAAAGTCGGGGGTGTAGGACTGATGATCACTGTCTATGTGAAGACTGATGTAGTTTAGGTCGAAATGTTGGAAGTTGAAGGGATTTTTTTCATACGATCCATTCAGGCTGGTACTTTCCAGCATACCCAGTACAAGCCGTACAGGGAGCTGGCCGAGAAATAAATTGTCGCGGTTCACACTCGTCAGGCCTGAAGCGATGGAAAACATACGTAAATCCGTTCTTCGCAGAGGGTACTTGGCACTCTCCGAACCCAGCAGGCGAGCGTGTGCAAGGATGACACCCGAAGTGGGTTTGATTTTACGCACGAAAAATTCAGCTTCGTGTATCTGTACTTTGTAAGAGGGGTCTGCTTCACCTGTCATGAGGCAGAATTCGGGTTTGGATCTCAGCAAACGCAGTCTCAGGTCGACTTGATTGAGTAGGTAACGATCTTGATTAAACAGGTCAGCGTGGATCCACGAGATGAGTTCGATACCTGTTGGTTTGACGTACCCCTTGCGTTGATGCCACCCCTCATTCTCCCTGCTGGTCAGTTCCATTTTACCTGGGGTGTCGAGGTACCAGAGCGAGGTGCCTAGCTGACTTCGTGTGGCATCGGCCCCGTAATTCAATAGAGTCTCTAGATACGCCCTGTAGGGGTACAGGGTGTGAGAAGCACTCACGAGATGATCGTTGAGGAAGACGTCTACCTGGCTGAAGAGGGCGTGGAAGAAATGATTGCAGGGGGCAATCACTTCCGACGGTGCTGTACCATCAGATTTTACAATTTTCAAGACGAGACGTAGGTGACATCGAGATAGATCGATGTAATCGTCCGTCCCCTTCACGATGAATTCGAGTGGTGCATTACCTTCCAGGGAAGCCACAGGTAAATAATTGACATAACAGCCTCTTTCTAATTGTGAGACAGTGGGTGGAACCACAAACAGATCCAGTTCTGAATTGGCACAGTCGCCAGAATCAGCGTGAATTTTCTGAATGCTCATGATGAAAACACGTCCTGCACAGTACAGTGTCTCTTCACTTTATGAACCTTGGGATGCTGACGACGACGTTTTATTCCTTTCCCTCCCTGCAGCTTTGAACTGGCACGCTGTAAGAGGTCGGCACCCGCTTCACGGAGCCCGGCTTTGGCTGCAGATTTGAAGTTTTGCCCCTGGGACATCTCTGAAACGAACCGTAGCCCGCCCTTACGCAGGGTAGACAGCGCAGGTCGTACGAGAGGGCTGATGAAACGTCCAATCCTAGCAAAGATGCTTCCTAGCCCGTCGCCTCTCTGATAACGAGGACCACGGAACACACCCTTCCCTGTCTGGCTCTTGTAGTAGCTCACGTAGGCGTCTGCGGAAGGGGGAACGAATTTAACCCTCATGACAGAAATGTAACTTGACTAAAACTTTACCGAATTTAAAATGCAGCGGTTCTCCGGTGTCGGTACGAAGGAAGATTCTCACACTCTCGAAACTGTTCCTTGCAAGGGGGTAGTAATCAGGCTGTTGATATACAGCAACAATGGCTTCGTTATTACTGGTTCTGACGGCAGGATTCACGACACGCAACAGTTCACCGTGAGTATCGCCTAACAACTGAGGAGCAATCAGATCTGAATACAAATAAATACCATACATTCCTCTGTTCATATCGATGGGATAGTCACCCAGGACTTTATTCAGTGGTATATCTAATTTAGCAATTCCTAGCATGTCACCTAATCCGGGGTTCGATCGAGGAAATTTAATGTAATGCGACTTGTCTGTATCCATCAATACGGTGTGATCTGCCTGTTGCTTGAAACGGTAAGCTTTTCTCAGCCTGTAGGGTAACATCTGGTTCATTGCATCGAATAACGATTCGACAGTTTCATATCGTCCGTGGGGTACCTTTCGTTCTTGGAAACTACCTGGTGGGATCACGTAGAAATAACACTCGTCATCTATTTCGAAAGTTGGTGTATTGCAAAGTTTGCTGGCAAATCGTTGGTGGAAGGGTTTGTCAACTTCTCCCTCGCCGATACACAGAAGTTTACCGAAATTCATTTTAGGAAACATCAGTCCGTACCCCTCACTCGGTTTGAATACCCAGTAACCACCGTTATAGGAAACTATTATTTCTTTGGGGAGCTGTGTGGTGAGGTGAGACAACAGCTCCATTCGAGTTATTTTACCCGGTTTAAGTTTGATTTTCCTGTATTCTTCAGGGGTGGCAGGGGCGTAATATTCATATGTGTCGTTAGAACCATCCACATTGTACCAGCTCACCGGTAAGTGAACTTCTGCTAGTCCCACTTTCCATTTTCCTCTCAGTCTTAGGGGTTGTGCCAGACGGACTGTGAAATCGGTCTGCGAATTGTTCGGATAAATATTCTGACTAGCTGTGGAGGGAAGAGTCAGGTAGAAACTATCCATTTTTTAGGGATCCAGGAAGGTTTGGGATATCCGCGAAATTTGACCAGTGCCTTTTGACCTTTTCTCTCGATTATTTTCTCAACCGTGTAAAGTTCGGGTTCTGTCACTTTTTGAAGCTCCGATTTATAGAATGTGCCTTTCAACACTTCTCCCTCAGAATCCCTTACGATATACACAGGGGGCTGCCGTTGTAATACCTTGTCGACTATAAATATTTCTTCGGTCCACAAATGTGTACCTGCCTTCTTGAAGGGCGCTTTTACACTGGCTAGTCGAACTGTGTCACCTACTTTAAATGCTGGTTTTTCTTTTACTACACTCGGATTGCGATAGAGTCGAACCCACACGACGTCTTCGTTGCGTAAGGTCACGTCCTTGGGGGCCATATCGTGTGCACTATGAACGGCGGCATTGTATCCCCTTACAACACGCTGCAGCACGTCCAGGTAGCGGTAGGTATTGTTGCGTGTATAATATCTCCCTAGTCTCTCGCGTAGGGTACGATTCCATCTTTCCACCAAAGCTGCTTTTTTGTCGGAGTATGTAGCAAAGAACCGAATACCTTTCTTTTTCAGGAATTTCTGGAACACTCTGTTGGTAAATTCCGTACCCTGATCAGTATTTAAATTCATTGGGGATCGACCCTTGGAAAGTATTTTTTTGAAAGCTGAGACCATTTCTTTCCCCGTTTTAGCCTTCATGGCCAGCGCCCACCCGTATCTCGAGAACACATCGATGACTGTTAATATGTAGCGATACCCGTCATTGAAGCGTGTTAGATTTTTCACGACCATGAGATCGGCTTGCCATTGTTCGTCTAACCCTGTGACGTAAACTTTGTTACGAGGGAACTTTCTGCGAACAGGTTTATGTAACGTGTAGGCAGGCTGCTTTTCTAACCATTCTCGGACGAGTTTGAGTGGCAGTCCCGTATTCTGTGCCAACTTTTTTACACTACCGAATCCTCTTTCGGGGTCGAAATAATGGGACTCCAAAGTTTTGTTTTCTGCTGCACCCAGACGTCGTACCCCACCAGGTTTTGCCATTGATGTAGTGAAAGTGTAACACCTGTCACTGTAGGAACGTCACCTATAAACTGTCTGATATCCACTGTTAAGTTACACACACGAATTTTGTATTCTCCGTCTAAGGCTTTTGACTCCCCACACTGAATATTTTTACTAGGAGCTACAAGTTCTAATACAAGTAAGGCTATCGTTAACAATGTCACGATTACACTACCCACACTAGCTAATACCTTCTTTCTCCTATCCATACCAAGACTAAAATGACAAAGGATGAAAAGACAGACACATTATATAAGGTTATAATTATTTATTCAATTTATACATTTCATTTTTTGCCTCGTCGACAATAGCATTATATTTTAGATTGCAAACAAAACCAGAATCTACAAAATTCAATAGACCTCGCTTCCAGGCTGTATCCACAAATACCTGTGCTAGACCATTAATGTCCAAGTCACCAGACCACCCTACGATGGTCGGTATTTTTTCTTCGGGTTGCAGTCCATCTAACGGTATCACACGCATAAGTTCTTGCTGAAAAATATTCAGCAGCAGCGGGTAAACACAATCGGGACCGTCAAAAACAGGACTCAGTAGGAAAGGACGAATGGATTCAGAATGTTCCATAATGGCTGTACGGAGTTGGTGATCTTTGGGGGTCCCGCACACATTGTGCACAATGCGCATCACCTCGTCTAAGTGAATAGCCAGCGTGAACAACTGCGAAGCGTTCAATGTTATACAGCGTCTCACCACACGGAACTGTAGAGTTCTTTGGTCTGCTGATTCTTTGATGAAGTCGACACAGCGTTCACCACCTGCAGTGCGATACATGTAGGCACGTAAACTGTGCATCACGTACCATGTCTGTTGATCGGGGCCGATTTTCACTTTGTCCTCTATGTGGGGTACCGCGGCACACAAAGCCTCCCATTCAGGTATGGAGAGGCTAACTCCTGCTGGTGTAGGGTAGATGAGTTCACCATTTTCAAATTTCTTGTAGCGGCGTACGTGCACAGAAAACTTATTTTTGAACAGTGAGGGCACGACGTACACATCTTCACCGAGACACCACGCATCTGGATTGCTAGGCTGCATCGTGAACAATGCGGCACAGAGCACTCGCTCCCTATTTAACTAGAGAGCCGCACCACCTGAGACGACCAATCAGGAACAAGCTGATAAGCAGGTGTTTGTTGAGACATGCTCTCGACGATCGATCCATCCAAAGAAAGCAACTGTTTCTGCTAAAGAGCAGTGGACGTCCTCTCCGGTGTGATATCCGCATTCGAACTTGGAAACTTTGGGGAGATCACAATATTTGGGGCAGCCGTAAAGTTCGAGATTAACACTGGGAAGATTTAATTGTTCCAAGAGAATTCTTTCCACAGTACCTCCTTTGTAACCCACCACAGCAGCTTCTTCAGTACGTGCAAGTTTGTAAACATATTTCACGATGTTAGGGACGTGATCTAGCGACCACACCTTTTCTCGAGGTAGAGGATGAAAGGGTAGACCTATCACATATTTAGACACGTAGTGGCTGTCCTTCTGTCTTTTGCTGACAAAGGTTGGTGCTGTCGAAGATTGAAACGATAGACACCACATTTCCCATTCAGAGTTGCATATCCAAGTTCACGCACTAGGAAACGACCATTTACACGGAAACCGTCGAGGTCTAGAACCATACAGATGTTTTGCATAGTTGTACTAGTTCGAGTATCTGGAGATGAAAACACTTGACGTCTTCACACTGGCAGGGTCTACAGACGTCTCTGTCGTTTACGTCTCAGAGCCTGCACAACACTCGGCGGTAGTCCCGGTCAACCATTGGGGTAAAATAAAGAAAAATCGAAGAATTAGAATAAAAATAGGGGGCTTTTTGGGAATTAGTGTTCCTCACAGGCACCAGATGGCGCCAGGGGTTTTTTCATAAGGGGGAGGAATTTTTTTTATAAAGGGGGAAATCAAAAATCGAAGAATTAGAATAAAAATAGGGGTTTTTTGGGAAAATAGTACTTCTCACTGTCAACAGATGGCGCCACTGAGGGGAAAGGGGGTTTAATAAAGGGGGAGGAATTATTAATAAAGGGGCGTGGCCGGTTACGTAATGATTATGTAATGATTACGTCATGTTGCGTCATAAGGGGCGTGGTCGGTGACGTCATAAGGGGCGTGGTCGGTAACGTCATAGGGGGCGTGGTCGGTGACGTCATAGGGGGGAAAGCACTAGTGGGGAATCGGTGGGGTGTGACGATACTACTAATGAATAATCATTCATTCGAGAGACTTTGGATAATTCTTCGATCAGTTTTAACTAAATAGTACCATATACTCTGAACATTTATTGTGGAATCTCCCAATTGCGTTGATTCGTTCGAAAATACACAGTTGTTTGAAACGAATCTACAGTAACGTAGGATTATTACTTTAATAATAATGAACTGCATCAAGACGTGCTGTTGTATTCTTATTATTAGAGATTGTGGCATCATTTTATATTCGATCCTCCTACCATGGTATCTTTTCGTGCTTGTTTAATATCCATTGAACTACTGAAATCACGATGCATCGAGCGAAAGTGGGGAATCTTTATTATTAAGTTCTAAAATGAGACTAAGAAATTCATGATTCGGATTGTTTCAGTCATCGCATGCAATATAAATTCATCTTTCATTCAGTGTCTACTGCCAGTGTGTGTAATGATCTCCCATATAATTAAAGATATGTCAGGTAATAATAAAGGGTAATATCAGTACCGAGATGTAGAGATCTCTTCCAAAGCAGCTGTGCTATGGTAGATCACTCAAGTGAGATGTCAAAACCAATGGATGGGTCCATTTCTAGTCTAATGATCCCCCCCTTCCAGAAATATCTCTAATCGTATCAGGTTGCAGTACTAAGGGATGGAGATAAATTATGGTATCAAAGTATCTGGGAAAATTAAAAGAACACTGCCGATATATAGAGCCCTCCCACATGCCACCGTGTAGTGTAGTGATATAGCACGTACAAGACATATTAATAACAGAGTCCAATTAAAATGCTCGGAGTCCAATTTAAGTGTTATATAATCCCTGAACAAATAAAGGCATAAGTGCCGAGATAGAGATCCCTACCCAAACAACCTAGGTAGAGGCGATATATCAATACCAATCAAGAGGGTACAAATTTTGTTGCAAATGATTCCCGGGAAAATAATGGTACAGTCCCAAGATATCCAATATTTCATCTATATGTAATGGTATAGCACGGAAGAGAGATACAAAAATTTTGATGATTTAATTATCTTTAGATGTTTAATTATCGTGTTAAATTATTCCCATTAAAATTTAGAAACACACGGAGGAAATATATAGCCCTTTCCTTGACACCTGCGTAGTGTTATAACACGTATATCAGATATCTATAATAATGCATGAGGTTCAAATTCAATGTCGAAAAATCCCTATAAATTGAATTAATAGTGCCCAACTCTAGAGTCCTCCCCATGCAGCCTATATAAAGGTGTACCACAGATGGTAAGTTAACAAAACCAATGGATGGAGAACAATTTTAGTGTCAAACAATCACTCGAAAATAAAAGTCATTGTGCCGAGATAAAGAGCCCTTACATAGCAACCTGTATAATAGAAGAGAAGAAGCGCGAGATGTCAACACCAATGGATGGGGTCCAATTTCTGTGTCAAACAATCCTCAGAAAACTAAATGCACTCTGCCGAGATATCAACTTGCGAGATGCAACTTCTAAAGCACGAAGGTCAGATATCAATATCATTGCATGGGCTCCAATATCAGTGTCCAGCAATCCCAGTAAAAAGCCATACATCCAAGATAATATAATAAGCTCTTCCCAATTCAGCCTATGCAGTGATATAGCGTGCATATGAGGTTGTACCAGCATCGCACCTCAATTTATTGCGTCGTCAATTCATTATGCCCCCAATTCAAAGCGTCATTAATTCATCCTGACCTCAATTCATCGCGTCGTCAATTCGTCGTGACATCAATTCACTGCAGCGTCAGTTAATTGCAGTCAATTTACTGCAGCGAAGTCAATTCATCGCAGCTTCCATTCATCATGTCGTCAATTCATCGCGATATCAATTTATCGCAGGGTCAATTCATCGTGACGTTAATTTATCGCGACGTCAATTCATCCCAACGCCAATTCACTGTTGTTTCAATTCAGCGCAGAGTCAATGTATTGCACAGTCAATTCATTAGGGTATGAATTCAATCCGACATCAATTTATTTATCGCAGCGTCAATACACCGCGACGTCAATCATCTCAGTCTGAATTCTGTGTAGTGGTAGTGTAAATTCATCGCGATGTCAGTTTGTTACATCAGTTCATCGCAGGGATATACATAAGATTTTATCGTCTTTCTACATCTTTGCTTAAAGAATTTTGCAGAGACAAATATTTAATTTTGACTTTGAGAGCATCAAAAACATTCTTCTCAGGATTAATTAAAACTGAAATAACAAGTATTGTTTCAAAGCATTTGATAAAAGTTTACGCAATCTATTATTTGAATTTAGGCAATAATGAATTATTTTTTATGAAAGATAATTTATTATTCAATAATAGATAATTTATTATTCAATATTCTATCTCCCATTAACTCGTTAAATACTGAATTAACATTGTTGAAAATCGAGATTTAAAGAGATCTAATTATGATCTTTAATTTTTATTACCATACTTTTCTATTAAATGCGATATTTTAAAATAATTAATGCATATTTTAATTAATTAAATGCATATTTTAAAAGTTATAGAGCATCAAAGTTAGATTACCATTAAGATCATATAGAAATCCTCCATTTTGGTACGTTCTGGGTAAATTGTTCGAACGACGAGTTTTTCGAAAGTCAATTTTTCCAATAACAACATTTCGAATGACAATTTTCTGAAAACAACGGGTTTTTCGAAAAAATAATTCATATACATATTTCATAAGAGATATTCAATTTTTTTAATGTTTTAGATATAAATTAAAATTATTTCTTGGGTTGTGCTGGTATTGATGAAATATTACCATTCGAATTTTTAAAATTTCTCACTAGCTTAAATTGCGCCCTCTAACGGTGAAAAATTTCGGATAATAGCAAAATTTAAAACGAATATTGTAAACGATTTACCAATGCTAGAAATTTGAAATTTTGTTCCTGGAGTGTCCTTCTTAAGATGTCAAGGGTTTTAAACTGATAAGAATGATTTATCCCCCTTACACTAGGGGTGAGGGGAGGAAGCTACTGTTTTGGTTTGAGACATAAATTTTTGGACGATTTACCTAGAACCTAACAAAACGTGGAATTTCCTTCTTATCTCAATGGATCTCTTAACTTCGAAACTCTACAACTTTTAAAATGTGCAATGAATTAAAACATGTGGCTGAAGATAAATTAAAAATCACAATCGTGTTGATTTAAATCTCAATTTTCAACCGCATTCGTTCAGTATTTAAAGAGTTACAGAAGCTGAAATATTTAACAATAAATTAACTCTCATAAAAAACGTTCATAATTGCCTAATATTGAAAAAATCATTAAGCAGACTTCTAAAATGCATATTTTATGAAATGTTTTAAATCAACACTTGTTATTCAATTAATTTCTGAGATTTTTATCCGTATTTAATTTATAAGAGAATTTCTTATGACGCATGTTTTACCTCTGAAAGTCATAATTAAGTAATATTCTCCAGATAGTTCATTTGAGAACAGTTATGGGAAGTCAATAAAATCTTTTCTCTATCAGTGCGACGAATTCATGCTGGGGTAAACTGACGTCACGATGAAATGACATAGAATCACTGATGAGATATCAATATCACTGCACGGGGTCTAATATCAGTGTGAAACAATTACAGGAAAATTAAAGACTTACTGCCGAGATATAGGGTCCTCACAAGGAAACCTGCAAAGGTGTAGAACGGAAGTGATGTAACAAAACCAACGACTTGGTCCAGTTTTAGTGTCGAACGATAAAAGACACTTTGAGCAAAGATAATAATAAAAAATAATTAACCTTTTCTATTTAATGCTTAAACCTTTTATTCTTTTTATTAATAAGAACATTACATATTTTAATATTTGAAGAGTACTTACATGAAGCATTTATATTTTGTTTAATTATTTTTTAAAATAAAAGAAACTTAATTTTGTTAAGAACCCAAAAAATGTGGAATAAATCTGCTGTTCCTTAATCTTTTAAGTTTCTGTTTTTGTTCAGATATCTTCACTGCCCTCAAGATCCGGACAGAAGGAAGGGAAGAAGGCGAAAATGAGTGAAAACAAAGGTACTTCTTAAAATACTTTAATATTCCGTCCAAAGTTCAAACTTCCCCCCCCCCCCTGAATGTAGTATTGAAATATCGTTCGCTATGTATCTATCTGTATATGTGTACGTATATATATATATGTACATTTTGTCAATTGATTACTCATATGAAACTCTTTCTTACCAGATACAAAGTTGCACTCATACGAACCTCCAAAGAGGTTGATGCAAATGAAGGATGACGGATGTTCTCCCTAATCAAGGTAGGCCGCTCTCATTTGATATCTTAATTGCTTCGTTAAGATTATGATTTTTGATTACTGTTTGAGCATTTTTCATTTTCTTTCGAAAATGAAAAATGTCCGTTTCTCTGGAGCTAATTATCATTCCTTGTTTGTCGCATTCTAGGAACACAGAACAGGAATCAGGTTTCGGGCCACATCTGTAAAAACTGGCTAAATGGTTTCTTAGAGTAAATAAATTTAGTGTTTTATTTTGTGTCTTAATTTTGCTAATGTTTGTTAATTTTGTTAATTTTGTTTAATGTTTTATTTTTTAATTTTTTACTTCGTCTCGGTGAGAAAAAAAATCATTCACAGTACATCTAGTTGGAAACCAGGTCTAGTGCCCCACTCGCTTCCCTACTTCTGGTATTGGAAGTTAGGTTTGGTGAAAGATGAGGCCAGTTAAGAGGATAGCTTTGATCGATCCAGCGACTTCAGGAGATATATTTCTTAGGTAGCCTTCAGCCGTTCGCTGCTCAGCAGACCCATTGTGAAGTCATTAGGAATCGGTGAGTCTGATTGTGATCTAGGTCCAACATTGAAGCCAATAATGCACATATCCTCATTACAAACAATTAGTAATCACATTGTTTAGAATATCTCTGAAATGCTCAGCCCAAATAAATATGGCAGAGAATAACATTACCACTTCGAATAACTTTACCACTTCGAATAACCTTACCACGTTTATCCCTCAATCCCGTATGCCAGCCAGTTTCTACAAGCACAAAAGAATAACTATTTTGTATAACTTTCTGATATTGTGCTGTCTAGCTGTTGCCTCTGCTTTGTCAGCCGAGCTATCAAACCAAAGAGTCTTCTTTAAACTGATCTTTACGCGTTTATTGCGAAAAAAATTACCCCTCAGGCAGCAGTAGCCACAGAAGTCTGACAGGAGCCTGTCAGTTTAGTATGCCATAAAGAAAAATCTGTGAGAAAGGCGAGATCTCAGCAGAAAGAAAACATAAATATGCCTTACCCAGGGATCGAACCCAGGTCTCTTTGATCAGTAGCCAAGCGCACTAACTCTATGACACATGATTTCTTGGTCACTTGGTTTCAACAAAAGCTTGTTTAAAATGGTCCCATTTATTCCGTATTATAGTAAGCTTTATCTGGGACTTTCAGAGCTTTACTGTTAAGACAATTCTCTTAAACTTAGCACATTTTTTCAGTCTCAGTTATAAGACATTTTTGGCCAGGTAATAGTCAGCTCTACTATTTCAATCTTCTTGCAATTTGGAATCTCCTTTAGAATTGGAAACGTTTTATACAACCTGATTAACAGAATTATTGCGTACTGAATCCATAAAGGGGTGGTCTTTAATTCATAGTTATTTACGTATTTCATGTCGAATTTGCAGTTTTAATCAAATATTGAATGAGATCGTCCTACTCAACACCTACAAATTCACACATTTCTGTTACAACTATTATACAAGTATAGAAATGTTAATGCAATTAAAATTGCAATTACCAAAATATCTAAAATAATTGAAATTGTTCCATTTGATAATAATAAATTTCAAATGCGCAAACGTGTTTCCATTTTAAAAATTTAAGCGGTTAACGGTTTACAAATTGCATGCAAAGTTTATTCCCCTGTTGTTTGAATTGCTTTAAAGGTAGGTTTAATTGCTTCTGTCTCTGAGAACAATCACCTTTGCTAAAATGCTGCGATGTCACATCACGTGACACTTCCAGCGTAAGTGTTTATGAAATCGCCTCCGTTTTGTTGCCAGATTCGTTAAACAGCGGTGCACGAATTGTGTCCAGAGGCCAGTCCCGGTCCTTTAACTGTTCCATCAGGAAAGCGTGAAAAATATAATAATTTTTTCCCATCTGCCACTGATAGAGTAAATGATGTTTTAACACGACGAAAGGCGTAAATTTGACTAGCGTCATACAACTAACTACAAGGTCATTGTAGCCGATTTTCTAGCATCTCATATCTGGTATTTAGTCTCATTCTTCCCGTAGTGGTTCGCCAAATCTACTTCCGTGTTGAGGTCATGGGCGCAGAGTACGGAGGGGCTGGGGGATTTCGGGTAGCCCCTGAAAAATTTATATTATATATCTAACAGACAAAATAAATATGTCTGGTATCCTCTTATTGTATGTGAGTACCCCCTGAGGATTTAGAGAACAGGTGCCAGTGTTGACGTTATAATAAACTTCATATTAACATTTATTTCTGCTTTCTATTTCATATATACATATGAGAAGTAAAATGTTATAAACATTTTTTTCTTTAAATTACATCCCTCTTCCACAACAATTGGGTCACAGGAAACAATATATATTTCTATTCTGCCCGATGGCAACAAAGTTTGCGCACACTAGCGAGAAACGTTATTTTATTAATATTTCGCAAGACATAATATTAGAAGAAATAATTTAATTTCAGTGGAGAAATGCAAATATAATTTGCCATACAAGACAATTGTTCTTTTATTATTGGAATATACGATTAAGAATAAAAGTAAAGTTTTTTAACTTGATTTTTGTAGCTAATTTAAATTTTTTGAGTAATGGTTTCATTTCCCTCCCCTCTAACGCTACGACACTGATATTTATCTCGTTGCGGGCAAAATTAAACGAATATAAAGCAAAGGTTCTCTTTATGTTTCGTGAATGCATCAAACGGACTAATTCAATAACTGATGATATTTTAAACTATAGTTTTTATCACTACCTCTCTCATCATTACTTCTTTAGAGAAGGTTTATTTTTCTATGACCGTCCTTTCTGCATTAACTTCGTTGACAAGTATCATTTAAAAAATATTCAATAATTAATAGATAATCAGCTCTATCAACTATTTAAATTGCTTTTCGCATTTATTAATAAGAACTTTTCATATTGTTAATTTTTGAAGAGTAAAATTACGTACATGATGCATATATTTATTTAATTTTTGTTAAAAAAAGCAACCTAATATTTTTAAAGTTCAGAAAAAAACTGAGTGCATCTTTTATTCTTCAATCTATTAAGTTTCTCTTTTCGTTCAGATATCATCACCCATCTCGCGACCTGATCAGATGTACCCCGTGAAGGGATAAAGGTGAAAATCAGTCGCAACAAAGCTATTTCTTTAAATATTTTTAAATTCAGTCTGAAATTCCAATATTGTTCGCTGAACCCTAGATTTGAAATACAGTTCTTTATATGTGTGTCTATATACATATATATGTGTGAATATAAATGTGCATCTTCTCAATTAATTACACATATGAACTTTTACCAGATATAAAGTTGCACTCATACGACCTCCAAAGAGGTTGATGTCTTCAAATCAAGCAGAAGCTGCAGTCTACGAGAAAGAGGATATCATCGACTAAGAGAATACCACAATACCACCATGGGGATGCTCAGCAAGTTTCCCCTAAGAAAGGTAGGTCATTCTCATTGAATATTTGAATTTCTTTGGTAAGAAGTGTAATTTTTGATTATTATTTTTGTATTTTTCATTTTATATTGAAACTGCTGTTTCATATCTATCGTTCTGAAGCAAATTAGCCTTGCTGATTTGTCGTCTTCTGGAAACGCAAAACAGAATCAGAATTCGTGATACATCTTTGAAAATTAGTAAATAAGTTTCATGTAGTAATATACATTCATGGTTACCTCTGAGAGGTACTTTTTGCACACAATGGGCTAAATGGCCAGGTCACAAGGGCTTCTAGATAATCAGAGAATCTAGATAATCTCCCTAACCCATCGGAGAGATGTTAGGTTGTCCAGTGAGTCCTCTTCACACTGGATAACCAATAGCGCACTATTAAATTAGTGTGGAATGCTCATTTTCGGACCATTCATTGTAGTGACTCAGCAGACCTTCCTGATCACCAGGATACCACCACTAGTGGTGAAAGCTCTAATGGAAAGTCGCTTGCCGAGAAGCGAAGGTGCTTATGGAGGTTTTTGACTATTGTAGCAAAGATTTTTTTTCCCCTTTTTTAAAAATAGATCTGTCTCAAGATGCCACAAAATATTTCCATTAAATTAACTCGGCAGCTAATTCTGATTAACACTTTAATGGACATTTTGTGGTATCTGAAACCCTCTTTTTCCTTCCACACTAGCTGCCTAGGTGTGGAGGGGTTTTCTCCAGGTTAGAGCAAAACACTCTGAGATGGATGGTGCCTTGACGTGACGTCAGAGCTTTTCACTAAACCATCTGGCAAATATCGTCCCAATGTTACAGTGAGTGCTGTGATCATAAAGAACTTTATTATGAATTAACATATAATCGAAGTGTAACACGGACCGGCAATAAGCCTTCCAGATATTCTAGTACGGCAAAAACAAAAAGGATATAGGTGATGATCCCAGAATTCCAAAAGCAAAAGTGTGTATATTTGAATTACGTTACGCATTTAATAAAGAACTGTGTCAACGTTACACCCGAAATCCGTGTGCTATTTTATTTCCACCTAACTGAGTTGCGATGGAGAAACCAGTATGCCGTGAATCCTATATCAATACTGATAATAAAATTATATTTGCCTCACCAGACTCGGATTTAGAAAATAAAATAAAGTGGGGAGGGAGAAAAATTAACTTTATCGAGCAGATAAAAAGTGGGACAAGAAGCTGCAATTGCCTTGTAGTATAACATCTCCCCCTAAGTGTTAGATGTCTTTAATTTAAATTTCATGAATATGAAATAGCAGATTAAATATCTTGAAAAATCTATAATATATGTATGACTTTAAGAATGTTTTTACTCCATTACACTAATAAGCATTCTCAAACGAGAAGACCGACGCTCACACACTCAGTCCAAATATGTGCGGCCCTATACTAGGCTAATTTAAAATTCAAGAATACCAAAACCTAAAAATTTGAATTCAGCAGAAATTATCTCAACTTTCTCATTATATAGAGTGTACAGAAAATAATGTCACAAAATTAAACAGTAATACTCATGATATAATGAACGTAAATACTGATGCTGTTACAAAGTCACAAAAGATGGTAGCTTTTTGTGCAACCACTATTTAAATTCTGAACTACCACTGCATAAACTTATTAGCATTGCAACAGACGGAGCAAGCTATGGTAGGTCAAAATACTGATCTAGATGGGCAATTGACACATGATCTCAACTATCCTGAATGTCTCTTTATTCATTGTATCATTCATCTTGAGTATTTAGTAAGCAAACACTTTAATTTCAACAATGTCATAAATTGCGTTTTAGAAATGGTGAATTTCATTCGAACAAGTGCAAAAACACACCTGTGAATTTAGAAAGTTTATCGAGGAGCTGGAGCTTGAAGATAAGCCGTTTCATTCTACTGTATTGTAAGATGGCTATAAACTACCAATATTTTGAAAATGTTTGTTGCTTTCTTTGAACCAATCATTACTTTCGTGAAAGAAAAGAAAAAGAACTACCCACAACTAGAAGATCACGAATGGGTACAGGATCTGATGTTCTTTACAGATGTAATGCAACACCTCCAGTATTTAAATCTGGCACTTCAAGGAAGGAACAAAGTTATTACAGAACTTACCCAATCAGTTTTCAGAATAAAATAAAGCTTTTTCAAAGAGATCTGGCAACAAAGAAATCTGGCCACTTTTCCCAATCTTTAAGAATAATTGCGTTTCTGATGTTGAAATTAAAGACAGTAAATTGAAACAAAACGAAGGAAACTTAGAAACACTTTATAATAATTTTGAGAACAAGTTTAAGAAACTAAAAAAACTAAAGCCATGCTTTGAATTTCTTATGAATCCTTTTATGATTGATGTCATCAACGATGGATGTCCTGTTATTTGCACCTTTTGCCTCGGATGTTGCTTCAATAGAAACAGAGGTTATTGAACTGCAGGAAGATGTGGGTTTGAAGGCAGTGCATAAAAGCTAATCTCTAACTGACTTTTGGAAACAAACCCCAGAAGTAAAGTATCCCAATCTTCAGAAAACTGGCTTCAGACTACACTCTGTTTTTGGGACAACTTACTCCTGTGAATCTCCCTTCTCTGTAATGAAATTTATCAAGTCAAAACATCGTGCTATCTTCACTAACAGCCATATCACTGAGCTTCTTAGAACAGCTTTGGCATTCTACCAGCTAGAGTTTAAACTATTAACTGCAAAAATGAAGACTCAATCAGTCTTCAATGAGCAGAGATCAAATATATTCTGTTCTGGTGAGTAGGACTACTATATAGCTGTATTTTTTATTATTTATAAATACAATTTTAAAATAGTATTTTATGTGGTTCTTGAACATTCAAAAATGCATGAAAAATATTTTATATGGCTCTTGTTATCGAAGAATTTGCCCACTCCTGATATATGCTATCTACACTTTTTCGTAACTTGTAGACAACTAGGGGATTGAAGTATTTAGCATAGCTGCTCATCGTTCGTCTTGTGATCTCCTGCACATACCATGTGTTTGCCATGGAAAATGATTATGGCAGGGATATATGGAAACAAAATCATTTGCATATATAAGTACTGTGACGATTTGCATGCGAATCCGGTCACTCCTGCTGGATGAGATAATTCCACTTTCAAGCAGTACACTTAGTTTGAAAATTATTCAAACAGATGTTTCAAAAGTGGTTGAAAGTAAATAAAGTGCATTTTTTTCTCTATTCATTGATTCATTTTCATTAAAGATTATATTCTTTTGTATAATACATATAAACAAAATTGTTCTTATGTGGAATTTTTTGTTTTATTTTCTTACAAACACACCTGTCATTCATCGAAATGGAAAAATCGTTGCACTTGCAGGTGTAGAATAAAATCTTAAATTTATTTGTTTCCCTTCAATAATAAATTTATTTGTAGAAATTGTAGAGCTTTTTGTAATTGAAAAAGACGTTTAGCCATCTAAATCGTAATTAGCAAATTAAAACTTACATTTCCATAAGTTTCTGTTCCCCATATTTCTTCAGTGCTTTTGTGACACGGTTTGCTGCAATGGGCTCTGTGCAAAAGAAAGTAAGCAAAAAAAATCAATTGCATACATATGAAGGTATACAAAGTCACATTTAAAAGTTGTCCATTCTACTTTTGAACAATTTAATGCATGAAATTCGTAATTCTATACTAATTGTATATAAATAAAACAACTAATTCAGATATAATTAATATTTTACAAGTATTTAACTCTTATGCATAATTTAAAGACAGATCAATTACATAAAATTTGCAATGGAACAGTTGTAATATATATGCTAAAAGAACAATAAACAATTATTATATTTTTTTAAGAAAACTGTTCAATAAGTAATAATCGCAGACGTATTGCACTAGTATTATTATATGTACATACGTGCTCATAACAACATAAACTGGACATATGCTAGTGAAATTCATAATTTCCCCAAGGTTAATTACGGCTGATTCATATGAATTTTGCTTGTCAATGAGGCAAGAGTGTTCTTTCTTCTGGTTTATCTCCATTTGGGATGTGAAAATTTATTATGGCAGCTATCGAAATAAAATAGTGTGACGTTGGAGTTTTTATCGCAATAATATTCATATCTTCGCTATGTACTTCCAAGTGGTTAAATATTTTTTGAGACGCTACGGAAATTACTAATCTCTTATGCCATTCTTAGGAATCCATATCGTTTAATGAATATGAGGAGGATTTTCTGTAAACAAACTTACTTTAATCTAATTTTTAACTTTTCATTCTATTTTGTCCTTTTCTTTCAGTTCCGGTCTAACACGTGGCTCAGAATCTAATGCGTGGCTCAAACCTAACACGTAGCTCAAAAAATATTGGTATAAAAATAATATGCCAATTCTTGTACACATTAAGATCACCAGGCTCATAAAACAAATGATCAATATACTGAATCTGGCTCATTTCTACCAATTTTTGGACCAAATATTTTTAGGTACATAACTAAAGGATTTTTGACAATACATTAAAAATAAATAAATATCCCTGAAGCATCAGTTTAGGGCGTTAAAAATATATATTTTTTAATCAACTTGATTCCTTAAAAGTGTAGTTTTTTTCTTTCAGTTCATTACTCATTAGAAATGCATGCTTTCGTTTTTAAGTAAAGAATTTTTCCTGCTTCTCTTTAAGAATATATTTTTTCCCTATCGGTTCTTCACTTAAGTTTGGGTTAACCTGTTTCAGCCATTACAATTCTTCATCTTCTATTTTTTTCATCAAGTGGAATCTAGTAATTGTTTATAGATTTTAAGAAATAATGAGAAATATCCTTACATCCTTACATCTCAGGAGAAAATATTCCATGTCATTAAATGAATGGAAAGCGACATTCAAACCTCCATAATTTCGTAAATATGTTTTTCTACGCAAACACGTTACTAGACATAAATTGAAGCTCTCACTCAAATCTCTCTAACTCTCAATTTTCAACAATATTCGCTTAATATTTAAAGAGTTATTGACGCTGTTTATTATAATGCTATATTTAACACTCTTTGTAACACTCTTACTATACCAATTTTCTCCCACAAATTGATGAAAACTGAAAAAAAAATCGTTATACCACTTCAAATATTACATTTATGTTAGTGAAAGTTTTATTATAATAGTTGTGTATTATATTTTGAAGGAAATTTTCATGAGTAGCAAATGTTAAGTTAAATGTCTCAGTTTCCTAATTCTTCAAGTTTTAAACGAATATTATGAAAACTAATATTTAGAGAGATTTAAATAAGAGCTTCAATTTATCCCCAACAACATGCGTTCATAAAAAAAAGTTTTTTGAAAGTTAGAAAGCTTTGAATTTGGTTATCCATTCGTATAACATGGAAGTGTCCAATTGCATTTTACAATATAGTGTATTTTTCAAATCCTTTTTTTTTTACGTTTTAGTTGAAGAGCCATTTAAAAAAACTAAAATCCAATATGTAATAAACAACCTATGTATAATCAGCTCTGAAAACCTAAAGTGAAATATAAACAAAATAATTTTACTAAAATTATTATAATTATTTAATGAGAATTCTCATCGCCGAAGCTGGACGTGTTTTTCCCCTATTCATTCTCTTTCTCTTTTACAAATTTATTTGCTGGGCAGTCGCTCTCGGGCAGCACAAAAAAGGGGTAGTTGGCCGCAGTTTGCCCATGCCTGGACTAGGTAATGTCATGATCTAAGATGGCTGTTAGATTCAGATGTGAAAAATTTACTAAACAGCAAAATGTTTGAAAGGAAAGCATTATCTCAGTAATTTCTTGCAACAAAAAAGACAAAGTAAAAATGTAAAGTTATTTTTTCTACTGGAATGTTCATCGATGCTTTAAAAATTGCTAAAGTGAAGCCAATTTTCAAAGAGAAAAGTTAAAAATATAGATTTTAATAATTATAGACCAATTTTAATATTTCCTATCTTTTCGAAAATAATCGAAAAACTAATGAAACAGAGAGTAATTAAATTTTTATCGAAATATAATTTCTTATCAAATAAATGTTCAGATTTAGGGAAAAATTGGGTACAGAACAAGGGTTACAACTTAGTGGCAACATCTATAATAATGTAAATGAATATAGAAAAACCTTATCTTTTTCATTGATATACGAAAAAGCTTTCGACAAAATAAATGATGAAATTTTAATGCAGAAATTAAGTATAATGGGAATAAGGGGATAGCATATAGTTGGTTCAAAACATATTTACTAAACAGAAAACAATACGTGGCCATAAATAAACTAGAAAGTAATATGCTTGTTTTGAAAGGTGGTGTACCATAAGGTTCTATTCTTGGCCAGTATTGTTTTCAATATACATTAATGATTTTTGCAATTTAAATTTATTCGGGAAAATTACAGCTTATGCGGATGACACAGCAATAGTGTACTCAACTGAAACCAATAATGATTTATTATTTAAGATTAACAATGACTTAAAAAGCGTAAGAAAGTGGTTTAGTAGCAATAAACTGGAAATAAATTTGGATAAAACTAATTTTATCTATTTCGGCTTAATTAATATAAGCAACGAGATTGTTATAAAATATCACAATTCTGGTTGTAATTTGGTAAATGGAAGTGTATGTAAAACTATTGAACAGGTTGAATGTGTTAAATATCTAAGTATTTGCGTTGAACAAAATCTAAAATGGAAGAAACGTGTAGATACAGTGCCTAAAAAAATTAAGATTTATCTTGTACAAATTTTATTATCTTAAATCATGTTCTCATAATAAGTTTTTAATTTTAGTTTGTTTTGCTTGGGTTCATTCAATTATAAACTATGGAATCGCTTGTTGGTGGGGGGCGGCGGTTACATATGAAACCTACTACCTCTAATGATTTTGTAAAACTAGTATCAAATAGCAATGTAATTAATTGTTACATAATTGATAATATATTACCTTTGAGAAAGTTATATTTATATATATGTCTGTTATTTCTACATAACAACAACAATCGGATTGAAAAATATCTCATCCCATACCAAGCCAGATATTCAGCAAACAGGTTTCATGTTGTAAATTCAAAGGAAGAAATTATACATAAGCATTTTAATTTCATTGCACCAAAACTATATAATTTTTTACCAAATAGTATAAAAGAGGTAAAAAAATGAATATAATTTTTTTTAAAAATTATTTGGCAAATACACAGATGATATTGAAGGTGCTTTTAATGTAATTTCATAGATTTTTTTTCCATTGTCTGAGATTTTCGTTTACAATAGAATTTTGTTTTTGTAATCTGTAAGAGTTGTATCATAACTTCTAGATTACATAGAAATACTTCTCAGTTGTATATTTCTGTCAGATTTTAATTTGTTTTTATTTTTTATTCGTTTTATTTTGTGTAATATTTATTTCTTTTGCAGTTTCAGTTCAAATCTGATGGTACATTTTATGTTTTAATGTTTCTGTTAATGAATGAGAGATATGGAAATGAAAATAAAGTTATTATTATTATAGCAAAATTCTGAAAACCCTTATTTACTTCATTTAACACAATACATGTGACAATAGCAAAAATTCTGAAAGAGATAAACCAAGAAGAGCAAAGAATTTTGGAACTCACGGTCCAATAAGTTAATAAAGGATAGTGTGCTAATTTTAGAGATATTGCAAATTTTATATTTTTGCTCTATTACAGTTTGATACATTCTTGAATTTGTTAAATATTGAGGTATTAGTGAATAATATTGTTTCACATAAAAGAAAGTGCTGCCACCACAGTTGCTTTCTTTCAATCATCTATTTTTAATGCTTTCTATGATGTAGGGCGTAGCCTTCTGGCGCGAGAATCAAATACCTGAGGCTGCGTTCATATTTCATATTAATTTCTTCTGCCATGTGCCATTGAATGTTATTTATTGAAGAGTCCTCGTATATTTAAGTGGCATAATATTAAATGTAGAAAACAAATTAAGAAATGTACGATGAACTCAATAAAAATTTATGTATTATGCTTTTACAGTCAGAGAGTAACATATACAATATAAGTAAATATGTAAGTGAACATATACAAAAACAGCAATGGTCAATATAGTTGTGGATATAAATTTGAAAATATTAAACAATAAGAAATAAAACAATATTTGGACATAATACAGCTGAATGATTTAAAAAGTTATGAAATTGAATGAACATGTTAATATATGCTATTAGAGATAGATTACATGCAAGAAATCAATTGATTTCTTATAGATACTTCTAAATGCACGTATAGATCACGTGTTTATAATATGAGCATTTAGAAATATTACTATTATAAACGTTGTCTTCTCTAAATCTGACCTATGACCCACCCAAATACCCATATATGTATAGACAAATAGGCAGACAAACAACACGATTCTGAAGCACCCGTGTGGGGCGGGGGTGGCTCAGTCGTTAACGCGCCAGGCTCGTAATCTGTAGTTCCCAGTTTCGAGTCCAAGCTGGGTCAGCGTTGAGATTTATCTCCGCAAAATTACCCGCCCTGCCCACGGTCAGTAAGGGACACCGATGGGCTTGGAAAGGCCGCCGTCAGTCGGATGGGACGTTAAGACGTGGCCCTGTGTGCGGTAGAGCCATACCCTGTGCACGTTAAAGAACATGCTGGATGGCCTTGACGGGAGGCTACCATCTGTCTCCCAACAGCTGTTTCAGTGGGTCCCCTCCCCCAACCTTCTCTGAGCCTTCGGGGTCCATGTGACCTGGCCATTTAGCCCATGGTGTGCAAAAAAGTGCCGCCAGAGGTTAAACAACCCAACCTGAAGCACCCGTGAACTATGGAAGTCCAACCGGAATTTAGAATTTAATCATCCAAATATGTCAAGTTTGAGTAACAACGACGGATTTGCCCAATGCAGGAAAATTAAGTGGAATAAGGTAGTATTTTTCATTGTTGGGGCTGGGGTGGCTCAGTCGGTAGCGCGCCAGGCTCGTAATCTCCAGTTCCCAGGTTCAAGTTCTACCAGGGCCATCGTTGTGATATATCTCCGCAACCTACTGACCGAGGTTAGGCAGGGATTGCGGAGATATATCTACGTAATCCTTGCTCTACCTCGGTGAGTAGGGGACACGATGGGCTTGAAAAGGCCACTGTCCTTCAGATGGGACGTTGAGCAGTGGCCCGTGTGCTGGAGAACCATACCCTGTGAACGTTAAAGAACACGCTGGATGACCTTGACGGGAGGTTACCATCTGTCTCCCAACAGCTGTCTACTCGGTCTCCTTCCCCCAACCTTCTCTGAGACCTCGTGGTTCTCGTGACCTGGCTATTTAATTCATTGTGTGCAGAAATGTGCCTCTCAGAGGTAAACCAACCTAACATTGTCCATACTATTACATTCGAGATCTACTGGTTTTCCTTAAACTTCCAGGCACGCTGTTCATAACTTTAATCTGTGGTTTATGCGTAAGACCGATACACGAATCCAGTGAATTCTTCTCGTATACAAAATACTACATAACAGTGGTTGAAGAGTACTTTATCTAGAATCATTCATTATTATATGCAGCGAAATTATCTGGAATATTTCCACAACATCGTGACCAAAGCAAAAAAACTAACTCTTACAGTACTTTAAAAGCTAAATACAAAGCGAAGTATGAAATTATTTTGAACCTTCTAAAAACAGTGACGGGTCAGAATCGATTTCTGCTTAGTTAGATTGCAGAATTCAGCAGGCCCTAACCCATCAATATTGAAACTGAGTCTGTATCTCAGTTTAAAGAGAAGTTTCAGACTGCAAAATCCAAAATGTTCGAAGTCGCAAAAAGCAAATACTTTTTTGATATGATCAATATGTAGTACTCATTGAATGGAATCCTATGACATTAGTTTCAAGTTGTTATTTAGTTTGTTTTACCTCTGAGCGGCACTTTTTTGCACATCATGGGCTAAATGGCCAGGTCACATGGACCCCGAAGGCTCAGAGAAGGTTGGGGGAGGGGACCCACTGGAACAGCTGTTGGGAAACAGATGGTAGCCTCCAGTCAAGGCCATCCAGCGTGTTCTTTAACGTGCACAGGGTATGGCTCTCCCGCAGCGGGAGCCACGTCTTAACGTCCCATACGACTGACGGCGGCCTTTCCAAGCCCATCGGTGTACCCTACTGACCGTGGGCAGGATGGGGAATTTTGCGGAGATAAATCTCAACGCTGAAACAGATGGGACTGGAATCTGGGAACTATAAATTACGAGCCTGGCGCGCTACCGACTGAGTAACTAACCGACTTAGCAAATTTGACATTAGATGTATTATTAAGTTACAAAGTTAAAAGAGTTCAATCCACTTTCTAGTTTAAGTGACGGTTCCGAAACCCTTGAAGTAAATTAGTGAAATAAGTCATTCAGTGAATCAAAGCATATAGGTCATCATCTGGTGAATCAAAGCATAGGTTTATATGTCACACAGTTGGAAAGTTGGTTACCTACTCGGTGATATAGCGGTTAAGATGCTCGGCATGATTATGGGAGACCTGCGTTCGAATCCCAGTCAGGACAATCAAATTTTTTCATAGTGGAATAAATGCCAACGAATTTTCAAGAGAATGAATAAAATAAATTTCAAAATTTGTGGTGTTGATCAGCTTGTCGTTATTAAACAATAGTTATTTGCACAAATATTGCCTTCAACACTAACAATTGTTTTATGTTTAAAGCAGGGTTCTCAAATTCAAATCATATAAAGAGCCAAATGTGTTAACAATGTAATCAGAGAGTGTTCAATTCAGTTACATCTGAATATAAGATGGGGAGCATTTTATGATATATTAACCAATAATAAGAAAATGATGATTTGTTTTATTATTTACACGTTACATGCTTTTAATAATATAACATAAATTTCATTTACATTGGCTTCACCTTCGATTGAAGGACACGAAATGTTTCATACTCGCATCGGGTATTATAGAACGTATTGCCTGCGGGTCGCACAAAATGGATTCGAGGGCCACTCGCGGCCGTATCTTTCAGACCCTTAGTTTAGAGCAGTGCTGTCCAACTTCTCTAAGACCGCGGGCCATTTTTCGTTTAGCCAATATTTCGCGGGCCAAAAAAAGAATAGGACAGGATAGGTAATTGAAAAGTCAGTTCATGTCACCTCAAAAAATAATTTTATTTATACAAAAAAATAATAAGTAATAATAAACCAATATAAATTTTCTAAACCTTATCAAATATATAATAAATTTAATGGGAGCATTGTGGCCGTAGTTGTTGGGCAATAAGAATAGAATGAGTAAGTTGAAATAATGCAATAATAATTGCAAATAGAATGAGTAAGTTAAAATAATGCAAAAATAATTGCAAATAGAATGAGTAAGTTGAAGATTGCATATTCCCCTTTTCTAGGGACAAAAAATTATATGGTGGATGAAAGATATTTATTTAAAATTTCAAGTAAAAATGTGAATTTGTTCGCGGGCCACAAAAATCCTCGTGCGGGCCGTATGCCGCTAGTTGTACAGCGCTGGTTTATAGCAATAATAATATTGTTACGACAGATGAACGAGCTGCAGTGAGTTTATGAAAAACGTGACATGAACACTCGCCTTATGCTTCTGCGTGAGATTTATGTAACAAATGAACTGGAACATAGAACCGATCAGAAATTCAAGAAAAAATAGAATTGTAATGTGGGAGTTGTGGATATGTGAAAGAGGACGCAGTTAGTCTCAATTAATATGCGATAAGTTAAAATAAAGAAGAAATATTTTTATATGGTGAATGCGCGGGAGATTGATTAGTTTTATTAGTATAAAATCTAATATGTTAACACAGGTAACTAGAATGATTTGTGCCTGAAGTGAGGGATATAAAAAAGGACATTGACTTTAAAAATTAAGAGGTAAACGATGATGAATTGAGTAGACTGAAATAGTTTTGACTGTTCTGTAGGAAATGTTTATTACTTTATGTACGATAGTATTTAGTTTGTTTATAAGTAATTTCATCCATGCTTCTGTAATAAATTGCATTGTTTTGTAATTTTTATTTTAAAATATACTTACTTTTACCCACGCTCAGTACACATCCATTTAAATTTATAACAATATTAATTATGTTGACTTTTCCTAATATGCATCAAAAATTATAAAAAAAGAAAATAATGCACGTTTATTGAAAGCGAACAAAAACCAAGAATAAAATACAATTTCAACTTTAATCTAAAATTCTTCTTGTTAAAATTTAAAAATACCTATCTTCCTATATGGCCTTAAAAAGTAAAAAATAAACCTAAAGCATATTGATGGTGCAATCAGTCACTGAGTTCGTATTCACTTCAAAGGAAGCTGGACGCCGGCAATATTGTTAAGTAGATAAATCGGTGTCTTATCTTCCTTTAAAATGAATACGAACTGATTGATTGCACTATCGATGTGCTTTAGGTTTATTTTCTGCTTCTTAGGGTATATATATGTATAGGAAGAGAGGTATTTTTCAAAGTTTATAACTTATTTACATTTCTTTCTTTGCTATTAAAACATTTAATTTCAGAAACTTTCTTTTGATATATGACTCATAAACATCGACCACATTGAACTTGATAAACATCGAATTCATCCCCCTTAGTTTTCTCCCCTTCCGTTTGGAGTGGTGTTTGAGGCTGCTTATGACACTGGAGAGATCACAAGCTTTAATTCAAGATATAACTCGTTGAGATCGACCCCCTCGAAATTACCATCCCTTTTTGGGAGAGGGGTGAATGGCGGGGACATAATTAGAAGCTCATGACGGTTCTCATATGAGCTTTCATTTGACATCTAAATCATAATTGTAGCCCGCACGTTCGGAAGGTATACTAAAAAAGGGCGCTCTAATTTCCCTTTTTCTAGGGGGAAGAAAATAAGGGGTATATTTTCATTGACGATAATACTGCCCACTGCACAAGCTTCCATTGATCTACAACTTATTACTTTCGGCTCTCGCGTTCGAAAGGTATGTAGAACAGTTCTTCACATAATTTCCACCATTTTTTGGGGTGGGGGGAATGGCATGAGGGATTTTTATAACACGTGACAATTCCCGTGTCACAAGATTTCATTTGACGCGTAGACCGTTACTTCCGGCCCTCGCGTTCCGAAAATATAACAGAATGTTCGTTTTAATATTTCAACTCTTTTAGGGAGGGAGGAAGATGGGGGGAGGTCAATTTTTATAACCTTTGATGAGGTTTTCAACGAGGGCTATGCGGTAAATTTTTTTTGGGGTACGCCGTGATAGCTGTTTCACTGATTGCCCAGTAACATGTTAATAATTTTATAAGATTTGTTAAATTGTTTATGTCATTTTTTGTGTTTATCGATATATGTAACTTATGAATATAAAATTTAATGTGTATATATATATATGTTTTATTTTATTCTCAGTTTCATACTATAACTATAGTTTTATCTATCTATATAAGGGGTCATTTTTTCTCCATTGCCTCCGAAAGATATGGTGGAAGAACTGTTTTGACAAATGCATGAACCGGCAAAAAAATCCTGATGAACAAACCGACAAATGACCAATGAAAAGCAGTTGTAAGATAGTTGAAAACAATAAACACTATGCAGCTTTCAATTATTTTTCACATGTTCTCTTTCACTAATAAATCGCTATTAGCGTTAATAATGATTTATGTTTATATTGGTCTAATATTGATAACAGAACTAACTGCATCATTTAGAATATCCTTGAAATGTATAATTATCTTGTGAGGGTAGAATCCTAACCTTCGATAGCCTTCCTATCTGTATACTTCAATCCTTGCACACGCTACAGATGAGTTGGCTGGGCGAAAAAATCTTAAACAATTATAAATCCTAAATGCAGAATATTAATTATCTTTTTCCTAATATATAATACTAAAAAATCATTTTTTCTGCCTTCCAATTGCTTCTCTCCCCTCATTTCTCGGTTGGTCGGTTTGTTTGTGTTTGTCAAAATTCAAAACCAAAGTTTTTGGTTTTGAGTTTCGAAAACGGAACCAAATAGAGTGGCTGTACGACCGATATAATAATTATGAAGGCATAATTTATCTCAGGCATAAAATTCTGTTCCTAATTATGTGTAAAAATATAAATAAATTAAAAATTTTTAAGAATATCTATCTTACTCTATATACCCAAAAAGTAGATAAGTCGAATATTAACCAAAAGCATATCGATGGTGCAATCAGCCACTGAATTCCTATTCACTACAAAGGAAGATATAGTGCAGGCAATCATATTGAGTAGGTAAATCGCTGCTATCTCTTCCTTTGAAGTGAATACGAATTCAGTGGTTGATTGCACCATCAATAATATGATTTAGTTTTATTTTCTACTTTTTAGGGCGCATATGAAAAAATAAGTATTTTTAAAATTTATTTACATTTTCTCTTTGTCATGAAATACATCTAACTTCAAAAACTTTCATTTCGTATATGACTGATAAACATCGACCACATTTCTCCACCCCCTTCTTTCTTTAGGGAGGGGATGGCAGAGGGTTCGCAATTTGAGGTAGCCCCAGACATTGTAGACGTCACAAACTTTAGTATCAGATATAACTCGTTATGGTCTCCCCGCTAAATTTCCGCCCCATTTTGTGAAGGGGAAAGAATGGTGTAGTATAGTGAACTTGAAATAGGTTACGACTTGAATTAGTCATAAACTTTAATTTGATACATAATTCATAACTGTGGGCCCTCGCGTTCGGAAGATATAGTAGAAGAATGACTTTTATATGCTCCCTGTTTAGGGGAAAAAGAGTAAACTGAATAAATTTCGATAACGCATAAAGAAGCCCCACGTCGCAAATTTGATTTGTAACATCCGATCCTCATGTTCGAAATATATAGTAGAGCAATCCTTCACGTATTTTCCCTTTTTTTCTATTATTTTTCACATATTTTTCCCTTTTATCTGGGGGGAACGCATGGTGGGGGATTTTTTTATAACCTGTGATACTCACCGTGGCATAAACTTTCATTTGACACATAAATCATTAAGTTTCTCCGACACATTCGAAAGATATAATGGAACACAGGTCGGACTGGGACAAGATTTAAGCCCTTGAAAGTTTTAACATAAACGGCTTATATATCATCAAATTTCAATTTTTATTATTACCATTCTTCCTATTGCTTTTCGCTTTGACATTAGTCGGTTTTGTAGATTTGTCAAAATGGTTGTTCTCCCATATATTTCGAACGCGATGGGAGAAACTTAATGGTTTATATGTAATGAAAACTTGTGACAGGGGGAGGCGATATAAAAAAATTGACCGCCCCATGCTTTCTTCCCCCCTAAAAAGGGAGGAAATATGAAACGATTATCCCCCTATATCTGCAGAACGCGAATGCTGAAAGTAACAAGCCATAAATCAAATGGAAGCGTGTCACGCGGGAAGTTTCATAGGCTATTAAAAGATGATCACCCCATTCTTATTTCCCCCTAAAAACGGGAAATGTGAAAGTCGTTCTACTACATCTTCTGAACGGGAGGGCCTACAGTTACGAGTTAGGTGTCAAATGAAAGCTCATGGAATGGCTGGCGTAAACTTCAGGGGTTTATCAAAATAATTGAAACACCGACGGCGACTGAAGTACACGCAGTGCGCCGTATGAATATCACAGGGCCAACGTCACCTGTAATGTGAGGCATATAAAGGGAAGAAGTAGGATGTCGGCTATCACGTAGCAGTGCCACAGTCGCAGGTGAAACAGCTGTTGTGGTGTAATTGTTGACAATGTCAGATTTCAGTGACCTACAAAAAGGCATGACAATTGACAATTGACACAAAAAGGCATGACAATTGGTACGCGTCTTGCAGGAGCATCAGCAACCAGAACGCAGAAATAGTAGGTGTAACATGAGAACTGTATCGAAGATTATGACTACCTATCAAAAAGGACAGGGCGTTGCCTCTAAACCTGCAAATTGTAGACGCCATACGAAGTTGTCAGATAAGGATATGCGAACGTTGGCACTGATTGTTACAACGGAAGCACAAGACCACGGCACCGTAAATAGCAGCAGAGTTGAACACCAGTTGGAATGATCTCATTTCCGTCATAGCAGTTCGTCGAAAACTTCATCGTGCGGGTATTTATGGCCGTGCTGCAATCCACAAACCTCTGATTACCAACATTAATGCAACTAAACGCATCAGGTGGTGCAAAGCATATAAAAACTGGGATGCTAAAGATTGGCAATATGTAATCTGGTCTGATAAATCGTGCTACACATTGTTTCCCACCATAGAGTGTATGTCTGGCCAAAACCTGCAGAAGCGTACCATCCCTACTGTTTGATTCCGACTGTGAAGCATGGACGTGGATTCCTGATGCTGTGGGGTGCAATATCTTGGCATTCCTTTGGACATTAATTATTCTACAGGGTCGTGTCACATCCGCAACTTAAGAATCCATTCTCGAGGACCACCTGCACCCATTGTTCCCTAATGACCGTCCCTGGTTTCAAGCGGATAATGCACCCGTGCATTGTAGGAAACGTATCAAGTTGTGGTTTGCAGAGGATGTGGTACAGCAGCTACTCTGGCCACCTCAATTTCCAGGCCTCAATGTTATTGAACATTTGTTGGAATATCTAGAGCGCAAGGTCAGATCACACTTTCCACCTCCAGCATCACTGGCACAGTTGGGCCATATTTAAAGGCAGAATGGTCTCACATTCCATTACAGTATGTACATGGCTTGTATAAGTCTGTTCCAAGTCGAATTTGTCTGTTGTGAACGCCCGAGGTGGGTCTACAGGTTATTAATAAAATATTTCCCATAAACAGTGTCGTGTCCCTTTAATTTATTTTTTTATTTATTTATTGCTGTATTTTTGTTGTATTTTATTATTGTAGATATTTTATGTATTAAGTGTGTTTTTGCGCTGGGATGTGACTCACTGTTGTTTTCGGATCTGAAGTTGGCTGCGTGCATGGAGATCACTTCCAGAAGTCTTTTATGGCTGTAAATGACTAGCCTGGAGCGTGTGGTCGGCACAAGAGGCTAGAAGGGAGATTGAAGCATCAGTTTGGTGTGTGCATGTTGAACGAAAAGTCGTTTCGACAAGCATCAGAAGAACGCCGCGCCTTACTTAGGGAGGGTGCGATTCCAAATGGAATAGAGATTCTTTTGTGAATCTGATAATACTTTTGTGGATTCGAGTGAACCACAGTGTAGGCAAAGGTTGATTATCCTTTCGCCGAGTTTGAGGTCTGTAAAGTGAGAACTTGAAGAGAGTGCGATTCTCCACCTCACTTTTAAGGTTTGCAGCAGCAAAGGTTCACGGAGTTGAGCGCATCCCCAGCACTTGAGTGTATAAAGTGTAAATAAACTATGTCGTCCCTAACTAACTCTCGTGCAGTTAATTGATGGACTATTTTTTATTCATCATTCAACACCAGTCTCTTCAGAGGCGTGCAGTGCTACGGGCCTAAAAACCCGCGAATCTGTCTTTTCACCGAAGTGAGGGTGAAGTATATTAAGTGACAATTTCATCGTCCTCCGGCGGCAACGACATTTGGCCTAGTCCCATAGTATTCCGAATAGGGAGGTCATCACATCTGACTTAGTCTGACGGGATCAGAGTCTACCGATCATCACATCTGGCTCAGTCGGACAGGATCCGAACTGGGAGGACACGACATCTGACTCAGTCTCTAGAGATCGGAGAAGGGAGGACATCACAAGCAGTACTTTCCATTATTTTTTATAAACCCCTGTATTTGGAATTTTCTCCCACCATTCTTCCCCCCGATAGAGGGACCGGATTTTTGCAGGTTTCGAATTTAACGAGTTATATCTCAAATTAAAGCTTGTGATGTTTCCAATGTAATGGGCTACCTCAAATACGATTCCAAAAGGGAGGAAAACTGTGGTGGATGATTATGAGTCATATATCAAATGAAAATTCTGACAGTAGATATTTTTAATGTCAAAAAATATAAGTAAATTAGAAAATGTAAAAAAATATCTAACTTTCTCTATGGGCCGTAAAACGCAGAAAATTAACCTAAAGTTAATAAACCTTAAGTTAAAAATCGATGGTTCAATCGGTCACCAAGTTCATATTCACTTCAAAGGATGATAGGGCGCCGATTTACCTACACAACAAGATTTCCGATGCCCTATCTTCCTTTAAAGTGAATACGAATTCAGTGACTGTTCGCACCATCGATATGCTTTAAGTTTTCTGTTTTTAGGGCCCATATAGGAAAATTGAGAATTTTTAGAAAATTTTAATTTATTTATATTTTGTTATATGACTGAAAACCTGTATCACTTGGTATGGCCCACAAAGAAATTCCCGGTACTCTCTCTGGCCAGTCGAACCTATATGAGACTATATGACAACTAAGTAAAGTATGTATTTTACGTGTTTTTCAGAGAAAATCTTTTAAAGATTTCATAAACGAAGGGGAAAATGTTATATTGCAATGAAATTTGAGTCTCTTGCCCTCTCCGCTTCTTTTGCGGCTCCATCTAGTCATTTGGATTCCCCTTAATGTTTTTTTTTCTAAGTCCTGACCTGTACTAATAGAGTTATTGTTTTTATGCATATGAGATAACATTATTCGATAAACGTGAACTATGGAAACTTTTTTGAGCTATAGTCGTTCGAGTACGAGGGGAGTTCAAAACGTTCTTGACATGAATCTGCATAATAAATATCATTGCACTTACCTCAAGAACACTTTTACTGCCCTTCAACATACTGCCCTCCAGTATCTATGCAAAGTTGCAGATGCCTATGCTAATTCTGGAAAGCTTGGTGGTGGTACACTTATTGGAAAATACTCCACAATTCTGAATGGACGCATTTTACAAGTTCTTGCACCCTTGAAAAAGGCTTCCGAGCATGTTACATTTAAATTTTGAGAAACAACCAGAAATCGTATGGTTCAAGATCGGAGGAATATGTAGGATGGAGTAGCTGTTTGACCTTTTCCTGCTCCAGATAGGCCGTTACTTTTCGGCTTCTGTGAGCACTGACATTATCGTGAAGAAGGATAACCCTTGACACGCCTGTTGTTGGATGCTGATCCTTCTTTACTTACCATAATAGGCAAAACAATGTTGGTGTAGTATTGGCCATTTAGAGTCATTTTTTCAAGTAAGGTGTCTATGGCTACTGTTCCTTGGAAATTGAAAAAAATTGTGAATATTCTCTTCCTTGAGCGGAAGGTTTGAAGAAATGTCTTCATCTTCTTGAGGAAGGTTTGAAGGAAGGGTTCTTGTCAGAAGGTTTGAAGAAATGATTCATCTTCTTGAGCCCAAACGTAATTGTCGATCTTTCTGAGAGTTGTATGGTAATAAAACCACGTCCCATCATTGTGGCAATGTCTGTTAATCGTTTATGGGCACTAGGTTCAAACTTTTCCAGCATCTTCTTACGCGAATCGATTCTAACCCTTTTGTGCTGTTCTGTCAGTTTGTAGGGTATCCATTTGGCACAGATCTTTCGAAATTTTGAATGCTGATGAATAATTGCTTCCACACTGCTAATCGATACACTGACATCTAAACTTATTACCTGATCGGTAATGTGTCTGTTTTCCTTAATTAGTTCACGAACAGCAGCGATGGTTCTCTCCTTCACGGCTCCCTTGAGTCTTCATGCATGAAGGAGGTCTTCGAAGCTCTGCCGTCCTTCTCTGAATTTGCACATCCATCCTGTAACGGTGCCCTATGAATAGGCATAATTCTCGTATACTTGTGATAAATCAGCATGAATTTTTTTTACCGTCGTCCCCAAGCTGCATCCTTGTGAAAATTTAAAATCTTTCCCCCGTCTTTAGTAGGCTTCATAGCAATAACGCACAGATTTCGCAGACCGAAATTTACGGGCCGCCAGCGAAGAGAGAAATGATGGTACGACCTTTGTTTTTAACATGTAATGACAAGTTTAGACAATCTTTCAAACAAGCAGTAGCTCTTTAACTTTGATGGAACGAGTGCAAATCTACAGACACGTCAATAACTTTATGAAACCCATATTCAATAGTATTTTTCCCATATTCAAGAAATTTATTCTTTTTAAATAAAATTTTAAAATAATGCATATTTTTTCAGATATTTAATTTTTAAAATGTTTTTACTTACTTGCATGTTTCATTCATTTCACATTTTTGGAAAATTGTATCTTCGCATTTGAGATTTCCCAGGTCCTTGATAGAAGCTGAAACATTAAAAAATTAATATTTAAGATCAAGTATTGAAATATAAAGTTCGTTATGTAGCTTAAAATATATCCGGTGAAATGTAAAAAGTCAAAGACATGAACTAAAAAGGAATTATCCGATATAAGATGTCCGAGTGTAAGAGGCTCGGACGTAAAATCATGAAAGTTTCTGAAATGTAGGACCCGAAATATCCTTAGCAACTGATTTTTAGCTGTCTAGTTCCAGTTGACAGAAATTTGACTTTTAACTTCAAAAGATCCACCGGATCTCAAATTTCATAACTTATTTTGAGAGCTACGATCCGTAATACCATTAGGCACCGATTTATAGCCTTGTAACACGGCAGATAAAAAGTTGACTTTTGTCCCCGAAGGTGAGAAATTTCTCAGTTTCTTAGTCCAAAACACCACTAGGCACCATTTTTCTTGTTTCTAGCTCTTGTAGATCAAGATTTAACCCTTACATGCCCTCTAGACAAAAATAAAGGGGGAAAAGATAAAAAGGTTCGTGGACTGTATTTCCGTTCCAGTGTAACCTTTTCCCTTTCTTTTTAGAGGTTTTTAAAAATGGGCGAAATATGCACAAGTTTAATAATTTTTGGACCGTTACCTTTATTTTTACTAGCATTCTCAAAAACTGTGAGGATGTCCTCTTCCTCCCCACTTCTAGATCTGGCTATGCCTCTATATAATTTTGAAGACAAGTTGGTGGTTAAATTTCCAATTTCTTCCGAGATTTACGATCCGTATTACTTCAAATTGCAAAATATTCGGAGCTTTACCACTCTGCATCATACTTAGAATTACTGATATCACCTGTCAACTCAGTCACTATTTCATTCACTCACTCAGATATCACAACCAGCTATATATATAAGTTATGAGTTGCAAACACGATTAACAAAATTAGAGGAAGTTATTTGGGAGTGCACCATCCGGAAAGGAAAATCTTGTAGCTCTTTCAGTGGTAAAGTATCACAGGAGATGCCCTGTAGACACGGAACACAGAAAATAATAAGCTGAAAAATTTGTTTTTGCCCTGAAAATGGGATTCGAACTCAACTGGAAGATGTGGGTTCGAATTCCACTCACAGCAAAATCATTTTATTTCAGCTTATTATTTCTTGTGTTTGTAGCTCTTTATTTGCCCTAACGCACCCACAGAATAAGCGAAAAATAAAGCATTAATAAAAAAAAAACACAGAAGCATTGTATGTTTAATAAAAAGAATCACATATTGAGTATAACAATTTTTTTCCCGAATCAAGTCAATTTACTATGTATTTCTATATACAACTAATTCATTTTATTGAATATCAGTATACAGATAATATCAGTTTAACAAAATAAATATTTATTTCGATTTAAAAAAATTACCAATATAACAAAATTTTTTATAAAAAAAAACCTTAAGCAATATGTACAATTTATATTTTATTATCTGGAAATACTACAGTAATTTAAACGCTGAGAAATATCTAACCAATCAGAACCCCACGAATCACACGCTATTGCACATGGCTCAGAGGTAAACAACCCAACCTTTTTGGCGACACGGACTGAATATGAATTCTCATTCTTTCTGCAGACCCCCTTTCATTCATTATGTGATACATTTTACTTAAAATGTAAATCATCGCAATCAGGATTCCTTAAAAGTCCCAAACATGAACCATATGTCTAGCTCTTTATTTGATGTTCGTTTATTGGATATTTTATCATTTTTATCTAAACTTTTGAGTGAAGAAATCAAGCGTTCATGAAATTCTTATGTCATCAATTGCCAATAATATCTCTTGTGATCCACATGTCCATATTCAGTAAGGCCAATGTTGCCATACTAAACTGACACAGTTCCAGCAAAAAGCAAATATATTTAACTCAGTTGTATAATCACGGTAAATGTTTTATTTCCGTTAGAGCTTTAGAAATAGCACGCGAACCTCTACTACCTTCGCGGTCTATAAGGGTTCGGATATTACAGTTGCAAAAAACTGCTCTGCGCCATATATATAAATATCTTGTGTTTTGTCAGCTATATCCCATAACTGCTGAGGAATGGTCAACCATACTGGGTCTTGGTGCTGACCATATACACTAATCGAAATGGAATAAGTCTCTGACCTCAATTATGGATATTGAATTTGCTGCCCTGGTGGACTTCTTTTGAGGGAAAATATTTCCCTGTTTCTGGTCTATGGCGATATCATAAATGAATATTCTGTGAAAATGCTTGTAAAAAAATTCATATATGAATATTCTGTGTGCAGGCCCGTATCTAGAGAAAAATCTAGGGGGGGGGGTAACAAACAAATAGAGCCGGGGAAACCTAATGGGGAGGAAGAGCCCGGATTTCAAATGCAGAATAACCTTTCCCCCACCTTTTTACAGGTCTTTAAATTTTTTCTTGAAAAAGGCATGAAATATAAAAATTCTTTCAGAATGGTAAAGTGTAATATATTGTCCTTACTAGCATTCTGAAAAGGTTTACTTCTAGCCTATTCTTATTAGCATTGAAAAACTACGGCATTCCCCCCTCCTCCTCACTCCTTGATTCGCCCCTCTCTGTGGGTATTATGTTGTAATTCTTTCCTAAACTAGTCGACTACTTATAAAGGAAGGCACAATTAAAAATTGATATCACTTACATTATTTTTACAAGAGTGAAATATTTATAATGCTTATCAATGCATAGACATACATGAGCACTTCTGTAATAAAAACAATAAATATCTGTGAGCCAGAATCTTCACAAATCTTCTGCTATGGCGTATTAAATTGACAGGCTCCTGTCGGATCTTTGTGGCAAGCAGCTGCTTGAAGGGATATTTATATATAATATCTGTAATATACCGAATATTTATCAAATAATTATTAATGTGTCATTCTTGGCACAATATCAGTTTTCTAGATTACTAAAATTCATTATCTTATTACTCTTACCCTACCTGATAGATGAAGTATAACCAAAATGTGCCAGCAGTAGAACCAAAACGAGGCTTTGATGTTGCATTGCGATAAAGGGAACGATATGTTCTGATACATGTTTCACAGCACTATGCAGTTTGAATGATAATTACTATGTACCAGTCAGATCCAAAAAGAACTCTAATTATGACTTAAAAAGACATAGTTCATGACTAATAAACTCAATTTATCCGAGGCAAATTAGTATGTTAGACAATTATATATTTTCAATCCTTGTGGCGCAGATGTAGTCCCATCATTCGAGGCATAGGTGAAAATTTCTGGGAAAGTTAATGACGTCAATCTTCGCTTCCGTAGAACTTCCTGTGAATCAACGGAAAAGTAGTGAGCAAGAGAAGGCAGAAAGCAAGGCGTTTGCATGGAATATCCGCTTACAGACATGTGCAGAGAGAGACAAAAACGGAAGTTAGCTACACCTATAAAGGCAAATTTCATCAGTTTACTGAACAGGAAGTATTCTATGAGGATATTTCTTTTTTCCTTCATGATGAATGTTGCACAGAAAATATAAACAAAATATGCGCAATATTTAGATTAAAAACTCCGAAACTGTGTATTATTAGCAAATAGTGGGTCTTAGACATTTTTAAATGGTACCACTAAATATAACACATTGCACACTACAGTATGTAGCTTATACCGAAAGTACTAAATGACGCGTATATCGGGAGAGGGTCACTGACTAACAGTTAGAACTCGGCTTCATTTCTGATGAGTTTGGAACGGTATTTTACTTTATCGATGTTTAGATTGTTTTGAAAGAGACTGATCTCGAAAAAATAAGTTTCGAAAGTAGGTCATGGTAGGCTTTTGGTTGTTTTATTTCTGAGCGGCACTTTTTTTTTTCATACAATAGGCTAAATTACCTGGTTACAAGGAACCCAGGGCTCATGGAAAGTTGGGGAAAGGGGACCTATTAGACAACTGTTAGGAAAAAAAAACTCGCATGAAAATTCTCCGAGTTTACTACAATTTGGAACTCAGTTTTGTGATCGTCCATCAAGTGGTTAGCGTGCTTGGCTACTGAACAAAGGGAACGTGAGTTTGAGCCCTGGGTAAGGCATGGATATTTGTGTTGTCTTTCTCTGAGGTTCCGCCATCTCCACAGATCTTCTGCTATGGCGTATTAAGCTGACAGGCTCCTGTCGGACCTTTGTGGCAAGCAGCTGCTTGAAGGAATATTTAAATATTTATTAATTTATTTATAATATATGAGTACTACAGAATATCTGTAACATACCGAATATTTATCAAATAATTATTAATGTGTTAATACTATTCACTTGAAAAATGTCAATGGAAACTAAGGCCTCACCGTGCGCATCTCGTCAACAACATGCTTCAGGAGGCAGGAATCGAACGCATGGACTGGCCTTCACGTTCTCCAGACCTGAATCCCATTGAACATGCTTGGGATGCACTGGGAAGACGTCTGGCAAACGGTCCAATGCCTCCCACGACACTTCTTGAGCTGGAAGTTGCCCTGGTCCAAGAGTGGCAGAGGATCCCACAAGAACTGCTGGATATTCTGATACTGTCCATGCCCCATCGCTGTCAGTGTGTTTTGGCAGTCTTGGGTGACCATACACCCTACTGAACAGTCAATGTCTGCCGCTCTCGTCCAGTTTGACATGCTTCTGTTCACCCCCACCAATATGTCACTTGTTACTCAATCACGACAATTGAGTTTGCATCTCATTTGCATAATCGAACAACTTTCTTTGACTTGTCGTTTGCTTTTCTGATGTTCTTGTTTAATAAAAACAATTCAAATGCTTCTTTTTTTTATCGTTTCATATTCATTTTGAAATATCCCCTAATTTTTGTGAGCAGTGTGTTATCAAGCACCTGAAGGAAATAAAGAAGCTTGAAAAGGATACAGCTTTCCATTATTTTGAGAAGGGTGTTCGTCAGAGAGATTGGACGGTAATTGGTAGGATTAGCGAGATCACCTTTCCTCTTGTAAATTGCAATTACTATAGTTTGAGTCCAGTCAGGAGGAATCCGGCCAGATTTCAGGCGGAGTTGAACAGGATGGATAATTTTTTCGCAAACAACAGAGTTTAGCTGTTTATGAAAATTTGGTGGAACCTTATCAGGTGTGATGATTTCGAAGGTATTAATGAACTATAGCAGTGTTGACATTTTGATAGTGTCAGAGAACAGAAAGTCGTTGGTTGGTCACAGGAAGTAAATATTACACATACATCAGTATCATAGACTCTAACAAAAATGATCACAAATAATGAAACCTTTTCATAATTTGAAATGACAGCTCAACCATCATGGTATTTCAAAGGAGGGATAGCTCAGAGACCTTTAGGTTTACTTGCAATTTGTGTGAAATATACATAAGTTTAATAATTTTTTGCTATTATTTTCAAATACTCCCTCACCTCCCTCCTAGATCCGTCCCTGCGCATGCGTAATTGACACCTAAAATGAGATTTCGTTTCTCTAACAAATTTCCAATAACTGAAACGGTGCAAGAAACTAGAGCATTGCTAACTGATGAAGTTCCACAAGTGAACTGGGACTTGCCAGCATGATCCCAGTTCGTAAAACATCCAGCACCTTTGCACTTTAATAAAGCGGGGACCTTTCAGCGTGAGTAGAAACGGCTTCGCCCTGGGATTATTTACGGCCATTTGTCTG
Organism: Ryuthela nishihirai; assembly: GCA_038380435.1. Lineage (NCBI taxonomy): Eukaryota > Metazoa > Arthropoda > Arachnida > Araneae > Heptathelidae > Ryuthela > Ryuthela nishihirai. The sequence goes on from JAWZYU010000019.1 coordinate 22,215,344, forward strand.
GCAAAAGCTTTCCATAGAGAGCCTGAGAAAATCTGAGTTAGCGAAGGGATTGGCTGTCGAAGAATGGGAGAAGCCTCCAACGTATTAAATTTCAACTTTGAATTTTCCTATTCTTAATCAAAGAATAAATGCTTATGTTGTGAATCGCATTCATATCATGAATGAATTGTAATAAATGAATAATTAAATTAGCGGGAGTAATAAATGTTGAACGGAACAATAAATTTTCCCCGAATTTTTTCCCGATTTTTATTCTCTCATCATCAACAATACTTTGTTGTAATTATATCAAAATTGTATTCGTCTGAATGTGCGGTAATTATATTAGATTTAATTTCATTCATAATTTAAAAAACTAAAAATGTCATAAATTGCACAAAATATATGAATGCTAAAATTTTGTTTCAGTGAATCTCTTTTACCATTCTGGATTTTTCAGTATCTAAGGACCTCGGAGAGTGTTATTCATTCTGTTTGTGGTGGCCAAGAAAAAAGTTTGAAAAACACTGCTTGAAAGGATACAACATCAATGCATTGCAACATCACTTAATTCAAATTAGTTGAGAAATTTGTGAAACTTTGGTTGCAAAACACTGCTCTACGTGCTTATACTGTTTCATCACACACAGCAATGGCGCTCATACAATATCAAACTGATAGTGACAGTCGGAGGTCTATTATGAGAATGATTCTATTCGGTTTATACCTCCGTTTATTTATTTCCACTGCATTCAAATGACTGCAAATAATTTACGTAACAGGTGAAATTATGAATGTACGAATAAACTTTAATGTGGTATCCAAATAAGAAGTCATATACAGTTATTATTCCCTGGTGACATCTGAAACTCATCGATGGTGTGTACAGTCATGCAGAACCACCCTTTCTGGAAAAAGGAAGTGCGCTGACATGCTACTGTTGAGGTGCCAAGCTTCGGAGGAACCTGGATAGATGTGTAGCACAGTTCGCTTCTTCCTGGTTGATTCACAGTTTTTCTCTTCGCTAGAGGAAGCGAATTTGTTCTGTGAAAACAAGCATCAATCGTTTAAAAAAATAAGCTTTGATTCAGTGCTCATATAAATTTTCCGCACATTATAGAACAGAGCGCATAAATCCTTTGCCTTAAAATTCATCCTTTTCAATTCTTTGCCTTAATAGTCATTCTTTGCAATCCTTCTTTATCTTAAAAGCGATCTAATGGGTCTTTATCCTCGGTCTTGTTCCAATACTCTGTAACCTGGTCATTTTCCCAGTAGGATAAACAGCAAAACTTGATCGGTTCATCACCTCTCAAAGGTGATCGGTTCATCACCTCTCAAAACCAAACCCAATCTTTGTATTTCGTTAAAAAGTGATAGACTTGAAAACAGCAAAATATAAATATAATTTCCTTTGTTGTCTTTAAGAAATTAAAATGCAACCTTGAAATTTATGTATAAAGGAAAGTTGGGTTGTTTTACCTCTGAGTGGCTGAGTTGCACACAATGGGCCAAATGGCCAGGTCACAAGGACCCCGAAAGCTCAAAGAAGGTTGGCAGAGGGGACCCATTGGAACAGCTGTTGGGAAACAGATGGTAGCCTCCCGTCAAAGCCATCTAGCGTGTTCTTTAACATGCAAAAGTTATGGCTCTCCTGCATACGGGACCACGGCTTAACGTCCCATCTGACAGACAGTGGACTTACCAAGCCCACCGGTGTCCCTTACTGACCGTGGGCAGGGAATTTTGCGGAGATAAATCTCAACGCTGACCCAGCTAAGACTCGAACCTGGGAAATGCAGATTACGAGCCTGGCGTGTTACCGACTGAGCCACCCCCGCTCCTATAAAGAAAAGAGTTTGTATGCTTGTCAGACTTGATTAGCAATAATACTGGAAACTTAGTAACACTAAGATTTTTAAATTAAAATTTACACAAAATATTATGTATATTATATTGGTCTAAATTGTTTAATCAATTGAATATTAAAATTTCAATACTATATAATTTTTTTAAAATAATTTTAATTAGTTATTACATCTATAATATGCTGATTATAGATGTAATTTATTCTTAATTATTCTTTTTATTTTAATGATTTTTTTTTCATTTTCAAATATTATTCATTTCAACTGCAAACAAGTGTTTCATTTAAGTGTTCAAATAGATTATAATGTATACTGAAGTGTTGCGAAACCGCTGGAGCCAACCAAAGCCGGTGCGGGACCAGTTTGAAAATCTAGGAATTCCCATAGACTTAACATTAGTGGTTGGTTGGTTGATTGTTTAGTGCAGGGCTTGGCAACCTTTTCTTGTCGACGGACCACATGAGGATTTTTTAGGTTGTCGCGGGCCAGATTCTTATATCGCATTAAACACTCTGAACTTATCCTCTTCCCCACGTCCATTGCCTTGAGTAGACAATATGTGTAAAAAATTAAATTTTCACATATGCCTACTTATTTCAAAAAAAGAATATGTGCTTTTATAACATTAATGAAAAGAGATATTTTTAATTAAAATTATGATTAGAAAAAAATTAATGATGAAAAGCTGAAAATAAACAGCATAATTAGATAAAAATGAAACGCATTTCAATGGAAATTAACATCGACTCCACATCCAATACCATTATAATTAAGCTGCGTTACAAACATCAGTACTTTCATCAAGTGACAAAAACAATATTCAAATTTTGACGCGAGATCTATTTTTGTATATTGACAGGAAGTTTATATATCCAGCTAATTACGAATCAGTGGAATAAACTTACGTTGCCATTCTTTCTTTTTTTTTAAGATAATGTTTTACAGTATACAAAAACTTTTGAGGTCTCACAAGAATAGGCTCGGCTCGTTCGTGAGATCTCCATACAGAAACAATTTCAATTGAAAACATCAATCGTCACATTGAATAATACACAAAAAAAGAAAGCAACTCAAAACAAAAAATTTCTAGTAATCCAGAAGTGTGAAAGTCAGAAAGTCAGAAGGGGCGGGGTTGGCTCAGTCGGAGCGCGCCAGGCTCGTAATCTGTAGTTCCCAGGTTCGAATCCCAGCTGGGACAGCGTTGAGATTTATCTCCGCAAAATTCCCCCGCCTTGCCCATGGTCAGTAGGGGACACCGATGGGCTTGGAAAGGCCGTCGTCCGTCGGATGGGACGTTAAGCCGTGGCCCGTGTGCGGGAGAGCCATACCCTGTGCACGTTAAAGAACACGCTGGATGGCCTTGACGGGAGGCTACCATCTGTCTCCCAACAGCTGTTCCAGTGGGTCCCCTCCCCCAACCTTCTCTGAGCCTTCGGGGTCCATGTGACCTGGCCATTTAGCCCATGGTGTGCAAAAAAGTGCCGCTCAGAGGCAAAACAACCCAACCCAGAAAGTCAGAAACATTCAATATCCATGTTACATATAAACAGTTGTAGTAGATTAATGCAAAAAAAGTTTCCACATTATCCAGTTTCAAAATGTAGTTCTTGAGAACTTTAGAAAACAAATGATAATTCGTGATATTTTTCATGCTGACTGGGAGAGAGGAAAGGAATTCCGGTGCTAAATACAAATAATAGTGCCTAAAAATTTCCTTATTTAATGCAGGAATTTCGTAATTTATCATTTTATCTCGTCGTAATTGGTAATTATTCATATCAGTTTTAATGCTGTTGTTCTAACCCCACCAGATCTAGTTGATGGGGGGTAAGAACTAGGGGCAACCGATAGGTTAGACCCCAAAGTAAAGACCGATAATTGCGTTGTGTTTTCAATGCTGTTTGCGGGGGGAAGTTTCCTTCTTATCAATAAGAACTCATTCGTACATGAAGGTACATAACAAACATACTTTATTTGGAAAATATACGACCGATCATCTGGGGTCGGATCACAATTCCAAATACTATAGTACACGCCAGGCAACTGAACCTTATTGGCGAGATATTCTGGGAGACGCAGAGAGAAAAAGGTGACATTCAGGGACTAATACTGTAGTGGTAAAACTAAAGAATCTCAGAAAAAACGGCTGCTGACATTTTTAGTCTAGTTTGTTATACTGGGGCTCTGCCAAGGGAGATCCTCCGCGCTCTGGGAATGGTCTTCCAGGCTCACTTAATGGTACGAATAGTTCATCGGCGAAAAACACCACATAAGTCCGCTGGTGACGAGATTGGAAGCGCCGGCGAGTGGCTCCAGCGGGTAGCTTGACAGAGGGGTTTCATCTCTCCCTATTCGCAGTCGCTCCAGGGGCTGGGTTGCTCGTTGTATGCTACTCACTGATCTTTTCCCTCCGCGAAGGGGTCTCGACGACGGCTTGTGTGATTTTGCAAGTTGGCGGCAGCCGGAGGGTGGGGTACGCTCGTTCTTCACCCTTTCTTTCCTAATCGTCTGTCTCGGCCTGCAGCATCTTCGACCGCTGCTTAGCTGCGTTGCCTTCCATCTTCCTGGGGTCCATTGTATCTTTTTACTCCGAACTCACTTTTGGATCGCACGTCCACACACCAGCACACACACTTCTCTTCTCCTTTGTCGCGCTTCAGAATTCGAACAGGGCCCCGTGGTCACCTCTCATTGGACAGCAGAGTTCGTTCGGTGACAGCGGTGGCCGAAGATCATTGGCGCGGTCCGATTTTAATTGGACATCCCAGCATCCGGTGTGATCCTGAGTCATCCCTTGTGCAGTTCTTGGTGACCATTGCTGCGCGTATTCGAAAACCTCTCTTTCCCCTTTTTATGGCTTTGTTTTTCTCGTTTCTTGGACGGGGTGCCGTGTGCAAAGGTCCAGATGGCCCATCGTCCTCAACATGGCGGTCCAAGTTGTTTTCTAGCCGGCTTACTTGAGGGAAAGTCGGGTGGCTGGAAGAAAATGGCGACAGATAGTTACGTCGAACTCGGGATTGCAAAATTCCGAGTACGAGACTATCATTTCTAAAGTTCTCTCTGAACTAAAACATTTCAAAAACGTTTGCAGACACTCCTTTACAAATTTGCCACCAGAACGATTTTTAAAATCTTTTGCAATTTTCTCACTAATAACAAAACTTGATCACAAAATAGCGTCGGAATATTGAGACCTTTGTGTTAATAAATTTTCTTGAGTGTTTAATGCACCAAATTTTTTGAAATGTTCTTTCTATGATGGTTTTGGAAACTTTCATAATTAAAACGTTGATTAATGTATTGTCCATTTGAGTGAGAACCAGGGCCGGACTTTGACGTTCTGAGAACCTAAGTTAAGACATATCTAAGACGCCCCAAAAATTCGAAAGTCGAAATATATATATAGTTATTCTGATTGAAGGGAATATTGAAAATTGAACACGAAATTGATTTGGTTAAAACATTTTTCTAGCACGGTGAGCAAAGATGAATGGTGTTTACACAATAGATTAAATATTTAAAAAAAAATCGCAAAGTAGTAAAACTTTAAATACAAATTAAAATTAAGGTATCACACAGCTAGAATAGTAATAAGATTTATTTCACGATTATGCTGTGGTAATTAGTTTAAAATATTTAAAGTACGGTTTTTTTTTTGGTTTTTTGGGAGCAAGTCTCAAAAGTGAGAGAGTGCTTTACATCTTATAACCCAGTTATAGGTTCTACCTTAATATTACCCATTTTTCTATACAGCTTATCTACGTGGCTCTTTTCACCTAAGAGCCGCTAGAACAAAATATATAGAATAAGACATATTTACCAATTTTGCTGGTACAATTGCACTTTGAAAACATTTGCAAGAGAGATCGTTAAGTATGCTACCAGTCCGGTTTAATGGAGTACTCAAACAGTTGTTGTTATGCTGGTATATTTGCTGTGAGACAGTCCCGGCTTCTTTTTGTCCGTTCTTGTTTGTCCGTTCTTGAAGTTGTGTTCTGCACAAGTTCGTGTTAGGCCGGTTTCTTATTTCCGTTGGTAGAGTCTACAGCTATTGCTTGCACATATTCAACTGTTGATTCACTATGCTTATCGGGTAAAGCAGTCAGTTCGTTTTTGCTACTAGCACATCTCCAAAGTTTGAGTAGGTATGAACTCTGCTCCTTCCAAACCATTACCACTTCCATGTCAAAACCTTAAAAACTTTAAAAATGTTTTTTACGACAAACATTTAAAAACCTCACGAACCTCCCCGATTCAGGTACTCTCTGCGACGCGTTTCGCCAACGATCTCATTTACGTGGCTTCATCAGGGGGGGAGTGTTGGTAAAAGTGTGCACGATTTATAGCCAGCCTCGCTCCAATCTTGTCACCTATGGTTTGCATATTGCGTGCGCATTCCGTGACGGGCTCTGCAACAGGAGACCCCACGCTGACGGGAGGGGTGGGATCTCCGTGTTGCAGAGTACTTCACGGTGCTTCTGTATATTTATTGTTTCTGCATATTGTAATTGGAATTTGGTTTTTGGAGCTGTTCCCGCTTTATAATTGATTTTATTAAATTTTAATGTTGTTTTCAAGTATTAGTTTTGAAAGTGCTGTTGTAGATTTCTTATTATTTATATCTGTAAGGTGTTCATTCATTCGTACCTCATACTGCCTGTATGTTTTTCCTATATATTTGTTTTTACCATCCAGTTTGTTTTCTGGATCAGGAATTTCTATTTCGTAAACTCCCCCCGTCGGCGGTTTTTGGTCTCTGTCGTTTAAGATTAAATTTTTTAATGGAGTGTGTAATATTAGTGGGTAACGTATAGTTATATTTTCTTAAAGTGTTTTCCAATGTTTTTGTTATTGTTTTTATGTGTGGAAAGGTTCTGACATATTGTTTTTTATTTTCGATTTGCTGCGGGTATGGCTGAGTATCTCTTTTTATAATATATTTAGCTTCGGTATCCCATTTTTGTAACAATTTACGTGGATATCCTGTTTTATAAATATATTTTAATTCCTCCTGCAATGTTTCATATTGTGAGCAATATCTATATGCTCTAATAAATTGAGGGATTATGCTAGCTTTCTTATATTTCATTGGGTGCGCTGAATCTATTGAAATGTAACTGGGGATATTGGTTGGTTTTCGGTATATTGAACTTTCACAATGATTTGGTTTCTAGTTAATTTTATATCTAAGTAAGCTAATTCAGCTTTTGTTTCAGATTCTATGGTAAACTTTATTGTAGGTAATATCCTATTAAAAATTTTAACAAATTCATTTAACTTTTCAATAGGGTGTGGCCATAATATAAATATATCATCTACATATCGTATGTAAAGATCAGGTTTTAAGTTACTTCTAGATAGGGCAGTTTCTTCAACATATCGCATTACGACATCGGCCATGAGTCCAGACAGAGGGGAGCCCATCGGGACGCCCTCGGTCTGGAGCCATGTCCGTCCTCCAATATCAAAATAGTTGGAAGTGATCGCAAGGTCAAGTGCATCGTGCATGGCAAAGTAGTGCGGGCGAGATGGTTTTGCCACGCGAAGCCATTCTGCTTTTAGTCGCATTGCCGCATCCAATATGGGAGTATTGGGGTAGAGCGATATGACGTCCAACGAATGCATTGTGACCTTGGGTGATATGGGGGTATTCTGTATTCTATATAAGGCTTCGTGGCATGATGTTACTATATTTTTTGTGGGTGGGAAATATTGTTTAAAGTATTTGAATAGTGCTATTTCTAAATTATAAGTTGGAGATTTTCGTTTATTAACCAATGGTCTGAAAGGTTTTTCCTTTTTGTGTAATTTTATTTTCACAAACATTTGGGGTATATCTGGGTATATTGGTACAATGCATTGTTTTGCTATTTCTTCTGGTATAAATGGATCATTTTTTATGTTTCCTAGTTTTGTAATAATTTTAGATATGGGGTTATTCTTAACTGGTTGACATTTTAATTCTTGCAACGTTTCAGTTACTTTTTTATCATAATGTTCTTTATCTATAATTACTATTTGATTTGTTTTATCTGCCATAACAATTTTAATATCTTTATTCTTTTTAAGATCGTGTAATAGTTTTATATTTGGATTTACTTTCTTATTATTTTTTAGTTTTTGAATGGATCTGTACATCTTAAATCGTTCCTTATCTTTAAATTTTTGTGGTATCTTATATAATGCTTGTTCAATTTGAGGTATTAATTGTTCAATATTAATATGCGTATTTTGCTCCTTTTTGTAAAATAGCATCCTGTTCGTTACTTAATTTTAATGTAGATAAATTTATATAATTTCCCTTTTGATTGACTAGTTTGTTTTTGACTATGTATTAAGTTATCTAATTTCTTTTTATGTATTTTCTGAATCCTTTTAGTTTGTTGTTCTAATCTATATGTTACTTTACCCATAAACTGATTTAAGTTATTAACTTTTAATTCTAAATAACTCCTATATGTCTTCTCTTCATGTTGTCGAATATTTTTCCGTGTTTCTCTAATCGTTTTCTTTAACATTATGGTTTCTGCTTTTCGTAAGACATGATGTAGGTTTTGTTCAAATTTTGATTTTTCTATACTTATTGACTTTGGGATCACATCGTGTTTTTTACACTGGACTAGAAAACTTAACCGTAGTAACAAGTTATTTAGGGCGAGGCGGCCTTTCATAAATTTGTTTGCTTCCATTTTGCGCTTTAAACGACTCGTGCGCTATGTAAATTAAAATTAAGGTATCACACAGCTAGAATAGTAATAAGATTTATTTCACGATTATGCTGTGGTAATTAGTTTAAAACATTTAAAGTACGGTTTTTTTGGTTTTTTGGGAGCAAGTCTCAAAAGTGAGAGAGTGCTTTACATCTTATAACCCAGTTATAGGTTCTACCTTAAGATTACCCATTTTTCTATACAGCTTATCTATGTGGCTCTTTTCACCTAAGAGCCGCTAGAACAAAATATATAGAATAAGACATATTTAACAATTTTGCTGGTACAATTGCACTTTGCAAACGTTTGCAAGAGAGATCGTTAAGTATGCTACCAGTCCGGTTTAATGGAGTACTCAAACAGTTGTTGTTATGCTGGTATATTTGCTGTGAGACAGTCCCGGCTTCTTTTTGTCCGTTCTTGTTTGTCCGTTCTTGAAGTTGTATTCTGCAGAAGTTCGTGTTAGGCCGGTTTCTTATTTCCGTTGGTAGAGTCCACAGCTATTGCTTGCACATATTCAACTGTTGATTCACTATGCTTATCGGATAAAGCAGTCAGTTCGTTTTTGCTACTAGCACATGTCCAAAGTTTGAGTAGGTATGAACTCTGCTCCTTCCAAACCATTACCACTTCCATGTCAAAACCTTAAAAACTTTAAAAATGTTTTTTTACGACAAACATTTAAAACCACACGAACCTCCCCGGTTCAGGTACTCCCTGCGACGCGTTTCGACAACGATCTCATTTACGTGGCTTCATCAGGCGGGAGTGTTGGTAAAAGTGTGCGATCACTTCCAACTATTTTGATATTGGAGGACAGACATGGCTCCAGACCGAGGGCGTCCCGATGGGCTCCCCTCTGTCTGGACTCATGGCCGATGTCGTAATGCGACATGTTGAAGAAACTGCCCTATCTAGAAGTAACTTAAAACCTGATCTTTACATACGATATGTAGATGATATATTTATATTATGGCCACACCCTATTGAAAAGTTAAATGAATTTGTTAAAATTTTTAATAGCATATTACCTACAATAAAGTTTACCATAGAATCTGAAACAAAAGCTGAATTAGCTTACTTAGATATAAAATTAAACTAGAAAACCAAATCATTGTGAAAGTTCAGTATACCGAAAACCAACCAATATCCCCAGTTACATTTCAATAGATTCAGCGCACCCAATGAAATATAAGAAAGCTAGCATAATCCCTCAATTTATTAGAGCATATAGATATTGCTCACAATATAAAACATTGCAGGAGGAATTAAAATATATTTATAAAACAGGATATCCACGTAAATTGTTACAAAAATAGGATACCGAAGCTAAATATATTATAACAAGAGATACTCAGCCATACCGGCAGCAAATCGAAAATAAAAAACAATATGTCAGAACCTTTCCACACATAAAAACAATAACAAAAACATTGGAAAACACTTTAAGAAAATATAACTACACGTTACCCACTAATATTACACACTCCATTAAAAAATTTAATCTTAAACGACAGACCAAAAACCGCCGACGGGGGGAATTTACGAAATAGAAATTCCTGATCCAGAAAACAAACTGGATGGTAAAAACAAATATATAGGAAAAACATACAGGCAGTATGAGGTGCGAATGAATGAACACCTTACAGATATAAATAATAAGAAATCTACAACAGCACTTTCAAAAGTAATACTTGAAAACAACATTAAAAATTAATAAAATCAATTATAAAGCGGGAACAGCCCCAAAAACCAAATTCCAATTACAATATGCAGAAACAATAAATATACACAAGCACCGTGACGTACTCTGCAACACGGAGATCCCACCCCTCCCGTCAGCGTGGGTTCTCCTGTTGCAGAGCCCGTCACGGAATGCGCACGCAATATGCAAACCATAGGTGACAAGATTGGAGCGAGGCTGGCTATAAATCGTGCACACTTTTACCAACACTCCCGCCTGATGAAGCCACGTAAATGAGATCGTTGGCGAAACGCGTCGCAGGGAGTACCTGAACCGGGGAGGTTCGTGAGGTTTTTAAATGTTTGTCGTAAAAAACATATTTAAAGTGTTTAAGGTTTTGACATGGAAGTGGTAATGGTTTGGAAGGAGCAGAGTTCATACCTACTCAAACTTTGGAGATGTGCTAGTAGCAAAAACGAACTGACTGCTTTACCCGATAAGCATAGTGAATCAACAGTTGAATATGTGCAAGCAATAGCTGTGGACTCTACCAACGGAAATAAGAAACCGGCCTAACACGAACTTGTGCAGAACACAACTTCAAGAACGGACAAACAAGAACGGACAAAAAGAAGCCGGGACTGTCTCACAGCAAATATACCAGCATAACAACAACTGTTTTAGTACTCCATTAAACCGGACTGGTAGCATACTTAACGATCTCTCTTGCAAATGTTTTCAAAGTGCAATTGTACCAGCAAAATTGGTAAATATGTCTTATTCTATATATTTTGTTCTAGCGGCTCTTAGGTGAAAAGAGCCACATAGATAAGCTGTGTAGAAAAATGGGTAATCTTAAGGTAGAACCTATAACTGGGTTATAAGATATAAAGCACTCTCTCACTTTTGAGACTTGCTCCCAAAAAACCAAAAAAACCCGTACTTTAAATGTTTTAAACTTTAAATACATTTCTTTGAGGTTCCTAATATGGTGAGGCCCTTGAGGCCCTAAGCTATAGCTTAGTTAGCTTATACGTAAGTCGGGCCTGGTGAGAACTGAGCATTTTTAGTCGGGAGCTGAACAGTACATTCAAAAAACCCGATCTATCCTATGCGCAAAGTCTGTAATGTGGATCGATGTCGTCGTAAATTAAATTTAGTCTATTAAACAACACTTTCAAAAACAGTGTAAAGTTAAATTGGGAAAGAAAGAAAAATTGGTATTCCACAAAGTACTAAAGATAAATCTAATAATTTGCACTACAGTATTCGCGATGCACTTAAAAAGTGCTCGCGGGTCACATTTGGCCGACGGCCCGAAGGTTGACCATGTAGGGTTTAGGGTTTTATGCCACAAGAGCAGCGGGGCAATATTGCGCCCAACAAAGATAAATAAAGAGGAGAAAGACATTCAAACCACAACCAAAGTTAAAAGCAATACACAAACTGTAAAGGATGCTACAGAAAAAAAAATATATATAATAAAGATAAATATAAAAATCAGGAATAAAAAGAACCAACAAGAGTGTAAGTCAACAATCAACAATGGGTGTATAGACCCCATTTAAAACCAGAAACAAGTGTAAATCTAGAATGGGCAGGACCACCTATAACGGAGGTGATAGAATTCAGCGGAAGTCATTATAACGAAGGTGATGGAACTTTCGACGTCAGTTAGATTGCTCTTTTTATTAATGTCGCGTTTCAACATGTATGTAATTCCGTAATGGCATGTTGGAACATACCATTACGGAACGACTCCACATCCAACATTGGAACTTAGAAGATCAATTACGGCTTTTATAGTGGACTTCGTAGTGATGTAGAATACTTACGTCAGTAAGAAATTTTCAATACATTGTAATGTTTCAAGTACTTCGCGAACGATAATGTAAAAAAAAATCTGAAATGGAATAGAAAGATAATACACGAATCAAAGACTGAAAATGGGACGTGAGGATGAAAAGAATACCATATATTGGGAACAAAACAACAAAAACAACACATCTGCAACCAATGAATAATCTCAGAAAATCTAAAATGAAAGATGAACAAAAAAGGAGAAGAAACAGATGAAGAAAACCGCAAAACAAATCTATCCCACTCTATATTTATTCCCTACTATAAACTGTATTTTCAAACATCTTACTACTTGAAAAGGGGTTTGAATGAACCCTAAATTTCCTATTAGTTGGATTTCTCTATTGAAAAAGAACAGTGCTTACACAACATACGAAGTTTGCCTGCTGAACAATGCAATTAAAACCCAAAAATCAGAAATATGTTTGGAACTGAAAAAACCGTTGTTGAACATCTAAGTAAGCTCAGTGTTTATGAGGAGAAAACGTTTCGCCGTCACTAATCTTAGCGATGTGGATAAGTGTTCTAAAAATAGCTTTAACATATCATAAAGAGCCCTGCTATCGAAAGCAAAAATATTAGGAAAAGTACTTTGCTCTGAACAATCCAGTTTTATATTATCATAGGGATATTATATATTTTTTTAAATAATGAATTAAATGATGCTAGGGATTGTTCTTAACTCTTCGTCGATCGTGCTGTGTTTTGGAATACGGATGGTCGCCATAGGTCTGACAGACCCGTGATATGTTCCTTAGCAATTTTTTATATTGCAATTTTTTACTAACGTACATTACTGACACATTCTTATCATTGATACACAGTTGTATCAGAATAATATGACCACCCACAGAATCACAGTGAACCCACCTGGATGCGTCCGTCACAGAGTGCACATGACAAGGTCGATCACACAGAGATATAAGCGGCCGGCCAGGACATATGAGCCATAGTGCGTAACGTGAGCACAATGGGCAGAGGTATTGATTTGGCAGATGTTCAAAAAGGGATGATCATCGGCTACCTGCCATGGGTGGAAGCATCTCGGAAACAGCAGACTTTATGGGCTGTTCGCGAGGTGCTGTAATAAGGGTGTACCAAGAATGGACCGCTGGTACACCTAGTACCTCAGACCTCAAAACTGTGGACCCCCAAAGGCCATCAACCCCAGAGGAGAATGTTACCTCCGTCGACTGGTAAAGGGCAATCGATGCGCAACAGTGCAGCAATTGACCACTCAAATGAACGCTGGATCACCCAGGTACCTGTGCCCAATAACAGTAGAGTGAACCCTGTTACTCATGGGTCTCCGGAGTCGACGCTGTGTAAAGGAGCCCATGTTAGCCAAGGTCCATCGACAACGACACCTGCAGTTCGCACGGGACTACCGTCATTGGACAGCGGAAGAGTGGAAAAAATATTGCCTTCTTCAACGAATCAAGGTTTCTACTCCACAGAAGTGACAGGCGGTGGCGGATACGGCATCAGACACACAAGAACCAACACCCGGACACGCTTGTCAGTCAAGTACAGGTTGGCGGTGGCATTGTGTATGTCTGCAGGATGTTTTCCTGGTATGACTGAGACCACTGGTACCACTGGATGGGTCCCTGAACGCCAATGGCTATCTATCCATCCTCGGTGCCCACATACATCCCTTCATGTTGGACGCTTACCCTGGTGGTGATGGTGTCTACCAACAGGACAATGCGCCCTGCCATGTGACTAAAGTGGTACATGACTGGTTCCAGGAACACGACAGCGATGTCTCCGTTCTCCATTGGCCGGTGAAATCGCCCGGCCTCATCCCATACAGCACTTGTGGGACCATTTGAATCGACAGGTTCAGCGTGCAGACCCACAACTACGTCATCTCCGGAACCTCCGTGCTCTGCTGGAGTCTGAATGCTCACGTGTGCCTCTGGCAATCTTTCAGAGTCTCATTGCGTCCATGCCACGCCGTCTCGCCACTGTCATCCGGGCCAAGGGTAGTTATTCCCATTATTAGATAGGTGGTCATATTATTCTAATACGACTGAGTACATATTAATCTATTTTAGATCATATATAATAGTCCTCTGTTTTTTATTCTTTCAGCATTCAGTATTTCTCGGTTTTATACTTGTGAATCACATTGACGACTGTAAAAAGCCTTAAGCCGCATTTTAAGATCAGATAGTTCCTAAATATAACGCAAGAAAATAACGTACTGTACATATTTAGAGGATCTACCTCCTTTGACCTAGAACTGCTCATAAACGCTAAGAGCTAGCTAGAACAGTCCAACTCAGTAGACAAATTCCTCCGTTCAGCGTTAGAATTATCCCCCACAAATTATCCCCCTCCAAAAAAATTCCTCTCCTCCCCTCAAAAAATTGATAACTGCTCGTTCCAAATGGCAAGCACTATACCGTCAAACTCAGTATGCAGCTTCACATAATCGCAACTTAGATTAACGTTAAGGTTAGAACCCCGAAAATTTTCCCTTCCAAAACAATGTTCCCCTAAAAACGTGGTAGCAACTGCTTCTAAATGGCCAGACGTACAACTCAGTACACAGCTTCCTCAAATTGTAACTTAGAGCAACACAAGAGTTAGGACCCCAAAACCTTTTCTCCCTCGTGCCCTATAAGATAATGGCAGGAACTGTTTTCCGAATGGTAAGGGCTAGAACCGCGAACTCAGTATACAGCTAAATCTAATCGTAATTTAGAGACACTTCTTACGAAATTCCCCCTAATGAAAAAAGAGGGGAGGAGGTGGTATAAACTGCTTATAAATAGTAAGAGCTTGTACCACCAAAAATTAGTATACAGCTTCTTCAAACAGCAACTGAATGTAGCAAAAACGTTTGTCCCTCCATTCGCCCCCCTAAAAATGGCTCTCTGCAAGTTTTTGTTCCCCCCCATGAAAAAACGGGAGGAATTTCTTTTAAATGACAAGAGCCATGCTTTCCAAATTCGGTATGAAACTTCCTCTCATAGTAGGTTAAAGAAGCATAAGGATTTGCCCAACCATCTTTCTTTCTTTTCTCCCCGAAGTAAAATCCCTCCCCCAACAAGCAAAATAGCGGGAAAGAATTTCTCCTAAGCGATAACAGCTAGGATAACCGAATTTGGTATACAGCTATCTCTCATCATGACTATAAGCAATGTGAAGTTTTGGCTCACCATCCTTTCTCACCTCCCCCTAAAACTGCCCCTCCACATAAAATTGCGAAAAGAATCCTTTAGAAATGATAAGAGTTACAATCACCGAATTTGGTACTCACTTTCCTCTCATCATTTTTCTAAGCGATCCAAGGATTTTCCCTCATCTGGCCCTGAAGGAAAGGAGGATATATGTAAATTTTTACCGAGTCTAACGAGTTATATTCAAAAGAAAGCCTATTTAATACAAAAATAAATTTTCATTCATCTCTTAAAACATAAAAGTTCTATTTCCTTCACCTCTCCCGGTAGTGAGAGTGAAAATATCATTGTTGCATATATAAACCTCTTAATCATCGTATTCTACCACCAAAGTTTCGAAATTACAGCGTAAAATAGATCGTTTGCAAATATTATAGTTTTCTCATTTTACAACTTTTCCATAATAAGAGAGCATTATTCAGCTTTTATTTTTAATTTTCGGCATTTAGTATTCCCTACCAGTGAAAATTCGAGTAGTGAATACTTGTAGAAGTGCAAATACAATGAAATGTCAGTTTAACGAAAGCCAGAGTAACGAATTAGTCAATGAAAAGAAATAGTTTCCGACTCCCACCAATTTACTACGTATCTCTAAGTAAAAATGTTTCATTTTAATGAGTGCCACTACAACGAAAATATCAGTTTAACGAAATAAAAATTTATCCTGATACAAAAAATTTCACCAGTACAATGAAATTTGTTAAAAAAAAAAAACCCTTAAACAATATCTGCAACGTACATTTCTCTGCCTTTACGTGCTTTGGTTTTTAGTATCTGACAAAGTTTTGAAATATCTAACCAGTCATATGAGTCTCTTATTCTATATCACCCGGCACTATTTTTGCCAATCTTAATAGTGACATAGATACTTTCTACACTTTAAAACGGCGTTGCTACATTTTCCAAGCAGAAAAAGGGATTTTCAACTCGAAATCTACGAGATTCTGGTTTTATTCCATTGCAAGTGCACACTTGGCTATTGATCTAAGGGAACTGGGTTCGAGCCCCAGGAAAGGCATGGATGTGTATGTTGTTTTTCTGCTGAGCTCCTGCCATCCTCACTGACCTTCTACTATATGGCATATAAACTGACAGGCTCCTGTCATACCTCTGTAGCAAGCAGCTGCTTGAAGGGGGTATTTATTTTATTTTTTTAAAATAACGGTAGCTTCAGCGAAAGATTCTTTACGAAGCAGTTCCAATCTATGCGTTTTATTATCATCATTCGTTAAATTTAAGTTATTATTATATTTGTTCGTTGTTATTATTGTTATAGTTAAGTTCGTTATTTCGTTTAGTTTACTAGTAGTCAATATGGCGCGAAGTCTTCGCCGTTTCGTAATGACACTGAAAAGATATTTCTGACAGCATGTTGGAGAGTTGGGTTGTTTTACCTCTGAGCGGCACTTTTTTGCACAATGGGCTAAATGGCCAGGTCACATGACCCCGAAGGCTCAGAGAAGGTTGGGGAGGGGACCCACTGGAACAGCTGTTGGGAGACAGATGGTAGCCTCCCGTCAAGGACATCCAGCGTGTTCTTTAACGTGCACAGGGTATGGCTCTCCCGCACACGGGGCCACGGCTTAACGTCCCATCAGACGGACGGCGGCCTTTCCAAGCCCATCAGTGTCCCCTACTGACCGTGGGCAGGGCGGGGAATTTTGCGGAGATAAATCTCAACGCTGACCCAGCTGGGACCCGAACCTGGGAACTACAGATTACGAGCCTGGCGCGCTACCGACTGAGCCACCCCCGCCCGCCATGTTGGAGAGGTGCAACATCAGAATTCAAGGAGAGATGCTTGTTGGAATAGACAGTTAAAAAACAATTGCTGATTTTTTTTTTCAGACGTGAACTCTGATTTCTCTAGACGTAACTTTAATTTCTTTCATAATGATTATTTTGCAGTATGTAACTATCATAGCACGTTTTTCATTGCATTTCAGAATAACGAATATAGAGGGTGATTCAAAACTCTTGCGCCAAACTTTAAGGGGTGATAGAACACACCTAAATAAGCACTTTTCGTCATACAATTTATGGTCGGAACTCAAGCGGTGAAGCTCTAGATAGCACTTTCCAGTGAACACTTATAAGCGCTGGTTTTTGCACTTGTCATTTCTACCGTGGAATGCAGAATGGATGGATTGTTTCACGCATCAGGAGAAGGCGGACATGCATTTCACGTATTGAACTGCGGACGGGAATGCGAGGGAAGCCCAAAGACTGCAATCCACGGTAGAAAGGACGACGAGTACGAAAACCAACGCTTATAAGTGTTCACTGGAAAGTGCTCTCTAGCGCTTCACCGCTTGAGTTCCGATTAAGCATTGCATGACGAAAAGTGCTTGTTTAGGTGTGTTCTATCACCCCTTAAAGTTTGGCCCAAGAGGTTTGAATCACCCTGTATATTAGTGGCCTCCTCGATTTCGTTATACTGGTATTTCACTCTAATAATATTTTACTAGTACCTATGAAACACAAAGGGAATTTTGCTTTTACCGCTTGAAAAAAAAAAGGCGCGTTTTACCACCCGCACTAGGTGTAAGGGGGAAAATTACTGATGCCAATGTAAGCCTTTTAACAACTATCCTTTTCCATCAAAGGTTAAAATTTCTGGCACAAATAGATCGTTGGCAATATTTGTTTAAAGTTTTAGCCTTTTCCACTTTTTCCGCTGAGCTCCTAAACCTATTGGGAGATTTAGAAAATATGAATCGTAATACATTTCATCAATACTTATTCAACTAGCTAAGGAATTGTCAATTTATCTCTAAAAACAAAAAGTTGACATCAGGCGTCGGTTAAAGGGATGTCAGATAAATGGGGTTCCTACATAAGTCTATTATTGCATAGGACACATCATATCTGAATATTTTCATTATTTTTTACTTCAAAAAAACTACTTACTTCTGTAATGATATCAAAATGGAAAATATTGAAATAAAGCGCTGATATCCCGAAAAAATAACACCGATGATCTCGTTGGATCTGTGAGACCTATTTGTTACAATAATGTGTCGTGTCATGTAACTAATAGACGGATTCTATAGAAATTGTACCAAGATATATTAAAGGAGTGGGGTGAAAGGTACTGAAAAGGAATGGGTCCTAGATGACGTCATTCAGG
This sequence comes from Ryuthela nishihirai, assembly GCA_038380435.1. Classification (NCBI taxonomy): domain Eukaryota; kingdom Metazoa; phylum Arthropoda; class Arachnida; order Araneae; family Heptathelidae; genus Ryuthela; species Ryuthela nishihirai. The sequence goes on from JAWZYU010000019.1 coordinate 22,233,766, forward strand.
AAGAATGCAAGATACAAATCATCTGGGTCTATGAGACCTTAACCCACCGAAGGAGGGTTCAGTTGAGCAAGCTGTTTTAATTGAATTCTAATCCTCCCTCTCCTAACGCCATGTAAAAGTTGGCCGTCCCCCCCTCCCCCTGTTACGCTTTTTCAGTGGTCTTCGTCTTAAGTTACACTTTTCCCTTTTCACTTGGATCTTCACTTTTAACACAATAATCAATACACCAAGTGAGCCTTATGGTAATAATGGCTTATTATAACTGATAATAATTACTAGTACCTTACAATTACAATTGCTTATTCCTGTCAGAAATTTTTAAAAAAAGATCTTTGATTGCATAAATAACTACAGTATTTTAGTGTTTCGCATTTCTGAACGGAAGTAACACTACGTAAAAAAATCGCTAATCCCTTCCCTCCTTCGGTGTGGTACTAATTTATGGACAACCCGTTAAAAAACCGTTTTACTGATGATGAAATATTTGCTAGATATCAGCAGAAATTTTACGCCTACACTTTTCACGGAAACATTGTTTTTCGCGAAATAAAGAAACACGAAATGTTCGCTGTTACCTTACTAGCACGATTATAAAAGGGCTGGATCTATGGGGGGGGGGGGGGGGGGGGCGGAATCTGTCATGTCTTCCCTTTCAGAATGCGAGTAGGGTAAAAGAGGCAATTTTTTAATTTATATATATTTCCTGCATTTTTCAAGAAATTTAAGAAAAAAAACGTAAAGCGGAAGAAGGAATGTTTTACTGCATTCAAAATCAAGTCTCTTGCCCCCCCCCCCCTCTTTTGCATTTTTTTCTTTTTGGCTCGATTGCGTTTTCTTTCCTCTCGAATATTTTCTACATCGGGGGCCTAATTAGAAATCATTTTCCATCAAGGAATTTGTTTTGGATAATCCTCAAGAAGCCGTGAGCTACGGCGGTCTGATCAGATTGTGCAATTTAGTTCTCCAAACACATCTGTCCTGAGCCACATCTGTTGCATCTGACCACTAAACTGCAATTCTAACGAGGTCCTGTTTGTCTGCCCACTGCATCCTAGGTCTCCCCCTCTTTCTGAGGCCTTTAGGTCCACTGTTCATAATCCAATTCGCTATTCTATAGTTATGCTTACTGTTAACATGGCCAAATCAGCAGTCTCTCTATACTATATGCTGCTCAAAGGAGGTTGCCAACTCTTTTGTCTGACCTCGTCATTACTAACAAAGTTGAACCACCTAATGCCAAAATACTGCGTAAGCATGTATTATCAAAGGAATCAAGTTTCCTGCTATCTTATTTACAAAGGATTCAAGTTTCACTACCATAACCAACTTCAGATAGGACCAAACTGTTACACAGCCTCTGTTTAATCTTTAAATCTACCTGCTTATTTTTCTGCATTCCCCAAAGATTCTTAATAGTCCCGGCCGCAATCTTTATTCTTTTGTTTATCTCATGCCGAACATCACCAGTATCTGTTACTAAGGTGAGTATCTGTTACCGTGAAAATTAAACTGAGACACTTGCTCAAGAGTGCAACCATTAAAAAAATCAACTTCAGAAAAGAATGCAAATTTCTGGCTTCGAATTTTTATCAGTTATTTTGAAACTTATTTGCAAATCTCGTTCAGTGTACAGTTTGTTTTAAAAAACGATGTTGAGCAGTCAAGGTTTCCGAGGTCCTTGGAGCCAGCTGAGGAAATTAGGGAAAAAAAATCCATTGATTCAAAATCGGATATTAGAACGTAAAATCAACATATATAATTTTAAATATATATATTATTAGCGCTTCTTCTTACCACTGAAATAAAATTTTGATTTAAAATATGCGATAATATGTATTTTTCGGCGGCCGTATGAAGATGTAGTTGTCCATAAGTAAATCTCTCTCGTCTGCTTTCCAATGAAAAGAAAAACTAACAATTTATTAAGCACATCTCTTGTGATATTTCAAATACTGTATGCACAAAAAAGCAGCAATTCTTAAACTGTTGTACAGTCGCTCAAAAAATATCCGAACGCTATGGTTGATTACAGAATTCAAAAAAAATAATATCTGGCAACGATTTTTTTAGAAATTAGTGATCTGGCAACCTACGTGTACGTACACGTGAATTCCGTAATGAACCATAATCTGAATTCCGTAATCAACCATAGCGTTCGGATATTTTTTGAGCGACTGTACGCGCTTTTAGTGCCTGTATTCATTCACACATGGATTAGCATAATAAATTCAAAAAATAATTTATTTTCAATACTACCTTTTATATTCATATATTTGTTTGAAAATACTTTATTTTCTCGTTAGCAAAACGATGTTTTAAGTTCATATTTACCTAGTACAGTTACAAAAAAATATTTCTAGCCTTTTGGTGGTATCCGAAATAAAAAGTTTGAGAACAGTTGTAATTATGAATAATGGAGGCGAAACTGATCCATGAAGTTTCGAAAATTTTTTGATTATTAAAAATCTCAGAAATTCATTAATTTACAGTCCTTTCAATTGAATGTTTTCTAATTGAATGTTCAGAAATTCTAGTAATCAGAGTTAAATGGGCTTGTCTTATGCTAAAGCAATAACTCCAAATTATGTACACTTTAAATGTTATTTCGTCTCAGAACCTGTTTATTTTCAGAATTTTAGGGTACATTTTGCTGAAAGATTTGTCCTCCATAATTCAACTGTAAAAGATATTTTCAATGGGGAATTTATTCTCAAGTTTTTACAATGACATATTATTTTAAAGATTTGTGTAGGAGTTAATCTGCCTAGCTTCTGACAAGCACAAATAACCTCTTCGTCCAGTCAATTATAATGTACATTAGATTATGTATATTTTGATCCAGATTCATGTTGTTTAATTAGAAAAATTATTGTTGATGGTTCAGAAGTGCACAGATTGAGCAGTGCCAGAATAACGTTGTGGGTGCCCTAGGTTATTCAAGCCCACTGCTCCTCATTAAATTTTCTAATAAGTTATGTTAAGAGAGCAGTTCGGGTAAAATGTGTTTAGAGTAAAAATAAAAATTTCAACGAAACAGGCATAGAATTTCATTTAATTTACAATATTTTAGAAGACACTGACAGAATTTATAATGTTCAAATTAGGTCCAAAATTTCTAAATTTATATAAACTCAGCATAATCCTTCCTTCAGAATTGATTAGAATAACTTGTCAGTTATGCCATACAATCTAACGATCAATCAAAATTTTTTGAAAATCAACAGAGTCAAAAAGCCTTTTTGAAATCTGCAAAAGTAATAACCACAGATTCCTGTAACTCTAAACATTTCTCAAGAATCTTCATAAGTGAAAGAATCCCCTACCACTTCTGAATCCACGCTACTCATCATGCAATTGTCCATCAACCAGATTATTAAACTTATTAAGTAAAATCTTGAAAAGAACTTTACCTGGAACAGAAGTAGATGATATTTCTATAGAAGTTACAAGAACTTCGATCACCTTTTTAAAAACTAGCGATATTAATAGCTCTAATAAAATCGTTAGGAACGACACGTTTATCGAAAAAGATATGAAAACTTTCAGTCAATCATGTGACAACAAAAACATTTCCAACTCGAAAGTAGCAATTTCATTTACTTCTGGGATTTTTTATGTAATTTAAGTTGACAGATTGTCAATTACATGTTTTGGAATTTATAGAGCATCGAAATTAGCTTCAAATCAACAAAACGTGGAAGTTCTGTAATATTTTGGTAGGGAAGTGTATTATCAGGGGCGATTTAATGGCGGTGTGATCGGCGCGACTGCACGGAGCCCCGCGTGCTCTGTAAATCATTTTTGCATTCAAGGTTTACGGTCGCCTGCTGGCGAGTAGTGGATCTGAAAGACATATCTCTCTTCAGAACTAATTAAATTCTGAATGTTGCATCTAATGTCAAATTGTTTACATTACAAATGTATTTTTAACCAGTATATATAAAAAGAATCTTATTTCTGTAGGTTTCTGAGAACATTTTCCTAATATTAAACCATCACTTTAATATATTCCTTTAGAATAAATTTATATACTTAGATACTTTCCCTATTCTTATCTTTATCATAATACCTTTAACTTACGCTTTCTAATACGGCTTTTCCTAAACATTAAATAATCTATGACTAATAGAATAGTGTAATAAAACTTCAGTCAACATCAGGTTTTTTTGGATAGGAGAGCCTGCCGGGGGAGAAAATCCCATAGCAGGTGAAAAGTATGAAATTTCTGTTCATATCTTATATTTTGTATTCTTTTTGAAAGAAATTTCGTGTTTTATTGAGTGTTCTTTTTGAACCTTACTGAAGCGGATAATATTTGCATCAATTGCTTACGTCTGCATAAAGTAGTACATAAAACTACTTTAAATTGAGGAGATTTTATGAAGATTTGCGGGAGAAATATTTTTTTAATGTGCATCAATTAAAATATAAATATAACTCAGTTACATTTTCCGAATTGGAGATCATAACTGGGAACTATTAAATTTAATTTGAGAAAAAAAATCAATTTTGCGTTTTCTTGTGTTTCAGCTTATTAGTTTCGATCACAGAAATAATATTTCACACTGTTTTATAATTAACTTACAACAAAAGACTCATAATCAAATGAAAAAAATATAGCAAAAATATTCGAAAACTAAAATGGTGAAAAATAACAGAGCAATTCGTTCACTGTATAAAGACATATCGAGATAGGCACTGGCAGAATTCTACCCCGAAATAGAGCAGAAACCTTCCCATAAAAAGAGAGACTCACCTGGGAGGAGCAATAATCTTTGCTATTTCTAATACTTTCGTCTCTTTGCTGTTGATAGGAAAGAAGTTTAAATGGTCATGCACCTTTAAACAACACAAAAATCTGATGCAGGGCCGACCTCGGTCAAAGAGCTATGACTCTGGGTCAGCTTTGTAACAGAAAGAAGGCAGAATGTATGGTTTAGATCTCTTAAGCAAAGAATGTTATATAAACATGTTAAATCTACCAGGAAGTTCAATCACCAAATGTTACTACTGATTTTGAATGACTGCATATAATTCAGATATACAGAAATTAGTTAGTTCTCTGATTGAAGACTCGTTTCTCTAAACAAGGAAAGCACAGGGAAAATTTGACTGATAGTATTTCTTCCACATTTCATATCAAGAATTTGTAGCTGAAGTTGAAACACTGAACATAAGCAGAAAAGATTATCAACAGCACATAAAGGTAAACAGACCAGGATCTGTAAAAAATAAGGAGGAAGGGAGTGAAAGGAATGCAATAAAGCAGCAAAAATGTAGGGGAGGGGGTCAAGAAACTGAATTTCCATTTCAATATTTTTTCCCTCCGTTTTTAGAAGTCTTTAAAAAATTTCTTAAATTGTTCATGAAATACGCACAAGTTTAATCACTTTTTGCTTCCATTACCCTTACTAGCATTCTCAAAGAGATAGATTCGCCATCTAGATTCGACTCTGAAAGTAAAGTACAGATTTCTCCAATTTATTTGAAAATACGTACATATTTATTCGACTTTTTTTTTCCTGCTATTTTATTATTTTAGCGCACTTGGCTACTCAGAAAAGGACCTGGGTTCGAGTCCTGGATAAGACATGGGTATTTGTGTTGTCTGTCGGCTGAGGTCTTGCCTTCCTCACAGTCTTTTCTACAGCATATTAAACTGACAGGCTGCTGTCAGACCTCTGTGGCAAACAGCTGCTCAGCGGGTATTATTTTATTTCCCAAAAACAGAAGTGTTTTTCGCATTTGTTGTCCAAAATTATATCATACTTCTAAGTGTGTTCTTAAGTGTTCAACAGAATGGATTTTTCTCGAAAAAGGTCCATGCATGATTTTGCTTTTTTCTTATCTTATTAGCTTTATAGTGCATGTTCATAAATAAAGAATAATATTAGAAACGAAACTAATATTGAAAAACTTTGTAAACGAAATTTCATGAACAAACGCTTTCTGAAAATTAAAAAGCTTTCTTGCTGTGCTGTTGATAGAAATATTTATTAATTAGTACACTGGGTTTTTTTCGTTGGGTCTTTCCATGAGTTTTCCCATATTTTTTTAATTGATCGCTACATCATTTTACGTTTTTTTAAATATTTTTTCCTTATTTTTCCAATACATTATTTAAAAATTTTTAATACTTCTCTTAAATTCTTATTCTGTTACTCGTTGTACATGTTACTTTGCGATTAACTCTTTAGATATACAGAACACACATTTCTTGAAAGTTCGTGTAATTCATATTTCTGAGCCAAAAGAAATCCGAAAATTTATATTTGCAGCACATAAAGTAGGAATAAAGTAGGGAAATTATCAGTTATTTTTCAATTATCCTGTTAGAAAAATTCAGATTTTAACTTTTTTTCCTTGCGCATTTTCTACATTTTAAGTTTTTATAGCTCAAAATCGGTCCACAACAACATGTTGTATATACCTGTTACACAGCATGTACTTGTACCTGTTGTAGACAAAACAGAATAAAGCAATGATCAGCAAAGAAATTTTTGGAATTTAAATTTATACATAAAATAGAAAATCGAATTTGAATCGAAAAATCTATTTGAGGCTTTTTGCAATTTCAAAATTCCATAACTGTAAAACAGGTTGAGTTACTTAATGTGTGGGTTACCTTTGTGCACACAACGGCCTACATAACTTGGTTACAAAGATTCCAAGTTCTTAAAATGGTGTTCGAGAGAGATTTGGATCTGCTGGATCTGGCTCTACAGGAGCCAGATGGAAGCCTCCCATCAAAGCTTCTCCCGACAGAAAGATCTAACTCGAAATTAAAAATTATTACGAATTATTTAAAGTGGCAAGAAACTAAGAAAGATTTTCATCCTTATCAATTTTGTGAATTGAAAACGATATTGCTAAATAGTCTATGTTATGTTGATGTTATTTTACAATTGTTTTCCAAAAAGAGCAAGGAAACTGTATTGTTGTTGTGTAATATAAGCAAATTTTTAGTAATACGCATTAGTTAAATTGTTTCAGTACATTACAATAATACGCACAAACATTTTCCATCGGTAGTATATGAGCAATAATACGTATTAATATCAGTTTGAATATTTTTCTAATTTTTGACAGTTTTCTCTTCAAAATTTCTGCTCTTTCAAGATCCCGACAACAAGTAATTCTTCGAAGGAGAGGGAGGTGTGATTTTGTTATGCCGTGTTACAGCAGAGAGAACTCAAGAGTGGCGTAATTTAATCTATATATATAATATATATTTCTGCGATTTGTAATTCCTTTCTTTCCCATATGATAAAAACCAATGAATTGCTTGTATTATCAGTTTTAATTAACTTACTACCGTACTCACATTTTTTTAATCATTTATTCATTCAAGCAATTTCAAATGAATCGTTTCTGTTTACAGATTGACCACAAAGGTAACAGTTTATCTGTAGGGGAGAATAATAAATTGACATCACATTTTACACTTTCTTTCTGTCTTCATCCGCCAGTTTTAATACCGTTAATACTTGTTTGCATTTATAATCATCATCATCATCCTCAAGCAGCAACGGGCTAAGGAGGTCCAACCACATCGCGCAATTTATTCTCCAGGCATATCTGTCGTAAGCTACATCTGCTACATCTGGTCACTCCACATCAATTCTAACAAAGTCCTGTTTGACATATCTGCCCACCGCATCCTAGGTCTCCTACTCTTTCTGAGGCCTTTATGCACACTGTACTACACATATGGCAACATTACCATCCAACATTCTCTCTGTCTCTCTGCACAATATGCTGCTTAAAGATGGTTGCAAACTCCTTTGCCTAACCTCATCATTAGTTACAAAGTTAAACCATGCCCAAGATACTGCGTAAGCATCTGGAATCAAAATCTAGTTTCCTGTTATCTTGTTTACAAAGTGTCCAAGTTTCACTACCATAACTAACCCTAGAAAGAACCAAACTGTTATACAGTCTAATTTTATACAGTCTAATTTTAGGTGTATACGCCTATTTCTCCACACTCTCCATAGATTCTTAAAAGTCCCGGCAGCAATCCCTATTCGTCTGTTAATCTCATGCTACACATCACCAGTTTCCGTTACATAGCTACCAAGAAAATTAAATTGTGACACCTGCTCAAGACTGCAACCATTCAGATGAACTGAATCACAGCCTGCCTAATCAATTTTCATCACTTTAGTTTTCTCTCTGTTTATAACCAAACCTACTCTACTACCAGTCTCATCAACAGCTCGAATGAAAGAGTTCATCTCATCAGCATCATTTGACAAAAGGGCTAAATCATCTGCATAATCTAAATCAGAAATTTTCGTATCTCCAGTCCATTTAAGGCCAAAATCTTTCCCTTGAAGTGAATTTCGCATAACATAATCAATAACCAAGCTAAAGAGAAAAGGAGGCAAAATGCACCCTTGTCGAACACCAGAAGTAATGCTAAACCGGAAGCATAACAGAAAACACAGCGAAAGATTTTCCCTCTACAGAAGTCCGCCAGTGCAGCAAATCAGGATCCATAATCAAGATCATATCCTTATTCCAGTCCGGTAGGTTTTTTTTTATCATCACCAGGACCCTGTATGGTTGACCACTCCTCAGCAGGGTAGAAAAAAAAAAAGTAACCATAGGTAAAAAAGTAACCCAGATCAGTAGGCCACATTAATCTGGTGACCTCCCACATCCGTTCACTTCCACAAGAGAATATATTTTTTGAGTCGGACATTAGGTGTTAGGCCTTTACTATTCCATTTGAAAACTTCAATACTCAATATATTACTCTCTTTACTAAATTTCTACCCGTTTTTTGCCTTTCAAATATTTCTCAATCACATTACAATTTTTATATTCGCTTTCAACACTACATAATATTATTAAGTATGCGTTGACTTTAATTTTCCAATTTATTTTTAAAATATCTATTTAATTCACGTTTTAAATCTCTAAACGAATTTACAGCTAGCAGTTCCCTTGGTAAGAGATTGAAAATATATTTCATTTTTTACCTCATTATTTTGCTCATTACCATGTAAAAAACGCTGAACTTTACATAAAAAATTCTTTGGGGTGGGATGAGACGAAGGATACTGAACGTTATTATCCAGGGGGGGGGGGGCTCAAATAGGGTTGCGCAACTTATAGGTGGTCCCTTAAGAGGCCCCGCATATGCTGTTTACACTGGGCCCCACGAAATTTCAGACCAACCCTGTTTATTATATCAATATAGTCTATTGTTTGATAATTATGAATTGCTACCATACCACTATATATCAACCATGTTCAGAATGTGTCACGGTGAAAAGACTGAAATCTCTTGGTGATCATCTAGTTGCCATCAATATTGACAACTGATTTATTCACCCCTCATTTCATGTGGTTTAAAGAAACCAACTCCTCCCCCCCACGTCCCCTATATTTGGGGATTAGGGTGGAACAGGACTCGATAGTTTTTCAAGGATTGCATTCTAAACAAGTTTATTCCAATAATAAAATTTTAATTTATTTTTTACAAGAAAGGTGGAAGGAGTTTGGAGCCTGGCCCCGAAATACTGTTGCGCGGCACAATTGCCACAGTAACAAGAATTCAACAATTTCTATAATTTGTCACGTTGGCTTGTTTAGCCGATATTTCCAGTTTCTTAAAGAAGCACAGGAAAGTTTGTGGAATTATAGTTCGAACTCTATTTAATGCTATGTGGAAAACCTTCTGGAAGAAAACCTTTTGAAAGTCTCAAAGTCTTTATTAGCGTAAGATATATTTTCCAATTTCGAAAGTTTGCTGTAATTTCACATATACCGATATATGTGTTTGGCATGTTACAGATACTATGGAATACCTGAAGCTACTTCAGGTTTTTCCCTACGTACTTCATACCAGGTTCGAATCTAGAAAAAACATGAAAGAGGTCATAATAAAACATAAAGAATGTAAAATGGCGAAATAGAGTTCAAAAACGGTAAATGGTGGTTGGGAAAATTTGTGATATTAGTGATCTGGCAACCTTCGTGTCACGTGACACGAAGGTTGCCAGATCACTAATTTCTAAAAAAATCGTTGCCAGATATTTTTTATGAATTCTGTAATCAACCATAGTGTTCGGATACTCTTTTGAGCGACTGTACTGATTTAGAGCAAGCGATAAAAATCTCAGACAGTATGACTTGATACAACAGCAATTAGACCACCATGCCAATAAATTTAACCACTATATTTTTGCCACCAGTAGTAATTAGTAATAATTTAACCACTAAAGCAAATTTAATCACTATATCAGTTAGGGTATAGACTACCTCTACAGTACGAGCAACGATTATTAGTAAACCAGAAAAGTTAAGTCGAGAAAATATATTTTTTGGCTAAATGGAATTTAGTATCTCATAATTAAATCTTACCTGATAGCCGAAGTATAACCAAAACGTTCAAAATGCAGAAACGAAATAAAACCTTGATGTTGTATTTCGATAAATTGTATAGCATATGCATGTCTAAGAGACAATGGGTCAATACCAAACTGTTCAAACTCTTAATGGCATGTTAAAAAATGCGTTAGATATCGTTTAAGAGACATATCCTCTTAAGAAACTATAAAAGTAAGTGACGCAAATTACCGACCTTAACATTTTTCTGTTATTATATTATTGACTTGACACGAATGTTATCTATCGGTATATGCATAGGTGAGGATTCGCGGAACTGTTCTTGAGTAATTTGGCGCTACCCTCTGAATAAAATGAAAAATTATTGCGAAAGATGTAGCAACAACTCGAGGAGTATATACACGGGATAACCGCTTCTAAAATGCACACCTGTGCTGCAGTTTGTGATGGAATTCGCTGCAGGAAAACGAAACTCAAGTAAAATGACAGAAATTGAATATTTATTTTCTCTAACAAATAACTAAAATACCTGAGATACGTTCTGAGACTCCAAAATACGTTTAATTAATAATAATTTTCATATCTTTCATGTTTCATAATGTCTTTCGAGCATTTTTAATCACGATTAATTTCATACGAACGGGAAAGGTACATTTGGTTGGTTTACTCTTATCTTTTTCTCACATAATTTTGTTTTATATATTCGAGATTTGTCCTAACTTTTAATCTTGCCTGCAACACGCTGTTACATTTTGTTTGCATGAGTTCTGCCTTTTCGTTTAGCATATCCCATTGGCCATTTTTCCTTTCGTTTCTTTCTATTCTTTATTTTGGTATTTTACACTGGTGTAGTCCTAAATATATAGTATGGGGGCGCATTCCTTACTTTGTCACAGGAACTAAACATGGTATTTTTGTTTTCTTATGAACATTTCAAGATTTCAACAAAATATACAGGGTGGTATAATATAAGTTTATTCTAGAGTTTCTGGAAAGGTGACGAATGAAAATAGTGCTGCGAAAATTGGTAGGTAGCTTAATGAAAAATACGAAAGCGATTTAGGGGGGAAAAATCAGTTCCGACTGAAAACGGGCGCTACAAACACAAAAATAGACACAGATGAGAAAACGTTTATTGGTTTCATGCACATGTCTGTTACAAAACTGCTTAAGGTGCTGTAGATCAGTGTAGAGGATGTACTGGAAGTGAAGGACAGCATAGCCCATGGTTGCTTGGAGAATGTCATTGTGGATATTGTTACTTGCCGTGCAATGCTGGCCTTCAAATCAGCCAAGTGACAGCACATTGCCATGATAAACCCGATCCTTGAGATAGCCCCAGAACTAGAAATTACAAGGATTCAAGTACAGTCAGTGTGGGGGGCGAGGCCTGAAGAAAGTCTCGAGGAAGTAAGTGCACATCTCCGAATGTTGTACACTGCAACTGTTTCAGCTACCAGATAACGTGCGTGTGCGCACCATCTTGCATCAACTCTGTGGTGTCCAGAGACATGAACTCTGGTGTCCAGAGACATGAACTCTGTGGTGTCCGGACAACATGGCCAAACCAACGGAGTCTCTTTCTGCACAATATGCTGCTTAAAGAAGGTTGCCGACTCCTTTGCCTAACCTCATCATTACTTACAAAGTTGAACCACCTAATGCTCAAGATACTGCGTAAGCATCTAGAATCAAAAGCATCAAGTTTTCCTGTTATCTTATTCACAAAAGTTACAAGTTTCACTACCATAACTAACCCTAGAAATAACCAAACTTTTATACAATCTAATTTTAGTCTTTAGATGTATACGCGTATTTCTCCACACTCTCCATAGATTCCTAAAAGTCCCGGTAGCAATCCCTATTCGTCTATTAATATTATGCTACATATCACCAGTGTCTGTTGTTAGGGTGGGGGTGGCTTAGTCGGTAGCGCGCCAGGCTCGTAATCTGTAGTTCCCAGGTTCGAGTCCCAGCTGAGTCAGCGTTCAGATTTATCTCCGCAAAATTCCTCGCCTTGCCCATGGTCAGTAAGGGACACCGATGGGCTTGCAATGCTAGCGTCCGTCGGATGGAACGTTAATACGTGGTGCCGTGTGCGGGAGAGCAATACCCTGTGCACGTTAAAGAACACGCTGGATGGCCTTGACGAGATGGTGTGCAAAAATGCACCGCTCAGAGGTAAAACAACATGGGACGTTAATACTAATACGTGGTCCCGTGTGCGTGAGAGCCATACCCTGTGCAAGTTAAAGAACACCCTGGATGGCCTTGAAGGGATGGTGTGCAAACAAGTGCCGCTCAGAGGTAAAACAACACAGCCCAACCAGTATCTGTGACATAGCTCCCAAGGTAATTAAATTTGACACCTTCTCAAGAGTGGATTGGGTTGGGTTGTTTTACCTCTGAGCGGCACCTTTTTGCACACCATGGGCTAAATGGCCAGGTTACATGGACCCCAAAGGCTCAGAGAAGGTTGGGGAAGGGGACCCACTGGAACAGCTGTTGGGAGACAGATGGTAGCGTCCCGTCAAGGCCATCCACCGTGTTCTTTAACGTTAGGTTGTTTTAGCAATAAGCAGCACTTTTTTGCACCCAATGGGTTAAATGGCAGGTCACATGGACCCCGAAGGCTCAGAGAAGGTTGGAGGAGGGGACCCACTGGAACAGCTGTTGGGAGACAGATGGTAGCCTCCCGTCAAGGCCATCCAGCGTGTTCCTTAAAGTGCACAGGGTATGACTCTCCCGCACACGGGACCACGGCTTAACGCCCCATCCGACGGACGTCGGTCTTTACAAGCCCATCGGTGTCTCCTACTGACCATGGGCAGGGCGGGAAATTTTGCGGAGATAAATCTCAACGCTGACCCATCTGGGACTCGAACCTGGGAACTACAGATTACGAGCCTGGCGAGCTACCGACTGAGCCACCCCAGCCTCAAAACACAGTTCTCAAGAGTGGAACTATTCAGATTAATTGAATTGCAGACTGCCTGATTAATTTCATCACTTTACTTTTCTCTCTGTTTATCACCAAACTACCCTTGTCATCAACAGCTCGAAAAAAAGAGTTCCTCTACTCAACATCATTTGCCAGAAGGGCTAAATCATTCATCATCATCATCATCCTCAAGCAGCCATGGGCTACGGAGGTCCAACCAGACCGTGCAATTTAGTTCTCCAAGCAAGTGTATCCTGAGCTACATCTACTGCATCTGGCCACTGCACACCAATTCTAACAAGGTCCTGTTTGACATTGACTTCCCACCGCATCCTAGGTCTCCCCCTCTTTCTGAGGCCTTTAGGCACACTGTTCATAACAATATTGGCCAATCTATAATTATTCATATTGGCAACATGGCCAAACCAACGGAGTCTCTCTCTGCACAATATGCTGCTTAAAGGAGGTTGCAAACTCCTTTGCCTAACCTCATCATTAGTTACAAAGTTGAACCACTTATTGCCCAAGATACTGCGTAAAGATCTGGAATCAAAAGCATCTAGTTTCCTGTTATCTTGTTTACAAAGTGTCCAGGTTTCACTGGCATAACTAACCCTAGAAAGAACCAAACTATTATACAGTCTAATTTTAGTCTTTAGGTTTATACGCCTATTTCTCCACACTCTCCATAGATTCTTAAAAGTCCCGTTAGCTATCCCTATTCGTCTGTTAATCTCATGCCGCACATCACCAGTATCTGTTACGTAGCTCCCAAGATAGTTAAATTGTGACACCTGCTCAAGACTGCAACCAATCAGATGGACTGAATCACAGCCTGCCTGACCAATTTTCATCACTTTAGTTTTCTCTCTGTTTATAACCAAACCTACTCTGCTATCAGTCTCATCAACAGCTCGAATGAAAGAGTTCATCTCATCAACATCATTTGCCAAAAGGGCTAAATCATCAGCATAATCTAAATCAGAAATTTTCGTATCTCCAGTCCATTTAACGCCAAAATCTTTCCCTTGAAGTGAATTTCGCATAACATAATCAATAACCAAGCTAAAGAGAAAAGGAGACAAAATGCACCCTTGTCGAACACCAGAAGTAATGCTAAACCAGTTGCTACAAGCCTTACCAACTCTCACACACGACTCAGTGTTATTATAGAGAGCTTTCATTATGTTAACTAACTTGTCTGGTATACCATATTATTTCACAATCAACCACAAATTATGACGATCAACAGAGTCGAAAGCCTTTTTGAAATCAACAAAGCTAGCAACCAAAGGTTTCTGAAACTCGAAACATTTCTCAAGAATCTGCCAAAGTGAAAATATCTGATCCACACATCCCCTACCACTTCTGAATCCACATTTCTCATCACGCAATTGACTGTCAACCAGATTCTTAATTCTATTAAGCACAATCATGGAAAGAACTTTACCTGGAACAAAGAGTGGGCTGATAGCCGTATAGTTATCACAAGAACTGCGATCACCTTTTTTGAAAATAGCGATAACAATAGCTCTGGTAAAATCCTTAGGAACCATGCCTTTATCATAAAAGATATTCAGAATTTCAGTCATCCAAGTGGTAACCAAAACATTTCCAGCTCCAAGCATTTCTGTAGTAATTTCATCTACCCCTGGGGATTTATGAAGTTTAAGTTTAGAAACAGCCAAAATAACTTCAGATTGTGCTATAGGGCCAACATTAAAGCCACCAACGCATCTATCATCATTGCAAACAATGTGAATAGAGCTAACCGCATTGTTTAGAATATCACTGGAATGCTCAGCCCACCTAGCGATG
The DNA here is from genome assembly GCA_038380435.1 of Ryuthela nishihirai. NCBI lineage: Eukaryota > Metazoa > Arthropoda > Arachnida > Araneae > Heptathelidae > Ryuthela > Ryuthela nishihirai. Next base: position 22,248,884 of record JAWZYU010000019.1, read on the forward strand.
ACAGAATCCTCCCCTTCTATAACCTTACCTTGTTTATCCTTCAATCCCTGTATACCTGTCCGTTTTCTACCACATAAAACATTAACTATCTGTTACAGCTCTCTGCTGTTGTGCTGTCTAACTGCTTCCTCGGCTTTGTCAGCCAAATTATCAAGCCAAAGATTCTTATCAGCAGCTAACTGATCTTTTACACATTTATTAAGTTCTCTGTAATGCTTTCTATTAGGACTAGTAGGGTATTGATTAAGGACATTCCTGCAGTTCTTTCTTTCCGAAATAAGCTCAAGTGCCTTATCACTCAGATAATTCTGTCTCTTCTGCTCCTTTTTTCTAAAAGAGTACTGTTAGTGTCCAAAAAAGCTTGTTTAAAATGATCCCATTCTTCCTCAACTTCAGTAGTAAGCATACCATGACTGTCATAATGACTAAGTAACCTATCATGGTAAGCTTTGGGTATAGCTGGGTCTTTCAGAGCTTCAGTATTAAAAGAAAATTTTTTAACCCTAGCACAACAGTTTTTAAGTTTAAGTTGCAAGACACTTTTAACAAGGTAATGGTCAGATCCAATTTCAGCTCCCCTATATGCCCTGGTATTTCTAACAGAACTAGCCCATTTGCTGTTAATTAATATGTAATCAATCATATTCTTATGCAGCCCATCAGGTGAAACCCATGTGTACTTATGTATGTCACGGTGTTTGTAATATGTGTTAGTTATTCTGAAACCATTAAGTTTACTTACCTGTAGGAGACGTTGCCCATTGCCATTGCAGCTACCAATACCAAAAGGGCCAGTCACCCCTCCCCAAAGGTCAGGGTCAGTACCAACTTTGGCATTGATGTCACCAACAACAAGGGTGATATATCCTTTCTTGACAGAATTCAAAATATCCTGAAGTTGTTCATAAAACCTATCCTTTTCATCCTCATCGGCATCCTCAGTGGGGGCATAACAGCAGATAACATTCAGGACTTTAACGCTTGTCTGAAATTTTGCTGTAAGAAACCTTTCATTAATGCACTCATATCCTAGAAATGCATCTCTAGCATGTCTGCTGAGAAGCAGACCCACACCTTGGTGATGCTTATTGTCGTCCCTCCCTGAAAAGAGAAATTTAAGATTATTTTTAAGAATCTGACCTTTATCTGTCCATCTGGTCTCTTGCAATCCGAGAATATTTAAATTATAATGGTGGAATTCTTGTGTGAGGACATCAATAGAAAAAGCTCTGTGCAGAGTCCTCATATTTCAACTACCTATGGAGAGAAAATGGTTCGTGGGATGTTTAAAGAAACTATGTTTATTGAGAGAGGGAATGCCGACAATATCAAACAAGCCCCTAATCGCAGACATGGGGCAGAGATCCGTTCCCCCACCAATAAAGGCTGAACCCATCTACACTGGAAGACTTCCTCCAATGTGGAATTTGACGATGCGAATAAAAGCAAAGAGTTCAGGTGCCTGCGATGACCTCTGCTCAGGATTATCCACCAGCTGATAAACATATCCTGTGAATCTATTCACTTGGGGTTGCTAACGCACAAACAAACAGAAAACACAGCGGAAGATTTTCCCTCCAGAGAAGCCCACCAGTGCAGCAAAATGAGGATCCATAATCAAGCTCAGAGCCATTTATCTGTCCAGTCCAGTGGGTTCATATGGTCTGTACCAGGACCTTGTGTGGTTGACCACTCCTCAGAAGGGTAGAAAAAAAAAAGAAAAGTAACCATAGTTGTCCAGATCAGTAGGCCACACTAATCTGACAGCCTTCCCCTTCCGTTCACTTCCACAAGAGAGTATCTCTTTTGAAAGGTACTAACGGTCTGCACCACGAGAAGGCGGGGTCGGTTGGGTTGGGTTGTTTTACCTCTGAGCGGCACTTTTTTGCACACCATGGGCTAAATGGCCAGGTCACATGGACCCCGAAGACTCAGAGAAGGTTAGGGAAGGGGACCCACTGGAACAGCTGTTGGGAGACACATGGTAGCCTCCCGTCAAGGCCATCCAGCGTGTTCTTTAACGTGCACAGGGTATGGCTCTCCCGCACACAGGGCCACGGCTTAACGTCCCATCCGACGGACGGCGGCCTTTCCAAGCCCATCGGTATCCCCTACTGACCGTGGGCAGGGCGGGGAATTTTGCGGAGATAAATCTCAACGCTGACCCAGCTGGGACTCGAACCTGGGAACTAGAGATTACGAGCCTGGCGCGCTACCGACTGAGCCACCCCCGCCCCGGCGGGGTCGGACATTAGGTGTTAGGCCTGGCCGGTTCTATGCAGCATCACAGGGGATTGGTGCATAGCTCTCCTTCCAGTGAATACCTAGCAACCATTTACAGACCACTAAATCATTACATAATCCAAATCAAATATATCCAGATCTCCTAACCGTTTAAGGCCAAAATCTTTCCCTTCAAGTGAATTTCGCATAACAAAATCAATAACCAAACTAAAGAGAAAATGAAGCAAAATGCACCCTTGTTGAACACCAGAAGCAATACTAAGCCAATTGCTACAAGCCTTACCAACTCTCACACACGACTCAGTGTTATTATACAGAGCTTTCATTACGTTAACTAACTTTTCTAGTATGCCATACGATTAATGTGGTTTTATGATTACATGTGCATAAAAAGGCCATGGAATATACAAATCGTCACTCTTTCTATTCGTAATGACACCATAAGGAAAATGCTTCAGTGGTTCTCAAACTCTTTGACCCTGTGACCCCCTGTAACAGGGTGGTAGCCAGAGATAGAGAGTGTCCGGAGTTTGAACCTCCCCCCTTCGAAAATCCCGTCATCTTACACTAAATCTCAAATTTGTCAACTGCTCCTCTCAGACCTTCTACTATGGCATATAAACTGGCAGGCTCCTGTCAGACCTCTGTGGCAAGCAGCTGCTTGAGGAGGTATTTTTTTTATGAAATCCAAAGCAGTTTCCTTTGTATAATCTTATTTTAGCTCCATATTTTATGTCCGACATTAAAAACCGATAAAAAAAAACTATAAAACCTTATTCCATACACAATATCATTTTAACCCTTCACATTTTGTGGAATATTTTAGTAATTGAGAAACCCTACTCAAGTCTTATTGTCCCCCCCCCCCCGAAGTTAAATTCTCGGACCTCGTAAAACTAAATTCTCGCCAAACTAATTCCCCCAAGCTAAATGTTGAGTACCTGCCTGTCCTGTAACTGTAATAAATTTTTGCGGCTCACAAGAATCGTATTTATATTATGCGACCCTTTCCCTACAATATAGTTCCTACGTATTTGAAGAAAAAATCACTGAAACTTCTAGCAAATATGTAATTATCAGAGATTTGAGACCCTCTTGCATGCTGCTCACGACTCACAGTTTGAGAACCTTGGCTTAAATCATACTGTATATCAAGTTGTCGTCTGGGTGGAATAAAATTATACTAGGAGGATTAAAATCAGTGCATAGAAATCGATACATCGTAACAAAATAATTTACAGGGTTTAGTTAGCAAGCAATAATAAAAAAATATACTTTGAAACAAAATGCATTCATCTTTATTTTATACTAGCAGATTTACCCCTCGTTGCTCGGGTCTGAAACTTTCTAAATATAGAGTAGATGGCACTGGCCACGTCGCAAGCTTTCATTTGGCATAAATATCATTATACTCGATCTCCTCCCCCTCCGTGAGAAGGTTGGGTGACTCAGTCGGTAGCGCGCCAGAAACATAATCTGTAGCTCCCAGGTTCAGTCCCAGTTGGGTCAGTGTTGAGATTTATTTCCGCAAAACTCACAGTCATTAGGGGACACCGATGGGCTTGAATAGGCCACGTCCGTCGGATGGGACATTAAGTCGTGGGACCGTGTGCGTGAGAGGCCTACCTGTGCACATTAAAGACACACTTGATGGTCTTGACAGGAGACTAACATCTGTCTCACAATAGCTGTTCCAATGGGTCCCCTCCCCCAACCTTCTCTGAACCTTCGGGGTCCCTGTGACCTGGCCATTTAGCCCATGGTGTGCAAAAAAGTGCCGCTCAGAGGTAAAACAACCCAACCTAACCTCCCCCTCCGGTTACAATTTTCCCCTCTCTTTTTGGGGAGGAAAGAAATAGACATAATTCTAGGTACCCATAATTCTCCCCAAGTCAGAGGTTTCTAACCCAAAAATCGGAATTCTCTCGTTCAGATAATCGAACTTTTCAAATCACTTCGTACCCACCAGAGTTCCTCGGATACAATTTGCCAGGCATATGTAACTGTACAGCAAAGAAAATTAACTCTAATCTGAGGTGCATAAAAGAATGTAAAGGTACAAAAAAAATATAATATTAAACAAAAGTATTTATTACTTAACATGTGTAACATAGTATAAAAAACGCATTTACATTTATTAATAACATAGTATTTAAAACAAATTTACATTTATTCATTATTTGCAATATACTGTTATTAGTTTTGCATATTTTTAAAATTAAGTTAATAATTTTAACTTCCGATAGGAATTTAGTTTTGATCTCGTGTTCTGCTCGTGCTTAATTAGAGCGACTTCAGTATCCACGGACGTACGCCCTCTTGACTCAGCGAAATGAACAATGAGTTTATCACGCGAAATCAGAAAGAAATTAGTTTGATGCATTCATTATTTCAAAAATTAGTGGTGGCAATAGTTATTATGAAAAGCTTTCAACCGTTAATGTTAAGTCTATAGGGAATTTGAGAAATTCAAACCCTCCCACGCCAATTTTGATTGACCCCAGAGAGTTCGCACATAGCCTATCTTCTTCCCCTGGGTGAAGGGAACGTTCATGCAAAGTTAATGTCTCTAGCTCTTCTGGAGGCCGAGTGCATAAGCGGACAGACACACAAACAAACAAATTTTATTCTTTATATATTAGATTTTATGAAAATATTCTCTGTAGCTATAAACTTTGTTCTGTAGCTGATATTTTTGGTATATCCTTACTATTTGAAATTAGCATATGTACTGAATTGTTCTAAATACGCTTTCGCAACGTCGTAGAGAAATGCATACTGGGTCTGAAAGAGAAACAAAAATATTATTAGAATAGAAAACACAACAATTAAAAACAATTCAGAAGTTACCTCACTACTCTGATAATCGATTTAATGTCCCTTTGATGACAAGAAAATTAAACTAAAAAATGCTAAAGCCATTAACTGTAACATCTAGATTTGGCCAATATCGTGTAAACACAATAAATTTTACGACCACTAAATGTAACGTTGTGTGGTTTAGTGTGTTCATCACTTACTTTATATTTAGTGGATTATGACCATTAAATATAAAGTAAGTGCGAAGTTATTATACATGAAAATTACGGGCTAAACAAATCGTTAAAAATGGCAGAAAAATAAAGCTACTTCAGTCTGTAAGGCAATGATTCCCAACATAATGATCTTGATATGCATTTCACACACAGTAGACACTTTTCGGAACCAAGAATATCTAAAGGTAGTATACTAAAACATTTGATGGAGCACTTTGACTAGCGCAGTCAATGCCTGGATGTAAAATATTTTTGGAGACTCCTGGTACTAAATCGAACTGTATCGCAATGGAACGACGTTCAGTAATGCATATATACACTGCTCAAATTGGAAATTGCAACATCACGAAGAAAGTGATGTATACGCCCGAAACTGATAGGACGGAAACTATGAGGATAGATATGCAAATGATTGAAAAACGGAACATGAGAACGCAAGGTATGTGCGTTTATTGCAGATTCATCAGTACATAGTAGGCCCATCTCGGGCGTTTATATAAGCCTGTAGACTTCTCGGCATTCCATCAATCAGATGGTTAATGGCGTCCAGAGATATGGCGTTCCAAACAGCATCCAGTTGGGCACGCAACTATACCAGTTTCGCCGCCGGAGGGAGCTGGCGAAGGCGGCGACCCATAAAGTCCCACACATGCTCAATAGGCGACAAATCGGGGAGTATGGCGGCCATGGGAGATTGTCCATTATTGCACGTCCAGTGTATGGGGTGACTCAGTCGGTAGCGCGCCAGACACATAATCTGTAGTTCTCATGTTCGAGTCCTTATTATCTCTTAGCATAGATCGCTAGTGTAGCCGCAGAGAACGGCGGTAGCCATGTTGTTCCTACTCAGAAAGTCGAGCGCTGCACGTCAATTGCAATATATCCCAATGTTTTATACGAATACTGCTCAATAAAAACGGAATTGTTTCATGTGCGAAAAGGATTCTTATTCAGCATTTAAAGGTTTTTATATATTCCTTTTATAGTAATAGTGATTGAAATCCTTTGATTAAATTAGTAGACTCTTTCAACAAGTATTTCTAAATAAAATCGATTTTTTTTTGGAAGGTCAAGAGTTTTTTTTTTCTCAAAGAAACAACTTCTTTTGGTTTCGGATTTGCATTCACTTTTTTTTAAATACAGTTTTTTAACCCCACTTAAGGTTAGTCAAAAATTACCTATCAAATGAAAGCTACTCAGCATCTTTTTCGTAAAATTTGGCAGGATCTAGGATGTCCCCACCCCCTTTCAGAATGCTAGTAAGGGTAATAGGGACAAAAAAAACTATTGAACTTATTTACATTTCATGCTATTGAATAATAAAACTTATGTTTCATTTTTGTAAGACCTGTGAAACGGAGGGGAAAATATTATATTGCAATGGAATGTCAGGTAGATTGAGTTTTATTTTTTACCCACCCACTTTACCTGGATTCTTTCCTAGATCCGGTCCAGATTCAGCGGAACTTTGGGAAGGAATTCTCCCCAAGGAAAAGTTCAAAATGCAAATTCTTGGAATATGTCAAATGATATCTTATCATTTATATAAGCTATATAAAACTAATTTAAAGTTTGTAACAAGTACATTAAATGAAAAAACGTACGGTGCCTGATACCGAATATGTTAACCTCCCCTGCATAATATTTCAAAGTAGTATCATTGTTTAATCAAAAGTTTCTAATGTTAAAAATGGATATTTAAATAGATTTGATTACGATCTTTAATTTATCTTCAGTCACATTTTTCCATTAAATACATATAAGTTATAGAGCTTTCAAATTAGGTTCTCACTGGAATAACATGGAAGATTTTTAATGTTCCATCTTCCGCAACTATTTAAATACAAAAAAAGTTTTTGAAAAACGATATTTAAATATATTTGATTATGATCTTTAATTGATCTCAGTCACAGTTTTCAATTAAATGCATATTTTAGAAGTTATAGAGCTTCGAAGTTAAATTTTCATTGACATAACAAGGATATTCTGTAGCGTTTCCGTAGGGTACATCAAAAGCATAGGAAATGAACAATGTGGGTATTACGTTCTTTCCCGTTTCTTGATTTATTATTTCTTTCTGTGAATTTATAATGAACCTTTATTAAACCATCCTTCCGCAAGTTTTCGCAATGCACTCTCCCCTACCCGCTTCCCCAAGCCCTAACTATGCTACTGTCAGAAACAGTTGAAATAACAAAAAATTTTCAATTTACATAGCAAAACTTTAGCATTACTTATTACCTATGAATTGTTATCCCTTTGATCGTTTTGGCAGGCTTATTCACGCATTCATATACTACGCACGTCCCCATTTTTTAAACACATTCTGCCGTTCGTTAGCACAGTGATAGCATGCTTACGAGTAGGAGTAATATGTCGACGCTTGATTACAGTTTTCAAGTGATAGGACGCCTCCCCCTCTTCCTACCTCTATGGTATAATCAGTCAAGGCATGGTGGTAAGAAAGGGTCGTGCCACAGGATTAATGATGTCACCGATGTAACATCTCATCGTTAGCGCGCCAGAAAGAGGGAGCAGAAGTGTCCGGACACCATATGTGATCTCACCCCATATCATTGGTGGGGGAGCCGTATGGTGGCTAATGGAATAGGCTTCCTCAGAATAGGCTTCCAGTACGGCGTAGCAAAACAGAATTGGGACTCGTTGCGAATAACACTTTCCTCCTTCTGTAGTCCAATGATCCCTCACTTGACACCAGTGAGGTCGTTGCAATGGCAAATGCTGGACTGGAGTCACACCTCATTCCCACATCATGTAAACGTTAACTAATAGGTTGTGTGGAGACTACGGCATGCGTAGTGGTCCGCAAATCACTCTGCAATACAGTTGTTGTGGTAAAAGGGTCACGAACGGCTTCCTACAGAGCATGCAATCTTCGTACCCTGTGGTGTGACCCCTCCAACCTCACTGTCGGTCGTGCTCTTGGGCTCGTGTTATTTATTCATAGCTCGGCTGGGTATCACGTATCCATTCGCTACGGAACTTTGATCATTTGCATATCTCCGATGGCCAATTGCCTCCTGCATTCTTTCTTGGTGTTGCGATTTCCACTTTGAGCAGTGTATCTATTTTTCCAGTTATTTCCAAAACACTTCATGTATCGAAAACTTTCTGTAAGAACACAAAATCGGGAAGGAATTTCTGTCTTTTCCAGTTCAATCTAGAATTTTGCTCTTTCCCTAAAATAATTGCCTATATAAAATAAATAGATATATATATAGGCAATTTTCCTCTGCATTTCAGTGTTATTATTTTTAAAAATTATTCCTTAAAAATACGTTAATATAGAGGTTTACAATAGTTTTTTTGACACCGTTTCGATTCTAAATTTATATTTGTTATTTCAAACTGAATTACCCATCATAAATTATCCCTTGAAATGTTGTCGTTTTGGGTTATAATAAATTCAAAATACATAAGATATATTATTATATGCGTTAGTTTATTATGTAATGAACGATAAAAAAGCAAAATGAGAGCTGGCTGGTATCGAAACAGAGACCTTTGTATTGCGAGTCAAGAAGATATTACACTGATATAAGCACTGCTGATGATAGGTCTAGTTAAAATTTGTTATTTGTATCCGATTGTAAACCAAATGTTTAATACGTATATTGTTATATGTTCATATCATGTATTCATGAGCCATGGACTTTCTTTTATATGTCTTTAGCTCTTAGACAAGAACTAGAATTTGTATTGAGATTGTTTCGTAATCTGCATTTCCCAAGTTTCGAGTCGCAACTGGTCCAGCGTTGAGATTTATCTCCTCTACTTTCCCACGTTGCCCTCGCTCACAAAAAGGATATTTATGGGCTTCAAAATATCACCGTCCATCGGATGGATGTGGACGATCCTATGTGCAGAAAATGCCACACTCCGTTCACGTTAAAGAACATGCTGGGTGACAAGGGGCTATGACACTGGAATGGCCATGACAAGGGGCTATTATTTGTCGCCTATTCAGCTGGTCCCTTTCCTGAGCTCCTGTGAGCTAACTATTTAGCCCGTTGTGTATCCAAAGTGCTGCTCAATGGTAAAACAACCCAAACAGCGAGAGCCTAATGCATATTATAATCAGTGTTTGCTTTCCGAAAAACTGAAATCTATGGTTCCAGTTTTAAAGATAAAAATGAGGGTTTTAGTCTTCCTAAAATGACAAAAAGAAAAAGGCGTTTAAAATCAAGAATATGTTTATCTCTGCAGGAGTGGCTAAGAAAATTCTTAATGGGAAGAGAATAATGGCATTTCTGGTTGTAATGTACATAGGATTTACTCACTAGAATTTCCTAGATTTAAAATAATTTTTCTTAGCCAGTTTACATTTGTTATTGCTAGTCACAATATTTTATAAAATTATCGTTAATATTTCAAAACATATTAGTCATCATACGTACCAGACTTTCAACAAAATGAGACTTGTGGATCGTGATGCATTTAACGGCTTCGAAAACATCAACTTCTTGTTCAACTTTAATTTTTTCAAGTATGTAAACAGCAGCACAGTAGACACCTGAACCACATGCTCCATTACTGAAAGGAAAATAATCCTTTTTACTAACTGCTATTCTGATGAAATCTCAAAAATATCTGAACACATAGAGACTAACTGAAAAATTATCATATCTTAAGAGTCAATGATTTATGAAAATTATAATATATACTATACAAGACAATATATGAGTAAACTATTTAAAAATAGACTATTATCATATTTCTAACACCATCCTTACAAATAAATATTTTATGTGCTAAATATTGCCATTTATACTCTTTGACTTCACACTTAAAATCGGGCAACTGTATATCATAGTTTCCTATGTCATGGCCAACAAAAGATGGGAAATAATATATTCTGTATGGCTCTACAATATGACAAATGAATATGTCTGGCACGGTCGCTTTAACATTTTTGTGGTTCTAACTACAAGCAGTAATTCTGAGTCCCTTACATTAAAGTTATTTTTGCGAATTATTCATATTATCTTCCTTGATGATGGAAAGAATGCCTCTCTTTAAAGGCAGGATCTTGGACAATATGCACCGTGAGCTTCATTCCAAATAAATGCAGGGTATTCGAAAAATAATGATGGGGTTTCGAGGACCAATATGTAGGATAATAATATCCATATTCAAGAAAATAATATTTTAATTGAAACCGTACCTCAAATAATTTTGAACCTAATTATTGAATTTCCACATGTGCATCGTTCGTATACGTTGCAGAATATCTCTTGTTACTTGCTCAGTTGCTTCTTTTATCCATGTTTTCAAATGCTTCAGATGTCGAATTTTGTCCCTATATACACAATTCTTCACAAAACCCTACAAGAAAAACCAAGGTGTGTCAAATCAGGAATCTTTAGGAGTCACAGAATTGTACCATCCCTGTCAATCCATGTCAGGAAAAGTTGAACTAAAAACTTCCGTAACATCACTAGAGAAATGTGGCTGCACGCAGTCTTATCTGGTGGCTAGCAGTGAAAATGTTTGAGTGGGAAAATGTACAGGTACAACATTCAATATGATGCCCTTTGTGCATTTGGAGTCAGTGCTTCCAGAAACTCCACATTATTTGTCGGATATCTACATTTTATTCTGAAATTTGGGGAAGACACTTTGTAATACAGCTTTAAAAATAGGAATGTTTATCAAATTTCTTAATAGGTAAACAATGGGAATAAGTTGATGAAATCTCTTAGGGAGGTTTCCTATTTGTTTATTCCAGGTTAACCTGATATAAGATTTGATTCCCAAATAATCCCGTCTCTCTGTTTCCTCTATTTTTGATGAGTCACAAATTTTTCTTTGACAGTTCGTGACATTATATCTAACTGGTACAGAAAGGTTTTCATTATTACTTTTATTGCTGAAGGTCAGGTATCGAGTTTTCTTTTGTTTATTGCCTTTGTTTTTTACTAGCCAACCAGCTTTATACGATTATCAGGTTTTCAGCCATTTTACCCATTAGTTTCTTCCATATCGTCCGTATAAATCAAGGCAGTATTCATCGACAAAGGGAATTATGCTACCATTAAAAAATTGCTTTTATAAGATCATCAAATATGAGAAATAGAAGTGGTCCTAAAGTGCTCCTGATTTCAATATTTTTAACGTATTTCGAATTCCGTTTGCCTTAATCAGATGACTTCTTTCGTGGAGGAATAATTCAAACCAGTTTCGAACTCTTCCACTAACACCAGTATGTTTAATTTTGCTTATAATAATAATAATTAATTTCATGCAGACGGCTACAATAAAGCCAAGGTACAGGCAATTTTGGATATTAATTTAAACATTCAAGTGGCTTGATGCCCCAGTACATTTCAGAAACTAAAAAGAAATATTGATGATAGTACAAAACGACAAACATATTTACAGGAATTGCATAATTATTTGATTCATATAAACAAAAAGACAAGTTACACAGACGAAGACAAACATATAATATGAAATATGATTAAAAAAACATAGAAAACTTAAGGGGAAGAAATAGAAGGTTTAATACAACAGAGAGTAATATTAAATTAATGAATAGGGGAAAGAAAAATGATTGCGGATAATCCAGTCGAGGGGTAAAGATGGGGAGTGGGAATAGGGGTGAGGAGATGTTGTTGGTCAAACGTTTCAATATTCTAATAGGAGTGGAGTAATATAGTTTTTGAATCTTGTTTTAGAATTTAAAGGAGTGATATCGCTCGGCAGAGAGTTCCAAGTTGAGGTTGCTTGAAAGGCAAAAGAAATTTCACCGTACTTAGCTTTGTTAATTTTGGGAGTAGAAAACAATTTATTATCAGAGCGAAGGATGTGGCGATATCGTAATCGAATAGAGGGTGTAAGAATCGAATGAAGGTGATGAGACTTGTTATAAATGGTGTCATGAATAAGGGTAATAAACCGCAGCTTTCTTCTAGATTCAAGAGTGGGAATTTGGTAGTTGGAACGAATATCAGTAAGTGTTAGAGATTCTCATTTGTTAAAATAGATTTTGCTGATGTTTTGAACTTTTTCTTCATTTTGAACTTTTTCTAATTTATAAGAGTTCTTTTTATTAATACCAAAAAGAGTGAAGGTACAATATTCGAGTTTCGGTCGGATACAAATTTTGTAGAACAATGGGGTATAGGAGGATATATAGTTTCGAATGAATACCTCAATATATAAGTTCTTTTAGTAGCTGAAGCGACGGTTTTATTAATGTGGGTCCCAAAGTCAAGATTATTATCTATCGTCATACCTAGGTACTTCATGGAAGTGTAAACTGTAATATGGGTGTTATTAATTTTAATGTTTGTATCAGGCGGGTTAAAATTTGAAGTTGAAAGAAAAACAATATTTTTTTTTATATTGACAGTGAATCCATTTTTAGTATACCAATGAAGCACATCATGAATATTGTTTGCTATTTCTTATTTTAGAGAAGTGAAAGAACTTGTTGTAAAAGAAAGAAGACAATCGTCTGCATACATAAAAATATTGTAGTTGGTGGAAGATTCTAGAAGATCATTAAAAGGTTGAAAAGAAGTGGGCTAAGAATGGTTCCTTGAGGTACTCCCCGATTGATTTTAAAAGGTGTAGAGATCTCATTAGTGCTTAATTCAGTTCGGATAACACGGTCGTTGAGGTTATTTTTAAAACAGGAAAGAGCTGAGGGCGATAGATTAAGATCATAGCAGAGTTTTTGCAAGATACGTTTGTGTTTAACTGAATCAAATGCCTTTGAGATGTCAAGGGAAACCAGTCCCACAACAGTTTTCACTTTGCTGTCTAAAACCAAACTCCATTGATTAACAAGAAGTGTCATGAGAGTTTCAGTTGGCCGATTTTTCCTAAACCCGAATTGTCTGCACGAAGGCAAATTCAAGTTTTCAACAAAAGTTGATAATTGCCTCTCGACGGCTTTTTCTAAAATTTTGCTTAAAGCACATGTAACTGAAATAGGTCGATAGTCCAGAGGGTTAAAGGGATTTGAAATTTTAGGTATAAGTGAGATGATGGCTTCTTTCCATGGAACTGGGAATTCATTAGTGTTAAATGAACAATTAATTAGATCACATAGAGGTGCAGAAATTAATGGGGAAAGAATTTTTGAATAATGATCGGGATTCCATCTGGTCTGGCACTGCGATCGTTTTTTAGCGAATTTATGAGGTTAAGAACTTCGATTTCGGTAACATTTTGGAGTTTAAAGATTTCCAGATTATTAAATGATTTACTGGAATAGGATAATGAATCATTTGCGTTTGCATAATTTTTCTGTAGAAGTGCAGGATTTACAGAATACATTATTTAAAACATTAGTAATGTCTTTAGGATCATATAAGAAATTGTCGTTGTAAACGATCTTATTTATTTTGGTTTGGTTTCTTAAATTACCAGTAATTGAACCAAATATTCGAAATACTTCATTACCATTTGGATTAATAACGGAAAGTCTATTAAGAAAATATAGACGCTTGGCATTTTTAATGCTACTGTTGACCAGATTACGGAAAGTTTTATAGTTCTCCCATGTGTACGGGTGATTAGGGTTAATAGCATTCTTAAAGTGTTTGTTTTTTAAAGTGATCACTTTCAGAAGCTCTTTTGTAATCCAAGGCTTTCGAGAAGGGCGAACCTGGAAACTTTTATAAGGAACATAGGTGTCAAGTGCAAAATTGATTAAACAGGAGAGATGTTGTGCTTTTGAGGTAGGAGTTGTGCATTCGGAAATACTCTTGTGGAAAGGGAGACATTTTGCAAACTCAAAAAACTAATCGTTGTTGAAATCTTTAAAGGATCTTTTTGAAATTAAAACTTTAGGTGCACGAGGTGAGTAATACAATACAGATGTGCTAATAATAAAACGTTCACTAATATGTTCGAAGAGAATAAGTGTATGTTTGTGAAGTGTAGTCTATTGGAGAAAACAAGGGAAACGTTCAAGGACTGGGTACAATGAATTAATAAAATCTTCAATATTGCTGTTCGGAGGACGGTAAAGTGTGCCGATAATAAGAGCAGGGTTTTGTTTATTGATAGGGGAGATTTTGACCCAAAGACCTTCGAAACAAGAGCAAGAAGGAATAGGCAATACTTCGACATTAAATGTTTCCCTCACATATAATGCAAGTCCTTCTCCTGTCCCACTAGATCTGTCGATGCGGAATAGTTTATATCCTTCGAGTTAAAAAAGATCAACTGGAAGAGAGACATTGAGCCATGTCTCTGTAAGAATGATAGAGCATCTCTATTCTCTGTCTTAGTGACGTCTAAAAACACTGCTTCAAACTTATTTCCATTTACTGCTTTGCCAGTTAAAAGCATGAAACATAATGTAAATCATCTCTTTCATTTTTATATTATTTAGCTATTATATCATTTTATGTTAAGTATATTTTTGAATAACTAATTTATTTTTTTCTTAGTGCTTTCATTTTCACTAAAACCAAACCATTCCTCAGGGTGAATATTACGGCTTCAAGAACTTTATTATTCCGGGTTTGACAACATTTTCATAGACGTTTGAAAGACAAAAGTTAACGAAATAGGACTGTAATTGCTTATTCATTTAATATCACCTGATTTGAATATTGACATTACTATGTCAGTTTAATCTCACGGAAACTATTACTGTTCGTGTAATATATTTATTAATTTGGAAACCGTATCTTCAACAACTGATGAAATTTGTTTAGTGAATTAATTTTAGGCACAGCCGTTACTTACAAACACTGCACGGTAACCACATGACTTCCTGCCTCTTGTTGCCATTGTTCCACACTTTCAATGAGTTTCAAGATAATTGATGCACTTGGAGGCAACACATGATTGGAAAACCAGCTATCCAGATGAAATTGTTTCACTGTTCGTATCTCTTTGGCGTTCTGAAAGAAAAAATAATATCGATTTGATAAAATGCCACAAGTTGTTTTATTTTAAGGAAGAATGAAATAATATGTGTTCAGAGCAAACTGTAGCATACAATTATCTCTCAGAAAATTTTCTCCTTTTCTATTATCTATCAGATGGGATTAAGTACATAGGAGAGCCATACCCTCTGAACGCTAAAGAGCACACTGGATGGCTTTGATAGGAGACTTTGTTCTGTTTTCTAAAAACTGTACAGTAGATCCTCTTCCCTAATCTGCTCTGAACCTTTAAGGTCCTTGTGAGTGGTCCATTTAGTTCATTGTGCAGAATAAAGTGCCACTCACCTGCTAATGTAAAATAATCCAAATGGTAATTTTGTGCACAAACCATTGAAACAACGCTGGCAGTAAATCACTTTAGCAACACCAAGCGTTACTATCAGAGTGTTGCTTATTTCAGACATCTTATTTCAAATATGCAATCCATATTTGATATCAAAACACGAAATTTATGGGATGTAAATTTGAGTGAGTGCCTAGTGTGACTACTGTGAGACTAAACACTCTCTCAAAAACGAAATACACTAGCGTGCATAAAGGATTTTTAAATATGTGATAAAAGAAATAGCTGCTCAAGCAACACCTTGCCACTGAAGCTTGTCAATTTAATACTCCATAGATGAGCTCTGTGAGGAACAAACGACCTCATAAAAAATCAACACAAAGAAAGAAATATCCATGTTTAATTTGGGCTTAAACCCAGGTCCTTTTGATCGGTGGTCAAGCACACTAACCACTCAGTCACGGGACGGTTCCACAATAGCCTGCTTCTTATCTGGCTGTGAATTACATGACCCTCTGGGCCACGGTCAGGCCTTGTGGCTCAACCGTTTCTCCTCCATTCTGAGGAACTTCTGTTCTAAATATGCAATGAATATTGAAGATTAATGCGTTAAAGAATTCAGATTGATTACTCGAGGGATCCAAGTAACATTTGCTATCTCGTTTAGAGGAATGGAAGGGATTTCTTTCTATGACCCTATTCTTAAACTGTATGGCAATTTTTAAAGAATAAACAAAGCGTCGCTCCACGACATTCCTTCTGATTTTTGAGTTGAAAATTAATTTACTACACAATATGATACTTTAGCATGTAAGTGAAATTAGGCTTATGCATAGTAACATTTTATTAATTATTTTGGTTAACATTTTATCAGTGCAATTATTGACAGAATCAGAATTGGGAAAAAGTACAATAAACTGCTGTATTGAAAACGATGCTTTCAAAAATGGCTATTTTAAAATCTAATATGAATAAGAAAAAAATGTTAAATATTATCCTGAAATATTTATTATTAATTAGGGCCTATATAAAATCTGTTAGGTGAAGTTATCCTTGAGAGACTACAAAATTAAATTTTTAATTTTCGTGATCTTAAAAGCCTAGAATAAACACTTCAAGATTCAAAAGATATATCGTAATTAAAAACATAAAAGAGTTATTACTTAAAAAATATTATGTGCGCTTAAAAGTTTTAAAACTTTGCTGCTATAAAAATATTAATATTTCTAGCAAATTTTGTCTTAATAAATAATGAAATTTCCATTGCATTTGTTTTATGCGAAATATTTTCTTAATTTTTTTTCTTTAAATGGAAATGAAATGAAAAAAATATTTTTTCTAGAAAATTGCACAATGAGGGTGACATGAGATATTTTTTTATGATCCCTTATTATCATCCCAGAATCCACTGATGTTCATATTTATTTAAGGAAAGATATACAGATATTTTTTTTATTTCATACGTGAAAAAAAGGGGAAAAAAAAAGTGATCTGAAATGATTTGTAGTCTCCATTAATAATATAATTAATCCGTTTTCTGATTATTATAAAACCGAAATCCAGATTTAGAGGATCCGGATGAACGAGCTCTACTGTACTGGAAACCTTTTCGACTTCAAGTAATATAAGTTTTCACTCAAACATTACAATTCGCACTGCATTGCAAAGCAATTGCATTGCAAATTAAGCCAATGCTTCGCATAGAACAGCGGTTGTTGTGTTGGGTTGTTTTACCTCTGAGCGGCACTTTTTTGCACACCATGGGCTAAATGACCAGGTCACATGGACCCCAAAGCTCAGAGAAGGTTGGGGGAGGGGACCTACTGGAACAGCTGTTGGGAGACAGATGGTAGCCTCCCGTCAAGGCCATCCAGCGTGTTCATTAACGTGCACAGGGTATGGCTCTCCCATACACGGGGCCACGGCTTAACGTCCCATCCGACGGACGGCGGCCTTTCCAAGCCCATCGGTGTCCCCTACTGACCGTGGGCAGGGCGGGTAATTTTGCGGAGATAAATCTCAACGCTGACCCAGCTGGGACTCGAACCTGGGAACTACAGATTACGAGCCTGGCGCGCTACCGACTGAGCCACCCCCGCCCCATAGAACAGCGGTACCACTGGTAACGCGCTTGGTAAAACAATGCACAATTTATTAACTACGGTTGATAAAAGATTATTGTATATAGGATTTGTTTAAACTTCAGTAGTTAAATCACAATAACTATGTCCTAAATTGTGAGCTGTTGATTTATCAATTTAGGTTTCACTAAAGAACACTTTTTCAAGGGATTCTCTCGAGAGAATGCAGTTGACAGCTATAAAACGACAAGTTACCTAAATTCCTAGCAAAAACCATGACGGAACTAATTTGCTGTTACAGAAGGTAGAAACCTCATGCATTAAAACAACTAGCATTCATACTGTCGGCCCAACCCCAGTAGAGTTGTGGGGAGAGTAGAGGTCAAGGGAATATAAAAAAGGAGGGCAAAAGAATAAACAGAAAAACAAATAGAAAGCCCCAAAATGCCTAAAGGTTTGATCTTCTCTGGATGATTAAAAAAAGGAGGAAAACGGCGTCTATTTCTACGAGTTTACAATCAGCGGAGCATTGAGGGGTAATCCCGTAGATACAACTTTCCTGAAGGTAAAATTCTCTTTCCTTCCAGAGAAATGGACGTAGGCAGCTGAATCAGAATTTGCGGAGATCAAGCATATTAATATTTAGGGAAAAAAAACTTTTATTTCTGGATAATCATTTCCTGTCCTGTCTGGGAAGAACAAGATAGGAAGCTTACAATGTGCAAAGCAGCTTCCTATCAATTGCCTTTAATACCGGATAGTGGATCCTCTACAGCTGCATTTTTTGTTCCTCAAAATAAATTTTCTACAGTTTTTAAATTACCTCAAAATACTTCAATAATACATGCAGAATTAAAAGCAATAATAGAAACATTTAACTGGATTTTAAATAACTTAAATAATTGTAAATTTGCAGTTTTTGTGGACTCCAAAGGAGCCATACAAACATTACTACAAGAATTATACCAATCAGACTATAATATATATATTTACAAACTATTAACACTTAATAAATTTAACAAACAATTCAAAAATAATCAAATTACAATTCAACGGATCCCTAGTCATATAGGGATCATTGAAAATGAATTTGTTGATGGATTAGCAAAAAATGCTCATAAACGTAACAAAATTAGCAACTGCTTCAATTTTTATAACACTATAAAAAGATATTACAAAAATAGAATTTAAATTGACCAAACAATTCTTTCAAATTGAAGCATTATTAAAAAAATAACAACTTTAGATACGTTCTTTCAAAAAATATTAATTATATTCAAAAACTTCCGTTTGCAAGAAGACAATTAAGTATCCTCTATAGACTTAGAACAAATACAGCAATGCTAAATCAAACAATATTTTATCTTAAACTTTCAAACTCTCCAAACTGCAAAAACTGTAACGTACCCGAAACAATTCATCGTATTTTGACTGTATAAACAACACAACTCAAAGGAAAAATTTATGATTTATGGAACATAATTTAAAAAATAAATAAATAAATAGGTAAATAAACAAAAACAAAAACATTAAAATGAAAATTAACTAAAAAAGTATTATAGTTAATTATTATTAAAAAAATGTATAATGAGAAAGCCTGTATAAGGACCTCTCAAATATCTGTAACGTTGAATAAATAAATAAATAAATTGCCGTTAAAAGCTTCCTAACAAAAAAGGAAAATCGACAGATAAACAGTAATTACTTCCTGTTCAAAAGTAGTAGTATAGATAGGAATCTTAAATGCTTTCCCCTTAATTATCTCATGGGACAAACATCTCAAAGCTTAGAGGCGGGAGGCATGCATCTTCCCATTTTCCTGAACAACTTAGTTTTTGCTGCACTTTTTTCTTGATAGGCCCAAAATACTTAAAGAACACTCAAAGGGAGATGAGTTGAACCTGATCATCGCTGGAATTGGTCCTTCGTTGAGCTGCAAAGGAGAGCCAGCCTTCCTTTTGTCTTTCGGCGTCCTTTGAGGACGGCTGCGATGAGGACAGGTCAGAGTTCTTCGAGGGGAAGAGGTAGAAGAGCGAAATTGAGTTCAATGTATAACGATCTGCTTCTCTGACAGAGCAGCGGAGTTATTCATAAAGATCCATGGAGATCTCTGATTGGCTCCACCTTCGTGCCAGGGACGGCCTGATATGAGCGGCAGCAGAAACCCTTTGTGGACTCTTCTAAGTAATCTGCTGATGTAGAGTTGTCTCAGAATTTGGATCCTTCTTGGAACTGGCAGACTGAGAGGCCACCTTGCAGAGAGCATGAGAGGGAAATGGAAAAGGAAAGTAAGAATGGTAGAAAGTACAAAAAATGGAGCGAAAGCGAGAGAATTCTGGCAATGTCAGGCCAGCATTTCAAGAGGAATGTGGGCATTACAATATCTCAAAAATATATGGTGTGATATCAATCCAAATATTATTTTCAATTATAAATTAATAACGTTTTAGCAGTTTTCTGTACATTAGGTAACACTGTTTCCGCAGAATATAAACCTTGCCCTTCATATAACACTATGTAATGTTTTGTTCAGCCTCTTCTTCTCTTCATTTTTTAAAATTGTTGCTAATTTTTCCAAGTTTCTTTTTTATTGATGTATAATTTACAGCTGTGTTATGTTACTTAACATTTTTCATTTTCTAAGGGTCTTCATTTTCTTTTCTACATTTTACTTGCATTTCAATTCAGCAGTAATTACGTATGGGTAATAATATGGGAAATGATCTGATTTTTATCACCAGCAAAAGAGAACAATGTGCTAATTGCATTAAATAAGTACAATGAGTGTCCACTTACAATGACGTTTGCGTTACCGTGATTTTTTTCTATTTTTTTTTGGAACGCATTAAAAATTCTCGGCGAAATCTGTTTGACCACGATTTTCTGAGGCACGCGAAAACATTTTTCTCTTCCTGCAACGATGGAAACTCACCGTGACAAATCGTTGAAGGCTTGTTTAGGAATTTTGAATATTGAATCATATTCAGCCAAATGTGTTTATCCTGAATGAAATAATGAAACTGAAACAGTCGAAAATTAATTCCTTCTTTAAGGAGAACGTGATTCCCTCCTCTCCCCTTTCAGAAGAATATCAAGAATCTGCCCCCTCCACATCAAACATCCAAATTTTTTCTTACCTTCATCTAGTTAATGTAAAGTATACATAAAATGTATAATGTTAATATATAATGTAAGTAAATGATCCACAGATGGGATTGTTGTTGAATTTTTTTCTTTTTGAACAGGTGGGCAAAGAAAACGTTTTTTACATTTAAATTTCTGTTACTATAATTTTCAAGTTTTTTTATTAAAATGCAATGGAGTGGATTTATAAGTGTTAATTTTTTTTTTGCTTTTTGATGATATTTCCAAAAAAAGGCACTTTACATTTAAATTGTTGCTAAATTTTCCAAGTTCCTTTTTTATTGAAGTATAATTTACAGCTGTGTTTATTTTAACATGCATATTTTCTTGAAAACTGAAAGGCCCGAAAGGAATTTTTATATATTTTTTATAAAATACCATTTATATATATGCAGGCTTGGATCTAGAAAAAAGTAAGTGAGGGGAAGAGATCAAGCGACTCAATTATGATGCAAAAAAGGTGAGGGTTCGGTTGTTTTACCTCTGAGCAGCACTTTTTTGCAAACAATGGATTGAATGGCCAGCTCACAAGGACTCCGATGGCTCTGAGAAAGCTTAAGGGACCAACTTGACAGCTGTTACAAGACAGATGGTAGACTCCCGTCAAGACCATCCAGCGTGTTATTTAACGTGAACAGAATATGGATCTCTCCTACACACGGGGCCACGGCTTAACGTCCCATCCGACGGACGGCAGTCTTTCCAAGCCCATCGTTGTCCCATACTGATTATGGGAAGGGCGGGGAGTTTTGCGGAGATAAATCTCAACGCTGTCCCAGGCAGGATAAAAGAGTGATGGGGAAGAGACGGGATTTCCATTAGCATAACATTTTCCCCTTCATTTTAGAGTTTCTTAAAAGTTTTCAAGACAAGTGCGTGAAATATAAAACATCAGACCTCTGTATCAGACCTCTGTGGCAAGCAGCTGCTTGCCACAGAGGTCTGATACAGGAGGTAATAGGAGCCTGTCAGTTTAATGCGCCATAGAGAAGATCTGTGAAGAAAGCGAGACTTAGCAGAAAGACACAAAACATGCACAAGTTCAATAGTTGAGAATATAGTGGTAAATCGATAAACGATTTCACGGCATCATTATTAACACATAAAAATGGATAACGCTTTTTTGCCGGTTAGATTTATTTACATAAGTGCGGCAATGTGCTATTTACATGAGGCCGAACTCTTTCGACTGGACTCAGCAGTGATCTCCAGGGCGGCGTACAATTCCTTGTATAGGCGGTTTTGGTGACAGGTTAAGTTAAGCAAAAATAATACCTTTTTTTTCTTGCAGACATTTTCGCTGACGAGAGGAAGTTTCAGTATGCTTGTGGAATCACTAGGTAGCAGCATTTCGGGGCTTTGCCGGTATCATTATCACTTAGATGTAATCCCTTCTCAGTAGCGGGAGTGCAGAGAAGTGAGCTGTTTTCCACTGCTCTACACTCTCGCTACTGAGAAGGGATTACATCTAAGTGATAGTGATATCTGCAAAGCACCGAAATACTGCTACCTAGTGACTCCCCAAGCAGGCCGAAACTTCCTCTCGTCCGCGAAAATGTTTGCAAGAAAAAAAAAATATTATTTTTGCTTAACCTAACCTGTCACCAACAATCTGCCTGTACAAGGAACTGTACGTCCTGCTAATGACTGCTGAGCCCAGTCGAAAGCTCTCGGCCCCATGTAAACAGCACATTGCAACACTTGTGTAAATAAATCTAACTGGTAAAAAAGATTTATCCATTCTTATGTGTTAAGTTTAATAGTTTTTGACTTCCATTACCCTTATTAGCATTCTAAAAGATAGGGGAGCAACCACGGTTAACCAAACTGCCTGACATGAGGGAGCTTAATTTGCAATTGCCCGATTCCCGACATAGATGGCGCCAGTGCAGAATCAGCAAAATATGTGAGAATACTTATATGTCACACTATTGAAGAAAACGGATAATCTCTGATGGTCTAGTGGTTATGACACCTGGCATGCTTCTGGGAGTGGTGGGTTCGAATCCCACTCAGGACGATGCCGCATTTTTCTTCAACAAATTATTTCAAGTATTATTCTTACCTTCCACGGCCTCTTGATGATGTTGAAAGTTCTCACTTTAATACCGCTACTCAATTTTTCACTTTCCACATGAGTCACTAAGTACTCTCCATATTGTTCTGTCTTTCTTTCTGGCCAATACTGATCACAAACCTGAGAATTTTAAAAATATTTAATGAATGTAAATAATTGATGCACACAATGAAAATGTGACATTAAAATCTACGATGATATAATCTACGACAAAAATAGCATTCATTCATTGATGAAATTTAAGGGATATTCTTCTGAGCAAGCATCAGAACTTATCTTTACCAAAAGAATAAATGTGGCTTTCCAAACATTTTAACAGACATTTTTGATCTTAAGAGCACTTCTTTGCAAACGCTCAACTGAGCAGGGTTCATGACCTCCGGTTTCACCGTCAATTACCACAACTCATTCTAGGCCAGTGGTTTCTAACCATTTTTAATTATTATTAATCTTCGACTAAACATTATTTTTAACTACTTTTATCTTTATATAAATATAATAATATTTTCAGTACGAAAATAATTTTTTAATTAGTGGCAAACCGATAACGGCGGTGTACCTCGGTTGGAAATATCCCCCTCCCCCATGTATTTGGGAACCACTGTTATAGACAGAACATGATTTGTTTCACTCCACTGCGGAATGATAAATATGCCGCATACATCGCAGTTGTAGGGGATTTTCTACGATTTAGAGGAGACAGGAAATACACACATTTTATACTTTACACAAAACATTCTCGATGAATCTAAAAGAAATTTCTCAAGAGCTCTGAAATATTTGGATACATTAATGTCTACAACAGAAAAATTGAATTATTAAGCAAAAACCATTTATTACATTAGTACATTGGACACCAACAATTTAATTTACTACAATCAATAAAATGAACAACTAAATTGAACTTCATTTTAGTGATTACTTTTGGTGTTATTGTAGTTTTTTTATCTTAACTAAATTTATGGTTTTCCTCAATGTTATAATTTACTTTTCTAATATTTATTGCTTCTTGAGAAGTGCGAATTTGGCAACCAAGCATACTGCTTCACATCTTAAGTATCCTCTTAACAGGATCTTAGGACATTGGATTAAAACGATCATTTGTGATATTGCATGCCAAATTTGACTGCAGAGCGAAAATGAGAGAGGCGAGACTGGTTCCAGAACGGCGAGACTTTCACGAAGTTATTAGTAACTCTAAAAAAAGTGAAAAAAACTTGAATTAGATGAAAATCTTAAAGTATATTAGTATGTCATGTTTCTGCTCTGATTCGCTCTCTTTATTACATAACTTAAATATAATTCATCTAAGAGAAATGAAGAGTCATAAATATTCGCATACAATGTCTGGTCAAATTTCTCGTATTATCAAAACTGCATTGTGCCCGAAGTATCATGAAACATGTTAATGAATGCAAAATTTCTTATTGACGTTATCATTCTACACCACTACGAAGTCTTATAAAAGCCGTGAAGGAAAGATAGAAAGCAGAGACAAGTGCGAATGGGTAAAATGGCTGATCTGATCGACTTTGAAAGGAGGCTCATCGTTGGAGCGCGATGAACAGGAGCATCACTGACGGAGGTGATGGAATTCAACGGAAAATCTCTGGACACAATATCTGAAGTGTGTGGAAAATGGCAAAGGTTTAAAAAAATCGTGGTAAATTCGGGAAGAAAAATCTCTGACAGACAGGGACAGGCGTTTGTTGGCTCGAACTGAACGGCAAAACAGAGCTGCTATAGTTTATCAATTGAGAGAGATGAATGCTAGCAGTACTTACAAACCCGTTTCAACAGAACTATGCACAAAGAATTGAAAACTTTGAAATTTGGGAACTCTGCCTACCATGATAGGAAAGCTTTTCATTTCCGAAAACACCAGGATTCGAAGACTCCGATGGTGTATGGAGTGGGGACCCTGGTCGGGGGAGGACTGGAAAACGGATTGTATGGTCTTACGAATTATGTTGTACATTATTTTCAAACCGATGATTCACGAAGAATGCGACGAAAACACCGTGAATCAATTAATGAATCATATATAGCTCCTACTATTCAAGGTGCTGGAAACAGTGTGATGGTGTGGAGAAAATGTTCTTGGAACGGATTGGGTCTTCTGGTAACAACAGGATTCGAAGACTCCGATGGTGTATGGAGTGGGGACCCTTGTCGGGGGAGGACTGGAAAACGGATTTTATGGTCATACGAATTAAGTTATACATTATTTTCAAACAGATGATTGACGTAGAATGCGACGAAAACACCGTGAAGCAATTAATGTACTATTCAATGTGCTGGAAACAGTGTAATGGTGTGGAGAAAATGTTCTTGGAACGGATTTGGTCTTCTGGTTTCTATGCAGGGTCGCATCACTTTCCGGGGGAATTGTATTAAAAAGTATCTAATCTTGGATTTACATCTTGGATAATCAGGTGCTGCCGATGATGCCTAATTTTTACCCCAGGAGATATGGAAATTCCCAGGATGATAAAGTGCCGATTTATCGCTCTCGAATCGTGCAGGAGTTGTTTAAATAACATGAAACGGATTTTTATCAATTTCGCTAGCCTGCCAATCATGTGAATATAATTCAATCAGAAGCATCTGGGACAATTTGGAACGCGCAATTCGAATCACAGACCTCTTCCTTCTTCGCGATGTTAAATCCATTTTACAGGAAGATTGGATCAACATTCCTGCTGTTGTATTTCGAAAGTATGTGGAAGGCATGCCACGTTGAGTCCGGGCTTTCATCAATGCCCACAGAGGCCCGATAAAGTATTAGGTACGTGTTCACAATAATTTCGCCGGACAGTGCATTTCACTAAAGATGCGAAATTCTAAAGAATAATTACTGGATATTCAGAATATATTACATTGTTCCCCAGCTGAGATTTACAATAATAACTTCGTTTCGCTCTCCCAAGCAATTCAACGGCGATTGGCTGATTTTTGCGAAGTAACCCCACGTCCTACCACAATTGGATTGATTTACCTCTGACATGCATATACACTCATTAAAATAATATCAATATACAACATAAAATTGTACACTAATAGTCAAACTTGGGAAATCCATAATGAATACTTGATAAAAAAAAAAGTTGAGTGCAATTGTACCTAATTTGGATTATTTATTTTAAATTATTATTATGATTAGATTAGAATTATTTTTAATATTACACTTTTAAATTAATGCATGATGCTTGGATTAAACCATATTTGAAATATGAATAAATATATTGGGGAGGATCATATTACAGTCATATTAAAACTTTTATTAGTAAAGCTAAAAAAAAATTCGATGTATATTGAAAAAGAAAAAATATAACAGTGTTAGATTTTTATAATGATTTACATATTTTTCAATAAAGAAAATTACATGTTGATAGCATTATATATTAAAAGACAATCATACAGAAAGTAATTTTAAAACCTCTAATCATAATATTCTTATAAATTTAACGGATGTAATTTGAGCGTCATTTCAAAAACATTATTTAACAACAATAATTCTGAAATAATTTAATTTATTACAAAAGTAAGATTAAAAGCATTTATATAAACTAAATTCAACCAACACAAATCTTCATCAGTACAAAAATAAACATTCTAAAGAACATAGCTTATCACTATTCCTACAAAGAGTTGTTTCCTCTATAATTATTAAACTCAAAGCATAAAATAAGGCTTTTTACAACACTCGATAAGTGACACAATATTTCAATTTGTTCCAGTGGGCACAAATATTTCAATTGAATCTT
This sequence comes from Ryuthela nishihirai, assembly GCA_038380435.1. Classification (NCBI taxonomy): domain Eukaryota; kingdom Metazoa; phylum Arthropoda; class Arachnida; order Araneae; family Heptathelidae; genus Ryuthela; species Ryuthela nishihirai. The sequence continues at coordinate 22,275,447 of JAWZYU010000019.1, forward strand.
ACAGAAATCCACAAGAGTTTATAACTTGCCTGTGGAATTTTATAATATTTCATATATATAGTTTATAATTTTGGCAACAATAGTCAATAAACGTTTTAAGCATTTATAGAGTAATCGAAGAATAAAACAATTTGAACAAATGGAAACAAAAAATTTGATAAATGTTTAAACACTATGAAATTTATTTTAAAAAATCTCAATATTATCGATATCTAATAGCCATTTACGAAGATTTGAAGCAAAATTATGTAATTTTTTTTCCACTTTTATATTGTTTGGCAAAAAATTTTATAATTTAAGCGCAAGGTAAATATAATGTTTTTTTAGTCACAGTTTTCTTGGGTAAGAATTCAGTGAGATTGATAGAGTTACTCTATCTTGTGTTATAATTTCTAAATTTTATATTTTGGTCTGACCAATTTTTAAACAAATGTTTCAAAATTGAATACATATGTAATTTTCTAACTGTTAAAATATCAATATCTATATAAAAGTTTTTAACATTTTCATATTTTCTTCTTTTCAATATGCATTTTATAATTCTATTTTGTGCTACAATTAATTTGTTAATATTAGTATAATATGTGTCACCCCAAGAAGTAATTCCATATTGCAAATATGATTTAACCCAATAATTCTATATCATCTTTAAAGTTGAAAAATCTACAAATTGTCTAATATAATATAGCCGTGTTGTTGCAATATTTATCTTTTTAATAATATTTGCTATATGTTCCTTTCAATTTCATTTACAGAATATATAAACACTTAAATATTTAAAGCAATGAACTCTCTTAATAGGTAAACAGGAACAAAAGTTATCAATACATTCAAAAGCATTATAAAATAATTTATTATGTAGAAAATCACATTTTCCTTTTAATCTGAAATGTATATATTTTGTTTTATTTACATATAAAAGTAATTTAATTTTTAAAACCATTTTCTTATTTTAATCATATTTAAATTTATATTAATTATTAAAGAATTTAAAACTTTAGCAGTATAAATTAGAGCTGTATCGTCAGCAAAAGCAATTAAATTTTCTATTTTATCAAGTGTACATAAATCATTTATATAAATGAAGAATAAAAGTGGTCCTAAAACTGAACCTTGAGGAACACCAAACTGCACAGTTTCTTCCATACTGATAATTTCACCTATTTTAACCACCTGAACCCTATTATTTAAATAACCTTTTAACGAATTATACATTATTTCTCTAAATCCACATTTTTCAGTTTAAATAGCATTATGTCATGTGGAACAGAATCAAAAGCTTTATGTATATACAGAAAAACAATAACTACTTTAAGGATATCATTTATTCCTTTATGAACTATTGAAGTTAATTTTAAATTAACATCCTCTGTATTTCTTTTTTCCCTAAATCCGAATCGATTTTCGGCAAAAATAATAACTTTGTAAGAAACTTTACCATTTTTATAGTAATAATTTTTGAAAGATTTTTGATAAATTTGATAGTATTGAAATTGGTCTGTAGTTCCCTAAATTTTTTCGATCACCTCCTTTATAAACCGGAATAACGGTAGCCGTTTTTAAACAATTTGGAAAACTGCCTTCTGATGTAGAATAATTTATTAAATGACATAAGGTCTTTGAAATAGATGGGCATATATTTTTTAAAATAAATGGCGATAAATAATCATTTCCTGAAGTCTTTTCTACTTTTAGTGAAACTGAATTGATTCCACACTACAGTCAATTTTTATTAATTATGTAATGATTAATTGAGTAAGTGATACAGACAATAGTCTGTATCACTTCAGTTTCAGTTACATAATTAATAAAAATTGACTGTAGTGTGGAATCTAATTCTGTCAAATTATGTTTCATTTATTGGGATCATTTTTATTAAATTCCCTATAACACTAGTAAAATATTTATTAAATATACTAACAAAAACCAAAGGATTATCATGGAAATTGTAATTTAAATTTTTGTAAATTATTTTTATTGTCAACACCAGATAATTCATTAATAATTTCCCATTGTTTTTTCATGTTTCCAAAATTTTTTAGATATTTTATTTTTAAAATAAGTTAATTTTGCCTGCCTAATAAGGTTAAGTAATAAAAATGGTAGCTATGTAGTCACTGGAAGGAGAGCTATGCACCAATCCCCTGTGATGATGCATAGAACCAGCCAGGCCTAGCACCTAATGTCCGACCCCGCCTTCTCATGGTGCAGAACGTTAGTACCTTTCAAAAGAGATACTCTCTTGTGGAAGTGAACGGAAGGGGAGGGCTGCCAGATTAGTGTGGCCTACTGATCTGGACAACTATGGCTACTTTTCTTTTTTTTTTCTACCCTGCTGAGGAGTGGTCAACCACACAAGGTCCTGGTGCTGCCCATATAAACCCACTGGACTGGACAGATATATGACTCTGAGCTTGATTATGGATCCTGATTTTGCTGCACTGGTGGGCTTCTGTGGAGGGAAAATCTTCCGCTGTGTTTTCTGTTTGTTTGTGGGTTGACAGCCCCAAGTGAATAGATTCACAGGATATGTATATCAGCTGGTGGATAATCCTGAGCAGAGGTCATCGCAGGCAATTGAACTCTTTGCTTCTATTGGCATCGTCAAATTCTAAATTGGAGGATGTCTTCCAGTGTAGATGGCTTCAGCCTTTATTGGTGGAGGAACGGGTCTCTGCCCCATGTCTGCGATTAGGGGCCTGTTTGATATTGTCGGCATTCCCTCTCTCAATAAACATAGTTTCTTTAAACATCCCACTAACCATTTTCTCTCCATAGGTAGTTGGAATGTGAGGACTCTACACAGAGCTTTTTCTACTGATGTCCTCACACAAGAATTCCACCATTATAATTTAAATATTCTCGGCTTGCAAGAGACCATATGGACAGATAAAGGTCAGATTCTTAAAAATAATCTTAAATTTCTCTTTTCAGGGAGGGACGACAATAAGCAGCATCAAGGCGTGGGTCTGCTTCTCAGCAGACACGCTAATGGTGCTCTTCAAGGATATGAGTGCATTAATGAAAGGTTTCTTACAGCAAAATTTCAGACAATCGTTAAAGACCTGAATGTTATCTGCTGTTATGCCCCCACTGAGGATGCCGATGAGGATGAGAAGGATAGGTTTTATGAACAACTTCAGGATATTTTGAATTCTGTCAAGAAAGGAGATATTACCCTTGTTCTTGGTGACTTCAATGCTAAAGTTGGTACTGACCCTGACCTTTGGGGAGGGGTGATTGGCCCTTTTGTTATTGGTAGCTGCAATGGCAATGGGCAACGTCTCCTACAGGTAAGTAAACTCAATGGTTTCAGAATAACTAACACATATTACAAACACCGCGACATACATAAGTACACATGTGTTTCACCTGATGGGCTGCATACGAATATTATTGATTATATATTAATTAACAGCAAATGGGCTAGTTCTGTTAGAAATACAAGGGCATATAGGGGAGCTGAAATTGGATCTGACCATTACCTTGTTAAAAGTGTCTTGCAACTTAAACTTAAAAAGTGTTGTGCTAGGGTTAAAAAATTTGCTTTTAATAGTGAAGCTCTGAAAGACCCAGCTATACCCAAAGCTTACCATGATAGGTTAGTTAGTCATTATGACAGTCATGGTATGCTTACTACTGAAGTTGAGGAAGAATGGGATCATTTTAAACAGGCTTTTTTGGACACTAACAGTACTCTTTTAGGAAAAAAGGAGCAGAAGAATCAGAATTATCTGAGTGATAAGGCACTTGAGCTTATTTCGGAAAGAAAGAACTGCAGGAATGTCCTTAATCAATACCCTACTAGTACTAATAGAAAGCATTACAGAGAACTTAATAAACGTGTAAAAAACAGTTACCTGCTGATAAGAATCTTTGGCTTGATGGTTTGGCTGACAATGTCGAGGAAGCAGTTAGACAGCACAACAGCAGAGAGCTGTACCAGATAGTTAATGTTTTGTGTGGTAGAAAACGGACAGTTATACAATGATTGAAAAATAAACAAGGTAATATTATAGAAGGTGAGGATTCTGTCATGGCTAGGTGGGCTGAGCATTTTAGTGATATTCTAAACAATGCGGTTAGTTCTATTCCCTTTGTTTGCAATGATGATAGATGCATTGGTGGCTTTAATGTTGGCCCTATAACACAATCTGAAGTTATTTTGGCTGTTTCTAAACTTAAACTTCATAAATCCCCAGGGGTAGATGAAATTAATACAGAAATGCTTAGAGCTGGAAATGTTTCGGTTACCACTTGGATGACTGAAATTCTGAATATCTTTTATGATAAAGGCATGGTTCCTAAGGATTTTACTAGAGCTATTGTTATCCCTATTTTCAAAAAAGGTGATCGCAGTCCTTGTGATAACTATAGGGGTATTAGCCTTCTCTCTGTTCCAGGTAAAGTTCTTTCCATGATTGTGCTTAATAGAATTAAGAATCTGGTTGACAGTCAATTGCGTGATGAGCAATGTGGATTCAGAAGTGGTAGGGGATGTGTGGATGAGATATTTTCAATTAGGCAGATTCTTTAGAAATGTTTAGAGTTTCAGAAACCTTTGGTTGCTAGCTTTGTTGATTTCAAAAAGGCTTTCGACTCTGTTGATCGTCATAATTTGTGGTTGATTGTGAGATAATATGGTATACCTGACAAGTTAGTTAACATAATGAAAGCTCTCTATAATAACACTGAGTCGTGTGTGAGAGTTGGTAAGTCTTGTAGCAATTGGTTTAGCATTACTTCTGGTGTTCGACAAGGGTGCATTTCGTCTCCTTTTCTCTTTAGTTTGGTTATTGATTATGTTATGCGAAATTCACTTCAAGGGAAAGATTTTGGCGTTAAATGGACTGGAGATACGAAAATTTCTGATTTGGATTATGCTGATGATTTAGCCCTTTTGGCAAATGATGTTGATGAGATGAACTCTTTCATTCGAGCTGTTGATGAGACTGGTAGTAGATTAGGTTTGGTTATAAACAGAGAGAAAACTAAAGTGATGAAAATTGGTCAGACAGGCTGTGATTCAGTTAATCTGAATGGTTGCAGTCTTGAGCAGGTGTCACAGTTTAATTATCTTGGGTATTATGTAACAGATAATGGTGATGTGCGACATGAGATTAACAAACAAATAGGGATTGCTGCTGGGACTTTTAAGAATCTATGGAGAGTGTGGAGAAATAGGCGTATACACCTAAAGACTAAAATTAGACTGTATAATAGTTTGGTTCTTTCTAGGGTTAGTTATGGTAGTGAAACGTGGACCCTTTGTAAACAAGATAACAGGAAACTAGATATGCTTTTGATTCCAGATGCTTACGCAGTATTTTGGGCATTAGGTGGTTCAACTTTGTAACTAATGATGAGGTTAGGCAAAGGAGTTTGCAACCTCCTTTAAGCAGCATATTGTGCAGAGAGAGACTCCGTTGGTTTGGCCATGTTGCCCGTATGAATAATTATAGATTGGCGAATATGATTATGAACAGTGTGCCCAAAGGCCTCAGAAAGAAGGGGAGACCTAGGATGCGGTGGGCAGACAATGTCAAACAGGACCTTGTTAGAATTGGTGTGCAGTGGCCAGATGCAGTAGATGTAGCTCAGGATAGACTTGCTTGTAGAACTAAATTGCACGGTCTGGTTTGACCTCCGTAGCCCATGGCTGCTTTAAGATGATGATGATGATGATGAATAAATTTTGATTTCTGAAAACATTCACCTGCAATCTATCAAAAATAACCTTACCAATTCCTAAACAAACTAAATAACTATGCGCTAAATGACTTCCATCTGAGGTTTTAGTCATCACGTTCTGCAAAACTGCAGCTAAGTATACTGGTTTCCCAGAACCAATTCTTTTCAGACGTTGATCACCGCGCACAAGACGATGAATTCTTCTTTTTCTTACTCGTTCGTTCACTAACAAGATCCACACTAATAAACTTATTTAACCTCCCATGCACAGACCAAATAAAAGCATTTCTTCTTCATATTATAGTGCACAGACTAAAACAAACTACGTTTTCCTTCACACAAATTCTTTTTAATTACAACTCTCTTATTCTTTATTTTCTAAGTTAAATTCGTTCGAAGTGGTTAGTGACGTATTTCTCACGCTGAAGTAAACGCGAGTGTCAAAATGATACATCACGGTTTTATTATTGCTCGTTCATCTGTCCTAACAATGTGATATCTAATTGTTCTAATCTAAATGTTCCGCAATTCAAAAAAAGCATTACACAGATACATTACATATAGAGGTCCTGTATAGTTAGAGGCTGGTCATCTCGGTGATTCACTGCCATTGGTGATTAAGTCACGTGGTTTATGGGCGCCATGTTTTGTCGTACCGTGAGACGAATGTCTATGAGTTTGTGTGTGTAACAAGTTAAAACCCCCTCAGTTGTTATAGTTTTATACATTTCTACCACTTTTTTTGTCTATAAAAGCTGTCATATTATATTGTTACGACAGAAGGAATCTGGGATCCGAAAGCAAAAAGTATCAGCCAACGAATAAGAACTTTGGGAGAATTTGAAGAAGAACAGGGGAGCGTGTAACGATCATGTGTGTAACGATCGAGAGTTCGAAAATGGACGGTTAGCTGTTCTGAGACAGTGCGCGTTAAGTATAAAGAATTAGCTTTATGTGATGTGTACGCGGGAAGTATAAATGTGGTATCTTTTATGTGAAGTGTACGCGGACGGTCGTATGGTTCTGCTAGTGTGAATTAGCGAACTAGCACAGGATGATTTTGTTTGTGTATGAAGATGATCAAACTACATGGTAATCAAGTAAAAAGGTAATATTTAGTGGAATAGACAGAGCTAATGTTGTGTGCTCTGCGCAGGAAGGTTGATACTTGTGTATGAATAATAGTTGATTTGTTTATAAGATACTTCATCCATATTTTCTTTGTAACAATTTACCTTGTATTGAATTTGGTTTTAAAATATAGTTTTTTAATACTCACGCTCAGTGGCTATCCATTTTTGTAATCCGCAACATTTGGTGTCATAAGTGGGATAAAGTTATTGAATGCCGTTAACTAGAAGAATGGATGAATTAGTAAAGTTGATGACTGATATTAAAGGTGAAATTGCAGCCCAAAGCAATAAAATAGGTGACCTGGCCGCACAAAATAATGAGTTGAGAACTGAGATAGTTTCTCAAAAAGATGACTTGAACGCCGAAATGGCCGCACAAAATAATGAGTTGAGAACTGAGATAGATACTCAAAAAGATGATTTGAAAGCCGAAATAGCCGTACAAAATACTGAGATGAGAGCTGAAGTGGCTTCTCAAATTGATAAGATTTCTGTAAGTGTAAGGACATTATGACCGAACTAAATAGTGTAAAAGATGATCTTGATAGTGTTAAGTTAGATTATAAACATGAAATTGAAATTGTAAAAACTGATTGGGAAACCCAATTTCAGATTTTGAGAAATGAAATGATACCTTCTGCTTGTGATAATAGTAAATCTAGTGAAAATAATGTTATTACACATATCGCTAGAAATATAACTAAACTTTCTACATATGATGGTAAATCATCTTGGACAGTATTTAAAACAAAATTTGAAGTTATCGCTAGAGCCAATGAGTGGAATGAATTCCAAAAGGCCAGTTTTCTTGCAGCTTCCTTAAGAAATTCTGCTGCGGAAGTTTTGCAGTCTGTTCCAAAAGAAAAACGACTTGATTATCAAAGTCTAGTTTCTGCATTAGAACTAAGGTTTGGTGATAGATATTTAAAACAATATTACGTGACTCAATTCAAACATCGCATGCAGAAAAATGGTGAAACTTTGCAAGAGCTTGCTAGTGATATTGAGCGTCTAGCAAGATTGGCTTATAGTAACTGTCCACCAGAAATTCAAGATAATTTAGCTCAATTACAATTTATTGATGCTATTGCTGACCCTGACACTCATCAATCTCTGAGGATGTTAGAAGGTGAATCCTTAAAGTCAGCTGTGGTACATGCTATGAAATACGAGTGCTCTAGGCTTTCCTCCCGAGCGAACAAACGTACAGTGAGATTTGTGAGTGCAGAAGAGACTGTAGAAAAGGATAATGAAATGAAAGAACTAACCAAAGCCATCCTATCCGTTTTGAAAGATATAAAAGGTTCTTCTTCAAAAACTACAACAGACCTTCAGTGTTGGAATTGTGGCAAGTCAGGACACATTCGTACCAACTGCAATAGGAAACGAATGAGGAGTACAAGTCCATCAACTAGACAACAGGATCAGGAAACAGAAATTAATAAGTCTTGCGGTGCAAAGGCTGGCTGTTGATTGGTTGGCCCCAGGGGAAGTCGCCCACGTTTCAACATTACATGGTGATAATAATGGATTAGTAGCTGATGGAGCCATAAATGGAATACCTTGCCGTATGGTAGTCGACACTGGTGCAAATGTAACTTTACTCAGAACGGATATAATAAAGAAAATGATACCTCACCCAAACGTGAATACTACACAGTCTAAAATAAGCCTACAAACAGCCACTGGAGATCGTGCAAAAGTCCATGGCAAAATAGTACTTAACATCCTAGTTGGTAGCTGTCTGGTACACCACCCTATTTACATCGCTGACATCTACGATGAATGCATATTAGGCCTCGATTTTCTTAAGAAACATGGATTCAACATTAGACCCAGTGATAACCTACTCATCTATGAGACAGAAGAGATTCCTCTGCTTAGCCGGACGTCTGATTCTTTATCAAGCGTAACTTCAATATTAGTGACGGAAGACACAGAGATCCCAGCACAGAGTGAAGTTATAGTCCGTGGACATCGGGCGGAAACTTCTGGGGCCTTCCGATTGGCAGTTACTGATGCCTCTGGTAAAGGAGCTTTGGCTCATAATATCCTGGTTGCAAGGACTTTAGTCAGAATAGATAAGGAACAGATTCCTATCAGAGTGATGAACTGTAACAAATCCAATAGAATGTTAAAAAAAGATGAAGAATTAGCAATATGTGAAGCTGTTACCTGTGTAACAAGTATAAATAAAATAGAAGTTACTGATTCAAATCAAAATTATACACATATCCCATTTCATCTTACTGAATTATGGAGAGAAACAAGACGAATATTAACTGAAAACCAAGCTGTTAAGGCCGAGAACCTATTAAAAGAATTTTCTGACATTTTTTCTCCCACATCAAATGATTATGGCCGTACAAACCTGACAGAACATAAAATCAACACTGGTGATTCTCCTTCAGTCCATCTGCCGGCAAGAAGGCTTCCATTGGCAAAAAGAGAGGAGACGGAACAACTCATAAAGGACATGGAAGCTCAGGGCATTATAGAACCATCAAAGAGTCCCTGGACATCAGCAGTAGTTCTTGTCAAGAAAAAGGATGGATCTACACGATTTTGTGTAGATTATCGCAGATTAAATGACGTAACAAAGAAAGACTCCTTCCCTTTACCCAGGATTGATGATACTCTAGACACTTTATCTGGGTCAGAATGGTTCTCAACATTAGACTTAAAGAGCGGCTATTGGCAAGTTGGTATACGTCCTGAAGACCGTGAGAAAACAGCTTTCACTACAGGGAATGGACTTTGGCAGTTTAAGGTGATGCCATTTCGACTTTGTAACGCACCTGCTACATTTGAACGACTAATGGAGTCGGTGCTCAAAGGTTTGTCTTTGGTGGTCTGTCTGGTTTACTTGGACGACATCATAGTTCTTGGAAGAACATTTGAGAAATCTTCGTCAAGTATTTGAAAAACTTAAGGCAGCCAAGTTAAAATTGGGACCGACAAAGTGTAAACTGTTCCAGCAAGAAGTTCATTACTTTGGTCATGTGATCACTACATCAGGGATTAAGACTGATCCTAGTAAGATAGAAGCTGTAAGAGATTGGCCTCCACCACAAGATGTTCATCAACTTCGTAGTTTTATTGGACTTTGCACCTACTATAGAAGATTTGTCAAGGGTTTCTCCAACATCGCAAGGCCATTATATCGTCTGACAGAAGAGGGCCAGAGTTTATGTGAACCACTGAATGCGATATAGCCTTTCAACAGCTAAAGAAAACTCTTTCCACCGCACCAGTGCTAGCGTACCCACAAACTGGAAAACAATTCGTAATAGATACTGACGCAAGTAACACAGGAGTTGGTGCTGTACTTTCACAAGAATAAGACGGACAAGAGAAAGTTATTGCATACTTTAGTAAACCTTTATCCAAACCAGAGCGGAATTATTGTGTAACACGCAAAGAACTGTTAGCAATAGTAAAAGCAATACAACATTTTCATCATTATCTCTATGGCCAGAAATTCCTTATACGTACTGATCATGCTGCACTTAGATGGTTATTAAACTTCAAAAACCCTGAAGGACAAATCGCTAGGTGGATACAACGGTTACAAGAATACGATTTCTCCATCGAACATCGAAGTGGTAAAATGCATAAGAATGCAGATGCTCTTTCCAGGCGCCCATGTATTGACAACTGTAAACATTGCTATAATGCAGAACTGAAATTTGGAACTAAAGAGATAATGCCCATAAGACAAATAGTATCGACACAAACAAACAGTGATACCCCTAACATCTGGAATCCAATTGAAATCAGGAAGGCTCAACTAGATGATGAAGACATAAAACCAATATTAGAATTGATTGAAAAATCTGATGTAAGACCTAATTGGGAGCAAATCTCGAGGTATAGTCCAACTACTAAAAGTTACTGGGCACAGTGGGACTCCTTAAAAATGAAAGACGGTGTATTGTACAGAAGATGGGAGAATCCCATTGGACGGCTGATCCGTTGGCAGATAATCCTTCCTCGCTCCCGAGTGGAACTTGTGATGAAAGATGTACATGATAGTGCCACTGGAGGACACTTCGGTGTTAATAAGACATTAGCCAAAGCCAGGGAACGATTTCATTGGTTGAAAAGTAGGGCAGACGTTGAAAGATGGTGTAGGCAATGTGAAGCCTGTGCAGCAAAGAAAGGCCCTAAGACTAGGTGTCGGGGTAAGCTGCAGACGTATAACGTTGGTCCCCCTTTGAAAGAATAGCCCACTGATGTAATGGGTCCGTTTCCTAGAACTGATGATGGAAATCGATATTTATTAGTGGTAATGGATTATTTCACAATGTGGCCTGAGGTATATCCCATCCAAGACCAGGAAGCAACAACAGTGGCGGAGATGATAGTTAATAACTTCATTAGTACGTATGGAGTACCTTTACAACTCCACTCTGATCAAGGACGGAATTTTGAATCCAATGTGTTTAAAGGCATCTGTCAACTATTAGGCATTCAGAAAACCAGAACAACTCCCTTACACCCTCAGTCGGATGGTATGGTTGAAAGATTCAATAGAACAATTGCTCAGCATTTAGCATTATTTGTGAACGACCACCAACGTGACTGGGATCGCCATGTACCACTCCTTTTGCTGACATATAGGACGGCAGTGCATGAGACAACTGGACAGACACGTTCCATGATGCTTTTTGGAAGAGAGTTACGACTTCCCTGTGACCTTTTATATGGTCGACCCGAAGCAATGCCTGTGTCCACTCCACAATACGTACAAGAATTACAACAATGACTAGAAGAAATCTATCACTCCGTTAGACATAATATCGACATAGCAAGTGACAGAACCAAAACAAGATATGACAGTAAAATAAATGGGACTCTTTTCAATCAAGGAGATCTTGTCTGGCTATACAGTCCACATAGAAAGAAAGGACTATTTCCTAAACTTCAGAAACCTTGGGAAGGTCCTTATACAATAGTTAACAGGATTAATGACGTGGTATATCGCATTCGTCGACGTCCAGCTACAAAGTGCAAGGTGGTTCACGTGGATCGTTTGGCCCCGTTTCATCAAAGAACTGAAGAAGCTTTGGAATCCAGAGTTGTTCGGGACGAACAAGACCTAGGAAGGGGGCAGTGTTACTACAGAAGGAATCTGGCATCCGAAAGCAAAAAGTATCAGCCAACGAATAAGAACTTTGGGAGAATTTGAAGAAGAACAGGGGAGCGTGTAACGGTAGTGTGTGTAACGGTCGAGAGTTCGAAAATGGACGGTTAGCTGTTCTGAGACAGTGCGCGTTAAATATAAAGAATTATCTTTATGTGATGTGTATGCGGGAAGTATATCTTTTATGTGATGTGTACGCGGACGTGGTGGTTTATTCGTATGGTTCTGCTAGTGTAAGTTAGCGAACTAGCACAGGACGATTTTGTTTGTGTATGAAGATGTTCAGGCGACATGGTAATCAAGTAAAAAGGTAATATTTAGTGGAATAGACAGAGCTAATGTTGTGTGCTCTGCGCAGGAAGGTTGATGACTTGTGTATGAATAATAGTTGATTTGCTTATAAGATACTTCATCCATATTTTCTTTGTAACAATTTACCTTGTATTGAATTTGGTTCTAAAATATAGTTTTTTAATACTCACGCTCAGTGGCTATCCATTTTTGCAATCCGCAACAATATGAATGCCTCACTACGCTGCCTTTGGGTGTAAAAATTTCAAAGAAATAAATTAATGAATATTTTTTACCGAGAAACTCCATCAGAAGACGACAATCGGCTGCAAAAGTGAAACCAGCTAACTGAAAACCATCAAATATTTTTTTTCAAAAATTCGCTTGAAAAACGAGCTGTTTCCACTTTGCCGTCTGATTATGCCAATATTTTTTCGTCTCTCTGTTAACTGTTGTCTGTCCATCTGTCTTTCCACCATGTCTGTCAGTCTATAGAAAATTATTTTTTTTACTTTTAGAGCTAAATGAAAAATTCTTTTAGGGTTGGATAGTTGTTGAACAAATATTGCGATTCGCAATTTTGAAAAATTTCAATGGCTTTAATAACGCCCTCTAGCGATGTGAAAAGATGGAAAATGCTAAAATTTCAAACGAATATTACAAGCAAACTATTTACACTGGAAATCTGAAATTTTAGTAGTAGAGTGTTATGGTCAGAAGGTTTACAATGGCAACAAGGCTTTGCCATCTTAGCCAAAAGTGAGTGCGAAAATGAAACTTTTTTTTAAGAGATAAACGAAACAATATATATATGTTTTACAGACACTGACAAAATATTAATCATTTAAATAATATTTGATAATCTCAGCGTTTTCTGTAGACGTTCAATCATCTATAAATGTTTCTGTGAAAAAATCCGGGATTAGTTCAACAGTCTAGAATACAATGACATGTTTCTGAAGAAATACGTGTTCGAATCCCGTATATCGGCGAAATTTTTTCCCAGAAAAATAAAAACTCGAAAGTCGACCTCTAGCGGTGGAAAAAAGCTGGAAAATACCAAATCTTTAAATGAATATTGCAAACGATCTATTTTTGCTAGAAACTTAATTTTTTGGTCATAGAGTGTAATTTTCAAGTGGTTTATTCTAATAATAATGATTTGTCCCGTTGGCAAAATGCAACTTTTTTGCTTTAAGAGATAAATGAAAACTTTTTTGCACGTTACAGGTACTAATAAAATATTAATAGTTTATTTTCTCAATTATACCATAGTTTAAATTTCCACTGTCAGAGGGTACTGAAAGTGTAAAATAACTAGAAGAACGCATATCGCCACTGGCGCATATGGGAATCTTATTTTCAAAGTGAATGAAGTTCTTCCTTTGCCTATTTTTTCACTCTTAAAAAGTTTTAATTATGGTTGTTCGTGTTGTTTTCTGCTGAGGTTCTACCATCCTCATGGACCTTCTACTTAGGCATATAAATTGACAGGATCCTGTCAGACTTCTGTACAAGCAGCTGCTTAAGGATTTATTTATTTATTTTTTAATGTATGATGCGGGAAATGCACAGAGTAGTATGTAATTAGTAATATAAAACATAAAAAGTATTTGTCTGTTAGTTCTTAAATTTAAAAAGTTACTTTCTCTCGCTCCTCTGAAAATACTAGGCAGATCATTGCTGTCAGTGGAACTTCTACCATAACAGTACTCTACAAGCCGAAGTTTCTACCATAAACTGATTACTTGAAACATTCGTTAAAAGTTTTACAGTTTCAATATTTAGTAATTTCTAATGATATAAATTAAAACTACCTTTGAAAATGCGAATTACATTTCATTAGTAACCAACTGAAAAAGAGACTTCCAATTATTTCGTAAAACAAAACCGTTCCGTTTCTTACCTACCTTGGACTTAGAGTCAACTCATTGTTGTCAATGGAATTTTCAAGACTGTCACTTCCACCACCAAAATTTTAAATTTCTAGCATAACTTCTAGCATATTTCAATGGCATAACTACATCTTTTGCAATACTCGTTTGAAATTTTGGGATTTTTCGTTTTTTTTACACCGTTAGAGAGCACAATTACAGCTTTTGGAAAATTCGCAAAGTGCAAATTGTAATATTTCATCAATACCTGTCCAACCGAAAAAGAAATTTAAATTAATATCTAAAAGCATACTCTTCTGTTAAAACAAAAATAAGTTTCATTCACCTCCCCCTGGGTCTAAAGGGTCAAGTTATTGTTGCCCATGGTAAGTAACTTCGTAACCTTCACATTTCAACAACAAAATTTCAAACTTCTAACGTAACTACATCGTTTGGAATATTCGTTTGATATTTTGGAAATTTCAAATTTTTCCACCGTTAGAGGGCGAAGTTAAAACTTTTAAGAGATTAGAAAAGTGCAAATTGTAATATTTCATTAACACTTATCCAACACAAAAAGAATTTTTCATATCCGTGTATAAACAGAAAAGAAAGCCATATTATTACCTCTTTTCTTTAAAAAAAAAAAGCTCTAAAATTTACTTTTCCTTTTTTAGCCGTTTTCTAAAGTGCTTCCAATCGTGAGCACTGAAATCTGTATCAAATATTACTCTACCCTTTTCCGGAATCCATAAGTACCGTGCAATACCATTCAGCTATGCACGCTAAACAATATGAGCGTCGACAAAACATGGCGTCCAATTTTGAGATGGCCAACCTCTACCTTTATAAGGCCTCTAATTACATATAATTAGCAACGAAAATATTTAATCGATTGCCAGAAATAAAAATGAAATTAAAATATCTAAATTTTCAAAATTATTAAAAATATGGATTGATGAATTTATTGATATTAAAATGAGCCTTACTTCGGAAAAATGATTAAAATATTGTATGCTTATTGTTATTTGTAAATGTGATGGATATTAGTACTATTTATCAATCATGGCCGAGCGGTTAGCGCGCTTGGCTGCTAATCTAAGGGACCTGGGTTCGAGCCCCGGGTTGTTTTTCTGCTGAGGCTCTGCCATCCTCACAGACCTTCTACTATGGTACTGACAGGCTCCTGGCAGACCTCGGTGACAAGCAGCTGCTTGAGGGGGTATTTATTTTTTTTAATCACTATAAATTGTGCAATTTAAATTTATTTTTTACAAATATAATAAATTTAATGGTATTACTTAAAATAAAATTGAAGTTCCTCATGAGTTCCTCATGAGATACTTTTGTGGGTGGTTGATATTCCAAATATTTATTGAATTAACGAATAATTTTTTTTTAAATATTATATATTCTATTATCTTATACCTTTTTATTGAAAATGTTTAATTAAATAAATATAAACGTTATATTATAAAATTTCTACAGCTGAAATAAAATAAAATTTATATTTGTATAAGCTGAAACTGCATGAAATATAATTTATATAAATTATAGAACGAAATAATAAGCTGAATTGAATGAAAGTATTGGCCTTTTAGTTCTTTAATTTAAAAAGTTGTTATTCTCCCACCCCTCTGAAAAAAGAAGGCTGATTATTGCTTGTCAGTAGAATATCTCTTGACTTGATACTGTACTACCAAATTTTCAAATTTCTACCCATAAACAGATCACTTGCAATATTCGTTAAAAGTTTTGCTGTTTCAACATTCAGTGATGTGTAACGATATGCATTAAAACTACTTAAGTATTTTAAAAATGCGAATTATAATATTCCATTAGTACAACTCCAACTAGAAAAGTGTTTTCCAGTTATCTCTCGAAATAGTTTTGGAAAAAAAAACCTATCTATCGAAATAATTTGGTCTCGAAATAGTATAGATGGTTTCCCACCCACCCTGAGCGTAAAAAGTCAACTCATTGCTTCCAATGGAAACGTCATGATTTTCACATTCCATCAAGAAAATTTAAAATTTCTAGCTATAAATACACCGCTTGTAATATTAGTTTAATTTGTTTTTAATTTTCAACTTTTCCATCGTTAGAGGACGCAATTATGGCGTTTGGGTTATTCGGAAAGTGCAAATTGTAGTAGTTCATCAATACCTATTAAACACAAAAGAAATATTTATCTGTGTAAAAAAAAGTTCGATGTCTACAGAAGAAGAGATAGATGGCAAAGGGAAATTATTATTATTTCCTTTTTGGAAATGTGGAAAAAACTTAACATATATTGTAGCGATATTGACAGAAATATTAGGATGATCTGACTGTGGAGTAGATTAGTTATTATATGCTCTGATTACGGATTAGATTTGCTGATGAATAGCTTAATTTTGACATTGGTGACTATGGTATTCGTTTCGATGATAGAATTGTGGGAAGAAGGATTACCATATGAAGGACGATGGGTTATTGCATTAGGAAAAATTGAAATGTTTAGACACCGCAATGGTACGATTATTTTATTATTATTTATTTATTTTCTTAATAATATTTGTTACCTGTTTCGATGTATTCTTCATATTTTAACTGTTTAATATCCATTGCTACGTTGTTGCTGTGTTTTCTTGTTGTTATTCAATGCTAGTGAAGGGTTAATTGAAGGCTTAATGATATAAACGTCATGAGTGATTGCATTGAAAATGTGAATGATTGAGTTATTGTTCTCTTAAGTCTCGCTCCAGTTAAGATTTTCTCAATGATGTATTATACTGGAAAACACCTGTCAGACCTCCACGATGAATGAAGAGAATTCTATTCTATTCTTATTGCACATATATGCAATGTATATACTGCGAAAACGTTGAACAAATATGAATTAAGACTAATTTTGTGGCAAATATTGCCAGATGTAGATCGTGTTATCTCCATGTAACAATGTTTGGCTTCACGTGTGTTAAAAACCAGATCATGAGGACTCCAACACTCATTGTATTATTATTCAAGGAAACTTATGTAGAGGAAAAATATAGATAAAAGCATTTCTTAACTACATCTAATACGTTTCATTAATTATCATAGGATTTGATTTTACACACGAATCTACTTATAATGTCCCATCCCACAGCTGGGCTCAAATATAAATATGTCAGTATTTCAGCATATACTTACCGATTCTTCTGATACCAAGCTGTGCAGAATGACTATGGTCTTAGTTGAAGTTTGGTAAATCATTCTCCAAAAATCGCAAACAGTCTGAGGCTCGGGAAACTTCGTGACCACAAATGCATTGTCCTGTCTGTAGCCCTGAAAAGTTATTTAGATCATAATTAAATCTTGCTTATTTTCAACACTCTATTTCAGCTGAAAGAAATATTAAAGAAGATGACTCACATCCACGTAAACTGCAGCACGAACTGAAGAGCGCCAATCCAAAGAGAGTTCAGAAAAATTGCGGTTTTTCCAATCTAAAAAAAGATTAAAATAGGAAAAATATTATGAAACTTTGAAAAAAATAAATAATGTTCTCTATTCTTTCCGTTTGCCCGGATAATTTGGGGAGTAAATTAGTCTGAACCTCCATATTAATGCCATTAGCCACATTGCAAATTCTTTTTAAGAAGACTCACAAAGACATAGATGACTACGAAAAATGTTGATGACATGAATTAGGAATTGTATATGTATGCTATGGAACTGTTATATGTAATAAAATAATCATTACGCATAAAACTGACATGCGTTTATATATTTCAATTAATATTTAGTTTTTTAATGATATTTAGAGCACGATATTATTATTATTATGGCGGAAATAAGCCCAAAAATGCTTTTAATTTGTGATAAAATCGTAATGAAAGTGGGAAAATATTAAAATTCAATTAAAATATCAAGTGAAAAATTGCTCTCTTAATTGTAAATGCATTGCATGCTCTGAAAAAGGGAAACGATTTTTCAAAAATTTATTTCATAATAACTAAAAAGGAGTTTTACAGTTGGCGATTTCGTTTGAACTCATAAGGATTGAAAGGTTAATATGCCAATTTTTGCTTTTAATGATTTTTGATAAAAATAATTAAAGCGTTTCGGAATGAGATGGCACATCATCGTTCATATGATTCTGCATTTTCACAAAAATAATACTTCTATGATAATGATGTTTATAGTTAGATGCAAAAATACGAGGCGGAACCTAAGTTTTTCCGCATCTCTTTTCATTAAAATAAGTGTAACTCTAAATCCATTAATCCGTTCATGTCTTCACAGAAACGCTAGCTAGAGGTGAATTCGACATGCCATCTCGATTCAGTTCTAGTGCAAAGACAAACATAAATGCATGGATTTGTAGTTACATCAGTTTCAATAACGACAGGTTGAAAACGTAAGATCCATCTAATGCTGTGGGTTCCCAAGGCAGGAGTTTTAGAAATGTGTGGGAGCATTTGGTTTGCCATACCAATACCAAAATTTGTATTTCTAAATGTAAATAGAATGTTTTTAATAGCCGTTTAAAAGTTTTTCATTTTCCAGATTTTTCCATCATTAGAAAGCGCTTTTCAAACATTTTGGAGATCATAAAATGGGAATCCCAATGCTGCCAGTACTTGTCCACCCAAAAACTGATTTCTCATTTTGCTCTAGAAACAAAAATATTGAATGAAAAATCTACTTGTAGATTATTCCATTAAATGTTTTGCGTTTGAAAAAGTTATGATAATATTTTACTATAACTTGGTTTCCATAACACCGGTTTCCATAAATTAAAGAACAACCCTCTAGTATGGCAATGGGAAGCTAATGTCAGATCTCTCTAATTTCTAAAATAAGTTTTTTTTTTAATGTTATGGCTGAAAAAGATCAAAATCAAATACAGGAGTACCCCGGTCATATGACACGTTAGGTTCCACACCATCATCGTATAAACTAATCATTGCTTTGTTTTCCCTTATAGATGGTGTAATGGTTTAATAACATGTTTAAGCAGTAATATATATGCGTAGCTGACGTAAATAAAGCATTTGCAATTAAAATAAATACTCTCACTCGTCACCAAATTTTAGTGTATTATAAACTTAAGACCAGGATTCACTTACTTGTGAGTAACTTTCCTAATATTTCGACTCCTGAATGCGGTCTTCTTCCGAGGAGGTTGCAGCTATCTTTGAACTTTCTTTCTTTTGTAGTAGTGGTTGCCACCTAATAATGTTCTACGACTCCTTTGTTCTGCGACCACTGAGAGCTACAGACGTGCGTTTTTGAGCTCCCGACTTTACCTCAGAATGCTTTTTTTGCTGACCCTTTGGTTCAGTATTGTTTATCATAGTCTGTAGTGGTCTTTAGCCGACTCACTTCTTTCTTTGCTGACTCTTTGGTTGTGTTTTCACCTGTCTGTTGCTGCTTCCTGTTACTGTACAAGGGTTTCTCCAGGTGCCGTTGGTAAGTGATTTTTCTATTACTACTGTAATTTTATTTTTACTTGTGCATCTGCTTAGACTCTGGGATGCCCCCAAGATTTGAGTGAAAGAAAGGATGGTCTGTGAGCTCTCCTGATTCTGACCCCTCAGGGACTCCTGCCAAGTGGAATGTCACAAGAGTGTCGCGGTCCACTG
The DNA here is from genome assembly GCA_038380435.1 of Ryuthela nishihirai. NCBI lineage: Eukaryota > Metazoa > Arthropoda > Arachnida > Araneae > Heptathelidae > Ryuthela > Ryuthela nishihirai. Next base: position 22,295,194 of record JAWZYU010000019.1, read on the forward strand.
TGGCAAAGACTTCTTGCACTTTGCCTCAGAGTACCTGTGGACATACTCCAGGGAGAGGAGAACCTCCGTCGGTTCTCCTGACAAGATGTCTTGCCCTCGCATTATCTTTCTGTGCCCAAGGGTAAGACGCACTTAAGGTCCTCCTGTGCACCTGCTGCTGGCCCCTCAGGCGATTCTTCTGAAAGTGGGCCTCTCCACTTCTGCTTCTGTGAGTGGAGAGAACTCCTCTACCACTGGCTCTAACCCGGCTATTTCTTCTACTGTCAGCACAGCGTCTGTGGCATCAGTTTCGTCTGATGGGGCCCCTGCGACTGGTGCTGCTATTGCACCGTCAGCTGTGTGTGACAGTGTTTTTGCAAACCCCTCCTCTACCAGCCCTCCCCCAGCAGATACTCCTGAGGTTGAACAGCTGCTCATCGACATTTCCAATTTGATGGATGTCGATCAGAAACTGCCTGCAGACTCTGATGATGGCTTTGTTGTGGTCAACCATAAGAGGAAGAGCACCAGGACTATTCCTCTTATTGTGAACTCGGCCTCCTCTCGTCTCATGAGCTCCTACAACCCGAACCCCATCTCCACAGAGATTGCAAAAATCCTCGGGGCACGGATTGTGGACGCTTTTTACTTGGAGACAGGAAGCCTTCTCTTCAAGGTTAGCTCTCCTGACCTTGCCGAGAAGCTTCTGTGCACCACCTCCATTCTGGGTATCCGTGTAACTGTCGATTACTTAGTCTCTTACTGCCTGCCACAGGGCCTCATAGAAGGTATTGACACCACCCTTACTGATGAGGCGATACTTGATGCCCTCTCGGATCAGAGAGTGACAGCGGTCGGTTGTATGTACCACTATCTTCCCTCGGATTATGGGGTCAACAAGATTCCCTTTAGGAAGGTAGTCCTTACCTTAAATGAATTCCCCTTACCTGGGAACATTGTCCTGAGCTTCCACCGGATCCCAGTGAAACCTCGCACCAAGACCCCACCTCAGTGTCTGAAGTGCCAACACTTCAGGCACATTGCAAAGAATTGCAGAGGTGCGGTGAGGTGTAAGCGCTGCAGTGGGCCTCACTCCCACAAGCAATGCAAGCATACTGGGTCCCCTATCTGACACATCAGGATTCAGGAAGGACCAGAGGGACACGGTTCTTCTGCCCACCATTCTCTCTCTACTCGTGGATGTCATCAAGGTCGTAGCTTCCGTACTTTCTGAGGAGTCTCGACCTCGAACTTTGACGATCCTCAACCAGTTGGCCTCCCTCATATCGCACTTTGTGGACTGCTAGACACTCTGTGTTGACTAGCTTTTCTCCAAGATTCGTTATTCCCACCTGACAATGGGCATGGCCAACGGAGTGACTAACATCCCATCCATCCTTCAGTGGAACTGCACTGGCTTCAGGAGCAATGCTGCTGACGTCTGCAACAACATCAACATCATGCCAGTTCCCTTCCTTGCTCTCTGTAAGGCCAACCTCCCAGATCACTATGTCTTCAATCCCTATATTGTGCACACGAGCAAGAGGCATCCGCTCTCCTGCAATGCAGCGATTCTTGTGCACAAGAATGTCATGCATCATGTTATTGATCTCACTTTCACCGATGCGAACAGTGATTTCATAGCATGCCGCATCCTACTGAACAGCCATGATATCACCCTGATATCCTGTTACATCTGGCCTTGCACTGCCTTTCCTGTATCCATCTTACAGGATATTCTTTCGCAGTGCCCTCAGCCCTGGATTCTCTGTGGGGACCTTAATGCCCACAGCCCATCCTGGGGCGCAGACGTCAGTGATCAGCGAGGGGAGGATATCGAGAATGTCAACTTGCAGCACAATCTCTTTATCATCAACGCGCTCCCATGTTCTACCGACCTCCATGTTCCTACAGCTCCATTGATCTGACCCTCTGTTCTTCCAGCATTGGTCAAAGCCTCGGCTGGTCAGTTGACCCTGACACCTGGGGCAGTGACCATTTCCCGCTGCACATCTCCTTGCTCCCCAAGGGACGTGCAGCTCCGATAAGAACGTCGAACCTTAGCAACTGGCAGCTCTTTCAGCACATCTCGTCTGAAAGACTCGCTTCCATTGAAGCTACAGATCTCAGCGCTGTGTCAGAGGCTCTCACTGCTGCCTCTGATGCCTGCACTGTTACGATCTCTACACCAGGGCATCTTCCCCCTCTGGATACCCACTACAAGAGGCTATGCACCATTCGCTGCCAAGCCAAAAAACGCTCCCGCCGCTATGTTATATTACCAGGCATTTTTTTATGCTAGAAGGCTACATGCTGCGATTGGAAGGTAACTTAAATGGCGTGAAAGGTTCAGGTGGCGATCCTTCTGCTCCAGCATCAACATCTTCCCTCCTTCTGGGAAAGTGTGGAAGTTCATCAGGAACCTGATGGGAAGTCACAGCCTGCAATCCCCTTCTCTCGGGAAGTTGCATGACAGACCTTACTCTGCCATCGCCCTGACCGCCAAAGACTTCTATGACCGAGTCCTTCCTGCCAGCTGCTCCAGCTGGCAGGGACAGATGCTGGATGCTGGCAATACTCCCTTCCTCGACCTTCCACCATGGAGGAACAGTGATCTTATGATCAATTCCACTATCCCTTCTCTTGGTCAGAAGAGCGACTCTGATCCATTGGCCATCAGACTTCTCTCCACCTCCTATGTCACTGAACGATATGAAGATGTACTTAGGTCTATACTGATGGATCTGTGGAGCCAGAGAGGCAACGTGCTGCCTCTGCCTTTGCCATCCCGGTAGAGGTTTCCGTCTCCCGCATCTTACTTCCTCCACCTGTGCTGAGCTTCATGTTAATCTTGAAGCTGCACTTTTCATCCTCAGCGTCGAGAGTGGCAACTTTGTCATCCTCTGTGACTGCAAGTCAGCCTTGGAAGCTCTCCAGAAGCGAGACAGCAAGAGCTGCAACCCCTTCCTCATCCAGAAGATCATGGAGACTTGCTTCAAGGTCACTTCTGCCTAAATCGCGGTCCATTTCCAATGGAACCTTTCCCATGTAGGGATACCTGGCAATGAGCTCGCCGATCACACTGTGAAGGAGGCGCTGGAGAGTCAGAAGTGTTTAACTAATTACCCTCTCTCTTTCAGCGACTGCAAGAGTTCTGTCTCACATCTGATGAGCCAGTACCGTCTTGCTCAGTGGCAGAAGGACAGCAGGTGTTCCTCATTCAGGTACCTGGTTGAACCTTCTCTCACTGCTCCTAACCTCGGTAATCTCCTTAGATCTGAGGAGACCCTCCTTCATCGTCTCCGAGTTGGTATCATTTACAACAACTCTATGTTTCACACTCTTGGCTGAGCTTAGAGTCCAGACTGTGCCACTTGTAGCACACTTCAGACTGTATCCCACGTTCTGCTCATCTGCTCCCACTACAATGCCAAAAGAAATGCTTTGTTCTGGGAGCTTAATGCTATAGGAACCACTGACTACTCCATCACATCCCTTCTTGGAAACAACCATAATGTGAAGCTGCAACGAACACGCTTCCGTATGGTCACTGACTTTTTTCGGAATATTGGCCTCTTTTGAAAGTCTAATGTTCTCTATTTGTCTTTCTCCTGGAAAGAATCATTTTCTTTTTGTGAGAAATAACTGATGCGCAGCAACTTCTGCATCCGCTATCTCGCACTTCTTTTGTGACTGGTGTAGGGAGTCCCTTATTTGGAGTCTAATTTCACCATATCTACAACACCCTGAACTCTGAACCCTATTGGTTACCTATAATCTGCCAACCACTAGTACAAAAGAAAGAAAGTTACAAGATAGCTGCATCCTCCTCGGAAGACGACCCCAGTCAAGTCAGGATTTCGAAATATTAGGAAAGTTACTCACAAGTAAAGTGAATTCTGGTCTTAAGTTTTTAAATACATTAACTATTCTAAGACAGCCATGAATACAATTATTACTAAATTTTATATCTTTAATTTTAGTATCAAACGCAATAGGTTTACGAGTCCTTCTTTTCGTGGGAAGCAACAGTACCCTTATTTTGATTTTTATCTGCCATTATTAACAATGAAATAAAGTAATAGTTATAAACAGTTTATAATTCAAATGCAGTGATCAAAGACGATGTAAACAAACTGAGTCCACGAAAACTGCGCATCGGTTGATTCCAAAACTGAGTAAACAGAAAACGTTGTCCAATGAGAAAAGTCACGTGCAAAGTCATGCCGCAATACTATGCAAAACAGATCACCTGCTTTGGACACGTGTTGGTTCAATGAGTTTTAAGATCATGGTGAAATAATCCTCCAATGAGGGGCTCCCTACTTCAGACACGTGTTGGCAGCATAACAAAGTATTGCGCGATGAAATATAGCTCGTGGCGTTGCTGTCGATCACTAACAGAGCACCATTTTTGCTATGCAGTTCTCCCACTTTACAGTTTCCCAGCTTTGGTTGATTCACGGTATCGTCATGCCGCTAAAACCGTCGTATGAGCGAATGCGTCGTCGTAAAAATGGGCACTGGTCGTAATTGAAAATCGTCGTAAAGCGAAACATCATAAAGCGGGGTATTACTGTATATATACACAGTCGTATCAGAATAATATGACTACTTGCCTAATAATGAGAATAACCCCCTTGGTCCGGATGACAGTGGCAAGACGGTGTGGCATGGACACAATGAGGCCCTGGAAGATTGCCAGAGGCACATGTGCCTATTTGGAATCCAGTAGAGCATGGAGGTTCTGGAGATGGCGTGGTTGTGGGTCCGCACGTGGAACTTGTTCATCCAAATGGTCTCATAAGTACTCTATGGGATTGAGGTCGGGCGATTTCGCTGGCCAAGGGAGAACGGAGACATCGCTGTTGTTTCCTAGAACCAGTCACCTTAGCGACATGGCAGAGCATATTGTATGTTGTTATACACCATCACCACCAGGGTAAACGTCCAACATGAAGGGATGCATGTGATCAGCGAGGATGGACAGGTAACCATTGGCGTTCAGGGACCTATTCAGTAGTACCAGCGATCCTATGTCATATCAAGAAAACATCCCCCAGACATTCACACTGCCACTGTCGGCCTGTACTTGACCGACAAGTGTGTCCAGGTGTTGGTTTTCGTGTATTTGACGTCATATCCGCCGCTGCCTGTCACTTCTGTGGAGTAGAAACCTCGATTTGTCGGAGAAGACAACATATATCCACTGTTCCACTGTCCAATGACGATGGGCCCGTGCGAACTGCAGGCGTCGTTACCGATGGACTTTGGTTAACATGGATAACTTTACGCAGAGTCGACTAAGGAACGTAACTACGTCGACTTTACTGTCATCAGGGACACGTACCTGGTTGCCCAGCGTTCATTTCAGTGGTCAATTGCTGCACTATTGCGTGTTGATTGCCCTTTACCAGTCAACGGAGGCAACGTTCTCCTTCGGGGTCGATGGTCTTTGGGACTCCACAGTTATGAAGTCTGCAGGTACTTGGTGTGCCAGCAGTCCATTCTTGGTACACCATTACTACAGCACCTCACGAACAGCCCACGAAGTCTGCTGTTTCTGAGATGCTTCCACCCTTCCTGCGGTAGCTGATGATCATTCCTTTTTGAATGTCCGTCAAATCAATACCTCTGCCCATTGCGCTCACGTTATGTATTACAGCTCATCTGTCCTGTCTGGCCGCTTATATCTCCATGTGGTCAGGCATTGTGCTTCCGTGTGAGGTCATATTATTCTGATACGACTGTGTACATATACCTCGATTTTCAACATTATCCGTTCAGTATTTAATGAATTATGGAAGTTTGGATATTTAACAACAGTAATGTCAGTCTTAAGGAACTTATACAAAACTGAAGAATAATGAAAGAATTCTTTACACAAACTTCTAAAATACATAGTTATTTTATTAACCACTTTGATACAATACATGTTAATAAGTTTTAATTAATAATACGCATAATGCATTATTCTCACGTCAATTTTTGGGACTGGCATTGTCATTCTTTAATATTAAACTTCCATAACCCATAAAATACTGAACAAATATTGTTGAAAATCCAGATATTGATATATTTGATTGAGATCTTGATCTGCTACCACTTAAAAAAATTAACAAATTCAATGTTAGATTCTCATTTACATAATATATAGTTGTTCCTTAATTTTTGGAAACCAGTGTATATTGAAACGTTTTTGAAGTACATAATTGCGATTGTGGGCACCGTAATGTGAAATTTAATTTACATGTTAGAATTTCGATAATAAATAATAAAATGATAAAAAAGAAAAGATATTAAAAATGTGTGCAGACGGATGATAAAGCGAAAAATGCACGTTTTCGAAGTCGAACTGAAAATATTACAATAATGGTCACTTACTTATTTTTACTCGTTGGTTAAAAGCTATTAAACTAAAATAAATGTCAAAAATAATAATCTGTCTTTACCTTTCCATGTCTGCCTCTGGAAAAAATCGAAAGTGTCAGAAAAAGCAACGCTCCGAACAGAAGAGTTGAGCTTTTTAAGCTTCTGAAAAAGTAAACATTTTCTGAAATTACCCTCTTTAATACAAATACCTATTATTTTATGAAATAACTTGAAACAATGGTGTAACAATAGGGTGGAATAGGCGGCAAAATGCAATGGGCCCATGGCTTCTCGCAGCGGTCAAACGCATTCATCATCAAAGTGAAAAAGCTAGAGATTATCATGATTCTGATAATTCCCATATTTTTGATCCCATATTTTACTACGAACTCGAATGAATTCATTGATCATTTGGAGGAAATTAAGGCAAAAGAGAAATACTTTTATTAAATATTTTTTAATATCATATTGATAAATTTTCATTTTATACTTAGTAATATTGATATTGCTTGTACAATTTAATAAAACTCCAAAAATTAACTTAATTTAATTAATTAACAGAAATTAGGGAGAATAAGGCAGTAGAGGCGACCCCCCCCCCTCACCAAAGGAAAACGTCTAAGACAAGGGAGGAGTCAGAGAGAAGCATTGCACAATTGCACTGAATCCCGATTTCGACAGTTGATAAAAAAAAAATGTATTTCTGGGATTGCCCTTAGTAGTAGCCCTTAAGTTTTGTCATGGGCCTTTCTGCTCCTAGTTATACCATTAACTAGAAATAGTATAATTCAAATTGCAATTTGATAATCTTTGCACTGGTTAATTAACGAAATTAAGTTCAAAACACAATAGCTCAAATTACATTTCATCTCTTCCAAAATAGATCCTAATGATTAAGTTAAATAAATTGCGAAATAATGTGACTTCTTTACGACAACAGCGGCAAAAGTTATTTTATTCCTACAGCTGTCATTTTTTTAATTAATTGATAGAAAGAAATTTGCTCGTTTCACACTCTGTGATTCCATTTATATGACAGCAATTTTTGCTAACTCTGAGTCGTAGCATGTACACTGAAAGAGGTTATCCTAGCAGAAAGTAGGCTCTGATTAGGATATAGTTAGCCATGTTTTTGCAATTCTGTTCATCTCAAGGATTAAATCTGTTGACTTTAATTCAGGGTTTTGGTAAACTGGTTAAGTGTGAAGAGGACAGGGCTGGCGGGGCGGAGTCTCTCGCTGGTCCTCAAACAGTTATTTATTACTCCCTTAAAGATTCGACTTACGGAAATTTCATTATCAAAGTGGGGATCCTTACCCCTCGGGCCTCCCTGGACGACCTCGCCGACCCTGGAAGCAAATAAAATTTGTGCAATCTATAGTAAAATTCCGATTATGCCTTTACATCTAACAGGATATTTCCAAAGTACTCATTACAAATCATATCCTTGTCTAAAGGCCCATTCTCCGCACCATCTGGAATCTCCGAGAGTATTAAACACTGTAAGTTTTATTCCTAAGTGTTGTGTAAATATGTATAGTAAGCAGCGCAATTTCGTAATATATAGAGACAAAGTTAGTTGTTCCCAAATTGCTGTAATATTGTACGATTAATATATTTTCTCAATAAGCAGTATACTATAATGATCTTCAGATACTTTATCTGGTATATACTTACATTGCTATATGCATGGTGTTTATTAACCGTTATTTATGGCATGTCTTGCTATTTGTTTTATTAATTCCCTGACGATAAACATCAAAACTGTTTGCTCGAAGGTAGCTATGTATCTAACGACACCCCCCTTCCCCCCTATGTCGAATAATCGAAAGTTTACTGTATGTTATAAAATTTGCAAGAAGGTTTATGATATATTTTCGTTTGAATTGTTTTGGAGTATTTATATTGAATTTTAAAAGTGTTATTTGTTGATTTACGATCATTGGTTACTAAAAAGCTTAGAATATTAGATCAACCTGAGCTTATATAAGTGTATACAATTATTTGTACTGAAATCTTATAAATGACTGTAGCGTAAGTTGAATATTATATTGCTATTTATATAGCTATTACACATTTGAATATGTATTGCTATTTTGACAAGTCACTCGCAAGTTGCTAATTTTAAATAGATTAATTTTTATAAATATTCAGCCTCTTTATTTCCGCAGTTCTTAAATATACAGGGTGATTCAAAACTCTTGGGCCAAACTTTAAGGGGTGATAGGACACGCCTAAACAAGCACTTTTCTTCATACAAATCATGGTCGGAACTCAAGCGGTGAAGCGCTAGAGGGCGCTTTCCAGTGAATACTTATAAGCGCTGGTTTTCGCACTCGTCGTCATTTCTACCATGGATTGCAGAACAGATAGATTGTTTCACGAATGAGGAGAATGCAGACATGCATTTCACATATGGAGGTGCGGATGGGAATGCAAGGGAAGCCCAAAGACTGTACCAGGAGCGCTTTCCGACCAGACACGTGCCTGATCATAAAACCTTTCAGCGATTGCACCGGTACCTGTGCGAAAGAGGCTCCTTTGTCAGCAGCTTGCAGGATACGTGGCGTGCAAGGAGTGTGAGGACGCCACGTGTTACAGAAGAAATTCTACGTAGGGTTGGAAATCGTCCCGAATGTAGCACATGAGCAATTTCCCATGCCATAAGTGTGCCCCAATCGACGGTGTGGCCAGTTCTACGAGACGAACGATTATACCCCTACCATGCACAGAGGGTGCACGCCTTGACACCTGCAGATTATCTCCCTCGTATGGATTTTGGCAGTGCTACAGGACTTTGATGCATATGTCTTATTCACTGACAAATACACCTTTACATGTGAGGGCATTTTTAATAACCACAATTCACATGTGTGGGCCACCAGTAATCCGCACGCCATACGTCCACATTCGTACCAGCGGCATTTCTCCATAAATATTTGGGCTGGAATCCTCCATGACCACTTGATTGGCCCATACCTTCTGCCAGCCCGACTGAAAGGGAGAACGTACCTCGTATTTTTAAAAGAAATCTTGCCAGAGTTACTGAACCCTGTTCCAGCAAACATTCAAACATGTATGTGGTTCCAACACGATGGAGCGCCACCTCATTTCAGCGTGGATGTGCTGAACGCCTTGGTTGCTACATTTCCAAGATGATGGATTGGTTGTGGTGGTCCCATCGCTTGGCCGCCACGATCAACCGATCTCTCATATCTGAACTTTTTCCTATGGGGCCATATGAAAAGCCTCATCTACGATAGTCCCATCGATTCCAATGAGGACCTTGTTGCCAGGATTTCTATTGCCGCTGCCGCTGTACGAGAAATACCTGGTGTTTTCGCCCATGTACGCCAATCACTATGTCGAAGGTGTCAAGTCTACATTTATGTTGGCGGTTGCTCTTTTGAGCAGTTTCTGTAATTTGTTCAATAAAATTCTATACTCTCTGTTCTGCAATTTCTGCAATGGGTTTCAAACATTCTGTCATTCTTGTGTTTCTTCATTTCCTGACACAGTAACTGCTAACCCCTAGCGCTTCAACGCTTGAGTTCCGACCATGCATTGTATGACGAAAGGTGCTTGCTTAGGTGTATTCTGTCACCCCTTACAGTTTGGCCCAAGGGTTTTGAATCACCCTGTATATACACTATAGCGATGGGTCGAGTAACATAAAAATCCTTGATTTTCTTAGACATTCTGCCATTTATTCTCAATTTATTTCTTTGTTCCCCAATAACTCTCGAGTAGTTGCATGGATGATTCTCATTTATCAGAAATAAATTGAGGATCTGAATTTTACAGTGGCCTAACTCACTTTTTATTGAAAAAAAGAAATATAAATTTAATAGTAACCATAAATCAAACTGTACTTCAGAAGCAAACCCGTTATCGTAGCAGTGTCAATACCACGTCGCCATATTTCTCATATTATATGAAAATTCTTTTATATTTTCCACTTGAAATATTAGTTCTTATTACATTCTCGATTTCAAAAGTGATGACATCTTCACATTCTCAACTTCAACTAGAAGAACTCATATCGCCTCTGGTGAATATGGGAATCTCGTTCCCAAACAGAAAAAGTTTTTTCTTTACCTACTTTTGCACACTTTAGAAGTTTTAATTGGAAATAATGGATGATTAGAAAAATTCAAATAGTAGTATTCTATCAGTACTTATAAAGCATACAAAGTATTAATCTTTTATTCTTTAAAATTGAAAGTTGCCTTCCTCACCTCCCCCCCCCCCTGAGAAAAGGGGACAGATTGTTACTATCAGTATAATGTCTCTTGACACTATACCAGTGAAATTTGAAATTTATACCATGAATAAATCAGTGGCAACTTTCGTTAAAACTTTCGCCTTTTTCATATTTAGTTCGCTCTAACGATGAATATTTAAATATATCGATTTAAAAAATTCGAAATATATATTTCGTTAGTGCCAATCGAACTGAAACCGAGTATAAGTTTGCAATACAACTTCCTTAATCGTCACATTGCACTATTAAAATTTCGATTTTCTAGCAGAAATACATCGTTTGCAATATTCGTTTAAAAATTTGCAATTTTCAACTTTTCCACCGTTAGAAATGTGCAGTTTAAATTTTCCGGTGATTCGGAAAGTACGAATCGTAATATTTCTTCGATAACTATCAAACTGAAACAGAACTTCTAAATCATTTCGAGAAACAAAAAAGTTAGATGTCTACAGACGGACAGACAGACAGACGACAAAATGTAAACATTATCTACTTTATTTTGAAAACGAGATGTAAATGGGAATGCCTTATTTGATAAAGACAGGCAAGTTCCTAATTTATGCAATTCTTTTAAATGACCTCAAACACGAAATGAAAGAAAGTCATAATTGGTTATCCTTACATTCAATTCATGTCATTCTAACTAATCATTAAACGATAGTTCTACATTATATTAAAAGAATATTTTTCAACATTATACATAATATTACATATTTGTCTGAAATTTCAGTTTATTTTGTTCTTTAAATTACTCTATTACACTTCTTTTATCGCATTCTATATTACGCTTTGAAATTTCGTTGTTTTTGGGTAGACTAATTTACAGATACTTATTCACCCTAATCTGACATTTCAATTATTTCATGTGGGAAAATTGTTTTTGCTTTGTGCGAATTTGTTTCTGGAATGTGTGTTTGTGGCTGTTAAACTAGTTTCTTAAAATTACTAGCCCTAGTCAAGAGTATAAAAAATGCGAACTTTTCTGACAATGAATGTAGTGGATGTTATGAATGTGGGCATATAAAACAGGATGCGGTTATGTATATTATGGATTCTGCTGTTTAAATTATGGAGACTGACATTTAAATTATGGTAGTGGATATTTAAATTATGGATGTGGATATTAAAATATGGAGAGGGTGTTTAAATTATGGAAGCGGATTTTTAAATTATGGCCGGGGATATTTAAATTATGGATATGAATATTTAATTTATTGATGTGGATATATAAATTATGAATGCGAATATTTAAATTATGGATACAAATATTTAAAAAATGAGTGGGATATTTTAATTATGGACGCGGATGTTTAAATTAATGAAGCGGATATTTAAATTATGGGTGCGGATGTTTAAATGCTATAAATGTGGATTGTTTAACAAAGGCAACAACACGAAGGAGAAAATAAGTTTTTTAGCTATTAATCAAATTTTTACCTGAAACTCTATTTCTAGATGAGTCATTCCTTTAGATGGATCTTGCAAGCGCAGTTTATCATAATATTCACCAAAGTCCTTGCATTGAATACTAGTATCCTCTCTGCACAATGCATCAATTAAAACCTGGTATGCAAAGACGTACTGGTCCTAAAAATGGATAGAAATATGATTAATCGCACTTGGAAGGAAAGCTACCATTAAGTGTTTTAAACAATATTTTATTATTTTTACCTCTGACCAGCACTTACTTTACTTTACTTCTTAGGAAGCACTTTTTTTTCACAAAATAATCTAAATGGCCAGAGATCCCAAGGGCTCAGGGTAGGGAAAGAGATCCACTAGATAGCTGTTAAAAGAGATGATGAAAGCATTTCTGTAAGGTATACAGTGTGTTCTTTAACATGAAGAGAGTCAGGGCAGAATTAAGAATTCACCCCTATTTAATTTAAAATCTCCCTTCCTCGATCAGTGTCAAGTTATCTAATAGACATGGGCAAATTTTGTGCATGAGCAATTACCTGCAAAAATTGTAAAAATTGATATCGACGTTAAACGAAGAGTGGTCATAACCCTATTCGCCAATCTATAATTATTCATACGGGCAACATGGCCAAACCAACGGAGTCTCTCTCTGCAAAATATGCTGCTTAAAGGAGGTTGCAAACTCCTTTGCCTAACCTCATCATTAGTTACAAAGTTGAACCACCTAATGCCCAAGATACTGCGTAAGCATCTGGAATCAAAAGCATCTAGTTTCCTGTTATCTTGTTTACAAAGTGTCCAAGTTTCACTACCATAACTAACCCTAGAATGAACCAAACTGTTATACAGTCTAATTTTAGTCTTTAGGTGTATACGCCTATTTCTCCACACTCTACATAGATTCTTAAAAGTCCCGGCAGCAATCCCTATTCGTCTGTTAATCTAATGCCGCACAACACCATTATCTGTTACATAGCTCCCAAGATAATTAAACTGTGACACCTGCTCAAGACTGCAACCATTCAGATGAACTGAATCACAGCCTGCCTGACCAATTTTCATCACTTTAGTTTTCTCTCTGTTTATAACCAAACCTACTCTACTATAACCAAAACTACTACCAGTCTCATCAACAGCTCGAATGAAAGAGTTCATCTCATCAGCATCATTTTCCAAAAAGGCTAAATCATCTGCATAATCTAAATCAGAAATCTTCGTATCTCCAGTCCATTTAAGGCCAAAATTTTTCCCTTGAAGTGAATTTCGCATAACATAATCAATAACCAAGATAAAGAGAAAATGAGACAAAATGCACCCTTGTCGAACACCAGAAGTAATGCTAAACCAATTGCTACAAGCCTTACAAACTCTGACACACGACTCAGTGTTATTATAGAGATCTTTCATAATGTTAACTAACTTGTCTGGTATACCATATGCTCCCACAATCAACCACAAATTATAACGATCAACAGAGTCGAAAGCCTTTTTGAAATCAACAAAGCTAGCAACCAAAGGTTTCTGAAACTCTAAACATTTCTCAAGAATCTGCCTAAGTGAAAATATCTGATCCACACATCCCCTACCACTTCTGAATCCACATTGCTCATCACGCAATTGATTGTCAACCAGATTCTTAATTCTATTAAGCACAATCATGGAAAGAACTTTACCTGGAACAGAGAGTAGGCTGATACCCCTATAGTTATCACAAGAACTGCGATCACCTTTTTTGAAAATAGGGATAGCAATAGCTCTGGTAAAATCCTTAGGAACCATGCCTTTATCATAAAAGATATTCAGAATTTCTGTCATCCAAGTGGTAACCGAAACATTCCCAGCTCTAAGCATTTCCGTAGTAATTTCATCTACCCCTGGGGATTTATGAAGTTTAAGTTTAGAAACAGCCAAAATAACTTCAGATTGTGTTATAGGGCCAACATTGAAGCCACCAATGCACATATCATCATTGCAAACAATGGGAGTAGAACTAACTACATTGTTTAGAATATCACTGAAATGCTCAGCCCACCTAGCCATGACAGAATCCTCCCCTTCTATAACTTTACCTTGTTTATCCTTCAATCCTTGTATGCCTGTCCGTTTTCTACCACACAAAACATTAACTATCTGGTACAGCTCTCTGCTGTTGTGCTGTCTAACTGCTTCCTCGGCTTTGTCAGCCAAACCATCAAGCCAAAGATTCTTATCAGCAGCTAACTGATCTTTTACACGTTTATTAAGTTCTCTGTAATGCTTTCTATTAGGACTAGTAGGGTATTGATTAAGGACATTCCTGCAGTTCTTTCTTTCCGAAATAAGCTCAAGTGCCTTATCACTCAGATAATTCTGCCTCTTCTGCTCCTTTTTTCCTAAAAGAGTACTGTTAGTGTCCAAAAAAGTCTGTTTAAAATGATCCCATTCTTCCTCAACTTCAGTAGTAAGCAAACCATGACTGTCATAATGACTAAGTAACCTATCATGGTAAGCTTTGGCTATAACTGGATCTTTCAGAGCTTCAGTATTAAATGTAAATTTTTTAACCCTAGCACAACACTTTTTAAGTTTAAGTTGCAACACACTTTTAACAAGGTAATGGTCAGATCCAATTTCAGCTCCCCTATATGCCCTGGTATTCCTAACAGAACTAGCCCATTTGCTGTTAATTAATATGTAATCAATCATGTTCTTATGCAGCCGATCAGGTGAAACCCATGTGTACTTATGTATGTCGCGGTGTTTGTAATAAGTGTTAGTTATTCTGAATCCATTGAGTTTACTTACCTGTAGGAGACGTTGCCCATTGCCATTGCAGCTACCAATACCAAAAGGGCCTATTACTCCTCCACAAAGGTCAGAGTCAGTACCAACTTTGGCATTGAAGTCACCTAGAACAAGGGTAATATCTCCTTTCTTGACAGAATTCAAAATATCCTGAAGTTTTTCATAAAACCTATCCTTCTCATCCTCATCGGCATCCTCAGTGGGGGCATAACAGCAGATAACATTCAAGTGTTTAACGCTTGTCTGAAATTTTGCTGTAAGAAACCTTTCATTAATGCACTCATATCCTAGAAGAGCATCGCTAGCGTGTCTGCTGAGAAGCAGCCCCTCGCCTTGGTGATGCTTATTGTCGTCCCTCCCTGAAAAGAGAAATTTAAGATTATTTTTAAGAATCTGACCTTTATCTGTCCATCTGGTCTCTTGCAAGCCGAGAATATCTAAATTATAATGGTGGAATTCTTGTGTGAGGACATCAAGAGAAAAAGCTCTGTGCAGAGTCCTCACATTCCAACTACCTATGGAGAGAAAATGGTTAGTGGGATGTTTAAAGAAATTATGTTTATTGAGAGAGGGAATGCCGACAATATCAAACAGCCCCCTAATCGCAGACATGGGGCAAAGACCCGTTCTCCCACTACTAAAGGCTGAAGCCATCTACACTGGAAGACTTCCTCCAATGTAGAATTTGACGATGCCAATAGAAGCAAAGAGTTCAGGTGCCTGCGATGACTTCTGCTCAGGATTATCCACCAGCTGATAAACATATCCTGTGAATCTATTCACTTGGGGCTGTCAACCCCCAAACAAACAGAAAACACAGCGGAAGATTTTCCCTCCACATAAGCCCACGAGTGCAGCAAAATCAGGATCCATAATCAAGCTCAGAGCCATATATCTGTCCAGTCCAGTAGGTTTATATGGTCAGCACCAGGACCCTGTGTGGTTGACCACTCCTGAGCAGGGTAGAAAAAAAGAAAATTAGCCGTAGTTGTCCAGATCAGTAGGCCACACTAATCTGGCAGCCCTCCCCTTCCGTTCACTTCCACAAGAGAGTATCTCTTTTGAAATTTACTAACGGTCCGCACCACGAGAAGGCGGGGTCGGACATTAGGTGCTAGGCCTGGCCGGTTCTATGCATCATCACAGGGGATTGGTGCATAGCTCTCCTTCCAGTGACTACCTAGCTACCATTTACAGACCGAAGTAGTTTTACCGATCATTAAATTTCCTTTAACAGCTAAATCACCCTACAATGACAGAGGACTTTTATCTTCCATCCTTCTTCGCATACTGTAGTCTTATATCACTTTAACCGACATTGTAAGGAAGGATGCATTAAGCTTATTTTCTTAGCAATGACATTGTCACGAATGCGAATGCCACAAAACCTCGATTTTTATGAACTGTAGTTGCTGTCCGAAATAGACGATAGTCCCTTTTTTCGTTTATCTCAATAGCACTGTACTGTTTATGTTCATACAGTGTAGTTTATTATACGGTGAAGTAATACCATAATAAGTATAAAAATAATATATTAGCAATATAATACCCACTAATCAATAACGTAATGAAAGTGTTAAAACGCCATTTATCACACTGGTAGGGCTTACTTGATGATGACGAATGATGCCAATACCAGTTTTTCTGAATCAATCTTAGATATCTGCTTTGGTGGTTATGTTGGCGACTTGATGCTTCCAAGAGATGTCGATTTCGTACGAAATGGAAGTCCGAACAACTCATAATTTTTCATCTGGGCATATTTCTACTGTTGCTTACGAATACGCCCCAGTAGGCTCGAGCCCTGTTAAAAGTCTGGGCCTTACTAATAGTCTCCACCCGGGTGCCGAGCTAACTTGAATTTACATATTAATGTTAAATTATATTAAAATTATATTAAATTTATATTAAAATATTAATGTTAAATTATAATTAAATATATGTTCATGACTAACCGGGGAACAGATTAAAGGTAGGTTTCTTCCGGTGGTTAGCTTTCCTTTTATAGGACTGCTGCCAGGTGAGGTCGGGGTTGAGGTGCGTCTATATGGCGCATTCTTGCACCCGGCTCTAGATAGGCACGGCTTTTCATAACTGGTAGAGTTGTCAGGCGGAATCGGGAATTGCCGTGGTTGCTTAAGATCGCAACAAAATAGAATGAATGTTACTTACGAATGGGGTCACGGGCTCTGCGTCAACTTGGATTTTCAATATCCTTGTTTGTGGCGACCCAGAACGAAGATTATAGTTAGGTTTTTGCGAGTGCTGGACTTTACTTCTATAGTACTGTTCAGCACCGACGGTAGATAGTGGTAAACATAGCATTCTCCCGATAGATGTAGTGCAATCTCTTTATTACGGAACATCTGGGGTTTGTCATTCATTATATTACCTGTTGCTTACGAATTACAGTCTCCTGAAATGCTGATAGTAAAACTGTATTTCCTTTTCTGCCCTCATACTACTGAAGTTCACATTTTATTCAGAGCGTCTTTGACGTCGGAAAGTTTACTTCTGTCTTTTGGCTCCTCTTTCATATCTTCATCAGTGTCTTATTCTTCCAAAACAGTAGCCGAAAGAACTTGTGCAATCTTCTCTTCAGTCAGACGGGATTCATTTCATCTATATCCAATCATTCTGAAACATTCTCTTTTGCAGAATCAATTCTCCTCTCAACATCATGGTATTGTGATAATCGTTTGGTTCCAAAGTCAAGATCTACAGCTCTGCCAAAGAACAGTTTCTTCCATCCATTCTTATCTTTATGCTCCACGAAGCACTGATCAAGTTAAAAGTGGTTGATTAAATGGTTTAGCTCCTGATGATATTCAGTATTCTTTTGCCTTTGGTATCTCCAATTCGCTCGGAAACTCTTTAAAAAATGCCACCACTTCATTCAAGAATTTCCTTCTGTACAACCTCTTGCCTACTACAATGATACTTTAATCCAAAGCATATTCCAACGAAGTTATAATGGGAGGTAATACCAAGTATTTCACTTTCCCATGAGCAACACTTGTTCATTTGTAGAAGCACCAACATTAAATTTACTAACGAATTGCTTTACCTTGTCTTTACTTTTTATTTTTGTATTTAAACTCTCTTTCTTTTAAAGTTTGTTTAAGACAATACAAAAAAATTACCACAGATTTTAATAACAGATACATGAGCTCCTTTAAATGCTTTCTTCGCTTGAATATCAAAATATCTATTGTAGACTATTTGTTTCTCTTCTTAACTGTTTCGAATAAGTTGCCAAGATTTCTTGAATAAGCAAAAGCATTATGTGAATCGTCACAATTTGCTAAATTAAAAAAGTTCAAAAGCACAATCAGAGAAAATTACTATTTCTTTATCTTCGAATTTTACAAAGGGCTTTCGAAATGTTTGAACTACTGACCCCAAAACGGTTAACAGACATTGTCACAAGTGATGAGACGTGGTTTAAAATTCAACTCCCAGAAATATCGACAACTATGTTCGTGGTGTGGAAGATGAACAGCGTCCCTAAATCCTCTGACAAGACTTTCGTTCAAGGAAGGGGATGTTCACAATTTTTTTTCAATTGTGAAGAAGTGGTATCCGTAATCACCTTACCTGAAAACATTACTATAAATGGCCAATACTACACCAATATTGTTTCACCCAAAATGGTTAAGGATGAAGAAGCAGCGTCCAACAACAGGCATGTCAAGGGTTCTCCTTCTTCATGACAATGCCAATGCTCACAAAACCCGACAAGTTGCCACCTATCTGGAGCAGGAAAATATCAAACAGCTACCTCATCCTATATTCACCCAATCTTGTACCATATGATATTTGATTTTTTCGAATAATAAAAAAGGAACTTTCTGGAAAGCCTTTTTCAAGGGAACAAGACCTTGCAAAATGTGTTTATTGAGAATGCAGAGTATTTCCCAGCAGCAATGCCACCAAGCGTTACAGAATTGGCATAGGCGTCTGAAACTTTGCATAGATACCGGAAGGGAATACATTGAAGGACAGTAAAGGTTTTGTTGAGGTAAATGCAATGGTGTTTGCTCTGCAGATGCATGTCAAAAACGTTTTGGACGCCCACCTAAGATCAGAGAAACGCTAATAAAGTTCTTCTCTTAAGAAATTACTAAAATGAATAAATTTGGAGCTTTCAGAGTAATTGTCATTATCATTAGTAAAACAGAGAGATTTTATGGAAATTTCATTTTTATTTACAATCATTTCTTTCTATTAAACGTTTATTTTAGAAGTTACAGAGCTTCGAAACTAGCTTTCTATTGACATCAGATGTTGTAATTTAGGCGTCAGTATAGTTGGCCGAATGGTTAAGTGTGCTTGGCTACTGATCAAAGGGACCTCGGGTATCTCCCGAGTAAGGCCGTAATATTTGTGTTGCCTTTCTGCTGAGGTCTCGCCTTCCTCACAGATCCTTCTCTATGGCATATTAAACTGACAGGCTGCTATCAGGCCTCTGTGGCAAGCAGCTTCTTTGAAATGCTACTTATTTATTTCTTTTTATTTATGTAGGTTAGTTACGTAAGTTAATTATTAGACTTCTTGGAAAGCAAATGCGACTTTGCTGTTTCGTAGTTTCGGCTCAAACTCCTCCACGACCCTGATGAATAAAAATACGCTTCTACGTTTAACTTATAACCGCTTACTCCAATACACAAAATAATCCTAAATCTCAAGTTTATCAATTTCTGAGCAAACAATTTTCCCAGTTCTCAAATAAAAATATATGCAAGTGTACATGCATACGTGTTATATATAGAGAGATAATTGGGTGTGAATAGGTGACTGACTTAGTGATTGAGTGAATGAGCGCCTGACTGACTGATTGACCTAGCGCCTGACTAACTGAGTGGGCGTCTGACTACTGATTGACTGAGCGTATGCCTGAGCATCTGACTGACTGGGCATGTGACTGACTACTGAGCATCTGACTGACTGACTGACTGACGGATCCCACTAATTCTAACCAGGCCCTGATCTAGAAAATAATCAAGAGGGAGGGAAGTCAAGAACAACAATCGAGCCGAAAAAATATAAAGGGATGCCAAGAGACTGGATTTGCAATATAACATTTTCCCCTCAGTTTTACTGGTCTTTAAAAAAGTCCTTAAAAAATACATGAAATACACTCCTCGACTTAGAAAATGCCACACCGTGAAAGAATGCACGAAATGAGACGAAACTTACCACATATGTAGACAAATAGTTGGAAAAGAAGTGATGTAATTTCTGAGGGATTGCATGAATGCAATAGGCGAGGAGACAGTATAATGTGGCCGGAGCCATAAAGTCGTATGACCGATATGCTGGACTATACATTCGATGCATTTCTGCCTTATATATGCTTCGGCAACACGGCGTGACATCGAGTCGAAAAGTCCTTGGATAGTGTGCTGAGATATTGCAGACCATGCGTCCTATGTCCATAATTCATAGACTTGAAGGGGGTCGTGCAGAGGCGTGAAGTCATCTGCCAATGATGTCCCACACATTCTTTATTGGGGAGACGTCTTCAAGGCAGCACTTGGATACCTAGTAGGCACTGTCTGCTGATGTTGGCAGTGTGTAGGCAGGAGTTATCGTCTTGAAACTGAGCATCAGGGATACCACAGAGATAGGGCAACAAAACAGTCTGCAGCACCTGTTTTGTTGCCCTATCTCTGTGGTCTCCTATCTCTATCCATGTATCGTCGTGCTGTCTTGTACCTACTATTGGCTGAGGTGCCATATGACGCTGATGGATGGCAGCAAAATCAGGCCCGATGGCCACGTCATCTCCAGACTCAATCGGCGATCGTCGGCACTGAGACAGAAGTGAGACTCGTTGCTGAATACGACGTGGTTCTACTCATCCCACCGCGCATGACTGGTATGGCAAGAGCGCAAACCTGCCTCAGCCAATCTGTGATTCACAGGCAATGTCGACACGAGGATGTCAGTAGCTGCCTGTACACTGCATCGAATGTCATCTACTGTGGATTGTGGGGCTGCTACGGCTTGCCATTGAATGTGGCGATCGAGATGTTCAGACATCTGCCTACATGCACCAGTCCCACTACAACGACACGCGTTGCCTTCCTTCAACTGCTGTCGACAAATTCAATAGACAGTTGTTGCATCCCGATGCATTTCTGCCTTAATACGATGCAGGGACCAACCAATTGTATGTAGCCCTATGATGAAGCCTCTGATAAAGGTGTCCATGTAGTGGTAGGATTACAGATGACATCGCCCAAGCATTCTGACTCCTTACACGTGCTTTGCCACTGAGAACCTACGTGCAGTGGTCCAAATGCCCACGTGAGGACGACAAAACTTAGCAATGCCATGCCGTTTTGCCACGCTATCTCCCTCACCTCTGCCTATACACTGTGTCAAATGTCGTCTGCTATGGATTGTGCTATGGCTTACCGTCGAATGTGGTAGTCAAGGTGTTTGGACGTCTGCTTGTACGCACCATTCCATATTATCTTCCAGAAGAAATTATATCCCTTATTTTTCCAAAAAACCTGTACCTACCACGGTGTCAATGACGCTAATTCTCTGCTTTCTCATATTCATAAAGCACTGAAGGAGATCAACGTGCTGCTCTTCTTCTGCCATATCCAGCATTGTGTCCACGAGGATTAGCGTTCCTGTTCTGCCCGTGCCTCCGCTGAGAGAAGAAAAGCAAATTGTCATGTGAATTTATTTAAAACATTACTTAGCAATTGAAATTTATTTAAAATACTGTTTTATAATTGAAAGATTCGGAGTTAATCAGGTTTCCAAAAATTTCCGAAATTATATTAATATTGATGAACTAGTTGAACTGTAGTACTTGTAGTAAATAATCACTGTAAATAGTTGATTAACTTTATCCCACATTAAAAAATGGTGCAAGAAAAGGATAACTCCAAAAAGTTATTTGCCGTTTGCTCCAAACGCAAATCGCTTTCTTTCCAAATGACCTTTCTTTCAGAGAAATGTAAAAAGTAATAAACCAATAATTTTTAAATATCCAATTACCGTATTTTTCGATACCCGAATATATTATATATTCGCAATAAAGCATACTTTTATTTATGAGAGGGATTAATGATAAAACCCTCTTTTTGGAGTTGATATTTTTTCGGTAAATTATTTGTAATGTTACTTTCAGAACACATAGGCATTTTCAAATCAACGTAAAATCAATTTGATCAAGTGACGAGGTGCGAGTGTTAACTAAGAAAGCAACGGAAGACTGTTCGGTCGAAGCTTTGAGAGTTCTCTGAAATCAATGGGAGACTGCTCAGTCGAAGCATTGAAAGTTCTCTTAAATCAATGGGAGGCTGATCAGTCGATGATTTGCAAGTTCTTTAAAGCAATAGCAGACTGCCCAGTCGAAGTTTGAGAGCCGTACTTAAGGCAATGGGAGACTGCTCATTCGATGCTTTGAGAGACGCTCTTAAAGCAATGGGAGACTGCTCAGTCGATGCTTCGAGAGACGCTTTTAAAGTAATGGAGACTGCTCAATCAACACTTCGAGAGATGCTCTTAAAGCAAGGGGAGACTGCTCAGTCGATGCTTCGAGAGATGCTCTTAGAGACTTTAGACTGCTCAGTTGACGCTTTGAGAGACACTCTTAAAGCAATGGGAGACTAAGAAGAGCTAAGAGAATTGCCAAAAGGCCAATTGCACAGTGTCAGAATCTCCTTTTACTTTCTCAGTTGCCTCTCAAGCTTTGCTTCTAAGTTTAATCCATAATAAAGTCTAAAAGCTCATTTAAAGGTTTGGAATATAAGCCGAACTCACCTGCATTGAACTATAATCGGATTCTGTCCATCGTGTTCATAGCTTCGTATGAGTTTAAGATATTTTATTACCGAAGAAGTGTATATGGGAACTCCACGGGTTGGCCATCCTGTGTAATGAAACTGTTTTAACTCTCGAGTAGCATTGCCCTGTAACATGTCAAAAACAACAACGTTAGCAATTATTCAGAATTATTAACTTTGGCACAATATTAGCATATCTATAAGTCAATACCAAAATGTTACTAAATTATTGGCCTACGCTACATTCCAATTAAAAGTTTCTACTATTTGGGTATAAATTACTATATTCACGCCCGGATGTAGAAAAAAACGATCAGGAAAAAGTAAATGGTGTGGGAGCCAAGAAACCGGATTATTATTGCAATACAGTAGGGTCTCAAACTACGCGCGTGTTAAATTCATAGAACTCCGGCGTAAGGGCGAATTGACATAAATTGATCTTGTAGGAAACCTTTCCTGTAGCAAGCTACTGTATACAGGGTTCTCAAAAATATCATCATCATCATCATCATCATCATCATCATCATCATCCTCATCATCATCATCATCATCAAGCAGCCATGGGCTACGGAGGTCCAACCAGACCGTGCAATTTAGTTCTCCAAGCAAGTCTATCCTGAGCTACACCTACTGCATCTGGCCACTGCATACCAATTCTAACAAGGTCCTGTTTGACATTGCCTTCCCACCGCATCCTAGGTCTCCCCCTCTTTCTGAGGCCTTTAGGCACACTGTTCCTAACAATATTCGTAAATCTATAATTATTCATACGGGCAACATGGCCAAACCAACGGAGTCTCTCTCTGCACAATATGCTGCTTAAAGGAGGTTGCAAACTCCTTTGCCTAACCTCATCATTAGTTACAAAGTTGAACCACTTATTGCCCAAGATACTGCGTAAGCATCTGGAATCAAAAGCATCTAGTTTCCTGTTATCTTGTTTGCAAAGCGTCCAAGTTTCACTACCATAACTAACACGAGAAAGAACCAAACTATTATACAGTCTAATTTTAGTCTTTAGGTGTATACGCCTATTTCTCCACACTCTCCATAGATTCTTAAAAGTCCCGGTAGCTATCCCTATTCGTCTGTTAATCTCATGCCGCACATCACCAGTATCTGTTACATAGCTCCCAAGATAATTAAACTGTGACACCTGCTCAAGGGTGCAACCATTCAGATTAACTGAATCACAGCCTGCCTGACCAATTCTCATCACTTTAGTTTTCTCTCTGTTTATAACCAAACCTACTCTACTACCAGTCTCATCAACAGCTCGAATGAAAGAGTTCATCTCATCAACATCATTTGCCAAAAGGGTTAAATCATCAGCATAATCTAAATCAGAAATTTTCGTATCTCCAGTCCATTTAAGGCCAAAATCTTTCCCTTGAAGTGAATTTCGCATATCATAATCAATAACCAAACTAAAGAGAAAAGGAGACAAAATGCACCCTTGTCGAACACCAGAAGTAATGCTAAACCAATTTTCTACAAGCCTTACCAACTCTCACACACGACTCAGTATTATTATAGAGAGCTTTCATTATGTTAACTAACTTGTCTGGTATACCATATGATATCACAATCAACCACAAATTATGACGATCAACAGAGTCGAAAGCCTTTTTGAAATCAACAAAGCTAGCAACGAAAGGTTTCTGAAACTCTAAACATTTCTCAAGAATCTGCCTAAGTGCAAATATCTGATCCACACATCCCCTACCACTTCTGAATCCACATTGCTCATCACGCAATTGAAAGTCAACCAGATTCTTAATTCTATTAAGCACAATCATGGAAAGAACTTTACCTGGAACAGAGAGAAGGCTAATACCCCTATAATTATCACATGAACTGCGATCACCTTTTTTGAAAATAGGGATAACAATAGCTCTGGTAAAATCCTTAGGAACCATGCCTTTATCATAAAAGATATTCATGACTACAGGAAAGGTCTCACCTTCTATAACCTAAAAATATAGGTACAAACCTTTAGGGGAGGTAGATAACATCTAAAGGAATGAGAATTGCATAGGAACCCATAATCGGAAACGTCATGGGAAAGTGATAGCAGAGGTACAAGATCTGAAAGGACACAAGACAATGATCAATGGGAAACCATTTCTTGGACATAATTATTACAAATGGCGTACTAGATGGCCTGCCTCACTTCTGCTACCTCTTAATGATCGCACAAATTTTGATGCTTATATGCAAACAAATGGTGGCCCAGTACATGTCTGTGTGAAGCGTTCTTGATACATTCGTTGAGCGGCTCGTCCGTTGGCCTCAGCTATTCCATACACTATTCTTCCATTTCTGCCAGCTCCCTGTTCGAATACCTTTGCATGTTCTTCGTCAGCTGACTACTGCTCAAATGACGAAATCCGAAATTTCCCCTCTAGCGCACTGATGAACAACACTGCCTATTGACTTACGGTGACGTTTCCGGTTATGAGTTCCTATGCAATTCTCATTCCTTTAGATGTTATCTACCTCCCCTAAAAGTTTGTACCTATATTTTTGAAACACCCTGTATATAAGCTCACCGGACAAAAAATTCGTCATCTCCCGCCGTAAGATGGTTATGTCCGTTCGACAGCAACAGAAGACGCACCAGCAATAAATGCGTTCTACAAATAGCTGTGCTGTGTGCTCTGAAGCTCATACAGTGGCAAGAAGTGTTGTGTGCCAGGTGTGTGTTAGTCACTCCGTGAAACATGAGTCGCGTCAAACATGTGAATGAGTGGCAAAAAGGTGTTGTTTTGTTTGGCCGAGCAAAAGGGCATAGTGTACAAGAAGTTACTGCCTTTGTATGTGAATTGAAACGTACTGTCCAAAGGGTCTTCCACCAATGGCGTACATCGCAGTCCCCCGTTAATCATAACCAGAACTGTGGCAGAAAGACTTTGCTCACTAATAGGGACTGCTGGAGTGTGTCATGCACTGTTAGGGCAAACCGCTTTGTGACGAGGCAGGAATTGCTCCAGTCAGTAAATGCAGGCCTACTACAAGCGATTTTCGAACGAACACTGAAGGAAACTGCATGCCATGGATATCTGGAGTAGAGTATTACGGAAGATACCCATGTTAACAGCTCTGCACAAGGCTGCACGTCTACGTAGGCAGGGCACCACAAAGACCGGACTTGACAATTGGAAGCGTGTGATCTTGTTGGATGAGCACGTTTTTCTTTATACTCGAATGATCCGAGGCGAAGGGTACATTGTAAGCCGCATGAAGCTTTCCATGCAGACGTTTCAAGCACTGTTCAAGCTGGAGGAGACTCTGTGATGTTCTGCTGGTGTTTCACACACGAGAAAATGGGTCCTTTGGTTGCGGTGATGTCACACTTGAACCAGAAGGGCTATATGGAGGTACTAGAGGACCAAATGTTGCATTTTGTGCAGCATCTCCACAGTGAACACCAGAAGGATACCTCAGTCTTCCAAGACGACAATTGTCGCGTGCACAGGGCTCGAAGTGCGTCGGATTGGCACGACGAGCATTCACAAGCCTTCGAACATCTCAACTGGCCTGCCAAATCCCCGGATTTGAATCTCATAGAAAACTTGTGGGACTATTTGGGACATCGAGTGATGCGCCGTTCCAGCCATCTGTCAAATCTGGTCGAACTGAGGCATTTGCTGTTGTAAGAGTGGAAGAATATTTATGTGCATTACATTCCCACACTGGTGGCATCCATGCTAGACAGGATTTTGTCTGTTCTTTGGTCGCACAGAGGCATTACGTGCTATTAGGTGACATTCAGCTAGGGGAGACTAATTTTTTGTATGGTGAGCTTATATTCTGGGTGATCCAAAAGTAACAGAAAAAGTAAAAATGCAATAATTCGAAATGTATAGACAGTAGCACGATATCGCTTTCACAGAAATGCAGAGTAAGATATGGGATTTTTTTTTAGTAAAGAAAAATTTTATTGCCACAATAGTTACATTTGCCACTGACAAGTGTCACTTCAGTTGTGTCAGTCGAGATGTCGAAGGCTTGAGCGCTTCAGTCCCTTCCTCTGCCAGTCCTCCCCCAGCAGATACTCCTGAGGTGGAAAAGCCACTCATTGACATTTTCAATTTGATGGATGTCGATCAGAAGCTGCCTGCGGACTCTGATGATGGCTTTGTCGTGGTCAACCATAAGAGGAACAGCACCAAGACTATTTCTCTTATTGTGTCCTCGGCCTCCTCTCGTTTCATGAGCTCCTACAAACCGAACCCCATCTCCACAGAGATTGTGAAGATCCTCGGGGCATGGATTGTGGACGCTTTTTTACTTGGAGACAGGAAGCCTTCTCGTCAAGGTCAGCTCTCTTGACCTTGCCGAGAAGCTTCTGTGCACCACCTTCATTCTGGGTATCCCCGTAACTGTGGATTACTCATTCTCTTACTGCCTGCCACATGGTCTCATCGAAGGTATTGACACCTCCCTTACTAATGAGGAGATCCTTGATGCCCTCTCGGATCAGAGAGTGACAGCAGTCGGTCGTATGTACCACTATCTTCCCTCGGATTCTGGGGTCAACAAGATTCCCCTTAGGAAGGTAGCCCTTATTTTAAATGAATTCCCGTTACCTGGTAACATTGTCCTGAGCTTCCACCAGATCCCGGTGAAGCCTCGCCCCAAGGCTTCACCTCAGTGTCTGAAGTGCCAACGCTTCAGGCACATAGCAAAGAATTGCAGAGGTACAGTGCGGTGTAAGCACTGCAGTGGGCTTCACTCCCACGAGCAGTGCAAGCACACTGGGCCCCCTATCTGTGCTAACTGTGGTGGACCTCATGCCACCACCTTCTCTGGGTGCCTTGCCAGGAAGCTTGCCTGTGAGATGATGAGGGAAGCCCTTGGTTCTGTGCACTCTTTGCACGGAACCAAGGTCGGAAAGGTACCTCTTTCAAGACACCCCGACTATCCCCACCACCTAAGAAGTCTGCATGCAGCAGGCATCTCTTTCACCCCTCAGTGAGCTTTACCACTGCCACGAGGGGTCAAATAACCCCTGCTGCTGCCACGGAGGTAGTGTCAGCAGAGATGCCGGTGCTCCAAGCACCGGCCTCTTCTGCTCCTGCTGTTTCTCTGGCCCCTGTCATTATCCTTCCTGTGGTGATGCTCTCTGTCCCTGAAGACCATTGTGCTGCAGGTACCTCCATGGTGCAGGATTCCACTGCAACCTTAGCATCAGACTCCTGTCCCATTCAGGCCAAGCAGTTGGCCAAGCAGGTAAAGAGGAAAGGAAGAAGAGGGCTGCTCGTTGGCCTAATCTGAAGAAGCCCTCCTCTTCCTTGACACATCAGGATTTCAGGAAGAACCACAGGGACACGGTTCTTTTGCCCACCATTCTCTCTCTACTTGTGGATGTCACCAAGATCGTAACTTCCGCACTACCTGAATAGTCTCGACCTCGAACTTTGACAATCCTCAACCACTTGGCCTCCCTCATATCGCACTTTGTGGACTGCTAGACACACTGTGCGGACTAGATTTTTCTCCAAGGTTTGTTGTTACCACCCAATAATGGACACAGCCAACAGAGCGACTAACATCTCTTCCATTCTTCACTGGAACTGCAGAGGCTTCAGGAGCAAGGCTGCTGATGTCTGGAACTACATCAGCATCATGCCAGTTCCCATCCTTGCTCTCTGTGAGGCCAACCACCCTGATCACCATGTCTTCAATCCCTATATTTTGCACACTAGCAAGAGTCATTTGCTCTCCCGCAATGCGGTGATTCTTGTGCACAAGAACGTCACACATCATGCTATTGATCTCACTTTCAATGATGCAAACTGTGATTTCATAGCATTTCGCTTCTGGCTGAACAGCCATGATATCTCACTGATATCCTGTTACATCCGGCATTGCACTACCTTTTCTGTGTCCACCTTACAGGATATTATTTTGCTGTTCCCCCGGCTCCGGATTCTCTGGGAGGACCTTAATGCCCACAGCCCTTTTTGTGGTGGATAAAACAGTGATCAGCGTGGGGTGGATATCGAGAATATCATCTTGCAGCACAATCTCTTTATTGTCAACGATGGCTCGCCCTTGTTCTACAGACCTCCGTGGACCTACAGCTCCATTGATCTGACCCTCTGTTCTTCTAGCATTGGTTAAAGCCTCAGCTGGTCAGTTGACCCTGACACCTGGGGCAGTGACCACTTCCCGCTGTCTCCTCGCTTCCCAAGGGACGTACAGCCCCGAAAAGAACGTCGAAGCTTACTGACTGGCAGCTCTTTCAGCAGATCTCGTCTGAAAGACTCGCTGCCATCGAAGCTACAGATCTCAGTGCAGTGTCAGATGCCCTCACTGCTGCCTCTGAAGCCTGCACTGTTTAGATCTCGATGTCCAGGCATCTTACCCCTCTAGATGTCCACTATATGTGTCTTCGCACCATTCACTGTCAAGCCGAAAGGCATGCCAGCCACTCTGGTAGATTTCCTGACATTCTTAATGCTTGAAGGCTACATACTGCGATCAGAAGGTACCTTAACCAGCGTGAAAGGTTCAGGTGGCAATCCTTATGCTCCAACATTAATGTCTTCACCCCTTCTGGGAAGGTCTGGAAGTTCATCAGGAACCTGACAGGAAAGCCACAGCCTGCCCTCCCCTTCCATAACCTTGCCCTGGCCCATGGGGAGGACTTAGCAGCCACTGCTAATGCCTTTTTGCAGCACCTCACCTCTTACCTTCCTACTGCACCGGTGAATGTTCAGGATACGGCTCAGTAGCCCTGCTATAATGATCCTTTCACCTTGCAGGAACTCACCTCTGCTATTACAGCTTCGAACCGCTCGTCGGCCCCAGGACCTGATGGCGTCAGCTATACTCAGTTAGCTAACCTGTCACTTGAGGCTCTGCTTGTGCTTCTCAAAGCCTTCAGTCACTCCTGGACCACCTGCACATTACCTGAGTCATGGAAGGAAACAGACATCGTGCCTATCTTGAAGCAGGGGTAACCTGCCATGGAGCTGTCCTATTACAGGCCCATTGCTCTATCATCTTGCCTCTGCAAGATCCTAGAGAGACTGGTCCTTGGATGCCTGGAATGTCACCTAGTGTTCAATGGCCTCCAACCTGACAGCCTCTCGGGTTTCCGCAAAGGGAGATGCACGTTGGACAATCTCATCGACTTCATCTCTGCTGCTGATCAGGCGCTGTCCATGGGAGAGACTACTGTTGCTGTCTTCTTCGACATCCAGAAGGCATTCGATTCCCTGTCCTACTCGGATATTCTCTGCAGGCTCCAGGATCTCGGCCTCAGAGGCAATATCAACCAGTGGATCGCAGCGTACCTCTCCAACAGGACTGTTCACGTGAAGGTGGGCAACACGCTCAGTGTCACCCACACCATCAATCATGGAGTACCTCAAGGGGGTGTTCTCAGCCCGATGTTACTGAACATCTTGCTGTCAGGCCTAGTCCTCTCGACTCGAGGAGAGAGTCGGTATTTCCATTTACACAGGCGATATCTGCATCTGGTTCCCTAGCCAGGACCACTACCACGCTCAGCTCGTGATGAAATGAGCTGAGGACACGGTAGTCAAGTTCTTCAACAACCTAAGCCTCACTCTTTCCACTGATAAGAATGTTGCCATGGTTTTCACGAGAAGACACCTTCCACCCACCTTCCCTGACCTCTTGCTTGGGCCAGATCACATCAAGGCCATCCATCAGCATAAGTTCCTTGGTGTGGTCCTGGACAACAGGCTGAGCTGGGGGCCTCACATCCAACATCTTAAGACAGCTGCCACTGCACAGACAAATATACTGTCTTTTCTTGCTGGTACCAAATGGAGAAGTTCCTGCAAGACCCTCCTGGTCTTGTACCGGCACTTGACCCTCTCCCACGTCAACTACAGTGGTCACGTTCAGTGCATTGCCTCTGATACACTGCTCAGCAAGTTGGCTACTGTCCACACTATATCTCTGCGCCTCTGCCTCGGACTCTGCCCTAACACAACTAATGCGTCTGTCATTACAGAGGCTGATGACACGCCTTTCCACCTGCACTGGAAGAGAGAGATACTGTGTGATCTCTCGGAGCTTCATTCCCTGCACACTGACCATGAGCTTCTCAGGAAGTTGCATGACAGGCCTCACTCTGCCATCGCCCTGTCCGCCAAGGACTTCTACGACTGAGTCCTTCCTGCCAGCTCCAGATGCATGAACTAGCAGGGATAGA
Organism: Ryuthela nishihirai; assembly: GCA_038380435.1. NCBI lineage: Eukaryota > Metazoa > Arthropoda > Arachnida > Araneae > Heptathelidae > Ryuthela > Ryuthela nishihirai. Next base: position 22,326,023 of record JAWZYU010000019.1, read on the forward strand.
TGCTGGATGCTGGAAATACTCTCTTCCTCGACTTCAACCCTGGAGGAACAGTGACCTAATGATCAATGTCACTATTCCTTCTCTTGGTCGGAAGAGCGACTCTGATCCATTGTCCATCAGACTTCTCTCCACCTCCTATGTCACTGAACGATATGAAGATGTACTTAGGTCTACACTGATGGATCTGTGGAGCCAGAGAGGCAACGTGCTGCCTCTGCCTTTGCCATCCCGATAGAGGTTTCCGTCTCCCGCAACTTACATCCTCCACCTGTGCTGAGCTTCATGCTATTCTTGAGGCTGCACTTTTCATCCTCAGCCTCGAGAGTGGCAACTTTGTCATCCTCTGTGACTGCAAGTCAGCCTTGGAAGCTCTTCAGAAGTGAGACAGCAAGAGCTGCAATCCCTTCCTCATCCAGAAGATCATGGAGACTTGCTCCAAGGTCACTTCTGCCAGAATCACGGTCCGTTTCCAGTGGAACCCTTCCCATGTAGGGATACCTGGCAATGAGCTCACCGATCACACCGCGAAGGAAGCGCTGGAGAGTCAGAGGTGTTTAACTAATTACCCTCTCTCTCTCAGCGACTGCAAGAGTTCTGTCTCACATCTGATGAGCCAGTAACGTCCTGCTCAGTGGCAGCAGGACAGCAGCTGTTCCTCATTGAGGTACCTGGTTGAACCTTCTCTCACTGCTCCTAACCTCGGTAATCTCCTTAGATCTGAGGAGACCCTCCTTCATCGTCTCAAGTTGGTGTCATCTACAGCAACTCTATGCTTCACACTCTTGCCAGAGCTTACAGTCCAGACTGTGCCACTTGCAGCACACCTCATACTCTATCCCACGTTCTACTCAACTGCTCCCACTACAATGCTGAAAGAGATGCTTTGTTCTGGGAGCTTAATTCTATAGGAACCACTGACTACTCCATCAGCTCCCTTCTCGGCAACAACCATAGTGCGAAGCTTCAATGTGCACGCTTCCATATTGTCACTGACTTCTTTCAGAACATTGGCCACCTCTGCAAGGTGTAATGATCAGTACTTTTACATTGTCCTGAAAAGGGCCTTCTTTTTTCATTGTCCTGAAGAGGGCCTTTTTTATTTTCAGAGAGATTGCTGAGAGGCAGATTCTTCTGCGTCTGCTATCTCACTATTCCGTTATGACTGGTATAGGGAGCCCCTTCTCTGGAGGCTAATTTCACCATATTTACAACACCTTGAACCTTGAACCTTGTACAGTGGTGCAGCACAGTTCGCAATGCAGCTAGGATTACAAATGTTCAATGTGATGGCTGTCATTCATGAGAATGGCTGTCAAACGTAACACAACACTCTGCACAGCATCGAAGAGGTCTTCAGCTGTAATTCCTGTCACATGATGGCGAATAGCTTCTTTCAACATGGCCAATGATGTCAGCCGACCTCTGTACACCTGTGACTTCAAGTAGCCTCATAACCGAAAGTCACAAGGTGTAAAGTCTGGAAAACTTGGTGACGATTCATGCGGGAAAGAGCGACTGAGGACACGGTCATCGCCAAATGTCGATTGCAGCAGGTGATGGACAGGACCTGTGATGTGCAGAGGTGCTCCATCCTGCATGAATGTTACACTATGTAGCGCTTGCCTCTCTTGCAAGGAGGGAATGATGCTGTTTCTTAAAAGTGCTGCATAACGCTCGCCTGTGACAGTAAGAGTTCGAAATGTACCGCTGTGGACTTACTCAAAGAAAAAGGGGCCTATAATGAATGACACAGTGAACCCGCACCAAGCTGTCACCTTTGTCTGATGCAAAGGGGTTTCCACATCGCGTGTGGGTTCTCTCTCGCCCAGATGCGGCAGTTGTGTGCATCTACACTTCTATTAAGCGAAAAGTGCCCCTCGTCATTCCACAGGATGTTTGACAGACAGTCCGCATTGTTTTCCATCTGTTGAAAAGCCCAATTTGCAAATTCATGATGTCTCTCGAAATCGGTTGGTTTCAGTTCCTGTACATGTTTGATTTTGTAAGGATACCTCTTGAGGATGATCCTGAGTAATCGCCACACAGTCCCGTTTGACAGTTCATCTTGAAATTTCACGCGCACTGCATTCCCCATGTGTGGAAGCTGCCGATTGTGTGTCGGCCTTGTGTTCGACCTCGTGCACAACTGCAATAGTTTTATGGGTCTCCCGCTTCTTGCACGTGCTTCCAAACTGCCAGTGTCCTCAAAACTTTTCATCATAGTTATCAGTAAGGAACAAGACATTGATCCCTTTCCACTTCTAATACCCCGCATCGAACGATAGGTGCGTAAGCCGCACTTGCACATTCGGAGTTCTGATAATACAGCTGAACTAAAAGTGCTTTATCTCGTAACGATAACATGCCTCACCTTGGCAGAACGTTTAACTTCGGTAATAAACTTTAAATGCTGAAAATTTAACTTCAGTATTCACTACATCTGAAATTTACGTACCTCACGGCAAAGTCAGATTGATCAATTTTCGCAGTCTCACACCGTTTGAGGAGCAGCGGCCGGCGGATCTGTTTAAATAGCGACAGGCAGCAGCTCCGGGACCGCTAGAGCGCCACCTGTCGGTGACAAATGTAAGTATTATGACAATAAAATTTCTCATTATTAAAAAATTCCATGTCTTTCTGTGCATTTCTGTGAAAACCGCATCGTGCTACTGTCTATACTTTTCGAATTATTGCATTTTTACTTTTTCTGTTACTTTTGGATCACCTGGTACTAAGGCAAAAACTATTTCGAACTCCTACGAACCATAAGTACATGTATATAAACTTCATTTGTATAAATTAAATATACATACATCTTAAAATAAAAATTGTATAAAATACTTACCTGAATACTAATTTTTTTCTTCCGATCCCTCAATGGATAGATGGTCATCGGGATCGATTTCGGTTTGAGTTATGACAATCGCGACGCCTTAATTATTCTAAGAATTATTATCTCTAAACTAAAAAAAACACAAGAAAAATTATCCTCTTACGAAGGAAGATTTATCGTTTTCGTCGTGAATATGGTAGGTGATTTCGCAATCTTTTTCCTTCAGGTAACGAAACAGGAGTTTACGGGAGGCTGTTTGTGATGATGATATGGAAGACTATAATGGCAGAGGATTATTAAGATCGCGTTCTTTGCAACGCTAACTTGATGAATATTGTGCTAGAATTTGATCAGCATGGCGATAGAACTTAATGAGCATGGTAATAGAACTTAATAAGCATAGTGATAGAATTTTAATGAGCATTGTAATAGGATTTTAATGAGCATGATGATAGAATTTAATGAGCATGATGATAGAACTTAATGAGCATGATGATAGAATTTAATGAGCATGATGATAGAATTTAATGAGCATGATGATAGAATTTATTGATCATGATGATAGAATTTAAAAATATTGAGATAGAACTTAATGAGCATGATGATAGAATTTAATGAGCATGATGATAGAACTTAATGAGCTTGGTGATAGAACTTAATGAGCTTGGTGATAGAACTTGATTAACATGGTGCTTTGTCTTGCGCTGTAGTTCCTTGAACATCTCTCTTAACAAGAAGAAACATCTGTTCGACTGAATTACGATCCTTCGATGGAGTGGAGTTTAAGGTTCACTTGGTAAGTGAACAGATGTTTATTTTTGTTAAGAGAGATGTTCAAGGAACTACCAATATACTGTCCTTTATTCGTAGTTCCTTGAACATATCTCTTAACAAGAAGAAACATCTGTTCACTTAACAAGTGATCCTTAAACTCCATTCCATCGAACGATCGTAATTATTTCTGCACCTTGTCAGCTAGCTATTTAAGGAGGTGAAAGACTTCGCTGAACTTGTAGAGATCCCGCGATGCCCCCTCGATCTCTTCCTCATCCTCTAATTCATCACCTTCGCACTCTGGACAAGTAATAGACCTTCTTCTATTAGCTAGCCCCCATTGTCCTTTAGTTACTCTTCGAATCCTTCGCTGCATACTTGACAAGCATCGTTAACAATCCTCTTGGGGGGGGGGGGGGTCACTCGCGTACTTTAGGTGATATCGAGACCCTACCGTGTATCATTTCCCCATCCGTTCCAGAGGTCTTTAACACATTTCTTGAAAAATGCATTAATAATTTTTGCTTCTATTATCCATATTAGCATTCTCTTTTGGGGGGAACATGGCCCCTTCCCTCCCTCCTAGATCCGGCCTGAACTGGAACGCTTAAATTAAAAACAAAATCTTTATTAAATTATATTTTTGAAAACATTCAATCCCAAACCAGTATAAAGAAACAGATGAATAGATTGTTATACATCCAATTACGGTAGTCTTTCCAAACCACGATGTCTCCGTTATCAGGAGGATAGATAGAGATTAGCAGAGATCTCAAAGCTCGCTTTGAACATCAAATATAAATTTGTGTAATACTTACAAGCCAGTCCCTATCACTTGAATATTACCCACTGGACAGCTGTTATGTGGCACATGATAACTACCCATCAAAGCTTTCCATCCATTACTTCTAAGATGCCAAATGGAAAATTTAATTTCCTGTTATCTTCCATTCCTTACAACTAATAATATGAGAAATAAGCTATTGGGTATATATCAGGACGTCTTAAAGGATAATCAAGAATTCCTCTGTGTTTTGGGATGATAGGACATTTTTAAAAATAGAAAAAGTGAGAGGAAATTTCTTACGATGCTCCAAAATATCTGGTGGTAATTCTGTTTGGATATCGATTGTACAAAAAAAAATTGCTCTTAGTTTCGGTCTCTAAATTTCTTGTTTGTTTGAAAGACGTTCTTGTAAGTATGATATTTTGAAGCATGTGTGTAACTGATTTTCCTCCGGACTTCTCAGAAAGTTTTTGAGTTAGATTTATGATTTTTTTCTAAAAGGAAATTTCACTTTGGCTGCTTCAGGACGCAATTTCACTTTTGAAAAATCTTCGTTTAAATTTTTAGGGCTGTTTTCCAATACAATTTATTTCTAAATCATAACATTTTTTGGTTCACTTGTGTTGTCTCTTACTCAGTGAAGACTGAAAGCTTCACTAGCTCTCTTCGGTTGTTTGGGCATTTGGGTGTGTCTCAAAGATCTCTTGATGAGCTGTTATGGTTTGTTTCGCTTAACAAAAGCCTCGGTAACTCTCTTGAGCTCTTTTGGTGTTTTAATAACTTGAAAGCCTCAATAGTTCTTTTGACCTGTTTGAGCATTTTAGCAAGACAGAAAGTCTCAGTACCTCCCTTGAACTATTTTAGTCTTTAGGTGAACCTGAAAGTTTCAATAGCTTTCTTGAACTATTTGGAATATTTTGTGAATCTTGAAAGCCTCATTAGCTTTCATGAGCTGCTAGGGCATTTTGCTAAGCCTGAAAGCCTCAGCAGCTCTTTTGTGCTATTTGAACTGTTTCATGAGCCTGATATGCAGCGGTAATGACTACTTTGGGTGCAGTTTTCGTTTCAGATAAAATTCACTAATGAAATTCGCTGACTGGGGTTATGAAGTTGAGAATGCTTAAAGTAAGACTACCTCTTCCGGTATTAAAAATCCTGTGTTTAAATTTCATATTTCCATTTGAAATCTTATGTTTTAAATACCTCCATTTCACCGTTTCTTAATATCTTCAAATAATAAATAAATAAACAGCACACTCACTATTACGAAAAATACGAATCTTCTTTTTTTACTGAAAATCCCGAAATTCCTCCAACGTTTCTGCACAAAAAAGTGCTTTTTGTGTTTTTTGGTCCACTCGATATGCAAACAGAATTACCATCAGATATTTTGGAACATCATAAAAAAAACTCCTCTCAGCTTGCAATTTTTAGAAAAATGTCACAGGTAATGTTCCAATAGACATGAAAACTCAACGCATCCCACTCGAGGTGAAACATTTTTTTTAACGAAACTTTCCATAACCACCATGTTTATAGGAATATTACCTTTGATTTTTCTGTACCATTAAACTTCCATTGAGCAACGCTAAATAAGGCGTGATAACTATATTTATAGAAATAATTAGTTCATCCTCTGAGGTAGCTTGGCTTTCCCGACCATATCGCGTGCGACTGTGGTAGGAAAGCTTAGTCTCAATTTATCGAATAAACAGCAGTCCTTCGTAGCTCAGTGGTAGAGCACCAGACATGTTATGAAGTGGCCTTATTCCATTCGAGGCTACATTCGTTTTTTTCGACAAAACCTTTCATATGTTTGTTCGATATGTCAGTATAATTTGCTTCATTTTTATTAACTTGTTCATATTTAGAAATTTTGGAAATATATTGACCGACTATCCCTTGGCTAGTTACTTTCATGGATTTTCAGTTTATTAATTCATCTCTTTTTAAAAACTAAAATAAAAATAAATTACCCTCAAGCAGCTGCTTGCCATGGAGATCTGACAAGAGCCTGTTAATACGTCATACTCTCTTAAAAATTAAACACCCTCCTGTATTGAGATGGGTACGACTGTGCAATTACATTCTTCATACTCTGGACAAATGTTTACTTTCCTTCATTTTAATGAATATACTTAAGACAATTTTCATTACAAATTAAAAAAATATTTAAAAGGAAACTATAATAAGGACCCATCATTTCAAATTTTCGCTTCGGCTCCCAAGTACTGCTTCACGACTATGCGTTCTGACAGCACATCGACGGACTTCGATGAAATTTTTGACGAATTCAGTGTTACTGGAATTGCACTTCGTCTGTACAACTGACTATGAAATAAGTTGTTTTTTATACTTTTTCCGTTTCGAGAAAATCGATAGAGAAATTCGCTAGAGAAAATTGTTATAAAGCGCGTCTTTACTAAACAGATTCATTTACTTAGTGTACTTTTGAATACTCTGCTCAGAATTAGTTTTTACCTCTGAAAACTACCCGTCACCAAACCTCACCCGTGAACTCCATTCGAAAAGTGTTAAAAAGCGCACCTAAAAGTGCGAAATTTACCGTTCTTCTTCAGAAGGAGTCACATCCATCATGTGGAAGGAAGGAAAGTGCTTCAAGTCGAAGTGGGAATGAAAAAAAAAATGAAATCTCAATTTGGTGAAGAATATAGAAAAATTGTACTTTTTAGCCTTCAGCTCCCCCTTGTACTCTTGAAAATGTAACAACCACATATTTAAATAATGGTTAAAAATAACACTTGAAGCTAAATTCGTTTTTTCCGATGTTTGGTAATTGTTAGTAAAGTGTCCTGTAGGCATGGAGCGGTCTGTAAATGGTAGCTAGGTAGTCACTGGAAGGAGAACTATGCACCAATCCCCTGTGGTGATGTATAGAACAGGCCAGGCATATTGTCAGACCCCGCCTTTTCGTGGTGCAAGCCGTTAGTACCTTTCAAAAGATATACTCTCTTGTGGAAAGGAACGGAAGTGGAGGGCTGACAGATTAGTGTGGCCTGAACTATGGCCATTTTTTTGTCTACCCTGCTGAGGAGAGCATTTTTCAGTAGTGGCTCCGTTAACGATTTCCTTTTCACCTTAATGCTTTTTCAAACAAGAATTTAAATTTTTTTTAAAAGCGAACCATTCCTTTTCAGAAAAACTCGTCGGTTTTTAATTACATTACTACAGTTTGACCCTTTCGATAACAAGCTGTTTAGAAACCGAATGCTTGAGATTCCATTTCTGCCGACAGGGAGTGCCAAGAGAGAGTGCTAGAAATTGGAAGTAATGCTTTCTCTCTTTGAACGATTAGCAAAGATATTGGGTATAGAAATCAGAACTAGACAGACAAAGGCGACTCCAACCAAAGCGTCTTTCGGGGAAGTGGTATAAAAGTTCACGGACAATGCCAACATTGCTCGTCCCCGTCCACCGCAGCTGTTTGGGTCTGTTCTTAATCACTACCGGAGGCAGAACTGGGAAAACGGGATGGTAAATAAAAAAAAAAGGATATGAACTCACTTCCATTGCAAAGCAGCTTGTACTTATGGTTTTAAAATTTTCGTTTCCAAAATATATATTTTTTTATATTCTGCTGAATTAAAAATTCTAAACATTTCTGGGAATAACGGAAAGCAGTTTAATGGGGGCGATGGGGCACGTGTTTCCCCAAATTTAAGTAATGAGTTTGAAGAAGGGGGGGGATTTTTTAATGTAAAATCATGGAAAACAGATTTTTATAAAATAGATTTATCAATTAATCACCTTACATTAGGCTACTAGAGTAACCATAATAGAAAAACTAATACACGTTCTTTTAATTTTATTGTCCCACAAAAGTTGGCACGTCTTTTTTTTTAAACATAATTTTCGCTTAGGACACCTTTCTTAATTTTAAGACAGGAAATATATACCGTGAATTTTAAATATTAAGTTGTCCTTCTTAGCCATTTCAAAAACTGGTGATCTGTTTTCGTCATCTCCTAAACATCTGCGAGTTCTAAACAGGCATGCAATTAAGAGTATACACACACATACACAATAAGAGAATACGCATACTCCTAAACTCTACGACGGAAATTATTTAAATAATAAATAAATAAATACCCCCTCAAGCAGCTGTTTGCCACAGAGGTCTGACAGGAGCTGTCAGTTTACATGACATAGTAGAAAGTCTGAGAGGATGGCAGGACCTCAGCAGAAAAACGACACGAGTATCTATGCCTTACCCGGGGTTCGAACCCAGATCCCTTAGATCAGTAGCCAAGTGCGCTAACCACTCGGCCATGGGACGGCTTATAAAATTATTTGGAAGATTTAAAAAAGAATTTTGGTTTATATTAATTTAAATTTTTTTATTTGTATCTAATTATAAACTTTAACAAAAGAAAGTAAATATATTTTTTTACTGTAGATAAGTTTATTTGAATATTAAATAAAAGGTATTTTATACTAAAATAATAATTTATTAATAAAAGGTACTTTTATAACCACTGTCATTTTCACCGAATTCAGCATTTTTGTTAGTATTGACCCGCAGCATGTCAATATTTTCGCCTGTAAAAAAGAAGGTTAAAATAATGGATAGCTAATGATAAAGAAGTTAGTTCAAGAATAAGGCCCATAGAAGATTCAAAATGATTAACAAAAACTGCGTCGTTGATAACGGCCATTTGTCAAATTTATTGAGCTTGATATCGTCCTTGTGATCAAGTGGTTTACACGCTTCGCTGCAAGTTTATGAGAACTGGATTCGAGACCCTACAGGTATATTGCTACTTTATTTCTGCTGAGATCTCGCCTTCATAATAGGTCATCTGACGTCTTAAATCGACAGGCTCTTATCAGACCAGTGATAAACAGCTGTTTGAGAGGTGTAAAAAATTATCAACTAAGAATTTAATTCTCTAATACTTTTTCATCCTTTGCATCTCTTGGAATTTAACCTCAGTATCATCATTTATATATTTGTATACATACTAGATACGTCGAACTGTTTCAAATCCCCAAATAATGTTTTGTGTGGTAGAAAACAGACAGGTATACAGGGATTGAAGGGTAAACAAGGTAAGGTTTATAGAAGGTTGGGATTCTGTCATGGCTAGTTGAGATGAGCATTTCAGTGATGTTCTGAACAATGTGGTTAGTTCTACTCCCATTGTTTGTAATGATGATAGATGCATTGATGGCTTTAATGTAGGCCCTATAACACAATCTGAAGTTATTTTGGCTGTTTCTACACTTAAACTACATAAATCCTCAAGGGTAGATGAAATTACTACGGAAATGCTTAGAGCTGGGAATGTTTCGGTTACCACTTGGATGCCTGAAATTCTGAATATCTTTTATGATAAAGGCATGGTTCCTAAGGATTTTACCAGAGTTATTGTTATCCCTATTTTAAAAAAAGATCACCGCAGTTCTTGTGATAACTATAGAAGTATCAGCCTACTTTCTGTTCCAGGTAAAGTTTTTTCCATGGTTGTGCTTAATGGAATTAAAAATCTGGTTGACAGTCAGTTGCGTGATGAGCAATGTGGATTCAGAAGTGGTAGGGGTGGTGTAGATCAAATATTTTCACTCAGGCAGATTCTTGAAAAATGTTTAGAGTTTCAAAACGTCTTTCGACTCTGTTGATCATCATAATTTGTGGTTGATTGTGATTTCGTACGGCATACCAGACAAGTTAGTTAGCATAATGAAAGCTCTCTATAATAACAATGAGTCGTGTGTGAGAGTTGGTAAGGCTTGTAGCAATTGGTTTAGCATTGCTTCTAGTATTCGACAAGGATGGATTTTGTGTCCTTTTCTCTTATTTTGGTTATTCATTATGTTATGCGAAATTCACTGCAAGAGAAAGATTTTGGCCTTAAATGGTCTAGTGATTTAAAATTTCTGATTTAGATTATGCAGATGATTTAGCCCTTTTGGCAAATAATGTTGATGAGATTACCTCTTTCATTCGAACTGTTGATGAGACTGGTAGTAGAGTAGATTGGGTTATAAACAGAGAGATAACTAGAGTGATTAAAATTGGTCAGGCAGGCTGTGATACAGTCAATCTGAATGGTTGCAGTCTTGAGCAGATATCACATTTTAATTACTTTGGGAGCTATGTAACAGATACTGGTGATGTGCGTCATGAGATTAAGACAAATAGGGATTGCTGCCGGGACTTTTAAGAATCTATGGAGAGTGTGGAGAATAGGCGTTTAAGAATCTATGGAGAGTGTGGAGAAATAGGCGTTTAGGTATACACCTAACGGCTAAAATTAGAATATATAATAGTTTGGTTTTTTTCTAGGGTTAGTTATGGTAGTGAAATTTGGACGCTTTGAAAGCATGATAATAGGAAATTAGATGCTTTTGATTCTAGGTGATTATGCAGTACTTGGACATTAGGTGGTACAATTTGTAAGTAATGATGATGTTAGGCAATGGAGTCGGCAGCCTCCTTTAAGCAGCATATTGTGCAGAGAGAGACTCCGTTGGTTTGGCCATGTTGTCCATATGCATAACTATAGATTAGCTATCGGGTTATGAACAATGTGCCTAAAGGCATCAGAAAGAGGGAAAGACCTAGGATGCGGTGAGATGACAATGTGAAACAAGACCTTGTTAGAATTGGCCAGATTTGGCTACATCAGCTGCATCTGTGCAATGGCTAGATGCAGCAGATGTAACTTAGGAAGATATGGTTGGAGAACTAAATTGCGCAGTCTGGTTGAACCTCCATAGCCCATGGCTGCTTTTGGTTGATAAGACATGGAACTCATGAAATAATAAGCTGAAAGAAAAAATGGTTTTGCCGTGAGTGGTACTCGATTCTACGTCTATTAGTAACATGCCAGGTATGCTAACCACTACACTATCAACGGCTAACGCTCTTTTTCTTCAGGTGGTGTATTAATTAGCATCTGACATTTTACTAAGAAACGTGGGTCCGAGTCCCCCTCAGAGCAAAACCAATTTTTTGTTTCAGCTTATTATTTCTCTGGTAACTGTCTGTGTAATTTTTGGTATTAAAGTTTTTGTAATAAAAAGGCAAGATAAACGTTTCAACTTACTTTGCTTACACTAAACCGTCTAACTATATAATCCACAAATAGTTCGGTGTTCTTGCATGTTACTAAGATACAGCCATACTTTTCAGTTTTGTCAGGCCAATACTTTTCACACATTACCTACGAGAGAAAGAGTACACAGTAAGGAATTTAAAAGGCATCTAAAATATTAAATGCTGGAAGAATTACCAGACTTTGCTCTGGACTTTAACCTTTATTAAATGGCTCAAAGTAACAATCTTTCAGATATTCCGAACGGTCAGTGGACACTCGTTTGTGTCCGGGGTGACATCACTACTGGCGGAAGTTTTCGGCTCTTTGTAATTCGCCAGATACTTGACCGATTAGTTCCAAATTTGGTATGGTGTTTCCATTTGCATCTTGCTGCGTAGGGTTTAGAGATCGGGTTCCTAACTGCGATGGGTCAGGATTAAACCCGCCGCAAGTGTCGGAAATCTCTGGGCAATGCAGTAGCCTACCTTATCAATGGAGAATTGAAAGTATGTTATGATGCGAAAAGTTATTAATGGGCAGATATTTCACACCCTACTTTTAGGAGAGTGCCTATTTCATGGAGTCGTAATCCTTAGAGTGTACTAAGTTACAATGAGATATAGCTGTAGACGAAATTTGGTGGTCCTAGTCGACTCTCGCCATTTAGGTGTTGAAACAAAACAGACAGAGACAAACTCTCTAAAATATATCATAAATATTTCTATTGCAATTCACTCATGCATTTTATTATCGTTACTGAAAGTCGGATTTTTAAGCACTAAAATGCATAAAATAGGAATGAAAAATATATTAAGAAGAGGAAAACATGTCAATAGAAGAAGAAAACATCAAGTTAGCATAAAAATTATTTACTTTAAAACTATCTCCTTCACTGTCATTCAGTCCATAAACGAAGTTTCGCAACATGTTATTAGAAGTTGTTCTTTTGTCTGCTAAGATGGATATTAGGATTAACATTCCGAGACCTTTTAACATCAATTGGAGTATTGGTCATAACTTACCCAATACTCCAATTGATTATTTAGAAGTAGGACCGATATTCCAGTTGAAGTACGGGTCCTACTTGTTTTCTGACACAGATGCTAGAGAATATCCCTTGAGCAAAGGGAGACTTAAGTATCCTTTTTAATATCTTGATTTGATATCTTGAAACTTTAGACCCTGGTTGAAATTCTATATCACAGCCAAATTATTTTTAACTCTTTTTTCCTCATTGATTGGTTAGTTGGTTGTTTTACTTCTGAGCGACATTTTCCCACACAGTCGATTAAATGGCCAGGTCACAAGGACCTCAAGAGCTGAGAAGTTTATAAGAAGCGACCAACAGGATAACTATTAGGTAACAGATGATAGCCTCCCATTTCTCCTTCAAGGCTTCATCCAGAAACTTGCACAGAGTATGGCCTTGTTTAACTGGCACAGAGTATGGCCTTGTTTAACTTACACAGTGTATGCCCCCCCTTAACGACATATCCGACAAAAGGCGGCCTTTCCAAGCCCGTCGGTGTCCCATTTCTTACTGAGGGCAAGTGAAGGTTAGCGGAAATAAATAATCTCAAACACAGGTGGGCTCGAATCTGAGAACTGCAGATTACTTGCCTGGCACACTGCCGACTGAGCCAACCACCGCCTTTAGAGGGAATTTGGAACCTGAAGAAGCATTCAAAACAGTAGTGACTTTCTTAATTATTACAACTGATTCAAATGTACAAGAGTTTTGAGTACTTTGATGCTTTTTAAAATTGGCGAAAAGTAATTGTGAATCAGAGTTATAATGTAATGTAACCTTCAAACGCGTTTCTCTTTCATCCATACAAATGGTATCGCTTTCATCGAAATGTGTTTGAAATCCATTTCGCTTGAGGGAAATGAACTTGATAAAATGAAATATCAGACAACAAGGTACCCATCTAGAATGGGTAGATTCAGTGGGAAAAAGACTTCTGCTAAGTTGTGTGTGTATCATTCATATATTTCCTGGTGCTTTCATGGTTTAGTAATTGAGATCAAACTATTGAAGAAGAGTAATTTTTTTTGCTAGGAATAGGTGCAAGTCATGTGCATAATACACAATACGAAGATGGAATTGGAAACTTTGGAAGCTTTTGCTGATTTCCCCTTGTAAAACAGGTGCAGTTGTGACCGTAATAAGCACGTTGGAACGGTCAACATCTGTAGATCATATAATTTGCTGCTAATCTTAAAATCATGTAATGTGTGTGTATATGGTTTGCCTTACGAATACTTTACATGAACCATCGTTAATTCTGATAAGGTTCCCTATGAAAATATTTTAAGACATTCAGGAAATAGCTCTCGTAATAATCTTTGCCGAAATATGCAGCTGTATACAATAACCATATGAATATAACATATTTTTTTAAAACGATATTCTAACTCTATGAATATGCAGGTACGAAAATTGCTCACAATATTCATTCTTCACTCTATTCGTTACAGAGAGATAAACTAAGTCGAAAGCAAGGTGAAATACCTTGTGATCGTCTAATGCTATGCAATTATAGTGACAGGTGTACAGAGAATGCCGATACTAGACAGCAGGTCTGATACAATGGCAGTGACCTGGTGACATTAGTTTAATAGTAATAAAGAAATATAACTCACTATCTACGAAACAGTAAGAATACTGATTGAAAGTATTAAAAAATAACCATAATCAATCTGATTTGTATATAACGTTCTTCCTTATAAGTATATGTCATGCAAATACCAAAGAGGATGTACATGTGTGCACTGGAAGCAAAATTTATTATATACCGCACCCATTCACAAACCTGCCCTACTCTGCTACGATGATGAGGCCAACTGAAACCACTTGCAGACTATAAATTGGCCAGATACCTATCTGCTGTACAGCGCATTCGACTGTTATGATGGGTAAACATGACGACTTGAGCGAGGTCGATCATAGGCAGATATTGTTGAATTGTTTTACCTCTGAGCGGCACTTTTTTTTGCACACCATGGGCTAAATAGCCAGGTCACATGGACCCCGAAGACTCAGAGAAGGTTGGGGGAGGGGACCCACCGGTACAGCTGTTGGAAGACAGATAGTAGCCTTCCGTCAAGGCTATCCAGTTTGTTCTTTAACGTGCACAATGTATGATTCTCCCGCACACGGAGCCACGGCTTAACGTCCCATCCGACGGACGGTGACCTTTCCAAGCCCATCAGTGTCCCCTACTGACTGTGGGCAGGGCGGGGAACATAGGCAGATAGTCAGTATAAGGAAGATGGGGTGTCCATATCAGTGACTACAGAGCGTCTGGGATTTCAGCATGCGGCTCTCACATATGTGTACCAGGACTACATTAAAACCGGCAAAACCAGCAGCCAACGGAAAAAATATGGCCGTAACTGGGCTGTTGATATTTGAGATGAGCTCTACCTGTCCCATATCGTAAAGTCAGAATGGAGGGACATAGTGTACGATATTAAGTCGGCATTCAACGATGGGGCAGCTACAAAGGTTTGTGAAAAGACAATTTGATGTGCGATGGCACGACTCGGCTATGGTAGCCGATGCCCATATAGTACTCTTGTTAACAGCAAGTCACCAGGCTATGAGACTACAGTAGGTGAAGAAACATCACAATGGACCATGGAACACTGGAAAGGGTAGCTTGATCTGACGAATCGAGATTTCAACTACAACTCGCCAACGGGAGGTTGGGTGTGTGACGTAAACCACACTAAGCTACGTACCCCAACTGTCAAATCAGGGTGTTACAGTCTGGTGGAGGAGATGTAATGCTCTGGGGCTTATTTACATAGGCCACCTTGGGCCCCTTGTACCTATTGAGACCACCAGAACTCACAAGGTATGCTGACATACTTGCCCTACTTATACCTGTTCATGGATATCCATTTCCCACAGCAGGATGACTTCTTTCAACAAGACAATGCCCCATCTCATCACATCATTTGGCCGAAGGACTGGTTGGAGGAGCATTTCGGTGAGTTCACAACCCTCGACTCTCCGGATTTTTAACCCTATTGAGCATGTGTGGGACGAAGTGGAGAGATGCATTTACGCCTGAAATCCACTACAGGCAACTCTCGGTGCTTTACGGATGGCTCTCCTGCAATCATTGGCTGTAATAAAACCTGAAAGTTTCCAACACAAGGTAGAGTCCATGCCATGACGTATTGCTGCTATTGTGAGGGCGGAAGGTGGACTCACAGGTTATTTCGTTGGATGTGTATAATAAATTGTCCTTTCAGCGTATGTATTATTGGACGCTACCATTTCTTGATGGTCTTATATGGACAGTCTTGTCAGTATTGTTCCTCTCCGTGATTTCGCTGTATCTCCTTCTTTTAAAAATTTCTGATGGACATTAATCTCATGGTGTTGTCGCTAGCCTGTGAAGCGAAGGTCAAAATTTAAGTAATTCGGACGACCGCACTGCACGATGGCTCAGCGACAACTAGGAAGTTGGAACCTAGCTGCTGACTGACAACCTTCCGCTGACATCTTCGGGAAAATTTAAGAAAGCGCCGGCATCAAAATTGGCGGAATGGGTATCAACAGCTTGGAAGCTAATCCCAGAAAGAATAGTGTAGCACTCAGTTAAAAAATGTTGCATCACCAACACTCTCGATGGCTATATTATGGGATAATGAAGATAATCGATCAACACTCTCATATATCTGGCTAAATGATGGCTATATTATGGGATAAGGAAGAAAATCGATCAACACTCTTATGGGATAATGAAGTTTATGGATGTGGGATAATGAAGATAAAGACGGCTCAGAAGAATCAGATTCTGAATGTGAAGTAGATTGTCATTCAGATGCAGATATGACAGCTCGGAAGAATCAGACTGATATTGATTCAGAAGGAAGTGATGAATAAACATACCTACTTATAAAGAGGTAGTATTGTTGTTAGTGAATTGAATTCTATTATAATAAAAATATTTGTTAGATATATTTTAGAGTTATATTTATTTATTTTTTTCCTAGAATGAAAGCTTTCTTTTCTATAAGTAGTACTGAAATTAAGGTGCGTCTTACAATCGAAGAAATACGGTATTAAAGACTTATTACAAAGTTGAAATTAGAACCAAAGAAAATTATTTTTTTTATTAATTTGCTTTTCACAATTACAAGAAAAATTGAAAATTTATTTCTTACTACCCCGAGTCCGACGGCGCCCGAGGTTTCCTGCGCCATTTTGAGACCTTTAATTTTTTCATTTCGAACTCTTTTTCAGCTCTTCTCTCATTTTAAACCCGAGCCATTTTTAGTCCTTTTTACGTGTTGAACCCGAGCCTTTTTGAGCCCTTCTTTCATTTTGAACCCAACTTCTCTCTAGTATACAGTCTTGGAGGATAAAAGTTGCGCCAAAATTCTGCATAAATTTCTGTTTAAATGAGTTATTGGGTTATTTAATGCATATTTATTTGTAGATAACGAACAAAATCTTTAGTTTGTGGTTACTTTATGAACACAGTGCTGCAGAGGGAATAATGTTTCTCTATCAGTGGCATATATCAGAAGTGAACTTTTCTATTTACCAACAGTTTGTGTTTTACTATGAGTATTGTTGCGCTCTGGGAAAATAATTTCACTCAATTACTTAATAATAGTATTAATCTGAATTTTATCTTAGGGTTCAAAAAATAAGTTTCGTTTTTGTAATACAATTCATATAATACAGAGAAGGAACACTCAGTTCAAAAAACTCAATATTAAATTTGACAAGACTGAATATCATAACTAAATTACACTAAATCATAAATGTGCAACAAATATTAATATATTTATCTAACATATTAACTTTTTTAGCATTTGAAAACCATGTTTAGTAAAAGTAGTTAATCAATTTGCTTTGAATACTGAGTAAATTTCAATTTCTTTTAACATCTGAATCGAGTAATAAATAATAATCGATAACTTGAATTACCTTTCCAGCTTCTGTTAATTTAGTAGCCATTACGATCTTCTCCACTCTCTCTTGCCATATCATCTTCCAAAAGTCATTTATAGTGTCAGTCATTGGTCCTAAAAAAAAGCACTTAACGTTACTAATATTCATTCCTTTTCTATGTATTGGAACGTTTACAGATCCGCTGTTGTTGTGCAATTACAGGAAATCTTGTAATAACAGGAAAACTTGTGGCAAGCAACTGCTTTAGAAATAATTTATATTTATTAAATATATATATATATATCACTATTGCATTAAGTTATATAACTGTATACTTAAAATATCTACACGCTATTGTTGTTAATTTAAAATGTTAAGAAAAGCGCAGCTGTGCTATTTTCTTACCTTGAGTAGCAATATATTTTCGAAGCGTTTTATATCCCTAAGAGAAAGAGAAATTCAAAATCAGTCACTTAATATAAGAGGCAGAAATGTATAAATACACAGAAAAAATATCTGGTTCAAAAGTACCATGAAGATAATATATATATATATATTCCTTGCCCTTTTTTTACCTCTGAGCAACACCTTTTTTTTTACATACAATAGGCTAAATGGCCAGGTCACGATGACCCCAAGAGCTCAGAAAAGATTGAGGTAAGGGAACCACTGGACAACTGTTACGAGACAGATGGTATCCTCCCGTCAAGGCCATTCCCTTTTTCTTTAATATGCACAGGGCATGGATCTCCTGCACACGGAGCCACAGTTTAACGTCCCATCCGACGGACGGCTGCCTTTCTAATCCCAACGATTATCAATATAGGGATTGTTTAAACAAGTTAGTAAAAGAATTCGTCCCTAAAGTTTCAGATCAAGGGGCTTCATCCGCCTTTCCAAGGAGCGGGGTTCTTAGTCGATAGCTCATCAAGTTGGCAAACGATGTTTCTAGATTCGCGTTCTCCTTCTGCACACTTCGAAAATATAAATTAGATTCCATTAACGAATTGATTTACTAAAAGTGATAGTAAAGCGGCAACAGTGTTTCTGCCAGGGATTGAAATCCCTGGAGCGAGGTGTCCATCTTTAAAGAGATGAAATAGGCGATCAGAATGAAGTAAAATTCAACACTGGATGCAACTAGTTCATCTGAAAGGGAGAAGTGAAATGATAATCCAGCCACACGTAAGGTATTTCAGAGAGGCAAGATACGATCTCTGATACGATTGGTTGTGTTCTTTCTCAATAATGCGCTAAATGACCATGTCAGAAAGACACCAAGGCCTAAGAGAAGGTTGGAAGAAGAGAACCCACTGGACACCTGTTACGAGACAGATGGAGTCCTCCCCTTCAAGGCGATCCAGCTTGTTGTATAACGGAACAAAGTATGACTGTCATTTACATAGACAATGGTCTCATCCGACGTACGACGATCTTTCTAAGTCATCGGTGTCTCCTTACTCTCCGAGGCAGGGTGGGGATAACGAGATAAGGCTCAACACTGCCACAGTTGAGACTCGAACCTGGAGACTGCAGATTACAAGACTGGCGATCTACCGACTGAGCCAATCTCCGTCCGTCTAGTACGATATGATTTTGGAAAAGAAATTGACTTAAATATAACAATGACCTCGATATCAACCCCGAATCAGGTGATCGGTATATCTCTCAAAATCACTGTAATCGCCTTTTATAAAGCATTATTTCGATATCGACCTTTAATGAGGAAGGTCAACAACACTTCTCACAATATCGGCCTATACAATAGTCTCCAACTGTTATAGTAGTGAGTGGAGAAACCAAGAAAAACTTTTCTGGAGGAGCTCGGTTTTTTCTTCTTTTGTATTGCGGAGTCTCTATTGTACTTTTAAAAAAAATATGAAACCAATTAGCCTGAACAGAGCAATTCGCCAAGCAAGCAAAAAATAGTAAGAAATTTTCAGAAGTACTAAATGGAAGGGAAATAAAAATTCGACGTAATGTCAGGGTAGAAAATTTCAACTCGGTCTTAGTTGGAGCTCGAATTGGGAACATCAGATTATGAGCTTGACTCTTTGCCTCTCTTCAACTCACGGGAGAACTGTCGTGTCTCCCGTTTTCAAAAAAGTTAACTTTTAAGAAAGTTAACTTTTTTGAAAAAAACATTTTCTTAATGATTCTTTAAAAAGTTAACTTTCTTAAAAGTTAACTTTTTATTAACCTTAAAGTTAACTTTCTTCTTGCAATCATATTACAAAAATTATGAAATGGTTAAAATATCAGAGTGGAAAATTTTGTTAGTATAAATTCACTTTAATCCTAATATATCAAAAAAGGCGAAAAATTGTGAATGTAGTTTAAAAACATTGCATGTCACAAATTAAACAATTAATGCAGTTTCCTAAAAACTGATTTAGTCTCCTAACATTTTAGTTAAAATTCATTAATATATTTAACCATATACGACAGGGATGGTGGTTAAGTCACGGGAGACACGACAGTTCTCCCGTGAGTTCAAGAGAGGCAAAGAGTCAAGCTCATAATCTGATGTTCCCAAGGTTCGAGCTCCAACTAAGACCGAGTTGAGATTTTCTACGTTGACTTCCACTCTTTTCTCAGTGAGAAAGACGACACCGACGAACTTGGAAAAGCCGTCGTCTGGAACGGACCTTTAAGCCTTGGTTCTCATGATACGAAATCAATATCCTGTGCACGAGTTAACGAACACTATCAATGGCCATGATGGAGGATTGCGTCTATAATCTAAAGTCCATTTGATTCCTTTTGTCAGTTTCTCTGAGATCTTGTAATGTGTGTGATCTATTCGTTTAGCATTCTCATTTTTAGAGTGCGCACAAAAGCGTTGGTCAGAGATAAAACAATTCAACTCTGGGGCGAGTCCCTGCTATGCTTGCGTTGAGAGTTTTCTCTATTAATCCTCGCTCTCCTTCAGCGAGCAAGGAACACTAATGAGCCAGGAAACTGTCGTTCATAGGATGAGAACACCACAGTGTACAAAACAGATATACCCTGTGCACATTAAGAAAATGCTGGATGGCCTTTCTGGTTGGATGGCTTCCGTATATCTCCTAACAGCTGTCCAGTGAGTCCCCTTCCCCCAAACGTTTCTGAACCTCTGGGGTCCTCGTGACTTGGCCATTTAGTAGTCCATTGTTTTCAAAGCCGTCCAGTGGCCGAGTGGTTAATGCTAGAACATTAACCACTCGGCCACTGGACGAGCCCAGGATAACACGACCACTTAGCTCGAGCCCAGGATAAGGCATGGATGCTTGTGTTGTCTTTCTGCTGAGGTCTCGCCTTCCTCACAGATTCTCGTTTATGGCGTATTAAACCAGGGCGTTCTAGATGGGAGAGGGCCCGGGCGTTGAAATCATGACGTCACGTTAAGGGTCGACAGTTTAGCTCGCTCTGCCGCATTTCGGGTTGAGTTGCAAGATGATTTGCACAGCCTTTTATCGTTTTAAATTAATGTAAGCGTCACATTGAAATTTATTTTCACACATTCCATTGAATGTTTATCTGACGAATTATTATTTATGTGTTATTATATTTTTTTGTACCAAAAATTTTAATCAGCACAGCTTTTTCTTCCAATGATAAAGCTGAATTCGGGATTTCAGTTGAACATTTGCACGAAGTATTTTTTTTTTTGCTTTGGCTATATCAAATAAAAATATTTGCATGTCTTGCTACAACATTTACCTCTCCTAATTATTTCACAGTATTACCAGTTATGGTTAATTTAAAAAAATTAAAACTTTGTGTTATGTAAATCATGGTGTTCCGGTATATCCCGTGATAAATGACCAAACTATGAATACACTTTTCTAACCAAAGTAATGGTCATTGTATAAAATGGAAATGTGTACCGTGAAGTTCTAAATTCTTTGTAGGTCACCTATGGATACATCACTTTTATAGTTTTCTTTATTTCGTTTATTTAGATTCGCTACAAAACTAAAATCTAACAGATTTAAAATTAGTCGAAAACAGTATTTTTTCCCCTACTTCTATCAACATAAACATTAGCGTTTAATACAGATCTAACATACTTTCAATATTCAATTTCGATAATAATTAATAGAAACAGAATTTTAAGTGCAAATGTAAAAAAAAAAGAGATACATTGACATTTATAAAGCCGAAGCACAAATTTAATAATAACTACTTTTTTTTACGATAGATTAAAACAAGTTGTCAAATATTTAATTACAATTAATGTTGCTTTCAAATATCGTACATTATTTTTAAAGAGTAAGGATTTTGCATGATTTCCGTTTTCTTTCGTAAGTGGTCTCAGGTTTGATTTCTTTAGAATAATTCTTCAGTAGTATATTGGCTGATGCACTTTTGGCAATGCTTTATAACAGCCAAGAGAAGGCTTTACTGAATATGCAGATTTTCCCTTCAAATTCAAGTAAATCCATAACAATTAATATCAAAAGTTGCCTTTGATTTTTGGAAACTGTTCCTCATTTACCTGTTACACCATTCCTAAGAACACTAAATAACTTACAACAGATGTCATAAATGACTCATTTGTGGGGTAAGTAAAGATCATTCTTATCAATCTTTTTCATATATAAAAACAGCTTTTCATCCAATTTTAACTCTTTTTGCTTTTCGGTTATTTGTGATCTGCATGCGTTACAATCTGATAAGACTTTGTCTTCGATGAAAAATTAACATCTTCTTCTCATCGTGAGTTAAAATCATTTCCTTTATTTCATGTTCATTTATCACAATTTTTCCCTCAGAAAAGATTATAGTGTTGTAACTTCTTCAGACGGAAATCCAAAAGAAAAATCATTGCCTGATAAATAACCTTGCAAGTTGGTAGGCAAACACGCGGTTCATGCAATTTAACATGTTTCGACAAGAATATGGGAGCTTGAAATGACTTGTTTACGGAGCAAGTGCGCCGGCATCGCAAACATACAAGTTAATGCGTGCACAAAATCAAATCTATAAAAGCGATAACTCTAGGAATGTTTTATTATTTTTATGTGCTTCGCCGTGATAAATAGTCGTGAGTGATAAGTGTTAGAAGTCATTATAAACATTATTTTTATAACTAATATTATTTATAATATAATTTTTTATAATAAATCTGTTGAGAAGTTAATTTGTATTTGAAAATGTCTGAATCTACATCTAAAAAGAAATGCCGGCAGTACAGTATTGAGTATTTGAAATATGGATTTACGTACTCTCCTACAAACCAATCATTACCTATGTGTTTAATTTGCCGAAACGTTTTTTAAATGAAGCTATGAAACCTTCTAGGCTACAAGAACATTTAAATAAAATGCATGCTGATAAGAAAAACAAAGATTTATCCTATTTTCAAAAACTGGAAAAGCAATATTTAAAACAGCCAACTATGTCAAACCTTTTTGCGTCGTCTTCCTAAACAAGATGATGATGGACTACGAGCCTCATATAACGTTTCATTGTTAATAGCAAAAGCAGGAAAACCACACACAATTGGCGAGGAATTAATTTTGCCGGCAGTCAAAGAGATATTAAAAACTGTTCTTCATCATAAGACACCGTCAGATATCATCAAAAAAAATCCTCTCAGTAATAATTCAGTGCAAAGAAGAATAGATGAAATGGCAAAAGACGTTGAAATATCATTATGTGATTACTTAAAGATTTGCAAATTTTTCATTCAACTCGATGAATCAACTCTACCAAATAACGAAGCTCTATTCTTATCATACGTACGATTTATAAAAGAGAAAAAATTCATGAAGATTTATTATTTGCTAAAAATTTGGAATCTGATACAAAGGGAGAATCTATATTTAATACCAAGCAAAAGTTTTTTCTAGAGAAAGAAATTCCTATTTGCAATATTTTGTCTGCTGCTACTGATGGTGCTCCAGCAATGACAGGGCGTCACAAGGGTTTCATAGCGCATTTGAAACAAGCAGTACCAAATGTACTCGCTGTACATTGTATTATTCATCGTCAGCATTTGGTTGCAAAAAATTTGAATGAACGTCTGCATACGTCGCTCCATTACGTTATTAAAGCAATCAATAAGATTAGAAGCAATTCATTGAATGACCGATTATTTGGTAAGCTTTGTAATGAAAATTATGAAGATTACAAACGTTTGCTGCTGCACACAGAAGTACGTTGGCTTTTCTAAAGGTGTCGAATTGTTTTTTCAATCTATTTGACTCAGTACTGGACTTTCTTGAAGACAGAGACGAAAAATTGCGCGAAAACCTGATTACGTCAAAAAATGACATCGCTTATTTGACATACCTGTTTAAAATATTTAATCAAGTTAATTTACAATTGCAAGGTGATGAGTTCAATTTAATTAAAACAAAAAACGTCATAGCTGCTTTTGCGGGAAAACTTCTTCTATTCAAACGAAATCTAGGTAGAGATGAATACAACCACTTTCCCACATTATCAGCAGTCTCTGCAAAACCGGATTATTTACTTACTTACTGCCAACACTTGGAAGTTCTTCATGTTGATTATACGGAGCGTTTCCATGATATTTTAAACATGAATATACCGAGTTGGGTTTTAGATCCTTTCCCAAACACAGATCTGAAGAATCATCAAATTTGGAAGAGGAACTCTTAGAACTCACGACTAACGAAGCACTCAAAGTAAAATTCAAACATGGATACCAAGAGTTCTGGCTTCAAAATCAATACCAGTTCTCTACCCTGGATTGTGGGCAATAGTACAGAAGTTTTTAATCGTATTTCCTTCGTCCTATATGGCTGACCGTGGATTCAGTGCAGTAGCTAATTTACTGTCAAAGAAGAGGAACAGACTACACATCACTGAACGTGGCGATCTGCGATTGATGTTAACGAAACTGGAACCCGACATTAACAAATTGTTAACACTCCACCAGCCTCAACCATCTCATTAATTTTTTATTTTTATTAATTTTGTGTTTATCTCATTATTTTTTATTTCTTATTGATTCTGTGTTTATTTTTAAAATTTTAATAAACAATTTTATTGTACATTTGGTTGTCGTTTTATTAATTTCTGCTTTATGATTTTTAATAGATAAATAAACAGATAAATTAGGTACAGATAATATGCAACAATATTTTAATATTTCATATAAAATTAACTATTATGGACTAGGGAGGCGTTAAAATTTTTGTTCTCTTCTAAAGGGGCGATGGTCCAGAAAAGGTTGAGAATCACTGAAAGTGAATTAACTTTTGAAATCAATTTTTGTTGCTGGCATTGTTATCGCTAAATATTCAAACTTCCATAACTCATTAAATACTGAATGAATATCGTTTGAAAATCGAGTTATTTATTTATTTGATTGAGATCTTCATCTGCAATTACATTTTTCAAAACAAAAAAATTTATTTTATAGAGCTTTGACGTTAGCTTCCCATTGATTTAAAATAGGGATTGTCCTTAACTTGTCTTATTCAGGATTGTCCTTAATTATATAATATATTAAGTAATAAAATTGTTATTATGTTCTATATAAGTGACCCTTATCATTTTGCCACAAATGCCACCCTATTGCTACGCAACAGATGTCAGTACACTTTTGTAATTAGTTCTAAAATTTATATATATAAAATATACATAAACCATATTTTAGTCAAGGATACTCTAACTTATTGAAGCCATGAAGTTTTTTTACAAGAAATTCGCGTTTTTTTTTTATAAAATATAACAATATTGCTAAAATTAATTAATTTTTATAAATATAAAATTGACTCTTTTGATAAATAATCTTATTTAACATTTTGGCTCCTAGAACCACATTAACCTCTTGCGGAGTCAACTTTGAGAAACCCTTTCTAGATTATTTACAGTAATAGAGGGGGGGAAATGTGGATAATCTGTAACTTATTGAAAAATTATAATATTAAACATATTTTTATATGTCTCTTTAATTTCAACAAGGGATTTTGTTTTGATTTAAAAGTTCACGTTAGTAGACACGAAATATAAATGATCTCAGTTGAAATAAATTCGCTGATGTGGTCAAAATTACATAAATGGCTAAAACAAGCGTTTTTTGAAAAGTTTTCTCTGGAAAATTAAGAACCTATACACTGGTTTACATAAATTAAGGACAATCCCTATTTTAAATCAATGGGAAGCTAACGTCAAAGCTCTATAAAATAATTTTTTTGTTTTGAAAAATGTGATTGCAGATGAAGGTCTCAATCAAATAAATCAATAACTGGATTTTCAACAATATTCATTCAGTATTTAATGAGTTATGGAAGTTTGAATATTTATCGATAACAATGCCAGAAACAAAAATTGATTTCAAAAGTTAATTTAAACTTAGTAATAAGTATTGTATCATAGCGTTTAATAAAATAAGTCTGTGTTTTAGAAAGAATTTTTTCACTATTCTTCAGTTTTTTATAAGTTTCTTAAGACTGGCATTGCTGTTGTTAAATATTCAAACTTTCATAACTCATTAAATACTGAACGAATATTGTTGAAAATCGAGATATTGATTTATACGATTGGGATCTTTATCCGCAATCACATTTTTCAAAGCAAAAAAGATATTTTAGAAGTTATACAGCCTTGACGTTGGTTTCCCATTAACTTAAAATAGGGATTTTACTTAATTTATGGAAACCAGTGTACATCTGAAAGAAAAGGGAAAAATAATTTGAATAATGGTGTACAACTCTCCACGTTTCTAATTACAGTAGATTCTTTAGAACTAAGAGATTTAGAAGTAGAATGATGTAAACACTAGAAAAAATGGGAAATTGAATAATGAAGCTTCTTGTACCGAAATGAATAGGGCATTCCTTCATATGTGTTACACCAATACCTTATAACTCTGAAAAATACAACAGTTAATCACGTCATTGAAGAAAGGAAAAATAGTCTCGTAATTTGCATCAATGAGCCTCTAAGCCTCTAAAGTTTATTTCACTTAAAATGTATACGTATGTTAATTGAAACTAGAATTAGCTTTCGATTCACCTAAATTCAATTTTACCATTTTATTTTTCTCATTCTGTTTCTTTGTCCATCTTCCTGTGCACTGTTTACAGTGGGACATCCTTTCGCACATGGTTCCTTCACTCCGGCAATGCCTGACTGACAGTACTCTACAGGACACTGAAATGTTCAGAAATCTCAGATTTCAGTCCTACCAGAGTCACTAACACATAACCGTTTTTATTTCAAGAAAAGGCGCGGGTTGACCAGTCGGTAACGATCCTTGCTCGTAATAAGATGTTCCAAGACTGAGTCCCAACTGTGAGAACATTGAGATTTGTCAGCACCTACCCCACTCTGCCTTCGGTGGGAAAATCCCTATTGTACGAGATTGGCTTAGAAGGCTACCGTTCGTCGGACGGGACTTTAAGCCATGGTTCCATGTGCAGGAGGAACATATCCTGCGCACATTAACGAACACGCTGGATGACCTCAACGAAAGGTATCTATCTGTCTTCTGACAACTGTCCGATCCCCTTCCCAAACTTCCACCCGGTTAATGGTAATTTTGTTCCTAGGTTCGAGTCTCAGCTGGAGCATCGTTGAAGTTTTTCTCACAAAACCTCCCGCCATGTCCTCAGTCAGTAGGGGACACCGATGGGCTCCGAAAGACCTCCATCTGTCTAATGGAAAATTAAGCCATGGACACGTGTGCGGGAGAGACATACCCTGTGCATGTTAAAGAACCTCCTAACAGCTGTCCAGCGGGCTCCTTCCCGAATCTTCTCTGAGCAATCGGGGTCCTTGTGATTTTGCCATTTAGCCCACTGTGTCCAAAAAATGCCGCTCAGAGGTAAAACAACTCAGTCCAACAAGCACAACTTTCTCTGTGTGCTTGGGATTCTTGTGACCTGGTCACTTAGCGTATTATGTGCCTAAAAGTTTTACTCAGAGGTAAAACAAACCAATAACCTCAAGGAAAAATTGGGCGAACTAAATTCTCAAAAATTGGGCGAGCAAAATTCAGGAGGTATTGCGTTTATATCTGGAAGCGCAATTGAAATCGTTTGAACTTTCTCCTGGAGTCAATCACTAATATTCTCTACTGATCTGACTCCGATAGCAAAAAAAACTATCAAGATAAAACAGAAAGGAAAAGAAACTGGGAAAAGTACATTGGCGAGGAAGGGACTAAACACGCAAACAATGCATTCTTTGTCTCTGAAGGCAGAAGCAACGAAAGGTTATATTTTCCTCTCTCTCTTGAATCTGCCGATTTTCTCTTGTTTTCAGGTGATTTCCCGTCCTACACATAATTAAATTAAAAGAGTCATTACTTAAATATTTTCTTTCAGAAACTTTGAAACCTAAAACTCTATATTTTCTTGAACTCCTTAAGTATGCAACTTACATCAATGTAATTGGCATTAATATACTCTGAATAGCTATCTGGCCACTTCTGAAGCACCACTCTTGTGTGATCATCTGGAAAAAAATACGTATATATATTTTTAAAAATTGCTATTTACACCATTACCTTAAAAATGCTTTTTACAACTAGAAAATTTATTCTAACATACATATGTTTCTCATCTAATGTAAATAAATGTAATCAAAAGTTTAATATTTAATTGGTGAACTGGCTTCTTTGAACATAACGAATGGATAATCTCGCTACTCTATCCAACTTCACGCACTTTTGAAAGACTTCTTAAGTTTGCTTGGCCGACTGAGCGAATTAGTCATGAACATATTTAAACCAAAAAAGTGGCCTCCGAAGACTCCAGATACGTAAAACACCCGGAGAGGACTTATTAAAAGAACCTATCTTTATCATCTGTGAGGACTTGCCAAAAGAACCTATCTTTATTTATCTGAGAGGATTGTCAAAAGAACCTATCTTTATTATCTGAGAGGACTTGCCAATAGAACCTATCTTTATTATCTGAGAGGACTTGCCTAAAGAACCTATCTTTATTATTTGAGAGGACTTGTCAAAAGAACCTAGCTTTATTATCTGAGAGGACTTATCAAAAGAGCTTATCTTTATTAACTGAGAGGAGATGCTAAAAGAACCTATCTTTATTATCTGAGAGGGCTTATCAAAAGAACCTATCTTTGCTATTTGAGAGAACTTGTCAAAAGAGCTTTTACCACAGTAAAAGTAGGCGGGGAAATTGAAAGACGTTCTCAGATTCGGAAAAAAATGTTCAGGACATATTTACAAAAATTACAACATTTTTTGACCATGTAAATCGAGGGACAGGTGTACGCCTAATTCTGTTTTAACTCCGAATAACCAGAAGACAAAAATGTTTGACACCACTAAGATGTTCTTAACAAAAAAATGTAAATTTTAAAACTTACATGCCAATACATTCCTGTATCGATTCTTGAGAATGTTTCCTGGAGCAACAGCAATGAGGCACGGAAATTGCTTTCCTTTTTTCAAAGACTACAAATAACAAAAAAAACAAATGATTGTGTATCAGTCGGAATAATATATCTTTGCTCTAAGGAATTGAAATGCAGTAATTACTAAGATAATCTCTGCATGTAATATTGACATCCGAGTTAACTAATGATGAGATCTATATTTGGATATAGATCTTATGAGAGTTTTATTCTTATTATCTGTATTTGGATGTATAGGTGAGAGTTTTATTCTTCTGTTGCTTGAAAAAATACATAATTTCTCTCGTAAATGTAATATTAAAAGATTGGTTTTTCAGTATGATATGTATATATATATAGTTTTTATCATACCGTTACAAACTATAAGGGAACGCCAACGTAAACATCCATTATTGATATGATGTTTCATCCTAGCAACCTTTTCGTCTTAACGACGCTCGACCACAGTGTATTACACTAAATATCAAAAGAAATTCATTTCGTATTTTTCTTAGTTAATTCTTCTGGAACACCAAAAATATTTACGTAAAAATGCAGTCTTACCCTCGTATCCAAAGTTCAAGCCTGCTCAGTGCGAAGATTTTTACAATCCTACTTAATGAAAATTTGAATCCATACTATCTCTCTAACTTTTTAAAATGCGATGATTGTTGGATATTGATTATAAGCTGCCTGTATCGAAACGCGTCAGTTCTAAAGAAATATAATGTTGATTAATCACTGGTTTTTGACAATCCGTTTAATATGCTTCTTGTACGTTTCCAACGTCCTAATTTATTGTGTGCAGTTGCAGTTAATTTTTTCAACTCTTCAACCTCTTAGCCAAACTCCACTCTGGCCTCGGGAAAAAAAAGACGCTGCTAGCTAGCTAGAAAAGGTCACCGTCTATCGTATGAGGCATTACGCCGGGACTCCGTGTTCATGAGAGCAATTCCCTATGCTCTTTAAAGAACACGCTAGATGGCCTTAACTGCGGACTTCCATCTTTCTCCTAACAGTTATTCTGTGAATCCCCTTCCCCCAACCTATTCTGAGTCTTTTTGGTCTCTTTCACCTCGCCATTTAACCCACTGTGTGCAAAAAGGTACAACTGAACGGCAAAACAACCCAACTTCGAACTGCAGTTTGTAAAAATGCATACTAGGCAATTGTCACCTCAGTCAGAAAATATTGTTTCGATGAGAACTGGAGATTTAAAAACACCAGCTGGAATCAAAGGAAAGATACCTTATAATGGAGAATGATGATTTTCGTCACTTAGAATAAAGCTTAAAATTCCATATAATAAAAAATAAAGCTGAGGAAAGACAAATTAATATAACACTAATTCATTTTTAAATCTTAAGCACGTTTTCTTTTTTCTCTTTTGAGATTTCAGCTCCTAAATTTCATCAGAAATCGCTTTCCCCCTCCATCGATTCATGCCTCTTGTGAATAACTGACAAAGATTATTTATGAGGGATATCTGTCACTGATAATTCATTAAAAGAAAAGTTCTCTAAAGCCGATTGGTGCCGATTGGACAGCCGCACGTCCACATTAAAAACACGTTTTCCCTCCTTCTCCCAAAGAGGCATTTTCCTTACCCACTACCACTCGTTCCCAAAAACCAGGGCAGTTGCAAACTTGCATATCATATTAAACAAGCTGTCAAAAACCAGTTCTTGATAAATCTGTCTCGTCGTTTATAAAAATCGAATGTGACTTTACCATTTCTCTAGAACTTCAGGAATATATTATTACACATTTTTCTTCAATAAACTCATATGAATAGAACAAAATATTTAACAGAAAAAAAAACAGTTTAATAATACAGGCTGTGGAAAATATTTCTGCTAATAAGTATATATATAAATATACTGTATAAAATTTGGTTGACAAATAAGGAACTGGATGAAATAACAATTTCAATATTCAAATTAAATATTAAACATATGCTTCTTGATTAAAATAATGCTTCTTATAATCATTATAAGTATAGATTAGTTTAATGTAAATGATAATAATAATAATATAAACAATGTTTAAGATTAAAATAATACTTTTTATTTATTTCTCTAGATCAGTATGAGTTCAGAGATAAACATTGGCGGTCCTAGAACCATAAATGAATTGAAGGATAAAACAGCATCAAAGTGTGCTATAATTACCAGCAGTTTATTGAAAAATGTTCAGGCATCTTGCATACTTGTATCCACAAATGTCTGCAAGTGTCTGGCCAACAGTTGCTACATTTACTGTAATTTGTCTAAAGGGGCACGACTTAAGTGCCACCCTATATAATCAAACCATCCCAAAACTCAACTTTCAGATATTTCTCCGTTACGAAATCAACCAAACAAACTTAGCAGGAAAGTGATAAAATACAGTTTAATCTAAATCTAGTCGTAATTCAGAATAATAGCAAAGGTTTCACCTATTTTCATGAAAAGTTCAGTATTATTTATAGAGGGCTGTCATTTTGGTGATTGGTTTCTCTCGCATTCAGTAAGATTTCGCAAATGCAAATTGTGTGTCAAATTATATTTTTATCAAATCGTGCATATTTTATTTAGTTCGAATATTTCTTCAAACTACAAAATAGAAATTACAGAATTTAAAACCCTTGAACATTACTAAACTCAAGAATACTATACATTCATGTATAATCTATTAGAAGTCCAGGAATACGGAGGTCCAATCAGTTTGTGTAATTTAGTCCTACAAAACATTTCTATCCTAAACTCCAGTTATAGCATTTTCCTACTACAATTCTAAAAAGGCTCAATTCAAAAAGTCAATTACTACGTCAATTCTAAAAAGGCTCTGCTCGACTTTGTCTTCCTGTCGCATTCTAGGTATCCCTCCATTTTCTGCGTCCTTGAACTATAGATTGTTCATAACCCTATACAGTAATCTATAGTTATGCATACGTGAAACATGGCCACACCAACGCAGTGTCTCTTTGCACAATATGTTGCTCGCAGGTTGTTCTTGACTCCTTCGTCTATTCTCCTCATTACTTAGGGAATCAAACTAACTAATGCCCAAGATACACATGATTACAAAAAAATCATCTACACAGCCGAACTTGTAGCTAGATTTTAGCAGAAAATTTGTAAAATTATTAGTTAATCCTTATTATTATTGTAAAATAATTACTAGAAATTTAAATGCTTAGCTAAATTTAATTTCATGTTTCGTTTCTTTTTTTTAATTTTTACTTTTCTGTGATTTAATTTTTGTAATGGTTATAGCAACAAGGTCTCCTTTATGCTTTCATTTGATTTCCTTCACAATTATTTGGGAATGGATTAAACTAATCTATACTTTCATACTTACGAAGTATTCTCGTTGTAGTCTTCCTGACTGGAGCATGTTGTTGAAGTAGCTCTCCAATTTCCGAACAGGCACACGGTTATTGGAATTTCGTGAATCCTCACTCCAACGGTTATTAGAATCTGTTGCGTTTTGAACATTCCTTATATCGTCAGCTGTTGAAATGGAGTTGTGGATATTAGTAATGATATTTGTGATCACTGAGATGGTCGCAAATATTATTTAGGAACATTTTCTGTAATTAGTATAAGTATGAATCTGAGTGACGTATACATGAATGTAGTGTCTGCCCACCGCAGTGATATTCCATTGATTAAATTCGTAATTCGTAATTCTGAAATAAGTATTTTTACCTAAAATACTGTTTCTGTAAAATCGAAGACCTAAGTTAAATGCATCTGCATGTTTCTATTAGTAGTGTACTTTCTTTGTTGGAGGAGGGTTTGGCGGAGGATTTGGATCATTGGTAGTGTGCCAGGCTAGAATCTGTAATTTTCAGGTTCGAATCCCTGGTTTTTTTACCCATTTTTATCTTCGATAAGCCCCCACCCTCTTCTCGGTGCGAAAGGGGACACGATGGACTTGGAACGGCCTCTGTCCGTCGGATGCGACGTATAGCCGTGGCGCGATGTGCAGGAGAGCCATACTTTTTCTGAGTTAAAGAACACGCTGGATGGCCTTGACGGCAAAATTGACGGCATCTGTCCCCTACCAGTGGATCCTCTACACTGACCTTGGGTTTTTTGTGACCTGGCCATTTTACCCAGTATGTACAACAAAAGAATCGACGATCAGAGGTAACAAGTAACGAAGTAAATAACCCACCCTTTTTTGCTAAGATGTTTATGAAAACCGGAACGATTAAAAACAGAGTTGTCAATACTAAGAATCGCTCTTAAAAATAATTTGAATATATTAAACATCATGACCGAATCCAAGGAGCAAGGGGCCATGCTCCACTCCCCCTTGAAAATGCTAGTAACAGGAAAGGAGAGGGGGAGCGAATATTAAATGTGTGGTTAGATTATTTTACAGAGGTAAAATTTTGCAGAGATAAATCTCAACGTTAACTCAGCTGGGACTCGAACCTGGGAACTACAGATTACGAACCTGGCGCGCTACCGACTGAGCCATCCCCGCCCCATTAAATGTGTGTAAATATCCCTTATTATTCAATAAATTTGTTAAATTATACCGGAACGGCATTCCGATTCGTTCAAGCTCGATCTTGGGACCATTCTTTCAATCGGATCACTTGGTCCACTTTTCAATTTTTTTTCTTGATCCAGGTATGAATAATATATATAACCCAGTTGTTCAGATCTAATCGTTTTCCTCAAAATAGAGGGGCGGGGGTGGCTCAGTCGGTAGCGCGCCAGGCTCGTAATCTGTAGTTCCCAGGTTCGAGTCCCAGCTGGGTCAGCGTTGCGATTTATCTCCGCAAAATTCCCCCGTCCTGCCCACGGTCAGGAGGGGACACCGATGGGCTTGGAAATGCCGCCGTCCGTCGGATGGGACGTTAAGCCGTGGCCCCGTGTGCGGGAGAGCCATATCCTGTCCACGTTAAAGAACACGCTGGATGGCCTTGACGGGAGGCTACCATCTGTATCCCAACAGCTGTTCCAGTGGGTCCCCTCCCCCAACTTTCTCTGAGCCGTCGGGGTCCATGTGACCTGGCCATTTAGCCCATGGTGTGCAAAAAATTGCCGCTCAGAGGTAAAACAACCCAACCCAACCCTCAAAATGGTCCCCGACCACAGAATACACCTTTAGCAGTGCTCATATAAATTTTGGGAAGACTTGGAAAACAGGTCTACTGTGGTAGCATTCAATTCTGCCGTGATGTTCTCCTGAATGCCATCGATCAGATCAAATCGGGGACCTCAATTTCAACTTCGGAAGCAGAAGAATGTCTGCTGGAACCAAATCGGGATGATAAGATTCAGAAAGAAGGTGATTAACACTGGAATAATTTCCTTTCCTTTCCGTAGAATGAAGTCCACTTACCTTCATTCTACGGAAACAGTCATCTGATTTTGAGAACTGCGGTCGATGCCCCCTGGTTTGTCACTAACAGACAACTCCATAAAGATCTGGACATCGACCATATATATATATACACACATATAAAGCGCACCTCAAAAAGATTTTTTGAGGCTGTAAGCAATAATCCCAATGAGATTATTTCTTCTCTGATTCTTAACGATCATACTCTTTTGAACAAGTACAAGAGGCCTAAAACGGTAGCGATCTCTGAGGATACCTACCCGTTTCAGGTTTCTTATACAGTTTTACTGCAATTTTTAGCTTTTCTTATGTTTGTCCTTAGGGGCACACTTAAGGGTGGTTTACTAATATATTTTGTTCTTACTCTTACCAATCTTTATGATGGAGATGGTAGGGGTAGAATTATTACCCGGTACATCGAATTGTACTATTTGTTGCGATGTTATGCAACCACGGCAATTCCCGGTTCTGTCTCACGACACTACCAAGTTATGAAAAGTCATGACTATCTAGAGCCGGGGGCTAAAATGCGCCATATAGACGCACCTCAACCCCGGCCTCACACGGCAGCAATCCTATAAAAGGAAAGCTAACCACCGGAAGAAACCTATTATATAATCTGTTCCCCAATTAGCCATGAAGAAGGATATGTAGATCCAAGTTCGCTCGACACCCGGGGTGGAGACTCTCAGTAAAGCCCAGACTTTTGTGAGGGCTCAGGCCTACTAAGCGAGAACGTTCGGCCGAGCCCTCGAACTGCTCACCCAGAGCACCTGCTAGGTGAGGTCTAAGACACCGTCACCGTCCAACCGGAACATCCAACCGGTCGGCGGCGTCCTCGACCTCGGTTGGTCTTGGCTATGTCCAACCGGGGACCCAATCCTGCCGGCACAGCCTTCGACCGGGTTGCTGGGTCCGAAGCCCCCCCTCCCCCCTCACACACACACACACACACCACGCCAAGGTGGTCCCCTATCGGGGGGGGGGGCGGGGGGCGGTACATCGAATATGATTATACGATCTATGATCTACGGTTATCTTTATTCTGAATGTCAATCGACGGTCTCTTGCGAATAAATTGTTCACTTTGTCCGCCAATTGTCGATTGGAGTCATTTTCGGTTGTTCGCTGCGAGGGTGATCTTCCACGTTCTCTCTGACCTCTGTAATATGCTTAAAACATCGATAACTTGAATATGTTTAAAACATCGATATCTTGAATATGCTTAAAACATAGACATCTTGAATATGCTTAACATCGATATCTTCAATATGCTTAAAAAAATAGATATTTTGAATATGCCTAAAACATCGATATCTTGAATATGCTTAAAACATCGATATCTCGAATATGCTTAAAACATCGATATCTTGAATATACTGAAACATCGATATATTTGTGCTCTGGACAGAGCCTCATCCCCATAAAAACTACCATTACACAAAACGTTATGTTGATATGTTGTTCCTTTCATGGTTTCCTGATGGAGCAGTAATACAAAATTCACAAAACAAGCCATACGATACAACAACGCAATACCAACTTCTTAGCATCCCATGGCCGTATGATTAGCGTGTTTGGCTACTGATCAAAGGGAACTGGGTTAGAGCCCCGGATGAAGCATGGATGTCTATGTTGCTTTTCTGCTGAGAACTCTCCATACTCACAGACCTTCTACTATGTCGTATGAACTGACATGCTCCTGTCAGACATTTGTGGCAAGCAGCTACTTGAAGGTATATTTATTAATCTTATTTTTTATTTACCGTTAGCTAGACTTCCAAGGGCACACTCTCCAATGCATCTAAAGCGGCTTCTCGCGCAATGATACTCGTACTGCATGTAGTTATTTTATTTCAGTTTCATTACTTTCTTACCGTGCTGCGCATAATCTTGCACATATAGAAAAATGCATCAAAATAAATGCTCAAAAATATAAAATAGACTAACACAAATAAGCAAATAAAAAGAATGTAAACAATAAAACTGGATCTATTTTAAATAAAACTCCTCATTGTCCTGATATTATTTGGTCTTAGGATAGAACAAAGAAATATTTCAGGTAAAAGTAAATACTAATGTGAAACGCTGCATAATATCAGAGGCAACATTTCAAGAAAATGTACACTGTAAAAAGATAAATATTCCTAAAATGTTACAAAAAAATCTTACCTTCTATCCACAGGTTAGTCATCGCAAACGACTCAAAGTGATTGATTCGTCTCTTTTTCTTTATCCTGTTAAAATATGAAACGTATTTCATATTATTCAATAATAGAGATGCACTCAAAGACATTTTTAACTATATATTTGGTCTTGAATCTTTTTCCCTTATGTGATTTGATGACTGATGTGCTTTTTTATATTCTGATTAATTGACTGAATATAATAATAGTTACATATATCCATCCTTTATTTACCAATTCTCATATTTAAGATCAAATTATACAAAATGATAACGTATCTTTATCTTCCATTACACAGAATACCACAAAATCTTGCACTTCGTTCAAAGAATGAAAGATTGTACTATTCTTATTGCTTTCGGTTACAATGGCTATGCGTAAGTATAAGAACATTTTACTCGATTCATTAGATGTGAATGTGTAGTCCAAACTCCTTAATGATTGGTAATTGATTGATAATTTCCTCTTTGTTACTAGCGTCATTAACCACTGTCGTTGAGAGAGTTGTCCAAAGGAAGAGTTGAGCCTCTGTAAATTGTTGGTATCGGCAGGCATCATTTGCAATAACATAGTGACTGGGATAGAATATTGGCGTTTCAAAGAAATTCAAGAAGGTAAAAACCCATTATGTCAGAGAGCAGAAATCAAACCATCCAACATACAATAATATCTGCTAAACTGCATATGAAAAACTATTTTTTTTACTCTATAAAGACAGGACAAAAAAAAACGGAAAACGAAATTATCAATATTTTCGAAATATCATTAAATAACAATTTTGGGAATATTACATATTTGATTCGCATTGTATTTTAAAACATACAAACGATAATATGCTTGCAGTCAAGAATGTACTTATGATTTGTTTCGGGAATTTGGGGGGAGTGGTCGAAAATTTGTTTTCGAGTGGGTCCGAAAATTTAGTTTCGGTAGGGTGTCTCAGAATAACACTTAAGAATGGTTTCCCATTTACTGAAATATTCCATCTGACCGAAAGAAAAAATTCAAATGAAATGGTTAAAATGATATTCTATGTATTGTGTATTTTATATGGAATACACTTTTACAGTTTTTAAATATATTTTTAGTATCGGAGATATAATATGAATCTAAAATAAAATTAAGAAAGAAAATATTTCTTTTTTTTTATTTGATTATTGTTGATTTGATTTTGATTTGACGAATTTGATTTCAAAGCAGTTAGATAAGTTTGAGATTTCTTATAAGATGGCTGAATTTTCTTGGGAGGGACTGAATTTTCTCGTGACCCCTTTTATTTTGCTGAGATCCCGCCATCCTCACAGACCTTCTACTAGGTCGCCCGAGGATCCCCCGAGGTATGTCTCTGCTTTCAGGTGTAGCAGGTGATTCTCTGTTCTTCTTGCTGCCAAACAATCAAACTTTCCAAGACTCTTATGTAGTCACAGACATAGCTGATTCTATGTTGAAATTAGCTATTGCTTTTAAAGTAATGTATCCCAATCTTTATATTGTGTTTGGTCCATAGATTTCTCTTGAGTATTCTATCCTTAACTTCATGCTGGGTTACACCCATGAAATGCATCATGTAGAATTAGAAATGTAGTCAATTTTTTTTCTCTCAGAAGTACGATTTCAAGAGAAAAGTGTGCTCGAAACTATTAGCATGAAAGTCTCTCCTACTGAACTTGACTTCATTTAGCATAAGACATGGAGGTTTTTACCTTTTATCATGTGCATTTCCATTAGATGAAAGAACTAACAAAATGAAAATGATACTCTGTGTGTGTGAAGCAAACATGCATTTCTGTTGAGTTGTTTATCGCTGCGTGGCACTTTTGTGCACACAATGAGCTAAATGATCAGATCATTAGAACCCAACTACTCAGAGGTAGTAAGGGGAATGGACTCTGAACAGTTGTTAGAAGAGGGATGTTAGCCTCTCGTCAAGGCCATCTAGTGTGTTCATTTAATTTCATCACATTTAATGTGCAGAGGGCATGGCTCTACTGCACACGGAGATATGGCTTTACGTCCCATCCGACGGAAGGTGACCTTTCCAAATTCATTGGTATTTATATTTCTGACCGAGAGCAAGGTGGGGATTTAGAGGAGATAAATCTCAATACTAGCACATTTGGAATTACAACTAGGGAACTATAGATTACTAGCCTGGGTAGTTACCGATTGAGACATCTCTGTCCACCATATGAATTTGAAACTAACCTAACATCCAATTATGACTCATATATATTTTTCTTCCATTTCGAAATTCTGGTTGTACCATTCAGCAAATTATTTTGCAGTAAGTCATAAAACGTTTTTGTGTTTCAAATTCTGCTCCAGGTGATATCTAACAAAAAGTTAATAGTAGGCTGGGTTGAGTACATTTATCAGGATGAGTTATTTTATTTCTTAGCAGTAACTTTTGCAGACAATGGGCTAAATGGTCAGGTGGCAAGGACCCCGAGGGCTCAGAGAAAGTTGGGGGAGGGGACGCACTGGGCATCTAGACGGAGACAGATGGCTTCCTGTCAAGGCCATCCAACGTGTTCTTTAACGTGTACAGAGTATCGTTCTCCCTCTCATGGGGCCACGTCGTAGCATCCCATCCGAAGGAGGCGGCCTTTCTAAGCCCATCAGTATCTCTTACTGACCGAGAGCAGAACGTGGAGTTTTGGGAGATAAATCTCAAAACTGACCCAGGCGGGACTCCATTTAACTAAGTTTTAGTAGATCCTTTTTTTTTAAAGAATATAATTTTTATTCATAAGAGTGAAAAATACAAATACATTTACAATTTGACCCGCAAAGCTAAATAGCTTATCTGCAGGAAAATGAATAAATTATATTAAACATAGATTATTCAGCCACAAAAATGGTGTACATCAAAGAAAGCCACAAAACACAACACATAATAATCAGCTAACTAGAAAATACCAAATAATTTTTTAATTCCATTTTAAGTCTTCTAAAAGAATCTATATTTAGTAATTCTTTTGGAATAGCATTAAATATAAGTGGTACTTGATATTCGGAGGTATGTTTCACGTAATTATTTCGAAAATTTGGCAATTTGTAATAACCTTGGTTTTGAAGTCTTGTATTTTTGTTATGTTGAATTTTTAGTTAGTAAGTTTCGTCAAAATATTTTTTAATTTTACATTATATTTACATAAATTGCTGTAGGATAAAAGATTTAAAAATATTAATCTATCGGTGGAAGTTTTATAATTTTTTTGCAAATGAAACGTAATAATATTTTTAGCTATTAAAGACTGCAGTTTTTCTATTTTATTTATGTTTGTTAAGTTAGTTGTTCCATGAACAATTATTCCATAATTTAAAATAGATTTGCATATTGCTTTATAAAATATTACACAGGTTTCCATATTTAATACGTATTTCAATTTTTGAATTTTTATCGCCGATATTCTCAAGCTTTCACATATGTGGGATATATGGGCATTCCACCTAAAATATTCATCAAAAATGATTTCTAAGTAATTTATTTATTTACTTGCTCAACAACATAATTCAAATGGCAACTACATAATGATTCATAATTTGAAGCATCCTTTTTTCTGCAATTTATTTTATGAGTTTTGATAAAGAGGTTTTGATGAATATGAAATCCTGGTGAATGAATAATCATCAGTTTTGTTTCTTTTCTCATTTAAATAGATTTTATTATGATTTAACCATCTAATAATATTATTGTAATCTGTTTGAACCTCTGAAATGCTATCATTTAAATATTTCCGAATATTTATTAAAACAATGTCGTCAGCATATAGATAAATAGCATTATTTAATTTTGTATTGAACAAATCATTATGTATACTAAGAACAGTAAAGGACCTAAAATTGAGCCTTGGGGAATTCCATATCGTGTAATTACTTTTCTGCTGTAGAAGTTTTTTATTTTAGTAATTGTATATCTGTCTGATAAATAATTTCTAAACCAATCTAACAAAATACCGCGAATACCGTAATTTTCCAATTTATTTAGTAAAATGCTATGATCTTATGTATCGAAGGCTTTCTTTAAATCTAAGAACATAGTTACAATTTTTTCTCTATTATTAAATGATTTATTAATATTATTTGCAATTTTGGAAATTAGTTGAATTGTGTTTTTCCCTTTTTGAAAGCCAAATTGATTTTCATTAATTATGT
Organism: Ryuthela nishihirai; assembly: GCA_038380435.1. Classification (NCBI taxonomy): domain Eukaryota; kingdom Metazoa; phylum Arthropoda; class Arachnida; order Araneae; family Heptathelidae; genus Ryuthela; species Ryuthela nishihirai. The sequence goes on from JAWZYU010000019.1 coordinate 22,366,416, forward strand.
TGTGTTTAAGTAAAAAGTTAAAAACAGTATTATAAATATATTTTTCCATTATTTTCGAAAAAATAGGCAGAATTGTTATTGGTGGATAGTTAGAAAAATCCTCCTTAATACCACCTTTAAAAATAGGTCTTAAAATACCGGTTTTGAGTTCGGTAGGTATGTTCCCAGTAAATATAATCTGATTTATAATTTTTGATATAATATTAAGTAGTGTCTGTTTATTAAATTTTATATGTTTAATGAAAACATTATCGTAACCAGGTGATTTATTGGTGTGCAATGAAGTAATTATTTCATCAGTTTGTTTTTCAGTCATTTCATGTATATAGATAGATTTCAAAACTCTTTGCATCATGGTTGGAACATAATTTATATCGTCTTGGTGATTTGTATTTCTTATCTGTAAAATCAGTGTATTATAAATGTCATTGTAATTATTTGCTATTTCTTCCACAGATAATTTCTTTTTGGACATATTGTCAATTATTACATCGTCCGCTGATTTTTTCTGTTTTCCTTCTAATATTTCATATATTAATTGCCAGGTAGTCTTCATATCATTTTTTTTTCATATCTATTATTTGATAGCAGGAGTGTAGCTATGGCATGGGGTTGGCTCCCCTAAAGTAAATTGGAGTTGGCAAAATTCAAAGCAACTTTGTAAAATCCAAATGCGTTGCGAAAATTTGGATTTTCCTTTTTGTAAAATTAAAAGAAGTTGGCAAAATCTAGAATAGTTGTCAAAATCGTGGCAACTTGGCAAAATATTGGGAAGTTGGCAAAATTCGGAGTAGTTTTGCAAAATTCAGGTGAGGTGTAAAAATTGAGATTTTGTCTGTAAAATTATGGCGGGTTGGCAAATTTGAGGACTTTGACAAAATCTAGGGAAGTTCGCAAAATCGAGGAAGCGTAGTAAATTCTTGGAAAGTTGGCAAATCTTGAGAAATTGGCAAAATTCAGGTTAGATGTAAAAATTGGGTTTTTTTTTCCGTAAAATTATTTCGAATTGACAAAATTTAGGGAAGTTCGCAAAATTCGATTCCACTTAGTAAAATACAGGCGAGTTATGAAAATTAGGATTAATTTTGTGAAATTAAAGAGAGTTGGTAAATTCGAGTAAACTTCGAAAAATCGTGGGGAGTTTGAAACTTTTTATGTGACTTGGCAAATTTAGGGTAGATAAAAAAAATTGGAATTGTTTTTATGAAATTAAAAACAGTTGGCAAAATTCGAAGCCACTTGGTGAAATACAGGTGAGTTGTGAAAATTGGGATCGGCTATGTGAGATTAAGGACATTTGGTAAAATCTTGGGAAGTTGGCAAAATCTAGACAACTTTGCAAATTTCGAAGTGACTTGATTCAGGTGAGATGTAAAAATTGGGTTTTATTCTGTAAAATTATGGCAAGTTGGCAAAATTCGAAGCCACTTGATAAAATGCAGGGGAGCTGAGAAATTTGGGCTTGTTTTTGTGCAATTAAGGGGATTTGGCGAAATCGAGTACACTTGCCAAATTATTGTGTAGTTAGCAAAACTCTGAGGTAGTTGGTAAAATTAAGGTGAGGTAAAAAAATATTAATAAATTAAAAATTAAAAAAATCTATCTTCCTATAGAACCCAAAAAAGTAGAAAATAAACTTAAAGCATGTCGATGGTGAAATAAGTCATTGAATTTGCCTTCACTTCAAGGGAAGATAGGAGGCCGGTAATCTTCTTGAGTAGGTAAATCGACGCCCTATCTTTTTTTGAAGTGAATACGAACTAAGTAACTGACTCCACCATAGATATGCCTATATGAAGATCGCTATTTTTTTAAATTTTTAATTTATATTTTTTGTAGTTGTCACTAAAAACACCTACTTTCAAAAACTTTCATTTGATATATGACTCATAAAGATCGAGCACATTTTCTCCTCTTTTAGAGTCATGTTTCAGGTAGCCTATGACATTGGAGACGTCACAAGTTTTAATTTGAGATACGGCTGTTTAAATTCGAGCCCCGCGAAAATCCGACTTCCCCCCCCTCTTTTATCAGGGGAAATAGTGGGCAAAAGTCAAAATAATTTACGACCGTCATTTATACGAGCTTTCATTTGACACTTAGCTTGAATTGAACAATCATTTTCATAATTTTCTTCCTTTTGTAGGAGCGAAGGAAGCATGGGGTTTCAATTTTTTGTGGTCTACGACATTCCCCGCGTCAGAAGCCTTCATATAACGTATAACTTGTTACTTTCTGCATTCGTGTTCTGGAGATATAGCTGAAGAATAGTTTTCACATTTCCCCTTTATAGGGGGTGGGGAAGAAAGCACGGGAGTCAATTTTTTATTGCTTATGGCACTCCCCGCATCACAAACTTTCAATTGACACATAAATCATTAAGTTTCTCCATCGCGTTCGAAGGATATGATGGGAAAACCGTTTGTGAAATCCACAAACCTACAAACTGACCAACAAGCCAAAGCCAAAAGCAATAGGAAGATAGGTAAAAAGTAGGATTTTTTTTTTTCCTATTATGAAATCATGGAAATTTGTCAAATCGAAGCACCTGGTAAAATCTATGGGAGCTGACCACTAAACGAAGTTCTGAGTATGTTCCTGAGAGATATGTAATGAAATTTATGCAAAACCCTTATTTTCTCAGTTGACAAAATATAATTTCCGAGTTTTAAAATTTTCTTTGTCCCCCCCCCCCCCCACTTCTCCGAACCATAGTCCTTTCGCTATGTCCCTGTTTGCTAGAGGAATTTTAGGAATCTTTCAATATTTGTAATGACTACTCTCTTCGGTTGATATCGTGAAATATTTTTTGGCCCGTACCAAACTTTTTTGTTTCATTTTACAGTCCCGTAAAACTAATGGTGCGTACAGTGGCTCAAAAAATATCCGAACACTATGGTTGATTACAAAATTCAGAAAAATATCTGACAACGATTTTTTTTTTATAAATTAGTGGCAATTTATAAATTTCTGGCAACCTTCGTGTACTGTACACGAAGGTTGCCAGATCACTAATTTATAAAATAGTTGCCCGTTTTTTTTAATTCTGTAATCAACCATTAGTGTTCGGATATTTTTGAGAGACTGTACTAATTAAATGACGCACAAAACTAATGGCAGTATACACAGTCGTATCAGAATAATATGACCACCTACCCATAGTATATATATGGTAGGTGGTCATATTATTCTGATACGACTGTGCATCATGCAAGTAGCTTATGTGTAAGTCGTAATAAAAGGTCATACCAGTAGAGAACGAACACAAATCACCACAGGCAGGTAGGCAGGATGTAGTTTCGAGGGGTCCCAGAATTAAATTTCGGGGAGGGTTCGAGAATTTAGTTTCGTGGGAATGGGAGGGGAATGTCTCAAGTAAGGTTTCCCAATTCACTGCTTTCAAAACCACAATCTTCAGAATATACAGGGTGAATCTGAAAAAGTGGGCAAAACTTTATGGGGTGGTAGAACGCAGCTATACGAGCAATATTCGTCATAGAACGTATGGTCGGAACGCAAGCGGTGAGAAGTTAAAAGGTAGTTTTCCACTGTCACATTTAAAGAATGAACACAAGAAGGAGAGGAGATACTTCTGTGCCTCACTTGCATTCCCGTCCGCCGCACCGTACACAAAGTGCATATCCGCCATTTCGTGGTTAGTATAACCAGCCATCCTCTCGGCAATCCACGGTAGAAATGCCGTTGGGTGCGAGGACCGACCCTTTTATACCATTTCCAACGCCACCTAGCGGCTCGCCGTTTGCGTTCCGACCATACATTCTATGAAGAATATTGTTCGTATAGCTGCGTTCTACCACCCCGTAAAGTTTTGCCCACTTTTTCAGATTCACCCTGTATACATAAGATATCTAATATCCATGAAATCCAGCGAATACACCAATGAAATTCAGTGGTTATCTTAGGTATCTTATGGATATATTCTAGAGATTGTGCTTATGTGGGTACAGGAAATATTAAAAAAATATTCTATACGGAATAATATTTGATAACTTTCTAATCTATTTATAGCTTCGGGCTTATAATATGAGGATAAAAAATTATACAAATATAATTGTTTCAGTTTGCAAAAGCAGATAGCTAAGTTTGAAATTTCTTATAAGATGACAGTTTCTCATGAGAATTCACCCCCCCCCCCCTCACTCCTGAGTACTCCCTGATCATAGCATCTCCAAGAACCAACGCTTTACCACTGCGTTATGGATCACTATTAACCCGTTACCTGTATTTATGTTTCAACATACACAGTCGTATCAGAATAATATGACCACCTACCAAATAAGTGGAAAAACGACCCTTGACTCAGATGACAGCAGCGAGACAGCGTGGCATGGACACAATGAGGCCATGAAAGGTTGCCAGAGGCACACATGCCCATTCAGACTCCAGCAGAACACGAAGATTCCGGAGATGACGTGGTTATGGGTCAGTAAGACGAACCTCTCGATCCAAAGGGTCCCACAAGTGCTCTATGGGACTCAGGTCGGTGATTTCGCTGGCCAAGGGAGAATAGAGACATCGCTGTTGTGTTCCTGGAACCAGTCACACACCACCTTAGCGACATGGCAGGGCGCATTTATCCTGTTGGTAGACACCATCGCCACCAGGGTAAACGTCCAACATGAAGGGATGGATGTGGTCAGTGAGGATGGACATGTAGCCATTGGCGTTCAGGGACACATCCAGTGGTACCAACGGTCCCAGGTATTAACAGAAAAACATCCCCCAGACATGCACACTGCCACTGCCAGCCTCTACTTGACTGACAAGCATGTCCAAATGTTGTTGGGGCGGGGGTGGCTCAGTCGGTAGCGCGCCAGGCTCGTAATCTGTAGTTCCCAGGTTCGAGTCCCAGCTGGGTCAGCGTTGAGATTTATCTCCGCATAACTCCCCGCCCTGCCCACGGTCAGTAGGGGACACCGATGGGCTTGGAAAGGCCGCCGTCCGTCGGATGGGACATTAAGCCGTGACCCCGTGTGCGGGAGAGCCATACCCTGTGCACGTTAAAGAACACGCTGGATGGCCTTGACGAAAGGCTATCATCTGTCTCCCAATAGCTCTTCCAGTGGGTCCCCTCCCCCAACCTTCTCTGAGCCTTCGGGGTCCATGTGACCTGGCCATTTAGCCCATGGTGTGCAAAAAAGTGCCGCTCAGAGGTAAAACAACCCAACTGAATGTTGTTTCTCGTGTATCTGATGCCGTATCCACCACCGCCCGCCGCTTCAGGATGTCACATAGGGGGCGGGGATGGCACAGTCGGTAGCGTTCCAGGCTCTTAATCTGCAGTTCCCAGGTTCGAGTCTCAGCTGGGTCAGCATTCAGACTTATCTCCGTAAAACTCCCCGCCCTGCCCATGGTCAGTAGGGGACACCAATGGGCTTGAAAAAGCTGCCGTCTGTCGGATGGGACGTTAAGCCGAGGTCCCGTCTGTGCATGTTAAATAACACGCTGGAAGGCCTTGATGGGAGCTATCATCTGCCTCCCAACAGTTGTTCCAGTGGATCCCCTCCCCCAACCTTCTCTGAGCCTTTGGGATCCTTCTGACCTGGCCATTTAGTCCATGGTGTGCAAAAAAGTGTCACTCAGAGGTAAAACAACCCAACAATATCTCACATATGACAAGGTTCAAAGTGTTGTAAGTCACCACTCACGTATGATCTCTGCTACTCTTACCAGTGCTGCCATCTCAAGGCTAATTGAATAACTATAATTTAGTAATAATTTTATTTACATAGTAAATATTTTACAATACAAAGTGAAAGCAAACAAGCATAATCCCGTTGCATGTGTTTTCAAAAGCAATTAAGTCATGAAGCTTTCATTGACAACAATAAATTGTCTCCATATCCCCAGAAGGGTGGGATAAAGCAACTATTTTGTTTCAAGAGATAATTAGAAAATTCTTTTCTAGTGGATGGATACTCATGAAATCTCATGAATATCATAGTGAAAAATGAGTATGAATTCATACTCATTTTTCACTATGAAAAATTATATTACTCACGAATATTTTATTACTCATGAATATTTAACTCAATATTTTACTCATTTTTATTACTCATGAATATTTTACTCATCATATTTTACTCACTCATATTTTACTCACTTTTTTCACTATGAAAAATTATATTACTCATGAATATTATATTACTCATGAATATCAAGTAAATTCATGAGTATGAATTCACAGTGAATGGATACTCATGAATTTCTAGTGGATGGATACTCATGAAACATTATGATTCACACTTTCCAAATGGTTGGACAGTTTTAATTTGCACCGTTAGAGGGCTCTACTTATGAAAAATTCGAGACTTTTTAACGAATATTACAAGGGATCTGTATATGATATAAATTTGTAATTTCGGTGATAGAGTGTCAAGGGATATTATACTGACAGCAATACAATACTCCCTTTTCTCAGAGGGATGTGAGAAAACAATTTTTTCATTTTTAGAAATAAAATAAAAATAACTTTATGTCATACAAGTACAGTCGCTCAAAAAGTATCCGAACGCTATGGTTGATTATAGAATTCAAAAAAAAAAATATATGGCAACGATTATTTTAGAAATTAGTGATCTGGCAACCTTCGTGTACAGTACACGAAGGTTGCCAGATCACTAATTTCTAAAAAACATCGTTGCGAGATATTTTTTTCTCAATTCTGTATAGTCAATCATAGTGTTCGGATACTTTTTTGAGCGACTGTACTTATAAAATATTTCACACGAAGGTTGCCAGATCACTAATTTCTAAAAAACATCGTTGCGAGATATTTTTTTCTCAATTCTGTATAGTCAATCATAGTGTTCGGATACTTTTTTGAGCGACTGTACTTATAAAATATTTCTATTTGCCTTTCCCAATCATCCATTAGTTCCAAATCAAAACTTTTAAAGAATTAAAAAGACTGTAAAACTCATTCTTTATGTAAACGAGATTCCATAATCTCCATTATATTCTTACAACAGATGAACGTGCCAGAATGGCTTGCGACATGTGTTTCATGAACGCTCGTCTATGCTTAGCATGACGATTTACCTAATTAATTGTTTAGAACGAGAATGCTTTGAAATAGTAAGAATTGTGAAAGAAAGCAATAATGTAGTGGTGTAGTAAAGGAAGAAGGATGTAATGTATTAAATTAGTGTTATGTAATGCTAAAGTAAAAAGACTGCTCTTATTTGATTTAAGATGAAGCCTAGATCCGGTGGAGAAAAAAGATTCAACAGTAAAATTTGTTATTGGATCCTGTATCAGGGGAGATCAATGTTAAACGTTTCACATGTATAAGGTATAAGGTTTGGCTAAAGTTATTTAGTGTCACAAATGAGATTCAATACAAAGTGATTTGTCTTTGTGCTAAGAGGAATAGAAATACTTGTGTTTAAATAAAATTGATTAATTTGTAATAATATTGTGTCAATATAATAAATTGCATCATTCATACTTTAGTGGTATACATATATGTTATTTACGAACCCACGCTAAGCTTTCATCTCTTTGAATACATAACAATATTATAATTTGCCAGTTTCTGTCTGGCGTTATGATTTTTATTTCCATTTGTCTTGTGAATAGTTTTGTCTTTATTTCTGTTCAATGTATTTTTGTCTTTATATCTGTCCAGTGTATGTTTTATCTTCACATTTATCCTGTATATTTGTATATTTGTCCTGACCATGTATTCAAACTGATTGAGCAGGGACGGACTTAGTCAAAATTTAGGTTCCTAACTTTTCTCTATCTCTGTCCTGTGTTACGTTTTCATTTTTTCCTTCACCTGTTTGCCATAGCAGAAAGGCCCAATATTTAGAGAAAAGGAAGAGCATGGCTCACTTGAAATGTAATTGTTTGGCCCTAGTATATCTTGTCGACATTTGAGTTTATTGAGTGTTTAATAACTTCGAATATCCGAATACGTGATGAAATCGAAAAGATACACAAAGAAAACACAAAAGGGAAAAAAATGCAAATCGTAAATCAAATGAAACATTTTCACAGGATTACATCTTTTAGCAATGTATCTAACAGCAATAAAATATGAAAAGAGGGGGGAAACATTTCGTTTTGAAACAAGATTGTTGTGAAAGATCTATCGCACACAGGATTAAAAACAAATACAGCAGTCACAGAAGAACTGAAACATCTGGATTCATTTTATAAACTCTGGAATGTTCCATTAATTAATCACTGTTTGTTTTTATAAACTCTGGACTGTTTCATTAATGAATCGCTGTTAGTTTTTAAAAACTCTGGACTGTTTCATTAATGAGTCGCTGTTTAGTTTTTATAAACTCTGGATTGTTTCATTAATGAATCGCTGTTAGTTTTTATAAACTCTGGACTGTTTCATTAATGAATGGCTGTTAGTTTTTATAAACTCTGGACATCTTCATTAATGAATTGCTGTTAGTTTTTATATACTCTGGAATGTTTCGTTAATGATTCGTAATTAGTTTTTGTAAAGTTTCAACTGTCGTTAAAACACTGTTGTTGGTTTTTAAAACTCCGGACTATTTTATTAATGAATCTCTGGTAGTTTTTGTGAGCTGTGGAGTGTTTCCTTAATGACTCGCTGTTAGTTTTATAAACTGTAGACTGTTTCATTAATCAATCGCTGTCGTTTTTATGATAATGTTATTTAAGAATTTCAAACGGATCATATTTATTATCCAACGTGGGACGTACGTAGATTTGTAATGTTATCAAGAATGTTCAGCTTCTTCAAATTATTTATAGTATTTTTCATTCCACGTTACACTCATATTTAAATTCCGTCAATATACATGTACAAAATGCAGAGTTAATATATACAAATAAATATTTTAAAGTTGTAATACAACAAAATCTCATCTTACACGGGGGTTAGGTTGTAAAGCCAGCGCCTAAGATGAAAATTGCGTAGAGTCAAAACCCTCGAAAATCCCTTAAATCTCCCATAAAGTACAGTAAACAAGTTTCTGTGTATGCAACCCTGTTCACTAATATCTATAACGTAAACAGTAATGTACAGTACATAATAAAAGTGCATATGCAAAATATAATTTCACAGTATTTTTAATTACAGAGCTATAGAGGGACTGAAGAACGAAAGAATGAACAGGGAAGTTTTTCAAGGTTGAATTATTTCCTAAAACTGTTAAACCAACCTTGGATAGCTTTAAATTCCTTCTCATCAGAAGTCTGTCCCTCTTCGGCAGAGGTTTGAACCATGGAGGTAGAGTTTTCGGTTGAGCCCACATGAATTACTTGGTTTACCTTTAGGGCCCATGTTGTACGAAAAATACGTATCTTTAAACACTAGAATCACTCTGCCTAACAATATGCTCGCAATATGAGAGGACTCGGGAACTGAGAGCGACTGAAGGAACAGCAGATTCACATTTCCCATCTCACTCTCACTTCTGGGACCGCTCAGTGAGTGGAATGGTGGGCACAATCATCCGCACTATTTGAATTGTAACTGTTTCTTTTTTCTCTTGGCCGAGCGCGTATAGTTGAATTCGCGTAAGTTAAATGCACTTATGATGCCACTCCACCGTAGTCTGTAACGCGAAGAATTACAAAATTAGTTCTCTAGGATGGTATATTTTATGAAAACTAAAGAGCATTAACTTACCTGAAAAGGATGAGGATAGTGAAGAGGATGAAAACTACTATTGCCACGACTGGTCCGATTATGTATTCTGTCTTCATCACAACATTTAATTTTTTACTCATGTCGACTCCTTTAAATACGAAAAAAATTAAAGCAATTTAACACAAGTGGACATAATATATTTAAATGATAATTTTGTCTAAATTGTACCAATGCCTTTAAAGGTATAATCACAAGAATGCCTAACCTGTCATTAATAAAATTCGCAAATCTTCTTCATAATCCTTTTCAGATCGAGACAAAATCATATGCGTATTCTTATCATCGGAACCTTGAAAGAAAATTAGATGAGACGGCAAAAAAAGAGGCTTTTTTTTTAATCAGGGCTAAAAAACATTCGTTGAAATTGTTATTCCGAAAACAGAAATTCATTTCCTTTTTATTTCCATCTTTTTCACACTTTTACCTACAGAAGATTGTTTAAGGCAAAGGAAATCCACTCTGCCCCTTGACAATGGCGAGTGAATTTCTTTCGAAAGCCGTTTATTTTTAGAAATAAGGAAAATTAGAATAATAAAAATATTTGGAGGAGAATAACTCACTTGAGAATTCATTAACATTCATTTTCTTGTATGCACTGTCAATCTGATTAAAGGATTAAGCTTACATTAGGACGCATGCTAATGCACACACACACACTCACCTTTGATTAGTGATCGAGTTTTCTTAATGTGCAGGAAAAACGCTGCCTCCTTCTCGCTCATTGGTATACGCCTTTGCTTTGGCTCGCGACAAAATGTCCTGTGTAATTTACTATTTTTCCGATGACAGAGGTAGCGGTGTAATGTACACGGTATTCAGCTTAACTCAGTTACGATCTCTGATCATGTGGAACGTTTCTATAAACATATGACGTCTCTACGGATATAAATAAATAAATGATTTTTAAGATCACAGTTTTGAATATACCAGTATATTTTGGACTGGATTAGTCTACCTGTGAACTACCCTTTCTTGCACCCAAATAGGCTAACTAACAAAGTCACAAAACCCATTTGAAAAGGGAACACACACGTCAAGGTCATCCAACTGTTCATTTAGAGTGCATAGAGTATGACTCTCCTTCACGCGGGGTCTAAGGCTTCAATCTGTGTCCGGAGGACACTGACTTTCTCAAGGCCACAATTGTGCTCTTTCTTACCGAGTGGATTTAGCGGTAATAAATCTCACAATTTTAACCCGAAACCGTGAACTACAGATTACGAGCATCACCCGCCCATTGAATTTATGAAAATAATGAATTTTAAATCATTATTTTCATCATAATCATAATCATAATTAAATAATCATTAGCTAAAAAAAATAAAATTTAAATTTAGCTAAAATAAAATTTAGCCAGAAAGTAATGAATTTTAAATTCATTATTTTCGGGCTAAATTTTCTTATTCTGTTCCAATAAATGCACCTTACTTCCGACATGTTCTATAATGGGTGTGGGCAACAGGTTGCTTGGTCACTGTCTGAGTGGACGCCCATACAAACAAGGTTAAAAACAATTGATCTCTATCTCTCTGACTTTGCTCAGTGAAGACGTGGGCTAGGCTAATAGCGATAATAAGAAAAAAGAGAAAAATATATCAAATATTTTTAAAATTTTAAGTTCGTAAAATGATAAAAAAGATTAGATTTGTAATGAAGGTGCACAAGAACCATTTGCACGAATATGCAGGAAAGGATGGAAAGCTAAAACAAAAATTAATCAATAATAACTTCACAAATTACTTGTTGATATATATATATAATTCAAGAAATAATTTTGTGAAAAAAAAATAATTCGCCGATAAATAGAATTCGAACCCACACCTCCAAATTTTATGTCAGGCACTTTAATTGAAAATCTATTACTAGCTCTGTCATTTATGACAAGAGCTTGTGATAGATTACCGGTTAGAGCCCTGCCGTGTCATTGGAAGGCATGGGTTCGAATTCCACGGTGAATCATTTTTCCACAAAATATTGTTAAAACAAAAAAAAACATTCGCTTTCAAGAAGCAAATGAATCTAATGATAAAATAAAACAGTAACTTTTCACACGGGTGGAGAATGAACTGACAACTGATTCCACCTACGCACTCTATGTCGTTAATATAAACAAATAATCAGCCATCTTTATTTTTGTTTCATTAGTTATACATAACACAATGTCTACGCTAATGAAGGGGGCGAGGCCATACAAATATTACAAAAACTTATATTTATATATGATTGTTGTTTGTATAATGAAGGGTAAGGAATTGAGCGAAATTTCAATACCATTTGCAGTGTTATTATATATAATATATATTATATAACACCATTTGCAGTATATTATTTGCGGTATATCACATCTGTCACACATTCAAAAATATACATTTAAAATTCGTAACAGTAGGTTATGAAATTTCTCTTGTTGTTAACTTGCAAAGATTTAGGTAATAATTCAAGTACTCAAACGTTGTTCAGTAGGATTTAAAAAAACAACTGAAGAGACAGCAGTTGTAGAAAGCATTTTCTGTATATCACTAGGATATACACCTGCTTAGAAACTTAAAATAGCCTCTGGTCGTTTTCGCCGTGGGCAAAGAACCTGGCCAGCAGAAAAACGCAAGTACGGACAGATGCAACTTTTACAAACTTTTCACACACTATTATGCTGTATCTATTCATATGATATCAAAGGTACAAAGGACAGTGTTTCCTCTGTACCTTTGGAGATACCTGAACATACCAGAATATCTGACATGCTTAGGAGGTCGTTCATATCTATAGACATTTCTTTTCCTGTATACTTCTGACATCATATGAATAAATACAAGATAATAGTTTGTCACATGTATGTAAATATCCACTATTAGCACCAGAGTTTCTTATGAGGATTCCAAAAAAATAGAGTACCTGTTGTAGTAGCACTGATAGATCGTAAGAAGAGTTTTAAACCAAAGTTAAATGAAATAGAATTACATATATTATTATAAACAATCGCATTTGCAAATATCAAGGTAACATCAGACATCTAGACAAGGATTCTTTAGTTTTCGTCCATTCGGAAAAGAAGTGCCCACGACAATACATACATACAAAATTTTCATGCAGCCATGGGCTACGGAGATCCAACCAGACTGTGTAATTTTGCTCTCCAGACGTGTCTCTTTAGAGCTACAGCCGCTGCATTTGGCAACTGCAGGCCAATTCTAGCAAAGTCCTGTTTGACATTGTCTGCCCATCGTATCCTAGGTCTCCCCCTTTTTCTGATACCCTTAGGCACACTGTTCATAACCCTCTTTGCCAATCTGCAGCTATGCATGCGGGCAACATGGCCAAACCAACGCAGTCTCTCTCTGCACAATATGCTGCTCAAAAGAGGTTGATGACTCCTTCTTCTAACCTCATCATTACTTAAGGGTCAAACCACCTAATGCCCAAGATACTGCGTAAGCATCTAAAAAGCCCCCGACAATCAATTCTTTAAATTTTGAACGAATACTGTTGAAATTTCAGATTTTGATACATTTCCGTAAGTTCCATTTTTTTTTTTTATCTACAAAAATATTTTCTCCGAAATAGTTCACTTTCAAAGCTGAAGAGCTTTCCTTGCGAGTTTCCAATCACCTGGCATAGATTTATTAATGCTTTCTGAAATATCTTGAAATACATGCCATCGGATATATGCTTTTATTTTCACCTTTACTTTCTGCTTCAAAAAAAGAAAACCTAAAACAATTTGAGGTTAAAATGAATGTTCCTGAAAATATTCGGAGCATTTATTATAGAATTATGAAAACAGAGAGGTGGTGAAATGGAAACAACATGGCAAAATCTAAAGGGAATTCGAAGCCACTTGATAAAATGCAATTTTTAGGATAGTATTTTTGGATTCTTTGTAAAATTAAGGAGAGTTGGCAAAATTCGAAGTGACGTGATAAAATTCAGGTGAGATGTAGAAATTGGGATTTTTTTCCTCTTAAATTATGGCAAGTTACCTAAATTTAGGGGAGTTGGAAAAATTGGGATTGTTTTTGTACAATTAAGGAGAGTTAGCAATATCGAGGGGAGTTGACAAAATTCGAAGCCATTTGGTAAAATACAGGCGAGTTGTGAAAATTGGAATGGAATTTTTTAAATTACGGACAGTTGTCAAAATTGAGACAACGTGGCAAAATCTAGGGAAGTTGGCCAAATCTAGATAACTTGACAAAATTCGAAGTGACTGTAAAATTCAAGTGAGATGTAAAAATTTGGATTTTGTGCTATAAAATTATGGGCAGTTGGCAAAATCTAGGGAAGTTAGCGAAGTTCAAAGAGACTTGGTATAATGCAGGAGAGTTGTGAAAATTGGGATTGTTTTTGGGCAATTTAGGGGAGTTGGTAAAATCGAGGGGAGTTGATAAAATTCGAAACCACTTGGTAAAATATAGGTACGATAGAGAAGGGATAGAGAATTGGGATTGGTTTTGTGAAATTAAGGAGAGTTGGTGAAATCGAGGCGACATGGCAAAATCGAGGCAACTTGGCAAAATCTAGGGCAGTTGGCCAAAAGCAGGTGAGACGTGAAAATTTTATTGGTTTTCTGAAATTAAGGAGAGTTGGAAAAATCGGCAAACTTTGTGAAATCATGTGTAGATTGCGAAATTCGAATTGACCTGGCAAAATTAAGGTGAAATGCAAAAATGGATGTTTTTTTTATAAAATTTTGGCGAAGTTGCTACGTCTAGGGAAATTTTGAGGAGATGCGAGCCTCCTCCCAGAACCCCCCCCCCCACCCACACACACACTGAACGAAATTCTGGTACTAATTTATCAGTTGGCAAAATTTTAATATCCGAGTTGGAAAATTTCCAATCTCCCCCCCAACCATAGTCTCTTCGCTACGCCCCTGTATTCCTAGTAACTTTTTTCGTCACTATGCGCAGTACAACACGTCCCAAAAGTTTGACCTGATCTTTTAAAAACATCTTGTATATCGAAACGTTATCTGAAAACTGAAATAAAATTCTATGACGTTCATGTTAATCTTACCTTTTGTTGTGAGAAGGATGCTAGCATGGAAAAGGCTTGGTCCTATATCGTTAACAGCAATAACATATATTGTATAATTCGTTGCAGGCTCAAGGTTTATAATCTTGTCCTCTGCTTCAGAAGCGATGCTGGCGTGTACATACCTGCTACCTTTAAACACGTTGATCCTATAATGGTTTATTATGCCATACGTTTCAGAACACTTCGGAGGTTTCCAGCTAATGTAGATCTCCGATGAAGTAATATCAGTAGACGTCAGGTTTATTGGATGCCCAACTGGAACTGACAAATTATTCACATTTAGATATGTTGATTATCAGTTTGCTTTTTATTTGAGAAAATTAAAGAAACTTCAATAAATCTAGGCACAGTTACATTTCTACAAAAGGTAAAATCCCATTATCACACTAGAAAAATATTTCGTTTTATGCGTATCTATCGAAATTCCGGTTTTCTAAAATCGAAATTCATATGAATGAATTTAAAAAGGAAATGCCTCAAAGACTAAAAGAACTCGCATTTCTCCACATTTTTTTTCTGTTTAGTTTTAATTCGTGAAGTTTGCTACAATGTACAGTAAGTACTCGTTGTTGCTATTTCGTCAATTTGTCGTCTGTGTAGCCTTGTGTTTCGACGTATACATATTCATAGCATTTACAGGAAATTATTAATAAAATTGTCAGATGTACAATATGTAATAAAAAATCAGATTATATTGTGATAAATGGCACTTAAAATTTAATACTGATAAACCGTTATTTATATCATTTGTAAGATTTAAAGCTATTATCCCTCAAATAAATATTGTTATTGATGAAATTCTGTAACTTGATGTAGAACAGAATGAATATTTTAGGATAACTTTAAACTTCAAACTCAAATATAACTTGTTTGTACGTTTGTGTGTAACTTTCATTGCATAATATTTAGTTTTCAAGTCAAACTTATTCAAATAAAGAAGGGGTCGTTAAAATATTTAATTTTATAGCTAAAAAAAGACTAAATAAATAAGTATAATTTCTAAATGCTAAATAAGTAAAGTAAACGCGCAAATAAATAAATCCAATTACTAAATAATTAAGTAAATAAAAATCTACTTGCTAATTGCTAAATAAATGCAATTGCTGAATTGTAAACAAATGAAACCAATGAGTAAATAAATAAATGAAAATAAGTAATATCAAATAAAATAAGAGCAATGTGAATGCATCTACCTGTACATACCTATACTGTATAGTGCATACAATGCAAGGTAAATCGATCCCGTTGTTCGTCATTTCTTTATTATTAGTGGTTTTCAAGAGCTTAATGAACAACGAAGGTTTACGGTTTTGCTTAACTTGGTAACATTGCTTCAAATTCACGTGTTGAATACACATCTATTTGTAATCAGACGCTGAAGTGTAGCCATGAACTATTGTACAGTCGCTCAAAAAGTATCCGAACACTATGGTTGATTACAGAATTCAGAAAAAATATCTGGGAAAGATATTTTTAGAAATTAGGGATCTGGCAACCTTCGTTATTAATTTCTAAAAAATAGTCGTTGCCAGATATTTTTCTGAATTCTGTAATCAACCATAGTGTTCGGATACTTTTTTGAGCGACTGTACCTTCCCTCCTAAATATGTCAATGGACACAAGTTAATGATTCACCTATAAAAAGGGAAAACGTATCAAAAAATGTCTAAACCTTGACAATCACACTCCACCACCTAACTACGATATTTCTCTTATTAAGAGATTGTTTACTAGTAGAAATAATTGAATGAATTTTCAATTTCGAGATCAGAAATGAATTTTATAAGATTCATTAGGGACACAAGGGAAGAAGTAAGAAATGGAGTGATAAAGATGTGGTTGCTCCTCACAGAGAAGTTTCAATCAATCAAGCAGCACAAACAATAGAGGATAAATCCAAACCTCTTTTACCCAAAGTGAGCTGGGACATTTTCCTTCTACGAATCTTAGAAATGACAAGGAATATAAACATTACCAATATTTTATTTACATCGTCTCAATCACAGGACAAACAAGTATGAAGCTCACGATTACTTTTTTTTGTGTAGTGCCTAGAACACGTTTTTTTTTTCTTTTTCGTTCTTTTCTGTAATTTGTTATGTTGAGATGTTTTACATCTGAACAGCATTTTTTTTCACACAATGGGCTAAATGCCCACGTTACAAGAACCCTAATGGCTGAGAGAGAGTTGAGGGAAGTAAGACCCACCAGACAGCTGTTAGGAGACAGATGATAGCCTCCAAACAAGGGCATCAAGTGGGTTCTTTAACGTGCACAGAGTATATGACGCTCCTGCACGGAAATGAAGGCCTTACCATTTCAACGGGGTTCTCAGGCACATTCGAGAGTCTAACATGAGAACATCAGGTTACGTGCGTGGCGATTTACCCATCCCAAGATAGAACAATGAATGGACGAGGGTCTAGCAATAGTCAAGGGAAGGCTTAGAAAGGAAACTCTCAGTGGACGAAGTGCGCGATAGTTAAAACCACGGAAAAAACGAAATGCTTTTCTCTACAAGGCAGAAGTTGAGTGATTCCAACAAATCCTGAAAGAGTTTGCAATTAGGATCTCAGGTGACGAAACTAGATAACCTCATGAAAACTACATTTCTCTGAGAAAGGTGTAAACAAATAAAGATTGCGCTAGGTTCGCAAGATTTAGAGTCTCTTTGCCTAACACTTGCTTGGATTGGAATTCTGTATTATAGATGAGACCGCCCACCCCCTAACCATTTCAACAATTGTTGAACACGAGCCCGATTTAGGAGAAACATTTTTATGAAGCATCACAAGACACATATACAGAAATGCATATCGTTAACCATTTATTTCATTATTATACAATATTATTAATTATAATCATATGGTGATAAAATTAAAATGTTAATGCTATTTAAATTTGCAAATATTAAAAATTCCAGAAACTGAAAATTATGGGTTAACAGCATTATAAAGGCAAAAAGTCATTCATTTATTCAAAAAAAAAGAAAAAGTAGAAAAAATCATTATCCACAAGATGCTACTTTTTAATTAATAAAGACTGATTTACAAGGTTGAAACAATAATAAAAAGTATATATATTTTAATTATATTTTTTTCAAAATAACCAGAAATGTTTGAAATTGAAATTAATCTGGGCACGAGCCTGAAGTCGTCTGTGCTATTTTGAGCCTGAGCTCATCTCTATTCTGTATAAAGAGGCCGGCTGATTGAGAAAACAGAAAATTACATAAATGGCGCAGTCATATTAGAATTGGGAAAAGTCCTTCAGAGATCTGGTTGATTAGCGTTAGGATAAGGAACACTCTAATACAGATCTGGCGCAGTCATGTTAGGATAAGAAAGGATCCCTTACATAACTGAAGGAGTAGTATCACCATAAAGCCTTTTGCAATATTTATCAACGTAAAGGTCCCTATTTCGATCCCGGGTTCCAACATTCATCTAATATTGTCTAAAGTTGCCGAGTGGTTAGCGTGTTTGACTACTGATTAAAGGGGCCTGGGTTCGAGTCCCTGGTAAGGCATTGATATTTGTGTTGTCTTTCTGCTGAGGTCCCGCCATCTTCACAGACCTACTACTATGGCGTATAAACTGACAGGCCCCTGTCAGACTCATTGGCAAGCAGTTACTTGAGTGAGCATTTATTATTATTTTTTAATTATTTTTGCAATATATCTTCCTTAGATGTCTCCGAACTCTTTGCTCTATCATGTCAATGTCTTTGTGCCATTCAATATTGGACTAATTTATCATTTGTATTAAAATTAATTGCTGAAAGCTTTAGGACCATTATTATTCTTATTTCATTCTGCCTTTTAAAAACTATCCCAATAATTCGGCATAATGAGTAGGAAGACAATTCCCTTAGAATTCGTCTCCTCAACTGACCTAAGTTTGTCTTCAAAGCTGCTGGTCTCGAATGCTTGGGATCATGACGTGCTTTAGAACAATCTACAATATACACTGATTTGTATTGGATACGGGCAAAAGTAATCATCTCTTTTGAAATGATTATACTTTTCTTTTTGTTAATTGGACTATTTTCCTTTTTATTTTTCCGAAATAAAATAGAGGCTTGGGGAATTTATTTTACACCGCTGTACATTTCATCAGCTTTGCATTATTTTTACCTCTGAGTAGCACTTTTTTTGCACACAATGGGCTAAATGGGCAGGTCACAAGGACCTCGAATGCTCAGAGAAGGTTGGGGAAGGGGATCCACTGGAGAGCTGTTAGGAGACAGAGGGTAACCTCCCACCAAGGCTATCCAGTGTGTTCTTTAACGTGTGCAGGGTGTGGATCTCCCGCACACGGGGAAACGCTTAATGTCCCATCCGATGGACGGCAGTCTTTCCAAGACCATCGGTGTCTCCTACTGACCGTGGGCAGGGAGTTTTGCGGATATAAATCTCAAAGCCGACCCAGCTGCCCTCGAACATGGGAACTACAGATTACGCGTCTGGCACGCTACCGACTGACCCACCCCCCGCCCTTTTGCAGCGTGCAGCAATTGTTGAGATTTATCTCAAAAGCGTTTCCTTAGTTGTTCCATTTTAATTTGGTCACTGTGTTTAATTCGCCTGATTTATGAGCACCCGACTATTTTCTCTGGGGTTATTTTAAGGAAGCCGTCCGTGGCCGAGTGATAGTGATTAGCACATTTGACCAGTGATCAAAAGGACCTGGGTTCGAGCCCTGGTTAAGTCATGGATGTTTCTACTGTTTTTCTGCTGAGGTCCCGCCATCATCGCAGATCTTTTGCTATGGCGTATCAAATTAACAGGCTCCTGTCATACCTCAGTGGTAAGAAGCTGCTTGGAGGGTAATTTCTTTATCTTAAGTTTATGATTTTGCGAACTTTGCAGAATTTAAAAAATAACATCACACAGAAAATATACAGCATATCGTTTGAACGTTTGAGTAGAGTCATTAAAAGCGTCCTCGAAAGAACAATCGTTTTTGAACGCAGTGAAGGCGTCCACTTATTTGATGTTGTTTCTCATACTTAATGCAATTAAATTTCCATGAATTCAAGAAGTTGATACCATTTATAGTTCATTTTTTATTGAGTTTTTCACGTTATAAGCAAAACAAAAAAGTGATTACTTTTGCTCCACCCTTTTTACAAAACGTTTTGTACTCACCAACTGCAGGTGTGGCTGCAATTATCCACTTCCACGGTCCTCTCTCTGTTATATTTGCCGCTACGGATATATTATATAGGGCAGCAGGAGAAAGCCCTGTTATATTCACACTTCGCTCATTGGACTTAGGATATATTGTATTTGAAACATTAGTTTTCGGACTTTCGCGGCAGTCATATGTCCAGTTGATGAATTTGTAGTTCACCTCATAGCTTGTGATGTTGCCATTGATAGGTGAAGGATTGGTCCAACTCACAATACCTGAACTGTTCGTTAAATTAGCAAGAACATTTAATAAAGCCGGTGGTCCTGAAACAAAAATTAAAGTAGAAAGGGGATGATATTATAAAATCCAGATAATTAATATTAACGAAACATTTTAATTTACTTAATATGCTATTACTATCTGTCATTATTAAACAATGGCTGCATGATTAACACTTCTTTAAAGTTATGTTTAATATTGATGTGATTAATATAAAACACATCAATATTATATAGTGCCTAGCACGTATAAAATGTAAAAACGTGTTTTTTAGTTCTAGGCACTAAAAAAACGTGTTCTAGGCATTATTTAATATTAATGTGAATTTATTAAAAATGTGATTTCGGTTTAAAAATTTATGCATTATTCAAGTGAAGAGAAATGTTATGTTTTATGTTGCGGATACAGGTTCGCAAGCTTTTCCAATCAGTCTACCTTCCCATTAACGGAAATTGTCACTTCCCACACCCAAATTCTGTTATGACATCTGCTCTTATTATGCATTCAGATTTCATTTAATTGTGACCACTCCACCCCGTGGAGCTGATGTTGTCAAGATTAGTCGAGATTAAAATTTTGTTTTCATTATTTCATATTTCATTTTGTTCACAATTCGTTTGTCAAGATTAGTTAATTCCGAAACTTTGCTGTTCAGATGAAAGAAATTCAATTCTTATCAACTAGGGAACATGATAAATGCATTACGAACTTAAAATAATGCCAATGAAATATTAGAGGGCAAAGATTTTAAGATGTTAGAAATTATTATCTTAAATTATACCAAGAGATTAATGAAATTGCTACTCAAATAAATGAAACAAATCTAAATGTATCAAATCAGAGGAGAATGAAAATCACTTGTGGTTTCACAGACCATATGAGAGTAAAGGTTTACTATACAAATTAGTCTCAAATTTTAACTCTTCTCTCTAACAAAACCATCAAGGTCCCCTAAAGGGTGAAAAACTGGTATGAAGAACATTTCAAGCTCTAGGTTCTGTTCTCATCATCATCATCATCCTCAAGCAGCCATGGGCTAAGAAGATCCAACCAGACCGTGCAATTTATTTCTCCAAGCATGTCTGTCCTGAGCTACATCTGCTACGTATGGCCACTGCACACCAATTCTAATAAGGTCCTGTTTGACATTATCTGCCCACCGCATCCTAGGTCTCACCCTCTTTCTGAGGCCTTTAGGCACACTGTTCATAACCCTATTCGTCAATCTATAATTATCCATATGGGCAACATGACCAAACCAACGAAGTCTCTCTCTGCACAATATGCTGCTTAAAGGAGGTTGCCGACTCCTTTGCTTAACCTCATCATTAGTTACAAAGTTGAACCACCTAAAGCCTAAGATACTGCGTAAGCATCTAGAATCAAACATCTGTTTCCTGTTATCATGTTTACAAAGTGTCCAAGTTTCACTACTATAACTAACCCTAGAAAGAACCAAACTATTATAAAGTCTAATTTTAGCCTTTAGGTGTATACACCTATTTCTCCACACTCTCCATAGATTCTTAAGAGTCCCTGCAGCAATCCCTAGTCGTCTGTTAATCTCATGCTACACATCACCAGTTTTCGTTACATAGCTACCAAGATAATTAAACTGTGACATCTGCTCAAGACTGCAACCATTCAGATCAACTGAATCACAGCCTGCCTAATCAATTTTCATCACTTTAGTTTTCCCTCTGTTTATAACAAAAACTACTCTACTCCCAATCTCATCAACAGCTCTAATAAAATAATTCATCTCATCAACAGCTCTAATAAAATACTTCATCTCATCAACATCATTTACCAAAAGGGCTGAATCATCAGCATAATCTAAATCAGAAATTTTCAGATCTCTAGACAATTTAAGACCAAAACCTTTCCCTTGCAGTGAATTTCGCATAACGTAATCAATAACCAAACTAAAGAGAAAAGGAGACAAAATGCACCCTTGTCGAAAATAGAAGTAATGCTAAACCAATTGCTACAAGCCTTACCAACTCTCACACACGACTCAGTGTTATTATAGAGAGCTTTCATTATGTTAACTAACTTGTCTGGTATTCCATATAATTTCACAATCAACCACAAATTATGACGATCAACAGAGTCTATAGCCTTTTTGAAATCAACGAGGTTAGCAACCAAGGTTTCTGAAACTCTAAATATTTCTCAAGAATCTGCCTTAGTGAAAATATCTGATCCACACATCCCCTACCACTTCTGAATCCACATTGCTCATCACGCAATTGGCTTGTCAAGCATATTCTTAATTCTATTAAGCACAATCATGCAAAGAACTTTCCCTGGAACAGAGAGCAGGCTGACACCCCTATAGTTATCACAAGAACTGTTATCAGGGGCGTAGCGAAGGAGTATGGTAGGTGGGGGGGGGGGGGAGAAATCAAAATTTTTCCAACTCGAAATTGTAATTTTGCCAATTTACCAAACGTACTTAGATTTTCGCTCCGTGCGGGGAGGTTGAGGCGGTTTTCACAACTCTACAAATTTTTTGCCATTTGACTTCCAGTTTTGCCAGCTAGAGATAATTTCACTGAAAAAATCGCAATATTTACGTCTCGTGTGAACTGTAGTCCCAAAAAATGAACTGTAGTCCTGTCTCCTAAATTTGCCAAATCATTTTAAACTATTCAAACTCCCCAGGATTTCGCCAAGTTTTCTCGATCTTAGTCAAGTATCCTGAATTTCACAAACCCAATCCCACTTATCGCAACTCGCCCGTATTTTCCAAGTGGATTCGAATTTTGCCAACTCGCGTAATTTTACAGAAAAAATCGCAATTTTTACATCTTCCCTGAATTTGCCAAGTCACTTCGAATTTTATCATCTCTCCTTAATTGCACAAGAAAGGCACAATTTTCACAACTCCCTTGTATTTTACCAAGTGGCTTCGAATTTTGCCAACTCCCCTAGATTTTTCCAAGAGTTCTTGGTTTTTCCAACTCTCCTTAATTTCACAAAAACAATCCCAATTTTCACAAACCTCCCGTATTTTACCAAGTGGATTCGAATTTTGCCAACTGCCCTAGATTTTGCCAAGTGTCCTCGGTTTTCCCATTTTGCTACAATTTTACAGAAAAAAAATCCGCAATTTTACATCACACCTGATTTTTGCAAAGCCACTCTGAATTTTGCCAACTCTTCCAAGATTGGTCAACTCTCCTAGATATTGCGAAGCTGCCTCGATTTCGCCAACACGCCATAATTTTACAGAAAAAAGATTGCAATTTTTACATCTCACCTAAATTTTGTCAACTCTCCATGATTTTGCCAAGTCACTCCGAATTTTGCCAACTGCCCCTAGTTTTCTCAACTATCCCTAGATTTTGCCAACTGCCCCTATATTTTGCCAACTGCCACCAATATTTTGCCAACTCCCTAAGTTTTGCCAACTGCCCCTAGATTTTGCCAATTGCCCCTATATTTTGCCAACTCCCTACGTTTTGCCAACTGCCCCTAGATTTTGCCAACTCCCTAAGTTTTGCCAACTCTCCTAGATTTTGCCAACCCGCCATAATTTTACAGAAAAAAATCCAAATTTTCACATCTCACCTGAATTTTGCCAACTGCCCACGATTTTGCCAAGTCACTCCGAATTTTCCCAACTGTCCTTAGATTTTGCCAACTCCCTAAATTTTGCCAACTCGCCATAATTTTACAGAAGAAAAAAACTAATTTTTCACCTCACCTCAATTTTGCCAACTCCTCACGTCAGCTGAATTTTGCCAAGTTACTCCGAATTTTGCCAACTCCCCAAGATTTTAGCAAGTCACTCCGAATTTTGCCAACTCCCCAAGATTTCGCCAAGTTGTCCCGATTTTGCTAACTCACCTGTATTTTACTAAGTATCTTCGAATTTTGGCAACTGCTCTAAATTTTGCCGTCTCTCCATTTTCCAAACTGCCCTATTTGCCAAGTTGCCTCGATTTTGACAACTCCCCTTAATTTTTGAAAAAAAAAATTAAAATTTTCACAACTCACCTAGATTTTACGAAGTCGCTTCGAATTTTGCCAACTCCGAGTTACTTTGGGGGGGATGTCCCCCCACTCCCCCATGGCTACGCCCTTGTCTGCGATCACCTTTTTTGAAAATAGGGATATTAATAGCTCTGGTAAAATCCTTAGGGACCATGCCTTTATCATAAAAGATATTTAAAATTTCAGTCATCCAAGTGGTAACCGACACATTCCCAGCTCTAAGCATTTCCATAGTAATTTCATCTACCCCTTGGGATTCAGATTGCGTTATAGGGCCAATATTAAAGCCAAAAATGCATCTATCATCATTGCAAACAATGGGAGTAGCACTACCCACATTGTTTAGAATATCATTGAAATGCTCAGCCCACCTAGCCATGACAGAATCCTCACCTTCTATAACCTTACCTTGTTTATCCTTCAATCCCTGTATACCTGTCCGTTTTCTAGCACACAAAACATTAACTATATGATACAACTCTCTGCTGTTGTGCTGTCTAACTGCTTTGTCAGCCAAGCCATCAAGCCAAAGATTCTTATCAGCAGCTAACTGATCCTTTACACGTTTATTAAGCTCTCTGTAATGCTCTCTATTAGGACTAGTAGGGTATTGATTAAGGATATTCCAGCAGTTCTTTCTTTCTGAAATAAGCTCAAGTGCCTTATCTCTCAAATAATTCTGTCTCCTCTGCTCCTTTTTTCCTAAACGAGTACTGTTAGTTTCCGAAAAAACCTGTTTAGAACGGTCCCATTCTTCCTCACCTTCAGTAGTAAGCAAACCATGACTGTCATAATGACTAAATAACCTATCATGGTAAGCTTTAGCTATAAATGGTTCTCTCAGAGCTTCAGAATTGAAAGTAATTTTTTAACCTTAGCACAACACTTTATAAGTTTAAGTTACAAGACACTTTTAACAAGATAATGGTCAGATCCAGTTTCAGCTCCCCTATATGACCTGGTATTCCTAACAGAACTAGCCCATTTGCTGTTAATTAATATGTAATCAATCATATTCTTATGCAGCCCATGTGGTGAACCCATGTGTACTTATGTATGTCGTGGTATTTGTAATAAGAGTTAGCTATTTTTAAACCAATAAGTTTACTTATCTGTAGGAGTCGTTGACAACTGTCATTGCAGCTACCAATACCAAAATGGCATATCACCTCTCCCCAAAGGTCACAGTCAGTACGTATTTTAGCATTGAAGTCACCAAGAACAAGGGTAATATCTTCTTTCTTGACAGAATTCAAAATATCCTGAAGTTGTCCGTAAAAACTGTCCTTCTCATCCTCATCGGCATCCTCAGTGGGGGCATAACAACGTTCTGCTCTGCCTTATGTCCTGTGTGAAAAAGGCGGACATCCTTTTCACCTAGGACATTCCAACATCTCTAACATGCATACCCAATGCATGTTAGAGAACACTCTTAGTAGCCTTGACAGGAAGTTTCTATCTGCCTTCTAAGAGTTGTCCAGGGATCTCCTTCCCCAAAATATCTCTGCAAAACTCCCCACCCTGCACACGCTGAGTAGGCGACACCGATGATGGCCTTGCAAAGGCCACTTTCTTATTAAGCCGTGACGCCGTGTGCGGTGTGCGAGAGACCATTAATAAACCGTGACGCCGTGTGCGAGAGCTTCAGAACACACTCTCGCACACGGCGTTAAGCCGTGACGCCGTGTGCGAGAGACCCATTCCCTGTGGAGGTTAAAGAACACGCTGGATGACTAGTTGGGAGGTACCACCTGGCTCTCAACAACTGTTCCATTGGGTTCCCTCCCCAACTTATTCTCAGCCTTCGGGGTCCTTGTGACCTAGCCTTTTAGTCCATTGTGTGCAACAAAGTGCCACTTAAAGGTAAAACAGCTCAACCTAGTCTTCCCCAAATTTCTCTGAGAATTTTATATTTTATCAGACTAATTTAACGTTTTGTGCACAAAAGTATCTTTGAGATATAAAATAACCCAACTTCTCAAAGCGACTTGACACCGACATTAATAAAATCGATTTTAAATCATAACGACGAATCATACGAGACATCGTGATTTCTCGTAGGTGTATTATTAGTAGGCCTACTATTAAAGAAAAATCTGATACTTACTCTTAGCTGTAGTGCAAGCCCAATACATCTTGGAACAATTTTGTTGAACTCCCATCCAAATTTCTACAGGTGGTGTTACCCTCACGTAATACAGCGTGTTTGAGTGCAGTCGTGGTATTGCAACAGTATTTTTTGTTGAATTCGCCAACTTTACAGACCATCTCTAAAAAAGAACAAATATCAATTGTAAACTTAATATGAAATATCCCCTGAGGCAAAAAGAACAAATCTCACAAATCGCAACTGTTAACGGTCCTGACAGCCTTTAGCTGTAATGCAGATCAACTCAATAAAACTCTCGGGTATTTTTCTTTATCAACTTCCTTTGTATGATACTAAAAATTCTAAATATTTTCCTACAATAAGAAAACATGCATAAAAAATATGCAAAATATGAACAGCGACATTGTTTACTATTTAAATGTATAAAAGAAAGACTACGGCAGAAAGGAATGTAGGGAATAGAGGTGGTGACTCGACAAATGATAACAAAGAAGCCTGGAGAGAAAGTATTACGAATATACCTAGCTTGTCTTGAACAATTTCCCGTCCAGTTTCACTTTTATTTACCTAACAATTTTCGTTAATAAAAATGTTTCTCGAAACCCAATCAGGGCCCTCTGATTGGCCAATTTTCTCAATGCTGCCGATATGTTTGAATTTGTCATTTGCCAACACTACATAGGACAGACAAATATAAGATAGCGAATAATTATTATTAATTATTCGATGTTGTGTGATAATGCACGCGTACTACAGATGCAAGATGAAGAAAACCTCATTACATTAAATTAACACAATAATTGTCACTATAACGAATAAATATTTCCAGAATACTTTCATTAAACGAAATGAAAATCTCATATTACAGTAAGAGAAATAATGTAATCGTTCCTACATACTGTCTAATAACTAAAAATCGAAAAGAATTAGAGTAAGAATTTATTTATTATTATTAAAAACATTGTAGATATATTCAACACATTGTAGGTACGTTAAAAACATTATTAATAGAAGAATATCTGTAGTGAATTTAAAAGAATAATACGTAAGAGTTTGTACGGAAGCATGGCCGTATCTAAGAGGGAGGACAAGGGGGCCATGACCCTCCCCCCTCTTTCAGAATGTTAGTATGGGTAACAGAGGCAAAAAATTATTAAACTTTATATTTCATGCGTTTTCCAATGGCAATGCACACTGGTTATTATTGGATGTTACCGTATATTAATAACAAAATCATTAATTAATATCCGAAAATTTCCATCATTTTTTTTCAACCCGATTTCAACCCTAATTCGAGAAACAATATTGGATTGTTATTTTGCTGATCCGTTTTCAACCCGAATTCGAAAAAGAAAATTTTGTCCGATAATTGACTCCCTAACCTGAATTCGAAAAAAGAAACTTTTTCCGTTCTTTTCCGGTTTTTCCGATTTTTATGGATTTTTTTTTGTGTAAACCCAAAAACGTTATACATTAATTAAAATGTACAGAATTATTTTTATATATTTCTGTTCCTTTGATTATAAAAGAAAGCAGATTTAAATGGAAACATTTTTTCTTCTGCACATCAAAATTATGTCTAAAGGGGTTAAACACAAATTCACCCGTTATTATTTCCAACAACCTTAAAATTTGAAAACAAATCATTGAAATATTCAGGCCAGGAATTTTGATTAAAATGCCCATTTTACGAACTATATCACTTAAAATCCTGGACAACATTTCTAACGTGACTCGCGATTAATCTCAAAGGAATTCGTCAGCTACTTGCTGTAGAGGTCTGACAGAAGTCTCTCAGTTTATACGCCATAGTAGAAAGTCTGTAAGGACGGCGAGATCTGAGCATAAATATAACACAAACATCCATAGGAAAAAAATAAAGCATAATGTTCAAAAGAAGCACATAAATCTGCACCTCACGTTCCCATTTTCTGAGGACTTGGGTTTTTCTTCATTGAGAGGCATTTCTGTGTAGACAAGAGATAGGCACAGAGACTCAAGGATGCAAATCTGAGTAGAGGAAGACGAGGTACTGGATATACCTTACAGAAGGAAGGAGCCCTTCTGTTAAGGCCATCCAGTATAGGTGGACTGGGAATGGCTCAATCCGCAGCATGTCAGGCTCGTAATTTGCAGATCCCAGGTTCAAGTCGCACTAAACTCCCTCCCTCTCCTCGGCCAGAAATGGCACCGATGGGCTTAAATACTCTGCCATCCTTTGAATGAGACATAAATCCGTGGCGCCACGTACAGGAGAGCCATACCCCTATGCCCGTTAAGGAACACGCTGGATGACCTTGACGGGAAGTTTCAATCTGTCTCCTAACAGTTATCCAGTGGTTCCCCTTCCCTTACCCTTCTCTCAGCTCTTGGTGTCCTTGTGACCTTGCCATTTAGCCCATTGTGTGCACAAAAATGTCGCTCGGAGGTGAAACAACTTAATTCAGCCATCCATTATGCTTGGTAGCATGCATAGGATGCCGATGAACCGTTATTCCATGGTTACCTGAACACAGCCCCATGGTTATCAAGCTATCTACTGTTCCAGCAGGCACACTTTTCGTGTCGCGTTACTTCTAATTGAGGGAGTAGTCAGCCCGACTTCGGTCGCAGCAATGTATGTTTTTGTATGAGAAGGCCTGCGAACTTGAAATAGTTTCTAGTATCGTTCTCTATCCTATTCGTTACAACGTTTAAAAAATATACCTAACAGAAGTTTTTTTTTTTCCAAGCCATAATGGATAGATTGTTCACTTTGCGCACAAGAGTAATTAGCGTAAAATTTATCGATTCGAACCTTAGAACATTATGTTGTTATGCGCCAACCCTCCTCCTCTATTTTTACGTTAGTTATTTCCTGTGTTCATGACCCACTGTGGTGACGGGTGTGCATAACATTTATTTCTTTATTATTTTACTAAATATCTTGTTTGGTTCAGCCTAGTTTCCCTTGCACCATAAAGCCTCAAACAACCAACTAACTTGGGCAAGAGTGATTAAGACGGTAGCGTGCCAGGCTCGTAATCTGAAGTTCCCAAGGTTCGAGTTCCACCTGGACCAGTGTTCAGATTTATCTCCACAAAACTCCCCCACCTTTCCCTCTGTCAGTAGGGGACAAAAATGGGCTTGGAAATGCCAGGGTCCAACCAACCATGAACCACTGTTGTTGGAAATTTGCTCCACAGTATCCATGGCTTACCTATAAAGTTCCAATTAGAGAGAGAGTTTGGACGTACTTGAGACTATGTTGTTCGAGGACTTCCTTAGAAAATATATTATATGGAAATTCCAAACTTTCACCTTGGATTTGCCACTGCACAGGATTAAGGATTAAGTAAGTAACATAACTAAAGCTATATACACCTGACATCTCATGATTCATTTGCATCCCCCAAAGTAACAAGTTTAAAGCAATTGGAATAGCCTTTTTTTTTTTCTTACTGGCTGGGAGGTGAGAATAGAATACTCTACAACTAATTCATACCGAGGAATGTCTATTTCTGAAAAACTAAAGTTAAACGTACCTGCTTGCAAGCATTATAAACTTTGACGTCGAACTGGATATCAGTGTATCTTATACCGCTCATGCATATCAAGACTGGCAGCCGCAGTATCAGTATCTCTTGTGTCGCTCTGATTCCTGGCCATCGCTTCCTCCAATGCTCTGGGAATGATCCAAAATAGCAACATTAAACGATACAAAAATTCACTAATTCCTAGGGGGGAAATAAAGAATAAATCATGTCACTTACCTTAATTATATTTTATGTGAATACTTCATTAAAAAACATTTCTCTCTCCTAAATGAATTTCTCACCATAAAGATTCAAAATATTTGTAACTAGGGATAAATCAATACTGAATAAACAGGCTGGTGCGCAAAGTCGTTCTCCAGGTTGATAAATCTGTACTAAACGATTGTTCTTACTACAGCTTCTGGGCCTGACTGATCAATATTAACAATACAATGATTACCTGAAAGCATGAAACGGGAAGAAACTCACCCAAAAAAGAATATCGTCTAATTTTAAAAAATTTCACACTTCTTTTTCACCAGCCAACGAAGTATTGGATTCGCTTGGTCACAAAATATATATATTGAAATGAGAAGAAACGTGTTACGTTCTGTACAGCAAGATATAATTTTAATACCAAAACTTAGCCCGAGTAAGATCTATACTGATCAATGAATTTGCAGATGAAAACAAAAATGCGTGGAGAAGAGATGGATACATATGTCATGCCCACAGTAATTTCATCACGTGGACACAACTGTTAGAGTGAAGGACGTTCGGACACCATTGTCTTCCATTAACAGTGACATTTCAACATCATGTCCATTTTTCTGCATTCAGCTCCTGGTGAGGAAGAACCTCGCCACTGGCGTGAAAATTTCGCGACGGATCCGTTGGCCTCCCTCAGGTATCAAAGGGTGGTCTACGTGATCTGTTGCTGTCAATAACACGAGCCAGATGGGTGCACGATTCGCACCTCGTCTAGTTCTAGCCAACTACCAGCATCCACACCAATCCGGTGAGGTAACCTCCACCAGGAGGCCAGTAAAATTAGCAACCGAAAAGGAAAAAGCAAAAGGATATTCGGTCTTCTTCTTTGGGTAGTTGGCAGCGATGTACCTCTGGAGTGAGAACAGAGATTCTCGAAGTAGTAATGTAAATGTTTGACGAGAGTGATAAGTAGCACGTGCCTTCAGCTACCAGCAGCGGACGACTCAGCGACGGTGCCTTTTCCCTATGGACGTCTGAATAATGAGGTAGGGGGAGCATTTTGTTCGAATCCGGTTCGTTTTTCCCACACAAACGTGTTTTGTGTATCGCCGTCACGTTGTCACCGGATGGGACCAGAAACTATATGGAGCCTGTTATCCTTTCGAGTGAGTAGCTCGTTCACCAAGAACTTTTAGTGAACTGACCTCCACCACTCCGAAAGTTTCCCTTGTTTGCAAATGGCCGCGCCAGGGGCGCTTGTTGAAATCGTTCCCAAAGTGGGATCTAGTTATGTGTAATGTGGTAAACTGAATTGTTAATACATGTTGTGTTTGTGTTACTTGTAAATTTATCTTAGTGTTCGATTATTACTAGATGTCTGTTAATTTGGATGTGGGTCAGGGAATTTGCCTTAGATTTGACAAACGCAAACGAATCACGGCCTAAGTGCGTGTGCCGCCCTAAATATACCCAGGGGGGATCACCACACATAGAACACAGTGGTTGCAGTTCCACTAGTGTCGAAGTGTGCACTTAACAATGCCAGCTTATGAAATATTGCAGATAGCGTCAATATTTTAATAGAGAAGTTGTACAGCAGTAAGGATTACTTACGTATCTGTCATTGCCAAGTGAAATCGGATTAATAACTGCTGAGAAGCGCAATGAAAGGTTATCAGATTAACTGTTGCGGTGGCTTCGACTTCAGCCTGGGGTGTGGCAAGTGGTGTCATATCTCCTCCAGAAACGGTTTCTTCATGCCTAAAAGGTATCGCTTGTATGTAATAGTTTTGTAAATAAGCAATTCATTTTGAACAGAAAGTTGCGATTTAGGCAAATAAGAGTTCCAAAACGACATCGAGTCATTTGAGTTTTCTTAACTACTCTGTATATTAATGTGTTGTGTCAACTTCATTCAGCTTATGAAGAAGTTCAACCCCTAAATATTCAACAGTCTTTACCAAGGAATATCATTGTCAAAAATCGTAAGTGGTGGAAAGTTATCAGTTTTCTTGTGTGTAAGCAAAACTAACACCTAACAGCTTATCTTCAATGGGCCATCCTGAGCACCACTTTTTCACCACTTCTCTATCTTCCCTAGGACACGTTGTACTATTGATTACAAATGTTGGATTGTGAGAAGGATCAAGCAGTGTAATATCAACAATATACATTGCAATTGTATGGCATCCGAGGAAGGAAAATGATGCATGAAAATATTGAAGAGGATGGGCCCTAATAGTGATCCTTGGAGCATCCCTGTTTAAATTCTTCGCCCCATGGAGAGGATTTCTCTGAAAATTCTCTTCTTCCATGGAGATTACTCTTCTACCATGGAGAGGATAACTCTGAAAATTCTCTTGATAACAGTTCATTGGTGCGGTCGGAACGGAAGTAAGTGGCTTTATAGTCAAATCAATGACACACGCGACTGCGTGATTTGAAATGCACACAGGCAGCTGCGGCTGTGCATTTGCATCACCCGAATAAGCAGCGTGGCCATTTGCATATTGTTATGTAGAGTGCAATCAATAATACCTCGCCGTTCTCTTTGTGAGGATTGTGTGCGACACCGTTTTATAATATACTAGAAATTAATCAGTGCCTCTGAAACCTCTTGATTGCAATCCTATTTACTCTTGAACGCGGCACTGTATCAGAATATTCCTGTCGTTACTAACTTCACTGTTTATTCACTAATTTTTACCTTTCAGTACTGGTATATCGAAATTTAACCTTTGATCACGAAGAACGCATTCAGGATCCAATTTTAGCTCTCTTTTTTCTTTTTGACATCGAAGGATCCTCTGAATCCGAAATTTAGTAACGTTTCCGACATCTACAACCATAAACACCCGCAGACACATATGACCTCTACTTGATCTTGAAAGACACCAGTCTAAAATATCTCGTTTGATTGATAAAGTTCATGACACTGGGTCTGTAAAGGATCGAAAGAGCCCAGGTCGGCCATCACTGTTAAATGCCGAAGTTCTTGATGATGTGTCACAGAGCGTTTACCTCGCTCACCCAGAATATCCCTTAGAAAGTTATCTTCACAGGTTGGACTGCCACCAGCTACTGTTTTCAGGGCTACTAAGAAGTTAAGGATCGAAAGAGCCCAGGCCAGCTATCACTGTTAAATGCCGAAGTTCTTCAAGGTGTGTCTCACAGCATTTACCTCGCTCACCCAGAATATTTCTTATAAAGTTATCTTCACAGGTTGAACTGCCACCAGCTACTGTTTTCAGGGCTACTAAGAAGTTCAAATTTCATGCCTACCCCATTGGTGTCGTTCATGAACTGAAAGAACCAGACCATGAAAAACGTTTACGGTACTGTCGTTGGTTTCGTTCTTTTATTGATGAAAATGGAATTTAGGTATTGGACCGTGTTTATTTCAGTGACGATGCTTGGTTTCACTTAGATGGGTATGTGAACAGTCAAAACGGTCTAATATGGAGCAGTGAAAATTCTAACACTATTCATGAACGACCGTTACACGCACGGAAAATTGGTGTTTGGTGCGCAATTTCCCGTCGTCATGTGATAGGGCCTTTATTTTTTGACTAAACTGTAACTGGTGAAATTTATTGTGACCTCATCCAACAGTTTATTGCATTATTGGATGTGAATGAACGAGAGTGTTGGTTTCCACAAGATGGCGCGACTGCCCATACTTCAAATGACCAATGGTCATATTGCAGGTATTTTTTGGTGATCATTTGATTTCAAAAAATTTGTGGCCCACAAGATATCCAGATCTTACTCCTCCAGATTTTTACCCTTGGGGATATTTCAAATGTGTAGTGTTTCAAAACAATCCTCATACACTTGAAGACTTGAAGGCTAACACTGAAAGATTTTAAACATAAGAAAACAAACATTACGAAAGGTGACTGCAAATGTTATGAAACGGGTACGAACCTGCATCCAGGTTGCAGGAAATCACTTTCAAAATCTGTTGTAAAGGTAGATATGTCTAATTTGCATCTTTTTAAATTTGTGACTTTTGTCAAGTTTAAATAGAAAAATACAATAGAGGGTTGCGTCCTTTTTGAAACACCCTCTATTAGATACATTACAAATAAGGCAAACTATTTAAATAATTTATATCTCATAAGATATTGAAAAAATCTGCAGTTGTATACATTACATAACTTCTTTATTTATGATACAGCAAAATCTGTCAACCTCTATCAATTTCTTAGCTCGTCTGTCTTGTCAAGTCTGTTCGTCTGTAGGTATCTAACTTTTTTGTGTTCAGAGATAAATTAAAAATTCTTTTTGACCTGGATAGGTATTGATGAAATATTATGATTTGCAGATTTTCAAATTAACTTTACAAGCTACGTAATTACGTTAGAAATTTGCAACTTTTGTTGTAAAATGTGAATGTCATGAAGTTTGCATTGACAACAATCATTTTCACCTTTATTCTCTATGACTTGGGAAAACACAATTTTTTGTTTTAAGATAATTGCTTGTTTCAGAGAAAAATTAGATATTGATAAATTATTGCGATTCGCACTTTTGGAATCTCCCAAAAGTTTCAATTTCGTCCTCTTATGGACGATTCGAACTTTTTGAATCTCCCAAAAGTTTCAATTTCGCCCTCTTATGGGACAAAATTTCGGAAATTTCAAACTTTAAACGAATATTGCAAATAGTCGATTTGGGCTAGAAATCTGATGGAGTGTGATGATCAAGGATTTTTTTTATTGGTGTCAACGATTGGCCCTTCACCTATAGGGGTATTGGGGAAAATGCAACTTTTTGTTTTAAGAGATTAATGAAAAATTCTTATTTAACTAAATAGGTGTTAACGAAATATGATGATTCATAATTTTCAAATTCTTCAAAAGATTTTAATTTACATTGTTAGAGAGCGCTAGATGTAGAAATTATGAAACTAGAAGTAATATTGCAAAATATATATTTTTGCTATAAATTAGAAATTCTGGTGATAGAATGTGTTGATGGAGAAGAGAATAACTAATAGTCGTATGTGCTTTAATTAAAATTCATTCAATTGTTCTTTATTTTTATAAATTTAGTATTTATAAATTAATTATTTAAAAAATTTATAGTTAATTTTCTAAATTAATTATTAAAAAATTTATAATTAATTTCATAAATTAATTATTAAAAATTAATTATATAAAATATCAAAAAACACTATAATTTAACATTATTGTAATATCCTGTTTTAAAAACTTTAATATCTGGCTGTCGGATAATAAGCTGTTACATGGAACTAATGATAAAAACTACGGAAGGAACCTTGCTTGTAGATGCTACTATCAGATTCAGTTTTCACAAAAATAAATTAGTGATGAATTCAAAATTCAAGCAAATAAGTTTCGGCATTTAACAATTAAACAGCCAATTACAACATTTTTTTAGAACAGTAGTAAATGAGTGTTTTGTTTGTTTTTTGCAGTTTTTTTGGGGGGGGAAGGGCAGCTAAGTTCAATAATTAACCTAAGTGCAATGTACTTCTTCTTTCTCTCGACTTGACCTCGGATTTATCTCTAACAAACCCATAAATGTAACAGTTAGGATTTCACACAGAGCGATATGAGGATGGTTAAAGGCGTGATCGAAAGGCGTGGGAAGTAAGAGGAAGTTGAGGAAGGACGGAATTAAATAATCGTGGCCGAAGTGTATCAAGGAAATCTTCTTCCAGGAGAGACTGGATAAGGCTCAGTTGTTAGTGTTTTCTTAAATCCTATTTTTTTTAATTGATTCTGCTTAGGTTATATTTTGTACGTAAATTTTCTTGGTGCTTCTTGTTCATCGAAATTCTGTAGGATGCAGAATGAAGCAAGCATGACTTGGAAAAGGTGATCATGAACAAAAATTATTGAGACACCTTGTGAATACGAATGAGTTGCAGATATCATTTTTTAAATGCTTCATGTACAAAGTAAATCCAGAGTTCTTGAAAATAGTATGCCCACCCAGAATAAGATTAATATTTCTTGGATTCTATGAAGACGTTGACTGTCGTGCAAAAATTGAATATTTTAATTCTTTTCTGCTTATCTGGATTGGCCAGTAGATTTTGGAGGGTCATCTCTGAGATCTGTAAATTTTTTAGATGTTTCTTTTTTCTTGCATAGCAAGTTTCTTTTTTCTTGGTATCTTGGACAATTTAATAAAACATGGGCTATATTCTATCTGCTGTTACATTGGCTTCAGTTAGGAGAATTTATTCTTTTGAACTTGTATAAGGTATTATTGAGGGATGGTATATCCAAGGATGCCTGAATGGCTGGTTATTCATTATAAGAAATATTATTTTTATTTTTGATGTTCAGGAGATGGATATCTGTATAAATTTCGCTTAATACCTCTGGGTGTATGGCATACTCAGCATTAGTGGTTAGTGATTCCAGGGCTGAATTGCTGTCAGAAAGGATGATGAAATTTGTTCGTTTTTCATATTTTGTCCATTTGATTGCTTCATGGATTGCTACTAATTCAGCTATGATGATTGTGGAGTCATTCCTCAGTATGAAATTTTCTTGTAGTTTTCTTCTGGGTTGTGTTGTTTGGTTGTTTTACCACTGAGCGGCACTTTTTTGCACACCATGAGCTAAATGATCAGGTCACAAGGACCCCGAAGGCTCAGAGAAGGTTGGGGGAGGGGACCCACTGGAACAGCTGTTGGGAGACAGATGGTAGCCTCCCGTCAAGGCCATCCAGCGTGTTCTTTAACGTGCACAGGGTATGGCTCTCCCGCACAGGAGCCACAGCTTAACGTCCCATCCGAAGAACGGCGGCTTTTCCAAGACCATCGGTGTCCCCTACTGACCGTGGGCAGGGCGGGGAATTTTGCGGAGATAAATCTCAACGCTGACCCAGCTGGGACTCGAACCTGGGAATTGCATATTACGAGCCTGGCGCGCTAACGACTGAGCCACCCCGCCCCAAGTTTCTTCTGGAATATAATATGCTCCACTAGCATATTTTGTCTTTGGATTGTATGAACCATCTGTATATATCGGTTTGTGTTGAGGGTATTTTTCTTTTATTTCCATATGTGTTCGGGTTTGAATCTCTTCTATGGAGTGATCAGTTTTTTTATTGATACCTTCTATGCAGAGTTTTATTTTGGGACTATGATAATTCCGGGGGAGGGTGGGTATAGAGGATACTGTGGTTGGCATTTTTTTATTTCATTGTACGTGGGATGGTTTTTTATCTCTGTTGTAATAATGCTATTTATTTCGCTATCTATTTTCTTTTTGATGTGGTGAGAATTATGCTTCATTGTTATTGTGGCATAATATTTAATTAATTGTGTTTGTCGCCTCATGGTGAATATAGCAGCATCTGTTTCAGCCTGGAAAGATAATACAAGACCACTTGTGAGCATGCATGTGCATACTCTCAAGCAAGCTGTTTTGAAGAATGTCCAATTTTTTTATGTTACTGTTGGAGACATTAGACAATGCTAATATGTCATAGCCCATTTTTGGTTTGATGATGGCATTATACAGTTTGAGAAGATTTGCTCGATGATTCCCCCATGTGGTGCTGCCCAGGCATTTAATAAGCTGTAATTGATTTTTCCCCTTTTCAATAATGTGGTTGACATGTGGGGTCCAGGTAAGTTTGGAGTCAATAATCATACCAAGGAATATTTTTCCTTGACTTGTTGTATAACTTGGTTGTTTATTTTTACTTGATATGTCGGTATTTTCTCAGTGTAAGGTCTGTAAAAGGGAAGAATAGCTGATTTTTCAGGTGCAATGTTTCTTTTCCATTGGTCACAATATTTTTCCATGTGGCTCAAGATCTTTTGAATTTTAAAATCATTGCTGCAATGTAATGTGTCACTGCTCCACAGGGCAATATCATCAGCAAATAAGGAAAATGAGACATCGGGAATATTGAGACTGTCAATATGTGCTGGGAGATCATAAAGGTATAAATTAAATAATGTCGTACTCAAAATACAACCCTGATTAGGTATAGTTGTAAATTAGCAGGATTAGATAAAGCTTTTCCTAGTTTAATTTGGATTGTTTTATGTTTAGTGATGAATTGAATGAATTTCATGATATTTCCAGTTAATCCTAGCTTAGAGAGCTTGTAAAGAAGTCCATCGGGCCAAATCCCAATACAAGCCCCCCTGCAAGTCTAGGAAGACAGCTGCAAGGGGTCTCTTGGAATTCAGACATTTTTTAGCCTCAAGGGTCAGAGGCATGAGGTTATCCTCCGTGCTTCTGGTATTGCAGATGACCTCTCATCAAGAATATGATTATTTTCAATAAACCATTTTAGTTGGTGTTTGACGATTTTCTCTACTATTTTGAGTATACAACACGAGAGGGAAATAGGTCTGTAAGAACTCAGATTATTGGTGTTTCTGTTGGCTTTTTTAATGATAACTGTGTGTACTAATTTCCAACCATCAGGATATTTGTAAGTTGTCCAAATATTGTTGATCATTTTTAGGAACATATCAATGTTTTTCCCTCAATTTTCTTTTCATTTGGCTAGTGATATTGTCTGGTCCCTAGTGCTGTTTCAATTTTAATGTTTTGATAGCATTCATTAATTCAAAGTGAGAGAATTCTTCATCTCTACTAATAGGATTTGCGATTATTCGGTTATAGTATTGCTTTACTAGAATAGTGATTTTTCTTTGTCTTCTTCAGTATACTGTTGGTTTTTTGAAGTGAATATGTGCTCAAGGAATTTGTTTGCTTATGTGTTGTTTCTCATTTAGTTGTAGGGCAATCTTTTGCCATTCCCGGATAAGGTTTATTAATTTTCGTAGACTATTAAATAACTTCCAGATTTTGGTTGTTGGGGTAAATACATTTAGTGCGGCTGTGACGTTTCTCCATTTTAGTTGCTGCTATCTTTTTATTTTTATTTATTTATTTATTTATTTATTTTATTTTATTTTTTTTGTATATTGGCTGTTTTCCTGTTTACTTCTATTATTTGATTTATTATTCGGGATCTTCTTACCTTCCTCTGAAATTTCCTTCTAATGGTGATCAGTCTATTATTTACAATAGTGTCCTTGTTCTTTATGCTTTTATGAATGTAAGAAGCAGTGTTATTGTTTTTGCATGTTTTAGCTATGTTACTGAATTCTTGGTAGGTAATTTCCTCCATTTTTTGTTAGCTGATAAAAATTTCTTGGTTGAGTTCTTTCCAGTTAGCTATGGTACAGAAATTTTGCTTTTTATTTTCTTTATTTACCCAAAGAAGGGTTATTAAAATGGGGAAGTGATTACTTCCCATTGTGTCCGGGAAAGTGATCCAATGGAATTCTCTGGAAATATTATCCGAGACCATAGAGATGTCTATTGCTGATTCTTGTCTTCTTGGTTGGTAAAAAGTAGAAGAGCCATCACTCAGTAGTTGTAAATTATGGTTAAGGATTAGTTCTTCAATGATGCTTCCACTCTGGTTGTTCATGTGAGACCCCCACATCCTACTGTGAGCATTGAAATACCCACAGAGCAGGTATGGGGGTGGACACTGTTGCAAAATGTTGAGAAAATGCTCCAGACGTCAATAGTTGCCAGGTTTGTAGCAATTTATAAGAGTTATTTTTTCCTTTTGAATTTGAATCTTTACAACTATGACCTCCATTTTACTATGATCAAAATTAATGTTAATTTCTCTCTGTGGAATAGTGTTATGGATCAGCCATGCAACGCCCCCTGCATTAGGTCTGACTTCTAACTGGTAAGAGACATAACCACTGAATCTGAGAATGTCCTTGCCCTGGTTTCTTGTAAGGCTATTGTAGCAGTATGATATTTTCATAAAAGAGATTACAGATCATGCTTGTTGGAAGAAAAGGATCTGCGATTCCACTGAATGATGTGCTGAAGATCAGCAAAATTAGTTGTGGCAGTCATAATTTTCTTGGATTCCAGGATAGACTTGAGAATACTTTCAGTTTGTATGGGTTTATTGTCTATAAAGTCTAATATGATGGTAATGATGATGATGAGCATATCACACAATGAATAGAAAAGGGTCTATGCAGACTCATTCAGTCACTATTTTATGGGGGGGGGGGTTTGTTCCATACATATTTTTTTCCATACTTATACATATATGTATATTTTTTTTAATATTTATGTCTATGTGTTTTTTTTTTACAATTGATCAAACATATTTATATCTTTTAAGAATTGTAAGAGGAGTTTATATAAAGTGGGTTTTAGTGATTTTTTGTAGATTCTAAAATAGTTTTAAATTAAAGTTGTTAATATTAAGGTTATTTAATTTTTCAAAGTATTCTTTCCTTTCATTTCTGTAATAATTACACTGAAATATTATATGTTCAATAGATTGAATTTCATTGCAGTGTTCGCAATTAGGAGAAGTTACTTTCTTAAATTTAAATAATGTAGATTTAGTTGAAGCAAGATTGGCTTTTATCCTTAATATTACTTTTATTTCTTTTTTATTTAATCCATAATCGATAAATTTGTTTATTAAAAGAGATATTTTATATCTAAATGTGTTTTGAGCTTTTATATAATACCATGATTGAAGTTCATCTATTAATATTTTTTTATTATTTTTTTATATATTGAATAATTAAATGGAGATTGCATAAGTTGATTTAGATTTGAAGCTTTTTTAGCTAAGCTGTCGACATATTCGTTGTGTTTGATATTGACGTGTGATGGTATCCAATGTATGTGTACAATGTTGTGTTGCTTTAGGTGTTTGAACATTAAAGTAATTATGTCATTTAATTATAGAAAGAAATTACTTTTAAATATGTTAGATTGAAAAATTTGTAAAGCAGGTTTGCTATTAGTTAATATTATAATATTTTGGTTATGGAATTTTAATGACCAATTTATGGCTAAGATAAATGCAATTAATTATAGAATAATATTTATTTGAAAGGAGTCGAGTTTAAAAAGGTATTCAAAATGTTCTGCAGGGCAATAGAATGCTCCAGATGCGATAAGAGTTTCAAAATTTGTAGATCCATCTGTATATATTTGAATGAAGTTTGAATATTTATCATGGATGTATGTTTCAGTTCAGATTTTTAAAGCAGATGAGTCTTGATGTTTTTGTTTTCTGTTCCAAAAATTTTATCTTTAATTATAGGTAAAGGAGCAATCCAAAAAGGAAAGTTGGGAATATAGTCACCACTAGTTTTATTATTAAAAATGTCTAAAGTTATTACTTTTCAGGAAAGTTATATAGTGAAACATCGTGAAATTGCATTATTAATTTGTCTATTATAGGATGTTGTCTATTTTTAGCAAAAATGCGAAAGATTAGATTTTTAATAGATATTTTCTTTTATTTCTATTGGTGGTATTGCAGCTTCTGCATATGTATTTAGGTTATTTGTTGATTGCATTAAGCCTAAACACTAT
Source organism: Ryuthela nishihirai (assembly GCA_038380435.1). Lineage (NCBI taxonomy): Eukaryota > Metazoa > Arthropoda > Arachnida > Araneae > Heptathelidae > Ryuthela > Ryuthela nishihirai. The sequence goes on from JAWZYU010000019.1 coordinate 22,407,755, forward strand.
TTTATTGTTTTTGTTTGAATTGTTTCTAATTTTTTTAATTTTGTTTTTGAGATGGTACTTAGAAGTTCGATGCCGTATAAGCATTTAGGTAGGATAATTGAATTTAAAATTAATAATAAATTTTTTTAGAGCTTCCCCAGTTTGATCCTCCAAAAAATCTTAAATAGTTAAAAAGGTTTTTAGATTTTTCAATTGCATTGTGTATATAATTTTTCCATTTTAATTTTGAATCTAAGTGTAATCCCAAGAATTTAATATTATCCGTTATTGTGATATCTTTTTTATTCAATTTTATTTTTAATTCGTACGTAATTTTATTTTTTCTATGAAAATAAATTATTTTTGTTTTTTCAGTAGAAATTTTTAAGTTCCATTTTTCAGTATATGTTGATAGTTTATTTATTGCATTTTGTATTCTTTTATTTAAAATATTTATATCTGTATCAATCGACCAGAAGATAATGTCATCAGTATATGTTCCGTAACTAATTTCTGGATTAAAAACTTCTAAGATATCGTTTAGATAAATATTAAAGAACAGAGGAGATAATATGTCTCCCTGTAGGATTCTATTTTCAAATTTATACTTTTTGATAATTTATTACCAATTTTTATTCTGAAGTTTTTTTCTAATATGAAATATGAGAGAAAGTAAAAAAATGTTTCCACAAAATTTTAGTTTTCTGAGTTTTGCTATTAAGCTTTGATGTGATATTGAGCCAAAGATTTTTTCCATATCTATTATAGTAGCAACCATGCATAATCTATTTTTTATTGTGTATTCTGCATCTGATATAATGTTTAATAATAGGTCTTTTGAAGATCTTCCAGGTCTGAATCCGAAAAAGTTATTATCTAAAATTTTAAATTTTTCTATGTGCCAAATTAATCTGTTGGAAACCAGTAATATGATGGCAATAAGAACATTTATGATTCTGCAATGACTGATGTTTATATTGGTTCTAGCTTGTGTACTGGATTTATCATTGCATTTTCCCCCCTTTTTTCTAATTGCTAATATTCTCTTTGATATTTGATAAAACTCTCTATTGGTCAGGTATGCTAATGGTCATGTGAATCCTTAGATAAGTTGCTGGTTGTATTATTATTAGGATGTATATCCTGGTTGCTACATTTTATTTCCTTCTCTATCCTGTGAGGGAATTTGTGTGTTAGGGTAGGTAGAAGAGGAGATTAATTATATGGGAAGTATGTGATTTTAGCTTTATTTAAAGCTGATTTCCAGTTGATCCTTTCTTCTTGCATAATTCTGGTAGCTTTGCATGCTGTGAGGTTTTCAAGATCTGACTTGGTGATGACAGGTAGGTGGCATATGTCCATGTCTCCAGCATTTAGTACATAGAGGGAATGGGTTGTAGTATCTCTTCACATAGAATTTCTGCATCCCTATGTATATGAAGTTAGGTAGATATGCAGTACTAAAACCAAGAACTAGTTAGTAAGAGGTGAGGTTATGAATTTGAGATTATCCTGGGGGTCAGGGTGATATGTTATCATTCTTCTGATGCAGGTGATATACGGTTTTTTGATATTTTCGTATACTTGTTGCTCTGTGAGATTGATAGGTACATTTATTATAGTGCCCTGTAAGAGGTTGAGTTTGTTTGGTATTCTCCATGTTACAGGGTGATTGAGAATGGAATTAATTTTTTGGAGCTTCCTGAATGTGCGATAGCTGTAACAATTTATCAGAAGATTTCATGTCAAAGTATATCTTCATCACATTCTGATCCTACCATGAGATCAAGGAATTTCGTCACTTCAATGAGGTTGAAAGAGTTAATGAGAATATTGCATCCTTTATAAATTATAACCCAAGTGTAGTTATCAAGAAATGTTTCTTGGGCTTCTTCCCGTGAATGGTACTGTTCTATCGGACCTTCTTCAATTCTACTTTTATCTTGGGATGAGAGGTCAGGGATGTTATCAGAATCAAGAGAGTCAATGTCTTGATTGATATGGTTCTCTATTCTATATGTTTCTAGATTCATATTTTGGTTTTGAGCTGTCCCAGCAATAGAGCTGGGAGCGAGGATATATACTCTTTATTTTTATGTTGGTTTCTACCCAAGGTATTTATAAATACTGAATCTTTCTCTTTAGCATAGGTAGCAGAATGGCTGAGGGATGACTGATTGTGGTATACATTCATCAGAGGTGGAAGTGTTATCAGAGGTCATATTATAAAGGCTTGTATGGGGATTCACTGCAGTCCTGCTCTTATGCTCCATCTCAGATGAGGAATGCATATCTTGTCTATATATAGGCCCCAAATATGTTTGGGATGGTAGAGTAACCGTAGGGTTCATTTTAAAGATGACTTCAGTTTCTCCAGAAGAGACATTGATAATTCCAAATGGGTCATTTTCCGTTTCATTTTCCTGGGATCTATCAGAATCGATGATAAGGGGAGCATCTGGGATTCCCTGTGTCTAAATGCAAAATTGGCTACGATTTCTGAAGAATCCGCATTAGTTTTTTATATAATAGAGTAATATGCACATATGACATGTATTGGTAAAATTCCGCTTCTACTTCTCACATCGCTTGCACAACTGCTCAGGATCATCTCTGGCGAGCGTCAAACAGTAGTCAACGAACATTGATCCATCGTTGCAATGTCCTAGAGAAAATGTTCACCGTGTTCATCATGCCACAGTTGTCTGGAAAGAAAACTAAGTGGGAATAGAGAAAGTGGATCTTTAAGGACATATTGCAGCGAAGTTTCTGACATAGAGACAAGATGTCTTTAACCAGTTTCTTGTAGTTGTCTGCCCTGACATTTCCGAGGAATTTAGTTGACACTAGACGAAACGCGTCCCCAAGCCTTTTTCTCGTCACCCTGAAGCACGTTGTCGAACACCTGGTCTCTGAACAGCTCGCGGATCTGAGCACCCACAAATATTCCCTCTTTAATTTTTGTTTGGCTGAGTCGAGGGAATTTGTCAGCCAAGCACTTGAAAGCTGATGCAGTCCAGTCCATATCTTTTATGAAGTCTTTCATCACACAGAGTTTGATGTATAGGGACGGTAGCAGGATTTTGTGCATTTCTGCCAGTGCTGAGTGTTCCACATTCTTCTCTCAGACTTTCAGAGATTTCCTCTGAAGCCGGTTTCTCTTCACGTAGTGCAAAATCTTTGCCAGTTGTCCCATTCACATAAGGAACAGCAGTACTTCGTATATCCCAGGTGCAGACCCATCAACAGAGCCACTACCTACAGTTCACAACAGAGATGCCAGCCATACTTGCTGTATAGAAGACAGTTCAAAAGCTGTTTTATGTTGTCGTAAGTTTTTTTCATGTTTTTTTTCAGCGTGTCAAACCAGAATGAATGGAAGTCGATTTCCATTATGCAGCAAACCGCTTAGAGACTCAATTTCGAGGAGTCTATGAATAGTCATCATTCTTGAGGGTCATGTATGATTCTTAGGGCATTCATCAGGCCATCTACATTGGAGCAGAACACAAGGTCATCTTCCTTTCTGAAGTAAGGTTCTGAAGTAAGGTTACTCATGATGAGTTCGAAACGAAGTCATTCGGACATTTTCTTTGAGAAGATTCTATTGTTTAAGTCTTGATCCAAGTAACTCTGCTTTGGCCTAGAGAGCTCCAGATCGCGAACAAGATCGTTCATTTCTTCTTCAGTGAGAATGTGTGGCGCATATTATGCACCATGGCAGACGTATGGATCATCATAGTATCAGCAGACGCGGAGAACCCGATTCTGGTTCGCCTCCCTCCTCATCATCTGAATCGATGGAAAATTCTTTTAGAGGTTCGGGAACATGGAGGCCATCACTGTGCAGAACTGGTCGGAGAGCAGATTGTATATTTGGGTACGCTATTGTCCACCTCTTTTTCCTTGTGATGCCTCCAGAAACAGGTGGAACCATGCAGAAGTAGCAGTCATTTGCGTGATTGCTTGGTTCTCTCCTAACCATAGAAGCACCAAACGGCATCGTCACTTTTTCACTTTTCAGTCACTTCAGAAGATTTCTTGCACACGTACTGCAGCATATGTGTGGGGTCTAGGCCTTGTCCTGGTCCCAATCTTGCAGCCAAAATAAAATTCATATGCTGCTTTCACTATTGGAGTGATGACATCTTTTCTGGCTTGCAAACGTCACTTCCCAGCAAATGTAACAAAATGAATCTTCACTATTAACACAGTTACGAGACATCACTACTGCTGGATTAAACTGCATGGATCACTTGTTTTGTACTTATGACTCAGGGGTAAATGGAAGTCGCTCAAAAGACTTGCTCACCCTACGAGATGAGACGTCACTTATAACTAATGATTGCATCATCTTTTGTCTACGATCGTAAAGCCGCGACGTCGTGACTCAACAACATTGCATCAGACAATGATGCAATACCTCCGAGGGTTGTGTGTATGGCGGACTGATGCAATACAACGCAATATGTTGCAATCTGGAGTTTAAAATACAGCGTTTCGCAATGGTTACCTATGTGTTCAATGTGGACTGAGTCATTTATACATGACCATCTCTGTCTCTCTTGAACAAAAGCCAATCGACAAATTTTATTGTCATTTTCGTGTTCAGAACCTCGAAATTAGTAAAGACTGGCTCTATTTTCATTTCAAAGCCTTTTTGTGTGTTGCCCAGTGTAATTCAGGACATGTAGCATGATTCTGGGAGATGAAATATGGGTCATTATATATTCTTTTCGCGATTTAGGTGCTAATATTTGATATCTGTTGCTTAGTGGAGTTTCTGTAAATTGTATTTCCTTTTTGGCTCCCTGAGAATCATTATTTGAATCTTTCCGTTTTTTTTTTCCTTTTGCACGATAGGTTTTTTATTTACGATCGTGATTTTCCTTTATATCTCACAATACTATTTATAATATCTGTATCGATATATACAAAATATCATACGGAGAAGAGAACTGTGAATAACTTATGAATAAAATACTGTAGGATGTGATAGTAGTGGTACCCCGACTTGCCGATTTGACCTTGAAAAGTCCCCCAGGTCACACGTCGCGACCACTTCCTGTCACGTGCCACTCTAACGTCATTTCCGGTTACGGAAAGTCCTCGATTTCGGCGTTCGTCCGCCATCTTGGATTCTGACGTCATCACCACAAACTCCCTCTATTTTGACGTTCGTTCGCCATCTTGGATTCTTACGTCACACGCCTCCCCTCTAAAACTCCCTAGTTGACCCACTCAAACCCAGCGTGCAGTAAACAACTCTAAACTTACTCTAAGCCCTCCATCTTGGTGTCTGGCGTCATTAGCTTCGAAAACACCCCTCGTTGATATCCTGATGTTTCCAACTCAGTGGCAAATAATTCTGAAATTTACCAAGTCCAACTAAACTTTTGGTGGCAACGTTCAGAGCACCCCTCTCCACCCGTCCACCTCTTATCTCAAAGTACTGAATTCTTTTAAAGAAAAATGCGTTCCACAGGTAACCTCGATCCCTCGACATCACCCTTATCAGCGCATGACGCTCATATCCACTACGCCACGGGTACTTGTTTTGACTAACATTCTCTACAGTGGTTGATCTCGTAGAAAAGGAATAAGTGATTATTTTTAATCCTGAAAAATCACGTTTAACTTACGAATAAATAATTTTAATTAATTTTTACTCCTTGCAAATCGTATTTAAAAGTAAATTTTTAGCATCTTTGCACTTTTATTTTCACATAGGTAAGTACACTTCTGACTCGGTTAATTTTTTTATTCCTTGTTAATCGCAATAAAAAAATAAATTTATAACCTCTTCGCACATTTTATCCTTAACATTTTTTTCAAGAACATCACATAAATATAACGTTTTGAAACATCACGTAGGGAAAGGCAATTTTTTTAAATCCTTGTATATCAAATTTAGAAATTTATAGCTTCTTCACACATTTTATTCTCGTACTGAAACTTTGTATCTCACTTTTCTTTCATGTCTCGCAATGGACCACAATGGATGGTAAAAAATTATTTTTACAATCTGGCAACTACGCTGTAAATAATATTTAGAGGAGTAATTAAATATTTGACAGCATGGAATCACATACCTTGCTCTGAATAATTAACGACGTAAATACTTTTAGGAATACACTATACCAATATGCAAAGTTCTACCAATTGATTTATGCCATGGAATAAAGTGTACAAGATTCAGGAATCTGTAATTTAGGTAAACTCCGAATAATTTTGAAACATGTAGATTAAAATTGATAAAACATAGAATTTTCCAACTGTATAGAACAGGGGTTCTCAACGTGTGGTACGGGGTAAACTTTTTTTGGGTACGCCATGAGAGCTCAAAAGACGCTAGATAATGTTATATAAATATGAATTATTCCTATCATTAATTTCTTCAAAATATTAAGTCTTTTCCCTTCTCAAAACAAACTTCATTATTCATCTCTTCACGCTTTCTTCAAACATTTCAACCTTTTTTATATAATAGGAACAGTTTGTATCTATCAAATCCAATTACTAACACTTACCACATTCCTCGGTTAGGTTATGGGAAAAAGCTTCACAATTTTCTCGTAAAAGAAGATATGTTACTAATAATAGTCAAGAGTCAGTAGCTTGTCTAGCAAATTCTGAATGGACTGTAGAATGGCTACATCTAAGCTAAGATACGACAGTAGGAGGGGAGAACGAAGGCCGATTTACTGTCCGCTGCCTTTTTCTGCCAAGGGCCGAAGTTCAAACCAACAGGCTTAATGGTGGCTTGGCTCTCGAAACAAAGACTTCACAGCACGGGAAAAGAAGCAACGCAAATCCAAAAGAAAACACTTACAAACCCCTTTCGTAATTGTAGACGTGGAAACGTTTCTTCAGTTCAAGCTCCTTGATGGTGAATTAGGCGTAAAGTAAACTGTGTTAAGATTAGATTGTAGACATATTACTCGGAGCTCAACTAGATGCGACCGAGCAGTAGCAACCACGTGCGCCTCTCCAGCGCAATGTACATGAAACAATGTTTGAAATTAGATTCCAATATCCCCGGTATCAGGTATCGCATATGTATGACATATGGCATTAACTTGTTATCAGCATTTTCTTTTTTTGCATTAAGATTCTGTAATTTAGGTAAACTCCGAATAATTTTGAAACATGTAGATTAAAATCGGTAAAACATAGAATTTTCCAACTGTATAGAACAGGGGTTCTCAACGTGGGGTAGGGGGTAAAATTTTTAGGGTACGCCGTGAGAGCTCAAAAGACGCTAGATAATGTTATATAAATATGAATTATTCCTGTCATTAATTTCTTCAAAATATGAGTCTTTTCCCTTCTCAAAATAAACTTCATTATTCATCTCTTTAAGCTTTCTTTAAAACATTTCAACCTTTTTTATATAATAGGAACAGTTTGTATCTATGAAATCCAATTACTAACACTTACCACATTCCTCGGGTAGGTTATGGGAAAAAGCTTCACAATTTTCTCCTAAAAAAAGAAGACATGTTACTAAACAGTTGCACCACAAACGTGTCAAACAAATATGGAGATTTCAAAATTATCATTCTACAGGATTCATTTAAGTTCAGAGAGAGAGAGAGCACAATTTTGAATGGGTTTTCATAAATAATGGACGTATCCAGGGCTGGATTTAACATAAGGCACTTTACTAGGGTTAACAAAGAAATAAGGGCTCCAGAAATTAAGCGCTACAATTTGTTTATTTAAGTAACAGAAAATCATGTCCTTTTCAATTTTCGAAAGAATGAAAGACTAGTTACAAAATATCCTTGATAGAAAGAGTTAGCTGGAAAAAAGTTATTTCAAAGGAAATTTTGAATCTAGTTTTCCATTTGCACAACATAAAAATGTTGCAATACTTTTGATGATTTATTGCAATCTTTCCTTCCCAGAGCAAACAAAATGAGGCAAAAACATTTTGTACAAAAAAAATTGAAAAATTTGATTTTACAATTTACTCTAATTGAGTATTGTATATTATTTGCTATGTATAATATTAATTTATTACATTAATTTTTATATAATTTCATAAGAAAACGATGTCATTTACCATTCAAATTATAACATTCGTTTCGATTTAATTGCCTCGTTTTTTCTTTGCTGTGAAAATTAAAAATACCAATCATAAGAGCGTACTACCATTTCGCGTGCCTAGTGGCGCGTGAGGTGTAAATCCAGCCCTGCCTTATCATCATTATAACTGACGTTAATGCCGGATGTCAAAGAGTGTAAGATATTAGGGATGGAACTGACTGTTATATCATTCTCTTAATAGTTAAACCTTAACACTTTAAATATCAGACTAATATAATTGAAAATGGAGATTCAGGGAGATTTGAGTGAGATATTCAATTTACCACCAGTGACATTTTTTTCGTAAAAGTCTTATTTCCAAAGTTAATGAGCTCTAAACGAGGCTTTCCATTTAAAACAACATAGAAGTTCCCGAACACTTTTGTTGTCATAATTAGGCTTGATACAGCAGATAAAGTGAAGTGCTGAAGCCTAATTTACAAATAAAATCTGTGTTTAAAACCGCATAATGAATCTTGAAACACAGTTTCATTCATATTATAATGGCAGATGTATGGATAAAATTTAATCAGCTTTTTACCTGATGGTATTTCAGAGAGGGATATTAATTCAAACCACAGCAATGTCACAAATATCGCAATTAATATCAACGAAACGTCAAAAAGAAAAAAATTATGGGCTCGTGTTAATATATCTGGAGACATTTGTAAGCAGCTAACAATGTTGTAAATATTAAGGTTACAGTAAGAGTAAAGTAATTGATTTTGTTTTCTATCAAACCTAATGTAAGGACATTTTTACATGAACCCTTAGTATGCATATACTTGGAAGATATGTCAAAACAGTTTGAAACGGGGAAAATAATAAAAGTTTATCTAGGTGAGGGGACCCACTGGAACAGCTGTTGGGAGACAGATGGTAACCTCCAGTCAAGGCCATTCAGCGTGTTCTTTAAGGGGCACATGGCATGGCTCTCCCGCACACGGGGTCACGTTTTAACGTGCATACGACGGACGACGGCCTTTCCAAGCCCATCAATGTCCCCTTTTGACCGTGGGGCAAGTCGGGGAGTTTTGCGGAGGTAAATCTCAACGCTGACTCATCTGAGACATGAACCTGGGAACCGCAGATTATGAGCCTGTCACGCCACCTACTGAACCACCCCCACCCCTTTGAAGTGCGACAGATGAGATTCTGTTCTCCCTACGGTTGGTTGGGTGTTTTACCTCTGAGCGGCACTTTTTTGCACATGGGCTAAATGGCCAGGTCACATGGACCCCGAAGACTCGAAAAAGGTTGGGGAGGTGACCCACTGGAACAGCTGTTGGAAGACAGATGGTAGCCTCCGCGTCAAGGGCATCCAGCATGTTCTTTAACATGTACAGGTTATTGCTCTCCGGCACACGGAGCCACGGCTTAACGTCCCATCCGACGGACGGCGGTCTTTCCAAGCCCATCAGTGTCCCCTAGTGACCGTGGGCAGAGCAGGGAATTTTGCGGAGATAAATCTCAACGTTGACCCAGCTGGGACTCGAATCTGGGAACTACAGATCACGAGCCTGGCGCACTACGACTGAGCCCCCCACCCCCACCCCACCCCTCTACGTATAGAAAATGCAATTTACATAGATGCTCTAGTTTGGTTTACTATATCCAAAATAATTAAGAATCATATAACTCAGTTTATGAAATAAGAAAGCCAATTGTCATTAATGTAAAAAATCTGCTGCATTCATCTCAATAGATGACATGTATTGAATTTAAAAGATAATTGTCGGTGCAAGAATACACCTCGAGAAACTACAAAATATATATTTCCTGACTGCTAAAGTATTGTTAAATAATTTTGTAAAGTCTGCAAATGATAAAGCAAGTGACGTAAAGTGTAATGCACGAAAGGTTAGAGAACTCAATAATTAAAAATATTATCATAACTACATTATCTGAATTATGGCACTATAAAAAAACCGGAATATATTTCATGTTTAAAAATGCACCAGAAAGCACGTTTTCGTGTCACAAATCCATTTAGTGTAATAAATATTAACTGATCAGGAAGCTCACAAACAAAGTTTACATCATTATTCACCTTCATTCATTCATATTCATCACATCCTTACTTCACCTTTTACTTTATTTTGTATATTTCCAAAGTATTAGTAGGTTATAATGTTTTGTTAAGTACATTAAGTGTACAACTTTGAGAGGCACATGTCATGTTTCAATACTTGTTTTCTCACAGAGGAAAGCTTTTTCATAATACTAGAAAGGTTAATATTAGTTTATTTACATGCACTTCATCTAACACATCACTTCTGTAATTCTCAAAAATTAAGTAGCATAATAAACCTATTTTGATAAGTGTCTTGTATTAATAAGGTCATATTTCATATCAGAAATTGATTTAATAAAATCTGTATCACTTTTCTTCTCACCTATCAGTTTTTTTTTTTGTTTTTTTTCTTTTTTTTTTGGTGGGGGGGGGGGTTCTAAAGCAATAAGTAAATTATATTCATATTATATAAATGTATTATGTAAGAGTCATGTGTTATATTTTATAGCATTGATTTGTTTAATACAAATCATTTACCTACATTATCTAGCATTTTGTTTGGGTTTTATCTAAAGCATTAAATAATCAATAATTATATTTTGCTAACTATATTGCTCTAATATGGGTCCATTGTGTCTTATTTCAAAGTATTAATTGGTTTATTGGTTATATGCTTTCTTCCATAGAAGAAAGCTCATTTCAGAGCACTGGTTAGTTTATTAGAAATAATTTAGTTGCATCAGTTTTTTTTTCCTATGTAACACTGAATTTTGGTTATGTCTATAAGCATGAAGCAACATATAATCAGATCATTTTTGGAAGTGTATTAGAGGAAAAGTAATCTTTTATGGCATTAGTTATTTTGATCCATCAGTCCTCTTCAACTGACATTTTATATATTTTCTCAACTATCAGGAACCCTATATACATTTCATTTGGTTAAGTATTTAGAAATCCCCCAAATAAGATGCTAAATAATGTAAGTAAATGATTTGTATTAAACAAATAAATGCTGTGAAATATGACACATAAGATCTATTATAGCAATGCACTTAGCAAAATATTATTATTGACTCTTTAATGCTTTAGAAATACTCAAAATAAAATGCTACATGATGTAAAGAGTGACATGGGTAAATGATTTGTATTTAACTAATTAGTTCTATGAAATATTGCACATGACCTCTAGTACAAAATGCCTTTAGCAAAAAATAATATTGACTAATGCTTTAGAAATACACAAAATAAAATGCTACATGATGTAGAGAGTGACATTGGTAAATTATTTGTATTTAATCAATTTGCTATGAAATATAGCACATGACCTTTAAACAATGCACTTAGCAAAAAATTATTAGTGACTATTTAATGCTTTAGAGAAACCCAAATAAAATGCTCGATGATATAGATACATGATTTGTATTAAACAAATCCATATCTCAATTTAGTTTTGATTAATTGCATTATAAAGTATATAGAGAAAAATATTCATATGTTAGGGTATAACTAATGTCGTTAATGTAGAATTTCTCATCACATATCAGAATACATATATAGAATAGTGTAAATTTCACGTATAAATAATTCTGGTGCATTTTAATGAATATCTTATCCTAGATGATAGTCTGTATTCATATAATTGGTTATCATTCATATTATTTGAAATATTCATATCATTTAGTAACATTTTTGTTGGTGATTTACCTTTCAAGGGTAGCTTATTAGGTGATTTCTCGTAACTCACTGATATATGCATTAAATTAGATAAAAAGAATTTTCCCTTACATGTAGTGTGATTGTGGAAATAAAAAAATTAAATCATATTTTGTTTGGTGTCAGTTGTTATTTTTTAAAGTTAAAACCAAATTCAAATTATTGCAACAATTCTTTCCATGTTATATGAATGGGAAGCTAAATTAGCAGCTCTATAACTTCTAAAACAAAGAATTCGTTTTAGAAGTAATTTAGATTGAAGATAGACTTGCTGAAATTTTTTTTTATTTATTCCTGTACAGCAATATTCACTCATTATTTAAAGAGTTATGGAAAGTTTGAATATTTAGTAAAAACAATGTAAATCCTAAGAACATTTAAAAATATTGAAAGAATTATGTACACAAATATACCCTTGTATTAAACAGTTTAAAATACTCTTTATTCAAATTGTAATTTTTTTGGTAAATTTTTGTTTGGCGCTGCTGTTGTTATTATTTAAAGTCTTCCATAATATCTACTAATCTAACATTCTGGAAAATCGATGATTGGTTTGATTGAGGACTTTTATTAAAAATGCTTATTTTAGGAGTAGAATGAGTTATAGAGCTCCGAATTTAATTTCCCATAGACATAACAAGGAGGAGTAATAATTCAGTGATTCCTGATTGTTGATGGTAAACGTAAAAGAAATAAAAAGAATTGCTTTTTCAATTTATTTTAAAGCATGCATTATTTTTAAAGCTTTTTCGATAATATTTGCTTTTCATTACGTATTTTCTATCATCCACGTTCAAATACTGCTAATAAAGACATTTCAGAAGAATAAACTTTAAAAAACTTATGCAATGGAAAATTTCTTTGTGATACTAACGCTGGAAACGATCATCCACCACGACGGCTCAGACGGGCCATCGCTCAGACCCAGTTGTTCACATGACTTCAGCAAACGCTTAGCGCGTCGCGGCCTGTCTGTCTCGCTGGCCACGATTTCGGGGGGTTATGACGTCAGACACCAAGATGATGAAGGGCTTAGAGTAATTTGAGAGTTTTAGAGTTGTTTACTTCACAATGGGTTTGGGTGGGTCAACCAGAGGGTCTTAGAGGGGAGGCGTGTGATATCAGAATCAAAGATGGTAGACGAAGGCCAAAACGAGGGAGTTTGTGGTGATGACGTCATAATCCAAAATGGCGGACGAACGGCAAAATCGCGGGAGTTTGTGTTGTGAAGGAGATGACATCACAATCCAAAATGGCAGACGAACGGCAAAATCGGAAGTGGTCGTGACGCGTGACCTTGGGGCCTTTTCAAGGTCAAATGCTACAAGTTGAGGTACCATTACCTGTGATTGTATTCTGCAGTTTCACGCGTTTGGCAAGTTATGCTTTTAATAAGAGTCAAGAGTTAGTAGCTTGTCTAGCAAATTCTGAATGGACTGTAAAATGGCTATATCTAAGCTAAGATACGACAGTAGGAGGGGAGAACGAAGGCCGATTTACTGTCCGCTGCCTTTTTCTGCCAAGGGCCGAAGTTCAAACCAACAGCTTAATGGTGGCTTGGCTCTCGAAACAAAAACTTCACAGCACGGGAAAAGAAGCAACGCAAATCCAAAAGAAAACACTTACAAACCCCTTTCGTAATTGTAGACGTGGAAACGTTTCTTCAGTTCAAGCTCCTTGATGGTGAATTAGGCGTAAAGTAAACTGTGTTAAGATTAGATTGTAGACATATTACTCGGAGCTCAACTAGATGCGACCGAGCAGTAGCAACTACGTGCGCCTCTCCAGCGCAATGTACATGAAACAATGTTTGAAATTAGATTCCAATATCCCCGGTATCAGGTATCGCTCATGTATGACATATGGCATTAACTTGTTATCAGCATTTTCTTTTTCTGCATTAAGATTCTGTAATTTAGGTAAACTCCGAATAATTTTGAAACATGTAAATTAAAATCGATAAAACATAGAATTTTCCAACTGTATAGAACAGGGGTTCTCAACGTGGGGTAGGGGGTAAAATTTTTTAGGGTACGCCGTGAGAGCTCAAAAGACGTTAGATAATGTTATATAAATATGAATTATTCCTGTCATTAATTTCTTCAAAATATGAGTCTTTTCCCTTCTCAAATAAACTTCATTATTCATTTCTTTACGCTTTCTTCAAACATTTCAACCTTTTTTATATAATAGGAACAGTTTGTATCTATGAAATCCAATTACTAACACTTACCACATTCCTCGGTTAGGTTATGGGGAACAGCTTCACAATTTTCTCCTAAAAAAAGAAGACATGTTACTAAACAGTTGCACCACAAACGTGTCAAACAAATGTGGAGATTTCAAAATTATCATTCTACAGGATTCATTTAAGTTCAGAGAGAGAGAGAGCACAATTTTGAATGGGTTTTCATAAATAATGGACGTATCCAGGGCTGGATTTAACATAAGGCACTTTACTAGGGGTAACAAAGAAATAAAGGCTCCAGAAATTAAGCGCTACAATTTGTTTATTTAAGTAACAGAAAATCATGTCTTTTTCAATTTTCGAAAGAATGAAAGACTAGTTACAAATATCCTTGATAGAAAGAGTTAGCTGGAAAAAAGTTATTTCAAAAGAAATTTTGAATCTAGTTTTCCATTTGCACAACATAAAAATGTTGGAATGCTTTTGATGATTTATTGCAATCTTTCCTTCCCAGAGCAAAAAAAGTGATCCAAAAACGTTTCGTACAAAAAAAAAAATGAATAATTTGATTTTTAAATTTACTCTAATTGAGTATTGTATATTATTTGCTATGTATAATATTAATTTATTACATTAATTTTTGCATAATTTCATAAGAAAACGATGTTATTTATACCATTCAAATTATAACATTCGTTTCGATTTAATTGCCTCGTTTTTTCTTTGCTGTGAAAATTAAAAATACCAATCATAAGAGCGTACTACCATTTCGCGTGCCTAGTGGCGCGTGAGTTGTAAATCCGGCCCTGCCTTACCATCATTATAACTGACGTTAATGCCGGATGTCAAAGAGTGTAAGATATTAGGGATGGAACTGACTGTTATATCATTCTCTTAATAGTTAAACCTTAACACTTTAAATATCAGACGAATATTATTGAAAATGGAGATTCAGGGAGATTTGAGTGAGATATTCAATTTACCACCAGTGACATTTTTTTCGTAAAAGGCTTATTTCCAAAGTTAATGAGCTCTAAACGGGGCTTTCCATTTAAAACAACATAGAAGTTCCCGAACACTTTTGTTGTCATAATCAGGCTTGATACAGCAGATAAAGTGAAGTGCTGAAGCCTAATTTACAAATAAAATCTGTGTTTAAAACCGCATAATGAATCTTGAAACACAGTTTCATTCATATTATAATGGCAGATGTATGGATATAATTTAATCAGCTTTTTACCTGATGGTATTTCAGAGAGGGATATTAATTCAAACCACAGCAATGTCACAAATATCGCAATTAATATCAACGAAACGTCAAAAAGAAAAAAATTATGGGCTCGTGTTAATATCTCTGGAGACATTTGTAAGCAGCTAACAATGTTGTAAATATTAAGGTTACAGTAAGAGTAATTGTTTTTGTTTTCTGTCAAACCTAATGTAAGGACATCTTTACATGAACCCTTAGTATGCATATACTTGGAAAATATGTCAAAACAGTTTGAAACGGGGAAAATAATAAAAGTTTATCTAGGTGAGGGGACCCACTGAAACAGCTGTTGGGTGACAGATGGTAACTTCCCGTCAAGGCCATTCAGCGTGTTCTTTAACGGCACATGGTATGGCTCTCCCGCACACGGTGTCACGTCTTAACGTGCATACGACGGACGACGGCCTTTCCAAGCCCATCGGTGTCCCTTACTGACCGTGGGGCAAGTCGGGGAGTTTTGCGGAGGAAAATCTCAACGCTGACTCATCTGAGACACGAACCTGGAAACCGCAGATTATGAGCCTGGCGCGCCACCTACTGAACCACCCCCACCCCTTTGAGTTGCGGCAGATGAGATGCAAGATTGCTTGGTTCAGTGGTATTCTTTAATAATATCTTCATAGTTGGAGGATGAACAACTGGTGAGCATGTTATGGATGACAATTGAAAGCGTTTCGTAGTCCGCTGCCTGACAATTGTATCTAGAAGATGGAATCTGCTTTGTAGTATTGATGTTCATGTTGAAATATATCGGTACATGTGGTTGTGAGTCACTTGTAGAAAACATGACATTAGGGCTCTACGTTGCAGACAAACAGGTCGTGGGTACTAATATTAAATCAAATTAATTAAAAAACATTTGTATCATTTAAGATTAATAAGTATATTGTATCCACAAACGAAGTTGAATTGTTATTTAAAACATATTTATCATTTTATAAGAAGAGTACATTATGTTCTAGCCATCGAGTTGCCTCCATTGTTAAAAACAAAATGGTCCACCTGTTGCTTTTGCTACTGAGAAATGACCCACCAGTGAAAACGTTAATTGCCCCTGCGCTAAGATATTTCCCTTTTATAGAAACCACATCAAAGCAAATAGATCTCAAGTATGCTGAATAGTCAGTACTGGACATCATTGATAAGGGAAGTTCTACACGTTTCCCAGAAATGTAAGGCATCGATAAAAAGAAATTTGATAAATTAAGAATTTTTAATATTGCAAAAACTATTATATAAAATTTTTTTAGAATTTACAGTACTTTAAAACTTTTTCGTTTTTTTTTCAAAACTCGTGAATGATAGAAAAACTTTACAACTGTTTCTTCACCAGCCGAAATTTCTCAAAGAATGATCTACTTTCATCGAAGAAAGAAAAATAGATTTATTCTCTGCTGCCTAATTTTTTTTATTTACCATTTTTACTGTGAGATACGTTTAATTTAAATTCTATGTTTTTTGATAATTCAATTTTTAAAGGAATTATGAATTATAAATTTGAAATTACTATGATCCAAAAAGAAACAACTACAGAAAAAACAAGAGCGGTGAAAATTTGCAATTGCCACTAATTCAAATTGTACAATAAAAGGTTAAGTGACATATTACAGCATAATTTTATTATAAATTGTTCGTGAAACAAAAATTCCCTGACATTTTCTTACATGTCATAAAACTTTTATCGCTTGATTGCTTCAAAAAGCAAAATAAATATTGGGACAGCATAATTAAATGTCTAATAACAGATCCCTTTTATTCCGTTCAAAGAATACGATGAACACGATTCTTGGCCTAGAAATGGATTTAGAAATTTTTAAATATCAGTACTTTTCGAATACACGAAGGCGTCGCTTGAGTAAATGATCTTGACCACTTCTAAGCATCATCTTTTATCAGTAAAGAATGAAATAGTTCGGCTTTGTTACTCTCGCGCAAGATGGCAGAGTTTATCTCTGAACGGCACTTTTTGCACCGAATGAGTTGCGGCACTTTTTGCACCGAATGAGTTGAATTTCCAGGTCACAAGAAATCTGAAAGCTAAGCGAAGGCTAGTCACTGGACAGGTGTTACGAGACATGTGGAAACCTTCCGTCTAGGTAATCCAGCGTGGTGTCTAACATACAAACGGTATAGCTCTCCTGTACAAGAGCCCAGCTTAACGTCTCATACGAGAAACGGCTGTCTTTTCAAGATTATTAGTGTTCCCTTTCTTACGAGACAGGATGGGGAGGGGGAGTTACGGAGATAAAATACAACTCTGGTAGAATTGGAACTCAAACATGGGAACTGCAGATTGCGAATCGGGTCTGCCTATCCCCACCCCCATAGAATTATGAACGGATACTCTAAGTAGAGTCCTCCGCCGATAGCGAAAGTCCTATCCGCAATCCGTACCACAACAGCATCCGAATTCAACAACTTTATCACCATCCGCGTATATTAAAAACGTCGAGATTTTGCAAATGCTTCCAATGCATGTCTGCGAGTCAAGTTCCAATGTACATATGTCTATGAGTAAAAGAATTCAATCTAATGGTTTATTAATGACTGATTAAAAACTATGAAAAATAAAAAACCTTTTGTTCATAAAAATATAATTTACTAAATTTATACAAAGATTTACTTAATTCTAATTTTGAAAATTCTTCTGAATTAATTTTGCTCTTTTAAATACAGTTATCGGCGATTACAGAATGACACTCCATTTTATTTCCCAGTAACGCCCCCCTAAAACTTAGTGATCTCCACGACTGAAACTTTCATTCGACTGATATTTAATTCCCCCAGTAATTGTTTGAATTTATATTCTGCTTTTCCAACAAAATGATCGCTTCCTTCACATACGATCAGTTTTTTTAACTTGTGACTTTATCCCAAAAAACTTTTTTCCTCTTTTGGAGTGAATATCACCATTGAATTTTCAAATCAGGTTTTTATAACGCTATCTAAGTTCCTGTTAGCCATCAAAAATGCAATAATGTTCGCTTGTGTTTCCGAACATCTTATCAAATATAACACTTTATCCGCCATCCGTGTTAGCATCATTTTTTTATCCGCATTAAGATTAATCTTTTATCCGCCGAGAGCTTCTAAATGCTGATAAAACCTCGGATATCCGTATTCGCGCAGAGCTCTAACTATAAGACCGAGTGAAAACAGTTAACTAAAATCCGTCTATAGAGAAGGCCTACCTAGAATTTTGAGTTCTTTTATGCCACTCAAAAGATGGATTCGAGGATGGAATTTCGAGTATGAAAAACCGCATGATATTCCTATTAAATGTCAAATACGACTATCATTTCTAAGAGAAAAGTTTACAATTCGTTCATTTAGCAAAATTGCAAATGTAGTGTTTCAGTTCCGTTTAGATTTCTAGTTGTCCAAACATAATTGTAAAACATTGAAACATTAATTCAACATTAGTAGTCAAACAACGATAAATAATTGTTACATACCTTGATCGTTTTCAGGCATGAAGTTGTTATGATGGTATAGTGATAATGTTGTTTCCATACCGAAAAGCATAAATCCAATTGTAACGACTATGACGACAGTTTCCTGAGTCATTTCTTGAATTTAACAGTTGAGATGCAAAATGATTAAACTTCTGAAGCAAAACTAAAAGAAATTACTCATCATCCGACGCCATTACACTGTCCAACATAATGCTGCTAAAAACGGACAACTGAAATTAATGCACAGAGAAAGAAGGTTAACTGAAGTTGACTTATACCGAATTGTTTCTGCCGGGCCTCGGAAGCTCTTTCTGCAATGTTCCTTCTTCCAGGATGTGTAACTTCCGAATCTAAATCCTTCCTGCCATTCCATGAAATGCAGCCACTGGTAAAAGCTCATTATACATATTGGCAAATGAATAAGCAACTTCAAACGGAGCAGGAGAGCATGCGTAAGCTATTCAAAGCTAGGGTGATAAGGTTTTCATGAATGGTTTGGAGTCTATTATATATTGAATAAGCTGTTTTATCCACAGCATGAAACGATTAATTAACGTCCCAAAGAAGCTTCTGTGGATAAAAATCTCCCATTCTAAGTGACATTCTTCTGCGTCCTTTAATAAGATAGCTGTGGAATCGTAGCTTCGCATGAAAGTGGATAAAAATGCTTCAGGTATACACTGTTAACGTCCGTAATTGGTCATTGTTAACGTCGGTAATTGGTCGTGATTGACGTCGATAATTGGTCATTGTTAACGTCGGTAATTCACAATTGTTAACGTCGGTAATTGGTCATTGTTAACGTCGGTATTTTGTCATTGTTAACGTCGGTAATTGGTCACTGTTAACGTCGTAATTGGGAATTGTTAACGTCGGTAGTTGATCGTTATTAACCTCGGTAATTGGTAATTGTTAACATCGGTAATCAGTCACTGTTAACGTCAGTAATTAGTAATTGTTGACGTCGGTAATTAGAATTTCGGTTATATCCTTATATCAGCTATATATAGATGTGAGATAAGTTCCTGGATTAGGGGACCAGGCGTTAGAAGAAACAACGTTACGGGGGGGCAATTAATTCCATGAAACATTATAAATTAGAAATCATCTCTGCCTTCGTCACCTCATCATTCCTCGACTCTCATCTCTATATAATCCTAAACGTGACACAAGATTATAAATTTATTAATATTTCTTAGGTCTATGACCCTAAATACGTGTATGCAACGAATCGCATCTTTCTAGCATAGGGAGACCGAAATTTAACCTCTCACCTCTATGGACCAGTCAGATTCAGAATCTCGTAATGTTTTTGAGTTGAAAGACCAGAAATATCCCCCATGCACCAATTTTTAGCTCTGTGGTACCAGAAATCGAATTTGACTTTAACCTCAAAGGACCCACCATTCCAAACTTTCATGAGATTTCTGATATCTATGACTCGAAAAACTTCTTGGCACCAATTTTTAGCTCTCTAGCGCTGGTAGATCAAAAACTTGATCTATGACCTCGAAGGACTAACTGGATCCGAAATATAATTCAATACAATATTTATTTCCTTTGTAAATAATACATTTCATTTATTTTGCTCTAGTCCAGTGGGCACAAATATTCCATTGAAAATTTACAGAAATCCAAAAAAATTTAAAAACTCGCCTTATTAAAACTCAATATCTGATTAATCATTTTTGGCAACAGACAGTCTAAACGTATTAAGCATTTTTAAAGTAATCAACGAAAAAAATAATTTGAGCAAATAAAAAAAAGATTGAAAAAAATCAAAAATAAAAAATTATATTAAAAAAAACTCATTATTATCAGTATGTAGTTGCCATTTATAAATATTTAAAGCAAAGCTATGTAATTTTTTTCCATTTTTATGTGCTTTTAATTTTTTGCCAAAAAAATTAAATAGTTTTGGCGCAAGGTAAAGGTAATGTTTTTTAACCACAGTTTTCCTAGGTAAGAATTCGACGATATTAACAGAGTTACTGTATCTTGTAATATTATTGACAAATTTTATATTTTGATCCGACCAATTTTTAAACAAATGTTTCAAAATTGAATGAATATATAATTTTCTAACCGTTAAAATATCAACATCATTATATATAAGCTTTTAACACTTTCAGATTTCTTTTCTTTAATTAACTCAACAATTATATATCATCTTAAAGTTGAAGTATCTTCAAATTGACTAATATAATATAACCGTGGAATTACAATATTGTTACGATAGATGAACGAGCAACAATGAAACCGTGATGATGATTCGTCTGTGTGCTATAGCGTGAGAATTGCGTCACTAACCAACTCGAACAATAACTTAATTTAAAAAAAAAAGAATAAGAGAGCTGTAATTAGGAAGAATTAGTGTGAAGGAAAAAGTAGTTTGTCTTAGTCTATGCACGACAGTCTAAAGAAGGAATGTTTTTATTTGGTGTGTTTGCGGGAGGATAAATAAGTTTATTTGTGTGGATCTTGTTAGTAAATTAGTAAGCAAAGGGAATAATTCATCGTCTGATTGTGTAGTGATCAATGTCTGAAAAGAATTCGTTCTGAGAGACTAGTATACTTAGCTGCAGTTTTAGAGTACTAAAATCCTAGAAGGAAGTTATTTGGTGTATAGTTATATTTAGTTTGTTGAAGGAATTTGCAAGGTTATTTTTGGTAGATTATAGGTTTATTCGCAAATATGATTATCGCACTTATTGAGTATTGTAAAAAGCCTTATTTTATGCTTTGAATAGAGATTGTACGAATTACAGAGAAACTACTATTTTTAAGAATATTATGGGGTGTTATATTTTTCTGAAGGTTTGTTTTCATATTGATGAAGATGAAGATTTGTGTTGGTGGAATTTAGTTTATATAAATGTTTTTGTTTATACTTTTATAATAAATTACATTATTTTAGAATTACTGTTGTTAAACATTATTTTTGAACTCACGCTCAGTTTCCATACGTTAACTTTATAACAATATTTATCTTTCTAAAAATATTTGCTGTATGTTCCTTCCATTTTAATTTACAGTCTATATAAACACCTAAATATTCAAAATAATCAACTCCCTTTAATAGGCAAACAGGAACAATTTTCACCAATACATTCCAAAGCATGATAAAATATTTTGTTATCTAGAAAACATTTCGTAATGTGCCTACGATTCACTCCTGGAGACAATTTTCATGTTTCCAGCACGTGAAAATCAAGTTTGTTCTCTACGTAACCTCTATTTGACCTTGAAGGATACCTCGGAGATCAAATTTCGTATCTTACGCTAGGTTTACGATCTTGATTACCCCTAGTTGCAGATTTTCAGAATTTTATCATTTCTGATTCATAATTAGAATCTCCGTTATACCCTTATATCAGCTATATTTAGAGATTGGAGACAGTTTTCTCGGTGGCCAAAATTTGACCATGAAATCTTAAAATAGATCTTAAAAGATAATTTCACATATAAGTATGACAACATAACCTTTGTTACGGTATCAAAAGTTATATATAAGCATTTTAAGATATGTAGAATGTTTCAAACAAATGTCTAAACAAATATAAATAATTAAATATGAATTAACATATTTCAAACATGAAATTAAGCAATGTCTTTCTTCACGAAACTTAACTTACATTGATGGAAACTGAATATAGATGATATATTCCATCACTGTTAGGGTGATTTTTAGGACTCTTTTAGAAGATTTAGATGGACTTCTTTTGGAGGAGTTATTTCAGGAGTCTTTGCTGCCTGTATGGATGGAAAGCTTTATAGCCGAAGTGATATATGCATATGGACTGAGTGACAGACATTAGCGAATTACACATATATAGAAAATCATTGTTTATTCACATAGAGCAAATAATGATGCAGAAAACAATATCATTTATATATATATAGCTCATTAACTTGCGCATCAAAATGCAGCGAAATTAATTGTAAAACAGTCACTGTTTATGCACACATGCTGTAAGCATTCACGCAGATAGACAAATTAAAGATTCTTTTGTTTGGCACCAATTTGAATCGACGCTAACAGATGACACGTGAAATGTGTCGTGTCCAATGAACGTTACACAGAGCAGGGCAATGCTATAGTATGATATAGTTATAATTAGAACCCTGCATGAATAGTAAAAGTTTTATCCTCATCTGCAAAATTTTATCAGTATCTGCATACACTGGCTACTTAATAACTGTTCAAGTTTTTGCAAATACTTGGTGTATGTTTGTGAGTGGAAGAAATCAGTTGAATGATAATTCTAATTTATGACTATAATTAACTGGAAAAATATACCATGATAAAGAAAACCAGTTTTCAGATAAACGAGCGTTACTAAATATTAGTTAAAAATTAATATGAAATGAAACTTACATTATACTTTGTCAGCAAAAAAAAATGCTCTTTTTTTGGTTAAATTAAGGTTTTTTTTATTTTTGTCTTTATCTCAATGCATTTTTTTTTTCTTTTTAAAGTAAATATCATTTTTGAAGTTTGATTTTTTTTTTCTCAAGTGTTTTTTTGCACTAATGCCAGCCAGCGATAATGCAGCAAAGTTTGCACATGTTCCTACAGTTTTCATCTGCTGTCGACGTCAACATTAACCTTTTATCCACTGAGAGCTTTAAAATTCGAATAACCATAACCGCGCAGGGCTCCAATTATAATGCATCATGGCGTTACAGCGAATAGACGTTGTTGGCAGCAATGTTTACATGGGTAAGACTATTCTCAATTTGTATCAGGACAACATACAGAATAATTTCTGAATACTAATTGAAAGTTAAAATTATTAAAAAGCAAAACGTTCTTTTAACCACAAAAGAGGTTTTAATTTCCTTTTCATTTCCTTCCTAAAAATAATTAGAATACATTACGTACATGGCTATCGGTGAGTATTTGTATGATAGTAAGTCTTGATTTTGTTACTATTCGCTTTCTGGGGAGAACTGAGAAGAATTCGGGAGCACGATTTCAAGTCCAAACCCACCCCGGTCCATCCACGACATTCAGAGACAAGGAACTCTTGAGTAGCATCAATATACAAATAAATGCTAACAGCAATTCATTAACGAAAGGGAAAAAAGATTTAAAACTAATCAAAGACTGAATGGTCTTATATTTCATTACTAAAGACTGATTAAAATGCTGAAATTATAGTCAAAAGCGTTTTGTTTAAAATTTTCATTTCAAAATTAAAACAAAATTTTAAATTTCAATTGCGATTGAACCCAAGACCGAAGTTCTCTATATTATTCCTTAATCATTTCTAGTAAGAACATAAACAGGACAACATATTCACGTCGTGACTACATAATTAAATTCTCCATTACATCATCAAAGAAAAAATTACACGTCAAGCTGTGTCACCACCTCTCGGAGAAAAAACAAACTACTCCAAGGAATTATACAGGAAAGTATAATTAGCCCTGTTATATTCAATCTTTTTTTTGTATGATCTCCCTGCTTTTTTCAGAAGCTGCTTTCCCATGTACATCTCTGTCACGGCTTGCAGATGATATTGCTATCTGGAATAGTAAGAGAGTATACTGGGGAAATGAAAACAAGCTGCAAAAATATTATAGAACTTGGAAAATTCAGATATCCACATTAAAATCAGTCATATTACCTTTCATTAAATCAGAACCAGCACTCCTAAATGCCAATTAAAGTCAAATAGCATCTTAATTAAGCAGTTCATCATCATCATCATCATCGTCGTCGTCATCATCATCAAGCCGTCATGGGCTACGGAGGTCCAACCAGACCGTGCAATTTAGTTCTCCAAGCAAGTCTATCCTGAGCTACATCTACTGCATCTGGCCACTGCACACCAATTCTAACAAGGTCCTGTTTGACATTGTCTGCCCACCGCATCCTAGGTCTCCCCTTCTTTCTGAGGCCTTTAGGCACACTGTTCATAACCCTATTCGCCAATCTATAATTATTCATACGGGCAACATGGCCAAACCAACGGAGTCTCTCTCTGCAAAATATGCTGCTTAAAGGAGGTTGCAAACTGCTTCGCCTAACCTCATCATTAGTTACAAAGTTGAACCACCTAATGCCCAAGATACTGCGTAAGCATCTGGAATCAAAAGCATCTAGTTTCCTGTTATCTTGTTTACAAAGTGTCCAAGTTTCACTGCCATAACTAACCCTAGAAAGAACCAAACTATTATACAGTCTAATTTTAGTCTTTAGGTGTATACGCCTATTTCTCCACACTCTCCATAGATTCTTAAAAGTCCCGGCAGCAATCCCTATTCGTCTGTTAATCTCATGCCGCACATCACCATTATCTGTTACATAGCTCCCAAGATAATTAAACTGTAACACCTGCTCAAGACTGCAACCATTCAGATTAACTGAATCACAGCCTGCCTGACCAATTTTCATCACTTTAGTTTTCTCTCTGTTTATAACCAAACCTACTCT
This sequence comes from Ryuthela nishihirai, assembly GCA_038380435.1. NCBI lineage: Eukaryota > Metazoa > Arthropoda > Arachnida > Araneae > Heptathelidae > Ryuthela > Ryuthela nishihirai. The sequence goes on from JAWZYU010000019.1 coordinate 22,432,907, forward strand.
ACTACCAGTCTCATCAACAGCTCGAATGAAAGAGTTCATCTCATCAACATCATTTGCCAAAAGGGCTAAATCATCAGCATAATCTAAATCAGAAATTTTCGTATCTCCAGCCCATTTAAGGCCAAAATCTTTCCCTTGAAGAGAAAAGGAGAGAAAATGCACCCTTGTCGAACACCAGAAGTAATGCTAAACCAATTGCTACAAGCGTTACCAACTCTCACACACGACTCAGTGTTATTATAGAGAGCTTTCATTATGTTAACTAACTTGTCTGGTATACCATATGATCTCACAATCAACCACAAATTATGACGATCAACAGAGTCGAAAGCCTTTTTGAAATCAACAAAGCTAGCAACCAAAGGTTTCTGAAACTCTAAACATTTCTCAAGAATCTGCCTAAGTGAAAATATCTGATCCACACATCCTCTACCACTTCTGAATCCACATTGCTCATCACGCAATTGACTGTCAACCAGATTCTTAATTCTATTAAGCACAATCATGGAAAGAACTTTACCTGGAACAGAGAGTAGGCTAATACCCCTATAGTTATCACAAGAACTGCGATCACCTTTTTTGAAAATAGGGATAACAACAGCTCTGGTAAAATCCTTAGGAACCATGCCTTTATCATAAAAGATATTCAGAATTTCAGTCATCCAAGTGGTAACCGAAACATTCCCAGCTCTAAGCATTTCGATAGTAATTTCATCTACCCCTGGGGATTTATGTAGTTTAAGTTTAGAAACAGCCGAAATAACTTCAGATTGTGTTATAGGGCCAACATTAAAGCCACCAATGCATCTATCATCATTGCAAACAATGGGAGTAGAACTAACTACATTGTGTAGAACATCACTGAAATGCTCAGCCCACCTAGCCATGACAGAATCCTCCCCTTCTATAACCTTACCTTGTTTATCCTTCAATCCTTGTATGCCTGTCCGTTTTCTACCACACAAAACATTAACTATCTGGAACAGCTCTCTGCTGTTTTGCTGTCTAACTGCTTCCTCGGCTTTGTCAGCCAAACCATCAAGCCAAAGATTCTTATCAGCAGCTAACTGAACTTTTAAACGTTTATTAAGTTCTCTGTAATGCTTTCTATTAGGACTAGTAGGGTATTGATTAAAGACAATCCTGCAGTTCTTTCTTTCCGAAATAAGCTCAAGTGCCTTATCACTCAGATGATTCTGTCTCTTCTGCTCCTTTTTTCCTAAAAGAGTACTGTTAGTGTCCAAAAAAGCCTGCTTAAAATGATCCCATTCTTCTTCAACTTCAGTAGTAAGCAAACCATGACTGTCATAATGACTAAGTATCCTATCATGGTAAGCTTTGGCTATAACTGGATCTTTCAGAGCTTCAATATTAAAAGTAAATTTTTTAACCCTAGCACAACACTTTTTAAGTTTAAGTTGCAACACACTTTTAACAAGGTAATGGTCAGATACAATTTCAGCTCCCCTACATGCCCTGGTATTCCTAACAGAATTAGCCCATTTGCTGTTAATTAACATATAATCCCATCAGGTGAAACCCATGTGTGCCATCATGTGTGCCATCAGCACCCATGTGTGCCCATGTGTGCCATCATCAATGCAGCCCATCAGGTGAAACCCATGTGTACTTATGTATGTCGCGGTGTTTGTAATAAGTGTTAGTTATTCTGAAACCATTGAGTTTACTTACCTGTAGGAGACGTTGCCCATTGCCACTGCAGCTTCCAACACCGAAAGGGCCTATCACCCCTCCCCAAAGGTCAGAGTCAGTACCAACTTTGGCACTGAATTCACCTAGAACAAGGGTAATATCTCCTTTCTTGACAGAATTCAAAATATCCTGAAGTTGTTCATAAAACCTATCCTTCTCATCCTTATCGGCATCCTCAGTGGGGGCATAACAGCAGATAACATTCAAGTCTTTAACGCTTGTCTGAAATTTTGCTGTAAGAAACCTTTCATTAATGCACTCATATCCTAGAAGAGCATCACTAGCGTGTCTGCTGAGAAGCAGACCCACGCCTTGGTGATGCTTATTGTCGTCCCTCCCTGAAAAGAGAAATTTAAGATTATTTTTAAGAATCTGACCTTTATCAGACCTTATCTGACCTTTATCAGTCTCTCGCAAGCCGAGAATATCTAAATTATAACGGTGGAATTCTTGTGTGAGGACATCAAGAGAAAAAGCTCTGTGCAGGGTCCTCACATTCCAACTACCTATGGAGAGAAAATGGTTAGTGGGATGTTTAAAGAAACTATGTTTATCGAGAGAGGGAATGCCGACAATATCAAACAGCCCCCTAATCGCAGACATGGGGCAGAGACCCGTTCCCCCACTACTAAAGGCTGAAGCCATCTACACTGGAAGACTTCCTCCAATGTAGAATTTGACGATGCCAATAGAAGCAAAGAGTTCAGGTGCCTGCGATGACTTCTGCTCAGGATTATCCACCAGCTGATAAACATATCCTGTGAATCTATTCACTTGGGGCTGTCAACCCACAAACAAACAGAAAACACAGCGGAAGATTTTCCCTCCACAGAAGTCCACCAGTGCAGCAAAATCAGGATCCATAATCAAGCTCAGAGCCATAAATCTGTCCAGTCCAATAGGTTTATATGGTCAGCACCAGGACCCTGTGTGGTTGACCACTCCTCAGCAGGGTAGAAAAAAAGAAAAGTAGCCATAGTTGTCCAGATCAGTAGGCCACACTAATCTGGCAGCCCTCCCCTTCCGTTCACTTCCACAAGAGAGTATCTCTTTTGAAAGTTACTAACGGTCCGCACCACGAGAAGGCGAGGTCGGACATTAGGTGCTAGGCCTGGCCGGTTCTATGCATCATCACAGGGGATTGGTGCATAGCTCTCCTTTCAGTGACTACCTAGCTACCATTTCTAGCAGTTAAGGAATTTTAAATTTCTGGGAAAATTATTGATTCACATATAACAGATTTAACACAGTTGAATTAAATTAAAGAGCTATCACTACACGAGCTTTATTATCGTTTTAGTGATTCAAAATATTATTTCGATCAGTGAATACAGGACGATAGAAATATTAGTCACTTCTTGTATAGTAGTCGAAGTAAGTCCTTTCCTGTTACACAGATCACTCAATAATATTTTATCCACCATTCATATTGACTCCCACCTTAAATGGGCTTCCCATGTCAAAAATCTGGAAGATAAAAAAAAACCTATGCCTACTTAAATGCATCAGATACCCAAAATGGAGAAGCTACCAGCTAATCTAACAACAGGAAAGCGAATGGAACTTCTCGAAGGAGATGCTCTCTGGCTATACAATCCACACAGAAGGTGGAGACTTATCCCAAAATTGCAGAAGCCTTCAGAAAGTCTGCATACCATAGTTATCAGGATTCAAGATGTAGTGTATCGTATTCCACGACACCCGACAACGAAGTTTAAAGTGGCTGATGTGGATTGTTTGGCCTCGTTTCATGGAAGAAGTGAAGAACCTTCAGATTATAGGAGTGTTTGGATGAACAAACCCTAAGAAGCAGGCAATGAAATGGCATATTCACATGTAACATTTACAATTGTGGTAATTGTATCACTAAATATGGCGTGTGCTGTGGAAATGCTTCACGTTTGTAATCGAACAAACAGTTAGTTTAAAAAAAGTGTATTAGTTTGAAAAATATATAAGTGGCTTTGCTTTTGTGCAGTTGGGGTGTCATCGGTGTCAGATTAGATTGCCATTGTTTATTTACTACTTTGTGTGCGATACAGAGAGCTTTGGTTGTTTAAGGGAATATCGTTCCCATAAAGCACACTGTGTATACAATCAAAAAATTTTTGCTAAAAGTCTATTCTGTAATTTGTTATATAGAAAACTTTGTAACCCAACTTTCGAATTTTATTTTCTTTCAGTATGTGTCATTAGTCGTCCCGTGGCCGAGTGGTTAGAGCACTTGACTACTGATCAACAGGACCTGGGTTCGAACTCTGTATAAGGCATGGATGTTTTTCTGATAAGGTTCCACCATCCTCAGACCTTCTACTTATGGCGTATTAAACTGACAGGCTCCTTTCAAACCTCTGTTGCAAACAGCTGCTTGAGGGAATATTTTTATTTATATATAAATTAATTTAATATATATTATTCTTTTCAACGTATTTATTCATGTTACTTTACTAATCTCGATAATACTTAGAAAATTAGTTACCATCAACTTCCAAACTCATCTAATGATAATTGAACAAACACAGGCTTTACAGAACAACAATCAGCAGCTGATAATACAATCGATCTAATAATAGACGCACAAATATGTCTAAAACATAACATACCGATGAATGAGTTTTTTTTTTGGACATAAAGAATGCATTTGATACAATATGGAAAAAAGGACTAATCTACAAACTCAAAAAAATATAACAGGAAATCTCCTATTTATAACAAACCTTATGCAGGAAAGGAAAATACAAATAAAAATCGGAAATACCCTCTCTGATGTTTTTACTACAAAATGTGGCATAGCTCAGGGATACAGAATTTCTCCTCTACCTTCAATATTTTTTTTATCAGACCTACCAAAAATAATTCCAAAAAATGCTCAAATATGTATCTTTGCAGATGACATAGCAATTTGGCATAAAAGTTCACGCCTCTCAAATAATAATACAAAAAGAGCTAAACAATATTTTCACTTACTGCCAAACATGGAGATTGCAGATTGCACTAGACTAAACAGTGGTCCTACCTATGACTAAAAAGAAAATACCCAAATGAAACTGTAAATAAATAACATAGAAATCGAGATGAAAACACATAATAAATTCCTCGGAATAATAATAGACTCAAGACTTAAATGGAAATTACATATAGACTCTATGATAAAACATGCAAAAAAAAGCCATCAATCTCCTTCGATGCATAGCAGGTCAGAACTGGGGACCGCCACAGAAACAAATGCAGCATCTATACATAGCATTAATAAGATCTAAATTCGATTATGATGCAATAGATCTTGACTCCGCCAATAAAACAAATCTAAGAAAGGTAGACATTGCACAAAATAGATCCTTAAGAGTTGCTCAAAGGCACTCCCATGCGCACCAATAATATCGATACAAGCAGAAACAGATATTCCCCCTTTAGAAGAAAGAAGAAAAATATATTTTGTTTAACAATTTCATTAGAATCGCTACAAAAGCAAATAATCAAAGTCTAATTCAGAAGATAGTACTGGTTCAAAGAACTCAAGCATAATAAAAGACATTACATCACATAAATTGTTCACAGAGGTAATGGAATACGCAAATAACGAAGAAAACTTTAAAATTCACACACCCGATTGGACTCTAGCGTCACCTACTTTAATACCAAGATATGATCTACAAATGAAGGGTAATAGGACCTTGTTCGAATTGGTGTTCAGTGGCCAGATGCAGTAGATGTAGCTCAGGATAGACTTGCTTGGAGAACTAAATTGCACGGTCTGGTTGGACCTCCGTAGCCCATGGCTGCTTGAGGATGATGATGATGATAAATAATAAATGAAGAAAAACGAAGATATAATAGGTAATATAAATAATAAAATTTTCCTAGAATTCAAATCTACACTACATAAGAAAAATATATCTATTTTTACAGACGGCTCAGCTGATCCGGAAAAAAACGCTACAAGTGGCGCATTTACAATCACTCGATATAATATACAGGAAAGCTTCAGGTTTGGTGAAAAACAACACAGTTATGACTCAGAAATAGGAACCCTGACAGAAGTCATTAAGTGGACTTAAAAACTCAATAATCTAAGTTTCACAATTTTTACTGATTTTAGATCTGCAATAGAAGCCATTAAAAAACCTTTAAAAAATGTAGATAATCAAAGATTAGTCATCAGAGCTAAGGAAGAAATAAACTCATCAATCACCAATCACCAGAACAAAATAACCATAACATGGGTCCCGGCTCACATGAGAATAAAGGAAAATGAACTAGTTGACAAAATAGCCAAAGAAGTAGCAAATGTGAAGAAAATAACAAAAATTCCCACAGGTAACCAATATTTAATAACTAAATATAAAAAATAGCCCACGACCAGCACCAAGAGATACATACTAAAGCTGCAAGGGAGACAGCAAATCATAGAATGTCGATGGAATCCACAATAGGAAACCGAAACAAGGACATTTTCAATCAACTACCCACCTACTTCCAAAATAAAATAACCAGAATGAAGTTGAACAGCAGATATTTAAACGAAACGATGTATAAATTAAAGAAAAAGACCACCCTAACTGTGTACAGTGTAAAGTACCAGAAAATGTTATCCATATACTCACAGAATGCCCGGAATGTCAAGAAGAAAGAAAAAAATTTAAAGTAAATCTTAACAAAATTATTAATATGGAATTCTCACTTCAAAACATATTGAAACCTCCTTCGATTCCTTCAGCTCCCCGAATTTGGACCGAATTATTAAAACTTCTGAGAACATCTTTAATCCAGAGAATTTAGATTCCATCTACTTTCTAACCAAGAAAAAAAAATGTGTGTCCTTGAAACTTGAAAAAAAAGATGTGTTTCCTGCTGCACTTGCTCCCACCTGGAATAACACCTCCACAGTCAGCTAGCAACCACCTACCACTGAAAACCTTAGAGCCCTAGCAGCCCCCTAACAAAGAATGCTATACAAATCAATCTGCATATATTTCAGAAATACCAAGAGAGTAACCTTGAAATCCTAACAATTGAAATTAATGACAAAGCCAGAAGAAAGACAAAATTTTTGTCCCTATAATGATACCAGTTGTGGAAAAATCAAGGAAAATTAAAAGTGGAAAATTAATATTAAAAAACAAAATTGCTGTTTGCTTTTCAGCACACAGGAGCCACCTTTACTTACCGTCGCTACTTCTGCAGATCGCACCTGCATGCCTCAAGCTAGACAAGCTACCGATCCGAATGATCACGCCCATCCCCCATTACGGAACAAGACAACAATACAGAATCAGTTCAACAGACAGTTCAAAATACCTCTCAGTAAGCAAAAGCGATGGAAAATAGAAGTAAACCAAAACGGAAAAATAAATGGTCTCTAATACCATAACTTGTGTATATAAAAACCAAGTCTTACAAAAAAAAAATGAAGTATCTCACCTTCTACTGGAAAGAAAGGAAGACTAAAGAGAAAATATGTACAGGAAACATCACGCCTATATAACTTTGACATTCTTGTACAATTTTTACTTCCCATTCTGATCTTTGTACGTTTCAAATTCTGCCTTTTTTTTTCGGGATGGAAAGCTCTATAGGCCTAAATTTCGGCAATGAATAGATAATAATAAAAAAAAAACTTTCCTTTTTTCTCAACCCTGCAGAGAAGTGGCCACTCACACAGAGTCTTGGTGCTGACCATATAAACCTACCGGACTGGACTGGAATAAGGCTCTGAGCTTAATTATGGATCCTGAATTTGCTGTACTGATGGGCTTCTGTGGACGGAAAATCTTCCGCTGAGTTTTCTGTTTGTTTCTGGGTTGACAGTGAATAGATTCACAGAACATGTTTTATCAGCTGGTGTATAATCCTGAACAAAGGTCATCGCAGGCACCTGAACTCTTGCTTCTATGGGCATCGATAATTCTACATTGGAGGAAGTCTTCCCACTACTTAAGGCTGAGGCCTTAAGTAGTGGGGGAACGGGTCTTTGCCTCATACCTACGATTAGGGGCTTTTTGATATTGTCAGCATGCCCTCTCTCAATAAACATAGTTTCTTTAAATATCCCACTAACCATTTTCTCTCCGTAGGTAGTTGTAAGGTAAGAACTCTGCATAGAGCTTATTCTCTTGATATCCTCACACAAGAATTCCCCCATTATAATTTAGATACTCTCGGCTTGCAAGAGACCAGATGGACAGATAAAGGCCAGATTCTTTAAAATAATCCTAAATTTCTCTTTTCAGGTAGGAACGCTAATGAACATCACCAAGACGTGGGTCTGCTTCTCAGCAGACAGGCTAGTGATGCTCTTCTAGAGTATGAGTGCATTAGTGAAAGGTTTCTTACAACAGCAAAATTTCAGACAAGCGTTAAAGACTTGAAAGTTTTCTGCTGTTATGCCCCCACTGAGGATGCTGATGAGGATGAGAAGGATAGGTTTTACGGACAACTTCAGGATAGTTTGAATTCTGTCAAGAAAGGAGATATTACCCTTGTTCTAGGTGACTTCAGTGCCAAAGTTGGTACTGACTCTGACTTTTGGGGAGGGGTGATAGGCCCTTTTGGTGTTGGAAGCTGCAGTGGCAATGGGCAACGTCTCCTACAGGAAAGTAAACTCAATGGTTTCAAAATAACTAATACTTATTACAAACACCGCGACATGCATAAGTACACATGGGTTTCACCTGATGGGCTGCATAAGAATATGATTGATTACATATTAATTAACAGCAAATGGGCTAGTTCTGTTAGAAATACCAGGGCATATAGGGGAGCTGAAATTGGATCTAACCATTACCTTGTTAATAGTATCTTGCAATTTAAACTTAAAAAGTGTTGTGCTAAGGTTAAAAATTTTACCTTTAATACTGAAGCTCTGAATAACCCAGTTATAGCTAAAGCTTACCGTGATAGGTTATTTAGTCATTATGACAATCATGGTTTGCTTACTACTGAAGTTGAGGAAGAATGGGACCATTTTAAACAGGCATTTTTGGAAACAAACAGTACTCTTTTAGGAAAAAAGATGCAGAGGAAGCAGAATTATTTGAGTGATAAGGCATTTGAGCTTATTTCAGAAAAAAAGAACTGTAGGAATGTCCTTAATCAATACTATACTAGTCCTAATAGAAAGCATTACAGAGAACTTAATAAATATGTAAAGGATCAGTTAGCTGCTGATAAGAATCTTTGGCTTGATGGCTTGGCTGCAAAAGCCGAGGAAGCAGTTAGACAGCACAACAGCAAAGAGTTGTACCAGATAGTTAATATTTTGTCTAGTAGAAAACGGACAGGTTCAGTGATGTTCTAAACATTCTAGTTAATTCTATTCTCATTCTTTGTAATGATGATAGCTGCATTACTGGCTTTAATGTTGACCCTATAACAAAGTCTGAAGTTATTTTGGCGATTTCTGAACTTAAAGTGCATAAATCTACACGGGTGGATGAAATTACTATGGAAATGCTTAGAGCTGGGAATGTTTCGGTTACCACATGGATGATTGAAATTTTGAATGTCTTTTATGATAGAGGCATTGTTACTAAGGATTTTAGGAGCGCTATTATTATCCCTGCCAACGGCAGTACCAAGCTGAAAACACCGGTTCTCGTCCGATCACCGAAGTTATGTAGCTTTGGGCGCGGTCAGTACTTGGGAGGGTGACCACCTGGGAACACCGCATGCAGTTGGCAAAAAACCTGCTGAGGATCCGCCATCCTCACAGATCCTTCTACTATGGCGTATTAAACTAACAGGCTCCTGTCAGATTTTTGTGGCAAGCAGCTGCTTGAGGAGGCATATTTTTTATTTTTTTATTATTATCCCTATTTTTTAAAAAAGGTGATCGCAGTTTTTGTGATAACTATGTTGACATTAGCCTACTTTCTGTTACAGGTAAAGTTCTTTGCATGATTGTGCTTAATAGAATAAAGAATCTGTCAATCACGCTGTCATCACGCAATTGACAGGCAATTGCTTGATAAGCAACGTAGATTCAGAAGTGGTAGAGGATGTGTAGATCAGATATTTTCACTTAGGCAGATTCTTGAAAAATATTTAGTTTCAGAAACTTTTAGTTACTAGCTTTGTTGATTTCAAAAAGGCTTTTGACTCTGTTGATCGTCATAATTTGTGATTGATTGTGAGATGGTATGGCATAACAGACAAGATAGTTATCATAATGAAAGCTCTCTGTAATAACCAGTGGGAAAACGTTATTGTAACGTAATGAAATAATGTAATAACGAAACGATTTTGGAATAACGCTTTTAATAAAACATATCAAATAACGGAAAAATTAATTTCATTATTTTTCACTGTCTTTGTATTGATATATTTCAGATTTTTTCCTCTTTTAAAATATACTTAGAAACTTGTGTGAAACGGATGTACAATTTACTTTTATGATCAAAGAACAAAGCCGTGACTCTGCTCAATGACATATTCCAAAAAGAATTTGGGAAGCACCTGACTTAGCCACCTTCGTCGTAATTGGCGCTCAAAAAATGGGATTTGTGATTGCCAGATAAGAGATCATGTGTGGAATATAAGTGGGAAATAAAGGGCGAGTCTCTACTCATGCAGAAGGAAAAAGGGCAATTACAATAGGGCGAAAATCCCAACCAAATTACAGTTCCCTCTGATCAGCTTAGACACTCAGAAAAGGAACTATATAGGTGGGATAATTTGAGTATAGGATAGAGAATTGGAGGAAGGTTATCTTATTGACTTAATGACAACAGTCGAAACTTTCGATTTTTATCTTCCCACCAAACCTTCGACTTCCCCCTCCCCCTCCCCTTCCCCCAAAGCATTTATTCTGTGTATGTTTGCAAATCCGTTAATACTCCCCCCCCCCCGAAACTCCGGTCGTCTTATGCGAAATCTCAAACTTGTCTACCTGCTCTGAAATCCAAAACAGGCGTATTTGCATTATTTACCCCATGTTTTATGCCCGAAACTAAAAGTAGATGTAAAAAATTAAACAACTGTTAAATTTTATTCCATGTAGAATAACATTTAGCCTTTCCTGTGGGGTGGAATATTTTATAATCGCAGGTCTCACTCTCAGACTGACCTTTCCTCCAAACTAAATTTTCTCTTCCCTCCCCCCCCACCCACTACGCGAAACTAGATTCTCGAACCCTCTGCGATACTAATTCCTGGGACCACCCCCACCATTCCCCGAAACAAAATCCTGGTATGTGCCTATTTTTAGTAGTTTCGATTGCATGCCTTACATACATTATTAGAAGACATACATGTGATATCATCCTATTTATTTATAACTAGGTCCCAAATTGCAATTTTTATTTCATTATTATTTTTAAACCAAATTTTTTAAGACTCAATAGCAGAAAAAATGACCGCAACAATTCTATTTACACATATGTATTTATTTCGTTATTAATAATTGTTATTATTATTGATGTTTCCTTTTTATAATTTTTTATATGTCTTTTAATAAGTGGATTGATATCGCTGGACGACTACTCCATATATATATATAAAGTAAAAATGATAACATGTTTCATTTTTTGCATTTGTTCTAAAAACGTTTCGAAATAAAGTTAACCTAACGTTATAACGAAATTTAATTTTTGCTATAACGAAAAACGTAACTAAAAACAATATTAAATTTTTGGCATTAACGAAAAACGTAACGAAACGTTTTTCATTTCGTTTGCCAACACTGATAATAACATTTAGTCGTGTGTGAGAGTTGGTAAGGTTTGCAATAATTGGTTTAGCATTGCTTCTGGTGTACGACAAGGGTGCATTTTGTCTCTTTTTCTCTTTAGTTTGGTTATTGATTAATAAAAAAAAATAATAAATAAATACCCCCTCAAGCAGCTGCTTGCCACAGAGGTCTGACAGGAGCCTGTCAGTTTATATGCCATAGTAGGAGATCTGAGAGGATGGCAGGACCTCAGCAGAAAAACAACACACACAACCATACCTTAAATCCGGGGCTCGAACCCAGGTCCCTTAGATCAGTAGCCAAGCGTGCTAACCACTCAGTACGTTATGAGAAATTCACTGCAAGGGAAAGATTTTGGCCTCAAATGGTCTGAAGATACGAAAATTTCTGATTTAGATTATGCTGATGATTTAGCCCTTTTGGCAAATGATGTTGATGAGATGAACTCTTTCATTCGAGCTGTTGATGAAACTGGTAGTAGCATAGGTTGGTTATAAACAGAGAGAAAATTAAAGTGATGAAAATTGGTCAGGCAAGCTGTGATTCAGTTAATCCGAATGGTTGCAATCTTGAACAGGTGTCACAGTTTAATTATCTTGGGAGCTATATAACAGATACTGGTGATGTGCGGCATGAGATTAACAGACGAATAGGGATTGGGACTTTTAAGAATCTATGGAGAGTGTGGAGAAATAGGCGTATACACCTAAAGAATAAAATTAGACTGTATAATAGTTTGGTTCTTTCTAGGGCTAATTATGGTAGTGAAACGTGGACGCTTTGTAAACAAAATAACAGGAAACTTGATGCTTTTGATTCTAGTTGCTCACGCAGTATCTTAGGCATTCAGTGGTTCAACTTTGCAATTAATAATGAGGTTAGGCAAAGGAGTCGGCAACCTCCTTTAAGCAGCATATTGTGTAGAGAGAGACTCCGTTGGTTTGGCCATGTTGCCCGTATGAATAATTATAGATTGGCGAATAGGGTTATGAACAGTGTGCCTAAAGGCCTCAGAAAGAGTGGGAAACCTAGGATGCGGTGGGCAGACAATGTCAAACAGGACCTTGTTAGAATTGGTGTGTAGTGGCCAGATGCAGCAGATGTAGCTCAGGACAGATATGTTTGGAGAACTAAATTGCACAGTCTGGTTGGACCTCCGTAGCCCATGGCTGAGGATGATGATAAGGATTTGTAAATTGCAAATTGTGATATTTCATTAGTAACAATCCAACTCAAAACGAGTTTTCCAATTATTTCTTGAAAAAAAAAACATCCGCGTTTCCCACCCACCCTGGGCATAAAAGACCAACTCATTGCTGCCGTGGAAACTTCATTACCTTCACATTCCACCACTAAAATTCCAAATTTCTAGCATAACTACCGTTTGCAACATTCTTTTTAAATTTTTAAATTTTCTATTTTTCCATAGTTAGAGAGCGCAATTATAACTGATAGATTCGGAAACTGCAAATCGTAATATTTCTTCAATACCTATCCAACCTTAAAATAATTTTTAATATATCTCCAAAAACAAACACATTCTCTTTAAATAAACTGCATTTTTCCACCCCCTTATATTAAGGGGTCAACCCATTAAAGCACGGAAACTTTCTGACCTTCATATTCCGCCACCAATATTTTACATTTCTAGTATATATACATCCTTTGCACTATATTCATTTAAAATTTTATAATTTTCAACTTTTTCCACCGTTAGAGAGCCCAGTTATAGCTCTAGGAAGGTTCCGAAAGTGCGAATCGTAATATTTCATCAATATTTATTCAACACAAATTTTTTTTTTAATTTATCTCTACAAGCAAAAACGTTCGGTGTCTGCAGACGGACAGACAAGTGAAAAGTCTGAGATTGTCTCGTTTTTTTTTTAAATGAAATAATCAACTATTTGTTTAAGGAAAACGTTTGATACACCTGGTATCCGAAGGTTAAGCATAATATACAAATTTTGGCAGATCTCAAAATTGTGGCAATGAAATGCTATGAGATACTGGATGGCAATTCATTGTTGTCTGACTTAGGAGAGTCATGCGGGCAGTGCAACTGCACACGGGCCTCTCATTTGAAAGGGTGGTGCTAATGTCGAACTGCCGATCCATTGTGTTTCAGAACAGACCTCGACTTCAGCTAAAGTACCCTCATTCCATTGATGTGTGATCACACCAATTAGCAACACAGTAGAAACGCTAAAGAAATTAAGCAAATATTTGAGATGAACGTTTTCATATGAGGGAGGTCTCCCCCCCCCCCCCCCCCCAACCTTCTCCGAGCCATTGGGGTCCTTGTGATCTGGCCATTTAGCCCATTGTGGTAAAGTAAAAGCTACTCAGAAGTAAAACAACCCAACTTTCGCCATTTAAGAAAAAATCCCAATTTTTTCTTATTTCTAAATAAAATCTTTCTTGTATTTTTGTAGCGGATTTAATATCCAATTTTCTGTGCTTCATCACATGACAAAGTGGCCTTGAGACGCAACCTCACCCCACCTGGTAATAAAATAAGCGCCCACTACTTTAAACAAAATTCTTAGATATCACTGAGCTGAAGTCAAATTATATTAAAAAACAAGACTGAATTTGAAATTAGTATTGTATTCAGCTAACGGTAGAATATGGTATGCAACAAAGCGCAGAAATTGTTTGCTCAAATATTTTTTTTTCTCCTCAGCTCCACGAGATGGCAGCACGATTCAGTTGACATTGTGCATAAGCTAGGGAACAAAATCATTTTAGATTTTATGCAAGGAAGGTTGCTAGAAGAGTTTGGAGGAACTAAATATATAAGAAAAAAAATCAGTAGCGCCAAGCAGCTAATTTTTTTTGGTGGGACACTTTGACTGGTGCAGGCAGAACCCGGATGTAGGAAAAATGTTTCGGGGGTTCTCTGATATCGAACTGACTGCATCAGACTGAAAAGACGTTCCCAATATGTATAATCCTTTTTATTTTCCAGCTATTCTCAAAACGCATATTTTAGGGAAAAAAATCGGGAAAGAAACAAACTCGGAAAGGCGTTCTAGTTCCTTTCCAGCTCAATTCAGTGTAGTGTCCACGCCCTAAAATAATTACCCATATGTATGTATTTTGCTCCCAGTTCTAATGATATTTTTAAACATTATTCGTGAAAAACATGTCTAAAATATAATTGTTTTTTTTTACTCCGTTCCGATTATAAATGTAAATTTATCATTTTAAACTGAATTTCTCATTGTTAATTATCAGTTGCACAGTTGTCTTTTTTTCTTTGGAGATATTTAAAGTGAAATATTAATAAATTGCATATGTTATTATATACACCCAATTCTGTTTTTACACAGAGTTTTTTTACACGATTTTTATTTAACACGGTTTAGAAAAAATTCCCAATTCTCTTTTTACACGATTTATTTTGATTTAACACAGTTCAAACGGCGCATTTTTATAAATCTCCATTTGAATTTAATTTGAAAAAATATTGCTATTCCAGAAAAAATTCCTAGAATTTACATTTATAACAAAAATGCCGCTTTTATGGTCACATTTTTCGAGGTAATTTTAACTTAGAAAATGTACTATAGACATCATTTTGTGCAATAAAATCCCCAAAATAAAAACTACACTAACATAACTACACAATAAGTTTTTTGTACTTTATTCTCTATTTTACGCAAAAATTGTACAAAACCTATTTCATTCTGAATAAAGTGGCAACATTGAGTTCTTTAAGATAAAAATAAGATAAAAAGAAGTAATGTCATCATAAGTTCTTTCTTTGGTTTGTTCATGGATAAATTTGGTGGGATTGACGGTGAGATTGAGTTTTTTAAGATAAAGATAAGATAAAAAGAAGTAATGTCGTCATAATTTCTTTCTTTGGTTTGTTCATGGATAAATTTGGTGGGATTGACGGTGAGATTGAGTTTTTTAAGATCAAGATAAGATAAAAAGAAGTAATGTCATCATAAGTTCTTTCTTTGGTTTGTTCATGGATAAATTTGGTGGGATTGACGGTGAGATTGAGTTCTTTAAGATAAAGATAAGATAAAAAGAAGTAATGTCATCATAAGTTCTTTCTTTGGTTTGCTCATGGATAAATTTGGTAGGATTGACGCTGAGATTGAGTTCTTTAAGATAAAGATAAGATAAAAAGAAGTAATGTCGTCATAAGTTCTTTCTTTGGTTTGTTCATGGATAAATTTGGTGGGACAGACGGTGAGATTGAGTTCTTTATGATAAAGATAAGATAAAAAGAGGTAATGTCATCATAAGTTCTTTCTTTGGTTTGTTCATGGATAAATTTGGTGG
The DNA here is from genome assembly GCA_038380435.1 of Ryuthela nishihirai. Taxonomy (NCBI): domain Eukaryota; kingdom Metazoa; phylum Arthropoda; class Arachnida; order Araneae; family Heptathelidae; genus Ryuthela; species Ryuthela nishihirai. The sequence continues at coordinate 22,448,607 of JAWZYU010000019.1, forward strand.
GATTGACGGTGAGATTGAGTTCTTTAAGATAAAGATAAGATAAAAAGAAGTAATGTCATCATAAGTTCTTTCTTTGGTTTGTTCATGGATAAATTTGGTGGGATTGACGGTGAGATTGAGTTCTTTAAGATAAAGATAAGATAAAGAGAGGTAATGTCATCATCAGTTCTTTCTTTGGTTTGTTCATGGATAAATTTGGTGGGATTGACGGTGAGATTGAGTTCTTTAAGATAAAGATAAGATAAAAAGAAGTAATGTCATCATAAGTTCTTTCTTTGGTTTGTTCATGGATGCATTTGGTGGGATTGACGGTGAGATTGAGTTCTTTAAGATAAAGATAAGATAAAAAGAAATAATGTCATCATAAGTTCTTTCTTTGGTTTGTTCATGGATAAATTTGGTGGGATTGACGGTGAGATTGAGTTCTTTAAGATAAAGATAAGATAAAAAGAGGTAATGTCATCATAAGTTCTTTCTTTGGTTTGTTCATGGATAAATTTGGTAGGATTGACGGTGAGATTGATTCTTTAAGATAAAGATAAGATAAAAAGAAGTAATGTCATCATAAGTTCTTTCTTTGGTTTGTTCATGGATGCATTTGGTGGGATTGACGGTGAGATTGAGTTCTTTAAGATAAAGATAAGATAAAAAGAAGTAATGTCATCATAAGTTCTTTCTTTGGTTTGTTCATGGATAAATTTGGTGGGATTGACGGTGAGATTGAGTTCTTTAAGATAAAGATAAGATAAAAAGAGGTAATGTCATCATAAGTTCTTTCTTTGGTTTGTTCATGGATAAATTTGGTGGGATTGACGGTGAGATTGATTCTATAAGATAAAGATAAGATAAAAAGAAGTAATGTCATCATAAGTTCTTTCTTTGGTTTGTTCATGGATGCATTTGGTGGGATTGACGGTGAGATTGAGTTCTTTAAGATAAAGATAAGATAAAAAGAAGTAATGTCATCATAAGTTCTTTCTTTGGTTTGTTCATGGATAAATTTGGTGAGATTGACGGTGAGATTGAGTTCTTTAAGATAAAGATAAGATAAAAAGAGGTAATGTCATCATAAGTTCTTTCTTTGGTTTGTTCATGGATAAATTTGGTGGGATTGACGGTGAGATTGATTCTATAAGATAAAGATAAGATAAAAAGAAGTAATGTCATCATAAGTTCTTTCTTTGGTTTGTTCATGGATAAATTTGGTGGGATTGACGGTGAGATTGAGTTCTTTAAGATAAAGATAAGATAAAAAGAAGTAATGTCATCATAAGTTCTTTCTTTGGTTTGTTCATGGATGCATTTGGTGGGATTGACGGTGAGATTGAGTTCTTTAAGATAAAGATAAGATAAAAAGAAGTAATGTCATCATAAGTTCTTTCTTTGGTTTGTTCATGGATAAATTTGGTGGGATTGACGGTGAGATTGATTCTTTAAGATAAAGATAAGATAAAAAGAAGTAATGTCATCATAAGTTCTTTCTTTGGTTTGTCCATGGATAAAATTGGTGGGATTGACGGTGAGATTGAGTTCTTTAAGATAAAGATAAGATAAAAAGAAGTAATGTCATCATAAGTTCTTTCTTTGGTTTGTTCATGGATAAATTTGGTGGGATTGACTGAGTCAGTAGTAGTGTGCCCGGCTTTTAATCTGTGGTTCCCAGGTTCGAGTGCTAGTGTTCAGATTTATCTTAAAGTAACTGATGATTAAAAAAAATAAGACTTGAAAGGGCAGAACATGCTGGATGGCCCTTTCAAGTAACTGTGGTTCCCAGGTTCGACTGCTAGTGTTCAGATTTATCTTAAATTACTGATTATAAAAAAAATAAGACTTGAAAGGGCAGAACATGCTGGATGGCCTTAACTGGAGATCATCCAGCATGCTCCATCTAACAGTGGAAATTCTGATGGATGTGTGGGCAAATTGTAATATCTTATTAGTACTTATACAACACAAAAATAATTTTTTATCTCGTAACTCTAAAATGCTGCATTTTTCCCATGCAGGGGGAAATACCACACATACTACCCTAGTGTAAAAAGGGAAAATCATTGCTGCCAATGTAAACCTCTTTCCTCTCACACTTCACAAAATTTCTACCATAAATAGCTGCCCAGTGGGTGACTTCCCTACCTTCTCTGAACTCTTGGGACTTGGCCATTTAGATCATTGTGGGGAAAAATAAAGTTCTATTCAGAGGTAAAACAATTTAACCATGGATTAATGTATGTGAGATAGGTGACTAATTCTTGGTCAAATGAATCATTATTGAAAGTCAATCTTGTGTAATAGCTGGTAAGAGAATGTTACAATTAAAGTTATAAGTCAAATTTTAAGTTTTTATATGATAGTGTGCATTATTTGTTTGTGTATATCATCAAATTTTGTAAACTGAGTTTTAAGATAAGCTATATAATATGGGCTATGTAAATTTATGTAACTGTGTATCACTTGTTTCTTATTTGAATTGTCTGGGTACTTTTATTAGCACATTTTAAAACCTAATTGATGTTTTCACTTTTTTATCTGTCTGTCTCTCCACCTGTCCATTAGTAGATTTTTTTTGTTTTTAGATATAATTTAAAAAATCTTTTTGGATTGGATAGATACTGATGGAATATTATGATTTGTATTTCCTGACTCTCCCAAATAGCTGTAGTAGCACCTTGTAAAGGTGGAAAAGTTGAAAACCTTTAAATGAATATTGCAAACTACCTACTTGTAATAGAAATTTGAAACTTTGATGGTAGAGTGTGAGGGGTGAGAGGTTTGCATTGGCAGTAATGATTTGTCCATTTACCATTGGGGTGTGTGATTTTGTGTTGTATAGTTACTAATAAAATATTACTGTACTGATCATCATTGAAATTGCCCCACCTAGGAAGAATGGATGGATTAGCCTGATGATTTGCATGCAGAGTTGTAACATTTATGGATGTAAACAATTTGCATGTGAAGCTGATCTGTAGAATATATAATATGTCCAATACCCCACTGATATAGTAATCTGAAGGGGCTATTAAATAGGGGTAAATGTCAGAGGCAAACAAAATGGTGAGTGAATTAAATGAAAAGAGTGAGCAATGCCTTTAACATGTATAAGGTGACATAATGTACAGCTGATGAAATCTGAAAGGGTCAGATCTTTCAGTTATCAAGCTGGATGGTCAACGTGCCAAATTGCTGTTTGTGTAGGTTATGATGCCTGAATGATTGAACACTTGGCAAAAACTAGTGCAGGAAGGTACCTGAACACATCACCAAATTCTTCTGATGGCATCATAATAATATCTGAATGGAAGGTTTCAGGATCTGCCAACTAATGAGATGATACAGATCTGCCTAAGATTCCAGATTTCCAACATTGTAATGCTACCATTGACTGTACCTTGTTAGAGAGTGTGATTATCTGATGACTGCAAGATGAGATAACTGCATTCATGCTGTCCATTGTGTAATAGTAGTGAAGCTCATCAATGGCTATGCACTTTTTGTAAAGAATTTAACATAAAGAACAATGTTATTTAATCCCACTGCATTAGCATTGTACAGCAGTGATTCAGTGGGATTAAAGCAAATCGATATGTTTAGTGTATTTCACTGAAGAGGTCACTATCAGTCTTTACTACCTAGGGTTTTTAGTGCTTTATTATCATGTATGCAGTATCATCAATACATTTTTGAGGCTGTGAAATTTCTAGATTTTATGAATATGTGGCCTTGGATATTTGGCATTTCAATTACAAATGTGAGAAGATTGAATTTTCTAATTATGATTTGTATTTAAAAGCAGATACATATCCCTACATAAGATTTAGAATGATATATCATTAATTAAAGTTTGCTGAAAACCATAGTTAAAGATTATTAGTTTCAGCTCTCTTAATTTTATAACGTAATGTCAAGGCTTCATGTCAGTATGAGAATAAGAACATGGATAATTGATTATTTAATATGAACTCTTTTACACTTAATGACTCCAGCATAATACATTGCATGAAAAGTTTTTTAAAGCTATTTTTTGAAATATTTCAATTTTTGTTACACTATTTTCAAAAAGGCAGGGGAATACTGAATTTTTCGTGTGTATGTACTGAATATTTTATAGGTTGCTTAGGATTAGGAAAGGCTGAATCATATTGTTTGCCACAAAGAGTGACCATCTCTTCTGGGAAATTGCCAACTAAAGTATATTGTGGAATTGACTGCTCATTTGTAGTTACTACAGATATGTCTCTGCTTGCTTGTGGCAGTAATAGGTCAGTATTTAAGTTGAATGTTTATTGTACATTGTAATTTGAATTCTTACTGTTTGAAAAAGCATTGATGCCTTTCTTCTGTTTTTTCTTTCCAAATTGCATGTTATTAAGTCTAATAATTTTTTTACAAATAAATAGGATTTATAAGATACAGAATATGATTGTTCAAATTTTGATCAATCATTTTATTTTCAAAAAAATAAAAAGTAAAAAATTCAATCTTTTTTACTCTTTTACAAGAACTAAGCTGGTGTGTAATGTATTTTTTTTGTATTGTATTATTATTTACTAATTTTAAAAGTATACAATATCTTGGGTAATAACTGAAGGAATTCGATACTAATTTGTTCATATACTAGTGTTCAAAAGTTAAGGACAAAATTATTAAAATTTAAATAATTAAAAATATTCTAGAATAGATTTTGCTGAAATTAGTATCGTAAAAAAATAGTTGGCAACATCGTTTGCCTCGAGCTATGTTGTGTATTTTATTGTTCTTGTAAGTTTGTTTTGATTTTTTCACATCTTATCATTTTCTCATTAGTTTTTCTTTTAGTCTTCAACGCTTAATCATTTTCATATTGAAATCAGGAATTACAGAGTTGCAGTATTTAGTAAATTTCTTTGAAGTAGAAATTACTATGACATTGAATGTGTTGCAGATTTATAACTGATATTCGATTCTGAAACTCGAGCATCAATTCTATATTATTATCACGTATTCTGGAGTGATACCACGTGAATGCTGTTTGCTGTTTATTGAAATATTGACAGATAAATGATTGAAATTATCGCAGTTTATCTGTTTTTTTTAATTCCCAGTTTCAAAAGTTTTAATTTGCTTTCAATATGAAGTGCTATAGATGTTCTGAATCAATTGTAGAAGATAAAGATTTTCTTACTCGCTGCTTTCTTATTATTGTACTGGCATATCAAAAAAGAGTTATAAGAGATTTACTCGAGAAAAGAAAAATATTTTGAAATATTATAAGTGCAGTGCATTATCTAGTTCTGAAACCATGACATCTAATAAACATATGACATCTAATGTTGAAATAAATAAAGATGCTGGAGAATCAGAAGAAAATTTTCCTAATGTGACTGAATCTTCTCTTCCGTGTATGATTAAAAAATGTATACAAGAAGAATTAAAAGTTTTTAATAAGGAAATGTTTAATGAATTGTCCCAGATAAAAGAGTCGCTTAACTTCAGCTCAGATTACTTACAATAGTTAATGAGTACTATTGACATAATGAAACAAGAAATTGGAGTCCCCACCAGCGGAAGGACGTTTTTCCAATCCTACTGATGTCCTCTTGCTCACCTAAGGCAAACTGGATGATAGTGGAGATTAATCTCAATATTTTGAGAGTTATAATTCGAACTCCAAAACTGCAGACTACGAGTCTGACGAGCTATCGACTCACCCAACCGCCGCCCCAAATGCCTGAAATATTAGTTTAATATATGATCTTTATGCAATATAGAGCACTCTAACGGCGGAAATTCAAACGAAAAGGTTTTCAGAAAATGCAAATGGTGAAATTTAAAGTTATAACGTTTATAGAACACAAAAAAATTCTTTAATCTAAAAGGAAGAAAAGCCGAAAGAATACAGACGGCAAAATAAAAACAATAGTACGCCTTGGAAAAAGAGCGAAAATGAAATAATTGTTTGTCAAATGTACTTGTTTATCATGTATAACAAACTAACCCTGAAACAGCTGCTTCCCACAGAGGTCTGAAAGGAAACTGTCATTTCAATACGTCATAGAAAAGATCTGTGATGAAGGCGAGACCTCATCAGAAAGACAAATAGCCATGTCTTTCCTGAGGCTCGAACCCATTTAAGAATTCTTATTACGAATTCTATGATCTTATTATGATTCTATGATAGGCTCGAGCCTTACTAGAATTCTGTGATCAGTATCTAAGCGCTCTAACCACTCAGCCACAGGGAAAGATCTGATTGTTTAAAGATTCATCAACTGTACTACGTAAAAATATCATTTTAATGCATTAATTATAAAAAAATGGTAAAATAAAATGATTGACTGGGAATTCATATATCCAATAACATAATCTACCCATAATAGCTTCCCATTGCTCAACCAATGCAAGCATTCTTTGAAATACAAGCATTTATCAAGCAAGCAATAATAATTTCTCTGTTAAATGCTCCCATTGTTTCAATATACAAGCGAAAGCCTATTTTCTGAATTTCATATCGTAATGTTTTATTCTGTGTTAATGAGAGTCATGTGTATTTTTGCAGGTACAGGCCACACTTTGAAATCTATTCCAAATGTTTTATGACTTATCTTAAATCTGTGGAGCAACCCGGTTATCACAAAAAAAAGAGTTTATGGCGTCCCTGAACACTTAACAACAGAAACATTCGCACATTATCCCGAATCCTAATTGTTCACATCCGTGATAACATTCGATACAAAATGCTCTTAAAGCAACTGGATAAAACCACAGTGATATCAACAAACACAAAATAACAAATGAGATAAGATCTATAAAGTATTCAACATTTATTGAACGCACAGTATTAACACAAATATTTAAGGCGCAAATTAATTACTTTTACATTATTTATGCAAATGTAAACTCCTAACTATTGTTTCTTCCAGCCTTCTTGCCTTAAAATTTACAGAGGAACAATGTCTTCGTAATCACAGCACTCGAAGCAACAGCACGGTAGGTGTTCAGGATCTATCGAGGTAAGCAGCTGATGAATTCATGATGTTCAGTGAGTAGATATGTTTGCAGTTCACTAGAATAAAAGTTCCTTCTCATCCTCTTCAGCTCACTAATTAGGTTTCTTCGTTGATGTCACCAGGTAGAACGAAAACGGTAATTTCACAGCTTCTGTAACTTCAAAATTACATTTTATAATGATAAACTCTATCCAAACCTAAAAATTGGAATTTTCCCACACCACCCATTCTGTATAGCAATAGAGATATCCTCTTTAACAAATTACTCGATTGCTGCGGAGTGCTGATTTCCGAGCCAAGAGAATCCTCTTTGTTTCTGTGATCGTATTCAATTTTAAGAAATGATAAATGATTGGACGTTTAAATAGGTAAACAAAAAATAATAATGATATTAATAAATAACCAAAGTCCAGATAAAACATTCGTAGCTATCTTCTTTGTAAGAATACAACAAGTAAACATATAGCCTACCCTAATAAATCAATAAATATAAAGAAACAAAAAGCTTTATATTTTCATCGCTAATCATACTGAGCTGTTTGTGTTCTACGTATAAAATCTCTCTTGTTATTTGTATACGCTCAAAATTTTGTGTAAGAGCCTTGCTTTTGTGAATTATTCTATAACTTTAACTTACATCTCGAACCTAACCCCCTTTATCCCAGAAGGAGCTCTTATCATCTACTAAATTAACTTTAACTGGCATAGTAATTGGGGAACTAACTATTGTTCCTGAGAGCAAACTTTCTGTACCGAAGCACGAGTCAATTGTAGCGTATCTAGAGGTCCAGGGGCCAGAAGGGGAAAAACATTTAGTGGCCCTATGCTGTGTAGTTGAAACGATCTCTAATATTTCGAAAACAATTCACAGAAAGATTTGGGGATCACTAGGAAGCTGGGGCGCTAAGAGGTCACTTACTCTGCTTATCGGAAAATTTACCCTTTCTAGTCAGCAATGATTTCGGTCATACAAGTGAATGTTCTCATTTGAGTAGGAGTGTTAAAGCTTGGAGTAGTTTCCAGGATTCATCTCTATCACATTTCTTCAAAAGAAAAAAAAAATCATTACACGTTTCATGAAATGAAGGAAGGACTAGTAATATTTCTTCTCCAAAAATGAGCTACAGAAATTCCACCGAAAGTATCATTCGATTAAGATTATTTCTTCCCAATTTATATATACTACTGAAGCGATCTCTTTCAGTATTGTTTAGTTTTCATTTGGAATATAAGGCAAAATGGCCAAATTGGAGGAAAGATGGACAACCTTAAATTTGATTTCTTAATTCGAAGTCCTACTTTAAAAAATACATTTATTTCCATTACATTAAACCCCTAACATGTAAATCAAATTCTGTGCCAAATAAGCCAATAGTCACTGTCTAATGATATTTCTGAAGCCCCATCACTCGATCCCCTTGCACGCGTTGCTCTCTCTCTTCACGTTTCTTTATATCACGGGTCTTTGTAGTCTGGCCCTACTTCTCAGGCGCATATTTAATCTTTCCCTCGTTCACTTTTCAGAAGACCGATTTCTGGAGCCCCGTAATCTCGATCCCTTTCTATCAATTTTTTTGTTTTCTTTTTTTTACTCTCCATACAAGTTTTTTTTTTAAAGGACCGATTTCTGGAGCCCCATAATCTCGATCCCCTTGCACGCGTTGCTCTCTCTCTTTACGTTTCTTTATATCACGGGTCTTTGTAGTCTGGCCCTGCTTCTCAGGCGCATGTTTAATCTTTCCCTCGTTCACTTTTCAGAAGACCGATTTCTGGAGCCCCATAATCTCGATCCCCTTGCACGCGTTGCTCTCTCTATTTACGTTTCTTTATATCACGGGTTTCTCTAGTCTGCCCCTACATTCTCAGGCACTTTTCTACTCCTACCCTCGTTCACTTTTCAGAGGACCGATTTCTGGGGTGCCGTAAACTCGATCCCTTTCTATCAATTTTTTTGTTTTCTTTTTTTTACTCTCCATACAATTTTTTTTTAAAGGACCGATTTCTGGAGTCCCATAATCTCGATCCCCTTGTACGCGTTGCTCTCTCTCTGTACGTTTCTTTATATCACGGGTTTCTGTTGTCTGCCCCTACATTCTCAGGCGCTTTTCTACTCTTACCTCCAGAACAACATTCCTTCCACCGGACACGAAAAAAGTCCTTCTCAGGACTGTAACAATAATACCAGTTCTGATTTAACATCACGAACACCAACACTCTTTTTCACTCTTTCTCTGTCGACATTCCTTCAATATTTCTGAGCCTCATATTTGGAAACTTTACCAGCACACAGAGCAATGGCATTATTGAGGCGAAGCAAGGTTATTCAATATCACACCACCACACGGGGGAACGGCATCATGAAAGTGAAGCAAGATTATTCAGTATCACAGTAGCATTACGAACGAATTAATCACCATCAAACTTAGAAATATCTGTCCTTCACAGGAAAATCGAGGCCTTTAAATTTTCAGAGGACCGGTTTCTTAAGCTCCGTAATCTTTATAATTTTCTTTTAAATTTAGTTACAATAATTGATATTAACAAAGTGACAAAAACAGCTAAGAATGAAGCTGACAAGAGCACCTGGCAATGAAGCTGACAAGAGCACCTGGCAATGAAGCTGACAAGAGCACCTGGCAATGAAGCTGACAGGAGCAACTAACAATAAGGCTGACAAGAAAATGTACCGGTAAAGCTAACAAGAACAACTGGCAATGAAGCTGACAAACACAAATTAGTCCAAAACACGTTTTTCAACTAAAATAGAAAAACGATCCTGACTTGCTAAGCGTCATGTCGTCTATAGATGTACATGTGACAAATTTAAATTATCTTTCCCAAGCATAACGCCACACAAACAATTTTAATTCTTTCCCAAGCATAACGCCATTTACGCCAATATTTTTCAACATTAAAATGACTAATGATAATAATACACAGGAACTACTTTGAAGGCAATAAACTTTAAACGCGGCGACGTTAACTTCTGTGCTCGTAGTAGTAGTAGTATGTTGCAGTGTTTTTATGGTTGCGTGCTCCACCTGTAATTCAATTACCTAACATGGCATAACACAATCTCTCAAACCACTTCAAATTGGTGATATTCGGGTTTACAAATACCAGTGGAATAGTAATACTTGCTAAAGGAATAATTCGCTCGAGTCAAACCCGAGTTAGCAAGCGATGGATAGAAAGAAGTGTTGGCATTTTGGTGCTACATCTAAATACAAAATAATAAATTATGAGAGTCTATTGGTATTAAGCAACAATTAATGTGTAGCATGTTTAAATTACTCTTTTCAACATTCTTTAAGCTTACGACTAAATGTTCATAAACCACACTCAAGCTTGACCCCCCCCCCCACATGTTTAAACCCCAAATGATAACCCCCCCCCCAAAGAGATGTTTGACAAATTGTAATAATTAACTGTATTCAATTAAAACATTTTAAAGTTTTACAAACATTCATTCGAACATTCTAGCTACCATCACCAATTTTAAAAGAATCCTTCACTTCTCAAATAATAATGGTGAACACTAACTAGCAATGGACCATTAGTACTAATAATTAGTCAAATGAGCATTATAATTCTAAATTTTTTAACGTGATTTTCATAAATCTATTCCTATCTCTTAACTCCTTGAGTTCATGCAGTCCTCCAATCATTAAATAAGTCCTATCTGAGGAAACGCACAACATGTCTGCCGCAAGCAATGGCTGGATCAGAACGGAAATGTTTAGGAAAAATGCTGAACAATGTTTCTTTTGATAATAACGGAAAGAGATACTGTTACGTCAAACAGATATTGTTTAGTAGTTTTCTTCTAGTTTGACTTGACACTTTATTGTTGATTGAAAAAATTGCCTTTAAAAAATAACTATTGGTGTTAAAATGACGTTTGGTATTCAAAATATTCATTCAAATATTTACAAGTAACCGACACGAATAAAATGCGTTTTTTCTTATCACCGTGAATTGCATTATATCACTGGTGTATTGAAGTTGGGGAAGGAGCAATTCCCCTCTTCACACCGGTTTGATATTTTCCAGAAATATGCTTTCCTTAAAAGAATAAACTATATTATCGGAATATTGCATAAATATTATTGCATGTATAAAATGTATACGTATAGGAATGTAGGAATATTTCCTCCTCCCCACTTCAAAAATAATTTTTTTATGTGTGTGTAAGCCTGTGATTTGCACGATTCCAATTTGTTATTTATAGAGCAATAGAGTAAATATACTTTACAATGTACACAATAGCCACTTAGAAAAATACAGGTGAGTTGGCAAAATCGGGGCGGGGCGTCTTGGGGAGTTGACAAAATTCGGAGTGACTTGACAAAATCGTGGGGAGTTGGCAAAATGAAGGTTAGATGTAAAAATTGGGATTTTTTCTGTAAAATTATGGCGAATTGGCAAAATCTAGGGGCAGTTGGAAAAATTCGGAGTGACGTGTCAAAATTGTGGAGTTGTTACTAATAGTGTAAACCATTAAATAAAAACTGCAAGTTTTCTGCTTTAAGAAATATATTAAAAATGTTTTTTGTGTTGTAAACAGATACTAAAAAAAGATTAATAGTTTATTTTCCTAACGGACGTATATCACCTGTGGAGCATATAGAAATCTTGTTTTAAAAGAAAAGTAAGTTTTTCATTTAGCTACTTTTAAATTCCTTAAAAATTTTAATTCGAGCTAATGGATGAGAGGGGGGAGGGGAAGGCACACAGTAGCATTTTATTAGTAATTGTACAATACAAAAGTATTTGCCTATTTGCCTTTTAGTTCTTAAATTTAAAATGTTGCTTTTCTCACACCTGTCTGAAAAAAAAAATTGACAGATCATTGCTGTTAGTGGAATGTCTCTTGACACTCTAGAGCCAAAGTTTCACTGGGTCAGCGTTGAGATTTATCTCCGCAAAATTCCCCGCCCTGCCCACGGTCAGTAGGGGACACCGATGGGCTTGGAAAGGCCGCCGTCCGTCGAATGGGACGTTAAGCCCTGGCCCCGTGTGCGGGAGAGACATACCTGTGCACTTTAAAGAACACGCTGGATGGACTTGACGGGAGGCTTACCACCTGTCTCCCAAAAGCTATTCCAGTGGATCCCCTCCCCTAACTTCTCTGAGCCTTCGGGGTCCACGTGACCTGGCCATTTAGCCCATTGTGTGCAAAAAAGTGCCGCTTAGAGGTAAATCAACCAAAAATCCACTCAAGACAAAATTATTTCTTGAATTCTATGCCACCAGGTAATCTGTGCGTTTACTATTGATTGATTACTGCATTTTCGAAATTTGCGTAAATGATTATTTCGATATTAGCCATATTACGAATGATTTCTATAAAACAAGATAATTTATTTTTAACGTTACAACTTTTATAACTCTTTAAATACTGAATGAATTATTCAATTAATTCGTTATTGAAAATTGAGATTTGAATAGCACCCACCGGGTGATGAAAGTGGACATCACCATTTTTTTATGTCGTTATTAATCTAAGATACTTAAATCCCACAAGAATCTTATTTCTGATTTCAGTATGCAATATTTTAGTTTAAAACAATAACATTATTTAATTAAAATAAAAATTTAATTTTGGTTAATTTGTTGTTTTTTCCTTATGGTTCCTATTTACTCATCCATACCCTATTTATATACCATTAACCCTTAATGTTACTGCCCGTGTGTACTTTGGCTCGATTGTATAATAATGTGCAGCAAATGAAAAAACGCTAAAAGTCCTTTTTCTAAATCTCATAGACGTTTTCTAAGAATATTTCGGATTGAAGGAAGAGCGAAATTTTACCATGTTGAATATAGTTATTGTTAATATCGTTATTATTTTTCGCACCTTTGTAATCACTTTCGGAAACAAAGAATAAAATAAATCAAGAATACATTTTCTTTAACGAAGATAAATTAATATATAATAAAAATAATGAATTAATATAATAAAAATAATATTAAGTGTATATTATCAACATGCGTTAATTTTTGTAATTTTTTTCCGGGGCTAACTGTCTCTCTTGTACACACATATACCTTGTTATGCCGGGGTGGGGATGGCTCAATCGGTAGCGCGCCAGGCTCGTAATCTGTAGTTCCCAGGTTCGAGTCACAGCTGAGTCAGCGTTGAGATTTATCTCCGCAAAATTCCTCGCCCTGCCTACGGTCAGTAGGGGACACCGATGGGCTTGGAACAGGCCGCCGTCCGTCGGATGGGACGTTAAGCCGTGGCCCCGTGTGCGGGAGAGCCATACCCTGTGCACGTTAAAGAACACGCTGGATGGCCTTGACGGGAGGCTACCATATGTCTTCCAACAGCTGTTACAGTGGGTCCCCTCCCCCAACCTTCTCTGAGCCTTTAGGGTCCATGTGACCTGGTCATTTAGCCCATGGTGTGCAAAAAAGTGCAGCTCAGAGGTAAAACAACCCATTCCAAAAGCCAAAGTTTCAAATTTCTACCATAAAGAGATCACTTGAACAATTCGTTAAAAGTTTTGCGGTTTGTATATTTCCTCTATATTTTTTGCGGTTTGTATATTTCCTCTCAATTTTTATCTTCAATACATACGTTAATCTTGGTCTCTCATTTCGTGTTTAAAGTTGTAAGTGTTTAGAAGTTTAATAGAAGAAATCGAAAAAATTTCTGTTTTGTTTTTTGAAGTTTTCAAGCGATGAAAGCGATTTAATTCCGGTCTTTGCAAACGAATGCGTCTATTGTCAGAAAGAGACAACGAATAAAATCTAGCTAATAAGCATATGTAAATCATAGTTTTTTGTACTTTTGTATTCTTGAATTAGTGACATATTATTTTCTTTATGAAGGATAATGTACTTTATATATGTACATATAATAATCTTTATAAGTTTATAAAACAAAAAATGTGTTTAAATGAATAAATATGAAATAAAGATTTAATTAAAGATTTTGATATGTTTTTTTTAAAACAGCTTATTATTTGTACTGGGTTTTCACGTCTGGAACCAGTCTTCTATTTTTTCATATGCACTATATTCTTTTTTGCGTGGTTTCTTTTTTGCACGGTTTTTTCGGGAACCTATCTACCATGTGAAAACAGAATTGGGTGTGTATTAATTTATCATACAATGAATTGTAAAAAAAAGTGATATAGTAATATAATGAATTACAAAAAAGAAATAACTGAAATGAAGAACTATTATGAAGGGAGCTAATATCCAAAAGTATGGAAGGAGAAGTTCAACTTCGGACTGAAGCGACATTTCGCTTCTTATCATGCAATGGTACAACGTGTAAAAAGCGTACGGAACAAGTAAAGTCGCGACCTCGAACGGCATTTCATTTCCTGTCATGCAGTGGTACAGCAGAGAAAAAAATTAGGAACAAGTGGGCTGCGATCTCGAACGGCATTTCGTTTCGTGTCATGCAATGCCAGATCACTAATTTCTAAAAAAATCGTTGCCAGATATTTTTTCTGAATTCTGTAATCAACCATAGTGTTCGGATATTTTTTGAGCGACTGTACAGCAGGGAAAACAACATACGGAACAAGTAAGGTACCAGTTACGCATGCGCAAAACTGTTCTTCGAATGCCACAAACACTTGAACCTTGCATAGAGCGTCGTAATACTTCATAGGTGAGAAACACTAACTGTAAAAAGAGAGATGAGACTGAGAGAAGATAAACGTAACAAAAAATAACAGAAAAATTGCCCACATTATTATAGGACTGTTTCACTTTATGGATAACCAGTATTTATTCAAAAAAACGATAAAAAATCTTTATTATCTGTACCTTTTAATCTAAATAAGCTCTGCAATAAGTTTATTTAGGTTGAAAATGACGGCAGGGGGTGTAGATAGAATGGAGGAGACTCCTCCTCAAAGTAAATCGGTTTTGGTAAACTTGGTAAAATCCTGGTGAGTGGTGAAAATTGGGACTTTTTTTAAATTATGGGGAGTTGGCAAAATCGAGGCAGCTTGGCAAAATCTAGGGAAGTTGGGAAAATCGAGGAAACTTTGCAAAACTCTAGGGGAGTTGTCAAAATCTAGATAAGCTGGCAAAATTCGAAGCCACTTGCTAAATTAGAGATGAGTTGTGAAAATTGGATTGTTTTTGTGAAATTAAGGATAATTGGCCAAATCGAGACAACTTGATAAAATCTTGGAGTTGGCAAAATACGAAGTGACTTGGTAAAATTCAGATGAGGTGAAAAAATTGTGATTTTTTTTTCTAAAATAATGGCGAATTGAAAATATCGAGGCAATTTGCCAAAATCTTAAGGAGAGCCCCCTTCCCCTCTATCCCCACCCCAGGAACAAAATCCTGGGTACGTCCTTGATACAGATAAAATTAAATTTATCTAAAGTACTATTTTCTCAGCTAGGAAAATTTGATTTCCGAGTTCAAATTTTTCGTTCTCTCCCCATCCACCCGTCCCAAACCAAAGGCTCTTAGCTACGTTCCTGAGTGACAGTGGTGCGTGGTAAGATTACAGTTTGTGAACACGGTATCGTTAGTTTCGATATCCTCGTTTCGATTCCAAGTTTGGAAAGCAGAATTTTTTTTATTTCTAAATAAAACTACACTTTCAGAGAAAATTCTACAGTTATGTTAATAAAATGCTTTGTATGGAAAATGGGGAAATAACTTGTCTTCTTGTGAATATGAGCAAAGAATCAACTTAAATTTTCAATTTCTGTCATAATGCAAAAGTAACGATTGCTACAGAAGTATTCCACAACTGTATTGAACCCCTGTAAAGCTAGCTTCACCCTGCGGGGAAAGTACGACATTTGATTCATAGGATTATTCCTAAAAATCACCTTAATCTATGTAACTCTAAATTTTAAGTTCAACTCCCTAAATAATCTGAACATCTACATATATCTTCATTGGCTAGTATTGATTCGGAGATCTTTGTATCACAAGTCGAAAGGAAATTGCACTGAACTAAGAAGCATTACTGAGAAAAGATGTTAGAATATATTATTAATATTTTATTGTAAACTTAGAAAATAGATTTTTGCATTTTCCTATCTAAACGTCATTCCTAAACTGTTCATATTTAAATGCTCTCCCTTGGAAAAATAAAAAGTTGGCAACCCAGTTCAAGTTCAAACACAGGAAAATTTAAGTCTGTTAAACATGATTTGACTTTTGTAGTTCATGCTATTGCATTTCAGTGCATGCACATTTGTGTAATCGCTGTAATAGATAACGTTAAGAATCCGGGCGGCGGCCCTAATGGATCAATTTCTATTGTGTAAACTAAAGTAGCAGATGTAGCACTGATTCCTAATATGATCTTTTTTTTCAATTGAACACGTAGTACAAAGAAGAATCCTTGATGCTACCCCTAGCGTTTACAGGCCTTCTCATACAAGGGCTTACCCCATTAAGTCACTGCTGACCACTGCCTCAATTAGAGCTAACACAACAGACAAAGTTTGCCTTGCTGGAACAGTAAGCTAGCTTCCTAACCACTGTGCCAATTAAGGCTAGTGGTTCAGTTGGCCTATTAGACAAGCTATCCTTGCTAAAAGCTAAACTACAAAAGAAGAGTTTGTTTACACTTCAAAACACAACAATACCACTTTCTATTAATTTAACATAGCAAAATTTCTTAAAGAGAATGAAGCAAAAAATTTTAATTCATCCCACTAAAAACCTGCTGAGTTCATTTCTACAGTAACAGATCGAGGTGTTTTAGTTCCCTTTTTCCTGTGGAAAGATATCAATAAACCCTTAGATGGAAGATCTTTTTAACCCGTAGATGGAAGATAGTTTAGCCCTTAGATGGAAGATCTTTTTAAACTTTAGATGGAAGATCGTTTAACCCTTAGATGAAAGATCTTTTTAACCTTTAGATGGAAGATATTTTTAACCCGTAGATGGAAGATCGCTTAACCCTTAGATGGAATATCTTTTTAACCTTTAGATCAGGCGTATTCAATCCGCGGCCCACAAAATCGTAAAGTTTACGTGTTTACGACATAAGCTTTCAACATAATTAGGTGATTTTCAGCGAGTTTTTGATATCCCATTAGCTTTATGTTGCCCTTTTTTAATTTTATAATAAAAAACATAAGAAAATAAACGAAGTTTTATTTTTCATATACATTAACTATATTATATATTTTATATGCGGCCCAAAACAATTCATCTTCACTCAATGTGACCCATGGAAGTCAAATCTTCACTCAATGTGGCCCAGGGAAGTCAAAAGGTTGGACACGCCTGCTTAGATGGAAGATCGTTTAACCATAGATGAAAGATCTTTTTAATCCTTATATGGAAGATCTTTTTAATCCTTTTGTGGAAGATCTTTTTGAAACTTAGATGGAAGATATTTTTAACCATTAGGTGAAAGATCTTTTTAACCCTTAGATGGAAGATCTTTTTAATCCTTAGATTTGTGATCCTTTTAACCCTTTAGATGTAAGATCTTTTTAACCCTTAGATGGAAGATCTTTTTAATCCTTATATGGAAGATCGTTTTAATCCTTATATGGAAGATTTTTTAATCCTTATGTGCAAGATCTTTTTAACACTTAGATGGAAGATATTTTAAACCATTAGATGAAAGATCTTTTTAACCCTTAGATGGAGGATCTTTTTAATCCTTAGATGGATGATCTTTTTAACCCTTAGATGGAAGATCTTTATAATCCTTATGTGGAAGATCTTTTTACACTTAGATAGAAGATATTTTTAAAAATTAGATGAAGGATCTTTTCAGGTCTTAGATGGAGGATCTTTTTAATCCTTAGATGGAAGATCTTTTTAACCCTTAGATGGAAGATCTTTTTAACCCTTAGATGGAAGATCGTTTAACCCTTAGATGGAAGATCGTTTAACCCGTAGATGGAAGATCGTTTAACCCTTATGTGGAAGATCTTTTTAACCTTTAGATGGAAGATCTTTTTAACCCTTAGATGGAAGATCTTTTTAACCCTTAATGAAGGGGGAAGTTCCTTGATAGAGGCTGGATTTCCTCTGTACCTCTAGATACGTATACTGCCGTCACTGGATCCGAAACAGAAACGTGATTCATTACTAAAGATAACACAATATCAGTCTTATCTCAAGCAGCTCTTTCCCTGTACTGATGCAGCAAACACATAACAATGGCAATAGTATCTAAAGCAGACAAGACAGCAGACGGCGAATGCAGCCCTGATTCTCACAGTCATCTTTTAATCTTGCTACCCGACACAGGAACAGACAAGGATTGTGTTTCGATGTTCAAAATCTGGCAGCTTGTGACGAGTCTGTCTACTGTCACCAGTTAACAGATCCTTCAATCCTCCCGTTTGGACGTTCTTTTGATGTGACCAGAGCCTTGGCGCTATATCCAGGTATTTTCCTGCACCCAGCATCGAAACGTTCTGGCATCAAGACCAACACAAACGGATATTTCACGTGTTGACCATCCAGCTTCTGGCAACACAGTGATCCAACTGCTTTCGAATTCCGTCAACTGTACATAATGTCGCCTTACACATAGCACACTATTTCGCAGTTCATTCACTCGCCATTTTGTTTGCCGCTTTACCCTGTTTTTATTGCACCTTCAAATTTCTAATGCAGTACCGTACCGGACGTATTATTTGACCTTCTAAAATACCGATCTGCTTGACATTCAAATTGTTTATGCCCATAAACGTCAAAAATCTGTATACGAATCATCAAGTCAATCCGTTCATAGTTTCTAGAGGAGGAATTTCAATTAAGAGCACGTAAGCACAATATATAGTACAATATTAGTTTTACCCTTAGTCCTAGTTGTCTTTTTAAAAACTCCTTATAAAATATGTGAACATTTTGTGTTTACAATATTTTTTTCTCCATTCCAGGAGCTCCGCTGATAATCCACGAGGCTTGCACCTGAAGTTCTCAAGTTACAGTCTCCAATTTTCCACTCCGAGATTTTCTTCATTAACCAACTCCCCCTACAATCTCATCGAGGAAGAAGAACACAATATGGCTTGGTAAATAATCACTTTGATGGGATATTAAGCTGTGATTCCGTACTCACCAGAGTATATGTGCATATGTTAATGAACACACTGGATGGCCCTTGACTCCAATCAAGACCATACAGCATATTCTTCAGGTTTCTATTCTTCTAGAGTTCCATCTGTCTCCTAACAGCTGTCCAGTGTATCCACTTCTCCCATCTAGCTATACCTTGAGATCTTTGGGACCTGGCGATTTATCACATTGTGTTCACAAATGCGCAGCTTAAAAGCAAAAAAAGTCGTATTTTCGGCCTCAGTTGTTCAAATTGTCTAATAAGGGCATCAATGGCCTTCTTATTTCCCACCTGCTAGCGCTTTCAAGTTGAGGTTTGAATCCATCTACTTACATGTTATCCAGCAACTAAATCTCGTAGTAATAATAATTAGGGGTACTTTTTTTTCTATTCTTTCTTTCTTTTTTTTTTGCTAATAAAAATAACGTTTTTCGAGTTCTGATTCCTGACTATCTCATTGTAGCATTGTTGTTGGGTTGTTTTACCTCCGAGCGGCACTTCTTTTGCACATAATAGATAAATGGCCAGTTCACTAGAACCCCGAGCGCTCAGAAAAGTTTGGGGAAAGGGGACCCAATGGACAGCTGTTACTAGACAGATGGAAGCCCTCCGTGAAGGCCAGCCAAAGTATTCTTTAATGTGCACAGGATATGGCTCTCCTGCACACGAATTCACGGCTTTGCATCCCACCGAAGGGACAACCCTTTCCAAGCTCAACAGTTTCCACTTTATGAAGAGGACAAGGGGTGAGTTTGGTGTAGATAAATCTGAATGCTGGCATAGCCAGACGCCAACATGGGAACTGCAGATTACTCTCCTCCCACTTTACTGGCTGTGGCAATCCTGCTCCTCTTATACTGCATGTAGAAAAGTTTTCTCAAAATTTCGTATTTAAAATACAATAATAAATATATGAAATTACTCTAACACAATTATTAGCTTCATGTTTTAATGGATATTTAAGTATTTTCCAATGAAAATTGCATTCAAAAACTCCTGAAAACACAAGTATCACTGGTTGAAAGAAAGTATTTTGCATGTTTCAGTTGTATTTTCAAACCTGCACCTTGCACGATCGTCACCATATTAGAAAATTAAAGTGTCATTCTGCATCAGCATTATTTAACTGGGGTTCCCAGTGATTAAAGAAATGACTCATCAGAGTTGGAATTGCTGCATTTGTTGGTCAAATCGTAATATCAAATATATCTGGTTTTTCATCCTAGTTGAATTAATTGCGAAAAATTTGCTAGTCGTCTACTTTGTCAGTTCTGTTGCAAACGATGAAGAATGGAAAATTACTATTGTACTCTTCAGTAATTTTTTTTCTTTGCTGTTTTTGTTCTAGGAACAATTTGCACTAAATTATCCGAAGTATTGGAAGATTCCCTTTGTGTGCAAATGAAAACTATGTTCAAAGTTCGTAACTCTGAATTAAGAATTATCGGTCACAAGAAATGGAAAATCTCCAAAAATTTTCCCAATCTAGATTTTGAGAAATATTTGCTTACTTTTTAAAAAGTTCTGGAAATTGAAACATTCAACATCAGTGTTGCTACTTGTATGAATTTATCATAAAATTATAGCAATTCGTTCATTTGAGATAAATTAGTTTGCTTGATATAGTTTTGGTCACTCTTGAGCCATAATTCTTCAAACCACCAACTAATGAAATGAAATGAATGTAATTTTAGAAATTTGGTTAATGTTTTTCGCTTTGCATGAATTATGAAACAGTGTTAAGGACATACTTAATATTTCAGCTTCAATAACGCATTTCTTCAAAACTCTTTATTAAATATTAAACGAATACTTCATAAAATCAAAATTTTCGATAAATTCAATTGAGATGTACAGTCGCTCAAAAAAATATCCGAACGCTATGGTTGATTACAGAATTCAGAAAAAAAAATTTTTTTGAAAATTTTTTTGAGCGACTGTACACTTTATCTTCTGTAAAAAGCTGATTTTGAAAGTTGGCTTGGAATGTAATTTCCCTTTCCAGAACATGAGAGTATCCTAATATGGTTGGCAATGTAATAATCCATATTCTTTTAAAAGTTCCCTTTCGATTGTTAGAAGAGAGTACTTTGGAAACAGGGTAATATCTTACTGTTTATACTTGCAACTAGTTGCTTTACTGTTATAAATTTAAAGCGACAAAATTTTGTTGTTATTTAAATAAACAAATTGCAGTATTCAAATGATGGCATCCCTAGGCCATTTGCGTATAGAAATCTGTATAATGAAGACTGGGTTCAACGTCCAGAATGTTTAGTGTAGTATCACATGTGTTGTTATGATAAAAGGATGGAGTGGTCCCACATTTTGTTTGACAGATATGGAAGCGATATCGGTGAGCGAAATTCAAATGTCCATTTGACCCACCGGGTGAGGAAAGTGGATATCACCACTTTTTTGTGTCGTTATTAATCTAAGATAATTAAATCCCACAAGAATCTTATTTCTGATTTCAGTATGCAATATTTTAGTTTAAAACAATAACATTATTTAATTAAAATAAAAATTAAATTTTGGTTAATTTGTTGTTTTTTCCTTATGGTTCCTATTTACTCATCCATACCCTATTTATATACCATTAACCCTTAATGTTACTGCCCGTGTGTACTTTGGCTCGATTGTATAATAATGTGCAGCAAATGAAAAAACCCTAAAAGTCCTTTTTCTAAATATCATGAACGTTTTCTAAGAATATTTCTGATTGAAGGGAGAGCAAAATTTTACCAATGTTGAATATAGTTATTGTTAATATCGTTATTATTTTTCGTACCTTTGTAATCACTTTCGGAAACAAAGAATAAAATAAATCAAGAATACATTTTCTTTAACGAAGATAAATTAATATATAATTAAAAATAATGAAAAAATATAATAAAAGTAATATTAAGTGTATATTATCAACATGCGTTAATTTTTGTAATTTTTTCCGGGGCTAACTGTCTCTCTTGTACACACACATACCTTGCTATGCCCATTCTAAATTTTTCGCCACCTTGCTACTTAAAATTTGTTTTCTCTGATTAGCATTTCGTTGCCCTAATGCTCAAAAGTATAAATAATAATAAATACCCCCTCAAGCATCTGCTTGCCACAGAGATCTGACTGGAGCATGTCAGTTTAATACGCATAGCAGAGGGTCTGTGAGGATGACCGGAGCTTAGTAGTAAAACAACACACCGGGGCTCTAACACAGTCCCTTAGGTCAGTAGCCCAGCGTGCTAACCACTCGGCCACGGACGAGAAGTTAAACGTTCACAGAGGACGCTAATCTAGTTTTCTATTTTTTTCCTTTAATTCTAATCTAACTACACTGTGTAGTCAAATATCAAGATTATTTAAATTCTCTATTAGGGAGAAACAAAAACTGACTCTCTGTAATTACTAAAACGAAGTTTTATATGTTAAAAAATGGCCGAAGTTGTTAGATCGATAGATTTGACTAATTATCAATCAAATGTATCTAAATCTCCATTTTTCAACAATATTCGTTCAGTATTTCAAGAATTGCGGAACTTTTAATATTTAACAACAGAGATACTGCTCACCTCGGATTTAAAACATAAATAATAGCTTATTTCAAACCATTTTAATATATTAAGTTATAACAGTTAAGCAGTTTTGTATATAATTCTTCCAATAGTCGTCAGTTTGTTTTGTATGTTTCTTAGAAATGGTATTAATGCCGTTAAACATTTAAGTTTCCACACTCTTCAAACACTGGATGAACATTTTTGTAATTCAGGTTTTAGATAGACTTGATATAAAGATCTTTAGCTTGTCATCAGTTTTGACTTTTAAATATCTAAACATGGAAACATTGACAACATCACGTAAATTAGAACGAAAGTCGATCATACAACCATGTTTATTTGTATTTTGCATCTTCCTGAACAGATTCACATCGCATAATAAAGTCAATCCCTTAAAAGATTCGTAATTAATAAATTTAACAACGAACAAGTTCAATAGAGTTATGATTATTACACAGTCCATTGAGCTTTATCGACAAGCTATGCTGAATATTACACACATGAAACACGCCTAACGATGAAGCAACTTCGCAGATATCTCTGAAGGACAGTGGTCTGCGAATGGAGAGAACTGAGGATCGACCAATGGAACAAATTCGTCTCTTGCAAGATCGATTGTTCAACAAGTAGTTCTTAGCCTTTGTGCGCTGTTGGGTGACCTTTTTGTCCAAATGTGCGCCTATCTAACAATCCGCTCCTCTTCTTCTGCTGTAGTCGAGTTCGAAAACAATTTCCGTGAGTTTTTCTCCTTAATACACTCTCACCTCACACAAGATGGCAGAATACAGCCTGTTCCATCTGCTTGGCACACCGTAGGCTTTTACATACACATAGCGACCCGTAAGGTGTCCGGGACATTCAAAGTGGAGTGTATGTCTGAAAAGAGCATTATTGAGCCGTGAGATGGAAGCACACTTGGATCCACTGGTGATGCTTTCCAGCCGCGGTTTGTCTTCTACAAAAACTGTCAGTTTCTCCAAATTATACAGGTAGTCACGGTACAAGTTGGCTCGATCTGAAAAACAGAGCAAAGAAAATGATTGATGTATATTGAGAAGTGATTGAAAGCAGTGCGGGATCTAGGGGTGGGGGATGGAGGTGGAGGTGAGCCATGCACATTCCCTTTGAAAATGATAATAGCCGAAACGAAGGCGAAGAAAATTATTAAGCACAGCACGTATTTTGTAAAAGATATAGGGAAAACTTTATGCTGGAAGAGAGTTTCGGGTCATTCTGACTCGATCTTGGTGCCTCCTGGTCCGATCTTGGTCCCTCCCTTTCAAAACTCAGATCCCTTTCCCCTCCTTTCTCACCTCAATTTTTAATTTTTCTAGATCCGGGTCTGACTGAAAGAAATTCTTTGCAAATTATAAAGTTCAAATTAAAAAATCAAAATCTAAAAATGTAATATATTTTTAAACTTTCAGTTTTTTTCATGTTACCATCTGCAGTTGTCGCAAGTACTTATATAAAACATGCGAGGTCGAGTCAGTGAATAAGGTCTTTTTAATTATAGCCTCAAAACAGTAATTCATTTCAAAAACACGAATAAGCATTATTTATCAATGTAATCACTTCCTACTTCCATTCAGTCCACTGACTGACAAGTCTTTTTATTCCATCACAGAGCAAACGTTTTTGATAAAGAGCGTATCCAATTATGCACCAAATGTTGAACCTCTGTATCGCCTTGGGATTTATCTACTGCAGACTTCAGGATACGATAGATTCTCGTGCACTATGACGTGAACTGTCCTCTGGCTAACAGTCAATTTAACACAAATTTAATCCAATATGATGCATTGCTTCACCTCTGTTCTGCTGTTATGCAAGCGTTTCTGAACAGTTCGCACCACTTATACATTTTTTCTGATAATAAACAACTCCCCATATTTTGCACACAATGTACGGCAAATTTCGTCTGGTTTAATTCATTCTGATTGTCAAAATCAGTCTGAAAGAACACCAGTTGAAAACTGACAGTTCGTGACAATATTGCCAATTTTATAAGGAAACTTTATAAGGTACTCTATTATGTTCAGATATGCAGTAATAAAGATTTCAAGTAGTGAGGAAATTCATATGTCGCTTAATGTTGTTAATTGGTCCCATGAAAAGACGACGTTAGGTGAAACAATGTTACAGGATGCAGTGAGTTCTACAAGAGCAATATTATAAATAGCAGATAAGTTCCTTCGCTGCCAAAATTTGGGCCATAAAAGCTTAAAGATAAGGTCTTTAAAGAAAATTGATAATCTATACCTAAGCAACATAAACTTTGTTATGGAAACGCAAGTTAAATACAAAATGTTTATGTAGAAGATTTTAAACATATAACTAAACAAATATTTTAAAATAAAACATGCGTTAAAGCATTTTAAACGTGAAACTGTGTCTTCAAGAAATTTAATTTTTGCTTATGTGGACACCGAATTAATGTGACGATTTCCATCACTCTTACGGTGGTTTTAGGACTATTTCAGGGTATTTAGATGGGCTTCTTGGGGTGGTAACCTTAAGAGAATCTACTCCCTGTATGTTTGAAATACACCGAAGACCCAAAACATTTTGGCTACCTGCCTAATATGATGTTGGGTCCCCCACGTGCCACCAAAACAGCTCTTACCCGGCGAGGCATAGACGCTACAAGATTTCTAAAGATGTCTTGTGATATCTGGTACCGACAAGTTACCAGCAGATCCTTTAACTCTTGTAACTTATGTAGTTGAGTCGCCACAGATCGGATATGCTGTTCGAACACAAACCACAGATGCTCGATTGGATTGGTGTCTGGGGAATTTGGAGGCCAGGGCAATACCTGGAAGTCTTCCTCATGTTCCGCAACCATTCTCGAACAATCCGGATTGTGTAGCATGGCTCATTATCCTGCTGCAAGAAGGCACTACTAGAGGGCTATTACCATTGACATGAAAGGATATACCTGGTTTGCATTGATGTTTAGGTAGGTGATAGACGTCATAGTTTCCTGCACATGAATGACTGGACCCAGGGTTGATAGTTTAGTGGTAAGAACAACTGGCAGGTAACTGGGAGACGTGCGTTTCGTCCCACTCATGGCGAAATTCAGTTTTTCAACCAAAATCATCATTAGCAAGATTTTATTTTGCGTTTCCCATCCCAGTTTTCCCATCCCAGTTTTGTTCTCCACACCTAACTCTGGTAGATCATACTAACGGATAATCTCATTAAGAAGCTTTATTGTTTTACCTCTCAGCGACCGTTTTCTGTAGACAATAGACTAAATTGCCAGGTCACAAGAAGAGCTCGCAGAAGTTTGGGGACAGGGATGTATTACACAATGTTTAGGAGACCGAGGGAAGCCTCTTGTCATCTATTGTGTACTTTAATGTGCACAGGATATGGATCTTCTGCATATGGACCCATGACTTAATGCCTCATCCGACAGATGGCGGCCTTTCCTAGTCGATAATGTCTAGTCTCACCGACAATAGCTTGGGGGAGTTAGCAGATGACCCCAGTGAAGATCCCCAGTTAGTATCATCCACACGTATAAACCTTCTTTTCTATCCAAGGATTCTGTCATTCTTAAAAAGCAATTAACGTTGAAATCAATCAAGAAGTGTATCCACAATCCTCTGGCTGCAAGTTCCACAAGGTGTTTGTTATGTTAGGCCATACCTTATTAGAAGTGGCCTTATTAGGTGTTCCCAGGTTAAGAGATCAACATTCAGTTGAAAGGATTTGCTGTTCTTCCTGCACACCTGTAAATTCTAAGCAGAAAAAAGGATAATGAAATATATTTATTTTCAGTGATAGTTGTGCTGATTACGATAAATTCTATGAAACTTAAAATGCGAGAACAGAATAAAGTTTACAAACGCACCATTCAACCAAAGATTTTTTTTCAGTAAAACCCAACTACCTCGTTGTTGAATTGAAGTTCGTTGTTCTTCGGTTTCTTCTCCTTGGGTCGGATGTGGCCTAGCGGTTAATGTGTCGGTCTTGGAGTCTGAGGGTCAAAGAATGAAGTTAGTTCGCCTCAAGTTTGAGATCTTACGAAATAATTTTCATATGCTTTTTAATGGGATTTTCATATGTCTGACACTAAATGCGCTAACTGAATATCGAATATATGGTATTTGGATAAATTGTTTGTGGTAGTCACTGGTTAGCAATACAGAATCAGATGTTTCGAGTATTACACTAATAACTTACTATGAACGCTACTGAGCTTCAAATATAAAAAGGAAGGCAAAGTTACACCAGTTTCTGTAAGATGTCAGTTTAACAAGAGTTTATGGCGTAAAGTTACAAGCATTGCTTGCTGCACAGAGCCCGTGTTTTCTGTACTAAATCATAAGAATTTTATAATACACTTAAGTTTATAATACTTTAATTATAAACTGATATATTGAGGAAATCACCCAGAACGCAGAACAGGATTCATTAGTGTCAGAATATTTGATGAAGTAGTCAGAAATTAATGCGGCGCGTAGAGAGCAAATTTTTTTAACAAATTAAAATTATTGTGAAACGTCACATATTGATTCCTTCACTTGCGATTCCCTTCATCCTTCATCAGGAATGCACTAGCTCACTTGCATAGATTTCGTATCTAGTATTAAACATTATAATTTGCAAAACATTCTGAAGTGTTATATAATGCAGACAAGAACTTTACAATTGTAAAGCCATGATATTAACCAGAGATAGACAAGCATGGAAAAATATCACATTATCAACGACTCTAATTCGAAGCTTCAGGGTTATGCATCGTTTCTACCAGATTAGCTAAGACGATGGCTCTTTCTGGATGCTTGTCTATCTCAGGTATGCATGGAAAGTCAGAATTAGTATCCTGACTTTCCAAACATCAGTTTCTTATTTATGATATATAACGTCGTCTCTACTCTGATAAAAAGTCTGGTTATGAATAATATCTGGTAAGTATATATATATGTATATAAACATGTTACATAAAAATTGCGAACCTCTCTGTTGGTTAAAAAGCGAATGGCAGTACTCTGACCGTATGAATTATCTTTAAGAGCAAACCTACCATTGCTTTCTTCATAACCTTACTTAGACAGATATGAAACACCGTCTTATTTAAGAGGTAGAACAATGGTTCTTAAACCTTTTGGCCAAATGCCTCAGTTTTACCAAGTATTATTTTCCTAACGGCCCCCTTCATGGAAATCTATGTTAATTGAAACAGATGAAACAGAATATCAAATACTATTTCCACAGAGAAACACAAGAAAATGCTCCCACAAATATCTAAAACGCCCCTTTTAGGAATCACTATGCTAGAGCAATTGGTGATCAATCAAGAGCTTCCGAGTACGGGAGGGAGGTGATGTGGGTTCTTTTCATGCCAGCCTGCTCGATTCCCATTCAGAGATGGTTTGCGGAGAGATTTCTCAGATTTTTTTTTAATATGCAATATGAATTAAGATTCAGAAATTCTCCTCAAACTCTTAAGATGAAACATTTACGCTACAGCACGTGTTGAAAAGTTTTTCGCCTAATAGATAACATTGACACATTTTAATAGAAGAACAAGAGATATTCCTATTGCTCGATGAAACTGCAAATATCATTTCTTTGTATATCGTTCTGAAATAGTATACAATTCATTTCTTATAGAGATAGTCACTTATCCAAATGTTAACGTTTTCTCTTTTAAATCGAAAAGTTTGAATTTATTCCCCATTTCTGAGTTTTTTTTATTTTAATATTCCTTGCTATGTCCAATTTCACTGTGCTTATCTTGCACCATCTGCTCGTTTTTTAAGATATGATTGCAATTATTATTTACCAAATAATTTCATGTCGTCAGCAAAAACTCGATTTTCCACGACAACAATCACTCGGACTAACTAACACTTGCATTGCCTTTAATGTCTATTCATTATTACTTTAAATTTCATTAATATCTAACAGCTTTTATTTAAAAAATAGCAACTAGGTCCTTAAAAACCTTGTTTAATCCATTCTCGACCAATTATAAAAAACATTCAGTTAAGATAATAATATTAATCGATATATTTAAATTACCTGGAGTGTTCATACATGCAGAGTGATTATATAATCAATAATAACATGCAATGGTGCTCAAAAATAAAGGATAATGAACAAAAAAGGACATAACTGAAAATATTTTTCAGTAAATGCAATTGAACAGAGATGTAACTAGGCGACCGGGGTTTGCCCCAGGGCTCCGTAATTTAAAAAGCACAAAATTTAAACTGAATTTAAACGATTTAGCAATTTTTTTGCAATTTGTTACATTTACATGGTGAAAGCACATGCGTTCTTTCGGCAGCGGAGAAAAAACTGAGTTTATCACCTAGTAAGCAAGAATTATTAGTTAAAATAAGAAATTTGAGAGTCTTGTGGGTCAAAATTGCTGGTTATGGCTGTGCTTAAATATGATTGAATGATGTCATCCGATTTTCCACTATACAGGACAGTACTACATCATATGGATGGCACCAAAAGCCACCTTCGTGTGCTGGTTGAGGCCTATCGGAATGCTGGCATTGAGGCTGCAAAGCAGCTGAGAGAGTACCTATGCAATTAAATTTTCCAAGATAAGGTATTGCGACGTGAATCAGTGACATCAAATGGAATAATGATGAAATCATATAATATGCAAAAGTGCTGAATGTGAGAACACGAGTTCCCGTAATGGAGATGCTGAAATAAGACATAGGAAAGCACAGCGTTCTCATACTGTTGACGAGCTATTGATGAGGTTGTAAGATAATGAAATTCTTCTCCACAAGGAAATATCTGAGCTGATAAAGAGTTCTGCAATTTAGCTATCCATGTTGTCGAATACATGTTCAATTCGATTCAGGTCCGGAGATCTGGACCTGAAGATATGAACGTATCTTGGGGATATTTCCATGTTCAACGACATCGTCAACCAAATGAGACTTATAGGAATGGCCATTGTCGTTCTTAAGATGAAATCAGACTCCTGAGAAACTTTACATAAGGCACAATAATCTCGCTTCTGCGTCGCTCAACAATCTGAATGCCTCCCTGAAAAATGTAAAGTTCTGTAAGGAAGTCATCATGACAGAGATTATCACACTACAGCCAACAAAATGATTCCTTTATCTGATGTCATATCAGTTAAATTCCTTCTTCTCTCCAGATGAACACTAATTGGGAATTGATATTCACTCTGAATCCGGAATCATCTGTGAAGAGCACTTTTGCCCACAGCCCTGGACTCTAAAGTTTTGTTCCCTGTATTGCACTAAACGATCTCTTCTGTTGAAGAGGATGAGGAGGGCACAAACCAATGGTCGTTGAGCATGCCATATATATGTTAAAGAGAGATGAATTCGGGCTCAATTTTTCAAGCTTGCACACACCCGAGCCCATCCATTTCGACAATTGTTAGTCCTCCTTTCCAATTTTGGAGGAGGGATGGGAATTTACCTGTCCAATCGTAACACATATATACAGAAACTGTCACCAATCTTTTATTTTATTCCTATACTAGCTGAACGGCATCAGGGTCTCGTTTAATCTATGTATTACTATTTTCATTGCGCTAATGGTTATTTTTGCGACCCCCCCCCCACTCACACACAACCTCTTACCACACACTGCTTTGTTGACGTCAGCGGGCACTCTCATGACAATGAGACTTCTATAGAGTCTTTTTTTTGTTTCGACAAATTTTGGTACCTTGTGGTTCCCGTGAAACTCGACTGAAAGGTCCCAAATTTCGTAAACGGATTTATCCTGTGTGATCCCGTGTTGGGTTAAAATAATCAGATTCCTACTTCTGATGGGACACTTTAAAATAATAATCCCTTTGGGAATATGGGGGATCTGACAAAGGAGACGGATTTACACGTTGTTATAAATCTAACATTCACATAGGGAGAAGTGAATGGCAACAGCTAATTTGGTTTCCTGTAAGAGTGAAATGGAAAATATTTTTGCTTCTAACAAGCTCCACTTTTGTAATTTCGATTTAAAATTCGTCACTGCAACTCGGACGACAACCAGAAATACTCTATAAAATTTTGAAGCATCTACCACGTTTTCTCGGTGAGTTATTATTGCCACAGAGAGGCACATATAGATTTCTCCTTTTATAATTATAGATTAATTACAGTCGTTTTATGACAAAATTCAAATGTTAATGATATTTGAAAAGAAAAATATTAGAATACTAGTAGAAATTGAAATATCGTTGGTAGTAGCATAATAAATGCAAAGAGTCTTTCATTTACTAAAGATAGAGAACACATAAAAAAAATCCGCATGGTGCTTATTTTTAATTACTAAAGACTGGTTTAAAAAGGTTCATATAATTTGTTGAAAAAATATTTTTATTTATTTTCCCCCAATTACATGAAAGATATGAAATTTAAATTATTCTGAACCCGAGCACGAGTTCGTCTGTGCTATTTTGAGCCCAAACCGTCTCTGACCAAGCTGGGCTCAGGCAGGTTCGGGTTCAGGTGGCCAAAACCCAAGACCAAACTTATCTTTAGCATGCACACTTCGCGCACGCACTATCTGGGCACAGTACTGTATGTCTTCAACCTCTCATCTTTGTGACAGCTGATGCTCGCGAGACGTTGCTTAGTTGTTATTATCCTATGTGATCTTTCTGTTGAAGAGAAAAAGAAGTCATCCTGATCAATTTTGAACCTGGGACGACTTTGTCTTGGTCTACGACTAACTTCCCCATTTCTGAAAACTGTCTCCAAAGAGTTGAGATGGTGTTACGGGAAATTTAAATCTCCGCTCCCTAGGTATGGGGCTGCTCCACTTCCGATCTAGTTATCACTCTCTACCGTACACAATAAACATACGTCATCTTTTAGAAATGGTTAAATCACATCTCATCTTACATCGAACCTGCACATTTAAAATAAAGGAATCGAGTGGAAATCGTAGCCAAGCGCGTTTTTTATATCAGCCCTAATTTGCATGCTCGTGGTCTCGTCTATTAAATGTGCAGGCATAGTCTACATCGTAAAATCTACATATTTCATGTTATTTCCTCTCATAGTGTTTGAGATGCGACATTATTCTTTAATTTCGAGTTTGAGTGTTTTTCAAACTGAAATATCGATGTGTTTCATGTCTGATCACTCACCTTGTCCTTTTCCCTGCCATGTGACAACCACAACTCCTCGTATATGCTGCCGTGATCCCAAATCCACCATCCAAATGGGGAAATCCACGTAGTAATTATCCAAAATGGCGCATCTGTGCAAATGAGTGTCTTCGTCACCATCGACGGCATAAGAGGAGTGGCCATACTTCCAGCCAACCCACGAATGCCGTTTGTCGTTCACCCAAGTCTCACGTTTGTAGGCCAAATTCTCCACTGGAAGACCAAAAAAAACAGTAAAATAACATTCAATACGTTATTTAATTAGATTAATTTAATTGGTACCTCTATCAATCTTGCACTTTTGTGCTAATTGTTTAAGAATAATAATTATTATTTTTAAAGTATTTATCATCCGAAACATTGGTACGTGAAGGAGATATTATTGCTTTCAGTTACTACTAGCTTACTCTTCCAGCAGGAACAACTTTTGTGCGTTTTATTACCTCTTTCTGATCTAGGATCCTTCTACGTGTATTTATATATCTCTATACAGTGGCTTCCTCAGGTATTTCTCCCTGTAGGGGCAAGAATCTTTTAAAAAGCGCTATTGCTGTTTGTTTTTAGATAATGGGTGTGGTTTCTTCGAGTACGTGTAACCATATCTAATGTTGCTTATATTAACTGCATTTGTTACAAAATATAGCAATTATATCGAGAGAGGAAAATATAACATTAAAAAATCACATTTGCAGGGTGGGTAGCAAAACCTCTTGCTGGCCCTCTCCTTCCGGGAACCCGTGCCTGTATATGTTGCAAATCAAAAATAATAATAATAATACTTAAGCAGGCAAAACAACGAATCAATTATCATCATATTATATAATATGGTGATAATTGTGCGAAACCACAGGAAAACTGAGAATTTCTGCCACCGATGACGTCACAAGCCTCCCCCTCCTCCCATCCTCCCTTCAATTACAGTTATTGTATAATATGATGATTAATATCAATCAATTTATATTTAATAGTTAACCAATAAATAATATTGTGATGAATACATATTTCGAAGGAACTACATAAAGTTATCCTACAGAAAATTTTAAGAAAGCTAGAAATTTCAGCAGTCTGAGGTTCTTTTAGTATGGAAACATCAGGTCCAACATCTTTCAGTGAAAGAGAACAAACAACAATTATTTTACTTCTGAGAGTCGCTTTTGTGCTCACAGAAAGATCAGTGGACAGTATTCAGCGGAGTACTCAGTGGACAGTGCAGTGTGGACAGCTCTTCAGATGTATGTCATCCAGCGAGTTCTTTAACGTGCTCAGAATATAGCTTTACAGCATACAGATTCATGATTTAACCTCCAGTCAGACGGATGATGGCCTTTCGAAGCCCTTGAAGCGTCCCTTTCTTACCGAAAGCTGAATGGGAATAAGCGGAAAAAATCTCAACTGATACATAGTTGGGATTCGAATCTAAGAGCATCAGATAACGAACACTTGTCACAACAGTAAATCTTAATTTGAAGCAATGGTGATAATTTGCTTATTCAGTAATGAATGACTTAAAATCTTTCTTGTCTTATCGAACTATGCATTTATACATTTCTTAGGGTTGGGTTGGGTTGTTTTACCTCTGAGCGGCACTTTTTTGCACACCATGGACTAAATGGCCAGGTCACATGGACCTCGAAGGCTCAGAGAAGGTTGGGGGAGGGGACCCACTGGAACAGCTATTGGGAGACAGATGGTAGCCCCCCGTCAAGGCCATCCAGCGTGTTCTTTAACGTGCACAGGGTATGTCTCTCCCGCACACGGCGTCACGGCTTAACGTCCCATCCGACGGACGGCGGCCTTTCCAAGCCCATCGGTGCCCCCTACTGACCGTGGGCAGGGCGGGGAATTTTGCAGATATAAATCTCAACGCTGACCCAGCTGGAACTCGAACCTGGGAACTACAGATTACGAGCCTGGCGCGCTACCGACTGAGCCACCCCCGCCCCTATACATTTCTTAGAGAGTTAAAACAATTACAAGACTGAACTTACCACATTCTGAATCCCCATGAACT
Source organism: Ryuthela nishihirai (assembly GCA_038380435.1). Taxonomy (NCBI): domain Eukaryota; kingdom Metazoa; phylum Arthropoda; class Arachnida; order Araneae; family Heptathelidae; genus Ryuthela; species Ryuthela nishihirai. The sequence goes on from JAWZYU010000019.1 coordinate 22,482,328, forward strand.
CGAAAGAAACCAGTTCCGCACTCTCCTGTCAGAAAAGAAAATTATTCTTGTTTAGAAAGTACTGAATAATACAGTAATAATATAGTTATAACGAATAAAAGATCAGGCATGTTGTAACTTTACTTTGATAATATTTATATAATTAAAATGTTTACCACATGGCTGAAAAAGGGAAAATGGTTAAGAGCTAATTTGGGCACTAGAATTATTTTTGTAATTTAAAGGAAATAACTTGTGAACGTTAACGCTTTTAATATGATCTTCTTAAATGCCACCATCAATGCCACGAAATGCTGTCAAACCGTTTCTAAAGGAAGAGAAATATCAGACCGAATCGCCTTCGACGTCTAATGAAGGGAGGACGCCTGTGGTACAGTCGCTCAAAAAGTATCCGAACGCTGTGATTGATTACAGAATTCCGAAAAAATATCTGCCAACGAATTTTTTAGAAATTAGTGATCTGGCAACCTTCGTGTCACGTGACACGAAATTAGTGATCTGGCAACTTTCGTGTCACGTGACACAAAATTAGTGATCTGGCAACCTTCGTGTCACGTGACACGAAATTAGTGATCTGGCAACCTTCGTGTCACGTGACACGAAGGTTGCCAGATCACTAATTTCTAAAAAATTCGTTGCCAGATATTTTTTCTGAATTCTGTAATCAATCACAGCGTTCGGATACGTTTTTGAGCGACTGTACAACAATCACTTTCTCATACCGAACAGGTTACAAAAGAATTTGTTCACAGGTTTCATTGGGACATTTAGGATGGCTCTAGGTAAATTGTTCGAAAATCAATATTTCGTAAACCAGTTCTCCGAAAGTCAGTTGTTCGAAAATAAATTTTTCGAAAACCAGTTCTTCGAAAGTCAGTTGTTCGAAAATCAAAATCGAAAGTCAATGACGAGTTTTTTGAATGGCTAGATTTCCGAAAGTCAATTTTTCGAATGACGAATTTTTCGAACGCCAGTTTTCCGAATGACGAATTTTTCGGAAACGGAGAGTTTTTCGAAACAACAATGGCCCGTCTACATGTTGCGTCTATCTATTCTTTAAGATAATCGTGAGGTTACCTCACGTTAAATATTGTTTTATAATTTTACCGTATTTTACTTGTTACCTCAATTAAATTGAAAAATATTCCACGATTTAAATTTCCTGCAGTTTTATTTTCTAATGAGACCTTCAAAACTAAGTTATTCTTCACATAATCATCTCACGATTACCTTTAATATTTTACGCCTTTTATTACTTTCATGATCACTTTCACAAAGAATAATTTTCCTGTTCGAAGCCAGTTTCCTATTGACATAAATTTGGGTTGTAACTTAACATTTTTTTTTAACAGTGTGTATATATATATATAAACATCGATCAATTTTTATGAATTTGACTTTAATTAAGATTAAAAAAATTAATGATTTTTTTTGAAAATGAATGGGTTACGATTGTCTCAGTGAAAGTTACCGGATTTGCGATAATTCCCCATGCATAAAAAAAATCGGACACCAACGATATGCAAATATCGAAGGCGTTTAAATTACTGCACAAAACGTTTTTCGAAATAAACAAATAAATATCCATATTAAAACGAAAATCCAATATTACTTTCCTAGAAAGTCACAAAATTTTTAACTATTATTAAGTTACCTAATCAACATTTAAGTACTTGGAAATAATTCGAAAGAAATTAAATTAGCGAAATATAAACGAGAACATTATTTTAAGAAATCAGATAACACCAAAGAAAAGAACTGCATATCAAGATGCATTCTAATTCCAAAGTACCACACCAAATTTGGAACCCATCGGTCACGTAACTGCGAAACCACAGGAAAACTGAGAATTTCTGCCACCGATGACGTCACAAGTCTCCTCCTCCTCCCATCCGCCCTTCAATTACAGCTATTATATAATATGATGATTAATATAGGATTTAGTTTAATAATCAGAATGGGGAGATTGAGAGCCTAATCCCATCAATCATTAGGGAAATTTATATTTCAGAAACCATTTGTACACAATTGACATTAATGAAAATTTTAACAATTTTTTTCGAAATCACATACTTTGAAAACGTTTTAACTAATCTTGGCCAGAAATATGGGATGTTCGCTTTCAAAGAGAATGAAGTTTTATTTTCAGCTTTTAGCACCCTCTAACAGGGAAATTTCAAAGTATATGACGATTGGAAAATTGCAAAGAGTTTAATTTTACTTTTACTAATACCTATTAAAGGTTAAAAGAATTTTTTTTTGTCTCAAAAACTAAATTGTTGCGTTTCCCGCTCCCTTGGATTAAGGGAGCAAATCATTGTAACCAAAAAATACTGACCTTTGTATATGACACTCTACTTCAAAATTTCAAATTTCGACAATAAATATATCGTTTGGAATATTCATTAAAAGTTTCGCCATTCCCACCATTAGAGGAGCCTATAGTAAATTTTTATTTTCGGACTTTAGCATTCTAACAGTGAAAATTTGAACTTATGGATGATTATGGAAAATGAAAATAGTAATATTTTATTAATACAGTCGCTCAAAAAATATCCGAACATTATGGTTAATTACAGAATTCAGAAAAAATGTCTGGCAACGATTTTTTTTAAAAATAGTGATCTGGCAACCTTCGTGTCACGTGACACGAAGGTTGCCAGATCACTAATCGAAAAATTCGAAAAATTCGTCATTCGAAAAATTGACTTTCGGAAAACTAGCCATTCGAACAATTAATTTTCGAACAACCGACTTTCGAAGAACAAGATTTCGAAAAATTGATTTTCGAAAAAACTCGCCGCATACCATTTAGGATCACCCATCATATAAACTAAATATGACATTGATCATCCGCCACCTGTTCGGTACTTTAAGGTAGTGCTTTGCAATAACTTCACAATGTTGCAAAAACGGAGAAATATTTGGACAAATGTCGAAAAGCGTTTATTTTTTGCGAATAACACAAATTATATGTCGTATTGGACCTAATTGTCCAGCATATCTGAAACTGCTATTGTATTCATTTTTCAATGATATAAACGTTATATTTTTACATCTGAAGTTGAGGTTTTGAGAAATGTAGTTTTTCCAACTGAAAACAGGGTTCTGACAGGAGCCTGTCAGTTTATATGCCATAGTAGAGGGTCCGTGAGGATGGTAGGACCTCAGCCGGAAAAACAATACAAACGTCCATGCCTTCTACAGGGGCTCGAACCCAAGTCACTTAGATCAGTAGCCAAGCGCGCTAACCACGGGACAGGAACTGGGTTAATGTCTTTAATTCCAACTATGTGAAATTGTTCTAAAAATTTTCTAAAATATTTTAGAGCTATTTATGATGGCATAAAATAAAATTTGTGTGGATTTAAGGTGTGTTGTTGTTGTTGTCGTGATTTTGTGAAATATGAAAAGATGTAACTTCATGTAAAATGGAAAACATTAAAAATTCAGACGACTCCCAAGCTAAATTTCATATTAGGCTTCTTATCAGACCGTAACCTTTGAAATCTGCAAAACATTAACTGCTCCTTGTGATTCCCTTTGAAGAAAAAATATGTTTATCTTAAACTACATAGACTGTCCATAAATAGAAAGTCTTGTTAGATCAATGATAAGAGAAGATCACAGTCCCATAACTTCTTAAATGAGTCATTTATAAGAAAATGTTAGAAATGAGTTAAATATATAAATAAAATCCATGAGAATTTGGATTTTCAGAAATATTTAATAAATATTAAAAAAGATTAAATCTGGATTTTCAGAAATATTTAATAAATATTCATTCTGGTAGCGGCAACAATGCACGACTTAGGCTCTCGCCCTAAGACTTAAAAAATAAATTTCTAACAAACACTCCATGCAATTTAGTATAGAAAATGGTTGGAAACATTAATGTTTTAATGGACTTTCAAACGTGTTTCTTTATATCTCTTTTTCTGTTATACCCCCTCATTGTACAAATTTAACACATTGTGCGCTAACATAGCAGAAGTCATAAGTATTAAAAACCAACCCTAAAAAATAAAATACCCCGCTGTTTGATTTTTGGCGTGAGTAAATAATTTACCCGAATCCGGTGACGGAGTAGTTAGCGTGCTTGTCTGCTGATCAAAGTGACCTGGTTTGAGCCCCGGCTAAAAAGCATGGATGTTTGTGTTGCCTTTCTGCTGAGGTCTCGCCTTCCTCCCAGATTGTCTCTGTGGCGCATTAACTGACAGACTACTCTCAGACCTCTCTGGCGAACAGCTACTTCAGGGAATATTTATTCTACTTATTTTAAACTCTAAACTAAGCTTTTAATAAAAATAAATATGAGGCTTAAATTAAACTGAGAAACAAATTTCCTATATCTCGAATTAGGCATATTTTTGCGCATCTATCTTCAGTTGGTATGTTTCACTCACCTTTCTGTTCGCATCCAATGACCCCAAAGCGCATGCTCACTCTGCCCCTCCAGGCTGACGGATGCACTCGAACATAGCGGGCGACAAATGGCTGATTAAGATAATGGCGCCTCTCTGTGTTCTTGTCCATGTTGCCTCCGAATTCCTAGAAGGGAGAATTACGATCAGTAGATTACTAAAGGATGCAATAGTTAGCGCTTAAAATTGAATAGTTTAGAAATGAAATGTTCTGGAATTATATAACAGAAATAATTTAAGTTACCACAAAAAACTGATTAGCGCCAAACTACTAATATAATTATTAAGAGCGGGTTTTGGTGGGTTATTTTACTCCTGCGATGCACTCGTCTGATGCAAAATGAATCAAATAGCGACAGTTCACAAAAGCTCTATAACAGCATATCTTAGATAATCGCTCTGTAAGTAGTGCGCCAGACTCATAAAGTGATGTTTCCAGGTTAGAGTCCCAATGATGGCAGCGTTGAGATTTTTCTCTGCTATTCCTTACCCTTGGTAAAAAAAGAAAACAATGATGGTTTTAGAAAGGCCATCGTTCATCAGATGAGATAATAAGCCGTGGCCTCATATGCAAAGAGAGTCATCCCTCTGCACGCTAAAGAACACGCTGGATGGCCTTAATTGGTGGCTTCTATCTGTCTCCCTTACAGCTGTCCACTAGGGCCATTTTAATATCCTTTTCTGAATCCTTATGGCCTGTCCAAAAGTGTCTCTCATATGGAAAACAACATCTCTTAAATGCAGATGGAAACTGGACCGATTTTAACGCACAGCGCTAACATGTTTCACAATTCTAGTAGCCAGTGTGCATTTGGGAATTAAATTTTGTGCAATTGTTGATTTACGACTTAGTGCTTATTAAAAAACAAAATCATAATAGCAGATATTATCTATGCAACATTATAGAATCGTCTTTTCAGAATTTACTAAATTATGGAAAGGAAACAGACGACAATGCTATGTGCCAATGAAGAAAATTAAAATCTTTTACTCATAAAATATTTCCTTTGATTTATATAATTCTACGTATAATTTAATTCTGCGTGCATAATATGTCTCCTTTTTTTAAATAATAATAATTAAAACGCAATATTTTCTGTGATAAAAATTATATGATTTGCACTTTTTTATTTATGAAGTGTTATTTTTTCTTAATAAAAAAGTGGTTGTTCTTAATTCTCTGATACGTACTTGTGTTTGTGCAGCTATAGAATTTCCTTATAAGGGCTCTGAACGAAAACTCTCCCTAATGATTATGTGTTCTTTAATGTCCACAGTGTATGATTCTGCTGCAAACGTCTCAGTATTGAAAGTAATTCTGTTTCGTTGTTAGCTTTCCACTTTTTAATCTACATCTATTTCCGACTTTTGAGGTGGAAATTCAGAATTAGTTTCAACAGCTGTAATACTACTCCAATCTTAGCAATACGGGCTCGTCGACAGTCAGAGTCTAATCCCACGAAAATCACTCTTTCTAGCAAGTACATACTAAAGTTTATGTAAGAAACTTTCTAATTCCAATTTACTAAATATTCTTGGGCGGGGATGACTCAATCTGTAGTTCCCCGATTCAAGGTTGTCCCGCCCTATCCTGCCGTCGATAAGTAGAAGACAACGTCCCAAAGTAAAGGCTACTTAAGTAAGGCCGCTAGTAAAGTTCGTCGTGCGTAAGATGGGACGTAAAGACGTGGTGCCGTGCGCAGGAGAGGCATGCCATGTACACGTTAAAGAACATGCTGGATCATTAACATGCATGAACATCGCTGAACTATTTTTACACGATTTAGAATTAAATCTCTCTAGTATAGGAAATAAATTCTTTTTATTAAACCTATAACTGGAAACTACGTAATATTTAAATCTAGAATAAAATATCGCATGTGGAGAATATGGGATGCTCATTTTAAAGACAATGAAGTTTTTTATTTTACTCCCTTATCATACTCTCTCTAACAGTGACAATTCAAACTAAAAGTTGATGGGGAAAATGCAAATAGTAATATTTTATTAACGCTTATAAAACACTATAAATCATTTAATTTTTCATTAATCTCTTAAAGAATCAAAGTTCCATTTTCTAATCCTCGTGGGTGTAAGGAAGGAAATAATTACTGTCAAAACCTTTTTATATCACACTCCGCTTGATATCACCTCTTAGCATTACATTCCACTATCAAAATTTCAAATTTCTATCACAAATACTGCATATCGTTCGCAATGTTCGTTTAAATTTGTTGGCATTTTCCAATTTTTTCCGCTGTTAGAGGGATACATTGAAGCTATTAGGAGATTTTGAAAAGTGAAATGCAATATTTTATCAATACCTATCCAACCCAAAAGGAATTTTTAATTTATCTGTAAGAACAAAAATGTTGAATATGAACAGACAGATAAAGAACAAAATGAAAACATTAACTTGTTTATTTTTAAAGCGATCTAAATATACGATGCACTATAAAAAAAGTATGAAAAGTCCATTACCTTTACCTTGGGGTTCATGTGGCTGTCATCCTTATAGAAATACCACAAGACGCTATCATTACTGTACGAGAGGGTAAAGGAAGTGACCCACTGTTTCCTGCGACTATCTCCTCGCCCTTTCGTCACAATACCCGTAACTTTGGTTGGTGGACCAAGGTCAATCTGGAGCCACTGATGACCTTTAAGTATAAAATATACACATTTTGACTCAATTCATTTTTTCTGTTATAAGATGTTAATCAAGATATTAAGTATTAGGGTACTACAAGAGATAGCACAATGGATTTTCCAAATTAACAGTTATCTAAAAATACTTATGCACAAAAGTTATAAAACGTTTTGAAACAGTTTATTTGTATTTAGTCCGCAATTCAGTGTGAAATATGCAGCTGGAGTGATGGATATGAAAATGATCTTCATAATTTGAATTTAGCGTAAAGAATATATAAAGTAGATTTTTGTATTAGTTCTTATCCAAATATACTTAACACAGAAATGCAAATTTTCATAGCATTAGACAAATATATTTATATAAAATCCAGCTATTTTGCATATTTAAAAAAACATTGATTTCCATGTTTTTCAGTCTCGTATAATTGACGAGTTGGTATAGATACTGATCCGTTTCCATATAAAACGTATTAAAAAGACATTTGTCATTTAACACCAAACATTTAAAATAGATTAGACATAAATATTAGAAATTAAATCAGTTTAATACGTTTTGAAAACAAAATAGATCATATATTTTTTGATAATTTGAAACATTTTTTAAGAATTTGGATATGCTCCCTTTTTCCTTACTTTCAAGTTGGCAAGATGTTGCTTTCGGATCGGAAACATTTCTCATTAACATGATTGCAATTATATAATGCCATATTGGTATATGATTTGCAGAAAAATTTTAAATGTTACATATAATTAACAAATAATAATCGGCTTGCGCTGTTGCGAATTAAATTTTCATCTATCTCTTCTCGAAATCTAAAAGGAATTGGTTTTCAACAATTTTTAAATATTTTATTTCTTTTCTTATTTTTATATCTCTTAAAATTTCTTTTTTTCTTTTATTTTTTTCATATTTTCTTATTTTACAAATCTCTGTGTTGTATTAAACTGATAGGCTCCTGTACGATCTCTGTAACAAGCACTGCTTAAAGGGTACTGCATCGTTTTATTTAGGTTGCTTTAAAAAAAGAAGTATTTGTTTACATTTTTGTCGTCCGCCAGTCTGATATCTAAAGACATTTAACGTTTGTGTTTCTACAGATAAATGTTAAATAAATTGGTAGATGCATAAATAATGGTAATTATGTATAATTCTTCGATATAATCTGTACTTTGTTATGGGCTATTGTTGCATGGAGGAATCTACATATATAACAATTCTAAAACCAATAATCGCTATTGAAAACTGAATATCAAAAGTCTAATGAAAAATAATATTAAGTTTTCTAATGTGCATTATAGAGATGCATCTAGAAATATATTTCCTTTAAGACATATTTATGTATATAAACTAATGACGTACGAATATAGAAATGAGAATTATCTTCAAGAAAAAATAAGTCAGCATCATTTGCGTACTGAAGGAAAACAGTATATTGTTTCATTAGTTAAAAAGGAGATTGTAAATAAGTATTTAATGTATTTGGTCCCCAAAATGTTCAATAGCTTTCCTTGTGAATTAGGAGACTTTTCTGTCAATCTTTTCATGTTCAAAAAGCTAAAGGGTTTTCAGACATACGAATTCACAGCTCATCATTGATTTAATGAATATTTATCCACTATCAAGATGTTTTTCTTGAGCAACAGGAGAAGATGGATGTAGAAGAAAAATTGTCTTGAGCTCGGTGAGATCTGAACCCACGATCTCCTGATAACATGTCAGGTGCTCTGACCACTGAGCTACCGGCCGCTAAATTAAAGGGTTTTTCTTATAGGGTGTCCAGTTTCTTACAGATGTCCATAGTTAGATAAATCATTTTGTCTAATGAATTTTGCCTAATATCCTGATAGTGTGAATTATTTTTTATTTTAATATTTATAATATTTGACGATGCAGATAGTTTGAAACTTTTAATGTGTATGTACATGTTAATATGAATAAACTTCTGTGTTTTTCTATGCTATGTCTAAACAATGTAATATTGTATTTTAACAACCCGGAAAAGCTCGGTTTTGGGCTGTTTATAGGAAAAACTAATGTACATTTATTTGTAAAGCTAGAATAAAGTACTGAGTTAGATATCAAATGAATCTTGTCATAGACTCTCTGAGGTTTTACCATTCTTTCCTCCAAAATGGGGAGGAGAGTTTCACACGGAACGATTTCAACGAGTTGTATACCTCAAATAAAAGCTTCTAACGTCTAAAATGTCCCGAGACCCTCAAAATACTCTTACTTCTCTCCAAAAAATGGCAGGAAAATTTAACGGAATGCAGTCTTTACGAGTCATATGTCAAATGAAAGCTAAAGATCTGCAATAGGACATAGGGAATATAGCATTGTTTTAATCCGAATCAGGGGTGTATAAAAGATAGGTGATTTTAGTAAACGTTCTCCGAAAAGTTGCAAAAATTAAAATACATAAATTTAAAAAATTAGAAATGCCTCTCTTTCTAAACGCATCCTGAAAAATAAGCATATCGATGATACAGTCATCTACGTATTTCATACTAACTTCAAAGTAATAGCGGAGGATTAAGGTCTGAAAGCGCCAGGCTCAAAAGGTTCGAGGGGACCCAAATGTTTGGGAGGGGGGGGGGATACACTCAATCTAAAAAACATTTTACAACTTACGAATGTAAAAATATACGCAGCAAGTTAAATAAATTGTATTACAGAAATACACTGCTCGACATTGAAAGTGCCCCACCCAGAAGGACATGTCGTACAAACATGCAAATAGAAAGATGGGTGTACGCAGTTGAGATATGCAAATGATGATAATCCGGAGCCAATGGCTATGTCCACACTTGTGCGCTTTCATCTTCAACTTCACTTTCAACTTTCAATTCCTCTTTTCAACACCGAGTAGTCTAGCGCATGCCTTAAGTGGAATGCGTTGGACGCATGCCTTCAGCTGTCTACATCTGTGTGTCAAATAGTTTTCAATTTTTCACCAGTGTAGACGTGAAGTTGCAATGGACGTAACTGATGCTGTTATGTTAGCGGGTATAAGTGCTGCAATCATCATCATCATCATCATCATCATCATCATCATCATCATCATCATCATCAAGCAGCCATGGGCTACGGAGGTCCAACCAGACCGTGCAATTTAGTTCTCCAAGCAAGTCTATCCTGAGCTACATCTACTGCATCTGGCCACTGCACACCAATTCTAATAAAGTCCTCTTTGACATTGTCTGCCCACCGCATCCTAGGTCTCCCCTTCCTTCTGAGGCCTCTACGCACACTCTTCATAACCCTATTCGCCAATCTATAATTATCCATACGGGCAACATGGCCAAACCAACGGAGTCTCTTTCTGCACAATATGCTGCTTAAAAGAGGTTGCACACTTCTTTGCCTAACCTCATCATTAGTTACAAAGTTGAACCACCTAATGCCAAAGATACTGCGTAAGCATCTGGAATCAAAAGCATCGAGTTTCCTGTTATCTTGTTTACAAAGTGTCCACGTTTCTCTACCATAACTAACCCTAGAAAGAACCAAACTGTTATACAGTCTAATTTTAGTCTTTAGGTGTATACGCCTATTTCTCCACACTCTCCATATTTACTTAAAAGTCCCGGCAGCAATCCCTATTCGTCTGTAATTATCATACCGCACATCACCGTCCCAAGATAATTAAACTGTGACACCTGTTCAAGATTGCAGCCATTCAGAGTATAATGCAACCATTCAGATCTAAATCAGAAATTTTCGTATCTCCAGTCAATTTAAAGCCAAAATCTTTCCCTTGAAGTGAATTTCGCATAACATAATCAATAACCAAGCTAAAGAGAAAAGGAGACATAATGCACCCTTGTCGAACACCAGAAGTAATGCTAAACCAATTGTACAAGTCTTACCAACTCTCACACACGAATCAGTGTTATTATAGAGAGCTTTCATTATGTTAACTAACTTGTCAGGTATACCATATGATTTCACAATCAACCACAAATTATGACGATCAACAGAGTCGAAAGCCTTTTTGAAATCAACAAAGCTAGTTTCTGAAACTCTAAACATTTCTCTAGAATCTGTATGAGTGAAAATATCTGATCTACACATCCCGTATCACTTCTGAATCCACATTGCTCATCACGCAATTGACTGTCAACGAGATTCTTAATTCTATTAAGCACAATCATGTAAAGAACATTACCTGGAACAGAGAGTAGGCTAATACCCCTATAGTTATCACAAGAACTGCGATCACCTTTTTTGAAATTAGGGATAACAATAGCTCTGGTAAAATCCTTAGGAACAATGCCTTTATCATAAAAGATATTCAGAATTTCAGTCATCCAAGTGGTAACCGAAACATTTCCAGCTCTAAGCATTTCGGTAGTAATTTCATCTACCCCTGGGGATTTATGAAGTTTAAGTTTAGAAACAGCCAAAATAACTTCAGATTGTGTTATAGGGCCAACATTAAAGCCACCAATGCATCTATCATCATTGCAAACAATGGGAATAGAACTAACCGCATTGTTTAGAATATCACTGAAATGCTCAGCCCACCTAGCCATGACAGAATCCTCACCTTCTATAACCTTACCTTGTTTATCCTTCAATCCCTGTATACCTGTCCGTTTTCTACCACACAAAACATTAACTATCTGGTACAGCTCTCTGCTGTTGTGCTGTGTAACTGCTTCCTCGGCTTTGTCAGCCAAACCATCAAGCCAAAGATTCTTATCAGCAGCTAACTGATCTTTTACACGTTTATTAAGTTCTCTGTAATGCTTTCTATTAGGACTAGTAGGGTATTGATTAAGGACATTCCTGCAGTTCTTTCCGAAATAAGCTCAAGTGCCTTATCACTCAGATAATTCTTCCCCTTCTGCTCCTTTTTTCCTAAAAGAGTACTGTTAGTGTCCAAAAAAGCCTGTTTAAAATGATCCCATTCTTCCTCAACTTCCGTAGTAAGCATGCCATGACTGTCATAATGACTAAGTAACCTCTCATGGTAAGCTTTGGCTATACCTGGGTCTTTCAGAGCTTCAGTATTAAAAGAAAATTTTTTTACCCTAGCACAACACTTTTTAAGTTTAAGTTGCAGGACACTTTTAACAAGATAATGGTCAGATCCAATTTCAGCTCTCCTATATGACCTGGTATTCCTAACAGAACTAGCCCATTTGCTGTTAATTAATATATAATCAATCATATTCTTGTGCAGCCCATCGGGTGAAACCCATGTGTATTTATGTATGTCGCGGTGTTTGTAATAAGTGTTAGTTATTCTGAATCCATTGAGTTTACTTACCTGCAGCAGACGCTGCCCATTGCCATTGCAGCTACCAATACCAAAAGGGCCTATTACTCCTCCCCAATGATCAGAGTCAGTACCAACTTTGGCATTGAAGTCACCAAAAACAAGGGTAATATCTTTCTTGACAGAATTCAAAATATCCTGAAGTTGTCCATAAAACCTATCCTTCTCATCCTCATCGGCATCCTCAGTGGGGGCATAACAGCAGATAACATTCAAGTCTTTAACACCTGTCTGAAATTTTGCTGTAAGAAACCTTTCATTAATGCACTCATATCCTAGAAGAGCATCACTAGCGTTCTGCTGAGAAGCAGACCCACGCCTTGGTGATGCTTATTGTCGTCCCTCCCTGAAAAGAGAAATTTAAGATTATTTTTAAGAATCTGACCTTTATCTGTCCATCTGGTCTCTTGCAAGCCGAGAATATCTAAATTATAATGGTGGAATTCTTGTGTGAGGACATCAAGAGAAAATGGTTAGTGGGATGTTTAAAGAAACTATGTTTATTGAGAGAGGGAATGCCGACAATATCAAACAGCCCTCTAATCGCAGACATGGGGCAAAGACCCGTTCCCCCACCACTAAAGGCTGAAGCCATCTACACTGGAAGACTTCCTCCAATGTAGAATTTGACGATGCCAATGGAAGCAAAGAGTTCAGGTGCCTGCGATGACTTCTGCTCAGGATTATCCACCAGCTGATAAACATATCCTGTGAATTATTCACTTGTGGCTGTCAACCCACAAACAAACAGAAAACACAGCGGAAGATTTTCCCTCCACAGAAGCCCACCAGTGCAGTAAAATCAGGATCCATAATCAAGCTCAGAGCCATATATCTCTCCAGTCCATTGGGTTTATATGGTCAGCACCAGAACCCTGTGTGGTTGACCACTCCTCAGTAGGGTAGAAACAAAAAGAAGAGTAGCCATAGTTGTCCAGGTCAGTAGGCCACACTAATCTGGCAGCCCTCCCCTTCCGCTCACTTCCACAAGAGAGTATCTCTTTTGAAAGGTACTAACGGTCTGCACCACGAGAAGGCGGGGTCGGACATTAGGTGCTAGGCTTGGCCGGTTTTGTGCATTATTACAGGGGATTGGTGCATAGATCTCCTTCCAGTGACTACCTAGCTACCAATTTAGTGCTGAAAAAAGTGAGAAAAAACGTGAAACATACCAGCGATCGATATGAATGAAATATTATTTTAAAACGCGGAATTTTGGAATAATGGTGGAATTGTAATTAAATGAAAACGTTCTTTTTAAGAACTTTACGCGAATGTCTAGAACAAATTTCGATATGCTTTTGGGAATGGTGGAGCCGAAGATCGAAAAAAAAATACTCGTTTCAGTTGGGTTGTTTTACCTCTGAGCGACACTTTTTAAACATCATGGGCAAAAAGACCAGGTCACATGGACCCTGAAGGCTCAGAGAATATTGGGGGAGGGGACCCATTGGAACAGCTGTTGGGAGGCAGATGGTAATCTCCCATCAAGGCCATCCAGCGTGTTCTTTAACGTGCACAGGGTATTGCTCTCCCGCACGCCGGGTCACTGCATAACGTCCCATCCGACGGACGGCGACCTTTCCAAGCCCATCGGTGTCCCCTACTGACCTTGTGCAAGGCGGGAACTTTTGCGAAGATAAATCTCAATGCTGACTCAGCTGGGACTCGAACCTGGGAACTACAGATTACGAGTCTGGCACACTACCGACTGAGCCACCCCCGCTCCACTCGTTTCAGAGAAGCAATACCAGCTGAAGTGAAATTAGCGATCACACTTAGATATTTGGCTACCGGTGATTCATTCATGTCTCTGATGAATATTTAAACCTATAATCTGATGAATTATTTAATTTTTTTATTTATTTAAATTAATTTAGTAATTTATATCTCTGATTAATTATTTAACCTATAATCTTCAATAAAGGTCAATATTTGTTTTGAAGACATGGTGAACAAAAAATACAAGCTCAATAATTACAAAAACAGAACGAAACCTTCTAGACAAACTACGAAGTTGCACGGAATGTTTAACAAAAATCCACTGCTGGTGGAAGTACTTGCGCTACTGCATGCGTCACTGAAAACGGTGCCATTCAACTGATTTGAGGCATTCCTTTGCGCATGCTTCACATGCGCTAGACCCATGTGCCGCGGCGCATGCGTCCTAGCGCACGTAAAACGCACAAGTGTGGACAAGCCATGACGTGTGTGGCTCAAGAGATAAAATGTGCAAGAAGGAACAGGGATGGTATTGTGTTTATGCAGGTGGAAGTCGTATGAACGGTTGAGATTAGGTGGTTCTGCTTGAAATTCGTTCAGCGAAGGCCGAAAATTCCATGAATATGCTGTCGACAGGTTTATCGCCATTTGGATGCTTTTGAGAGAGGAAGAATTATAGGCCTATGTGAAGCTGGATGGACTACACATCGTGTCGCTGACCATGTACATCGGGATGCACTAACTGTTGGACGCTGTTGACAACAGTGGCGAAATGAAGGTTCTAGCATGCATCGCAGAGGGAGTGGTGTCGTCCAACAAACGTCAGCACGGCTTGATAGGCGCATTGTTCGACATGCTCGTTCGTCACCACAGAGCTCTGCAGGCAATATTTTACAGGCTGTGTTAGCAGCCATGGACGTCCCCATAATGACCCAAATGTAAACTGAAGGTTACATGAGGTACACCTGCACTCTAGGCAACAATTACGTAGACTGCCATTGACTGCAAACCACCGCAGCGGTCCTCTGGCTTGGTGCCGAAGTCGTGCAAACTGGGGTTACCAATGGAACACTGTTGTGTTTAGTGATGAATTCCATTTCTGTCTGGTTGCTGACAATTGACAGGTCCATGTATGGCGAAAACCTGGCGAGAGAAAGTATCCAGCTATTGTTCGTGACGAGCACATTGCCAATCATCCAGGCATAATGGTATGGGATGCTATTGGATATGGCAGCAGGTCACCTCTTGTCCACATCACAGGAACACTGACAGCTGCATGATACGTCAGCGCTGTTCTGTAGCCAGTTTTGTTACCGTTCCTGGGAGCCATGCAGCAGCCCATTTTCCAACATGATAATGCCCGTGTACACACTGCTAGGGTCCCCAGACAATTTTTGCAATATGTTCAAGTATTGTCATGGCCAGCACGATCTCCAGATTTATTATCCTCAATAGAAAATCTGTGGAACCACATTGGACGACGTGTGCAATCCTCTCATCGGCCGATGCGGAATCTGTATGAATTATGGGAGCAAGTCAATGCTGCTTGGTGTGCAATTCCTCAGGACCATATCTGTCGACTGTATGACTCCATGCCACGCCGTATTGCAGCATGCATTGCCGTTGACGGCGGTGCATCCCCGTACTGAGGCAGCCACATTGGGCTGCATTGTCTCATCTTCTAACCGCTATAAGTGGCTGCAAATTAAATCATGTTATGCCAATATGTATTGCTATGTGTCTGCTACAGTTCGCCCCTATCCCCTCACTCCTCCTGGGTGGGGCAATTTCAATGTCGTGCAGTGTATATAAACTGAAAACGTGCTGAAAAAATAAATTGAAAATTTATAAGCAAAAATAAATATATTTGTGTAATGCATTTAACATATTCACATTATATATTGCATTCATCTAAGTAAAAATACGGGACGTTTACGTGTATAGTAGATTTATATTAACTGCGAAATATTTTACAGCATAAATTGTTGGGAAAATATATAGAGTTTTGACTGTTTTAAGGTCCATACGAATGCTGAAGCTTCAGGGAAGCACCTCATACGCGGTAATCTGTCACTTTAAATGAAGGAGAGCTCCAAAACTGATTTACCATTTGAACAATAAAAAATATCCGCGCCCTATCTTCCTTTCAAATTAATATGAATTCAGTAAGTAATTTCATCGTTGAGATGCAAAATAAACACTTTCTTTTTAGTTTTTTATGTCGCATATAGAAAATGTGTATTTTTAAATTTTTTAAGATGAGATACTTTTAGTTTTTTAAATGCGTATTTTTAAATTTTTAATTTCTATGTTTTTTTATTTACTGCTCTTTTTCAAACTTTTTTTTATTGGCTTGTGATTTGTTATAAGCATTCAAAGTGTGTTAAAGAATTGAATTTCGGGGCGAGGGTGGCTCAGTTGGTGGCACGTAAGGCTTGTAATCTGCAGTTCCCTGGTTCAAGTCCCAGTTGGTCCAGCGTTGAGATTTATCTCCGCAAAATTCCCCGCCCTGCCCACGGTCAGTAGGGGACACCGATGGGTTTGGAAAAGGCCGCCGTCCGTCGGATGGGACGTTAAGCCGTGGCCCCATGTGCGGGAGAGACATACCCTGTTCACGTTAAAGAACACGCTGGATGACCTTGACGGGAGGCTACCATCTGCCTTCCAACAGCTGTTCCAGTGGGTCCCCTCCCCCCACCTTCTCTGAGCCTTCGGGGTCCATGTGACCTGGCCATTTAGCCCATGGTGTGCAAAAAAGTGCCGCTCAGAGGTAAAACAACCCAACTCAACCCAGCGTTGAGATTTATCTGCTCAAAACTCCCCGCCTTGACCTCGGTCAGTAGGGGACACGGATGGTGCGTCCTCTGACCCCAACCTTCTCTGAGTCTTCGGAGTCCTTATGGCCTGGCCATTTAGCATATTGTGTCCAAAACAAGTGCCACTCAGAGGTAAAACAACTCAACCCAACAGAACTGAATCCATTGTAATTTGTTTTGTTTAAAGCATTAAAAGGTATTAAAGAACCGGATCCATTGCATTTATTTTATTATAAGCATTAAAAGTACATATGTATACATATATATTTATGATGCTCGGCCATAGGAGCAAAGGTCAAAAACGGTCACTTTGAGGATTAGATTATTAACAATTTTGAAAAAGAAAATAATTTTTGATGAGACAGAACGGCATAAGTCTGCCTTTAACCTACGTCATTCTATGCCACAGGCTTGATTTCAGAATAAACGTTTCGCCGTACAACGAAATGAAGGTAATTCCCAAAAACCTACCTTTACTTACTACCTTTATCTTTACAATTTATGACTCTGTGCAGAGCATCTCAGACATGTTCATTAGCTCAATTTGCAACAACATACCAGAGCAGAATCCTAATGACTTCATTTTCTAACTAAATTGTCATGCAATGATACTTAATCAGTAATTATAATGAACCTTTCTGACGATTTTTCCAAATAGTCTAATTCAAGTGTTGCAATCTAGAATTCTAGCAAATAGGACTCGATCAAGGGGGAGCACGCCCCTCCCCTTTCAGAAGAATAATAGGGGTAATGGAGGCAAAAATATTATTAAACCTATTTATATCTCATGCATTCTTCAAGAAAATTTCTAAAGACTTGTAAAACGGAGAGGGGGAAATGTCATATTGCATTGGAAACCAAATCTCTTGGCCCCAAATTTTCCATTTTTTCCTCCTCCATTGTGTTTCTTCAATTTTTTTCGAAGGGGAATGTGCCCCTCCTTCGATTTTTTTCTAGATCCTGGCTTGCTAGCAAATAATGCTAGCCATTATGACAATTATTTTTACCTTCAGGTTAAAAAAAACATTGGTTTTGATCTTTACTTTTAAACAATCAAACACTTTTCGCCTTCAAATTTCCCTGTTTTCTTAGTCGGTGGGAGCGATTTGCTGCTACAATTAGATTTTCTTTTCAATATATTTCAGGACCTTTACATATAGAAATGAAGCCTCATTGAGGTGAGTCATATTTAATATTCCTTAGTGAATTCCATTATTTAGGTCAATAAAAAGTTAACATAACGTTGAAATAATAATGTCGAACTATTAAATCACGAATTATTTGTGGAGTCACGTATAATTCTAAAATTTATATCCGGTATTTCTTCTTAAGAACTGTAGCCAAAATGTAAAATGTTGCCGAGCCAATTTCTACTCATTGAAGAAACTTTAATTTCTTGGTCATTCTTATAGGTTTGTGTTATTGCGCTGAAATCCTTTGGTTTCATTGCTAGTATTTATTCGCCATTAAAACGTTCTTTTCAGTTTCTTCGAGATTAATATCATTATTTTTAAACATAGTAACTAACATTTCAAGTGAGTATTAGTACATTTTCTTGAGAAGAATGATATCCTGTTGCTCAATAAACGACATGAACTATATTCTGTTTCTCATACAGAATGGAGTGGCAAGTCTTCCTCAAAGTGTTTCTTGTCCAATCGTTGCTTATTACACATAATAACCACGAAAGCCAATGAAAAGCAAGATGTGACGCCTGAAAATGTTTCAATCCTCAACTCGTTAAGGACCTTTTATAGCAAATGTCTCTGTGTAATAGATGTCTCTCTGTGTGTGTGTGTTTGTGGTCACCATAACTCTTCATATAAAGGGGCTGGAAACCTGGAAGTTTGGCAACGATTAAGAGTATCATGAGGATGTGCAGCGCAAAACATTAACTCCAGAGATTTACAAGGTAGTTTCGGCATTTTATACAAAAACGTCTTTCTCCTCCTTTATCCATTCATAGCCTCTCCATTCGCAATTTCTAATCGGGAAAGCACCAATCGTTTCCAAATCCCTCACATTTCCAAAGGTATTATTATATTAAAACATCCCATTGCAGGTACGAACAGTTATTTTTCCACCCAACACATGGGAAAAACCGCTTGCGAAAATTGGGATTGTAAAAATCTTGGGGATTTCAGGGGATGAAAATCTGTCGAAACGGAAATAAAATGCCCCATAATTTAGGTAGAAACGAAGCAACGGGCTATGAGCGAGAACTTTGGCGACAGCAACAACTTCAGCAATACCGGAAACATCTTCTAATTCTTTTCATATACCGGTATAAAAGAAATTATGCTTCATTGTACACTTTACAATATTCCGGAATAAAACACATTTTCAATTGCTCACTTCCATAAAATATACATAATAGTGTACATTAGAAAAAAAAATTTCTTACTAAGAGTGGAACAGTTTGCTGTGTCGTAATTACATCTGCGAATTGTTCTTGCTAGAACTAATGTGGCACCTTTCATTGGTCAGATTTTGCCGCTTCGTTCTTTATCTGAAATGCAGTATTGGGATTGCTCTTAGTGGGCGTTTCAATGATTATTCGAATGTGTCTTAGATCTTTAATTTGTTGTTAAAATAGTTATTAAAATAGGTAATGGCTCTTTAAATAATTATTACAATGCGTTCAAGCATTTTAAATCGTTATTGAAATAGGTTCAGGATCTTTAAATGGGTATTAAAATTAGTTGAGAACCAATAAATCTTTGAGAATTGATCTTTTCCCACTCGATTGCATTTCCAAGAGTCCGTTTTCTGTTTCATTTTCAACTCATCTCAATACAAACGAGCCCAAGGTTTACAATTTGTCGACTGTCTGTCTTGACAGTCACACGACATTTAACTTTTCTTGTTTTTTAATGCTTCATTTAAAATTTTTTTTCCTATTCGATATATATTAATGAAATATTACTATTCGCAATTTCCGAATCTTCCAATAGCCTTAATAGTGTCCTCTAATCGTGAAAAGTTTGGAAAATGCCCAAACCTTCAACGAATATTACAAACGACCTTCTGTATTTATGCAAGGACTTTTCAATTTTGTTGGTAGAGTGTCATAGATTTGCACTGACGGCAATTATTTTCTCCATTACTCCTAGAAAGGTTAAAAAACGTAATTATTTTAATAAAGGAAGCTTTATTTTTATGTTTTATAGGTGCTATTAAAATATTAATTTTTTATTTTAGGAATCGTCGATTAGTTCGAATTTGCACTATTAGAATTCGCGAATGGCAAAAAATAAAAAACTTAATATTTCTTTGAAATCGTGCATAACATATTTGCCATAAGCAAAAAGAATAACATATTTGCCATAAGCAATATGTTATTCTTTTGGTTTAAAATTAGCTTCACGTCATACCTATATAATCAATACGTATAACTTAATTTATAATTATTTTTACATTTTTAAGTTTTGAATTGATCGAAAATAATTTTTGTGTTGTGAATTTTACTTGCCAGTTGTACAGTAAATGCGTACTTAATTGGAATATACATTAAATACAAAGTAGAAAAGCATTAATTTCTTCCGCTATCTAAATATCAACAATATCTAATATATCACAATTTAATTTGAAACTGTTGACATGATAAAAGCTGGCTTTCGAGATGTAAACAATACTAAGAGTAGAAGATAGCTTAAATTCTGTGCAAAACAATCAAATGCTAAAAGCAAAACAAATTTTTCAGTTTATTTTGATAAATTTTAAATGTTCAACATTATGAACTCTCGGTACTTAAACCAGGAAAAGATAAAAAAAATATTCAACGACTTAAATTAAAATAACTCAACTTTAAAAGCTCAATTTAAAGAACACACATTGATTTCAACGCATCTTCCGTTGCAGTTCCTCGGTGCAATTCAATCGATAATATTATAAAATATCAAATTAGGGAATGATTTCTTTTTCCTATACAGCTTGATGCACAGTTCTTTTTATCATGAAAACAATACAGATTTAGAGTGAACTAAAATATATGTTTAGGTCTTTAATAAACTGCAATCGCATAAGAGGTGAGAAGTTACTTTCCATTTGTATTGTGACACGTTAAAAGCTTCTGCAGAGACACTAGGAGCAGGCCATGTGCTAAAGAGCCTCCAAATGTCCTACTGGAAAGAAGAGAATCAATCCCATATTCGTTTATTCAACTGGGATATTTTCAACATTTAAAGGGTTTGCTTGTTCACATTATAATAATTGGATACACCACAATGAAAACGAAACACTGGAGTGGTTACCGAAAATCTGAATCTTAATCACTCTACCGATTTTGCACTGTTCATTCAAATAAAGAAATTGCGTTCACTGGACAGTATTAAGTTATTGGAGTCTCTAATAACTTAATACTGTCCAGTCCTGTACGGTAACTACGTTCTATTCATGTAAAGACTGCACTTACTGTCGCTCTTTTTGGCACACCATCCTCCGTGGCTGTAAATGTGAGCATCCTCCGGGGTGCAAGTGCCTTGCTTGCTCCACGGACGAGAACTGGAAGCGGACAGCTGGGCTTGAGGAGGAACGCTTATGATGGAATTGCATTCTGAAAGAGAATCCTCTTAAAATTCATTGTGAACTGATGAAGAACAGCAATACAAACAAAATCATAATCGTGTGCATTATATTCCGAAAAGTAAGCTATTAGAACATACATTTGTATAATATATGAATCGAAAGGGGAAAGCCACATTTTTGGGAGGAGCAGTTATTGCAGTGCTGCGATAAAAACAGATCTTTATTTATTTTAATTTTTTCTCACGATTTCAATACTTATTCTGTTGATAGTTTCTACTTAACGCTTAAAATAATTTTTCCCCCAATTCCGTGGGATTTCTGTCCACTCGTGGATAATTCCTTTCATGAAAAGTATGAATTATATCGTTCTCAGTTGACATCATTAACAATGAGTCCAGCAGTTCTTCGATCGTTGTGGAATGCAGTCTTTTCTATTAAGTTTTGATACTATCTTTTTAATATTTTTTGCGCGATTTCAATACTTATTCTGTTGATAGTTCGTACTTACCGCTTAAAATAATTTTCCCTCAATTCCGTGGAATTTCTTTCCATCTCGTCGATAATTCCTTTCATGAGAGGTATGAATTATATCGTTCTCACTCGGCATCATTAACAATGAGTCCAGCAGTTCTTCGATCGTTGTTTAATGCAGTCTTTTCTATTAAGTTTTGATACTATCCTTTTAATATTTTTTGCGCGATTTCAATACTTATTCTGTTGATAGTTCGTACTTACCGCTTAAAATAATTTTCCCTCAATTCCGTGGAATTTCTTTCCATCTCGTCGATAATTCCTTTCATGAGAGGTATGAATTATATCGTTCTCAGTCGGCATCATTAACAATGAGTCCAGCAGTTCTTCGATTGTTGTGGAATGAAATCTTTTTCTGCTAAGTTTTGATACTGTCCTTTCACAGTTGAGTGGCCTGCAGGTCACTCTTAATAAGTATGTGCATGCAATGCAAAAACTCGTATATATGGCAGAATGAAAATTATATTTATTTACCATTTGATGATGATAAAGCACTTGAGAAACAACGTGTAATTTGCTTGGCATTATGTGTCTTCTTTCCATGGTTTATTTAAAGGTTTCTAATAAAAAAATACTGATATCATATTTGAGTTAAAAGTAACATCCAACGCGACAATTATATAACGTGTAAAATAAGAATTAGTATTATTCAAAAAATGTCTTGCTCCAATCAGTGCCCGAGGGCCAGGACGCTACAGCTCTCATTGCCTTTTGTCAGTCCGCGCTTGATGTGAATGGAAAGCCGCCAGTGAGTAAGCATGGCACCCCTGTGACTGACTTAAAAACGGTGTCTGTTTTGCCTCAAAGGCTCAACAGATTTTGTCCCAAATTAGTTTTTTAGTGGCAGAGTTTTTGCCATTATGATTTCAAATTTTTCACTCATCAGATTTTTTTTGCCAATATCGTCTCACAATATTATGGTTTATTCAAACCTGACGAATCTATTAACTTCAGTGCCAAATGAACAAAGGTTCATCAGATGGAAAAGATTATTGATTTGTGTGCGAAGTACTTTAAAAAATCATGATGCGGTAGGGCATCAGCACTCATTTCCATTTCGGTTAGTTGCGTCAACTTAGGTAGCAATTTGTTTTCTCCATGTCACAAAGACGACGTATAAATGATTGCTTCAGTGGCGAACGATAGATAAGATGGAACAGTGTCAATCCTAGACCAACGGATCCACGGTCTTAAATTTTCCACTTAATACCCTCTAAAAACTTCGGAAAATTTTCAAGAAACCGAAGGGATTAGGCGTAGACTTCGACAAGGTCGTCCGGGGCCACAACTGCTATGGATGACGGAAATCTGTTTTTCTTCTTTAACAGCAAAAAGACGACATAAGGCATCTAGGCAACTCTTCGCTAACTGCTAACATCTAAAGCAGGCATGTCAAACTCGATAACCACCGAGGGCCATATTAAGTATTATATATTAAATCGCGGAGCGCAAAACAAAAAAAACCAGATGAAAATTTTTATGTGCAAACTAGACTAGAACGCAGTATTCGTTCACTGACTGCTAACGAATAGCTTCCGACTCTACTGGCATTTCGTGACTCATTGCCATACGCAAAGTACGTACATTTGAATGACCTCGAGACATGTGTATACATGTCGGAGCCCGATCGTAGAATTGCTCATATCATGAAATGCCACTATTTCATGAAATGATCGGGCATTTCATGATATGAGCAATTCTACGATCGGGCTCCGACATATACATTTATGCGCAATAGTTTCCCTTATATATAAATGGAAATGTTTTCTGAAATACATTTATTTAATTCATGTACCGTGTACGTACTTATAATTTTAATTAAAGAATCCAGTGTTGTCAAAAGTTAAATAAAAAAATATTGGTTATCAATCTTGGCGGGCCGCAGAAAAGTTCCCGGCGGGCCGCGTGTTTGACATGCCTGATGTAAAGGGATGATAGTCTCAAGATTTTGGAACTCTCACAATTTTTCTTACCAACGTTAATTGAATTTCTAGATACTTAGGTGTAAGTATTTCTTACTCCAGGAATCATAGGGTTTTCTGTTCGGACGTACACAAGTTTAAATAAAGAAAAACTACTTTGGACACAAAAAAGTTATTAATAGGAAATTAAAAACGAAATTAAATATAATAATTTTTTAATTTCTTCTTAAATTTTAATTTCTTTTAATCCTTGAAATTTTAATTACTTTTTTTTCAATTAATATAATGAAATTTTAATTGCCTTGATTCAGAGGGATTTTTTCTGGCAGTGTGGAACTCTGAATTTTACTATATGAAACGCGATAGAATTTTTACTCTATAAAAATCCGCAGAAATTGGAACGTATGGGAACCTTGGTCTGATCCCAATGAGATCTGACTCATGAGACGAGATGTGCTCACTTGTCTCGTAACGAGTTGTGAGAGTCTTCTCTTTTACAAAGTGGGTGCTTTTTCAATAGAATTAAAGGATATATTGCGTCGCGCTTTAAGGTTTCGCTTCAAACGCGCGCAAATGTAATTTTTTTCAACTGTGCAAATTGAGAGTATGCCTAAATTTATAAGCCGCGTAAATCAAAACTACGGAAATCGAGAACTACCTGTAATTTAAATTTTAGATACTAATATATTATACTATTGCCTACTTTTGTAGATTACAATCAGCCCCATTTAGCGCAGATAAATGGGACTGAAAAATTCGTAGGAAAAGAATCCTTTTGCTTCGAACTTAGCTTCGCGTTACTTTTAAATTTGTCTCTTACTTTTGCCTTTTAATTTGCCATATTCCAGTAAGTACTGATACTGAATGTCTTGATAATCGTGTTCACTTAGTAAATTCTACAGCTAAAGCACAACTTTTGGTGAATGGAACTAGAGTTGAATCTTAATATTGCCATTTCTATTTGCAGGCAAAACTATCGTCGGTGAAATATTTAAAAGAACTCAACGAAAATGAAACGTCAAAGCCAATCTACGCACCTTGGCAGCCTAGAACTTCAATGCGCATGCTCGGGTGTTGATGCCATTCTAGTATGTGGAGACGAAGGAATCTGGCAGTGACAGGATGATCTAGATAACTATACTGTAGCGAATGAGAATCGGAATTGCCTTTGAACACCTGAAATTTAAAAAAACAGATTGACAATAGCAAAAAAACGTATAAAATGACCATTTCTTAGATTTATGAACATTAATTAACAAAATCAAATCATAAAACATTTTCAGTGTTTTATGAATTATAGAAAACATTTTATAGAAAACTTTGCCAATACTTATCCTAAAACTCTTTATTTCATTATTTATACCTCAGAATTAATAAAATTCGCATTCTTTTAAATTTGACCAATTTTAAATGTTCTTAAAAGTGTTGTTAAATATTCCAGCTTCAATAACTCTTTAAGTATTAGATAAATATATTTAAAAACTTCTTTTATGTACAGTCGCTCAAAAAAGTATCCGAACACTATGGTTGATTACAGAATCCAGAAGAAATATCTCACAACGATTTTTTCAGAAATTAGTGATCTGGCAACCTTCGTGTCACGTGACACGAAGGACTGGCAGGCTCCTGTCGTACCTCTATAGCAAGTAGCTGCTTGAGGGTATTTATTTATATTTTTTATAGCGAACATTATTCAAATTTTAAAAATTAAGTACTAAATTTGTAGTGATATGAGCTACAGTCGAATTTTAATCAATTATAAACAAATTTGAAAAATTAATTGAAATAAAAACAGATATGATGATCAATTATTCCTTTCTTCATAAGCACATTCTCTCAACGGAATTTCTCATTTCTAGCATAAATATATCGTTTGCAATATTACTTTAACTTTTACATTTTCTATATTTAGCACACTCTAACAACATAAATATGGCCATTTAGAAGATTTGATAACTATGAATCATAATATTTCGTTAGTACCTACTCAACTCAAAAAGAATTTTTCATCAATCTCTCAAAATAAATGGTTGCATTTTCCACCCACCCTGGGGGTAAAGGGATAAAATGTTGTTGCCGATGTAAACCCCTTGATCAACACACTACACCACTAAAATATCACTTTTCAAATTCAAATAGATCGTTTGCAATATGCGTTTAAATTTTTAAAATGTTTCCACCGTCAGAAAGAGCAATTAAAGCTTTTTAGAGATTCTAAAAGTGTGAATCATAATAATTTATCAATACCTATCCAACCCAAAAAGAATTCTCAATTTATCTCTAAAAACAAACAATTATTTCTTAAAATAAAAAAGTGCAATCACCCACCCACCCGAAGGTCTAAAGCGTCCAGCTCATTGTTACCAATAAAAACTTCGTGACCTTCACATTCCACCAGCAAAATTTCAAATTTCTAGCATAATTATATTGTTAGGAATATTCGTTGAAAATTTTAGAGTTTTAAAACTTTCCACTGTTAGAGGGCGCAATTATAGTTTTTGGAAGGTTCGGAAAGTGAGAACTGTAATATTTAATCTATACCTATCCAAACCAAAAATACTGTTTTAATTTATTTCTAAAAAATTCCATGTCTACGGACAGACAAGACAAAATGAAAAGATAGCTCATTTTTTCATAAAACGAACTAAAAAATAACGTTACAGTTAATAACATGCAAAGAGAAACGTTGCAGTTAACGACATGCACAAATAAATGTTGCACTTAACGGTATGCCAAAATAAAAGTTACTGTGAATAACAAGAAAAGATAAATGATATAGTTAATGGCACCAAAAATAAAACGTTGCAGTTAATGACATGCAAAAATAAACTTTTTAATTAATGGCATCCACAAATGAACGTTGAAGTTAATGACATCCGAAAATGAATGTTTTAATTAATGGTATGCACAAATGAATGTTGCAGCTAATGACATGCAAAAAGGAATGTTACAGTTTAATGACATGCAAAAAGGAATGTTACAGTTAATAACATGCAAAATTAAATATTACAGAAATTTAACATTCATGATGAAGAAAGAAGTGTTCTCTGACTAAACCAGATTTCACATCTTCGATTCCTAATGCTAACAGCATATTTTTCCACGAACCTGGATCTCAATACGCAACAAGGCAGTTTAATGAATGAATAACCTTAATAAATATAATGTTTAAAGAGACAGTTCTTTCTCAGCCGGATGGCAATAATCTTTTAAAGTCAATAGCTGCGTTAGGAGATAATAACATTACATATTAGTAAAGTAAGAGCAACAAGTTTTGAAATACAACTGATATTTACAAGAATAAAGAGTCGCAAGTGCTGACAGGTAATTCATGTTTCAAAGACTAAAAACCTGCTGAGTATCAATATACGAACTCCAAAAATGCCACGTCGATCTTTTCACTTTTTCTTTCCGCCGCATCTCAGAACTAATCCTGACTGTGGATCGCATATATCAGTAGAAATAAATTTCCAATTTTTCCTTGCAGGGAATTTCGCAAACAAAATCAATAATCAAACTAAAGAGAAAAGGAGGCAAAATTCCACCTTGTGGAACACCAGAAGCAATATAAACCAATTGCTACAAGCCTTACCAACTCTCACACACGTTAACATGATGAAAGCTGTCTGTATTATTACAGACAGCTTTCATCATGTTAACTAACTTGTCTGGTATACCATACGATCTCACAATCAATCACAAATTATGACGATCAACAGAGTCAAAAGCCTCTTTAGAAATCAACAAAGCTGTAACCAAAGTTTTCTGAAACTAAACATTTCTCAAGACTCTGCCTGAGTGAAAATATCTGATCTACACATCCCCTACCACTTATGAATCACGTTGTTCATTAAGCAATTGTCCATCAACCAGATTCTGAATTCAATTAAACACAATCATGCAAAGAACTTTACCTGGAACAGAAAGTGAGCTGATACCCCTATAGTTATCACAAGAACTGCGATGATCTTTTTTTTTTTTTAAAATAGGGACAATAATAGCTCTGGTAAAATTCTTAGGAACCATGCCTTCATCATAAAAGACATTCAAAATTTCAGTCATCCATCTGGAAACTGAAATATTCCCAGCTCTAAGTATTTCTGTGGTAATTTCATCTACCCCTGAGGATTTCTGAAGTTTAAGTTTAGAAATGGCAAAATAACTTAAGACTGTTATAAGGCCAATTGCAAATAATGGGAGTAGAACTGTCATTGTTCAGAACATCACTGAAATATTCAGCCCACTTAGCCATGACAGAATTCTCACCTTCTATAACTTTACCTTGTTTATCCTTCAATCCTTGTAAACCTGTCCGTTTTCTACCACAAAACATTAACTATCTCGTACAGCTCTCTTCTGTTGCGCTGTCTAACTGCTTCCTCAGGTTTGTCAGCCAAACCATCAAGCCAAAGATTCTTATCAGTAGCTAACTGATCCTTTAAACGTATATTACGCTCTCTGTAATGCTTTCTATTAGGACTAGAAGGGTGTTGATTAAGGACATTCCTGCAGGTGTTTCTTTCTGAAATAAGCTCAAGTGCCTTATCCCTCAAATAATTCTGTCACCTCTGCTCCTTTTTTCCTAAATGAGTACTGTTAGTTTCCAAAAAAGCTTGTTTAAAATGGTCCCATTCTTCATCAACTTCAGTAGTAAGCATACCAAGACTGTCATAATGACTAAGTAACCTATTATGGTAAACTTTGGTTATAACTGGGTCTTTCAGAGCTTCAGTACTAAAGGTAAATTTTTTAACCTTAGCACAACACTTCTTAAGTATAAGTTGCAAGACACTTTTAACGAAGTAATGGTCAGAACCAGTTACAGCTGCCCTATACTTAACTAGAATTCTTAACAGAACTTGCCCATTTGCTGTTAATTAATATGTAATCAAACATATTCTTCTGCAGATCATCAAGTGAAACCCATATGTACTTATGTATGTCGCGATAGTAGTCATGATTACTCTTTAGAAGGGGAGAAGAAACGTTTTATCCCCTTCCCCTGCGTGTTCGCTGGATGCTTTCTGTTGCTAGGTTTCCCCATTTCTTTCGCCCTGTGATGTCCTAGGTGGGCTACATTTGTGACCTCCAGTGGTGTCCTAACTTGTGTCGGTGAAGAGTTCAACATCCTAGGGTGAGCCTACAAAATTTATTGGCTGCCCCTTTAACTACCGCTGGAGAGATGTCATCACTGGAAGCTTTCTGTGGCTAGGTTTCCCTCCAATGGCGTCCTAACTTGGTTTTCCACCGTCGGTGAAGAGTTCGACATCCTAGGATGGGGCTACAAATTTTATTAGTTGATCCTCTTTTGCTCCCTTTACTGGAGCTGGAGAGATGGGATTCCCACAAACAGTACAACCAGAAGCGCAGTGAGATGCCCACGCGAATCGCCCCAGTTGTTCTCTAAACGCAATAGCATCGGTGAAAATGTCGTAACTCATGACAGTATTGAAAGGTAGGCTAACGGTCCAGGTTCTATCGCTCTTATTTTTTCTTGAGTGTCAGTCCTATTCTGAGAGGCCCCACTCATTCAAGAGCGAGGTGCTTTTAGAAGCATTGGTAAGTAGCATTGTACTTAGGAAATGAAACAACTCCCTACGACAATGCTCTTAATGGAAGCGTGTCTCTGAATAGTCGCTGTGGACGAATTGCTTCGAGGGCTGTTCTGTAGAGAAAATAATTATAGTCGACGTGTTACCTGCTACTTAGACAGGTAAGTCGAAGACTAATAATAGGGAGAGCAACATTGCGCTTCGGGGTCCCTGCTACCTACAGTAAGGGTTCCGTTGTTCAAGGCGTAAACATGACAATAAGCGTGATAGAAGCCACGTAACAGCCAAGGAGGAGGGGTGTCTCTGAATAGCCTGGTCACCCACGTTTAGAAAATGTTTGCTTCACCAATGCTAAAGGGGTGTGACAGAAAGCTTGTTCTAAGAGGGATGAAACATTATCCACTGTGGTCGAGTCGCTTTGAGGGAGGTCCTGTCGTGATAATAGGCCGAGCGCGTTGACTGTTACTTAGCTAGGAGAGTGTGCCTTTCGGGGTCCAGGGGAAGAATGCTCTAGCCTCACCTTCACCCGACGGAAACGTGCAAACACACATCAACCAACTTCAAAAATCAATTTAAAACATCAGACAAGAAGATTTTGTATAACTCAAGATGGAGAAGATTTTTATTAAATTTAAAAGAAACGTATAGAACAAAAGTGGAATATACTTACGCGTTTTACGAAACATTAATTTGCAATCAGCCTTTTAGAGCGATTAACAGGTGTACATAATGCTTCAAAAGAAATGCAAAGGACAAAAGTCTAGTTAAAACACTACAAGTGGAAACATTTAACCAATAAAGATAAAATACAAAAAAAGTAAAAAGACATAAAGGAGTCTTTAGGGGAAAAAGCACGCCCGAATGTAAGATACGCAAAATAAAAACTCCTTTCAAGATTAAAAGCAGAACGCTCAAGTAAAATATGTTTAATGGTGTCATACTTAGGACCCCGACGAAATAAAAGAATTATCGGTTTCAATGAACAATTGACGGTTTCAAATTTATTTCACACTTACAGACATGTAGTTTTAAAGGAATAAATGTTTTTCCAAAGTAAATAGACAATTTTTAAAGTGTAAAATACAAAACTCCACAGGAGCCAAAGCTCATTTGTGGAGATATTAGATTAAGAAAAATTGATTGTAAAGCAACAGTGCCAACTTAACACTGACATATAATAAACCCGTTAACAATATGATTCAAAAAGTATATTTTGACACTATAATCATGCAAGGCATAATCACTATAACAAATTTTCTACATTTTGCTCGAGTATCCATTTCCTAATTAATTTTTAAAAATATATCTTTATGTCTTATTGTTATGTTATGTTTCTTTCATTCTTTTGTTATTAGGTTTTACAATGATCTCAAAACGTATTGATTATGGTGTTAATAAAACTTATTTTTTCCCACTGTCAGGTACATTACATTGGGTAATAGAGGGTTCTACATTTTGAAAGACTAATTGATTTTTCCGTCAGAATCACGAGATCAGTGCATAGGGTTAAAATTTTAATTCATGTTACGCAGGCGAGGCAAATAGGTATTTCCCTGTAACATGCCACACCAGGGGCTAAAAAAAATCATTCTCAAACAGTATGACTTTGATGTAGGTTCCTGTATCGAAGACGAAATGCTTTCTCTCCAACGCACCACCCCATGGGCTAAATAATCTTTCTCAAGAAGTATAACTTTCCCGCAATGCTCCACCCCATGGGCTAAAGAATCTTTCCCAAACCCATTCAGAGCGTGTTTTTCCCCGGATCGCTATCTCGATAGATTTAAATGTGTCAATGGAGTGCACACGTCTTTATACGAAATCATTTATAATGTGATAATATTACCTCTAAAGTTGAACTTTAAAAAACGAAGGCTCTCTGGTTAAACATTTAGACGATAATACACTCTCTGATCGTTAAAATCAAACGTTTCCAAGGAAATTAATATACTGTCAGATATTTGGGCTCTACTAACACGGTGTAAAATACGTTTACCTACTAACAGCTCAATCAGGAAAACACATAATTATTCGATGTAACGATTTTGGAAAACAATCGAAAAATAGTAACTGTTACAGAAAGCTCTGCCAGAGGTGTAATTGCTTCACTGCACTTTACACTGTAAATAAATAAAACTGCTATCTACGGACGTAAGTAAATTTTCAAATCAGACATGTAAATTGCTAATATTGAGATTACAGAAAATAGTAACTTTAAAAACATTTATTTTAGCATTCACGGTTAACAGTAAATGATAGGCAAAGTTTAAAACACATTACACAAAAAGGAGGACACGGTACCCTTTTGCCTGATTTCTCTCTTCGTAGGTAAACGGCGATAATATTTTTGATGAGTGTCAAACAAAGTGGTTTCATTTAGAGTACCGAAATAATTGACAGACTTACTAATTAATGTTTAAAAATATTTTGTCACAGTCTTCATTAACCAAAGTATTAAAATTCAACACTCGAAAAAATTTTAGGTTTTGCGGGGTGCGTAGAATTTCTTTCGATGTCGCGTGCGACGTGCGGTACGGACGTGAAACCTTGTCCCTCGCTCGGTGGCTACTGCGACGCTTTTGCTCTGACGAAGTCGCTCCGACCCGCTGTTCTTGGGAGGGTGCAGCCTGCCTTTCAAACGTTTGATGCCAAACGGGGATGCTCTGCCATGGACCGCGAGGACGGGAAATTCTTGAAGAGGCTGTCTCCCTTCTTATAGGAAAAAACTTGATAGAACGTAAGATGCCAATTGTCGCTAGTAGTTTACTTCCGTGAAGAAAAGTGCAAATACACATAGGCGTTAACTTCCTCTTTACGAAAGCTGACTTGAAAAGGTTTCCACTTGAAAATCGCAATGCATCTTCACGAGGGGAATGATGCGCACAATTTTTCGAAAACCCTTAGAAACGCATCTTATCAAAAGAGTTAAAGTTTAGACATCGAAGATGAGACGTTTCACCATAACAGGGGCTTACGCCAAGGGTGGCGTGATCTCCGAGATGGAGGGCTTTCTCGCAATATCCATCCAGGGATTAAAGGATCTTTCTAAAAAACCTCTCCTGTGGAACTTTAATGGCGCGCATTCCTGCAATACAACACCCCATGGGCTAAAGAACCTTCTTCAAACCCATCCGCAACGTATTTTTCTAAGATGTGTAACTTTGACGACGCGCATTCCTGCAATACACCACCCCATGGGTACCTCAAACCCAACCACAGCGTGTTTTTCTAGGATGCGTCATGGGTCGATATAAGGACAAACAACTGTTCACCCACGAAACCGACTTCCATATTCTTAGGTGGTAGTGGAAACTGAAAACGCTGTCACTATCGGGATATACAACCTCTACTGATTTAAATAAAAAAAAAGCATCCATATACAAACGCTATCTTCACGCTATACTTATTAAAATCAAAATAACATCCATAAACAAACACTATATTCACGCTCTGGTGATCAAAGGAACATTAATATACAGGGTGTCCATAAAGGCTCTTTACAATTTAAAAAATTTATTACAAAGGCAATTGATGAGATATCTTAATCAAATTTGTTCTATATACTAAATGGTTATGAAAGTTTTTAATCACAATTCATTTGTGTATTTCAGGTACCATGTTGATGAAAGAGGTATTTTTTTAAAGAAACTCTAAAAAATGGCTAGTCCTCAAGAGAAGGCACAATGTGTATCATTGTTTATTGAAACGAAATCGGATACGCAGACTCAGCGAAACTACAGAAGTAAGTATGGAAGAGATCCATCATCACGTCCGTCAATTCGTGCATGGCACAAGAAATTTATGGAGACAGGGACAGTGTTGGATAAAGGGAGGAGTGGACGACCTAGAACATCTGAGGAAAACATCGATCGTGTAAGACAAGCCTTTAGTCGATCTCCCATAACGTCCATCCGTACTGCTGCCAGACAATTAAAGCTACCACGTTCAATAGTGCACAAAGTCCTACACAAGAACTTGCGATTGTACGCTTACAAAGTGCAACTCTTACAGGCACTCCAGCCAAATGATAAACCAAGACGAAAAGAGTTTACACATAACATGCAGAAACGAATTTCTGAGGATGAAACGTTCCTCACCCGAATTTGTTTTAGTGATGAGGCAACCTTTCATGTCTCAGGGAAATTGAACACACATAACGTGAGAATCTGGGCATCAGAACACCCCCATGTGACTAGTGAACTTCACCGAGATAGTCCAAAGGTTAATGTGTGGGATCATGTGCAATCGAATCCTTGGTCCATTTTTCTTCAACGAGGCATCAATTACTGCAAATGTTTACTTTGACCTTTTGACTGAATATGTGGCACCACAACTAGATGACCTTCAACCAACCATCATTTTCCAGCAAGATGGTGCAAAACCACATTGGGGACTGCAAGTCCATGGGTTCCTAAATCAAACATTTCCTGACCGGTGGATTGGAAGTGATAGCCCCAATTCCCTGGCCACCTCGTTCACCAGATATCACTCCCCTGGACTTCTTTCAATGGGGTTATGTTAAAGATATCGTGTATCGAACAAAAAGATAAGGGACATCACTGACATAAAGCAAAAGATCACTGATGCCATTGCCACCATCTATGAGGCTATGCTACAGCGAACATGGCAAGAAATCGAGTACCGTCTTGATGTGCTCCGTGCTAATAATGGTACCCATATAGAGGTGTATTAAACGATGGAAAAAAAATTAATATCTACATCACATTTTGTAAAAATTTCCAAATATTTATCTTTTCATTTGATTTTTAAATAATTTTTTAAACTGTAAGGAGAATTTATGGACACCCTAAGCATTCTCTGATGAGTAATATGGCTCGTACGCCTATAGAAGCGTGTGAAATGTATGGACAGCCAAGGATGAAATATAAAATGTTACGGCTGAGGTCTTGGTCGCTGTCTGTGTTTAAACGGTTAACGTAAAGTCAGTTTAAAACATCAGAAAAATTTTCTGTGTGTTTGACACAGGACTTCTGATTTTTACCAAACGTATTAAAGTCAAGAAATTGGAGCTCTCCTCGGCCTTGAAAGTCGCTGCTATTGTGGGGACCGTCTCTGCGTGGGTCCCTTAAAGGGGAGAATTTGAAAAACCCAAGTCCTGAATGTTTTACCCAGAATTATGAGGCTTTTCACTCTAGATAGCCCAGGATGGTTATTTCTAAGTAGTAATAACAAATATTCTGATAAAAACAGGAAACCTTGTTATAAGCTAAGTATGGCGAAATTTCTTTTGACTTTCAATCAAATTCTATCGAGTGATATCACTTCTTTAAATTCAGAAACTAACATTAGAATATTGACCAAAATATCTTCTATTCCCCATCTTTATCTGGATTATCCTTTTTCCCCTGTTCGTTCATTTAGTATTATTCTCTGTCGTTTTAAACCTTCTTCGCCCTACGTTTACTATGTTTTTATCACATAACATGTTTGAGCGTGTAACTTGTCATTTTGTTTATATGTATTATGCAATTCCTGTAAACATATTTGTACTACCTTCAAATGTGCTGGGGTGCCAAGCCACTTGAACGTTTAATATTCAGAATTACCTTACCCCTGCATAGAGTTATGATTATTTTGACAATCTTTGTTTTGGTACGCGGATAAAACCTTGTACAAATAATTCATGGCGAGATACACGCTCTAAATCTTAAATGGTTATTCTATCACAAATCATATTAGGTAATGCAGGATTATCGGGATCTAAAGTTTATGTGGACGAATAAAAGTATTTAAAGGTTAGAAAATGCACCGTCATACTTCAAAAATATTTTGTTTTCGCACTGGGATTCAAAATGATCATTTTCTCGGCAAATGACTTATTACTGACTTATTAATGACTTATGCACCCTGCAATTGGTCAAGATTCGAGTCAAGGTGGAAAATAGCGTCTTCTAGTCTCGAATTTTGGAACATTTCGAAAACGATGAGCAACATTTTAAAATTGCGAGATCTCATTTTTAGAAAGAATGCTAGTTAGACGAAACTGAATAATAATTAAACCATTTCATTTCTCTGGCTTGACTATAACTGAATCTTTGCTATTGACCCGAATTTAGCCGATGTAGTATTTGAAAACCGTATGGATTGCGCTATGGGTAAAAGTGTGTTATAAGATATTACTGCGAACTCTAAACTTTTTCTTATCGTGAGTGAAATATTGTACAAATTGCAACCGCAAACGAGTCATACTCTAGTGGGTTATTATTTATAACACAAATTTTGTGTATTGCATTTATTTTTTGTTCATGCTGGAAGAAAATTTAAGTTTCTTATTTCCTGTGAACCAATGAAATTTTATTTCTCTGGCAAAACGTGCAAAGGTAACAGTGTTTTGGAATCGAAGTTTACCCCATAATTACTATTCTGAATGACACCTGTAGCTAATTTGTTCTAAAAAAGATCCAAGACAAGTCGTGGAAAAACCTTTCGCAGTACTGTAGCACATTTTTGTGTTCTTTTAAAACTTCTCTGGCTATTTACACGCAGATATCTGGGTAATTGCGGTGTCGGGAAAATTAGGTGTCACTGTCCTCACTTTATTCTTGAGGTTATTTTTCAAAATAGAATGTGTGATAGAGAATGTCAGTCATATTCTACTTTGTTTCACTAGTTTGCAAATGATTTAGGTTTCAGGTCATTGTAAACCTTTCAACTTAATATTAAGTGCGTTAAGAAATCACAATGACGAAAAATCAGATATAGAACACTATTTATTTAGCATTTATTTAGTACATATTCAAAGTCGCGTACCAGTTCGTTGTACACTTCGTTTAGTAACATAGGAAAGTTCCATTCACATATGTACAAAAAGTTTGGCGATATCTCTTAAATGAATGTTTCTCACGGCTTCTGCGAAATGGACATCAACTGATTCAACAGATATGGCAAGACACAAATGGCGAAGCTGACTTGGGTGATCTACCTCACACCCAATATAGGTCGTACGTAGAATCCGAAAAAGTTCTTTTCTGGAGAGTGTGCTTAATGTTTTTCTGAAACTTAGCTTTGCTCTCTGATCATGCAATTCAACATTAGACAGTCTTGGAGTGTGGTCTGTAGTTAATTCGACATCCCTTACGACATTAGAAAATTTATTACCTTCAAACTTCAGAGCCAACAAGCTGCAGGTGATGAAGTTGCGGGAATCTTTTAAACCACGTCTATTGTTCGATGCTGAGATGCACCGAAGAAATCATTGAAGTACCGTCGTCACAAACAACACCTTTTTCAAATACCACTCCTTTTTTACCCTTGAATACCACCATACAATTCAGTTCATACTCGAAGGTAAACGTATAGGCGAGTGTAGAAGTCACTCCATACCACTATTCGTCGGATAATATAACCGAAGCCTTTATGGGTCTATACGGAATGTCACTGCACTTCTTAAACAAACATATGTGCACTTCGGAAACGTTCTTGCAAATCTTCACCAACAACTCGTAACCTAGCAGGTAGTCGTCATCTCCAATAGCATACCACTCCATGGTGACATCACCTTCGGTCTGAGAATGCTGAACACAGGCCATCGTTAATACTTCAGTACTGCAAAACTATCTTTTCACACATCAAGTGTACTACTTATACCTAAAACCTTTGACGTCATCTTGAAATAGCCTGCCATTGGTCGAGATCTAATTCGTGCTGATTGCCTAAGTGTTTGGATTTCATATATTAAGGGGTGCTGCTTATACCTAAAACCTTTGACGTCATCTTGCAATAGGCTGTCATTGGTCGAGATCTAATTCACACCGATTGCCTAGAGGTTTTGGATTTAAATCATACGTACCACTGTATGTCTGTATCATTTGCTGTCAGTAAGTGACTCGTTAAACATGGCAGGACGAAAGAGTGATCCTATTTGGAAAGGTTTCAAGAAATACCCTAAAGGGATTTCGTGCCGTTTGTTTACAGTGTAACAAGGACGTCATCGGACTTGTAACGCGACTTAAAAGTCATCAATGTGACAGCCAAACCATAACATCTTCGGAATGACTAGACCGCGAAATCTTATCTGTATGAACTCGTCAGAACCCGACAAAATCTCACATTATCTCATCATCAAACAAGCTCATCTAAAGTCATTGAGGGACCAAGCAAAGGTTTCAACAATGGAAAGTAAATGAATTTAACTGAAGAACTATCCACTAAAACTCTGAACCGTTCAGTACAGAATGTGTCAGGATGCACAAAGACTCTTTTTCGCATTCTACATATGAACTGTAACGATTGTATCGCCAAACTTTTTGTGGGAGAGGCAGGAATTGAAGAAAATTATTCCTACATGTCTGAATGGAGCTTTCCTATGTTACTAAACAAAGTGTACGACGAACTAGTACGCGACTCTGAATATGTACTGAATAAATGCTAATAGTGTTACTAAATAAATAGTGTTCTATATCTGATTTTTCGTCATTGTGATTTCTTAACGCAGTTAATATTAAGTTGAAAGGTTTACAACAACCTGAAGCCTAGACCATTTGAAAACTAGTGAAACAAAGTAAAATACGACTGACATTCTCTATCACACATTCTATTTTGAAAAATAACCTCAAGAATAAAGTGAGGACAGTGACACCTAATTTTCCCGACACCGCAATTACCCAGATATCTGCGTGTAAATAGCCAGATAAGTTTTAAAAGAACACAAAAATGTGCTACAGTACTGCGAAAGTTTTTCCACGACATGTCTTGGATCTTTTTTAGAACAAATTAGCTACAGGTGTAATTTAGAATAGTAATTATGGGGTAAACTTCGATTCCAAAACACTGTTACCTTTGCACGTTTCTGCAGGAGAAATAAAATTTCATTGGTTCACAGGAAATAAGAATCTTAAATTTTCTTCCAGCATGAACAAAAAAATAAATGCAATACACAAAATTTGTGTTATAAATAATAACCCACTACAGTATGACTCGTTTGCGGTTGCAATTTGTACAATATTTCACTCACGATAAGAAAAAGTTTAGAGTTCGCAGTAATATCTTATAACACACTTTTACCGATAGCGCAATCCATCATCATCATCCTCAAGCAGCCATGGGCTACGGAGGTCCAACCAGACCGTGCAATTTAGTTCTCCAAGCAAGTCTATACTGAGCTACATCTACTGCATCTGGCCACTGCACACCAATTCTAACGAGGTCCTGTTTTACATTGTCTGCCCACCGCATCCTAGGTCTCCCCTTCTTTCTGAGGCCTTTAGGCACACTGTTCATAACCCTATTCGCCAATCTATAATTATTCATACGGGCAACATGGCCAAACCAACGGAGTCTCTCTCTGCACAATATGCTGCTTAAAGGAGGTTGCAAACTCCTTTGCCTAATCTCATCATTAGTTACAAAGTTGAACCACCTAATGCCCAAGATACTGCGTAAGCATCTGGAATCAAAAGCATCTAGTTTCCTGCTATCTTGTTTACAAAGTGTCCATGTTTCACTACCATAACTAACCCTAGAAAGAACCAAACTATTATACAGTCTAATTTTAGTCTTTAGGTGTATACGCCTATTTCTCCACACTCCCCATAGGTTCTTAAAAGTCCCGGCAGCAATCCCTATTCGTCTGTTAATCTCATGCGGCACATCACCATTATCTGTTACATAGCTCCCAAGATAATTAAACTGTGACACCTGCTCAAGACCGCAACCATTCAGATTAACTGAATCACAGCCTGCCTGACCAATTTTCATCACTTTAGTTTTCTCTCTGTTTATAACCAAACCTACTCTACTACCAGTCTCATCAACAGCTCGAATGAAAGAGTTCATCTCATCAACATCATTTGCCAAAAGGGCTAAATCATCAGCATAATCTAAATCAGAAATTTTCGTATCTCCAGCCCATTTAAGGCCAAAATCTTTCCCTTGAAGTGAATTTCGCATAACATAATCAATAACCAAGCTAAAGAGAAAAAGAGGCAAAATTCACCCTTGTGGAACACCAGAAGCGATATAAATCAATTGCTACAAGCCTTACCAACTCTCACACACGACTCAGTGTTATTATAGAGAGCTTTCATAATGTTAACTAACTTGTCTGGTATATCATATGATTCCACAATCAACCACAAATTATGACGATCAACAGAGTCGAAAGTCTTTTTGAAATCAACAAAGCTAACAACCAAAGGTTTCTGAAACTCCAAACATTTCTCAAGAATCTGCCTAAGTGAAAATATCTGATCCACACATCCCCTACCACTTCTGAATCCACATTGCTCATCACGCAATTGACTGTCAACCAGATTCTTAATTCTATTAAGCACAATCATGGAAAGAACTTTACCTGGAACAGAGAGTAGGCTGATACCCCTATAGTTATCACAAGAACTGCGATCACCTTTTTTGAAAATAGGGATAACAATAGCTCTGGTAAAATCCTTAGGAACCATGCCTTTATCATAAAAGATATTCAGAATTTCAGTCATCCAAGTGGTAACCGATACATTCCCAGCTCTAAGCATTTCCGTAGTAATTTCATCTACCCCTGGGGATTTATGAAGTTTAAGTTTAGAAACAGCCAAAATAACTTCAGATTGTGTTATAGGGCCTACATTAAAGCCACCAATGCATCTATCATCATTGCAAACAATAGGAGTAGAACTAACTACATTGTTTAGAACATCACTGAAATGCTCAGCTCACCTAGCCATGACAGAATCCTCCCCTTCTATAACCTTACCTTGTTTATCCTTCAATCCTTGTATGCCTGTCCGTTTTCTACCACACAAGACATTAACTATCTGGTACAGCTCTCTGC
The DNA here is from genome assembly GCA_038380435.1 of Ryuthela nishihirai. Classification (NCBI taxonomy): domain Eukaryota; kingdom Metazoa; phylum Arthropoda; class Arachnida; order Araneae; family Heptathelidae; genus Ryuthela; species Ryuthela nishihirai. The sequence continues at coordinate 22,522,545 of JAWZYU010000019.1, forward strand.
TGTTGTGCTGTCTAACTGCTTCCTCGGCTTTGTCAGCCAAACCATCAAGCCAAAGATTCTTATCAGCAGCTAACTGATCCTTTACAAGTTTATTAAGGTCTCTGTAATGCTTTCTATTAGGACTAGTAGGGTATTGATTAAGGACATTCCTGCAGTTCTTTCTTTCCGAAATAAGCTCAAGTGCCTTATCAGTCAGATAATTTTGCCTCTTCTGCTCCTTTTTTCCTAAAAGAGTACTGTTAGTGTCCAAAAAAGCCTGTTTAAAATGATCCCATTTTTCCTCAACTTCAGTAGTAAGCAAACCATGACTGTCATAATGGCTAAGTAAGCTATCATGGTAAGCTTTGGCTATAACTGGATCTTTCAGAGCTTCAGTATTAAAAGTAAATATTTTAACCCTAGCACAACACTTTTTAAGTTTAACTTGCAACACAGTTTTAACAAGGTAATGGTCCGATCCAATTTCAGCTCCCCTATATGCCCTGGTATTCCTAACAGAACTAGCCCATTTGCTGTTAATTAATATGTAATCAATCATATTCTTATGCAGCCCATCAGGTGAAACCCATGTGTACTTATGTATGTCGCGGTGTTTGTAATAAGTGTTAGTTATTCTGAATCCATTGAATTTACTTACCTGTAGGAGACGTTGCCCATTGCCATTGCAGCTACCAATACCAAAAGGGCCTATTACTCCTCCCCAAAGGTTAGAGTCAGTACCAACTTTGGCATTGAAGTCACCAAGAACAAGGGTAATATCTCCTTTCTTGACAGAATTCAAAATATCCTGAAGTTGTTCATAAAAGCTATCCTTCTCATCCTCATCGGCATCCTCAGTGGGGGCATAACAGCAGATAACAATCAGGTCTTTAAAGCTTGTCTGAAATTTTGCTGTAAGAAACCTTTCATTAATGCACTCATATCCTAGAAGAGCATCACTGGCGTGTCTGCTGAGAAGCAGACCCACGCCTTGGTGATGCTTATTGTCGTCCCTCCCTGAAAAGAGAAATTTAAGATTATTTTTAAGAATCTGACCTTTTATCTGTCCATCTGGTCTCTTGCAAGCCGAGAATATCTAAATTATAACGGTGGAATTCTTGTGTGAGGACATCAAGAGAAAAAGCTCTGTGCAGAGTCCTCACATTCCAACTACCTATGGAGAGAAAATGGTTAGTGGGATGTTTAAAGAAACTATGTTTATTGAGAGAGGGAATGCCGACAATATCAAACAGCCCCCTAATCGCAGACATGGGGCAAAGACCCGTTCCCCCACTACTAAAGGCTGAAGCCATCTACACTGGAAGACTTCCTCCAATGTAGAATTTGACGATGCCAATAGAAGCAAAGAGTTCAGGTGCCTGCGATGACTTCTGCTCAAGATTATCCACCAGCTGATAAACATATCCTGTGAATCTATTCACTTGGGGCTGTCAACTCACAAACAAACAGAAAACACAGCGGAAGATTTTTCCACCACAGAAGCCTACCAGTGTAGCAAAATCATGATCCATAATCAAGCTCAGAGCCATATATCTGTCCAGTCCAGTGGGTTTATATGGTCAGCACCAGGACCCTGTGTGGTTGACCACTCCTCAGCAGGGTAGAAAAAAAATAGCCATAGTTGTGCAGATCAGTAAGCCACACTAATCTGTTGCCCTCCCCTTCTGTTCACTTCCACAAGAGAGTATCTCTTTTGAAAGGTACTAACAGTCTGCACCACGAGAAGGCGGGGTCGGACATTAGGTGCTAGACCTGGCCGGTTCTATGCATCATCACAGGGGATTGGTGCATAGCTCTCCTTCCAGTGACTACCTAGCTGGTTTTCAAACACTACATCGGTTAAATTCGGGTCAATAGCAAATTTTCAGTTATAGTCAAGCCAGAGAAATGAAATGGTTAAATTATTATTCAGTTTCGTCTAATTAGCATTCTTTCTAAAAATGAGACCTCGCAATTTTAAAATGTTGCTCATCATTTTCGAAATGTTCCAAAATTCGAGACTAGAAGACGCTATTTTCCATCTTGACTCGAATCTTGACCAATTGCAGGGTGCATACTTTGAGTAATAAGTCATTTGCCGAGAAAATGATCATTTTGAATCCCAGTGCGAAAACAAAATATTTTTGAAGTATGGCGGTGCATTTTCTAATCTGTAAATACTTTTATTCGTCCACATAAACTTTAGATCCCGATAATCCTGCATTACCTAATATGATTTGTGATAGAATAACCAGTTAAGATTTAGAGTGTATATCTCACCATGAATTATTTGTACAAGGTTTTATCCGCGTACCAAAACAAAGATTGTCAAAATAATCATAACTCTATGCAGGGGTAAGGTAATTCTGAATATTAAACGTTCAAGTGGCGTGGCACCCCAGCACATTTGAGAGTAGTACAAATATGTTTACAGGAATTGCATAATACATATGAACAAAATGACAAGTTACACGGTCAAACATGTGATGTGATAAAAAAAACATAGTAAACTTAGGGCGAAGAAGGTTTAAAACGACAGAGAGTAATTCTAAATGAACGAACAGGGGTAAAAGGATAATCCAGATAAAGATGGAGAATAGGAGATATTTTTGGTCAATATTCTAATGTTAGTTTCTGAATTTAAAGAAGTGATATCGCTCGATAGAATTTGATTGAAAGTCAAAAGAAATTTCGCCATACTTAGCTTATAACAAGGTTTCCTGTTTTCATCTGAATATTTGTTATTACTACTTAGAAATAACCATCGTGGGCTATCAAGAGTGAAAAGCCTCATAATTCTGGGTAAAACATTCAGGACTTGGGTTTTTCAAATTCTCCCCTTTAAGGGACCCACGCAGAGACGGTCCCCACAATAGCAACGACTTTCAAGGCCGAGGACAGCTCCAATTTCTTGACTTTAATACGTTTGGTAAAAAAGAGAAGTCCTGTGTCAAACACACAGACAATTTTTCTGATGTTTTAAACTGACTTTACGTTAACCATTTAAACACAGACAGCGACCAAGACCTCAGCCGTAACATTTTATATTTCACCCTTGGCTGTCCATACATTTCACACGCTTCTATAGGCGTACGAGCCATATTACTCATCAGAGAATGTATATTAATGTCCCTTTGATCACCAGAGCGTGAATATAGCGTTTGTGTATGAATGTTATTTTGATTTTAATAACAATAGCGTGAATATAGCGTTTGTGTATGAATGTTATTTTGATATTAATAAGTATAGCGTGAATATAGAGTTTGTATATGGATGCTTTTTTTTTATTTAAATCAGTAGAGGTTGTATATCCCGATAGTGACAGCGTTTTCAGTTTCCACTACCACCTAAGAATATGGAAGTCGGTTTCGTGGGTGAACAGTTGTTTGTCCTTATATCGACCCATGACGCATCCTAGAAAAACACACTGTGGTTGGGTTTGAGGTACCCATGGGGTGGTGTATTGCAGGAATGCGCGTTGTCAAAGTTACACATCTTAGAAAAATACGTTGCGGATGGGTTTGAAGAAGGTTCTTTAGCCCATGGGGTTTTGTATGGTAGGAAAGCGCGCCATTAAAGTTCCATAGGAGAGGTTTTTTAGGAAGATCCTTTAATCCCTGGATGGATATTGCGAGAAAGCGCTCCATCTCGGAGATCACGCCACCCTTGGCGTAAGCCCCTGTTGTGGTAAAACGTCCCATCTTCGATGTCTAAACTTTAACTCTTTTGATAAGATGCGTTTCTAAGGGTTTTCGAAAAATTGTGCGCATCATTCCCCTCGTGAAGGTGCATTGCGATTTTCAAGTGGAAACCTTTTCAAGTCAGCTTTCGTAAAGAGGAAGTTAACGCCTATGTGTATTTGCACTTTTCTTCACCGAAGTAAACTACTAGCGACAATTGGCATCTTACGTTCTATCAAGTTTTTTCCTATAAGAAGGGAGACAGCCTCTTCAAGAATTTCCCCTCCTCGCGGTCCATGGCAGAGCATCCCCCTTTGGCATCAAACGTTTGAAAGGCAGGCTGCACCCTCCCAAGGTCACCGGGTCGGAGAGACTTCGTCAGAGCAAAAGCGTCGCAGTAGCCACCGAGCGAGGCACAAGGTCTCGCTTCCGTACCGCACGGCGCACGCGACATCGAAAGAAATTCTAGCACCCCGCAAAACCTAAAATTTTTTCGAGTGTTGAATTTTAATACTTTGGTTAATGAAGACTGTGACAAAATATTTTTAAACATTAATTAGTAAGTCTGTCAATTATTTCGGTACTCTAAATGAAACCACTTTGTTTGACACTCATCAAAAATATTATCGCCGTTTACCTACGAAGAGAGAAATCAGGCAAAAGGGTACAGTGTCCTCCTTTTTGTGTAATGTGTTTTAAACTTTGCCTATCATTTACTGTTAACCGTGAATGCTAAAATAAATGTTTTGAAAGTTACTATTTTCTGTAATCTCAATATTAGCAATTTACATGTCTGATTTGAAAATTTGCTTACGCCCATAGATAGCAGTTTTATTTATTTACAGCAGGGGTGTCGAACTCTATCCTGTAAAGTGCCAATTTTTCTTTCAAATCAGTTTGTCGGGATTCAATTAAATATTACTTTTATATAAAAATATTTTATTTATATTTAAAGTATACATCAAAATTAAAATGGCATTAAGTCATAACGGTTAAAAAACAGCACATTATTCCGAAGATCCAAATACTTGACATCTCTTCAGCTTCTTTTCTGTAATCTGTACGTATGTGTTCAATGTATAGAAAAACTATTCATGAAATTCGAGTATTTTTAATTGCGGTCGTTGGCCGCATCCATATTTCCCGGTGGCTGCTCATGGCCTGCAGGCCGTATCTTTGACGTGCCTGATTTACAGTATAAAGTGCAGCGATGCAATTACACCTCGGTCAGAGATTTCTCTAACATAGTTATTATTCTTCGATTGTTTTCCAAAATCGTTACATCGAATAATTGTCTTTTCCTGATTGAGCTGTTAGTAGGTAAACGTATTTTACACCGCGTTAGTAGAGCCCAAACATCTGACAGTATATTAATTTCCTTGGAAACCTTTGATATTAACGATCAGAGAGTGTATTATCGTCTAAATGTTTAACCAGAGAGCCTTCGATTTTTTCAGTTCAACTTTAGAGGTAATATTATCACATTATAAATGATTTCGTATAAAGACGAAACTCCATTGACACATTTAAATCTATCGAGATAGCGATGCGGGAAAAACACGCTGTGAATGGGTTTGGGAAAGTTTCTTTAGCCCATGGGGTGGAGCATTGCGGGAAAGTTATACTTCTTGAGAAAGATTATTTAGCCCATGGGGTGGTGCGTTGCAGAGAAAGCATTTCGTCTTCGATACAGGAACCTACATCAAAGTCATACTGTTTGAGAATGATTTTTTTTTAGCCCCTGGTGTGGCATGTTACAAGGAAATACCTATTTGCCTCGCCTGCGTAACATGAATTAAAATTTTAACCCTATGCACTGATCTCATGATTCTGACCGAAAAATCAATTAGTCTTTCAAAATGTAGAGCCCTCTATTACCCAATGTAATGTACGTGACAGGGTGAAAAAATCAGTTTTATTAACACCATAATCAATACGTTTTGAGATCATTGTGAAACCTCATAACAAAAGAATGAAAGAAACATAACATAACAATAAGACATAAAGATATATTTTTAAAAATTAATTAGGGAATGGATACTCGAGCAAAATGTAGAAAATTTGTTATAGTGATTAAGCCTTGCATAATTATAGTGTCAAAATATACTTTTTGAATCATATTGTTAACGGGTTTATTATATGTCAGTGTTAAGTTGGCACTGTTGCTTTACAATCAACACTTTATGTTTTCTTAATCTAATATCTCCACAAATGCGCTTTGGCTCCTGTGGAGTTTTGTATTTTACACTTTAAAAATTGCCTATTTACTTTGGCTAGTGATCTAAGGGACCTGGGTTCGAGCCCCGGAATTTGGCATGGATGTGTGTGTCGTTTTTCTGCTGAGGTCCTGCCATCCTCTCAGATCTCCTACTGTGGCATATAAACTGGCAGGCTCCTGTCAGACCTCTGTGGCAAGCAGCTGCTTGAGGGGGTATTTATTTTATTATTTTTATTTACTTTGGAAAAACATTTATTCCTTTAAAATTACACGTCTGTAAGTGTGAAATAAATTTGAAACCGTCAATTGTTCATTGAAACCGATCATTCGTTTATTACGTCGGGGTCCTAAGTATGACACCATTAAACATATTTTACTTGAGCGTTCTGCTTTTAATCTTGAAAGGAGTTTTTATTTTGCGTATCTTACATTCGGGCGTGCTTTTTCCCCCAAAGACTCCTTTATGTCTTTTTATTTTTTTTGTATAATTACCTTTATTGGTACAATGTTTCCACTTGTTGTGTTTTAACAAGACTTTTGTCCTTTGCATTTCTCTTGAAGCATTATGTAAACCTGTTAATCGCTCTAAAAGGCTGATTGCAAATTAATTTTTCGTAAATCGCGTAAGTATATTCCACTTTTATTCTGTACGTTTGTTTTAAATTTAATAAAATCCTTCTTCATCTTGAGTTATACAAAATCTCCTTGTGTGATGTTTTAAATCAATTTTTGAAGTTTTTTGATGTGTGTTTGCACATGTACGCAAAGTGAAGGTGAAACTTGAGCATTCTTCCCCCGGACCCCGAAGGGCACACTCTCCTAGCTCAGTAACAGTCAATGTGATCGGCCTATTATCACGACAGGACCTCCCTCAAAGCGACTCGACCACAGTGGATAATGTTTCATCCCTCTTAGAACAAGCTTTCTGTCACACCCCTTTAGCGTTGGTGAAGCAAACATTTTCTAAACGTGGGTGACCAGACTATTCGGAGACACGCCTCCTCCTTGGCTGTTACGTGGCTTCTATCACGCTTATTGTCACGTTTATGACTTGAACAATGCAACCCTTACTGTAGGTAACAGGGACCCAGAAGGGAAATGTCGCCCTCCCTATTATTAATCCTCGACTTACCTGTCTAAGTAGCAGGTAACGCGTCGACTATAATTATTTTTCCCTACTGAACTGCCCTCAAAGCAATTCGTCTACAGCGACTATTCAGAGACATGCTTCTTTCATGAGCATTGTCGTAGGGAGTTGTTTCATTTCCTAAGTACAATGCTACTTACCAGTGCTTCTAAAAGCACCTCGCTCTTGAATGAGTGGGGCCTCTCAGAATACGACTGACACTCAAGAAAAAATAAGAGCAATAGAACCTGGTCCGTTAGCCTTCCTTTCAATACTGACATGAGTTACGACATTTTCACTGATGCTATCGCATTTAGAGAACAACTGGGTTGATTCATGGGGACATCTCACTGCACTTCTGGTTGTACTGTTTGTGGGAATCGCATCTCTCCAGCGCCAGTAAAGGTGGCAAAGGGGGGGGTCAACCAATAAAATTCGTAGCCCCATCCTAGGATGTCGAACTCTTCACCGATGATGGAATCCAAGTTAGGACACCACTGGAGGGGAAATGGGGAAAAACCTAGAATCCCACGAACACGAAGCAATGTCGTCATTTCGGACACACCCCTTCCAAAAAGTCAACCAATAAAATTCGGAGCCCCATCCTAGGATGAAGTACTCTTCACCGCCAGTGAAAAACCAAGTTAAGACACCACTGGAGGGAAACCCAGCAATAGAAAGCATCCAGCAATGACGTCATTTCAACCATGCCCCTGACAAAGAGTAACCAATAAAATTTGTAGCCCCATCGTAGGATGTAGAACTCTTCACCGCCAGTTCAAACCAAGTTGAGACGCCACTGGGGGGAAACCTAGCAACAGAAAGCATCCAGCGATGACATCTATCCAGCAGTAGTTAAGGGGGGCAACCAATAAATTTTGTAGCCCCACCCTAGGATATCGAACTCTTCACCGACCCAAGTTAGGACGCCACTGGGGGAAATGGGGGAAAACCGATCACAAATGTAGCCCACTTAGAATGTCACAGGGGGAAAGAATGGGGGAAACCTAGCAACACAAAGCATCCAGCGCACATGCAGAGGAAGGGGGAAAGAACTTTTCCTCTCCCCTTCCAAAGTGTAATCATGACTACTCTTGGTGTTTATAATAAGTGTTAGTTATTATGAATCCATTGAGTTTACTTACCTGCAGGAGACGCTGCCCATTGCCATTGCAACCAGCAATACCAAAAGAGTCTATTACTCCTCCCCAAAGGTCAGAGTCAGTACCACCTTTGGTATTGAAGTCACCTAGAACAAAGGTAATAGCTCCTTTCTTGACTGAATTCAAAATATCCTGAAGTTGTGTGTAAAACATATCCTTGTCATCCTCATCAGCGTCCTCAGTGGGGGCATATCAAGTCTTTAATGCTTGTCTGAAATCTTGCTGTAAGAAACCTTTCATTAATGCACTCATATCCTAGATGAGCATCACTAGCGTGTCTGCTGAAAAGCAAACCTACGCCTTGGAGATGTTCTTTCTCTTCCCTCCCTGAAAAGATAAATTTGAGATTATTTTTAAAACTGACCTTTATCTGTCCATTTGGTCTCTTGGAAATCGAGAATATCAAGTTTATAATGATGGATCTGTTGTGTGAGGACATCAAGAGAATAATCTCTGTGTAGAGTTTTCATATTCCAACTATCGACGGAGAGAAAATGGTTAGTGGGATGTTTAAAGAAATTATGATTGTTGAGAGAGGGAATGCTGACAGTATGAAACATCCCGCAATCGCAGGCATGGGGCAAATACCGTTCCCCTACTACTAAAGGATGAAACCATCCACACTGTAGGACTTCCTTCAATGTAAGATTTGTCGATGCCCGTAGAAGCAAGAGATCAGGTGATGCTTTGACCTCCGCTCAGGATAATCCACCAGCTTATAAAATATATTCTGTGAATCTATTTGCTTGGGGCTGTCAACCCACAAACAGAAAAAACAGCAGAAGGTTTTTTCCTCCACAGAATCCCACCATTGCAGCAAATTCGGAATCCATAATGAAGCTCAGAACCATTATTCCGTTCAGATTGGTGTATATGGTCATTATTCCGTTCAGATTGGTGTATATGGTCAACACCAGGACCCTGTGTGGTTGACCACTCCTCTGCAGGACAGAAAAACAAGAAAAGGATTCACGTTTGAGATAATGACATGCATATATACAGGCCCGGATTTAGAACAAATTTGAGGGGGAAGGGGCAAGAAACACAATCAAAGCAAAAAAAATATAAAAGGGTGGGACCAAGAGACCTGATTTCCAATGCAGACATTTCCCCCGCCGTTTCATGCGGCTTTAAAAATTTAACTGAAAAATGAATGAAATATAAATATATTAAATACTCTTTTGCTTTTTTACCCCTACTCACATTCTGAAAGGGCCCCCTTGCACCCTCTTCCGAAATCTGGCCCTATATATATATAATACCGATCTACTGTAAAAACTGCAATGCCGATATGTGCAATAGAAACACTTCATTATCTGAAATAATGGTTTAATTTCATGACTCGTGTACCTCAAATAGTCCAAGGTAATGGAATCAATCTGGAATTCTAACTGTGCAAAAAAAGTACATTGTTTCTTGCTTAACTCATTCATACGTTATTTACTCATCTAGATGTTTCCACTTGTCATTCTTTAACCCTTTCGCTACCATACCGGCCGTTCCGGCCGAATCCCTTTCGTTACCATACCGGCCCGTCGGCCGGGGAGAAGGTAGGTTGAACGGGTGAACTCTCCCTCCCCTCTTTGTGCCTCTCCCGCTCAGAGGGTTCAAACGACCATCAATTAACGTCTAATTGCCTAACTGCCTGCATCCCTCCAGGCAACAGGGGGACTCTAATAGTCGACTGCAGAATGTGGGTTGTTTATTGCTTTATTGAAACTTACATTTCGGCAAAGAGCAAAGGAAACATGGAATAATTTTTTCGGATTTGAAGGGAAGAGAAAAACGTCTTAGGACCGAATAATATATTCATGCATTGATAGGTTCTCAACAGAAAGTAGAAACAGTTGAAATTGTTAAAGGTTTGATCAAGAGGGAATCAAATTCACAACTCTACAATTTATTAAAAGAGTTTTTTATGGAAAAATGTGATTATTGACAATCACTTTTGAAGATCTGACTGCGGTCTGCCTAAATACCTACTTTTGATATTTTTAATATTCAGTGAGTTATAGAATCTGGAATATTTAACATTAACTTACCTCGTTAACCAAAAATCATTCAAAATTCATGTATTGTTCAATCGTTACATATGCAGCTAAAATATACATTTTATTAAAGTTTACAGAATGTTTGTTTTTCATTTTAATATGTTGAATTAATTTTTCAAGTTTTAATTGAGTACATTTTCCAGCTTACAAAATTATTTGGATACTGAACAATTATTTGTGAATAATTCAACATTTAAAGAGATTTGATAGAGACCTCAAGTATAACTATAGTCATATTTTGTCCATATTAATATTACTTAAGAAGTTACTGATATCTGAATATGACTCCATGTTCAAATAACATGAAACGTTTTTTCTGTTCAGTACCTACGTATAGATATAATGCTTAGACAACAATATAAAAGAATTTCCACATTTTATTAACAGAATGCTAACATTTTTGAAGCTTTCTAATTTAAAATATAAGATTTTATGGTAAAATGTTACAACAAAAAAAATGAAGATCCACATTTAATGGAGCTAATTCTTAAATTTCAATAATAATCTCTTATTATTTAAGGAGTTGCATATGCTGGAATATTTAACAGAAACAATGCGTAAGGAACTTATATAATCTTTACTAACAGAGCAATAATTATTTATACAAACTTCCAAAATAAACAATTATTTGACAAAATTGGTTACATATTTGTTTCATATTATTTTTCATTCATTTTCATTTATTATTGGGGTGGAGGGGAGGGCATGTCCCTCGTTCCCCCGTCTTCAGAATGTTAGTAACCGGATTGGAGATGAAAATAATATGAAACAAATATGTAACACGATTTTTCAAAAGAATTTTAAGACCACTGCAACGGAGTAGCAATTTTATACTGAAACACCAATTCAGTTATTTTTCCATCTTTTATTTCTTTTCCGGTTCGATCCAGTTAATTGACCTTCCCATATTTTTTTTTCTAGATCAGACCTATATAAAATTATTATATAGTTTTAAAGTACTTCTGGAATAGAGTTCTGATACAATGAGCTTGTTAAATATTTAAATTTCTATAACCCTTTAAATATTGAGTGAATTATGTGGAAAATATAGAATTAAAGAGTCACTTGTTATGATGACTAATTTATCTTCAATGAAACACTATACACTAAAATTTTACATTACCTACGAATATGCTTTCCTTTCACATCATGAAATGCTCTATCTAAATCGGCAATGGATATATTACTGCAAATGGCGACATTCCGAAAAGTTCCAACCCACTTTTCCTTCACCAATCCACTTTTTTTTCAATACTAACCAAAGCCTATAGAAATATGCTATATACAACATAAGTTTTGTGCGAACATGCCGAAAACGTGCTCCAAGAAAATTCTCTCATAAAGCTTAGGTAGTTAGTATTATATATAGCACTCTAAAATAAATAAAATATTAAATTATTAGAGCAGCCTGTCACAGAGATGTGAGAGAAGCCTGTTAGTACGCATAATACACTATGGAGAAGAACTGGGATGAAGGCGAAACATCAGTAGAAAGACAACACAGAAAAAGAAAGATCCATGCCTCATCGGGGATTCGAATCCACGTCCCGTTGGTTATTAGCTCTCTGATTAGGAACCAAGTAAATAGTAAAGAGACAAAGTTATTTTGGGGTGGTTAAGTCTTAGGTTTAACCTCTAAACTGCACCCTTTTCCACACAAAAGGCTAAATGGCCAAGTCAAAAGGGCTTAAAGAAAGTTGGTGTAGGAGATACACTGGGCAGCTATTAGTAGGAGACAGATGCTAATCTCCCGTCAAGAGAATTCAGTGAATTCTTTTACTTATACAGGGTATTGCGTTTTACCCACAGGTTAATGTCCCATCTGACGGACGGCAATCTTCAGAAGCGCAACGATGACCCCCTTCTCACGGGGGTTAACGGAAGAAAATCTGAGTGCAATCGCATTTGGGAGTAGAAATTGGGAAAATGAAATTATGAGTCTGGAGAGCTCTGTCAAATGGGTCAACCTGTTCCCTCCACACACACACACACACACAGACACCCCATGCTGTGTGTGTGTGTGGGGGGGGGGTTGAGCCGTAACTAGCTATATTTGTGCCAGAGGCAAGAATAGAAATTGCACCGCTATATAGTTTCACAGCAGTCTTTTTCTGAGCCTCCTCATCTTGTATTTTTCTGAACCCCTCATTTTGTATTTTTATGCGCCCCTCATCTTGTGCGCCCGAGGCTAATGCTTTACTTGCCTCACCGTTGTTACAGCCTTGGTAGTTCTGGGGAGAGCTGAAAGGGGACCATATTGATTTTCATGTACAGTCGCTCAAAAAAGTATCCGAACACTACGGTTGATTACAGAATTCAGAAAAAATATCTGGCAATGATTTTTTTTAGAAATTAGTGATCTGGCAACCTTCGTGTACTGTACACGAAGGTTGCCAAATCACTAATTTCTAAAAAAAATCATTGCCAGATATTTTTTCTGAATTCTGTAATCAACCGTAGTGTTCGGATACTTTTTTGAGCGACTGTACCGTACACATACTGTGGAAAAATACGTTTTGAAAGATCGCTTCCAAGATGAGAAAAATCATACGCTGCCCTTTCCGGAAAGAATAATTTCTGTCAAAACACTGGAGGAACATATATCGCCTCTGGAGAATGTAGGATGTTCCTTTTCAAAGAGAACAAAATTTATCCTTTTCCAAATTTTGTACTTTTTAACAGTGATAATTCGGACCAACAGATGATTTGGACCGTACAGGAGCTTGGGATTACGGTTCGAAAAAAGAGCAATATTGGTTGAAAATCTTAGCAGAAGTGTTATTTTAAAATCCATTTTATAAAATCACTCTACAGCAGATACCTTTAGTTGAGTTATTTACCGCTCAGTCGTACTCTTGTGCACACAATTAGCTAAATGCCAAGTAATAAGGACCTCAAAGGCTCATACATGGGTAGGATAAAGAAGACTCTTTGGGCAGTTGTTAAGAGACAGATGGAAACCTCCCTTCAAGGCCATCAATAAATGTGGACAGAGTGTGGTTTTCCTCCACACGGACCACGGCGTTTCGTCGCAACCGTAGGAATTCATCGTTCCAAGCCCATCGGTTCTGCTTTCTCACCAAATGAATGCTTTGGATTTAATGGAAATAAGTCTCAACGCTGCTATATTTGGGACTCGAACCTGGAAACTATAGAGTAGAGACTTCCAACACTATCAACTAAGCCAAACAGTCACCTTTGTCACCAAACACTACTTTTAGGCACTAATTTCCATGTTACTCAAGTTTTTACAATGAGCATTGTATTCTTTAAGGTTTTGAAGGAATACACTCATAATTAATGAGAAATGTGTCTGGAAATTTAAGACAGGAAATTATAAATTCACTACCAACGTAACATGCCATACTTGACACGCTAGAAATATCCTCAGTAGGGGACACCGATGGGTTTGGAAAGGCCGCCGTCCGTCGGATGGGACGTTAAGCCGTGGCCCCGTGTGCGGGAGAGCCATACCCTGTGAACGTTAAAGAACACGCTGGATGGCCTTGACGGGAGGCTACCATCTGTCTCCCAACAGCTGTTCCAGTGGGTCTCCTCCCCCAACCTTCTCTGAGCCTTCGGGGTCCATGTGACCTGGCCATTTAGCCCATGGTGTGCAAAAAAGTGCCGCTCAGAGGTAAAACAACCCAACCCAACCCTAGAAATATCCTCCCCCCCCCCTTCTCACAGTTTCCAGTAAGTTTGCCATAAAGCCCATAAAAGGATATTATTCAGCTCAAAATATACTTCGATATAAATTTCAACTAAATAGCTTAGTTGATTGCTAGTAACATTTACAGAGAAGCAACATTGCCCCCCCCCCTTCCCAAATAAGAAGAAAAATACACTTCGACATTCTGATAATAAAAAATATTTAGATCGATAATTTTCGTAATTTTTCCATGTAACTTACGAGAGAAGGAAATGGAACACAATTAGCAACTAGAAGAATACATATCGCCTCTGTTGAAAAAGGGATACTCGTTTTCAAAAAGAATGAAGTTCATATTTTCGATCTTTACATTCCTCTCATATTAGAAATTTGATGTAATGGATGATTGGAAAAATGCAGGCATTAATATTTTATTAGTAACTTTACCACACAAATGGAGTTTCTCATTAAGCAAAAAATTGCATTTTCCGAGCTATATTTTGGAAGCACGAAGCCAATCATTGCTGCCAATGTAAACTATGTAACCACCATAACCTATCATGCAAATTTCAAACTTCTATCATAAACATATTGTTGGCAATGTTTGTTAAATATTGTGGCATTTTCACACTTTTTCCACCATTATAGGACGTTATTGAAATATTCGATGAAAGTGCGATTGCAATATTTCATCAATACCTATCTAATCAAAAAGAATTTTTAATAATGTTTCAAAATACGAAAACAATATGCACACACAGGCAGACAGATCACAAAGTGGAGCTACTTTTCCTTTTATAACTAGGCTCAAAACTACATTTTCTTTATAATACCTGTAATCCATTCTGTAATACACCACGAAATTTTAAATAGTTTTGTAGTATGAACTTTCTTAATATTTTTGTTGTGTTGGGTTGTTTTACCTCTGAGCGGCACTTTTTTGCACACCATGGGCTAAATGGCCAGGTCACATGGACCCCGAAGGCTCAGAGAAGGTTGGGGGTGGGGACCCACTGGAACAGCTGTTGGGAGACAGATGGTAGCCTCCCGTCAAGGCCATCCAGCGTGTTCTTTAACGTGCACAGGGTATGGCTCTCCCGCACACGGGGCCACGGCTTAACGTCCCATCCGACGGACGGCGGCCTTTCCAAGCCCATCGGTGTCCCCTACTGACCGTGGGCAGGGCGGGGAATTTTGCGGAGATAAATCTCAACGCTGACCCAGCTGGGACTCGAACCTGGGAACTACAGATTACGAGCCTGGCGCGCTACCGACTGAGCCACCCCCGCCCCTAATATTTTTGTGAATACCACTGTGAACTTTCTTAAATTTTTGCCTAAGAAACCAGGATTATCTTTTTTTTTTTACGCTGCAAAACTTTTGTACATATTGCCTCTTTTAGTAAAATTGGAATCAGATGACTTATTCGTATTTTTTCAATTATTTTTTGAAACTTTTGCCTCTAAAACTAGTCCGATTTTTTTTCCGTTTGAATAGCGTATTTGTCACAAGTGATAAGGAATATTTCAAGAAATGTAATTGTGTTGTAAATAGTTAAGTGTTCATGATTTATGTCCAAAGGCATAAATTCCTAAGACTAGCGTCATTCCGCTTAACTTCCGAAAACTATAGTACAAAACATTCTTCGCAAAAACAATAAATGCAATACTGATCTTCATTTACTTTAGGCAGCTGGTAAAAAATACTGAAGTTGTAAAGCAACCACCATCTGATGAATTCCTGAACCATTTTTCAGCAGCACATCTCGGCATGCAATTTATTAATATGTTTCTTGGCTACTTATCAAAGTGACTTGGGTTCGAGCCCCGGGTAAGGCATGTTTGTGTTGTTTCCCCGCTGAGGTCTCGCCCTCCTCATTGGCAGGTTCCTGTCAGACCTCTGTGGCAAGCAGCTGCTTGAGGGGAATATTTATTTATTTTTATATAATTTGACCTCGCAGTTAGTTCGGAAATATTCTTGCTGAAGCAGCATAGTTTACTTTTGGCGGAATGGAAGATTGAATTCAATGCAGAAAAAATATTTGTTTATTTTGATTTAAATCTCCCTCCTCCACCAGAGTTTGATTTCTCTACCCAATGTTAATTACTGATACCAGAAAAATATAAGAATTAGAAACTGCTTATTAAATCTCATTTTTCGAATCTAATCATGTTAATCTTTAAAGCTACAGATAAAGCTACAGCAACAGTTTTTTTTGCATGGCTCCGGTGTAATTTTTTATGGGGAGGGGGGCAAAATTATTACAGAGTGGAGTAAAACTTTTTTTTTTTCAGAGAACGGGAAAGCAAATCAATTTTTCAAAATATAAATATTTGACTCAAGTCTTTCATTAATCAGAACAGTTGCGGAGACAGTAATCATGCCTATATCACAAAACAAGGCAAATGAGGATGTCTGAAAATAGAACGGAAAAAATGGGATACTTATTTTTTAAAAATATATGTACAAATGCTTTCTTATATTAATAAATATAAATGATATGCTTCCGAAAACATAGGAAACGTAAAGGGAAAAATCAATACTACATGTTGTAAGAAAATAATATTACTATTTAGTAAACTTGTGTTATTTATCATTAATTTATTTTTCGATCAATTTTACCAGGAGAGGGGTAATTGCTCTCTCCTCCCTTCCAGCTCCCTCTGCCGACACCTATTGATAGCACTTTATAATTTCATTGCCGACTTTTCCGTTTGATCACGGAATTATTCAAAGCATAATTCACTCTTGACGAAATAAAAGTTCACTAGAAATTGTTTCTTTCAAAAACTCAAAGTTCATAGTTCTGATATTGCTTTAAATTTTATGTACTGTTTTCTGCTTAGCAAATGTATTTTTGAAAGAAGTTTGATTTCATTTTATTTGTTTATTTTTTTGTTTCTTTTCGACTTGCTTAGTTTGCAGCGTTGGCTGCCGAATGAAAGTAAACATGGGCGTTAAGCCTTTTGTTCTGTTTTATTGCATGCCCTAGAATATGGCTCTCCCCGCTTACTGCTGCAATACCCTGCAGGTTAGGGTGGGTTACAGAGAATGGTAATATGCATGCTGCTGACCACTGCAAAGCACAGATATTCGCTCCATGCACAATGCCAGCCAAAGTCGCACCTCAATTGTTTCCCGCAGCTGAAGGTCACATTCTCATCAACTGGTTGCTTTCTAGTGACAATCTGAAGGGTAGTTTCTAGAGATAAGATGCAGTCAGTAAAATGGCTTTTCGACTCTAAAATTTTTCACTGAGAGCAAATATCTGTTTCAATTTACGAAACTGAATTCGGTTTCTTAGGAAAATAAACAGTTTATGGAATGAAATGAAAATAAAAATAAATTATCTCTCAAACATCTCCTTCTCAGAGAAGTCTGACAGGAACCTGTCAGTATAATACGCTATAGACAAAATTTGTGAGGAAGGCGAGACCGCAGCAGAAAGACACATCTATACATAGGGTACGACTTTTTTCAGGTTAAAAATAACTCCATTAGATGAATAATTATCGGGAAAAAAATTCTTCTTTTTTTTCAATTTGTGTTGAAATAAAAATAATTGAAATATTCAGATATTAGATAATAATTTTATTATTGACATACGATAACATATGCATATCCATTGTTTCTTCGGCGAGAGAGGCGGGTGGTTTAGTCGATAGCCCGGCAGGCTCGTAATCTGCTTGAGGGCAACTACAACTGCTTGAGGGAATATTTAATTTTTAGAAAAGAATTCATAGCAGAATATTTACCGGAAGAATGGTTTGCAAAACTATTAAAAATTGGTGGAACTGAAAAAATATATAGATGCATAATTTTAATTCCTATAAAACATATAATTTCACGTAATATAAAAATAAATGGTTTGAAAACAAATTAATACACAGAACAGTTAAATTTTATAAGTTCAATTTTTATCTATTATTACATAATCATCCTAAAATTTCGGGTGGGTGGGAGGGGGTATTTTATTTTCCTAACAGCAAAGTTGGGGTATTTAGTTCCTATACTGTACGACTGGCATGTTTAGAGCTCTGCAATAAACAAATTATAAAATAAAAAATAATTCTTTTGTGAAAAGATAGCAAGAAACTTAACGTCTTTTATTCTAGATCAGCGGTTCTCAAGTGAGGCTACTTGATAATTGAAATAACAAAAGAAATTAATGATACTTTTTATTTACGATACAAGGTCGCCATCAAATGAACAATTTACAATAAGCGCATTAATAAATAAAATAAAAATAAATACCTCCTCAAGCAGCAGCTTGCCACAGAGGTCTGACAGGAGCCTGTCAGTTAAATACGCCATAATAGAGGGATCTGTGAGGATGGCGGGCCCTCAGCAGATTTTTTTCCCTACTGCACGCAGTGTTCCCAAGTGGTCACCCTCCCAGGTACCAAACGCGCCCAAAGCTGCCTAACTTCGGTGGCCGGACGGTGTTTTCGGATTCAAATTTATAGCATTTGTTATTTAATTATTAAAACATTTACTTCAACCAACGCCGTATTATTAAGTGTATTGGCCGACACAGTACGTACCTATTTGATGAGAGGATTGAATTATGGATCAAAAGAAAAAATAGAAGCTTTTGTTATCTGAATTTCTTTTTCTATTTGATTTTATCTTAAAAGCTTATTCGTTTTCCTCTTAATGCTGCTGCAGCTCATTTGTTGTCGCGCTGTAATGCGACAACGAGAAAATATCTCCTGTTGTCTACTATTCTAGAAGCTGAAGTGTCGGTTCTAGAAGCTGAAGACTAAGCAAATAATGATGTGGTTAGAAGATGGAGATATCAACAACTTTTGACTCGCTTCATGTGTAACGAGAGAGACAGGGACGTACCCAGGGGGCCCGGAATATTGTATTGTTTTGTGCGCACAAATTTCTATTGTTATCCACCCATTCTGTTTTCCGTGATCCCTGGTCTTAGGTTGGTACACGCTGACTCTTCCCCCCCCCCCCCACACACACACTCTGCCATGGTTACTGGCTTTAGGCATGGGCCATGCTCTTGTCCTTTTCCCTCCTCTCTGCTTTAGTCACTTGCTTAATTGAATCACTTACTGAATTACTTTCCAATGTAATTCATAAATAATGATACACAATTCCATTCTTTTCACCCTCCCAAGTTCAGGTTGTGTGGTCCAGATCAACTCTCTCTCTCCACTTATATTTATCTTTGCAATCTTGGTCTTGTTATTCATATCTAAGACTTCTCTACCTGCTTTGAAATCCAAAACATTTGTATTTGGAACTAAAAATAGATAGAGTTACATTTGGAACACTAAAAGTAGATTAAAAAAAACTAAAAAAATTTATTATTGTTTATTAGCATGTTTGTCTACTGATCAAAGGGACCTGGGTTTAGAGCCACGGATAAGGCATGGATGTTTGTGTTATTCTTCTGCTGAGGACCAGTCATCCTCACAAATCCCTTCTACTATGGCGTATTAAACTGAAAGATTCCTGTCAGACTTCTGTGACAAGCAGCTGTTTGACGAGGGTATATAGATAATAATCCTCGGGGAGAAAAGATGACACTGAGGGGATTGGGAAGGCCGACGTCAGTTAAATGGGAAGTAAAATTTTAACCTTGTGTGCAGGATAACTATAGCCTGTGCCATTAAAACAGTAAGATTGAGGCAGGCTTCCATCTTTCTCCTAACAGCTGTACAGTGGGTCTTTGCTGTAACCAGGACATTTAGCCCATTGTGCAAAAAACAGAGCCGCTCAGACGGAATATATTAACTCAAGCATCATTCCATCCCCTCACCCTAATAGACACGAGTAGGCCCGGATCTGAAAAAAAATCGAGAAGAGAGGGAGACAAGAAACACAATCGAGCAGAAAAAATGGAAAGGGGGGGGGGGGGGGGCAAGAGGCTGTATTTCCAATACAATGTATCATTTTCCCTTCGTTTTATAAATTTTTTTAATTTTTTTTGAAAAATCCATGAAACAAAATAAGTTTAGTAATATTTATTTCTATTACCCTTACTAGGATTCTGAAAAGGAATAGGAGATGCCCCCCTCCCTAGATCTTGTCCTTGGACTCTAGTATGTAACCCTCCACCCATAAGACTTTTTTAGGCACATTACTGATGATCTGAAATGTAAAATAAAACAGACTACTTTTGATTTAATCATTTGCTGAATTGAATCACTTACTCAATTACTTAATAATGTATCCTATAAAACTTATAATGATACAAAATTTTATTCTTTTCACCCTCCCAAGTTTAAGCTGTGTGGTCCCAGTCATCTCTCTCTATCCACTTATTTTTATCTTTGCCATCTTGGTCTTGAAGTCCTCTTTTCAGCATTCTTTCTTTCATACCATTTTTCCATCTCTTTCACCGTCTTCTTCCAGCGGGTTCTCATTTCCATATTAAATTGAGCCATCTTCCTTTATCTATCATATTCATAAGTCTTTCTCATTTTGATAATACATTTTACACCTCCAATATTTTTATGTAATCTCTGATTACTTTAGTTTCTTTATTTCTCATTTTATCTAGTCTTTGCTTCCTCGGATATCTTTTGCAATATCCACTTCGTTTACTTTTATCTCAGATGCAAACCTTTCTCACAAAATCATTTTTGATTCTTATGTTAGAGTACTCTCTACAATTGTATTAAAATCTATTCTTTAAAAATCAATTCAGCACTCTTACTGCTTTCTATTTTTGGTCTTCTATTTTAATAATCTTTCTTATAATTTTTTTCATCATACATTCGACTATTAATAACAGCTTTCTCTTTGCTGGGTGTTAGAAAACTGACATCAGAATCCAAAAAATGGAAACATTTTTCTTTGAAAAATATCTAATTATGACATCTATTTTATGTAAAAAGATGTAATCCAAATAATTGCAATCTTATGCCAGTTTTTAAGTAGAAAATCAAATTTAAAAAGCTTTTAAAAGTTATTATTAAAAAATAATAATGAAAAAACTTTTCAAAAATCGACAAACATGCATGCGTTTTAAAAACTGTTTTTGGAAAGGAGTTAAGAGCAAAAGTCACAGGAGTCTGATATCTCGTGTTCAATGGGTGTATGTAGCTCATGACCATATGGGTTTCGAGGTGAAGGGATGCTCAGCCTAATGAGAGGCAATTTACGGAGTGGAGGGGAGCTCTGCTGCGCTTAACTCCGTTCTCCCTTCGGGTGAAGGAACGGGGAACGACAAACTAGGAAGAGTCCATTTCAAAACTTGGCCGGTTTGGTATTCTGAGGTACTTCGTTTTCCAAGGCCTGTGGTAGTTAAAGGGTTAAAGTAGGGGTTCTCAATGTGGGGTACGCGGTAAAATTTTTTGGGGTACGCCGTGAGAGCTCAAAAGTTGCTAGATATATGTTATATATACAGGGTGTCCCTGAATTCATGGCCCAAATGTGAAGGGATGGTAGTACACACCGAACCCACCAATATTCGCCATAGAATATGCGGCCGCAAACGCAGTGAGGAGTCAGAAATGAAGGACAGACACAGAGGTTTCCAGTGTGACATTTATTGGAGATCATTACAACAAATGCTCAAATGTCCGCCCACCAACGTTGATACAGGCGGCACAATGGCGGAGTAGTGATCGGCGTACCTGCTTGTAAACACCGGGCTTGCCGCGCACATCGGCGGCTGAGAATGCTGGGGTTTGGCCGATCCAGCGCTTTTAAGCCATGCCGCCTTGTCTGCGCCCACTACCAGCACTGGGCTGCATTTGCGGCCGCATATTCCATGACAAATATTGGTGAGTTCGGTGTGTACTACCATCACCTCTCGTTTGGGCCATGAATTCAGGGACACCCTGTATATATGTTTTACGTTATTCCCATTGTTATACTATAACTATAGTTTTATCTTTCTATGCAAGAGGTACAGTCGGTCAAAAAAGTATCCGAACATTGTGGTTGATTACAGAATTCAGAAAAAATATCTGGCAACGACTTTTTAGAAATTAGTGATCTGGCAACCTTCGTATCACGTGACACGAAGGTTGCCAGATCAATAATTTCTAAAAAAATCGTTGCCAGATATTTTTTCTGAATTCTGTAATCAACCACAGTGTTCGGATACTTTTTTGACCGACTGTACGCCAGTTATATACACATTTACAGGGGGTAAGTGAAGCATACAAGGTTGAGAACCACTGGTCAATTATTATGGTTTTTGTGTGCCACATAGTATCATCTTTCCACGTTATTACGTAAGGCGAACTATTTCTAATCTTGCTTTATTTTCCGCTAATTCCATTTGAACGGTAGTTTGCAATGGCTGTCTAGAGCGTTATTAAAAACAACGTATTATAGAACTTCCTTTTTGCTCTTGGACGTTAATTCTGGTAATTAAATTTTGCAAAAAGCTTCATTGGATTGCCGACTTTGGTTTTCTAATAATTCGCAACACTTCGGACAAAGAATCCTACTCCTAGATTTTCTAGGACTTCCAGTACAAGGACATGCCCTATCATTAACTATATACTGTTCAAAATATACAAAGCATACTTTCAAGTGTATACAAAGCATACTGACTATGCTCATCAAACTTTAGAGTTTGTTTGACCACTGCATCAATCACAACTAAAACAATGCTTGGCAGTGTAAAGGAATTGGAGGCAAGGTTACCTAATTCCGTGTTATTTTGCTTTACCTACGTTGTTTATTGTTAAAATTAAATACAATTATTCGAGATGAAAGACTACACCATGAACTAAATATCCGTGAAAGGTTTTTGACTAAGCAAATGATACATCCTGACTTAAAATCTTTTTAATGCATATTCCGCAGTAGTTTCATCACACCCGACGGTATCCCCTTTGCACAGTGCTTTCCCCCCCTATGTCGCAATCGTCCACGTTGTCTTCTTGACTTGGACCCCCTATGTCGCAATCGACCGGAAATTGACCTGTGCTGGGCCACGTTGCCTTCTGAACTTTGACCCTTATATTGCAATCAACAGGAAATTGACCCTGGCGTTGCAACTGTCGTGGTATTAATAATTCATAATTAATAATACATAATTAAAAATTCCTCCCCTTTTAACCCCTGGCGCTATCTAGTGCCTATGAGGAACACTATTTTCCCAAAAAAAATCCTTATTTTAACTCTAATTTTAAGCCCTCCTTCTCGAGCAGTCTCGATTTTTCTTTATTTCAGACCCCCCCCCCCCAATGGTTGACTTATATTTTAAACCCTCCACTTGCAGACCACCTGGTTGACCTATATTTTAAGCCCTACCTATATTTTAAGGCCCCCTCGGATTACAGGTCTCAGAATAATTCCACAGAAAAGGATGACACAAGTCTCAACTCTCACTCACCTTTATTAAAATCATCCAGCGCTCGTAATAAATCGGTTTACTCTACATGGGTTTAATCGGAAAAAAAATCATTCCACCGCTAGCGTACCTCCACGTTAATTTCGGGAAAAAGCCTCATCAGATCCAAGGTTCACGTATTTTACTAGAAGAATGACACAGTAACTGTTCCACAGAAAAATTAATAAAATTTGGTTTAAATTATTCGTAGGACTTGTATATAAGATCTACCTTGCAATAGACGTTCAACAGGCTAAAAGTTTTCCAAGTCCGTTATCAGATCGAATAGTTTCGATTTTTCTTTATTTCAGACTCGCCTTTTATTTTAAAACCTCGATTTTGTAAACCCCCTGGTTGAGCTATATTTTAAGCCCTCCTTCTCGAATAGTCCCGATTTTTCTTTATTTCAGACTCACCTTTTATTTTAAAACCTCGATTTTGCAAACCCCCATGGTTGAGCTATATTTTAAGCCCTACCTATATTTTAAGTCATGGATTTTGCAAACCACATGGTTGACCTATATTTCAGACTCACCTTTTATTTTAAAACCTCGATTTTGCAAACTCCCTGGTTGACACACCTATATTTTAAGCTCTCCTTCTCGAATAGTCTCGATTTTTCTTTATTTCAGACTCACCTATATTTTAAACCCTGGATTTTGCAGACCCTCCTGGTTGACCTATATTTTAAGCCCTACCTATATTTTAAGGCCCCCTCGGATTACAGGTCTCAGAATAATTCCACAGAAAAGGATGACACAAGTCTCAATTGTAAAAATCAACTCGCAAAGTTGTATTCTTATTAATTAAAACCCTTTCTATTAAAAGTTACCTCTATTAAAAATCTTTCGGTGTTCATTTTGCCAGGACTGCTAAACAATTCCCTTTTATTAAAACTCTGGTATTTATTTTTTCCAAACCCGTTAATCGATCCCCTAGTAAATAAAAACTCTCACTCACCTTTATTAAAATCATCCAGCGCTCGTAATAAATCAGTTTAATCGGGGAAAAAAAAAAAAATCATTCCATCGCCAGCGTACCTCCACGTTAATTTCGGGAAAAAGCCTCATCGGATCCAAGGTCCACGTATTTTACTAGAAGAATGACACAGTAACTGTTTCACAGAAAAATTAATAAAATTTGGTTTAAATTATTCGTAGGACTTGTATATAAGATCTACTTTGCAATAGACGTTCAACAGGCTAAAAGTTTTCCAAGTCCGTTATCAGTGTATCGGAAATCGTACGTTTCCTGTAGACATCCTTCAGATCGTTTATCCGTGGGTAGCAACAACACTTTCGCCACATCACACGATATGGTGCAATCCTTTATCAGCTGGAAGATCAAAAGGTCAAATGTCCAGCGCTTCACTGTGTCTGCATTTGACACTGATAAGGTTTAAAAATAGATGTTTCCTAGAATCCACATTGCCTTCTCAGATTGGACTTTGACCCCTATATCGCAACCGACCATATTTTAAGTCCTCTTCATAGACCCCATGGTTGACCTATATTTTAAGTCCCCTTCTCGAATTTTCTTGTTTTTCCCCTGTTTAACCCATATTTTAAGCCCTCCCCTCTTCATAGACCCACCTATTGATCCACCTATATTTTAAGCCCTCCCCTCTTTAAACCAAATCAGTTTTTGCGCATTTAATCGGTGTCATCCAACGTCCATACTATATTTAGTACGTCTCCTGTATTTAAAAAGAAAAAAAAATATTGGCTTTCGTCGCCGTATTTGAACGCGCTACCTCAGTGCCGATAGCTGAAGCGTCATCGCCAGGGCGCGGATTTTTGCGGAGATAAATCTCAACTCTGGCCCTGCTATCCGCTCGACAATATTTGCTACTGATAAAACGATTTCCTTCGTTAAAAATAAAAACTAATTAAATAACGGGGTATCACTGGGAAAATACTGGGAAGAACCCAAACTGATTTCGTGCTAAAACATCTCCAGATTTCAGCTTACTTGAAAAACTATTGTTAGAAATGAACCAGTGACTTGAATCACTCAACTTTCATAAGAATACACAATTATGGTACAGTGTCGGGAAGAAATATGTTTCAACGAAATTCATTTGCATGTATTACGATCAGAAAAATAATTTAGTGGACAAAGTTTAAAATAGTTATTAAATGGTACCTTACAGTGCAAGTGCGCTTCAGGCGAAAAGCCTCCCCTTCGAACACTGCACCCCGTTTTTCCGAAGTAACTGTGTCACAAGTCTTCCTACATCATCCCTAAACAGAGAATCGGATTCAATGTGCAAGAAGATCAAGACCTCATTTGAAGGAGCACATAGTGGATACTGTACTCCATAGTGAAATGAACATTAGCCTCTTGCGGGACCTAGTTATATCCCTACTCCAAGAGAATTACTAATGAAAACGTGCTATTGTTAATGTATGTAATTCCGACAAAAAATGTTTTAGCCACTTTGTATCCTGCAATAGGAAACACTGAACACCTTAACAAATATATACAAGTAGAAGAAAACACATCAGGTCTAATTTTCCCTTTAACAATCTGGATACGAGAAAGAGATGTTCCCACTCTACATCACACCATTCAGATTTAAAGCGCACGCAAATCTCCTACTGTTGTCAGACGATGAAAAGCAGCATTATTGTTCCATTAAGAATTTGTTTCTATGAAATTCAAAGGGAGAATGCTGTTTTCCATATTATAGAGAATGCAATTAATACATTCCTTGCAGATGGATGTCCTTTAGGTTATGAAGTAATCTTATTAGAACGCTTAAAATTGAGATGACACACATTAGCTCCTCCGAGAAGCGCTAGGAGGTAGAAGAATATACCCGTGTAATGAAAATATTCATTCGACATAAAAAAAAAAAACAAACCTACGCCAATATCGCGTACACTGACGTGCTCCTCTTAGCTGATGTGTTTGGTGGCAGATACTGACCCCTGCTATGTTTACGCAGCTCCTGCCTTCATACCTGAAGATGACAAATACTAGAGTTGATAACCTACAATGTACCTTTATGGAAGGCATACGAGGAGGAATTTCGGTGATATGCAGACAACGAGCATTTAGAATGAAAAACTGATTGCAAGTTTGCTTTACTGTCATACAAACCTGAAAAGAGATGAAATGGGTAGTACTTTACCCATGATACACCCTGTGACTAGGTCGTTAAATCAAATTACATGCATAAACGAAAATTAGAAAAACAACGAAATGGTTGGTAAATTCAATGAGAATCACTAAAATGTAAAGAGTGTTGGAATATCTGTAAATGCACACACATTTCAGTGGATAGGTGAATATTTTCACAATTCTTTGGAAGTGGAAGGCACAATAACTGTAAAACATACTGTGACGAGAGAGAAAGTATAAAAATGTAGTGGGATGGTTGTAAAAAATCGCTTCAATACAGAAAATTACAACGCAAATACTGTAAGATAGAAAAAAACGACTATTCGACGGTTATTCCAAGCCGCTATCTCACGCTCTTTTCAGATTTCCTGGTTCTATAGTTCCCTGGTACGTAGCGCATAAGTGTGGGTGTAGTTGGCTATTTTTCGTTGCAAACACAAGTTGTTTTCACTATTAGTTATTTTTCCTGCATGAGAATACACATTTCTATACTACATTGCGTACACACGGATGGACGAATATCACAAAATACTTTGCATATAGAAAACATCAGTAAAGAACCACAGAAGTTTGGAAATTTAAAATCTGAAAACTCAATGTTTATAAGAAAACAACAATATTTTCAGTACTTCCATGAAAAGTTGAGTCCCAGAATCGATCCGCTAGACCTAACTTTGCATTCTCTGACTTCAACCACCGATAAAACGTAATGTAAGGTCTCTCGTCGGTTATCCCAAGCCGCTATCTCTTTTCAGAGTTTCTGGTCCCCTCGGTACGTTTGAATAAGTGCATAAGTGTGGGTGAAGATGGCTATTTTTCGCTGCAAACACAAGTTTTTTGACAAAGATAGGGTGTTTCACTACAATCTAACATGGGATTTCATGTGTGTTTAGTTATTTTTCCTGCATGAGAATATTTCTAATCCTTCTCATAGACAGCAGGTTAGTTACTTCGGATCTAACAAAGCCAAGGTTTGAGATCCATAGTAAGACATGAACGTTTGTGTTGTTTTCCTACCAAGATCCCGACATCCTCTCATCACCTTCTACTGGATCGTATGAAAAAATCCTGTAACTATTACGACAATTAGCTGCGTGAAGGCGTATTTATTTTTAAAGCAAAGACACACTAATTTCGGACTCGCTAGCTAGAGAATGATATATTAACTTGCTAAAGTTTGATTTTAACGATCAGATAGTGTATACATCACCACTTTTTTATTTCATACTAATATCTTCTAACTTTCAAAGGAAATATTGTCTCATTATAAGCGATTTCATACAAAGAGATACGCACGCTATGCTTCACATTTAAATCTATAGAGATAAGATCACTACCCATGGAACACATCTGTGAAAAAACACGCTGTGATAGGGTTTGAGAAAGATTTTTAGCCCATGGGGGTGCTGCACTGCAGGAAAGCACATTATCTTTGATATCAGAACCTATATGAAAGTTATACTGTTTCGGTTTGAGAAAGATTCTTTAGTTCACAGGGCACCGCATGAATAAGCGCATAAGTGTGGTTGAAGATGGCTATTTTTCGCTGCAAACACAAGTTTTTCGACAAAGATAGGGTGTTTCACTGCAATCTAACACGGGATTTCATGTTTGTTTAGTTATTTTTTTTGCATGAGAATATTTCTAATCTATCTCATAGACAGCAGGTTAGTTACTTCTGATCTAACAAAGCCAAGGTCTGAGATCCATAATAAGACATGAACGTTTGTGTTGTTTTCCTACCAAGATCCCGACATCCTCTCACATGAAATATTACTGTACTAGGATCTAGAAAAATCACTATCCATTACATTAAATTTTTTTTTTTATTACATTCATGTATTTCACCCCATTTTCTTGTCAAGAGCTAAAATTATTTGATGAATGAACGACAAAATATCTTCAAATGCAGTGGACGCATGACAGAATAACTTCAAAATAAGTTCCAATAGCTGAAAAAACAACTGTAAAAAATTAGATAAATACACACCGGGAAAGAGAGAATTGCTTTCAAAACATTAAAATACCTTAAATGTGTGGCTGAATCACCTCCAAATATCTCCAGCACACTGCACTCTATGTTTCACATTTAAATCTATAGAAATAACGATCACTACCCATGGAACAAATCTGTGAAAAAACACGGTATGATAGGGTTTGAGAAAGATTTTTAGCCTATGGGGTGGTTCACCGCAGGAAAACACATTATATTTGATATCAGAACCTACGTGAAAGTTATACTGTTTGGGTTTGAGAAAGATTCTTTAGTTCACAGGGCACCGCATGAATAAGCGCATAAGTGTGGGTGAAGATGGCTATTTTTCGCTGCAAACACAAGTTTTTCGACAAAGATAGGGTGTTTCACTACAATCTAACACGGGATTTCATATTTGTTTAGTTATTTTTCCCTGTATATTTCTATACTAGTGTGGAATTCTTAGAACAAGTGGTACTATGTTCGTTTCAAAGTGGTTCTGGCAAGCACACGTTTTTTGATAATGTCATGCACCCTGTTTGGAAAGAACACTGTCTATGGAGCATTACTCCTGTAAATTCCATAAGCATAATGATTTCAGCTGTATGTGAACCAAACATTCACTTGAGAAGAATATTTAAAAAACATCAGTGTGAACTCATGGATACATAAAACGTGTCTCTTTCTTGTGTCTCTTCATATCTATATACTATTCTCACGAACACAAAAGATAGAACTTTCGAAGGAAGATGATCAGTGCAACAGTTAAGAAACTGATTTTCTGTGTTTTGGGGCTTTTCACCAATGCCATCTAGGGGGAAATATGTTGACTGTCTGATTCGAGTAAAAACAAGATTATTACTTTTAAGCAGTCGGTTTATGAATATGTAGGAGAATGTTTTTCTGATCTTATGCAAAATATATTCTTGTGTGGTGTTGTATGGTATTATTCAACGGATGTCTTTCTAAGTGTATGCATATATCCGTGCAATAGACTAAGTTTTTTCTCACACACTTGTTTCGTCTCTGTAATTGTATGTTTGTGCGTGCGTATGCTTTCATGTTTGTGTGTGTGTGTATGTTTCTGTGTGCGGATGAGTGTGTGCGTGCGTATGTTTTCATGTGTGTGTATACGTCTTCATGTCTCTGTGTGTGTGTGTGTGTGTGTGTGTTTCATCTTTATGTGTATATGTTATCGTATGTGTGTTTTGTTCACATGCAAGAATAAACATATTGTCTTACGAACACTTGCTTGCTACAGAAGAAGCTAACAATTTAAAACGAGACTAGTGGTTACGCAAAATATTTCATCACAGATCTTAACTTCAATACTCATATTTCAGGAGATGTAGGGATTTTTCTTCAGCACGTTCGAATATTTTTTGAACACGACTGTCTTACGTTACGTCTTACGTTACGTTTTCTGTCAGATGTCTCGTAACGAACAAAGCGTGTGTGTGTGTTTTGCTAATACAGAAGAGGACATTCAACCGAGAATATTTCAAACTTAGAATAACACAACATCCTGATGCGTTAAGAACGAAGTGGAGGGATACTAACAGCTGAAACACGACCTGAAGCGATCGAAATCCTGTTGTTTCGCGCAAGGGGACGAAGGGTGATAAATCGTAATACTACTGAAAAAATCCAGTTGTTTCAAAAAAGAGTGGATTTTTTTCAGTAGTATTACGATTTATCACCCTTCGTCCCCTTGCACGAAACAACAGGATTTCGATCGCTTCAGGTCGTGTTTCAGCTGTTAGTATCCCTCCACTTCGTTCTTAACGCATCAGGATGTTGTGTTATTCTAAGTTTGAAATATTCTCGGTTGAATGTCCTCTTCTGTATTAGCAAAACACACACACACGCTTTGTTCGTTACGAGACATCTGACAGAAAACGTAACGTAAGACGTAACGTAAGACAGTCGTGTTCAAAAAATATTCGAACGTGCTGAAGAAAAATCCCTACATCTCCTGAAATATGAGTATTGAAGTTAAGATCTGTGATGAAATATTTTGCGTAACCACTAGTCTCGTTTTAAATTGTTAGCTTCTTCTGTAGCAAGCAAGTGTTCGTAAGACAATATGTTTATTCTTGCATGTGAACAAAACACACATACGATAACATATACACATAAAGATGAAACACACACACACACACACACAGAGACATGAAGACGTATACACACACATGAAAACATACGCACGCACACACTCATCCGCACACAGAAACATACACACACACACAAACATGAAAGCATACGCACGCACAAACATACAATTACAGAGACGAAACAAGTGTGTGAGAAAAAACTTAGTCTATTGCACGGATATATGCATACACTTAGAAAGACATCCGTTGAATAATACCATACAACACCACACAAGAATATATTTTGCATAAGATCAGAAAAACATTCTCCTACATATTCATAAACCGACTGCTTAAAAGTAATAATCTTGTTTTTACTCGAATCAGACAGTCAACATATTTCCCCCTAGATGGCATTGGTGAAAAGCCCCAAAACACAGAAAATCAGTTTCTTAACTGTTGCACTGATCATCTTCCTTCGAAAGTTCTATCTTTTGTGTTCGTGAGAATAGTATATAGATATGAAGAGACACAAGAAAGAGACACGTTTTATGTATCCATGAGTTCACACTGATGTTTTTTAAATATTCTTCTCAAGTGAATGTTTGGTTCACATACAGCTGAAATCATTATGCTTATGGAATTTACAGGAGTAATGCTCCATAGACAGTGTTCTTTCCAAACAGGGTGCATGACATTATCAAAAAACGTGTGCTTGCCAGAACCACTTTGAAACGAACATAGTACCACTTGTTCTAAGAATTCCACACTAGTATAGAAATATGCAGGGAAAAATAACTAAACAAATATGAAATCCCGTGTTAGATTGTAGTGAAACACCCTATCTTTGTCGAAAAACTTGTGTTTGCAGCGAAAAATAGCCATCTTCACCCACACTTATGCGCTTATTCATGCGGTGCCCTGTGAACTAAAGAATCTTTCTCAAACCCAAACAGTATAACTTTCACGTAGGTTCTGATATCAAAGATAATGTGTTTTCCTGCGGTGAACCACCCCATAGGCTAAAAATCTTTCTCAAACCCTATCATACCGTGTTTTTTCACAGATTTGTTCCATGGGTAGTGATCGTTATTTCTATAGATTTAAATGTGAAACATAGAGTGCAGTGTGCTGGAGATATTTGGAGGTGATTCAGCCACACATTTAAGGTATTTTAATGTTTTGAAAGCAATTCTCTCTTTCCCGGTGTGTATTTATCTAATTTTTTACAGTTGTTTTTTCAGCTATTGGAACTTATTTTGAAGTTATTCTGTCATGCGTCCACTGCATTTGAAGATATTTTGTCGTTCATTCATCAAATAATTTTAGCTCTTGACAAGAAAATGGGGTGAAATACATGAATGTAATAAAAAAAAAAAATTTAATGTAATGGATAGTGATTTTTCTAGATCCTAGTACAGTAATATTTCATGTGAGAGGATGTCGGGATCTTGGTAGGAAAACAACACAAACGTTCATGTCTTATTATGGATCTCAGACCTTGGCTTTGTTAGATCAGAAGTAACTAACCTGCTGTCTATGAGATAGATTAGAAATATTCTCATGCAAAAAAAATAACTAAACAAACATGAAATCCCGTGTTAGATTGCAGTGAAACACCCTATCTTTGTCGAAAAACTTGTGTTTGCAGCGAAAAATAGCCATCTTCAACCACACTTATGCGCTTATTCATGCGGTGCCCTGTGAACTAAAGAATCTTTCTCAAACCGAAACAGTATAACTTTCATATAGGTTCTGATATCAAAGATAATGTGCTTTCCTGCAGTGCAGCACCCCCATGGGCTAAAAATCTTTCTCAAACCCTATCACAGCGTGTTTTTTCACAGATGTGTTCCATGGGTAGTGATCTTATCTCTATAGATTTAAATGTGAAGCATAGCGTGCGTATCTCTTTGTATGAAATCGCTTATAATGAGACAATATTTCCTTTGAAAGTTAGAAGATATTAGTATGAAATAGAAAAGTGGTGATGTATACACTATCTGATCGTTAAAATCAAACTTTAGCAAGTTAATATATCATTCTCTAGCTAGCGAGTCCGAAATTAGTGTGTCTTTGCTTTAAAAATAAATACGCCTTCACGCAGCTAATTGTCGTAATAGTTACAGGATTTTTTCATACGATCCAGTAGAAGGTGATGAGAGGATGTCGGGATCTTGGTAGGAAAACAACACAAACGTTCATGTCTTACTATGGATCTCAAACCTTGGCTTTGTTAGATCCGAAGTAACTAACCTGCTGTCTATGAGAAGGATTAGAAATATTCTCATGCAGGAAAAATAACTAAACACACATGAAATCCCATGTTAGATTGTAGTGAAACACCCTATCTTTGTCAAAAAACTTGTGTTTGCAGCGAAAAATAGCCATCTTCACCCACACTTATGCACTTATTCAAACGTACCGAGGGGACCAGAAACTCTGAAAAGAGATAGCGGCTTGGGATAACCGACGAGAGACCTTACATTACGTTTTATCGGTGGTTGAAGTCAGAGAATGCAAAGTTAGGTCTAGCGGATCGATTCTGGGACTCAACTTTTCATGGAAGTACTGAAAATATTGTTGTTTTCTTATAAACATTGAGTTTTCAGATTTTAAATTTCCAAACTTCTGTGGTTCTTTACTGATGTTTTCTATATGCAAAGTATTTTGTGATATTCGTCCATCCGTGTGTACGCAATGTAGTATAGAAATGTGTATTCTCATGCAGGAAAAATAACTAATAGTGAAAACAACTTGTGTTTGCAACGAAAAATAGCCAACTACACCCACACTTATGCGCTACGTACCAGGGAACTATAGAACCAGGAAATCTGAAAAGAGCGTGAGATAGCGGCTTGGAATAACCGTCGAATAGTCGTTTTTTTCTATCTTACAGTATTTGCGTTGTAATTTTCTGTATTGAAGCGATTTTTTACAACCATCCCACTACATTTTTATACTTTCTCTCTCGTCACAGTATGTTTTACAGTTATTGTGCCTTCCACTTCCAAAGAATTGTGAAAATATTCACCTATCCACTGAAATGTGTGTGCATTTACAGATATTCCAACACTCTTTACATTTTAGTGATTCTCATTGAATTTACCAACCATTTCGTTGTTTTTCTAATTTTCGTTTATGCATGTAATTTGATTTAACGACCTAGTCACAGGGTGTATCATGGGTAAAGTACTACCCATTTCATCTCTTTTCAGGTTTGTATGACAGTAAAGCAAACTTGCAATCAGTTTTTCATTCT
Source organism: Ryuthela nishihirai (assembly GCA_038380435.1). Lineage (NCBI taxonomy): Eukaryota > Metazoa > Arthropoda > Arachnida > Araneae > Heptathelidae > Ryuthela > Ryuthela nishihirai. The sequence goes on from JAWZYU010000019.1 coordinate 22,556,186, forward strand.
AAATGCTCGTTGTCTGCATATCACCGAAATTCCTCCTCGTATGCCTTCCATAAAGGTACATTGTAGGTTATCAACTCTAGTATTTGTCATCTTCAGGTATGAAGGCAGGAGCTGCGTAAACATAGCAGGGGTCAGTATCTGCCACCAAACACATCAGCTAAGAGGAGCACGTCAGTGTACGCGATATTGGCGTAGGTTTGTTTTTTTTTTTATGTCGAATGAATATTTTCATTACACGGGTATATTCTTCTACCTCCTAGCGCTTCTCGGAGGAGCTAATGTGTGTCATCTCAATTTTAAGCGTTCTAATAAGATTACTTCATAACCTAAAGGACATCCATCTGCAAGGAATGTATTAATTGCATTCTCTATAATATGGAAAACAGCATTCTCCCTTTGAATTTCATAGAAACAAATTCTTAATGGAACAATAATGCTGCTTTTCATCGTCTGACAACAGTAGGAGATTTGCGTGCGCTTTAAATCTGAATGGTGTGATGTAGAGTGGGAACATCTCTTTCTCGTATCCAGATTGTTAAAGGGAAAATTAGACCTGATGTGTTTTCTTCTACTTGTATATATTTGTTAAGGTGTTCAGTGTTTCCTATTGCAGGATACAAAGTGGCTAAAACATTTTTTGTCGGAATTACATACATTAACAATAGCACGTTTTCATTAGTAATTCTCTTGGAGTAGGGATATAACTAGGTCCCGCAAGAGGCTAATGTTCATTTCACTATGGAGTACAGTATCCACTATGTGCTCCTTCAAATGAGGTCTTGATCTTCTTGCACATTGAATCCGATTCTCTGTTTAGGGATGATGTAGGAAGACTTGTGACACAGTTACTTCGGAAAAACGGGGTGCAGTGTTCGAAGGGGAGGCTTTTCGCCTGAAGCGCACTTGCACTGTAAGGTACCATTTAATAACTATTTTAAACTTTGTCCACTAAATTATTTTTCTGATCGTAATACATGCAAATGAATTTCGTTGAAACATATTTCTTCCCGACACTGTACCATAATTGTGTATTCTTATGAAAGTTGAGTGATTCAAGTCACTTGTTCATTTCTAACAATAGTTTTTCAAGTAAGCTGAAATCTGGAGATGTTTTAGCACGAAATCAGTTTGTGTTCTTCCCAGTATTTTCCCAGTGATACCCCGTTATTTAATTAGTTTTTATTTTTAACGAAGGAAATCGTTTTATCATTAGCAAATATTGTCGAGCGGATAGCAGGGCCAGAGTTGAGATTTATCTCCGCAAAAATCCGCGCCCTGGCGATGACGCTTCAGCTATCGGCACTGAGGTAGCGCGTTCAAATACGGCGACGAAAGCCAATATTTTTTTTTTTTTTTAAATACAGGAGACGTACTAAATATAGTATGGACGTTGGATGACACCGATTAAATGCGCAAAAACTGATTTGGTTTAAAGAGGGGAGGGCTTAAAATATAGGTGGATCAATAGGTGGGTCTATGAAGAGGGGAGGGCTTAAAATATGGGTTAAACAGGGGAAAAACAAGAAAATTCGAGAAGGGGACTTAAAATATAGGTCAACCATGGGGTCTATGAAGAGGACTTAAAATATGGTCGGTTGCGATATAGGGGTCAAAGTCCAATCTGAGAAGGCAATGTGGATTCTAGGAAACATCTATTTTTAAACCTTATCAGTGTCAAATGCAGACACAGTGAAGCGCTGGACATTTGACCTTTTGATCTTCCAGCTGATAAAGGATTGCACCATATCGTGTGATGTGGCGAAAGTGTTGTTGCTACCCACGGATAAACGATCTGAAGGATGTCTACAGGAAACGTACGATTTCCGATACACTGATAACGGACTTGGAAAACTTTTAGCCTGTTGAACGTCTATTGCAAAGTAGATCTTATATACAAGTCCTACGAATAATTTAAACCAAATTTTATTAATTTTTCTGTGAAACAGTTACTGTGTCATTCTTCTAGTAAAATACGTGGACCTTGGATCCGATGAGGCTTTTTCCCGAAATTAACGTGGAGGTACGCTGGCGATGGAATGATTTTTTTTTTTTTCCCCGATTAAACTGATTTATTACGAGCGCTGGATGATTTTAATAAAGGTGAGTGAGAGTTTTTATTTACTAGGGGATCGATTAACGGGTTTGGAAAAAGTAAATACCAGAGTTTTAATAAAAGGGAATTGTTTAGCAGTCCTGGCAAAATGAACACCGAAAGATTTTTAATAGAGGTAACTTTTAATAGAAAGGGTTTTAATTAATAAGAATACAACTTTGCGAGTTGATTTTTACAATTGAGACTTGTGTCATCCTTTTCTGTGGAATTATTCTGAGACCTGTAATCCGAGGGGGCCTTAAAATATAGGTAGGGCTTAAAATATAGGTCAACCAGGAGGGTCTGCAAAATCCAGGGTTTAAAATATAGGTGAGTCTGAAATAAAGAAAAATCGAGACTATTCGAGAAGGAGAGCTTAAAATATAGGTGTGTCAACCAGGGAGTTTGCAAAATCGAGGTTTTAAAATAAAAGGTGAGTCTGAAATATAGGTCAACCATGTGGTTTGCAAAATCCATGACTTAAAATATAGGTAGGGCTTAAAATATAGCTCAACCATGGGGGTTTGCAAAATCGAGGTTTTAAAATAAAAGGTGAGTCTGAAATAAAGAAAAATCGGGACTATTCGAGAAGGAGGGCTTAAAATATAGCTCAACCAGGGGGTTTACAAAATCGAGGTTTTAAAATAAAAGGCGAGTCTGAAATAAAGAAAAATCGAAACTATTCGATCTGATAACGGACTTGGAAAACTTTTAGCCTGTTGAACGTCTATTGCAAGGTAGATCTTATATACAAGTCCTACGAATAATTTAAACCAAATTTTATTAATTTTTCTGTGGAACAGTTACTGTGTCATTCTTCTAGTAAAATACGTGAACCTTGGATCTGATGAGGCTTTTTCCCGAAATTAACGTGGAGGTACGCTAGCGGTGGAATGATTTTTTTTCCGATTAAACCCATGTAGAGTAAACCGATTTATTACGAGCGCTGGATGATTTTAATAAAGGTGAGTGAGAGTTGAGACTTGTGTCATCCTTTTCTGTGGAATTATTCTGAGACCTGTAATCCGAGGGGGCCTTAAAATATAGGTAGGGCTTAAAATATAGGTCAACCAGGTGGTCTGCAAGTGGAGGGTTTAAAATATAAGTCAACCATTGGGGGGGGGGGGGGGTCTGAAATAAAGAAAAATCGAGACTGCTCGAGAAGGAGGGCTTAAAATTAGAGTTAAAATAAGGACTTTTTTTGGGAAAATAGTGTTCCTCATAGGCACTAGATAGCGCCAGGGGTTAAAAGGGGAGGAATTTTTAATTATGTATTATTAATTATGAATTATTAATACCACGACAGTTGCAACGCCAGGGTCAATTTCCTGTTGATTGCAATATAAGGGTCAAAGTTCAGAAGGCAACGTGGCCCAGCACAGGTCAATTTCCGGTCGATTGCGACATAGGGGGTCCAAGTCAAGAAGACAACGTGGACGATTGCGACATAGGGGGGGAAAGCACTGTGCAAAGGGGGTACCGTCGGGTGTGATGAAACTACTTTCCGCGCAATGGTTTCTAAATCCTTGATAGTATTTCGTATTCCGTTATAATGGTGTCTTAACTCAGTGACAGCGTTCCTAACAGTGACGTAGCAAGGTGACTGGGCCTTCTCGCGATACTTATTTTTTGAGCCCCTTCCCCCTCCTTAAAAACATATTTTGGAAAAAAAATTAGGAAATCATTTTTTTTAATGAAATAGAAACACCTTTGTTTTATAGTTTTCTTAATTTAATTTTGCAGTGTACACATATAAATCACGAGATATCATATCAGTATCATTCAAGCCAGGATCTGAAAAAATATAAGGATGGAAAAAAATGGGGGGGAGCGAGTGCAAGTGACTCAACGGAGCCGAAAAAGGTAAAAAAAAAAGGGGGGGAAGACAAGAGACTGGCTATGCATTGAAGTATAACATTTTCCCCTCCGCTTTAGAGGTCTTTAAAATTTTTTGAAAAATGTGTGAAATATGCTCATACGGGCTCTGATCTAGAAAAGGGGGAAGGAGCAGGAAATACAATCGAGTCAGACAAATGTAAAGAGGGAGCAGGAAGCTGGTTTTCTAATGCAGCATAAAATTTTTCTCTTATTTTACAAGTCTTTAAAAATTTCGTAAAAAATGCAATGAAATATAAGTAAGTTTAATAATTTTTTTGCATCCATTACACATACTCATTCTCAAAGGGTGAAGATATGGCCATATATCGAACACATTACTGTAGTTTGCTCCCACCTGAATCAGAGTAATTTTTCAGTTGCTCTATTAAGCTTTTTTTATACATCCTAAGTATACTTATTAACTTAGTGTTTTTTTAAGATTTCTATGATTTTTTTTTTCGTTATTAGAGTAAGAACAATAATTTTAATCTCCTCAACGTAGCAAAACTTTTGAGAGTTAAAAATATTTTTATTTTATAGACAATCTTCTAGTAACGAAAAAAGAAAACAGACACCCATATCATGTTATTGTAAGGTAGGTTTTAAGGAGAGTAAGATTACATTTGTGTTTTCAAACTAGCAGATGAGTCTGCGAATTTAGATATCGTTTAACGATACATCAGAGCATTTTATTCTGATATGTGTGAATCTTTACAGAATTGCAGGGAAAATATTTGCCATCTATTTCAGCCACTAAGGTCTTTGGATATATGTTTGAGATTTATCTAGCATAGTTTCAGAATCTGACATATGAGAATGACTAAAAATAAATTATGAATCTGAACTTCTAATAAACCTGTTTTTCGTTTTAAAAGTCATAACAAAGCGATAATCACTTATTTGATTTCGTCAAATAATAATTTAAATATGAAAATAATTTTGAAATAAGCACTGAGATCTACCATAGCAAGCAAAGGTTTTAAAACAGAAAACTATTGAACACATCAGAGCAGTTTTGAAGACTAGAGGTGACACTGCTCTTCTCTGTATATCGAAAAGGATGGGAAGGGGAGACGGGAAGATTTCTGCCTGAAGGTCGGACACAAGGAGTGGCGTTGCGGTTGGTTCAATTAGCGGCTGCCTATGATCGGGGGCAAGGAAACAAGCAGGAGAGAGTTGAGGCGGCGATCGGCCGGACCGGCGTTTTGCATGACGGCCGGCAAATATACGGAATGGCTTTCAAAAGGTTAAGAAAATAAGCGCAAAATTGCGATGGTATCAGTTAATGTCGGATTGAAAGGGATCAATGGAGTAAATCTACCCATCTTGGACAAGTTTGAACTGGCAATCTAAGTGATAGGAGCAAAATTTGTATACTCTCTCATAGCAGTAGACAAGGAATTTAGTGGAAAATATGAAGCCATATTTGGTTATGATTTGTTGAGAGCTCAAGGTTTTGTGTGGGATTTGAAGAATCAAATGTTAGAAAGAGAGAGCGAGTCATGCCCCCTTCGCTATGCCCCTGAGCCCAAGGGAGATCTACCCTGTCATAATTTGGAAAATGAGTCACGGAATTAATAGTGAAGCCATTTCGGCCACGATGGAAAAAGCTGTAAATAAGATAATGATAGCCCCTCCTACTGAAAGAATTGTTTTGGTGAGGAGCACTCAAGGAGACCTCGCTTCCAAAACAGTCTTAGCACAGCAATGGGAAGGAATAAGAAACGAAACAATAAGATTAGCAAGGTCCTTAAATGTTGTGGATAACAATGGACTACTAAACATTAGAGTCGCGAATGTCTCGCAGCAGCCAGTGTGGATAAACAGGGGTATGAAACTGGCAACTTCAGAAACCCTGCAGGCGATGCAGGTGAAATATGTAAATGCAATTGAGAAAACTAAGTCTGAGCCCCTGTTCATTGATGACTTTGATTTAACACATGTCTCACACAAGATGCGCAAACCCTTGGGAGCCCTTCTAATGAGAAATAGAGATGTTTTCGCTGGAGATATAAGTGAGCTTAGTAGCACAGACGTTATCTATCATGAGATACATTTAGAGAATGATAGACCTGTTAGACGCTCTGCATATCGAGTGCACTATGCCATGCATTCAGTATTGGATGAACAAATAAAGGAACTCCTCGACAATGGCATAATTCGTGAAAGTGTCTCGCCATATGCTGCGCCTATCCTGCTAGTAAAGAAACGTGATGGAAGCTACTGATTTTGCGTTTGATTATAGAGCCCACAATGCCAAAATCATCCCAGACTCCTACCCCTTACCTTTGATCAATGAGGGCATTGATTTATAGCAGATGCGAGCTATTTCAGCTCATTAGACATGACATCTGGCTATTATAAAGTGCCTGTACATCCAAGGGATATGGAAAAAACAGCATTCATCAGTAAAATGGTCTGTATGAATTTACACGACTTCCGTTTGGCTTTAAATGTGCACCAACCAGCTTTCAGCGCTTATCAATGCGATGTTCTTGGACTGAAAAGTGATCAGATTTTGATATACCTTGACGATATCATCGTGGCATCAAAAACATTCGAGCAACATTTGTCTAAATTACAGACCGTCTTTGGTACGTTGCGAAAATTTAAGCTCAAGCTCAAGCCTCAAAAATGTCAATTCTTAAGAGAATCTGTATCCTATATGGGACACCTGATTACCTCCCAGGGAGTTAAACCCAATGCGCGAAATCTTGATGCAATCAAAAACTTCGCCATTCCGAAGTCAGTGAAGAAGGTGAGAGCCTTCCTGGGTTTGACTGGCTACTACCGCAGGTTTATTGACAAGTGTGCTGAGATCGCCCTACCTTTGATAAGCTTGATAAAGAAAGATAGATCCTTTGTGTGGACCGCTGACGCAGAGAGGACTTTTTAAGAACTGAAATTAAAACTGATGACGGAACCCGTGTTTATCTATCTCAACTTCGAAAAGATTTTTTTTATCCATTGATGCCAGCGGAGAAGCTGGGGCTGCAGTAATTGAGCAGGAATGAAAAAGCGGAGTTAGACAAACAGTTTCCTATGCTAGCCAGAAATTAAAGGCAGCAGAAACCCGATATTCCACCATTGAAAAGGACGCTCTGGCAGTTAAATTCGGCATAAATTATTTTAAACTTATTTATATGGGAAGAAGTTTACAATCATCAGTGACCACGCCCCACTGTCATACCTCTTGAAACTAAAGGACACGTCAAGCAGGTTCGCAAAGTAGAATTTAGCCCTTCAGGGCTATGACTTCTATATTATTTATAGACCTGGGAAACATAATATCCCCGATGATATATTACCTCGTAATAAAAATACCAATGAGGAGAATGTAATTTTGTCTAACAAGTTCGCAGACAAGCAACAGCTTCGGGATCTACAGAGGGAAGACACCCAGATAAGGGATTTAACAGAATTTTTAGAGGGAGCTAGCAGCAAGCTTCAGCAAAAGATGCCTGATTTACCTGGAAGACGGGATGCTTTTCCATTATTCAGGCCACACAGGAAGGATGTCAGAAATGAGCTCGCACAACAACTAGTTATATCCAAGAGTTTAGCTGGACAGATTTTAGAACTCTGCCACGACCTGCCATGCTCTGGTCATTTGGGGGAACTGAAGACGCTACAACACATTCGATCTCAATATTTCTGGCGGGGAATGTATGCAGATGTACGGAAGACTTGTGCCTCCTGCTTCGAGCGACGAGGCTACGTGGCCAGGCGAAAGTCGAATCTAGAAAGAGTTCCACTTGCTTCCCGTCCATTCGAAAGAGTTGCAATGGATTTCCTAGTGCCGTTACCCATGACGGAAAAGGGTAATAAATACATACTGGTAATTACTGATTATTTTACGAAATGGCCCGAAGTCTGTCCTATGCCGGCTCAGACAGCAAAAGGGGTAGCGAAAATATTCGTGGAAGATTACGTCGTCAAAAGCATCTCGCAGTTTGTCATCAGTGACAATGCAAGAAATTTCACTGGAAAAGTAATGACTTCCGTTTATGAAAAGCTAGGCATTTGCAAGTGCCGAGCAATTCCATATCGGTCCCAAAGCAATAGATTATGCGAACAGATGAATGCAAACATTCTCAACATAATATCGCATTATGATTAGATTCCGCGCAAGTACACTGGGATGAGTTTATACCCTTTATATTATTGGCTTATCGGAGCGCAGCTCATACTTCCACCAAAGAATCCCCTTATTATCTGACCTATGGATGCGACTTGGTACTTCCTTATCGGATTTGGGCGACGCAGAGGGCACCCCTGTATTTCGCATCAGAAAACTATGGAAAATACATCATGGCAAAGATGCAGACGACGTATAAAATCGTAAGACGTCATCTATGACGTCACACATCCGCTTACGTCATAGGTACATTATAAGCAATTAATTTTTTTAATTCCTTATAAGCAAAATATTTGCATCATGACATTTGCTTATTAAACGTGCATGTTTTTGTTTTTATTAATTCGTTTAATTATATGACTTTGTAACAATATCAAAGGCTTTATGTTATTTCGATATGCTCCTCCTATCCCAAGAGAGTACCGTATTTCTTCGATTCTAAGACGCACTTTTTTCCCACATAAACGTCTCTAAAAACGGGGTGCGTCTTAGAATCGATGGCGTCTTAGAATCGCAGAAAAGACGGCTCAGAAGAATCAGACTCTGATATTGATTCAGAAGGAAGTGATGAATAGAATACTTACTGATAAATAAGTACTATTGTTGTTAGTAAATTGAATTCTATTATAATAAAAATATTTGTTAGATATATTTTAGCAATTTATTTATTTTTTATTTCTTAGAAGCAAAACTTTTTGTCTGTTGGTGGTGCTGAAATTAAAGTGCGTCTTAGAATCGATGGCGTCTTAGAATCGATGGCGTCTTAGAATCGAAGAAATACGGTAATACACAGTTAAGGTAGAATTTAACCATAAACTTTAATCTAAACATTTCTGTTCCACTGAAGTTAAATTCCCGGAGTCTCCCCCAAACTGAATTCTCGGACCCCCCTACCGAAACTTAATCTTGCGCACCTGCCTGGTTGGACTATACATCTCTCCCCTCCCTCCTCCGCCGTCCCATAGATCCTGCCTGGGGCCCGTTATACTTAATATAAAATAATAATAATGTAAAATGGTTTAGAACATATTTTTACCACAAATTTCAAAAAATAGCAAAGACCTTCATTTTCCATTAATATTTTCCAATCCATATCAATAGTATGTTGAATATTATTCTCAAAAATGCAACATTCCACAAATGGCTTATCATTCAATTTTTCCATTCAAATTCAATATATCAATTATAATTTCCAGGTCAGAACATCGTATCTTTGTGATGAGAAGTTTGCGTCGGCACATGCTACTTATGAATAAACAGCAAAAATCACTCTTTGAGCAGTTGACCAAAATTAGTTAGATGATTCTTCATCTGAATTTCGAGAGAGTCTTAGCTATTTAAAGAGTGGGGTTGCACAGATAAGTGGAGTTTGAACTGTCCCTAAGGCTCATTTCTCATATTAGATCTAATGCACGTCATGTGATCGACAGTATTCTCGGATCAGTCAATGCGGTGTCCCATATGGCTTTGGTACGACAAGCAGGATAAATATTGATGATGCGGGACAGTTGGCAACACTAGGCGTACCCAAGTGTGCTTATGTTGGGGGGTGTTAAGGTTGTGGATCTGAGTATCATACGTTTTTTAATGGAGTCTCCAGAAATGAAACACTCAAGCATACAATAAAAGAAATTACAAATAGACCAAAACATGTTAACTCTCATTGAAAGTTTCTGAGTATACCTTTGGCAACGCAGATAAGACTTTGTAAATAACTAAGACATCAATTGCGTTGACTTCACTATTGTTATACGTAACAAACCAAGTCGTAGAATAGTGTTGTACGCAACAGAATAATTCATTACGAAACAATGAAAAATACGTTAACGTTGGAGAAGAGGCCATGTCTCTCTGTTAGAATTGCCTACAACTCCTCGTCGTCGAGGTCGTTCTCCTTCGCATCCTCATCTAATCAAAGTAGGTCTGAACTTCAATATACCATTTATCTAGTTAGGGAACTTATGTGTTTATGCAGTAGTGAATTTATGTTAGTGCATACTTGTTGTATTTCTTTTAGCCAATATCCTTGCTGTTTGTCGAGCGTTGGACGCTCAGAAGATTGGTTGCACCGCATTAAGTGCGGACGTCTGTAAAATCGCGGTGGTAAGAAATGGTAATATATTGGGAGTTAAATGGGGAATAAGATTTCTGTTATTGTTTAGGTATACTTTAGCTCAGGAGTTATTTGTTATGTGTTCAGTTACATGTTATATCTATGTGTTAACCGAGTAGACGGAGACGTGCAAGGCTTACACCCTTGGTAATCAAACCTTCGTTTAGCCGGTTAACAAGACGTTCAATATACTAAATAGTAAGTAAATATATTCGGGTCGATTTGTAGTAACCCAGGTGGATCTGATTTATACCCTCCATTCACAGAAATCGATATTTCATTACATCTGGTCTGGAAATCGGGTTTCAATTATTTTAAACATCTTTCTGTTCTTTATCATTTAACAACAGATAAAAATGCCCAATTATTTTTTACCAAATGTTTCGAAATATATTCAATTATGGCAAATTACATTAATAACAATTGCATTAATGATATTAGTATTAATAATATTTACATTAATATTAATAAAATTGCATTAACCTGTAAATAATGCTTTTCCTTTTCATTGTATATTACATTATTAAATATAATAAATAATAAATACCCCCTCAAGCAGCTGCTTGCCACAGAGGTCGAGTACGTACAAATTTTCTGCACAACTTAAACCCACCATAGCACAATTTGCCCATATTTAATTTTATTTCGTTATAGAATTTTCTATGACTGACAAATTGTATCCAAGTGCTGGAACTTGAATTGAAATACGAAATTATTTGAAAAATTCCATTTTGTGAATGAGACAATATTGTTTTTTCGGGTTTAGAAACTTCTGACGTGGAGACTATGTTCGGAATCCCAAAATACATCCATTATTTCCTCCCCAAAAAGAGGGGAGGCAAAATTTTATTAGTAGAGGAGAATCAATCGTAAGCGTTTTATGCGAAATGAAAGCTTGCGACGTGGAGAGTGAAATCCCATATACTTTAGAGCAGTGGTTCTCAAAGGATGTGCCGAGAAATTTGGGATGGAATTGTAGATAAAAGGAAATTTAGAAACCATTTTGTTGCTCCTTCCTGAAACTGATTCTTCATTTAACTTTTTTCCGTTTAATAAAAAACTTATCCATATGAAAATGGGATAACATGCAGGGCACAAAGCGGGGACGGATCTAGGGGGTGCAAAGGGAACCCCCCCCTTCCTTTCAGAATACAATAAGGGTAAAAGAGGGAAAACTTATTAAATTTATTTATATTTTATGCATTTTTGAAGACTTTTTTTAAAAACCTTCAAGTAGAGGATGAAATGTTAGAGTGCATTGGAAATGAAATCTCTTGGCCTCCCCTTTGACATTTCTTTTTTTGACTCGATTTTGTTCCTTGGGGCCTGCCTCGATTTTTTTCTAGATACGGGCCTTACACAAAGCATACCGTTAATACACACAGCGTAGTACTAACCTTAATACACGTCAGAACTTAAAAAAAAGTTCTCTGCGTTTACAAACGACTCCACAAAAATGGCTATTATTGAAGACAAATTGCACATGTGCGAATTTCCCGTAGTATTACCACCAAATTTTTAGTGCCAGCAGTATTCACGGCGAAATATACGATGTGCCGTGAGCAAAAAAAAAGTTTGAGTATCACTGCTTTAAAGAAAGAGAAAAACCCGAGCAACAGAAGATAAATTTGCTTGTTAATCATAATGCACGAAAATGTGAAGTTCTACAATAAACAAAAGATTATATATAAATAAGTCAGAGGACCTAAAGATATCCTAGCTTTGGGTTTCAAGTAAGAGTCATCTGGCCCAGACTGAAAGGTTATAGTAGCGTCCAAAGGATAATTTGCTTTTGATAGAGTCATAAGCGAAAGGCTTCCTCTGGGAGACTTTTTTTGTTCCTTTTCAGAAACAAAAGAGCGAATGCTTCACTTTGTCGTCAGTCTGTCAAATTCTTTGTTTTTAGAAACGGATCAAAAATTCTTTTGTGTTGGTTAGGTATTGTGAAATAGTACGATTCGTACTTGCGAAATCTCCATGCAACTAATTGCGCCATCAAACAGTGAAAAAAGTTGAAAATGGCAAACATTTCAATATTGTAATCGATGTAATTATATTAGAAATTTTTAATATTAATGGTAACATTTCACCATCAGCACAAGCACAATTTTTCTTGTTTTTAGTGATAATATTTATTTCCAAAAGCAAAGAATTATTTTTTCGTTGAATAGGTATTTGATAAACTATTATGATTCATAGTTTTTGAATCTCCCAAAAGTTTTAATTGCAATCTCTGACGGTGGAATAATTCCAAAATTTCAAACATTTAACATATATTGCTAAAGATATGATGTTTTACTGATAAAATATCACAATCAAGGACTTAACACGTGCAGCAACGATTTGTCCCTTCACTTCGGGAGGGGGGGGGGGGGGTGCAGGGAGTGACGAAACGTTTTGTTTTAAGAGATTAATGAAAGTTCTTTTTGAGTTGAACAGGTACTAACGAAATATGATGATTCATATTTTTCAAACCCTTCAAAAGGCTTTAATTTACATCGTTTCATTTTCACTGAAATGATCTTATTAGTGACGGTAATTGATATGTGCTGGAGTCATTCGGTCTAATGTTCAACTGCTATTAGGGACAAGACTACAGTATTAATTTTTTTCCCGTCAATTAGGTGAAAAAAATGAATAGCCTTAAAGTCCAGCCAGAGTTTTACCTCGCTGACAGAGAAACTGAAAGAATTAACTGAAGCTGAATTTTGTTGTGGTTTGGGTTGTTTACCTCTAAGTGACACTTTTGTGCATTCAATGGGCTAAACCGCCAGGTCATAAGGACCACAAAGGTTCAGAGGAGGTTGGGGAAGGGGACCCACTGGATTACACTTGGCAGACAGATGAGAGCTTTCTGTCTGGGCCTTCCAGCATGTTCTGTAACGTGCACAGGGTATGGCTCTCCTTCATACATGGTCAGGGCTCAACAACCCATCAGAATGACCGCGACCTTTGTAATCTCATCGGTGTTCCCTTTCACACCGAGAGTAGGGTGGAGCTTATGAGAGATACATCTCAACGCTGATACAGTGGGAACTCGAAATTGGGAATATCGCATTACTAGTCTGGTGCTGGTGATTATGATTCAGGCAAGACATGGTGGCTACCTCAAGTACCAAAGTTTCAGTTTATGCTTCTGTTCAGGAGACTTCAAAATAGCTTGTTCCCTTCAATCGGGTTAGCTAGATAATCAGCGTTATCTGCTCTCTGATTGGCCCATTCAACACACCGAAATTGTCTTTCATTTTGAGAGTTTAAACTCTCTAGATCGCTCCTTGAGCTGAGTTTGGTTAAATTGACATCGAATGTCAGAGAATACACTGATGATCTTTAAGCTGATCGCAGTGCTATGACTTTACTCTTTTTACCTACAGGGTACCGAGATTTATGAAAATTACATGATAAAATTCAAAGCAGTATTTATATAGCTTAGTAGTTATAAGAGACAAAAAAAGTAACATCAAGTACCAGGTTACCAATTAAAAACCCATTAACAACTGATAAATAATGAATAATGACGTAACTCAGATAAAACATGGCAATATGTTTTGGCAGTTCCGGAAGGTGGTCATTCTCAAGTGTAAAAGATATATTTCGAAAGACATGGAGCTGGCCATTTCGTTGCAATCCGAGAACACGGTGCAATTCCAAGTTATCATGCAAACTGCCTTTGTGTTTCACATAAAGAATACGTTATTTTTATTTACTTTTTATTGCGTGCAAACTTTAACAGCTTTAGTACAATACAGTGTTAAGATGATTTTCAAATATGATTTAATACACAAATTCCATGTGATTAATTTTTTAGAGAATGCGTTTAATAACAAGTTAGTTTACCTCACGACTGTTTATACACTGTAGTGCGTACTCAACATCTTCTCATGTAAGAAAAGTTGAGGGGTTTTGATACTTTGGCGACTAGGAGCTACCATATTCCATAAATACTTCTCTTAGTATGCATAAAGTATATATTTAAGTGGGTAATAGAGAATTACAACTTGTATCCTAATCCTTGCGTACTCTACCAACACGTTACCATATGGAGACAATAAAATCTTAGAATTTATATCTTGGGATGAGTTACCTGTTTTCGTTTTACAATTATCACTTACAGATCCACAAGGGTTGATAGGAATGGCATTCTGTGTAGGTTAAATTTCTTCAGAACAATCTGAAATATATTCCATAAGACTGGAATCAAGGATTGAAACTGCCAAGATAGATACAGCAGATCACTGGGATGCTCCCGAAATCACTCATGACCAGTTGAAATATGGACGTGATCATGACTACCATTTGAAAGGGAACCACGTCGATCTCAGTCCTTAATAACTGCCATTTTGTCCACAGATACAATGGATTCCAATAGAAACTTCCCATGCTATAATATCCCTACCATCAGCCAGAGGTTTGGGATTGAAACAATCCGAGCGATGCTTCACTTCATCTGCAACACACTTTGGACGTTCTTTATGAGATTTTTTTTCCATTATGAGAATTTGAAATGAGAAGTGATAATGGCTGAATTAACAACGCTGCATGCAATCAATTGGTCACTTGAAGGGATTTAAAGCAATTTACTAAAGAAATTCGCAGCCCACTGCAAACGGTTGCCTAGTTCCTTATCTAAGTGAGCTCTTTACGGTAAATCCACGGCGAGAACTTCATTCACTTTGGAGATGGCGAAATCATTTCTTCTCTTACAATATTTAAATGTGGGCTCAGATAGGAAAGATTTTGTGCAATAATATTAGAATGATATCATTGGTGGTCATTGCATCTCTTTCGTCCTCATAATCTATCTGCAGAATCATCACATTGCTTACAAAATCACATTAATTATCTTTACCTATTGTAAGAGATATGCAAACGATTCAACCCTTCGCTTGAAAAAGCGTGATCACAGAGCCAGGATGGGTCTTTCTCCTGATGCTTTAATGGGATATTAATTATTTGAATAAATGTTTTCGTACTAGGGGTTGTGTGCATGACTAGGTAAGTGTCATTTGAATACACATTGTGTATTCAAATGACTATGTAAGTGTCATTTGAATACACATTGTGTATTCAAATGACACTTATAAGTCAGATTGGTTTACACTTGCTTCATCGATTCGACTTTTTAAAAAATACTTTTAACAGATCGGGGATGTTTTGCAAGGGATAGCCGAGATTAGATATTTGTTACAAATCATCGACATCTATCGAAACTACAATGATTATTCCCTAAAATAATGATGATGCTTATGGGCCTAGAAAGACTGTCATCCATCAGATAGGACGTTAATGCAAGGCCCCGTATGCAGAACAATATTCTGTGCACGTTGAAGAACAGGGAGACTTCCATCTATTTCTTAAGAGCTGTCCAAAGGATCTCTTTCACCAACCTTCTCTGAATCCTTTAGGTCTTTTGTGTCCTTTAGGTCTCTGTTCATTTAACACATTGTAGGAGAAAAAGTGTCTTTAGGAGGTAAAAAAAATCGAACATTTCTATGTTTACATTTTAGGAAAAATAATTATTTCAAAAATAACCCTGGTGTTCGTTTGAGGAAATACTTGAGATTTCTTCTCGTGTATCATGTCTTCTTTTAAAGTTTATATCTTATGATGAATGATTTTTCTTTAATTAGTAACATACGGCAAGCAATTATAATCTTATTAGTTCTGTTTGCGATTTATATTCAGTTGTTGCCGAATGTGAGACTCATTATTATTTACTATTAAATTCTGACAGATTGAGCAACATTTCATTCTCTTTCTCTGTTTTATGTAGGTATGATGTGAAGAAGCAGCACGAACACCCCGAGCAGTCCGGGGCGAAAAGGACTTGCCACTGGAGGAGAGCAATGAGCGTGCCTCCGGACGAACGCCAGCCATACGAGCACTTGACGAGGAAACCCCTGCTAGGAACACAGAGTCGAACCCTCTGCCCCAGCTACAGGATCTGTTGGCAGCCTTTCCGCTGTGTCAGATCCAGGCAGATCTAGTACGTTTGGGGGAGCGCCTCCACCAGATTGAGGGACAGCGAGAGAGGAGCCATACCAGTCAGCCCCAGCAACAGCGGCACCCCTTGGCGGATCACCAGGGTGTCTCGTGCTTTACGTGCGGTGGAGTGGGCCATTACGCCCGTCAGTGTGCGTCGCCCCCGACCCTACGCCCACGTGACCCGCGATACCAAACAGGACGAAACCGGCAGCAAAATCGAGACCGAGCAACTCCACGGATTCCAACCTCGGACTTCAAGATAGTAAGACGTGTTCGCTAGTGCTCTCTGTTTTCCACGTGTTTGTGAATTCAGCTAACAATGGATATCAATAAGGACTCCAGATTAAATCGTTGTTTCACGGAGGACCCGCTGGACGAGAGAGAATGGATTCCCCTTTACACCCCCTCAGCGAAACTCGAGATCAGGGTAGTAGTAGTAGAACACATAACATAAATTGAATATTCTTGCTTTATAAAAGCAAACTCATTCAGAGGCTTTTTGAATCTGAATTAAGTTAAATAGATGGTATAGTATTAATGATGGTATAGTACCCTGCTGAGGTGTGGTCAACTTCACAGGGTCCTGGTGCTGACCATTTATACCTACCAGACTGGACTTGTTTATGGATAGGTGAATTTTCATCACTGCATAGTATGGCACACGGGGCAATGCGGACGGCTGACGCTTCGAGGGGACTCTGGGAAGTGCATCCGGGGCTTCCCTCCCGTTCTAGTTTAAAGGAGCCGTATGGTGGTTGGCTTGTCGTAACTCTTCTCTACCCTGATCCATTCCTTACTGGACAACATCTTTTCCGCCAATGTTTAATAAAATCCCAGGTTTCTCTAATAAAAAATCACATGACTCCACAATTATAAAAGAATGTCGCGGTGTTTGTAATATGTGTTAGTTATTCTGAAACCATTGAGTTTACTTACCTGTAGGAGACGTTGCCCATTGCCATTGCAGCTACCAATAACAAAAGGGCCTATCACCCCTCCCCAAAGATCAGAGTCAGTACCAACTTTGGCATTGAAGTCACCAAGAACAAGGGCAATATTGTTGGCCCTACCAATCATGGAGGACACGGAGGTGTCGGCCCTTGTCGATACCGGCGCCATTGTGTCCGTCATGAATAGCCAGTGTTTTCAGCGCTTGAGAGGCCGAATCCTGCACAAAACGGTCCCCCTCCAACATAATTTGAAAACTGTAGATGGCCACCCCCTTCCAGTGATAGGCAGATACATGGTGACCCTCACATTTGACGGGATTAGATTTGAACACCCCATAGTAGCCCTTGACATAGACACTCCACGATACGACATGATAATGGGACACGATATCCTCAAAAAGCATCGATTCATCATAGATTGTCATTCAGGCACACTGCACAAGAAAAAGGACGAGGCAGCGGGCATACAGGGTGCCGTTCGCGCTGCAGGGCGAATTGGACCGACAAGTGGATGAGTTGTTAGAGCAAGGAATAATAAGAGAAAGCGCCTCTCCTTTTGCGTCACCCATCGTCTTAGTGAAGAAAAAAGACTCCACCTACAGATTCTGCGTCGACTACAGGGCCCTAAATGCGAAAACAGTCCCAGATTCGTACCCCCTCCCCCTCATAAACGAAATTATCGACCAACTAGCTCACGCCAAATATTTTAGCTCACTGGATATGGTATCCGGTTATTGGCAGGTTCCCGTTCACCCACGTGACGTGGAGAAAACTGCGTTCATCAGCAGGAAAGGGTTATTTGAATTTAACTACTTACCATTTGGACTGAAGAACAGTCCCGCTACGTTCCAGCATTTATTGGACCACGTATTAATGGGAATGCGACAAGAGCAAGTTCTCGTCTACCTCGACGACATAATGGTGGCCTCCCAGACATTTGAACAACACACAGAACGGTTACAGAGGGTATTTGACCGCCTAAGGGCCTACAATTTAAAGTTGAAGCCAGCAAAGTGCCAATTCACGAAGGAATCCCTCACTTACTTGGGACATTTTATTTCCGCAGAAGGGGTCCAGCCGGACCCGTGGAACGTCCAGGCCATTGAAGAATTTCCTCGCCCCCGTAGTGTCCGGAACGTTCGAGCCTTCCTAGGCCTTACCGGCGTTTTATCGATCGCTACGCCGATCTTACAGCCCCCTTGGTCCATTTAGTGAAGAAGGACACCCCTTTTAGATGGTCTCCAGAAGCGGAGGAAGCGTTCGAAGTACTGAAGAGGAAATTAATGACCGAGCCCCTTCTCCTGTACCCCGACTTTGGACGGAAATTTTTCCTGTCAACCGGTGCGTCGGATATTGCGGTAGCCGGCGTACTCGAGCAGGAGACGGACGACGGTTTCCGTCATCCGGTAGCTTACGCCAGTCGGAAATTGAAGCCCCCGGAAACACGCTGTCTCAGTCACGTCTCAAGAAGAAAAACTTAAAAGGTCAAATTCTGAAAATATTCGTTGTCCGACGCGTGGTGCAAATGGTTAGCACGCTCTGGCATGAATCTGGAGAGATGCGGGTTCGATTCCCGCCGTGGCGGCGATGAATTTTTTTCAGAATCTATTAATTATTGTTTCTTAACAGGGAATACTGTGCATTCACTTTGGATTTCAATTATATATTTAACGCGGTAGCGTTAGCGCGTCAAATGTATGGTCACCATGTATCTGCCTATCACTGGAAGGGGGTGGCCATCTACAGTTTTCAAATTATGTTGGAGGGGGACCGTTTGGTGCAGGATTCGGCCTCTCAAGCGCTGAAAACACTGGCTATTCATGACGGACAGAGTGGCGCCGGTATTGACAAGGGCCGACACCTCCGTGTCCTCCATGCGGCCAGACACAATAGGTGAATTTTCATCACTGCATAGTATGGCACACGGGGCAATGCGGACGGCTGACGCTTCGAAGGGACTCTGGGAAGTGCATCCGGGGCTTCCCTCCCGTTCTAGTTTAAAGGAGCCGTATGGTGGTTGGCTTGTCGTAACTCTTCTCTACCTTGATCTCGAGTTTGCTGAGGGGGGGTAAAGGGTAATCCATTCTCTCTCGTCCAGCGGGTACTCCGTGGAGTTGCTCTTCTTCTTTCACATCCCTCTAAATGCTGGTCCTATTTGTAAAGCAAGCCTCGGCCTGCTTATCATCAGGACCACGAGCCAATGTCTTCTGTGGGTGATAGAGTGAGGGAGAAGATGTTAAAAATTGGAATTTTAATTTTTAGAGGCAAGGGTGGAAGGAAAGGCCGAAAGTTTGCACAGATCTTATTTTGCTCCAAAGTTGGTAAGTGTCGCGAAAATCGTGGAATGAGAGAGAAAAAAGGGGGAGAAGGGTATAATTTAGTGATAATTTAGTGTTAAGTAGGCTAAACATTAAAATTGTGGACGGGGGAGCAATAATTTGAAAGGGGGGGGGGAGAAATAAAGCCAAAAGTAGCGTCAGAGCAGCGAGATGATGGAAATCGATCGCTGACGTCACAGCCAATGGGATTGAAGGAATTTTGGCATTGGCTGAGAGCGGGAGCTGGAAGTTGGTTAGGTTTGACGCTAGCGGAGACGAGTGGGCAAGAGGGGTCTCAGCCAATGAGGATAAAGGAATTTTGGGATTGGCTGAGAGTGAGGAATGGAGAGGAGGCAGAATTTTGAGCCACTCACACACCTCACTGCCCCTTTGCCTTTCCACCCCACTTTCTTTTTATTTCCCATTTTGCTGAACACCCATCTCCCACTCACCCCCATTTTACTGACACAATACCCACCTTTTCCCCATTTCCTCACTTTCTTATTCATTTTGCTACTTTTCCTAATGATTTTAGTAAGGTCCTTGGTCTGGCCTTTCTTCACCCTACCCCTATGCTTAGTTTTCTCTGCACTACGGTGCACGTGGTTTTGCTTTGTTCCCAAATGTTAATTTCCCCTTCTCCTCCTATTTTTTCCTGATTATTCCCTCATTACTTTGGGACTGCCACCTCCCCCCCTTCCCCCTACCCACCAAGATTCACCCCTTGGGCAAGCCCTGCCTGAGGAGGTTGAAACTTGGTTTATTTTGATTTTTATTATTTTTATGGAAAAAAAAAATTTTTTTTTTTACAATTAAAAAAAAATATTTTTTTTTATTAACTTTGTCCCCCATTGCTGAACCTTTTGGTTCTCTCCTTGTTGCCCTCTCCTTACTCCACCTGCCCCCTCCTCCCCCCTCCCTTTTACAACCCCATATTATTTCTCTCCTATGAGATGGAAATTTTTTTTTGTTGTTGCTAATTTTTTAAATTTTTTTTTTTTGTTTTTTTCTTTCTCCCTCCCCTGAAAGCCCACACTGAACACACGCTCTTTTGACCTGTTTCTGGGAGATTGTGAACACTCTTTCCTCTCCACCTCTTTTCATTGGACCTGAGTCACTACAGCCCATCATTGTTGCCTTTCCCTCTCTCATCAAAAGGCGGCCTGTGGCCAAACGCCTTCGCCAAAATGTAAGTACACTGTGCTACGCTACGCTAGCTTCTGTCTTGCATTCCATTCAGCCTCCTCTGACGACCCTTGCATATGGACCAGATGATCCTAATTCCACTGGAATGTGGTACAAAGTGGTCCAGATATGATGGAATAGGTTTATGTTTAAGCAGAATTTTGAGACGCTAGCTTCTGTCTTGCATTCCATTCAGCCTCCTCTGACGACCCTTGCATATGGACCAGATGATCCTAATTCCACTGGAATGTGGTACAAAGTGGTCCAGATATGATGGAATAGGTTTATGTTTAAGCAGAATTTTGATCGCTAAATGAGTAAAAAAGATGGAAAAGGGCTAATTTTGAACGGAAAATAATTTAAAAACGGAAGAATAGTGAATTATTTAAGAAGAGGGAGGAGATTCTTTACTAATTGGAGGAAGTCCCAAATAGAAAAGCACTCTCTCTGCGGGCATTTGCCTAAAGCAGAGAGGTAAAGGTCTCGATACTTCGGCAAAATGCAACCGTCCTTGGATAGCGTTATTTTAAGAGCTTTAAGGTGGGGAGGGATTTCCCATTCGGAGGAGGCTAATTTAGGGTTAATAAGAAATTTTAGAAAATCAAGGAGGTCCTCAAAGTTTTCAAGAAAATCAGGGGGGTCAGAATTTAGAGTAATAGAGGGGGAGGTGGATCGATCTATGATGAAATTTTGAATATTACCTATTAATGAGGAAGGCGAGTCAGGAGCTGGCTGTTTTTTCTTCTGATGGGCAGTAGACTCAGAGGCAGAAGGTGAATCCGATGGAGAGGGAAGGTGCTTTCTTTTTTGTTGAAGGGGAGTAGAAGGAGCTGACTCTTCAGGAGCGGGAATTTCTTTTGGAGCATCCTGAACTTCTTCTCTTTGAATGGAGGTTGGTGCCAGCAGTTGCGAAGAGTTGGTGGTCGAGATAGAGTCCGAAATTATGACCGATTTTGATGCGGGAGGTGGCAGGTTCTTCTTGGCGAAGGCTTCGCAGTCTTTATGATGTGGCCTGGGAGTCTGCACCACTTGCAAAGCCGGATCATGCCAGAGTATTTAATTGTAGCCGAAAAGGTAGAGATGTGGAGGAAATTGGGTACCATTTTCTTCATCTCCATGTGGACTACCCTCGTACCCGTCCGGATGGATTCCAATCCCGGGAGGTTCAGGAACTCTTCTGCAATGCTTTTTACAATGCCATATGGCTTGAGGGCGTCCACGATGTCACAGTTAGGGATGAAGAATGGTAGTTTAGAGATGAAAACTTTTTCTGGGGATATCCTAGGCGCTTGAATGGTCCGTGGGAAACACCAGGTTCGGATCAGCGGCAAAATCATCCGCAGCGTCTTCAGAGGCAAAAGTAATAATAGTGATATCTTTGGAAATACTTTGTGCGACTTCAATAGCAGCTGGGTCCTTATTGTTGGCCAATATAGTCACGAAAGTCTCATAGCTGAGATCACGATGTAAAAACTTGAAACAACGATTTAATCTGGAGTCCTTATTGATATCCATTGTTAGCTGAATTCACAAACACGTGGAAAACAGAGAGCACTAGCGAACACGTCTTACTATCTTGAAGTCCGAGGTTGGAATCCGTGGAGTTGCTCAGTCTCGATTTTGCTGCCGGTTTCGTCCTGTTTGGTATTGCGGGTCACGTGGGCGTAGGGTCGGGGGCGACGCACACTGACAGGCGTAATGGCCCACTCCACCGCACGCAAAGCACGTGACACCCTGGCGATCCGCCCAGGGGTGCCGCTGTTGTTGGGGCTGACTGGTATGGCTCCTCTCTCGCTGTCCCTCAATCTGGTGGAGGCGCTCCCCCAAACGTACTAGATCTGCCTGGATCTGGCACAGCGGAAAGGCTGCCAACAGATTCTGTAGCTGGGGCAGAGGGTTCGACTCTGTGTTCCTAGCAGGGGTTTCCTCGTCAAGTGCTCGTATGGCTGGCGTTCGTCCGGAGGCACGCTCATTGCTCTCCTCCAGTGTAGCTTTTGCTAAAGCCTCCTCAAATGTGCGGGGGTTATGAGACAGTACGAACCGCTTGAGCCGCGGGTCCAGGCCCGCCAGAAACTGGGCAAGGCGCATCTGATCGCCGATTCCCTGATCCTCGCTGTCCATGTTTCTTCCTGCTGTTCACAAAAACTGATAGGCCCAGGTCCGAATGCGGGCAGCATACTCCCGGACACTCTCATTCTCCGTTTGCTGACAGCTTGTGAATTTGTGTAGGCGGGTGGCTAATGGCGCCTCACTATCGAACCTTTTCAACACCGCCCTTTTGAAAACTCAAACAAGAAGAAGAATATAATGAACACTTGGAGATTACAGCAATTGTCGCCAGATCCTTCTACCAAGACATTTCTTAAACCACCACATTTGGAAATAGGACATCTTGGTAGTATTCAAAATCCTGCAACATAGAACAGTGTAAACAGTGAAAAAGATAAGATAATGATGAGTTGGAAAAGTGAGATATTGTCAACAGATCCTTCTACTAAGAGAGTTCTTAAACAGCCTCCTCCAAAGCTTGGAAAAGTGTATCCTGGTACGATAAAAGTTCCTGCCGTGATAACAAAGGAATGAGTGCCAAGGAGAAGATCTTAAAGAGCTGGAGCGGAGAAACATTGCCAAGAAATCCCTTCTGCGAAGAGACCTATTAAATCGCCTCCACAACAGTTCCCAAAGGTACCTTCTGGTATGATAGAAGTTCCTACCCCAGAATACAGCAGAATGAGTGCCAAGGAGAAAATTATGAATATGTGGGGAAAGGGAGGACAGGAAAGTTCAGACAATTATACTAGAGGACAGGTCAAACGGCCAAGTAAGATGAGTGAAATGGACTATAATGCACTCTATAAGTCGATATTCGTCCCAGTGCCCTTGAAAGGAAAGTCCCAGCAGGTTCCTAGATTAAAAAAGAAGGAAACTCTTTGCTCCAGTTAAGGCGGTTGACTCCATGATGAAGACATCGAATAAATGGGATGGAGAAAGGAAAGAAAACTGTTAAGAAAGCTTATTTATGATCCCTCTTTTTCCTTCCACATTAGCTGCCTATGTGTGGAGGGGTTTTCTCCTGGGTTAGAGCAAAAAAATAAAAAAATACCCCCTCAAGCTGCTGCTTGCCACAGAGGTCTGACAGGAGCCTGTCAGTTTATATGCTACAGTAGGAGATCTGAGAGGATGGCAGGACCAAAACACTCTGACATATCAATAATGACATTTAATGGAGCCGGATCCCTCTTTTTCCTTCCACATTAGCTGCCTATGTGTGGAGGGATTTTCTCCTGGGTTAGAGCAAAACACTCTGACATATCAGTAATGACATTTAATGGAGCCGGTTCCCTCTTTTTCCTTCCACATTAGCTGCCTATGTGTGGAGGGGTTTTCTCCTGGGTTAGAGCAAAACACTCTGACATATCAGTAATGACATTTAATGGAGCCGGTTCCCTCTTTTTCCTTCCACATTAGCTGCCTATGTGTGGAGGGGTTTTCTCCTGGGTTAGAGCAAAACACTCTGACATATCAGTAATGACATTTAATGGAGCCGGTTCCCTCTTTTTCCTTCCACATTAGCTGCCTATGTGTGGAGGGGTTTTCTCCTGGGTTAGAGCAAAACACTCTGACATATCAGTAATGACATTTAATGGAGCCGGTTCCCTCTTTTTCCTTCCACATTAGCTGCCTATGTGTGGAGGGGTTTTCTCCTGGGTTAGAGCAAAACACTCTGACATATCAGTAATGACATTTAATGGAGCCGGTTCCCTCTTTTTCCTTCCACATTAGCTGCCTATGTGTGGAGGGGTTTTCTCCTGGGTTAGAGCAAAACACTCTGACATGTCAGAACCGGATCCCTCTTTTTCCTTCCACATTAGCTGCCTATGTGTGGAGGGGTTTTCTCCTGGGTTAGAGCAAAACACTCTGACATGGATGGTGCCTTGACGTGGCGTCAGAGCTTTTCACTAAACCATCCGGCAGATAAATGTTGCAGTGAGAGCTGTAATCATAAAAAAAATTCTACTATGAGTGAACATATAGTCGAAGGGGGACACCAACCGCCAATTCTTCCCTAAATTATAGTATGGGGGGAAAAAAAGGACCGGAACTAAGAGGCTTTCGGCAAATTGAACAGTTCATTCTGCAAGAATCATGACCTCGCCTTGGAGCGGAAGACAACTTGGATAGACGACAGCGATCAGCGTCAGCTCTTGCAGTGCATCACCTCGGTCGAAAGTTTGGGCGAGACTAGTTAAGCTTAGTTTTATTGACTGTTTTGATTTTCTCTCAGTGTTATTGTGCAGGGGCATAGCGAAGGACTATGGTTGTAGGGAGGGGATGGAAATAAAAAAAAATTCCAACTCGGAAATCAAATTTTGCCAACTGAGCAAATAATGTATAGATTTTCGCTCGGGGGGGGGGGGGGGATTTTCACGTCTCTATTGAATTTTGCCAACTAGCCATAATTTCACGGAAATTATCCCAATATTCATATCTCGTCGGAATTGTAGCAAGCCAGTGTGAATTTTGCCTGATTTGGCCAAATCTCCTTAATTTCACAAACCTAATACCAGTCCTATCTTTGTATCTCTCCTTCTTTGTCAAGTGACTTCAACATTTTCAAAGTTCCCAATATTTTGCTAAGTTTTCTCTATTTTGTCAACTCTTTTTAATTTCACAAACCCAATCCCAATTTTCATACCTCGCCTATATTTCATCAAGTGGATTCGCATTTTGCCAACTACCCTAGATTTTGCCAACTTGCCTATATTTTACCCAGTGGATTCGAATTTCGCCAACTCCCCTAATTCGCCATAATTTTACAGAAAAAAATCGCAATTTTTACATCTACCCTGTATTTGCCAAGTCACTTCGAATTTTATCAACTCTCCTTAATTGCACAAGAAAGGCACAATTTTCACAAATCCCTTGTATTTTACCAAGTGGCTTCGAATTTTGCCAACTCCCCTAAATTTTGCCAAGAGTTCTCGATTTTGCCAACTCTCCTTAATTTCACAAAACCAATCCCAATTTTTACCACTCACCTGTACTTTACCAAGTGGATTCGAATTTTGCCAAGAGTTCTAGGTTTTAGCACCTCTCCTTAATTTCACAAAACAATCCCAATTTTACATCTCTCCTGAATTTGCCAAATCATTTCAAATTTTTCAAACTCCCCAAAAATTTTCCAAGTTTTCTCGATTTTGTCAACTCTCCTAAGTTTCATAAAAACAATCCCAATTTTCGGAACTCGCCCGTATTTTACCAAGTGGATTCGAATTTTGTCAACTGCCCTAGATTTTGCCAAGTTTCCTCGATTTTACCATCTCGCCACAAATGTACAGAAAACAAAATTCAAATTTTTACATCTCACCTGATTTTTGCAAAGTCATTCTGAATATTGCCAGCTCCCCAAAGATTTGCCAACTCTCCTAAATATTGCGAAGTTGCCTCGATTTTGCCAACACGACATAATTTTATAGAAAAAAGATTGCAATTTTTACATCTCACCTGAATTTTGTCGTCTCCACGATTTTGTCAAGTCACTCCGAATTTTGCCAACTTTCCATAATTTTACAAAAAAAATCCCAATTTTTATCTCATCTGAATTTTGCCAACCCCCCACGATTTTGCCAAGTCACTCCGAATTTTGCTAACTGCCCCTAGATTTTGCCAACTCCCTACGTTTTGCCAACTAGCAATAATTTTACAGAAAAAAATCCCTATTTTTATAGCTCACCTGAATTTTGCCAACTCCCTACGATTTTGAAAAGTTACTCCAAATTTTGACAACTCCCCACGATTTTACCAAATCACTCTGAATTTTGCCAGCTTCCCCTAGATTTTGGCAACTCCCTAAGTTTTGTCAACTCGTCATAATTTTACATAAAACATCCCAATTTTTACATCTCACCTGAATTTTGCCAACTCCCCACGATTTTGCCAAGTCGCTCCGAATTTTGCCAACTTTTCATAGATTTTTGCCAACTTCCTAAGTTTTCTCAACTCGCCATAATTTTACAGAAAAAAATCCCAATTTTACATCTCACCTGAATTTTGCCAACTTCCCACGATTTTGTGGGCGGGGGTGGCTCAGTCGGTAGCGCGCCAGGCTCGTAATCTGTACTTCCCAGGTTCGAGTCCCAGCTGGGTCAGCGTTGAGATTTATCTCCGCAAAATTCCCCGCCCTGCCCACGGTCAGTAGGGGACACCGATGGGCTTGGAAAGGCCGCCGGTCGTCGGAGGGGACGTTAAGCCGTGGCCCCGTGTGCGGGAGAGCTATACCCTGTGCACGTTAAAGAACACGCTCGATGGCCTTGACGGGAGGCTATCATCTGTCTCCCACAACTGTTCCAGTGGGTCCCCTCTCCCAACCTTCTCTGAGCCTTCGGGATCCATGTGACCTGGCCATTTAGCCCATGGTGTGCAAAAAAGTGCCGCTCAGGGGTAAAACAACCCACCAACCCAACTCCCCACGATTTTGCCAAGTCACTCCGAATTTTGCCAACTCCTTAAGATTTTGTCAAGTTGTCCCAATTTTTCCAACTCACCTGTATTTTGCGAAGTGGCTTCGAATTTTGCCAACTGCTCTAAATTTTGACGTCTCTCCATTTTCCAAACTCCCTAGATTTGCCAAATTGCCTCGATTTTGACAAGTCCCCTTAATTTTGCAAAAAAAGATCACAAATTTTCACAACTCATCTAGATTTTACGAAGTCGCTTCGAATTTTACCAACTCCGAGTTATTTTGGGTGGAGCCTCCCCCCATCCCCCCCGTGGCTACGCCCCTGTACATAACAATATGCAAATGGCCACACAGGTTATTCTGGTGATGTAATTTCACAGCTCGCGGAGTTGCGCGCAACATGGATTTAACTATAAAACCCTTCACAACGTTCCGACCTATCATTTTTCAACTGATAACGAACATCATTATGTTCGTTATCAGTTGAAAAATGTATTGACGTGTGTACACCCATCAAAGATCATCTGATTTATCGGACGTTGAGCCTGCAGATATCTCATGCAATAGTTATGAAGCATGATGGTATAACCATTGCCATCGGCCAAATATATTTTGCTAATGATTGGTACGGGTCCTATGCATCCTCAGAAGTCATTTCTTCCGCAAAAATATTCCTTGAATTCTATTGCAACAGGAAATCTCTGCATTTGCTACTGATTGATAGAGCAGCGTATTGAAATAATGATAGGCAACATTAGTACACACCATAGATTGCCTGTAGAAATAAACTTCAGTAATTTTTCATCTGAAAAAAAAAAAAATTATCGGTCACGCGGGGGGGGGGGGATTTAACCCGTAACTTTCTAGATACATACATGCCAGAGCGCTCTACCGTTAAACCACGCATTAGAAGCTAATGATCTTCCAGGATTTATCCAGCTCTCCTCTATAGGTCTTAAGGATCCCAAAGTCTCCGAGAAGGACACCAGACAGCTCTTAGAAGACATATGGTGGCCCTGTGAACAAGAGAGCCATCTCCTGTGCATGTTAAGGAACACGCCGTCTTGACGGGGGGCTTCCATATGTCTCCTAAGAGCTGTCCGGTGTCCTTCTCGGAGCCATTGGGGTCCTTAAGACCTATAGAGGAGACCTGGATAAATCTTGGAAGATTATTAGCTTCTATGCGTGGTTTAACTTCTAATGCGTAACTTTAGATCCGACCCATCGAACGGCGGCTTTTCCAACCCCATCGATGTCCCCTTTCTCACCTTGGGGAGGGGGAGGATTAGCAAAGATAATTCTGAATGCTCTCATAGTCGAAACTACGAAGTGCAGATAACGAGGCTTACACGCTTCCGACTGAGAGACCCTTCTCTTCTATGTATCAGTGAAATATCCGGTGCTGCCAAGGAACAGCAAGAAGCAGATGGCCTTTATGGTTTATAACCGGTGCGTAAAATGCTTATTTTTACTTGTTCTGTATCATCATTGGTGTTTAAAATACTGTTGCGAATTACAAAATACGGATATGCACTGGACGTGAGTAATAATAACTATATTTTAAAGCCAAATGTAATGCAATGCAAATCGTTACAAAGAAAATATGGATGTAGTTTTTCATAAACAAATCGACTACTAACATGCAAAAGTCATTAACATTCCTGCACAGAGTACACAACACAGCTCAGTCTATACTACTAAACTTTTACCTCTATACTGTCTGTCGTGTCTCTTGAATACCTTATATACCAGGTATAAAGAATCCTTCTTCTTGTTAGATCACTAGACGTATCCTCTAGCAAAACATAACTACCGCCCGTGCACACACCAATACAAGATACTTCTTGA
The DNA here is from genome assembly GCA_038380435.1 of Ryuthela nishihirai. Classification (NCBI taxonomy): domain Eukaryota; kingdom Metazoa; phylum Arthropoda; class Arachnida; order Araneae; family Heptathelidae; genus Ryuthela; species Ryuthela nishihirai. Next base: position 22,585,153 of record JAWZYU010000019.1, read on the forward strand.
CTTTTACTTATCGCGCACAGACTCAAACCATCTGAACAACCTTTCAGATCTCAGAACTTTAACACACTGCACACTGCTATATTTTCATTCTTCTTCTTCTGAACTCTTCTAAGTTCCAAATCGTTGGCTAATTGAATCTCACGTAGAAGCACACACGAGGGTTACAATCACGTTAACTCGTGAAGTCACTGTAGCGCGTTCATCTGTCGTAACAATACTCTCTATCCACCACTGCTTTCTATATTCAAAACTCGCATCATTTAAAGTTCCAAATCATCATACCATGTAATGATTTCTGCTTTTGAGCTTGGAGAAATGGATTAATGTTCTGTTGCTTTGTTTGCAACTTTTATACATATTGTCTTTCTGACCTGTCCGAAAAGTATACAATTACTCAGGTTTAATTTGAACTTCTTCGTTTAAAAAATCAATTAAATGTTAATGAACAGAATGAACTGTTGTGAATAATTATGATGAAAATAATGGGATAGTATAACAAAGCTTTCATGACAAATGTTCTTAGTTCCTACTAATAGTAAACTACGAAAAGGTGCACTGTGGCCTGTGCATTATTCCAGAGGATTCCTTTTTGTCTCATAATATGAATGAGGAATTTTAAGAAGTCGCAAATTATGATGCTATTTAAAATAATGATCGTTTACCTGAAATGCATTTCTCTGTTCTGCTTGAAATAATGATTGTTCGATGGCAATAAATGAATGACCTATCAGAGTTGATAATTTTTCCTTGATTTTGAAAAATTTTTCGATATCTTTGGTTAATGGTTTTAAGCGTTGATCTGTCGACTGTTGTACGTTATACGTTGAATGCATTCAATTAAAATTATCTGTAAGTCTTGGGCACAGTAAACATTCTTCAAGAAGGCATCTTAGGTGAAAAGGGTCATATATGAGATCCTTGGATAGTCAGCCGTAACTATCATTACTGGCAGTTTAGATGCAATGAGCAGATATTTAATGGATTAGAAAAACCGCAAACGCTATGTGTTCCATTTCCCGAGCTGAAATAGTTTTTTTTTTTTACTGCAACTCATCAAACTTCGAAAATCCAATAGAAATAACAGTTGAATTCATAACACTCTTAGAATAAGTATTTAAATTCAATACAGGAAAAATATAACTTTATTTACTTGTGATTTCTATCCCTGACAGTGATCTTTCTCCGAGGAAGTTACAGTCCTGTTGGAACTCTCTTCTTTCTTCCAACAAGACTGAAATTCCTCGGAAAGCGATGCCAGTCGGGGATAGGAATATAAGGAGTAATTGTTCACAAGTGAATCAAGTTATTTGCTAAGTGTTACCTATATTGAATTTAAATCCAACAGAGAGATATGGATTATTCTTTCTAAAGAGTGGTCAGAAGGCAGGGATGGCTCAGTTGAAAGTGCATCAGGGTCGTAAACTGCAGTTCCCATGTTCAAGTCCCAACAGACCAGCGTTTAGATTTATCACCGCCATGCCCACAATCAGTAAGGTCCACCGATGGGCTTGGAAAGGCCGCCATCCATCGGATGGACGTTAAACCTTGGCTCCGTGTGCAGGATAGCCATACCTTGTGCACGATAAACAAAGTATTGTCTTGACGGGAGGCTACCATCTGTCTCCTAACAGCTGTCCAGTAGGTCCCCTTCCCCCAACCTTCTCTGAACCTTCGGGGTCCTTGTGACTTGGCCATTTAACCAATTGTGTGTAAAAAAAAAGTGCCCCTCAGAGGTGAAAAAAAAACAAATTTAAAGAATGCATATAGTTATTTAAAGCAAGCTTTTCTAAACATGCTGTATTTTACCTTCCTTTCTAATAAATACAAAAGAGTTTCTTCATTCATGGTTGTTGGGTTGCTTTTACCTTTAAAGCTACCCTTAGAACTGTTTTGCACACAATGGTTAAATGGCAGGTCAAAAGGACCGCAAGGGTTCAACGAATGTTGGAAAGGAGCTCACTGGACGGCTGTTAAGAGACAGGTGGAAGCGCCTGTCAATGTCATTCACCGTGCTCTCTAGCGCACACAGTGAATGAATCTCCTGCCACATCTTTGGGTCTCATCAAAGGAGGGCGGCCTTTCCAAGCCCATCGGTGTACTTTTTCTGACTTAGGGAAAAGGGGGGGGGGGGGGTAACGCTGGCCCAGGTGGCACTCGAACCTGGAAACTGTAGATTACGAGCCTCACGTGCTATTGAATGAGCCAACCAGCCCCTTTACTTTCATGACATAATCATTTCTCTTTCACAATCTTTGGCATTTCTTATCTGGACGTTTCCAGATAAGAATTATTCTTACTGGACGTTCCAAACTCTTCTTGAATTTATCTTATGCTCCATTTCTTTGCCAAATTGAAGTTTTTGTATTCCACTTATTGTTCAACAGTGTCACTTGTCATAGATTTCGTATTGTTGTTTTTGGTCAGATACACCATCCATTGTAAGTCAGGTCTTAAACAATTTCTTACATCATGTTTTCTTCTCTAAATGGGTTATAGCAATGTACAGGGTGATTATAATTAAACTGGTATTACTCAGAGCGATGTAGAGAAGGATCTACTCGGCTGATCACAGCGAAAAGTGGTGGATACCTTAATAAAAACATAGAGTAGAGAATTTTCGAATAAAAAATAGTTATTTTTAATGCCATCAGGTGGCGTGGGTGTGCTAAAATAAAGAACATACGAAGTTGAACAAACACAACCTTTTTTAAAAATCAAGATTCTCATAATGTGAACCCTTCGTATGCAACATGTGCTGGAAACGTTATACGGCATGATCCACAGTTGCTTGAAACATTGGCTGCAGCATGCTTTGCTATTCTTGCGTTAATTTCAGCAAGCGATTCAACATTGCTTTAGTAAATTCGTCTTTTCAAATAACCCCATAACCAAAAATCGCATGTGTTTATGTCGGAGGAATGTGGTGGCCAAGCATTGGAAAAAGTTCGAAAAATTATTTCATTTGGTGAAGACCACGGAAGTCTTCACCAAATGTGGTACGCAACAATTGCGTTGCCGTAAGTGCAGTATGGGGTGGCTTTTCTATGGGTGAATTTCTTTCTTACAAAGCCGGAATAATCTTGCGGTGGAGAAGGTCTGTGTCACGTGATCCACTCACCGATCGACGCACGGAGGCTTAAGGCGTGATCTCCTCAACGAAAAATGACTCGATTATAAATTTTGCGGTAAACCTGAACCATACAGTTACATAGTCGGAATATAGGGACACATCATACACAGCATGCGGATGTGTAGGTCCCCATATTCGAAAGTTGTGCGTATTCACTGTTCCATGTACGAAAAAATGCGCCTCATCGGTCCATAAGACTTTCGAAGGGCACATTTCATCCACCTGCATCCTCGCCAGAAATGGCAAAGCGAAGTCGGCGCCTTGTTTTTTGTCACGTGGTTGCAGCTGCTGCACCCTATACATTTTTAAAGGATACCATTTCAAGATGAACCGTATAACTTTACAGACAGTTGACCACGGAAGTTGCAGTTGCCGGGATACCTGTCTTGCACAAACTACGGATAGTTCCGATTGTGACTGGATTTCTGCAACGGTAAGTGCGACGTCTTCCATATTGCTTTTTGCAACAGGTCACCAGCCTCTACCCGGAGCCACACCCTTGCCTGTTCGTCCTGGTCCCCACCCTTGCCTCTTAATGCTGCTTCAGCTCATTTGTTCGCGCTGTAATGCGACAACGAGAAAATATCTCCTCTTGACTACTACTATAGATGCTGAAGTGTCGGTGGTTTGACTAAGCAAATAATGATGTGGTTAGAAGAAGGAGACATCAACAACTTTTGACTAGCTTCTTGTGTAACGAGAGAGACAGGGACATACCCAGGGGGCTCGGAATATTGTATTGTTTTGTGCGTACAAATTTGTATTGTTATCCACCCATTCCGTTTTCCGTGGTCCCTGGTCTTAGGTTGGTACACGCTGACTCTCCCCCTCCCCTACACACACTCTGCCATGGTTACTGGCTTTAGGCATGGGCCATGCTCTTGTCCTTTTCCATCCTCTCTGCTTGTTTTAGTCATTTGCTTAATTGAATCACTTACTGAATTACTTTTCAATGTAATTCAAAAATAATGATACACAATTTCATTCTTTGAATTTTTTCATTTCTTGGAGGCTTTTCACCCTCCCAAGTTCAGGTTGTGTGGTCCAGATCAACTCTCTCTCTCTCCACTTATATTTATCTTTGCAATCTTGGTCTTGTATTATTCATATCTCAGACTTCTCTACCTGCTTTGAAATCCAAAACATTTGTATTTGGAACTAAAAATAGATAGAGTTGCATTTGGAACACTAAAAGTAGATTAAAAATAAACTAAAAAAAATTTATTATTATTTATTAGCATGTTTGTCTACTGATCAGAGAGACCTAGGTTTAGAGCCCCGGATAAGGCATGGATGTTTGTGTTGTTCTTCTGCTGAGGACCAGCCATCCTCACAAATCCCTTCTACTATGGCTTATTAAACTGAAAGACTCCTGTCAGACTTCTGTGACAAGCAGCTGTTTGACGAGGGTATATAGATAATATCTACCCTGCCCTCGGGGAGAAAATATGACACTGAGGGGATTGGGAAGGCCGACGTCAGTTAAATGGGAAGTAAAATTTTAGCCTTGTGTGCAGGATAACTATAGCCTGTGCCATTAAAACAGTAAGATCGAGGCAGGCTTCCATCTGTCTCCTAACAGCTGTACATGGGTCTTTGCTGTAACCAGGACATTTAGCCCATTATGCAGAAAACAGAGCCGCTCAGATGAAATATGTTAACTCAAGCATCATTCCATCCTCCTCACCCCAATAGACATGAGCAGACCCGGATCTGAAAAAAAAAATCGAGAAGAGAGGGAAACAAGAAACACAATCGAGCAGAAAAAACGGAAAGGTGGGGGGGGGACAAGAGGCTGTATTTCCAATGCAATATATCATTTCCCCCTTGTTTTTTAAATTTTTAAATTTTTTTGAAAAATCCATGAAACATAAATAAGTTTAGTAATATTTATTTCTATTACCCTTACTATGATTCTGAAAGGAATAGGAGATGCCCCCCCCCCTCCCTAGATCTTGTTCATGGACTCGAGTATGTCCACCCATAAGACTTTTTAGGCACATTACTGATATCTGAAATGTAAAATAGAACAGACTACTTTTGATTTAATCATTTGCTGAATTGAATCACTTACTCAATTACTTAACAATGTATTCTATAAAAAGTATAATGATAGAAAATTTTATTCTTTTCACCCTCCCAAGTTTAAGCTGTGTGGTCCCAGTCATCTCTCTCTATCCACTTATTTTTATCTTTGCAATCTTGCTCTTGAAGTCCTCTTTTCGGCATTCTTTTTTTCATACCATTTTTCCATCTCTTTCACCGTCTTCTTCCAGCGGGTTCTCATTTCCATATTAAATTTAGCCCTCTTCCTTTATCCATCATATTCATAAGTCTTTCTCATTTTGATAATATATTTTACACCTCCAATATTTTTATGTAATCTCTGATTGCTTTAGTTTCTTTATTTCCCATTTTATCTAGTCTTTGCTTCCTCGGATATCTTTTGCAATATCCACTTCGATTACTTTTATCTCAGATGCAAACCTTTCTCACAAAATTATTTTTGATTCTTATGTTAGAGTACTATCTACAATTGTATTAAAATCTATTCTTTAAAAATCAATTCAGCACTCTTACTGCTTTCTATTTTTGGTCTTCTATTTTAATAATCTTTCTTTAATTTTTTTTCATCGTACATTCGACTATTAATAACAGCTTTCTTTTTGCTGGGTGTTAGAAAACTGACATCAGAATCCAAAAAATGGAAACATTGGAAACTTTTTTCTTTGAAAAATTTCAAATCATGACATCTATTTTATGTAAAAAGATGTAATCCAAGTAATTACAACCTTATGCCAGTTTTTAAGTAGAAAAACAAATTTAAATAGCTTTTAAAAGTTATTATTAAAAAATAATAATGAAAAAACTTTTCAAATATCGACAAACATGCATGCGTTTTAAAAACTGTTTTGGGAAAGGAGTTAAGAGTAAATGTCACAGGAGTCTGATATCTCGTGTTCAATGGGTAGTAGCTCATGACCATATGGGTTTCGAGGTGAAGGGATGCTCAGCTTAATGAGAGGCAATTTACGGAGTGGAAGGGAGTTCTGCCTGGCTTGGCTGCGGTTAACTCCTTCGCCCTTCGGGTGAAGGAAGGGGGGACGACAAACTAGGAAGAGTCCATTTCAAAAGTCGGCCGGTTTGGTATTCTGAGGTACTTCGTTTTCCAAGGTCTGTGGTAGTTAAAGGGTTAAATGCAAACGATAGTAAAGCAATCGGTTTCTCTTACCTTTCTGTTGCCATACACATCCGAGCAATACTTCCAATGAAAAGCATCCAAACTGTGAGATAACAGATAAGAAGTCACCCACTGATGGCCATCACCACGTCCTTGCGTCATCATTCCTGTCACCTGCAAAAGCAGGACAAAATTAAATACCAACTTTTTTTACGAATTCAACTATTTTCGTAATTTAGATCTTCAGATTAGGGGCAGATGTGTTGGAATGTACCCATGTTAGGCACTCTTTCTGCGTCATAGACTGACAGACATATTTAAAGGATACCCAAGCTGAAGATGGGTAAATGGATCACTAGACAGTGAACTGGACACTAACTAAGAAAAAAATGGAAGTTTTCTATGAAAGCTACCCAGCTTGTCCTTTACGTGCACATATATCGACCACCTGGACTTCGCAGTCCAAACAAGGAGCTTGCTGTGGCACATTTTACTACAAATACATTTGGTCCCCCGATTTCAGTTAATTCAGATGAAAGGAATTTTTAATATAAAATCAATAAAATATTTCAAATCATTCAATGCATAGAGAGAAATGACTTAGTTCAAGCTTAAATTATACTATACAACAAATTGAAACTTTTTTTAAAACATTGGTTAAATAGGATGTTTTTAACTAATTTTTGGGTACTGAATTCAAATATGACTGTGAAAAATCTACAGCATGTATAATGTTTTTTAAATTATTGATTGGTGTATTTCAAATTTAAATAAATACGCATATCTGGGAAATGAAAATAAATGTGACCATTTTATTAAATTGCAACTTAAAACTCATTAATTAATTGCATGATTACAATGAAAAAAATTAGAAACATCATAGTTATAGACCACTGAATATAAAGTAACAAATGAAATAATATTGAAACGCAAAATAAGAAAACGTGGGTAAGGATCTTTTATACTTACAAGAAGTTCATTTTTGTCTTTTATTTGCTGAGGTATCTTCCTTCTGCAAAAACCAGCAGTAGTCCCCCATTATTGCTTTGTCCCACCTGCCTTTGTATCTCTCCTCCATAGTTCTGATATCCTAGAGAAATCTTTCCCCTTGCACATCACTGACAGCTCCTAAATTCTTGGGAAAGAAGTCGAGATGCGAGTACAAGAAGGATCTTCAAAGACATTCGGCAGCCAAGATTTTCATAGTTTTTGAGATGCTCTTGAATGAGCTGATGGTAGTTTTCCTCTTTGTAATTCCCCAGAAAACCCTGGACCACAGACGTGAAAGATTTCCATGCAGCGATCTCCTTCATATTCAATTTTTCTTCGAAGACAATATCATTCCGTAGCTTCCTGATCTGAGGACCACAAAGATTCCTTCTTTGAGTTTGGCATCACTTAGTTTTGGAAATTTTTCCTTCAAGTGCAAAAACCTTTGCCAATTTTGTCCACAGCCTTTACAAAGTTTTTCAATAGCCCCAGTTTGATGTGTAGTGGTGAAGCAGAACATCAGAGGTGTCAACTAGAGGCTTATACCTCACATTACTCTTTTCAGTAATAAAAACATCTCTTTTGGGTTTCAGTCTTCTGCTTTGTAGTGTTTCTTTCTGACCCTACTGCCCCACACAGAAAATAGCAAAAATTTTTGAAGCATCCTTGAAGAAGAGAGATATGACTTTTAGGTTACCACATATTGTCGACTTAAACTGGTCATATTTTATAGCAGTGAGTATTTTTTCCATACTTTCATAAATTTTCTTCATTTTCACAGCATTTTCACAGCATTTTTATGTATCACTGGAATGGAAGGTGTTTGGTATCCTTTATGCAAAAGGACAGCTTTTAAGCTGAATTTTGACGAATCTATAAATAGACGCCATTCCTTAAGGATGTGAGTTTTTCAAATTTCTTCCAGCAGCCCTGAAATATCTATGCAGAAACACAACCATCTTGCATCTCGTAATAAGCAGATATAAAGCCAAATTTCTCTTTCTGAATAGAGAAATTCTGGTACCCTTGAACAGAAGATTCCACTCTTGAAGTCTTGGACCTAAAAGCTCAGCTTATTGTTTGGAAAGTCCTAGTTCTCGAACAAGATCATTCAGTTCATTTCGCTGAATCAGATGAGACTCGTCTAACTTTTTAAGGGTGTATGGATCAGGATTTGTATGTGCCTCAAAGTCTTCCTCTGATGAATGGGAATTCATCTCCTCCCGGTTGGTTGGAGACGTTGGTATAGAAAGATCATAATAGGAGTCAAAATGACCAATAATATAAAAACGTAACGTGCTAGCCATTTTTTAAAACCAGTTCTGAAATCAGCACTTGAATAATAGTTAAAGTCAGCTACAATTGTTCATGTTATAAAAACCTTGTAAACCCGTTTTATTATGAATCCAAAATCTATAAATTCTTAACGTGGGAAAAAAAAGGAATTTCGCTTGATATTGCAAAAACAATGATGGATTCACAAGCAAAAAAATTAACGCCGGGTAAATCTGTTAGGATCATATATTTTCAAAGGCAGTTCTCGGAAAACAGTCTCAAGTACATCAAATGAGATTGAAACATGTCATAACACTCCTCTCCCCAGTGGAAGTTTCTAGGAACGCACATGGTCCTTAATACATGTTTGCATGTATTTTAACAGTAGATAGAGTCTATGGAAATGTGGGTGTATTAACTTAAATATATTTGCCTAAATAACAATTTATTATGCACACCCACCTAATAACATGTGGCTCCCCCTTTCTCCCTCACAACAAACAACAGCAAACATCATGACATGGACTCTACCAAGTGTGGAAAAGTTCGGGTATTGCAGCCCATGATTCCAGGATAATAAAGCACTGAAAGTTGTCAGTAGTGGATTTCGGGCTCGAATGCATCGCTCCACTTCATCCCACACATACGCAAAAGGGTTCAAATCCAAAAAGTGAGAGTGTCATCGAGGGTTGTGAACACACTGGAATGCTCCTCCAAACAGTCCTTCACCAAATGGGAACAATGAGATGGAACGTTGTCTTGTGGAAAGAAGACATCCATGTGGGAAATGGATAGCCATGAATAAGTGTAATTTGTTGTTGAGTAGTCCCTTTGTGCTGTGATGGTGGTCTCAATAGATACAAAGGGCTCCAAGGTGACCCATGTGAACATGCTCCAGCAAATTATACTGCTTGAACCAGACTGTTACACCCCAATTTTTTAATCGGGGTCCATGGCCTCGTGTGGTCTATGCCACAACCTGCTATTGGTGCGTGTGTGGAACCTCGATTCAGCAATTGCAGTTGGAACCTCTATTCATCAGACCCGTTTCCAGTCTTCTACGATCCACTGCTGATATTCCAAGGAGACCCATGTGAACATGCTCCAGCAAATTATACTGCTTGAACCAGACTGTTACACCATCAGTTCATTTCGCTGAATCAGTTCATTTCGCTGATCAGTTCGCCATCAGTTCATTTCGCTGATGGATATTTCACTGCCCACTGCAGTCTCATAGCCCAGTTGTGTCATTTTATGTCAAATGGTCTTTGCACAAACCTTCACAACTGCCCCGTCATTGAATGCCAACGATATCATCTTCACTTTGGCCCTCTGTTCTGATTTTATGATACGGGAAAGGCGTCATTGATATACTTTAAACACAATATGCATAGCTCAAGTGTAAGAAATTTTTTTACACTTGAAAAATTTTTAATTTGGAAGTAAAAAACAAACAAAAAAACTAATTTTCGAACTCCTTTGACACTCAAAAGGGTTCTGGAAACCTGAAAATTTCTCTGAGAACCTCTAATCATCTTTTCTTATCTGGATAAGTATCTTTTATTGGTGGTTCCGAAAAGTTTTAGAGTTATTAAACTTTAAAACTTATATTCAGATAAAAATTAAAATCATTCCAAATAACTCAAATACGTTAAACCAATATTGCCAATTTTGATCAACGGTTTCCCACTGAATAATTTGGCAACCGTTGAAAGTGAACTGCATTTTGCAAACATTGGGCTAACGTAAGGTCAAGCATTACCTAAAATTTAATCAACCACCATCCAAAGTTTTGCTAAACCATTATCCAATGCTTTCCCAACACGTTATCCAACACTTTACAAAACATCTCCCAGGAATCTCCCAAAGTTTTTCCAACATTTAATTAACCCATCGCTTTTCCCAACGGCAAATAGGGGCGGGAGTGGTTCAGCAAGTAACACCCCAGTCTTGTAATCTGTAGTTCCCAGGTTCGAGTAAGCTGGGCTAGCGTTCATATTTGTCTCCGCAAAACACACAACCTTGTCCATGGTCAGTGGGGGACATCGATGGGCTTCGAAAGGCTGCTGTTCATTGGATGGAACGTTAAGTCATGGCCCCGTGTGCGAGTGAGCCATACCCAGTGCACGTTAAAGAACACTCTGGATGGCCTTGAATGGAAGGCTACCATCTGTCTCCCAATAGCTGTCCAGTGGGTCCTCCCCACCCCCCCCTCTCTTTCTGAGCCATTGGATTTCTTGTGACCTGTCCATTTAGCCGGTTGTGTGCAAAAAAAAGTGCCCCTCAGAGGTAAAACAACCCAAAGGCTAACAAATATTACCCAACGCTTTACTATTACCATTTACCTAGAGTACAGTTCCGCCAAATGCAATTTTCAAAAAAAGATTGAATTTTATTGAACATTGCTGATCACCAGTTGCTTGGGTTTCATTTCAAACTCGAAAAAAAAAGCGAATTGCTTGCTGAGATGCAAATGGGATAAAAAATCTTTTTAAATCTTTTGTCAAAGGTCAAATTAGCAGTGTTCTTTGTTCCCTTTTTCGTAATTGCAAAAGAGGATTTGGGTTGGCTTGTTTCACCACTGAGCGTCACTTTTTTGGATAAAAAAAATAAATAAATACCCCCTCAAGCAGCTGCTTGCCACAGAGGTCTGACAGGAGCCTGTCAGTTTATATGCCACAGTAGGAGATCTGAGAGGATGGCAGGACCTCAGCAGAAAAACGACACACACATCCATGCCTAATCCGGGGCTCGAACCCAGGTCCCTTAGATCAGTAGTCAAGCGTGCTAACCACTCGGCCAGATACAATGGGCTAAATGGCCAGGTCACAAGGACCCCAAGTTCTCAGAGAAGGTCGAGGAAAGGGGACCCGCCGTCCAATTCTCAGGAAACAGATGGAAGTTCCCCGTCAAAGAATCCAGTGTTTTCTTTGGGGTGCACAGAGTATGGCTCTCGTGATTACGGGATCACGGCTTAACGTCCCATCCGACAGACAGCAGCTTTTCCCATCCCGAGGACAGGAAATTTAATTGAATGACAAAACCAAGATGTATCGCAATTCAAGGACTGCACGCCATCTGTAGGGAAATGCCAAAATCTCCACTAACTGCGGTCGAGGGCAAGACAGCACTATATAGATACAGCTCACCCCACGACTACCTATGGCGAATAGTACTATAGAAGTAACGTTCACCCATCGTTCAAAACCTAAATCTAATCTGTGTCCCGGATCGCCACAAACAAGGATATAGAATCCAAGTTGTCTCGACTCCCGTGACGGGAGGTCTTAGTCCTGCCCGTCGATCTTAGCCTGTCCGACCGGTGCCACTCCGGTCAGCAACGCCTTCAACTTCATTTAGGCCCTCAAGCCCCCCCCCCCAACACACACACACACACACCTCGACAAGGTGGCTCCTATCCTGGGGGGGGGGGGGGGACAGTGTGAAGTTTTAGGGAGACAAAGCTCAACTCCGGCACGGAACTACTGGATTACGAGCATGGCGCCCCACCGACTACCCACTCCCACCTCCGCAGAAGAGGAAACGTAATTAAACAAATTCGGTTCTCTTTTGTAAAGAGACTTATGATTGGATAATTTTTAGGGTATTGAATGAAAAAATTTTTTCTTTATTTCATTCATTTAGATAAACTAAGCTTAAGCAGTGCCAAATGAGATAGTGTGTATTTGAGCCTTTTGATTTTAAACCGTCACGTTTTTACTTTTTCATAGATTTCCAAAGAAACTTTCGTAACCTAATTTTCACAAGTCTTCTATATATTCTTTACTATGTCGGAAGTAGGTAATACTTTCGATACACAGAAGACATTTTAGCACAAAATTTCTGGATTTGTTCTCAATACATGATATGGATATGTTGAATAAGATCTAGTTGTTTCCCCTTCAGGGTTTGAAACAGAAATTTATTTTTTTCTCTCTCGATTATCCAAATACGAGTGCTTCACTCTAATGGCAGATTTTACTTATTTTCACTATCATTCTATATGGAAAATGAGAATTTTCATTCTATGCTTGATTATCCTAAAGTTCACTTTATTTTTTAGGAAACAATATCAATAACATTTTAGAATGTTTTATTGCACAATTATAATGTTTATTTTACATTTGATTTGATTGCTATATATTCATAACAATTATGACAGTTTATATTGTTTTTATACGAATTCAAAGTTTTCTATGATACACTAGATGTATACAACTATGTTTATTTTGTGATCCAATCTATGTTAAATATCAGAGTTGATCAATGTCAATTGAACATAGAGTATTTTGTTATATTGTGAACATATGAAAATAAACTTCTAATGTAATTCTTGATAATGTAGCGCAGTACATCCAACCTCTTTGAAAAAATATAATTAATTTTATTTTTTTGACTTTCACGTAGGCAAGTGACTCATAATGCTGTCATACATATATTTTTCCTCACAAAGGACTTTCGCTTTGTTTCAATAAAATAAATGGAGGAAAATTTCTACTTTCGGTTTCCTAAATATCAAAAATATAATTTACAGTGAAATGGATGAAATGCTGAAAATTTTACGTACGCAGATATATTTCGTGACACACTTGAAGCTCTTTCACAGCATACCGGTTAAGGAAGCACTGGAATAGATAGCACGTCTCCGGAAGATAGTTTTTTTCTACCAGCTTATTAGCTAAGACCCCATGACTTGGGGGGGGGGGGGTTATAAAGAGAGCAAAGGTTTAACTTCCCACTTATTTAGATAGAAACTCTCAATTAGAGTATTGTTGCTTATTTTGTCAATGAGAGCATTCTGAGACAAACTCAACGATGGTTGTTTTCCAAGCAGAACTAATTGGTTCACGTTATGTGTTTCACTCAATAGGGCCATCAATCAAACAATCGGACATCTGATCCACCGGTATGCATCTCCATCCACAAAGTTCACATTATTTTGAAAACGATTAGTACCCACCTTGGCAGTGACTCCCAAGTCGACTTGAATCCATTCCATGGCCGCTCGTCTGCCAGCGCACCAGGCTCGTCCACTAGGCTGGAAAATCCTCGCATGTCGCATATGGCAACCTGAATCCTTACTGCTGGCCAGAGCTGAGCTCACACTGATCTGCCAATCCTGGACAGCTCCAGTCATCAAACCCAAAGGGTAGCTGCATCCTGAAATCATCATCATCGTCAAAATATGTCATGAGAATAGTCACTATAATACTCGTAAAAATGCAGGTTGTGTAAACAAATAATTCCTGAAAGTTTATTTCTATCGTTTACCAGACTTCAGAGGAAAAACAAGCCATAAGCAAAGAGGAAACATAGGATTATGCGGCTGCTAGTCATCATTTATTTGTGAAAAGTCTACGCGGAATTTATAGGAACTACGAAGTCTTAGTTCTAATTTTACTACTAATATTGGTGGTGGTATTAATGTTATGAAAGTGCTAAAAATTAATTTAAAACTAAGTCTGTGATTAAAAAGTATAGGATCTTGCTAAGGAATGTGGACCCTAGATCCGTGGGTCCGCGCCTCCTTGCCTTCCCCTCCCACCAGATAATTCCTGCAAACATGGAACTCATGAATCATTCAGCTGAAAATTGTGCTAGCTCCTATAGTTCATTGGTTACCTTGTTATGAGGCGGTCATGGGTTCGTAACCCACTCGTGATGAAACTCAATTTTTTCCTACTAAACAATTGATAAAACTATACAGGGTGAATCTGAAAAAGTGGGCAAAACTTTACGGGGTGGTAGAACGCAGCTATACGAGCAATATTCGTCATAGAAAGTATGGGCGGAACGCAAACGGCGAGCCGCTAGGTGGCGTTGGAAATGGTATAAAAGGGAAATGCCTGGTGTCTTCGCAAATGTGCGTCGGTCCCTATCCCGCAGGTGTGAAGCCTGCATTACAGCTGGCGGCAGCTCTTTTGAGCAATTTCTTTGAGCATGTACCTCAATTACATTCCTGTTAATAAAATGTTTTCTGAAGTATCTCCTCTCCTTCTTGTGTTCATTCTTTAAATGTGACAGTGGAAAACTACCTTTTAACTTCTCACCGCTTGCGTTCCGACCATACATTCTATGACGAATATTGCTCGTATAGCTGCGTTCTACCACCCCGTAAAGTTTTGCCCACTTTTTCAGATTCACCCTGTATACATTGGCTAAAAATAATATCCTAATATTCACATCAATTGTTTCCACGTTCTAAAATAGTCCATTTCATGCTATAGTATGCAGCTTAAGAAATATATTACTATAAATCTGTGAGCAGTTAAAAACTTTGAAGATGAACAGAAAAATGTTTCTTCAGTTCCTTCAGTCTAAGAAGAGTCTGCCACTCTGAATCAGAGTAAAAAACGTTTATAAGGATGTCAAGACTTCATACTTTTACAAATTAGGATGCTAAGAATTTATAAAGACACCTGGCTTCTAGAATTAGCAATCAAAGCCATCATTGCCTAATCCGCCATTAAAAAGCAAGTATTATTCTTCTTTCATACTCCGATGACACCAATTTCCTTTGTATCCAGGTGTACTTTGTGTATACTCCGAAGAACAAAATGACCGGATATTTGTTTAGCATAATCCCTAAGATAAAAATGACGAAACACTCTCTAGAATTTCCTTGTGTGTTCAGAATTGAAGATGTCTTCAATACTGCACTTATTTCGTAGAAACGTTCAAAACTTGTAGCCCAGAAAAAAAGAAAGGGCTCTACAAGCAACAGGATGAGGACATTTTTCATTATGAGCTGCAATTTTGCTCATAAAATAAAAAACACTGGAAGTGGCCATCGGCTTCGTGAAGTTGTATCAGGCAGTATCTGTAGGTAAAGGTGAACATATTTCAACTAGTTTTACTTACAAGTTAATATAATAAATTTCAAATTAATCAACTATGTTCTGAAATAGTTGGCTAAGTAATCATAGTTACTAACTACAAAATGTTTCAAGTACATTCAATATTTTTCTAAAGAGTACCTTTTTATTGATACTTGCAGAAATCCGTGATTTCAGCATTATAGGGATAATTACCACTTTATCTGAATTTCGCATTAGAAATATAGTGTAAGCCAGTGGTGGCGCAAACGTTTTTATACCGCAACCCCATTTTTAATATTAACTTAATGCAACTCCTTAAAAGTTTTAAAATTTACAGTAAAAGCTCTATTATCCAGATTAATTGGGGATGTAAGAAGTTCGGATAATCGATTTCAAATAAAACAGATGTAAGTATTATGTACATGAAAAAATTTATTCCTTACTAAAGAAAATATAGAAAAGACATTACAACAAAAAACATTTAACTAATTAAATTTTGGGTAATGAAACAAATAAAGTGAAAAATTACATACAAAATTCATAACAATCTTTATATGTGAAAATTTGCAATTAAATTTCCACATCGAGTGCTAGTGGGGCTGTCCTAAAATTTCTAAGTCGATTAGAATTGTTACAACGCCACGAGACGTCTTCAAATAAACGCACGGCGAGTTAATCTCCAAAACGTGTCATGCAGTCCGGAAAATCGAATATCCCGATGATTGGGGGGCGGATAATCGAGTTTTTACTCCATTTACATTATGATCATGTAATAAGGGCTTTATTGTTTTGAAATGAAGGTAGTGAAAAATGGGTTTATTTTGATGATTTATATTTAAATTTCACGGGACCCATAAAATATTTCGTGCGATCACTAGTCTAAGCCAAGGTTTTTCAAACTGATTTCTTGATAGTCTGTAAAAAAGGAATAACATTTACCGTGGCCCTTAGACCTTGAAAAAATCAGAACAGCAACGTAGATACACTAAATATGAAACAAACTTTTAGCATTCATATGTTTTATTTAATTTAGTGTATTATTTAGTATTTAATTTAGTATACGTATTAAATTTAACTTCGACGAGATTTTCCCAATGATGAGTCAAAGGCCTATGAAATAAAAAAAAGACATGGATTTCAACATTCATTATAAAAAAAAACTTGTTTTCTTTAATCTTTCCTTAAATGGAATAATTTAATTGCTCGTTATTATAATTCATTAATGACAAGAATGTGTTTCAAAACACGAATCTTTATTCACTTTCCTACAGTAAAAAATTCGAAGTTAAAATTTAATGTGCTATAATCTTTTCCAAAGACTTCGCAGACCATACCTTGAAAAATCCTAGAGCTAACCTAATTGAAATGGTGTCAATTCATGGTTCAGAAAGAGACTCATATGTTCGGGTCAATATGAGAGCTCCTGCCAAGGATAACTACGTATTTAGAATGTTCTGGGTTGCCTATCTTGCACAGGAGGTATATCAACTTATCCTCCCATCCCAATGAACAACAGCTTTTCAAAAAGCCTTTGGTGTTTCCTTTCTCCTCGAATGCTGAGCACAAAGAAACATTATTATCCAAATGCCTTCTGTAAGTAATCATCCAAGTATACAAATTAGTGTAATAAGCGTTTCACGATTTATAATCGGAATTTGGCAATGCAAAATATTCCGAAGTCGAACTGATATTTCCTGTGATGCGTCAGATTCCAAATAAAAAATTGTTGTCGTAAGTTCCAATGGAATAAGTTTTATCCCGTTCATTATATTAAGTACTTATCTATAATAATAAATTGAGATGTGTGTGGTTGGTTGGTTGTTTACCTTTGAGCGGCATTTTTTGCACACAATGGGCTAAATAGCCAGGTAACAAGGACCCCGAAGGCTCAGAGAAGTTTAGGGGAGGGGACCGACTGGAACGGCTATTGGAAACAGATGGTAGCCTCCAGTCAAGGTCATCCAGCATGTTCTTTAACGTGCACAGGGTAACGCTCTCCCGCATACGGGGCCACGGCTTAACGTCCCATCCGACGGACGGTGGCTTTTCCAAGCCCATCGGTGTCCCCTACTGACCGTGGGCAGGGCGGGGAATTTTGTGGAGATAACGCTGACCCTGCTGGGACTCGAACCTGCATAAATTAAGGACAATCCCTATATTAAGTCAATGGGAAGCTAATGTCAAAGCTCTATAACTTTTAAAACAAGTTTTTTTTTTATTTGAATCCTCCCAGTAGGAGAGAGATTTGACGGATCACCATCTCTCTCCTAACTGCTGTCCAGTGGGTCCCTTTCCCCAGCCCTCTCGCACCCCTTGTGACCTGACCATTTAATCCAGTGTCTCGCAAACTGTGTGCCGCGAGAGATTTTCAAATTGACACTAGATATTCCAAACGTTTCATTTTGACTTGACTTGTGTTATCGACGTGCTTTAATATCGAAGTGCTATCGACGTGCTTTAATAAAAATCTTTCAGATTTTATCAACTGGGATCTTGTAAGTATTTATCAAGCTTTTTTCAAATTTTAATATTAATTTTTGATTATTTCAAGCCATAGAATGGACAAATATTTAAAACAAACACCGAGTTATGATTAATTATATTTATTATTATATTTATTTTAAATAAAATGCATTTAACGAACTTCAATTTTCCTCTTTTTACGTAACCATCAAAAATTCTTTTTTAGGTGTGCCACGGAAAAAAAATTAGATTCAGTGTGCCGCAGAGTAAAAAAGTTTGCGAGACACTGATTTAATCCCATTGTGTGCAAAAAAAGTGCAATTCAGAGATAAACAACCCAGACTAACATTATATTTAAAAAACTGAAGTAGACTCGTAACTTTTCCGAAAAGACCATAAATATCTGATGAAAAATAAAGAAAAAGAAAAAAAAAATTATGACCTTTCACAGTATACTGAAAGTCCTACATAAGCTTTGGATACTGAAGAGCATTAATTTGATTTTAATAAGGCGTGAGAATTCGTGGAAAGATACATACAAGTCTCTTTCAAAGGCCCGATTCAATTACTAACGTAGGATTCAAGAAGGTTACAACCATTATAACTTTACTGAAAACTAACCAGACCATTTATTTAAGCAAACAGAACAACCCAGAAGCTGCGTTTTTTTCTTCACACAATAACAATAGCTGTAAATCTAACCATAATTGCCTCGGAAGAGAAACGATGGGCGTTTCTGGTTCATCTTCCTTATCTTTAGTGAAGCGTGCGTTGAAAAGAAACGTCTGTGATGTTAAGAGCATCCCTCTTCATCCTCGTTACCTGTTCCCTGAGGGAACAAAGGGGACTGATAATGGCTGTCACTGGAGACGTTGACGCGATAGCAATCAGAGGCTTGTTGATAGCCGAACCAGGAAAAAAAACCATCAACTTGATTCCTCCACAAGAGGCGTGATTGTCTGATTCAGACAATCATACACGAACGCCAATACATACATACAAATGAGAGGGGGAAAACATGGGTTTAAAGAAGGAGAATAATCTGAACCTAAATGTTTTTGTCTTATTAATTTCAAAACTCTTCTTAATAATAAATGACGAAAGAATGTTTTGCAAAATTTTTTTTTTCCACCAAGTTAATCTATAGAAGTTTTGCTTAAACTCATCATTATTTACTGTTTCTTTGTTATCTCCGCAATGCTCCCAGCCCTGGCCACGGTCAGTAGGGGACACCGATGGGCTTGGAAAGGCCGCCATCCATCGGATGGGACGTTAAGCCGTGGCCACGTGTGCAGAAGAGCCATAACCTGTGCACGTTAAAGAACACACTGGATGGCCTTGACGGGAGGCAACGATCTGTCTCCTAACAGCTGTTCCAGTGGGTTCCCTCCCCCAACCTTCTCTGAGTCTTCGGGGTCCATGTGACCTGGCCATTTAGTCCATGGTGTACAAAAAAGTGCCGCTCAGAAGTAAGACAACCCAACAATCCAACCGAACTGTCTCTTTGAATATTGAACAGGAATAATTGTCTATTACAAATGAAAGATCTTGAAGATGTGCAGTCAAATTCAAAGCCATGATTACTTTATTCCCCATCGTGAAGAGAGGGCGGGGGGGGGGGGGGAGGCGCTCATCAACAGTGCGCCAGACTCGTAACCTGGAGTTCCCAAGTTCGAGTCCCAATTGTGCTATCGTTGAGATTTATTTTCTCCAGCCCCTACCCTACTCTCAGTCAGAAAGGCGACACTGATGGGCTCGTAAAGGCCAGTCGAATGGGACATAAAACAGTGACCCCGTAAGTCAAAGAGCAACACCCTGTGCACATTAAAGAACACGCTGGATGACCTTGACGAGAAATTTCCGTCTGTCCCTTAACAACTGTCCAGTAGGTCTACTTCCCCAACGTTCTCTGAGGCCTTGGAGGTCTTGTGATCTGGCCCTTTAACCCATTGTGTGTGCATAAAAATGCAGCTAAGAGGTCAAACAACTCAAACAACAATCCCATAGTAAAGTATTGGTGCTCTAGTAGACGAGTTAGGTCATTCTGACTCATACTTCACTGTACGAAAATGAAGCGTTGACTCTTCCTCTGGAATACGATGATCCATCACTTGAAGTTGGACGTCTCTTCCCCTCCCACTCTTGTCATAAGTGTTGAAGAGGGCAAGAGCCAAAAAGGAAAAGATGGGAAACGGAAATAAGTATTTTCCCCACGTTCTTCACCACCACCTTTGAAGAAGGAATGAGCTAACGCGTGTAATAATAGGGAAGAAACATGCGAGTCGTTCACTGAAGAATGTGTTAAGGACGATATGATGGCTCCGAATCTCGTGTTTTGAAGTTCAATGAGTCGATGAAGACGTTAAAACGAATGTGAGTTCTGACTTGTTTACTAAAATGCTGCGCTGTGACAAGCAATTAAGTTAAAATTTACGAACAGTAAAGGAACGAATTTTTTCCCCAGGGACATATAAAGGAATATTTAAACGTGAAAGTCAAGACAGTGAATTTGATCATCTTGGGAAAGTTTATCCTCGAGCATTTCACCTGCCAATGGACTGAAAAGCCAAGTAACAAAGATCTCAGATCTCAGTACAGGACTGGTTAGTAAATGGTTTGAAATAACATTTATCATCACAGTTTAATTTACTTCTGTGGTAAATTCCTATCGTTGCTCTTTTAAAATACCCAAATTCCCACAACTGAAATAACGTATAATATAAATATTTGATTCAGATCTTTTACTTGCAGTCGCATTTTTCAAATGATAGCTTAATGTGGATATAATAGGGCATCGAAGTTAGCTTCCTATTGACATAACGTAAGATTGCCAAGGGCATGGGGGGGTCTCAATCGGTAGCGTATCAGGCTCGTAATCTGCAGTTCCCAGGTTCGAGTCTTAACTGGGCCAGCGTTGAGATTTATTTTCGAAACACATCCTCGCCCTACCCACGATCAGTAGGGGACACCGATGGGCAAGGAAGGGACATCGTCCGTCGGATGAGACTTAAAGCCGTGGCCCCGTATGCGGGAAACCATACCCTGTGCACGTTAAAGAACACTCTAGATGGTTTTACTGTAGGCTACCATCTGTCACCCAACAGTTTGTCCAGTGTGTCTCCTCTCTCAACCTTCTCTGAGACCTGAGGTCCTTATGACTCGGCAATATAGTCCATTGTGTGCAAAAAAAGTGCCGCTCAGAAGTAAAACAACCCAGGTTCAAGTCCCAACTGTGCTCCATTGATGATTTTCACCACTAACTCATGTTCTACCCTTGGCGAGAAAGCGAACACCGATGAGCTTGTAAAGACTATCCGAAGGACGCCCGCCTTTACTGCCGTCCTTCGGATTTTCAGAGAATCATACCCTGTGCACGTTAAGACCACACTGGATGGCCTTGACGGGTGGCTCATATCTGCCTCATAACAGCTGTGCAGTGGATCCTCTTCTCCTAAAGTTCTTTGAACTCTTGTGATCCATCTGACTTATGCATTTAGCCCAAGTGTGTCACAAATGTGACGCTCAGAGATAAAACAACCCAACTCACAAAGTAGAAGTGTAAAAAAATTATAAACGTTCGCATAATAATCCGCGAACTGAGTAATAAGACTCTGAAGTAAACGACAACATTTCTTAAGCGGAGAAATTCTATCACGGGAGGAAAAAGGAATTACATTTCTAATTATCCGTATTGTGAAAAAAAGTCCTGCCCTGCACATTAAGACCACACTGGATGGCCTTGACGGGTGGCTCATATCTGTCTCATAACAACTGTGCAGTGGATCCTCTTCTCCTAAAGTTCTTTGAACGCTTGTGATCCATGTGACTTATGCATTTAGTCCAAGTGTGCCACAAATGTGACGCTCAGAGATAAAACAACCGAACTCACAAAGTAGAAGTGTAAAAAAATTATAAACGTTCGCATAATAATCCGCGAACTGAGTAATAAGACTCTGAAGTAAACGACAACATTTCTTAAGCGGAGAAATTCTATCACGGGAGGAAAAAGGAATTACATTTCTAATTATCCGTATTGCGAAAAAAAGTCCTGCCCTGATAGAATGGAGCTTCAAAACATAAAGTATGTATAATGAAATAATCTCACATCAAAATAACATTTTACGTTATTATTCCTTAATGTACTCCTAGTTTTAAAATCATATTTCCATATTTGAATTTAATTCAGTTAACAGTGTGTTTCTTCATTCAACAGAGGTTTATTCTAAAGCCCTATTTTTTTATCAGCACTATTATTTTTCCATCGAATTATTTTTATCTTTCCCTTACAGAGTTCTTAAATTCAAATTCAAATCGGAAAACGATTAATTGACTTCTCCTCCAGCGATGATTTAGTAATTAGTGACGTCTTTATTTTTGCCTAAAAGATTTACCGTGTATTCTCTTGAAGAGCACAAAAAGTATGATTGATTATGGCAAGAAAAAAAAATATCCAAGAATTTCAGCTTTTGGTATCAGGATGCACGGAAGTTTCAAAGTTTATATCGATCGCATCCATCAGCTGTTTGCAAGTTCAAGCTAGAGTCTGCTAGGCACAGTCAGAAAATTGAATTTCGTCAAATGCGATGTCTTGAATTACCATTACTCTCTTTTCGAAATGTACAGCTTATTTTCATTATGTGAATAATTTAAACTCTTGATTATCCGGATTACAGGGAATTAAGAGTGAGTTAGGTTGTTTACCTCTTAATATCCCTTTTTTGTCCGCAATGGGTTAAATGGCAAGGACCCCAAGGGCTCAGAGAAGGTTGGAGGAAGGGAACCCACTGGACAGCTGTTAGGAGATAGATGATAACTTTTTTTAAAAAATATAAAGTTAAAAAAATATAAAAAAATGTTTATTAAATATAACGTTTTTCTAAATAATCCAATCGATAAGATGATAACCTATCGTCAACCAAGGTGAGTACATAAGGTGGCGCCATAATGCTCTGTTTTAGCAAGGTCATTCAAATGTCGTTGAGAGGGCGTGTCCCATGACGTCACAATGGGAAGAGCTCAGCTACTGTACTTCATAATCGTATGTTCTTTAGTGTCTTTCTTTGCTCTTTGCTTGGTGAATTTCTCTCTCTGTAAAGTCTTTCAGGTATTTTTTTCCTTCTTTTTATCATGCCAAACTCTGCAGTAGTAAACTATGTACATGAGTAATCCTTCGAAGAATAAGAAAAACAATGTTTCATATACATTCGAATTAGAAGGAAAAATTAGTATGAAGTGGGTGCTGCAGTGTCGGAGTAAAGATAAATTCGCTGCGCACATGCTAAGATATGTGGTTAACATTTTTCAGATGCTTATTAAGATCGATCGCCTGTAAGATTTATGAAGCGAATTCTTCAGACTAACTATTAAACGTAAACTAAATAATAATGCCATTCCATATTTAAAAAAAAACCTGTCACATAAAAAATTCAGTCTTGTTACGATGACCTATTCTACTCCAATCAAACGATTGTTATCTTGCAAACGACTAAATGATCGTTGGAATAAAAAATCAATCGCTCTGAAAACCACGATAGTGTACTCAGTAAAAAAGTAGCATTATCTCAGGTAATTCATAATTTAAATACCTTGGCTTATACTGTGCTGATCCATGGGAGTAAAAACTTATGTAAAGTGCGTTCTTCGCTTTAGAAAATTACAGCAGTAGTTTCAAATTGCTATTAAAAATTAAATAAAGCCAAGAGGAAAATCTCAGATTCGCAAACAAGATTATGATCAAAGGAAGAGCAGTGAATAAACATAAATAAAAATTGATACAGAAGAATAAAAATTTCAGAATTAAACAATAAAGGAAAAGTAGACTTTTCGTTCGATAACTCTAGGAAATAATTCCTTTGTAAATTGACAACTGTATTTACGCCACATCACATTAAATATTTTTCGAAGGGATAACATTTGAGCCACTACTTATGGCTAATATAAAAATTATATTTTTATTATTTTCTTTATTATTATTAACATAGTGATAAAAATATAAGTTGAAATAAAGATTTGGTGCTTTAATTCGATCGAATTTAATTTTAAGAGCAAGATCATAATAATTTTTCCGATCGTCTAATAGGAATTCTACAGTAATTCAATATAAACTACTATAGAATTTCCTTTTTAATATTTATTTTTTTTATTTATATCTATTATTAACTTTCAAGAGCAATTACTGAAATTGGAATTATTGCTCTTAAATAGTCAATTTCCTTAACTCTAAATAGAGATCCAATATCGTTAAAGATTCGTTCTCTATTTAGAGTTTTTTTATTTAAGTTTATTTATTAGTTTTATTTAGGTTGAAATAGATTTCAGATATTTAAATTGTCTTCAGTCACACTTTTGCAGAAAATGATTAAAGATGTTCCCGAGTTCTGTACCTCAGTTATTATTGACATAATACGGAACTGTACCTAATAGAGCTGCTGCTGAGTGTTTATCTGTAGCAATAAATGTTTCCCTGATATCTAGATAGACCTCAAACACTTAAAGAAAACTGAAATTGTAATTCTACACTTTTTGTGCCAACAGGATTCTAATTTACCGTACGCTTCTATACGCTTTGTTTACCTTCGTCTCCCCACTCTGACGTCAAAATGCCAAACCAATGACCGTCAAGAAACGCTTCCTCGCGGAGTGGCACCACCCTTCCTTCATTCACCTGCCGTCAACACCATTCAGGATGTTCTTTAACATGCACAGGTAAGGGCTCTCTTGTCCAAAAACCACGTCTTTTAAGTCCCGTCAGACGGAAGGCGTCTTTCCAAGCCCGTTGTTGTGCCCTTTCTCATCGAGAGCAAAGAAAACGTTTAATAAATCTCAACGCTGACACTTGCGATTTTCGTACGGATATGTGAAATTAGTATCTTTTTTCGATACGAACATAAGACCGGAAACTAATGTAAAGGTTAATCAGCAGTCAAAAATGGTTGCGAAATCGAATGTTTAATTGATTCTAACTTCTTTACAGCAGTAGCAACTAATTTAATAAATGTCCTTAAATGAATGGTAAGATGTGAAAGCATGATCAATTAAAAACCAGAACTAATCCGTATCCTCCGTTTCCTAAAAAGACGGAATACCTACTCTATATTGCAATATAAAAAATTACCCCTCAGGTAACTGCATATAACAGAGTTCTGATAAGAGCCTGTCAGTTTAATATTCTTAGGGGAAATCTGTACGGAAGGCGTGACTTGAACAGAATGACAACACAAGAAATATTCGTGCCTTATCCGGGGCTCCAATCCGGATCTTTTTGTTCAGAGGCCAAGCACGCGAACTATTCAGTCAGTTTTACAGGAATAAAATTACTGAAATAGTAGCAGACAAAATAATATTATCAATCAATTACTTTACATAGCATTTAATAGCATTCCTGTCGACGTTTAGTTTAAAAGAAAGTTATTACTCTTAGTTTAACCTCGATATCAAATTTAGAGGAAAATCTGTGTTGATACGGGTGGGATACGAACCCGCGATCTCTTGATAACTTTGTCAGGTGCTCTGACCCCTGAGCTCTCACCCGCCGATCAAGACCTCCTCTATTTCCTGATATTAATCTAAATGTCGAGAAAGTTATTAAGTGATTGCTGAACATCTGACATGTCATCAGAAGGTCGTGGGTTCGTATCTCCCCCACTCAAGACAGCTTTTCCTCTAAATTTGATACCGACATTAAAACTAATATCTAATCTCAATCTCAGTACACCACAAAATAATACGAATATGAAAGCATCATATTAATATTCATTTCGTAAATTAAAGATATGTCTCGTGATTTCTGAGTCAGAGGCAATAGGCTTCAAGACCAACCATTGCAGGGCATTATTTTTTTCACAAAATTTTGCTTTCCCATCTTATTTTTACCTGCGACTCCTAAATATCGATAGATATTTGATCTGACATCACTTGCAGAGTAAGTTTTCAGCACAACTAGAAAACTTTTCTAAGTTTTCGGAAATTTGTAAAGCTGAAAACAAAATTAATATTAAAGACACATTTCCTTTGCAAAAAATACCTAATATTTGGCTTCTTTGCAGCGCTATTAGCACGAATAAGAGTAGAGTCGCCGAGTTTGCATTATTTCTGTGGAGCCTAGCCTTCTTTACATCTCTACAATATTTCATACACCTACGAAGTTATCAATCCGCATTCTTGAATATGTCATGAAGTACAACTGGTAAGCGTTTTCTATGTACTTCGGGTGTATCAGCAGTGTCTCGCTAGCCGTAAGAAAAAACGAAATTTGAAAAGCATGAATGCCATAGAGCGGAAAAGCTGATTTTCACCTTCAATATTAGAGAGGAGGAGGGGGGGAACTCAATGAAATCTCTTCCATTGCCACAAGAGCTCCCAAAGTTTTGAGAAATAGAATGAAATTGATGTCATAGATAGAATGTTGAGGAAATCTTCTTTACGTTAAATTCAATTTGTGAACTCTAAAAGCGTTTCTATTACGAGGGTTAGTCGGAAAATAAGAATACACAGTTTATGCTGCATCAATCGAATTTTATAGTCAGATGAAACTATTACACATTCATAGGTACATAGGTAGACTATTTTTCCATAGTACCAGTTGATTGAGATATTTCCCGCAAAGTGAAATCGGTGATGCCACTCTTCTGCTTCTAAGACGTTCCTTATAAGAAAGCCGAATATGTGATAATCACTTGGAGCCAGGTCAGAACTATAGGTTGGGGTGGGGGGAAGTCGTAATCATCCCATTGAATTCTTCCGATCTATATGGGATCTATCATTTTTACACAGAATGACGACTCCCTCTGAAGGTTTGAAGGCGGAACCTCTCCGGCAGAAGATTGCATCGGATGTGATTGCTCGAGGTAGAAGATTTGCATCGAATGTGATGATCTACAGGCTCTATCAACAGGCAACTGATTTCACGTTGCAAGAAATGCTTCAATCGCCTAGGTTAGAGGTTCTCAACGTGGGTTACATGTACCCCTTGGGGGTACGCGGTAAATTTTTTTGGGGTACGCCGCGAGAGCTCAAAAGTCGCTAGATCTAGTAACAAAGTAAAAATAACCATTGTTATAATATAACTATAGTTTTATCTATCTGTACTAGGGGTACGCCAGTTACATACACATTTTCAGGGGGTACGTGAAGCATAAAAGTTTGAGAACCACTGGCCTAGGTGATTACGTGGAAAAATAGTAAACATATTTAATTACGAATGCATAACAATTGTGTTTGAATATAAAGTTCATTAATATTGTGAATCAATCCTCTTAGTTAACTTTCGTCGCAGAAAAATATCTACGGAGAAAAACTTAAGTACTTCCCGGTTGTTTTCGAGAACGCAGGGATATTTACTTCAGAAGAAAGTTAAGTAGGTGTATCGTATTTATTTTCAAAGAAATAGAATTTTCTTGATCTATAAAAAGAAATAGTCATCGAAGAACAATTGTAAAGATTGTGTCATTACTGCATCATCATCATCATCATCATCCTCTAGGCGCCATGGGCTATAAGAGGTCCAACTAAATTGTGCAATTTAGTTTTCCAAATACGCGTGTCCTCAGTTACATCTCTACACCTGGTTACTGTAGAACATTTCTAACAATGTCCTATTTGACATTGTCTGCTCACCGCATCCAAGGTCTCCCCCATCTTTCTGAGGCTTTGAGCACACTGTTCACAACCGCAATCGATATTCTATAGTTCTGCATACGGGCAACATGGCCAAACCAAAGGAGTTTCTCTTTATACAATATGCTGCTCAAAGGAGGTTGCCGACTCCTTTGCCTAACCTCATCATTACTTACACAGTTGAACCATCTAACGCCCAAGATAATTTTAATTCTAGATGCTGCGTAAGCATCTAGAATTAAAATCATCGAGTTTCCTATTATCTTGTTTACAAGGCGTCCAAGTTTAACTATCATAACTAACCCTGTGAATAACCGAACTATTATACAGCCTAATTTAGTCTTAAGGTGTATACGCCTATTTCTCCACACTCTCCATAGATTCTTAAAAGTCCCGGCAGCAATCCCTATTCGTCTATTAATCTCATGCCGCACATCACCCTCAGTATCTGTTACATAGCTCCCAAGATAATAAACTTTGATGCCTGCTCTAGACTGCAACCATTCAGATTAACTGAATCACAGTCTGCCTGACAATTTTAATCGCTTTAATTTTCTCTCTTTTATCACCAAACCAACTCTACTACCAATCACATCAACAGCTCGAATGAAAGAGTTCATTTCATCAACATCATTTGCCAAAAGGTCTAAATCATCAGCATAATCTAAATCAGAAATTTTCGTATCTCCAGTCCATTTAAGGCCAAAATCTTTCCCTTGAAGTGAATTTCGCATAACATAATCAATAACCAAGCGAAAGAGAAAAGGAGACAAAATGCACCCTTGTCGAACACCAGAAGTAATGCTAAACCAATTGCTACGAGCCTTACCAACTCTCACACACGACTCAGTGTTATTATAGAGAGCTTTCATTATGTTAACTAACTTGTCTGGTATACCATATGATTCCACAATCAACCACAAATTATGACGATCAACAGAGTCGAAAGCCTTTTTGAAATCAACAAAGCTAGCAACCAAAGGTTTCTGAAACTCTAAACATTTCTCAAGAATCTGCCTGAGTGAAAATATCTGATCCACACATCCCCTACCACTTCTGAATCCACATTGCTCATCACGCAATTGACTGTCAACCAGATTCTTAATTCTATTAAGCACAATCATGGAAAGAACTTTACCTGGAACAGAGAGTAGGCTGATACCTCTATAGTTATCACAAGAACTGCGATCACTTTTTTTTAATAATAGGGATAATAATGACTCTGGTAAAATCCTTAGAGACCATGCCTTTATCATAAAAGATATTAAAAATTTCAGTCATCTATGTGGTAACAGAAGCATTCAAGCTCTAATCATTTCAGTAGTAATTTCATCTACCCCTGGGGATTTAGGTAGTTTAAGTTTAGAAGTTTAGAAATAGCCTTAACTGGCAATAGTGGTTAGGCAGCTAGCGACTGTTCGAGCAAGGCAAACTTTGTGTGTTGTGTTAGCTCTAACTGAGGCAGTGGTCAGCAGTGACTTCGGTCGTAGTAGGGCATGTCCTTGTATGAGATGGCTTGTAAAAGCTAGGAGTAGCTTCTAGGATTCTTCTCTGTCCTATATGTCGCAAATAAAAAAATCAATCTATCAATCAATCAAAACAGTCAAAATAACTTCATACTCTGATATAGGGCCAACATTAAAGCCAGTAATGCATCTATCATCATTGCCAACAATGGTAGTAGAACAAACCACATAGTTTGGAACATCTCTGAAATGCTCAGCACGGTTATGGAAGGTGAGGCCATGACAGAATCCTCACCTTCTAAAACCTTACTTTGTCTGTTCTTCAATCCCTGTATACCTGTTCATTTCTTCCCACACAAAACATTGAATATCTGGTACAGTTCTCTGCTGTTGTGCTTTCCAACTGCTTTCCCAGCTTTGTCAGCCAAGCTATCAAGCCAAAGATTCTTATCCGCCGCTGATCTTTTACACGTTTATTAAGCTCTTTGTAACGCTTTCTGTTAGGACTAGTAGGGTACTGATTAAGAACATTTCTGCAGTTCTTTCTTTCCGAAATAAGCTCCAGTGCCTTATAACTCAAATAATTTTGTCTCTTCTGCTCCTTTTTTTACCTAAAAGAGTAAATTTCAAGAAAAGCTTGCTTAAAATGGTCCCATTCTTCCCGAACTTCAGTAGTAAACAAACCTTGACTGTAATAATGACTAAGTAACCTATCATGTTAAGCTTTAGTTATAACTGAGTCTTTCAGAGCTTCAGTATTAAAGGTAACTTTTTTAACCTTAGCACAACACTTCTTAAGTTTAAGTTGCAAGACACTTTTAACAAAGTAACGTCAGTCAATTTCATTGTCCTCTATATGACCTGGTGTTCCAAATAGAACTAGCCCATTTGCTGATATATATTAATTATCATTATTTATCATTATCATTATCATATATATTAATAGAACTAGCCCATTTGCTGATAATTAATATATAATCAGTCATATTTCTTATGTAGCCTATTTGGTGAAACCCGCGTATACTTATGTATGTCGCGGTGTTTGTAATAGGTTGTTAGTTATTCTCAAACCATTAAGTTTACTTACCTGTAGGGAATGTTGGGCAGAATTTCTGACAGAATTCAAAATAACCTGAAGTTGTCCGTAAAATCTATCTTTCTCATCCTCATCGGCATCCTCAATGGGGGAAGTAACAACAGATAACATTCAAGTCTGTAATGCCTCTCTGGAATTTAGCTGTAAGAAACCTTTCATTAATGCACTCATATCCAGAGGTGTACTAATAGTCCCCGGCGGGGCCGGACTTACGCTTGAGCTACCTAAGCTACAGTTTAGGGCGGCACGATTAAGAGTCTCCAAAAAGTGAGTTTGAAGTTTACTGTGTCACGAAATCTTTTTAAATTAATCTGTTGGCAAATACTGTTCATCCTTGTATACCAATTCTAGTATAATATTTTCATCTCATCAAATTCGTGCTTATTTTTAAAATGTTCCCTTCAATCAATGAAATAAATATACATTTTGACTTTCGAATTTTTGGAGCCTTTTAAACTTACTAAAGCTTAGGGCCTCAAACTTGTCATTGCTTATGGCCTCAAATTTATCATAGCTTAGGACCGCAAATCTGTCATAGGTTAGGGCCTCAGAAGGTCAAAGTCCTGCCCTGGTCCCAGCAAATCCCACGAAGCGGAAGCCCCATGATTAGAGGGGTCACTGCAAAAAAAAATTTCAAAGTTTCTGCTGAAACTTAATATTACAACTATTTAAAAGAACAGCCAGAATGTTTTTTTTTTTTCTTGAGCTTTGAACGAAAAATAACAGACCGAGAAAAATCAGCTTCCTTTTCCCTATTAGAAATACATCTCATTGCTCCTTATGGGCCAGAAATCATATGTTCAAAACCTGAGTTTGGTCGTGAACTTCGTTAACGTAAGACCATGACATTCGTGGGTGATGTCATTTTTTCAATCGGATTAGCGATTTCTCATGATAAGTCCAACCTCCTGTTTAACTCTTAAGACTAGAAATGCTACAAATATTGCTGGTAAATACCTTCAAATGTTGCTGGGTAAAGAAGCTCTTAGCAAGCTTAGAATTGTGGCATGGAACCAGATCCTGTTGAAATACCCCATCGCCGATAGGAAACAGCTTCTGCAGTGTTGGGGCCATTTTCGCATCCAGAACGCCTATGTACTTTTTGCTGTCCATCATTCCTTCAATGGGGTGAAGCGTCTGTGGCCCGGAGCTGCACGCGCAAGTTAAGACTTGCAGCAGAAGGTTACGAACAAGTTTAGACTTGCAGCAGTTTAGACTCTGCAGCGGAAGGGACTTAGCGTTCCTTCGCTTATCACAACTAATTCGCACGGTACTGTATGTGTGTGTATATATATATATATGTAGATCGTAGATCGTAAATCATATTCGATGTACCGGGTAATAATTTTACCCCAAACCATCTCCATCAGAAAGATATGCCTATTTGGCATTAGTAAGAACAAAATATATAAGTAAACCACCCTTAGGTGGGCCCCTAAGGGCAAACATAAGAAAAGCTAAAAATAGCAGTAAGATTGTATAAGAAACCTAAAACGGGTAGGTCTGCTCAGAGAACGCTACCGTTTTAGGCCTCTTGTACTTGTTCAAAACAGTATGATCGTTAAGAATCAGAGAAGAAATAATCTCATTGGGATTATTGCTTACAGCCGCAAAAAATATTTTTGAGGTGCGTTTTATATGTGTATATATATATGGTCGATGCCCAGGTCTTTATGGAGTTGTCTGTTAG
The DNA here is from genome assembly GCA_038380435.1 of Ryuthela nishihirai. Lineage (NCBI taxonomy): Eukaryota > Metazoa > Arthropoda > Arachnida > Araneae > Heptathelidae > Ryuthela > Ryuthela nishihirai. Next base: position 22,616,877 of record JAWZYU010000019.1, read on the forward strand.
TGACAAACCAGGGGGCATCGACCGCCGTTCTCAAAATCTTGTTCTGTAAGACCTGAATCTTACGAATATTGGTGGGTGTAGTATTCGTTCATATGGGTGAAACATAGAGAATCACCGGTCTGATGATCATATAATAGAGTAAAAGCTTATGATCAATCATTAAAATGGAATTTCTCCAAAGGAGTGGGCCTAGCTGGCTCCTCAATGAATTGACTTTGGAGATTATATTATTTATGTGATAGTCCCACTTTAACCTCTTATGTATAACAACCCCAAGATATTTGACTGAATCACTCCAATCAATGGGAATATCTTGTAAATGGAGGCAAGTGGGATTCATAATACGCTTTCCACTAAAAAATATGGCAGAACTCTTGTCAGAGTTAAACTTTATCCTTCATTTTTCGTACCATGTGCCCAGCTCGGTCAAGCTATGATGCAACCTCTTCACAGCGATAGCAGGACCAAGGGAGGGAGATAGCAAGGTCATATGCGTAAAGTGCAAGATGAATATGATCAAAGGAAGGTAAATCGTATAAGTATAAAGAGAAGAGTGTAGGACCCTAAAGGGAGCCCTGAGGCACACCCGCAGAGATGACTCTTCTTGTAGACATGGTAGATTTAATTTGGACTTGAAATGTCCTATTGGAGAGATATGATTGGATCAAACAGATGAATCCAGATGGCACTTCAGCTTGTATGAACTTGTGTAAAAGGCCGTCCAACCACACGCGGTCAAAGGCTTTGGCCACGTCCAGGAAGACGGCTGCAGCGGACTCCTTTGTGTTAAGGGATTCGGCGACTTTCTCCACCACCCTAAAGACCTGGTGTTCGGTAGATCGATTCCGTCTGAAACCAAACTGGATGTCAGGCAAAATAGGGTGTCAGCCAAGAAAGTCGTCAATACGATTGAGCAAAATCTTTTCAAAAAGCTTACTAATTGTAGACAGCAAGCTGATAGGGCGGTAGCTGGATGGAATAGCGGAGTCCTTGCCTCGTTTATGTAAAAGCTTGACAATAGCATTTTTCCAGACATCAGGAAATATAAGATTTCGAAGTAAATAATTAAATATCGAACAGAGATGCACAATGGCTTTCTTTGGAAGATGCTTGAGCATCCTGTTCGATATTTTGTCTTGACCCGAGGCTTTATTCAATTTTAGGCGTTTGATTGCCAGCTGAATTTCTAGCAGTGATGTAAAATTCACCCTGGTCCGATCCACCTGATCGAAATGGAGAAGAGATTCCCTCACCAATCCACAGGTATGATGGTCAGAGAGATCAAATTGCAATTCACCATCATCTTTTACCTACTTTAGACCTCATAACTCTTGAAGCCACAGCCGTGGCTGTTTTAGATACCAACATAGGAACAGTACACGCCGACATAGGAACCAACATAGGAACACGCCGACATAGTACACGCCGACATAGGAGATACCAACATAGGAACAGTACACGCCTTTTGCGGACGCCCTCGAATTGCAATTCCGAGAAAAAATTTCAATTGAATTGCAAATTCGAAAAAAAAAATTTGCAATTCGAGGGCGTCCGCAAATGGACTTGCAATTCGAGGGCGTCCGCAAAAGCCTAAAAAATTCGAAGGCGTCCGCAAAGATAAAACGTCTGAAGAATTGCATCATTAAAGCTGATGCGAACTTCTGGCAACAAGCCAGGAATGTCCTTCATAGAAGGTAAATCAATCAGGTTAGAATTTACTTCAAAAAGAAGTTTGTTTTTGTCGGATAAGAAAGCGCAAATTTGCGCGTTAAACTGGTTTCAACATTGACTGTGTGTATACGTGTTTGTGTGCGTTTTAATTAAAATAATATTACTTAAAATTATACCAGTCGCTGCTTACTTTTATTAAATTTAAAATAATATGTCAATATAATAATAATAAATAATTTTATTTTATATATATATACTTGATGATGACTTACACTAGAGGTGAGAAACTCCAAATTTTTCATTTTAAGGGAAAAAGGAAATATGCTTTTGGCGTTTTATAGGGCTAATAATATATTACTATTTGCATTTTTCAATCACCCGTTAGTACTAATTACTACTGTTAAATTGTGCAAAATTCGGAAAATGAAAAAGTTCATTTTCTCTGAAAATGAGCATCTTGTATTCCCCAGAGGCGATGTGTTAGCCTTCTAGTTTTTCGATAGAGGGGAAAATAAATTATTTTCAAAATAATCTAGTTGAAACTGTGTAAGCATTTTGATACAAATATATTCCCTATTTCAATAAATTTTGGAAACCATTGCACATATTAGCACTCTCAAGGGGTACAGGCTTGGCCCTTACCCCTCCCACCCCCACCCACCCCACACACACACTCCCCACCCCTCAATAGACTCGGCCTTGATTCATTCCAAAATGTCCAATTATGAATTCCGAATTCTCATGTATATATCAAATGTTTATTATATACGTTTTCAAAAAGTTAAAATTCAGGTATATGATGCTGCACATTAAATGAAATAAAAGGGCCCCCAAGGTTTAGCAGTACGCCAATGATCATATCCTAGAATAGCGTCACTAGAGTGTCTTATCTTATCTTCCCTCCCTGAAAAGAGATATTTAAGATTGTTTTTAAGAATTTTTATCTGTCCATCTGGTCTCTTCCAAGCCGAGAGTTTCTAATTTATAACGGTGGAATTCTTGTATGAGGACATCAAGAGAATAATCTCTGTGCAGAGTCCTGACATTCCAATTAGAAAGAGAATGGTTAATGGGGTGTTTAAGAAATTATGTTTAATTGAGGGAGGAAATGCAGACAATATAAAATAGGCCCCAATCGCAGGCCTGAGACCACTTGTTACCCCCACCACTAAAGGCTGGGACCATCTACACTGGAAGACTTCCTCCAATGTAGCATTTGACGATGCCCATAGAAGCAAGAGTTCAGGTGCCTGCGATGGCCTCAGATCAGGATTATCCACCAGCTGATAAAACGTATCCCGTGAATCTATTCACTTGGGGCTCTGAACCCACAAACAAACAGAAAACACAGCGGAAGATCTTCTCTCAACAGAAGACCGCCAGTGCAGCAAATTCAGGATCCATAATCAAGCTCAGAACCATTATTCCATTCCAGTTGGTGTATATGGTCGTCACCATGACCCTGTGTAATTGACCACTCCTCAGCAGGGTGTGAAAATAAATAAACGTAGTCATAGTAGTCCAGATCAGTAGGCTACATTGATTTCGCAGCTCTCCCTTTCCGTTTCTATCCACAAGAGAGTATCTCCTTTGAAATGTACTAACGGCCTGCACCAAGAGAAGGAGGGGTCATTACGTGCAAGGCTTGACCTTTACTGTGTATCATCACAGGGGATTGGTGCATAGCTCTCCTTCCAATGACTACCTAGCTACCATTTACAGGTTTATACACTAGTATTAATGTGATTCCCTTGAAGAAATGAAAATTAATATCATTCCGTTATGCGCAGCAATACCGGAATGATATTAATTTGACTTGCCTCAAATAAATATTAAGGAGACTCATTATAAATTGGATAAGGGTACTTATAAATTTTTTCTCTTATAATTTTACTTTATATTTCATTTTTAATGCCCATTTTATACATATATATATTTTTTTTTAAGAGAAAATGTGTTCACTTTGTTGTCTGTCCGTCTGTAGACAGCAAACGTTTTTGTGTTTAGAGATAAATAAAAAATTATTTAGGGTTGGATAGGTATTGATAAAATATATGATTCCTACTTTCCGAATCTCCCAAAAACTATAATTGCTTTCTCTAACAGTGGAAAAAAATCGAAAATTCCGATTTTTAAACGAAAATCACAGACTATTCATTTATGCTAGAAATGTGGTAGTGGAATGTGACGGTCGTGAAGATTCCATTGGAAGCAATGAATAACCCTTTACACCCAGGATGGGCTGTAATCGCAACTGTCTTGTTTTAAGAAATAATTAGAAAACAATGTTTTAGTTAGATTGGTACTAATGAAATATTATAATTCGCATTTTTCAAATCCTAAAGTAGCTTTGATTTAAAACGTTAAATAAAATAAAATTTAATAAATACCCCCCTCAAGCAGCTGCTTGACACAGTGGTCTGACAAGAGCCTGTCAGTTTATACAGCTCTGAGAGGATGGCGGAATATAGAAGATAAAAGAAAAGAAGATAAAGAAATAAGAAGGATGGCGGAAACATATAATAATTACTTATAGAAGGTCTGAGAGGATGGCGGATCTCAGCAGAAAAACTACACATACATACATGCCTTATCCGGGGCTCGAACCCAAGTCCCTTAGATAGTAGCCAAGCGTGCTTACCACTCGGCCACGCAGATCATTAAACATGGAAACGGCGAAACTTTAACGAATGTTGAAAGTGATTTGTTTATGGTTGAAATATCAAATTTTGATGGTAGACTGTCAAGAGATATTCCACTGACAGCAGTATTCTTCCTCCTTTTCTCAGCGGGGTATGAGAAAAGCAACTTTTTAAATTGAAGGATAAAAAGCAAATATTTTTTCTGTTGTAAAAGACTAATAAAATACTATTGTTTGAATTTTCCCCATCATCCATTAGTTCGATATGAAACTTTTAAGGAGTGAAAAAAAGTAGGTATACGAAAAACTTCATTCTCTTTGAAAACGAGATTACCATATGCGCCAGAGGCGATACGCATTCTTCTAGTTTGCTAAAAAAAATCCCACAGCGCAGAAACGAAAACGTTTTTATTGTAGAAATGTTAAATTCAATAGTATCCAATATTTATAAATAATTTAAAGGGAAAGACTCTTTATTTTTTTTTATTCGCTAAAAAGAATCATCAGTTTTTCTGCTAAAATTTATGTCACATGGAAAGCACCGTGAATTCATTCATGTTTGATATTCATTTCTCAAGTCTTTGCGCTAAAGTTTTGGGCTACCTCAGTATTTTGCGTTCGGGATATTCGCGGAATATTTCTCCGATTTTTTTGCCCCCCCCCCCCCATACACACACAAGACGATGCAAACAAAATATACAGTTTTGATTGCATCGCCTTGAATCTATGGAGAAATCGATGAATTTCGTGTTAGAGAGTTACAGAAACTAAAAGATTAAGAAAAATATCACCCCGTCCGAAGTAATTTGTTCAAAATCGAGGAAAACTGAAAGAATTGGTGCCGAAACTTACTTATCTTAGATCACAATATATCCAAAAATCGCACATAAGAGATATTTTAATCAGTTTTCAGATAAATTTCTATGACTGTCAAACTACTATTAAATATTCCAACCTCCATACCTCCTTAAACATTATATAAACAATACTATTAATCAAGATTTAGAGAGAGATTATTTAAATAATTACTTTCAATCAAATTTTCCAAATAACAAAAGAAATAAGAATAGTAAAAATAATATGAAAGGATATTTCAGAAGTTTGGTTCATACTTAACGTTCCAGTAGCATAACAGAAATTTTAATAAATATTCATAATTTGCAAAAATCATAATTAAAACTACAGTTAATACCGCATTGTTTTTCATCGCATATAGGGATTAAGAGCACAATTTGGTATCACTGACCCCCCATCATATGGAGGCCACCTCTACACAAGTCTTTTGGCGGCACCTTTCTTTCCATAGCCAAGGATATCTGCTGTCGTGATCAGCAACTAAACCCGCAAACCTCCTCTTAGGAAGAGACCTAGCTGTCCGAGTCTCGTGTTTTGGTGAATGATTTGCAAGAGTTAGTGGATCAGGGAGAGGAAAGAAGTCAATCCTTCCCCCCCCCCGTTACTTGGAAAATGTTCGCAACTGAAACGACGATACATTTTGCACATATTTTTCAAGAATATTTTATAAAATGAGCTCTACAACTGAGAGAAAAAACATTTATCGAACTCTTCAGGAGAATAATTTCTCAAGAACAAATACCGAGACTGAGTTATGTGCTGTTCTTGTTCCATCTCACCCCTTGCCCCCCCCCCCCTCCCTCACTCTTCTATCCCCCACCACAACACAGACACACACACACACCACACCGTATATATATATTCGGCCCATTTTCTTTTTCTATATCCCGTTATGATTTCGAATATTCTCAAAGGAATAGTTTTAGTTTTAAATAAATGACGTTTCGGAAAAGTTTTGTTTTGATCTAAAATGCTATCAATTTAATCACACAGTAAATTTATCTCTTATTATAATGTCTTCAACTTTAAATTCATTAGTGGTAAATTACCTTCAAGAAATAAGGAACTCACCTTCGACAATTTCAAGGAAGATGCTAACTACACACCAGCCAATGAGAGCGAGCCAGGCTGCATCCATGTTGCCAACACCTAGAAAAAGAGTTAACGAAATATGATGATTAATATTTTTTATCATTACAAATTTTACGTTAAATTTAATCAACATATAAACAACCAAAGACCAAAAGCTTGGCTAGGTTGTTGTAGTATATATTACTTTTGATAATGCAATAAAAAATAAATACCCCACTGAAGCATCTGCTTATCAAGGAGTCTCACTAGAGCCTGTCAGTTTATACGTCATAGCGAAAGGACTGTGAGGATGACAGGGCCTCAGCAGATAAACAATAATACAACGAGTAAGGCAAGGCATGAATGTTTATCCATGCCTTATCCTGGGCTCGAACCTAGGTCACTATGATCAGTAACCAAGCGCATTAATCACTCGGCCATGGGATGGCGATGTAAGTTTAAAATCAGTTTTAAGAATAAAGAAAAAAATTATAATTAATTAAAAGACAATAATGGCAATTAATTAACAGATCAATTAATCAGTTAACGATGACAATAATTAATAGAACAGCAACAATCTGATTAATAGGTAACATCACAAATACGCAATACACATAATGTAGAAGAGTAGGTAGTAAAATCAAAAACACAAATTTAATGTTATCTAAGAACTGAAACATATGCCCAATATCAGTTATAGGCAAGAAGTACTTTTTTAATCTCTCTTTATGCAAAAAAAATCCACCGTTATGATTTTTTAAGTCAAGAGATAAATGATTAAATACTTTAGGAGCCGAATAAGTTATGCATTTGTGCATATTTGTTAAACGTTTCTTTAAAGCACATAAGGAACCAAGGAAAAAAATATTATTAAAAACTTTAGATCACTGTAGATGAATATGGTATATTCGTTTCCAAAACAAATTTATTTCTGTTGTTTTTCGACTTTAACACCCTTTAACGGTGGATACTTTAACTAATGGAAGATTTGGAAGATGCAAATGGTAATATTTTATTAGTATGTATATCCAACCCAGAAATAATTCATCATTTGATTCTTAAAACAAAAAAAAAGGTTTTTTACCAACCATTGTTGTCAATCTTAAGGGAGAATTTTCATAGATTTAAATTTTTTATGTGCAGTTAGGTAAAATAAATTTTAACGATAGCTGAAATGCACATAAAAATGTTCCATAATTTTAAAGGGTTAAAAAAAATTAGTAATTTCATAAACATGTAAACAAAAGTAACAGAAAGAAATGAATTTATGCTCTACATCACTTTTTGTTTTCTCCGATCAAATGTCTAGAAGCGCCAAATAAATTACATAGAGCTGCCACTGTAGTTTATACAGCCGCTCAAAAAAATATCGGAACACTATGGTTGATTACAGAATTCAGAAAAAATATCTGGCAACGATTTTTTTAGAAATTAGTGATCTGGCAACCTTCGTGTCACGTTACACGAAGGTTGCCAGATCACTAATTTCTAAAAAAAAGGTGGAAAGTTATTGGCCGCTCGAAGCAGGCTTGAGTCCTTCTGTGGTACATAGACTGTGGAATCAATTTCTTAGCACGGATTCCACGTCTTGGAGGCTTAGCCGAGGAAGGGTTAGAGTTACGACCGCTGTCGTAACTCTAGCCTTGATATCTGCAACTAACAGAACGAAGGAGCAGGACTCTCCTGCAGTAGCTACGATTCTCACTTGCAGCAACCACTGGGAGGGTTGTATCAGCTTCTACTGTGCATAGACCTCTTTGTGTTGTTGATACAGACCTCTATACGCAAAGACCTCTTAAGTGTTGACGAGTGGGAACCTCAATGCTCAAAGGTATAGAGATGACATCCTGGACTCTTATGCACGTTCTTACGCTGGTGTAATAGTTGAAACATTCATCTTACAAGACGATAACGCTCGTCCACACAGAGCTTGACTATTGCAACAATATCTCAAGAAGAGACCATTATTCACATGGAGTGGGCAGCAAGATCTCCCAACTTAAATCCGATTGAACATGTGTGGGATGCTCTAGGGAGACGTGTTGCTGCCCTCAACCCGCCACCTGCAACAAAGGGGGAGCTTATTACTGTTTTAAAGGAACAATGGGCGTTATTCCCTACTGAGCTGATTCACAACACCATAAACAGCATGAACATCGCTGTCGTGTCTGCATTGCTGTAAGGGGTGACCATTCTTCTTATTAAAGAACTTTGCCCATTGCATTCTGACACTTCATTTTTGGACAAGTTCCTGTAAGTGTTATTGTTTTGGCGAAAAATGTTTCTAGTGTAAAATAGTTTATGCCATTCTAAAACTGGCACTGCAATTCATGTTTCCATCAAATTTCATTAATATCATTCATGTAGTTTTTTTGTTTACCACATTTTCTGAGGTTTCTTTAATTTATGGCAATAAAACCGAATGGATGACTTTTCATTCACCTGGAATTCAGAATTAACATTAACTTGCAATTAAAACACACAAATTAAAGTGCACAAAAAGCAGAACCATTTCTGAGCTAGAAAACTGAAGCTGCATCAAAATTGGCAGAGTACATAAAATAATATATCTAGGATTACCTCTCGATGGTACTCTCCGATGGAATGTTCATACTGAGAAACTCTGCGGCACATTAAGGCTTTGTGCTTTGAAATTAAATAAATTACGATATATTTTGGATACATAAAACATAATACACATGTATTATGTTTTATAAAGCATTCTGTGAGTCCGTCTTAAATTATGCCATAACGACACATGGTACAGCAAATATTAACAAAATTTAACTTAACAAATATTAAGCAAATAGAACATATTCAATCCTCAACAGCTAAAAATATCACACCAATTAAATGCCGTATACATCTAACTACAGTAAAAGACTGATTTATTTACTTGGTTATATTGCTTTACCAGAGCACCTATATAAATATTAGATAGTTATACGAAATTGTTTTGACCACACACATAAAACTGAATCCCAATATGATAAAAACACAAGATTTAAAGAATAAAATTATTTCCAACTATCGAATTTTACAAATAATTATGGAAAGTGCACAAGAGGCTACAAAATTCCATCCATTTTAATCTCTTACCAAGGGATTATGCAACTCTACTAAGATTATTGGACAAAGAGAGAACGTAGGTGTGAAATACGATCATATCAATATCTTTTTCTCTCCTCCAGATAAACTGTTAGCTTTGCGGAACACCTGTAAACAGAAGTAATTTACCTGTAATTGTTTGAATAAATAAATGATTTAAAAAAAAAACTCGCAAATCTAAAATACAAACGTTAATGCGAACTATAGAATCGTCATATTAGTGGCGAACTTGGCTCAGGGTTATAATTTTTTTGTTTCAAATTGCCAGCAGGCAAATGCTGGTGGCGCACTATCTGGTTCCTCTTTGCACAGTAACTGAACACGTTAATAACTCGATGGACTACGATTAGAATGCAAAAATTGGCAATATTCATCTGACAACAAAAGCTTTCTACTGATGTTTTTTATGCTATCCAATACACATGAAAGTTCGACAGCCATTAAAAACTACACTTTAAGAAGTTGCACTTGTTCTTACCTTTGTCTCCCTGTGTGAGCTCTTATGTTCTTCCTAAAATCGGGCACTTAGTTTTAGAAAAAGTAGGTTTGTTTTTGGTAACTTTCAAGGAACTGTTCATTAAACATTTTACTGAGGGCAAGGCTGTGAAATTGCTTGCTGTGGAATATCTGCCAGAATACAGAAATATATTTAGCGTTACTGACAAATAGGAATTAAAAATAATGAACCTATGAAAGATATTTTTCCCAACATTTAACTTATACAGATCATTGTCATTACTCTCACCTCTAAAGCATACTGCTAAACAGAAGTGCACTCCAGGGAGAGAGATCCCCAGGAAGCATAAATCAAACCGAAAAAACTAATTACCTTATTGTATGACAAGTAACGCACCACCCATTTCAGCAGGGGATATTTTAGGGGGAAAAACAATTTTAATGAATTTAATTAATGTGATTTAGCCCTTTTGGAAAATGATGCTGATGAGACGAACTCTTTCATTCGAGCTGCTGATGAGAACAGTAGTAGAGTAGGTTTGATCATAAACAGAGAGAAAACTATAGTGATGAAAATTGATCAGGCAGACTGTGTTTCAGTTAATCTGAATGGTTGCAGTCTTGAGCAGGTGTCACAGTTGAATTATTTTGGGAGCCATGTAACAGATACTGCTGATGTGCGGCATGAGATTAACAGACGAATAGGGATTGCTGCCGGGACTTTTAATAATTTATGGAGAATGTGGAGAAATAGGCGTATACACCTAAAGACTAAAATTAGACTGCATAATAGTTTCGTTCTTTCTAGGGTTAGTTATGGTAGTGAAACTTGAACGTTTTGTAAACAAGATAACAGGAAACTAGATGCTTTTGATTCCAGATGCTTACGCAGTATCTTGGGCATTAGGCGGTTCAACTTTGTAAATAATTATGAGGTTAGCAAAGGAGTCGGCAACCTCCTTTAAGCAGCATATTGTGCAGAGAGAGATTCCGTTGGTTTGGTCATGTTATAGATAATTATAGATTAGCGAATAGGGTTATGAACAGTGTACCTAAAAGCCTCAGAAAGAGGGGGAGACCTAGGATGCGATGAGCAGACAATGTCAAACAAGACTTTATTAGAATTGGTATGCAGTGGCCAGATGCAGCAAATGTAGCTCAGGACAGATATGCTTAGATAACTAAATTCCACGGTCTGGTTGGACCTCCGTAGCCCATGGCTGCTTGAGGATGATTATGATGATTTAAGCAATTAATTGCAAGTATTAATATTAAAATTATATGGTTTTCGGAAAATAAATATTTTTACTCCTCTCTAGCAAGTTATCTAGCCTTTTTTCTACACGAATGCATTTTTAATTTTTATTTATTGAAAAGCATGTAAATACATGATTTGAACTTTTAATAACAAAATTATCGTAAATTTGAGTTTTGAGTGACATAATTTTGAAACCCTCGGAAGCCCCCAGTAGGTCTAATGGAAATCGGAATTATTCTTTCTTACTGCAACTCCTAAATATTGGCGCTTTGGATGCCTTTTCTACAACAGACAATGCTTTTGCTTTATTTTAAATCGTGTAGTTTTAAGTACAAAAGAATATAATTGCTATATTTTATTAAACAATTAAATAGAATGCAAAATGTCAAGAAACTCACAATGTTTCCTTTCTATATGGACATAGCGTTAGTATCACATGATGGTGCTAGCATCATACATAACATCATCTCGAGCAATATTTCCAAATCGCTGGATTGGTAGTTGTGGGCCCCAAGAACTCCTAATCTGATACATTCAGACTATTTGGAAGGATTTTAATATATATAAAGAATTCATTCATTTCGAAAAAATTTCGCAGTTTACCGCATTTGAAGGAAAGAATCACTACAGTTGCTGAAAGTGTTACACCAGACATGCTATGACAGATTATAGACAAAAATTGAACATCATCGCCTCACTCAATGGCTCTATATTGAAGTCTTTTGGCCACAGAACTGAACTTTGAAAGTTTGTTAACATTTTGTACACAGAATTTCTTTTTTTGCCTATTTTTAATACAATACAACAATTTAAATATGGGTATCAAACCAATGAAATGTTTATTCTTTCTTTCTTAAAGTTATTCAGTACATCTGTAACGCTGTGTATCAGAATCTATTTTAATCCCATCGACCTCACATTTTGCACATAGAGACTCGTTATGATCCTCCCTAAACACATATCTAAATTTTATGACCCTCAGAGTAACTCACGTTTTTCAGACACAGTTGAAAGGATGAAAAAAAAATCAAGGAACATTGTGAATGATCCAAATTATTGTGATACATAAACATTGTAATAATAAAAAATGATAAATTATTTTTATTCATAACAAAATGTAATACAAAATGCACAGGACCCACAATGCTAAGTAGCCCTGTCTATATATGTAATTGAATAATGCATTCATAATACAAATGCAAATGTATAATTGCATTTGTATTATGAAAATTCCAGTTTTAATAGATTCCATTAATAATAATCCATAATTCCATAATTAATAATTCCAGTTTTAATAAATTTCCAGTTTTATGAGAACAAAAATAAGATAACTATATATATATGTGTGTCAAATACAAAAGGATTACAAACTTTTCATCATCATCATCCTCAAGCATCCACGGGCTACAGAGGTCCAACCAGATTATGCAATTTAATTCTCCAAACACATTTCCTGAGTTACATCTGTTGCATCTGGCCACTACAGACCAATTCTAACAAGGTCCTGTTTGACATTTTCTACCCACCGCATCCTAGTCCTTCCCTTCTTCCTCAGGCCTTTTGGCAAACTGTTCATAACCCTATTCTTTAATCTATAATTATCCATACGGCAACCTGACCAAACCAACAGAGTCTCTCTCTGCGCAATATGCTGCTCAGAAGACGTTGCCTCTCCTTTCCCTTGCCTAATCGTAACTTACAAAGTTGATTCACCTAATGCCCAAGATACTGCGTGAGCATCTAGAATCAAAAGCATCGTTTCCTGTATCATGTTTACAAAGCATCCACGTTTCACTGGATAACTACTCTAGAAACTAATAGATCTAGAACATAACTAACTAACTAACTCTAAAAAGAATCAAATGATTATGCAATCTAAGGTTAGTCTTTAGGTGTATACGCCTATTTCTCCACACTCTCCAAAGATTCTTAAAAGTCCCGGCAGCAAGCCCTATTCGTCTGTTAATCCCATGACGCACCACCAGTATCTGCTCCCAGATATTTACACTAAGACATTTGCTCAAGAGTGCAGCCATTCAAAGCAACTAAAGCACCATCTGCCTGACCAATTTTCATCACTTTAATTTTCTCTCTATTTATAACCAAACTTACTCTACTACCAGTGTAATCAACAGCCTTAATGAAAGAGTTCAACTCATCAACATCATTTGCCAAAAGTGAAATAAGACTAAATTATCAGCATAATCTAAATCAGAAATTTTCAGATCTCTAGAAATTTTAAGGCCAAAGTGTTTCCCTTGCATTTAATTTCGTTTAACATAATCATTAACCAAACTAAACAGGAAAGGAGACAAAATGTACTCTTCTCGAACAACATAAGCAATGCTGAACCAACTCTCACGCATTACTCGGTAATATTATAGAGAACTTTCATTATGTTAACTAACTTGTCAGATATGCCATACGATCTCACGATCAACCACAAATTATTACGATCGACAGAGTCAAAAGCCTTTTTGAAATCAACAAAGCTAGTAACCACAGGTTTCTGAAAATCTAAACATTTTCTCAAGAATCTGCCTAAGTGCAGTGATAGGGGATGTGTAGATCAATAAATCTGATCTACACATCCCCTAACACTTCTGAATCCACTCTGCTCATCCCCCAATTGTCCGTCAACCAGATTCTTACTTCTGTTAAGCACAATCGTGCAAAACACTTTACCTGGAACAGAAATTGGGCTGATACCCCTATAATTATCACAAAAACTACGATCACCTTTTTTTAAAAAATAGAGATAATAATGGCCCTGGTAAAATGCTTAGTAACAATGCCTTTATCATAAAATACATTCAAAATTTCAGTCATCCATGTGGTAACCAAAATATTCCCAGCTCTAAGCATTTCAGAAGTAATTTCATCTACCCTTGGGGATTTATGCAGTTTAAGTATAAACTTATTATTATTATGGCTCTATATCACAGTCTGAAACCAAAATAACTTTAGACTGTGATATAAAGCCAACATTAAAGCCAGTAATGCATCAATCCTCATTACAAATCATGGGAATAGAACTAACCGCACTGCTCAGAGCATCACTGAAAGGCTCAACCCACCTATACATGACAGAACTCTCACCTTCTATAACCTTACCTTGTTTATCCTTCACTCCCTGTATACCTTTCAGTTTTCTACCACAAAAAACATTAACTATCTGGTACATCTCTCTGCTGTTGTGCGGTCTAACTGCTTCCTCGGCTTTTCAGCCAAGCCACCAAGCCAAAGATTCTTATTAGCAGCTAACTGATACTTTACATGTTTATTACGCTCTCTGTAATTCTTTCTATTAGGACTAGTAGGGTATTGATTAAGGATATTCCTACAATTTTTTCTTTCCGAAGTAAGCTCAAGTGCCTTATGGCTCAAATAAATTTTCCTCCTCTGCTCCTTTTTACCTAAAATAGTACTGTTATTTCAAGGATAGTCTCTTTATGGTGGTTCCATGCTTCTTAAACTTCAGTAGCGCATTCTAATCGTAGTCCATCGAGTTATTAACGTATAGTATTTTATAGTAGTCTGCAAACTATAACTGTATGTCTTAATGACTAAGTAACCTATCACGGTAAGCTCTAGCTATAACTAAATCTTTCAGAGCTTTAGAATTGAAGATCATTTTTTTAACCTCAGCACAACACTTCTTAAGTTTAAGTTGCAAGACACTTTTAACAAGGTATGGTGGTCAGATCCAATTTCAGCTCCCCTATATGACCTGTTATTCCTAACAGAACTAGCCCATTTGCTGTTAATTAATATATAATCTATCATATTCTTATGCAGCCCATTTGGTGAAACCCATGTGTACGCGGTGTTTGTCGCGGTGTTTGCAATGGATGTTAGTTATTCTCCAAACATTAAGTTTACTTATTTGTAGGAGATGTTGCCCACTGCCATTGCATCTACCAATATCAAAAGGACCTATCACTCCTCCCCTAAGGTCAGAGTCAACACCGATTTTAGCATTGAAGTCGTCTAGAACAAGGGTAATATCTCCTTTCTTGATAGGGCGGAGGTGGCTCAGTCGGTAGCGCGCCAGGCTCGTAATCTGTAGTTCCCAGGTTCGAGTCCCAGCTGGGTCAGCGTTGAGATTTATCTCCGAAAAATTCCCCGCTCTCCGCAAAATTCCACGGTTACTAGGGGACACCGATGGACTTGGAAAGGCCGCCGTCCGTCAGATGGAACGTTAAGCCGTGGCCGCGTGTGCGGGAGAGCCATACACTGTGCACGTTAAAGAACACGCTGAATGGCCTTGACGGGAGGCTACCATCTGTCTTCCAACAGCTGTTCCAGTGGGTCCCCTCCCCCAACCTTCTCTGAGCCGTCGGGGTCCATCGTGACCTGGCCATTTAGCCCATTGTGTGCAAAAAAGTGCCTCTCAGAGGTAAAACAACCCAACCTTTCTTGATAGAATTCAAAATATCCTGAAATTGTCCGTAAAACATATTCTTCTCATCCTTATCGGTGTCCTCAGTGGGGGTATGAAAATAAATAACATTGAAGGCTTTAATGCTTGTCTTAAATTTAGCTGTGAAAAACCTTTCATGCACTCATATCCTTGAAGAGCTCACTAGCATTTCTTCTGAGAAAAAACCTATATATTGAAGATGCTTTCCATATTCCCTCCCTGAAGAGATAAATTTGAAATTATTTTTAAATATCTGACCTTTAGTTATCTCTGGTCTCTTGCGAGCCAAGAATATCTAAATTATAATGGTGGAATTTTTGTGTGAGGACACAAGAGAATATTCCCTTGCAGAGTCCTCACATTCCGAAACCTGTGGAGAAAACATGTTTAGTGGGATATGTAAAGAAACTATGTTTATTCACAGAGGAAAGGCAAACAACATCAAACAGCCCCCTAATCGCAAGCATGGGGCAAAGACTGTTTCCCCACTGCTAAAGGCTGAAGCCATCTACACTGGAAGCTTCCTCCAATGTAAGTCTGATGATACCAATAAAAGCAAGAGTTCATGTACTTACGATGGCATCAAATCAAGATTATCCACCGGCTGATAAAACCGTATCCTGTGAATCTATTCATTGGGGCTATCAACACATTAACAAACAGAAAATACAGCGGCAGATTTTCCCTAAATAGAGGCCCACCAATGCAGCAAGTCCAGGATCCATAATCAAACTCAGACCGTCATTTCATTCCGGTTGGTGTGTATGGTTTTGCACCAGGACCCTGTGTGGTTGACTACACCTCAGCAGCTAGAAAAAAAAAAGAAAATAGTCATAGTAGTCCAGATCAGTAAGAACACTGATCTGGCAGCTTCCCCTTCCGTTCCCTTTAATAAGAGAATATCTCTTTTGAAAGGCACTGATACATCTACCATAACTGTTTTTAAATTTAGGTAGTGCATAATAATTTTTAGTTTTTAATCTTGAATTTTTCTCCATGATCCATTTCTATTTTAATGTATGATCATATTAGCTTTTGGATTATCTTAATCTTTGAATTTAAAGCAGATAATAAACAGCTGCTTGAAGAGGTATTTATTTATTTTTTTAATATGAGATAGTCACATTTTAGAGATATGGATATTCCATCTGAAATATTTATCTATATGCATTATATATACCTAGATATTTTAGGCACTTTTCATAGTCAAGTTTGTAACAATTACGGGTAGAGTCATTAGTAAAATTGTTTTTACAGATAATTTGGTCTGTGAGTTTTAACGAAAAAACTTTATTTGATTTAAAAGTTAAAGAATGTGTTATCACCCACTTTTTTGTTACTTAAATAAATTTTATTTTAAGTATTATAATATTATTATAATCTAATTGAATTTCTTTAATACTTTTGTTAAATGTTTTTCCCTTCATTTTTAAAATTTCTTCATGTAGGAAAATACTTCTTTATATTTTTAAAATAGATCATAATTATACAACTACTGCATATATTACAAAGAGCAAAGAGCACTAAACAGATTCCTGTGGAATTCCAAATGAAACTATTTTTTTAACTATACGAATTACCTATTTAGTGATGGTATATTTATATATGTTTTGTAAATAATTCTTAAACCAATTTAATAAAACACCTCAAATTCCACAATTTTCTAATTTTTTAAGTAATAAGAAATGATCTATTGTATCAAAAGCCATTTGGAGATCTAAAAATATAGTTACTATCTTTTCTCCTTTGTTCAATAACACATTTACTTTATTTGCAAATTTTGATGAACAATTAATTTTATTTTTCCCTTTTTCCAAAACCAAATTGGTTACTATCAAGTATGTTTTAAGTTTGTGGAAATTTAAATACAACGATATAAATATAATTTTCAATAACTTTTGTAAAATTAGGGAGAATTGATATAGATTTGTAATTAATAAAAACTATTTTTATACCGCCTTCACACACGGGTCTTAAAATTGTAATTTTTTATTTGAAAGGTGTATTTCCTATAGTTATAATTTGACATTATTGAATACAATACATCTTTATTTTCGTTAATATGTTTGATAAGGATATTTTCATATCCTGAAGATTTATTTTTAACCATTGAATTAATAAGTTCATTAGTTTGTGTAACAGTTTATTTGTGGAATATATATATATTAATTTTTTAGAGAAATTTATAATATTTAGATATTTATTAATTAGTTTTATAATATTTGTATAGAATGTATATAGAATTTAACTGATGGACTATGACTGCGATCTTCTTCGTTGTTAATATCTCTAATATTTTCAGTTATTGAGATAGATATATTATTGTATTAATTAGGTATGTTATTCATATTATATATTTTGGACATATTATTTATTATATAATAATATATTCTTTTTGCCATCAAATGTTTCATAAATTCTCATGTCTTTCTCATATGAATTTTTCAGCTAAAACTTTGCTTTTATAATAGTTTTTTTTTTTGTTTTCTCATTTCAGTAATAACTGTATTATATTATATAAATGTTTCATATAAAATATTTTTAACATTGTTTTTGTACTTTATCCATGCCTCATCTCATTTTTTTTATTAATTCTAAAATATTTCTGGTTATCCAATATTTTAGAACATTTTCGTAATTTAGGTTTATTTTTTCAATTTGAATATGTTTTATTCTTGCAGAAAATTTTATTATAAAATTTCTTAAATGTACTATATAGTGATGCATATATGTTGTACTCCTTAATATATTCATCATATTGTTCTAATCCTAATTTGTTTCTGAAATTGATTTATTTATATTATAGTTGTCGTATAAAACATTTTTTTTGTTTTTCTATTCTTAAATTCATAGTTGTCAAAATTGTCAAACGTTTTACCTAATTCTGGATTTATTATTGCAATAATACTGTAATGGCAAGTTTGCATTTCAAACTTTTTCAATCGGGTAACAAATGTTGGACTAATATAATTTGATCTAAACAAATTTGTGAGTTTTTTTTTTAGTATCATATTATTATGAATTGGAAACTCTTGTGTGATAAAAATGGGATATTATATTTAGAACATTAGAGATTTTTAATAAAGTTTTATAAAAAAAAAGGGTAGATTTATTGCTTTAAATATTCCACGGAAATTTAATCAAGCCAAAAAAACAGGGCCCTTTTAAATGGGCTAATCTGCTAGTTCTGTTATAATGACCATTATAGGATGAATAATCCTCCGAGACTGAACGTCATTCATATCATCAATTTCAATCTACATAACCTTTTCAAAGAAAATTTTATTTTTCTATTGAACAAATATAAAGGAAAAATTGTCATTAGCCGGGTGGGATCCGAACCCACGACCTCTTGATAACATGTCAGGTGCTCTGACTGGACACCAAACAATCATCATCTATTGGTGGCTTTAAGCATTATACCATGGAGTGTGTCATTGGAAATGTATCTGACTATAATAGAATTCTCTGGCCTATAAGGTACCTCCTAAGTTAGTGCACACGACCGTCAGGATGTATGTTTTTTTTCTCTTACATACTACTACTAATTAGATTGCCTTACCTACAGACTACTTACCTGCTATTAATTCTTACCAACTATTATTGGAATTTTCTAGTTCTTACCTACAATTGCTAAAAAACAAACGACATTCAAGTAAAATTTTCTAAATTGCATATATGCAGTTAACAACGTTATCATAAAAATTTACTGTGGAAAACAACTTTCCTTATAAGAGGAAAAAACATTTTTAAAATGACCATCTCTATGTTGCGTATTCTGCAAAGCACCCAATATTAGGTATATCAACGCGTGTCCTCTCGTGATTACGTAAAAAGTAATTTCTTTTCGAATGAACTTTCACTAGAGATGCTTCCGAAGGTCGTGCAATCTCAGATAACTAGTTTTCTTAGTCTAAAGATAGCAATTTTTATGAGAGTAATGTTACAAGGGAATACACGATAAACAAAAAAAATTTCTCTCCGTCATATCACTGAAGCTTACTTTGATCATTAAGTATTGATTATTGCTTCCCTCCTCTCTAGGGCCCAACTGGAGGTGCAGCACTGCTTAATCTCTTTATTAGAGATTGAAAAATAACGTGTAAGTTGAACTTCACCTCATCAAAAACTCTTAAGATTTGCTCTTAAAATAAAGCATGGTATTAAGTAAACAACTTGACCACCTGGATTTATTCATAACAAAAGGCAGCTAATGATCCCAATTCTGAAGTTATCTGCCTTAAGGTGAAAAAGCTGCGTACTGAGACTCAGTTTTAAAATGGATGACCAGGTCTTAATGTTATCTAAGTATAGCAGTGAATGACAGAATTAGAGAATCACGGGAGAAAACCGAACAGCTCTTCTGTAGGAATCGCTGAACAGCGATAACGCATAAATATCCGTATATCCATATATCCACATTATGGATATATGGATATTTATGGAAATGATATAAGTATGCATGAATCCATTCTTGGTAATGCAGTTAATTAACAACTACCTTCGGAAACTTTCTAATTTATTACGCATAAACATCAATCACATTTTACCTCCCTTTTGGAATCGCGTTTGAGGTAACCCATGATATTGGTGACGTCACATTCTTTAATTTGAAATATGAGTCATTAAGGTCGAATCCCAAGAAAATCCTCCCTTCCCGATCATCATATCTATTTACTCTTTGTAATAAATAAATATCCCCTCAAGCAGCTGCTTGCCACAGAAGTCTGAAAGGACCCTGTCAGTTAATATGCCATAGTGATGAGGATGGCAGAATCTCAGCAGAAAAACAACACTAACATCCATGACTTACCCGGGACTCGAACCCAGGTCCCTTAGATCAGTAGCCAAGCGCACTAACCTTTGAGTTCAACCTAAAAAAGTTCAACCTGCATTACCAAGAATCCCCAAAGCCTTTTGGAATAACTTCCAGAAGCTAGATTGAAAAAATTACTCCCAATTATTGAAAATCCGGAAGCAGATAGTTTTAGTATTTTGTTGTCTGAAGAAACAGTTGCACCTTCCTCGTTAGTCCTGAATAAAGAATCATATAAAACCCAGAGTAGTAAATGGAGAAATCTTCAGTAACATTTTCAATAAAATGAACATTTCTAGATTCTCTAAAATTGAGATTTTCGCGGACGACTCCAAATCTGATTCACGCATTTATATAGCACAAATGAAAAAATTTAGAAATTTGAGAAAATAAACCTAATGCATGTCGATGGTGCAATCAGTCAAAGTTCGTATTCACTTCAAAGGAAGATAGGGCACTAGCAATCTTGTTGGGTAGGTAAATCGGACCCTCATCTTCCTTTGAAGTGAGTACGAACTCAGTGACTAATTGCACAATCGATAAACTTTAGGTTTGGTTTCTACTTTTTAGGGCGCATATAAAAAAATTGGTATTGTTTTAATTTTTTTTTAGTTTCTTTATATTTTTTGATACTAAAAACAACTACCTTCAGAAACTTTCATTTAATTTATTACTCATAAACATCGACCAAATTTTACCTCCCTTTTGGAATCGTGTTTGAGGTAACTCGTGATATTGGAGACGTCATATTCTTTAATTTGAAATATGAGTCGTCAAGGTCGAACCCCACGAAAATCCGCCCTCCCCTATCATCAGAGGGAGAATGGTGGGAGAAAAATTCGAAAAAATTTTTGACTGTCATTATATGAGTTTTCATTTGACTCTAACTCGTAACTGTAGGCCCTCGCGTTCAGAAAATACAGAACAACTTTCACATTTTCCGTTTTTGGGGGGAGGGGGGAGAAAGCATGAGTGGTCAATTTTTAACAGTCTATGATAGACCCAGTGTCATAAGCCTTCATTTGACGCAAAGCTTGTTATTTTCCGCAGATATAGCGGAACAATAGTTTTCATATTTCTTCTTTTTAGGTGGGGAAGAAAGCATGGGGGGCAAATGTTTTACAGTTTATGACCCTCCCTTCGTCAGAAGCTTTCGTTTGACGCATAGCTTGTTACCTTCAGCACTGTTGAAGGGCCTGATGAATTTTATTTTAATCTCGATTTTCATTAATATTTCTTCAGTATTAAAAGCGTTAAGGAAGCTGCAATATTTAACAAAAAATTATCCTGCTTTATAAAAACATTCCTAATTGTCTAATATTCAATAATCATTATTATGCAAACCCTAAAATGTGTTTTTATTTTATTAAATTACTTAAAACAAAATTTATTATTTAAGGTTCAATTAATTTCTGAGGTAAATTCTTATGGCGTATTACTATTGTGAAATATTCTAGCTTCTCTTCCATAGCAACTCTTCCAATACTGAACGAATATTGTTCAAATTTGAGAATTAAACATATTCAATTATGATCTTTATCTTTAATAACGTTTTTCCTCTAAATGCATATTTTAGAAATTATAAAGCTTTGAAATTAAGTTCCCTTTGACATAACATGCAAATTGTCTAATATTTTGGCAGAGCAATGTATGACATCCATTGACATAGCTTGCGAATATTCTTAACAAATTGTCCACTGCGTTAGTATGCAGTGTATGATAGAGCATATTGTCACAGTATAAACTTGTTTCAACTATAGTGAGCAAGCACAACATACAATGAATTCCTGTGGTTACAGCAGGGATGGATTAATGGGGGGGGGGGGGGGGGGGTTTCTCAGCAATGACCATCCTCATCTCCCACCACCGACATAGAGAGTTAGAACGATTAAAAGTTACTATTAAATCGTCCCATGGTCGAATGGCTAGCGTGCTTGACTAATGATCTAAGGCAGTGTCTCGCAAACTGTGTACCGCGAGAGATTTTCAAATTGACTCTAGATATCCCAAAGATATCATTTTGACTTGACTTATGTGTTCGACGTGCTTTAATATCGACGTGCTATCGACCTGCTTTAATAAAAATCTTTCAGATTTTATCAACTGGGATCTTGTAAGTATTTATCAAGCTTTTGAGCCAAGAATAATGCAATTGTTCGTAGAAGCAAGCTCATACATCCCATTGAAATATGTTCATATCTAAATTTTAAATAAAATGCATTTAACGAAACTTCAATTTTCCTGTTTTTACGTAACCATCAAAAATTCTTTTTTAGGTGTGCCGCGGGAAAAAAATTTAGATTCAGTGTGCCGCAGAATAAAAAAGTTTGCGAGACACTGATCTAAGGCACCTGGGTTCGAACCCCCGCTTAGCCACGGATGTTTGTGTTGTTTTCTGCTGAGGTCCGGCCATTCTCACAGACTTTCTACTACGGCGTATAAACTGACGAGACCTGTCAGACCTCTGTGGCAAGCAGCTGCTTGAGGGAGTATTTATTTATTTATTAAATATATAGTTTGGTACGATAACTTATACTTTTAAGCAATATTTAAATTCACTAAATTATGCTTCTAGAAGGTGATAAAGGAAACCTAAATGAACTCGAATTTACAGATTAGTCTTCATCCGACCCGTATGATGATATTTTTCTCTGTTCTTAAGCCCAGTCTGCCAAAATATTGCAACCGCATTCATAATATTTAAGCCTCATGTTTAACGTGCAATTATTACTCATAAAATCGTGCGTGTTGTAGCAAAATGTGCTTCACGTACTGTGAAGAATAGGTCATGTCTGTAATGGAAGTAACAGTTGATTTTGTATTGTAAGAAATTAAATTCAGTGTAAAATTTTGGTTTATGCGCGGATAGTAGATTTGTGTTGCCCTGTGCAAGAATTTATGGCAAACAGTTAGTTGTTGTGTGAGTTTGTTTAGATTTTCCTTCAAAGATGAAGGAAAATCTAACAGTTACACTAATATAGTTATATCTCATATGCTTAAGTGTAGTAAATTATTGACGATTAATAATTGAGATGAAGTTCTGTTATTGAGTATTTCTTATTCCTCCCCCCCCCTCCGAAAATCCTGTCGTCTTATACTAAATCTCCAACTTGTTTACCTGCTTTGAAATCCAAAATAGTTGTCTTCTACAACTTTATTTTAGCTCCGTATTTTATGTCCAACACTAAAAATAGATTAAAAAAAAACAACTATAAAAAATCTTATTCCATATAGAATATCATTTTAATCTTTTCTGCTCGGTGGTTTCCTACTCCATCCAGTCTCCCCCCCCCCTTTGATATTTTTCTAGATCCGGGCCTGCTTCTATATATACACACACACACCCATTTCCCTTTATAAGGCACAAAGATCACTCAGGCCATTATCCAAATATAAAAGGGCTGTCCACTTTTCGTTTGAATGGTCCTTATAAAAGGCGAAAATAAGAATCGTTTCGACTTGTTAATTTTTTAATTTTTTTTTTATTTGTAATTTCTATGTGTTTAGTTTTTGTCAGTGGAATGTTACCTTTACTTATTGAGTTCAGATGGGTTAAGCATTATTTCCTTTATTTTAATGATTTAAAATCAAATTACAAAGCTTCATTGCTGGAAAAGTGATAGTTTTAACAAATCGTGTTGAAAGTACTTCTTTCAATTTGACTCTTAGTAGAACTGGGCAAATGGAGTTTTATCCACCCAGAAATAATTAACGAACATTTGATTGATAGTGTCAACTATTACAAGAAGAGCTCAGTTTCCGTTTTCTGCCCGATTGCCTGCTACCATGATTGCGCCTAATCCTGTCGCTACTTTGGTTCGTATCACTAGACAACAAATTGAAACATTTTTTTTTATAATATTGGTCAAAGAGGATTTTTTTAACTAATTTTGGGGTGCAGAATTCAAATATGGCTGTGAAAAATCTGCAGCACGTACAGTTTCTTTTTAATTACGGAGTGGTGTGTTTCAAATTTCAATGAATACGCATATTTGGGAAATGAAAATAAATGTGACTATTTTATTAAATTGCAACTTAAAACTCATTAATTAATTACATGATCACGGTGAAAAAAATTAGAAACATCCTAGTTATAGACCAGTGTCTCGCAAACTTTTTTATTCTGCGGCACACTGAATCTAATTTTTTTTCTGTGGCACACTGAATCTAATTTTTTTTCCGCGGCACACCTAAAAAAAGAATTTTTGATGGTTACGTAAAAAGAGGAAAATTGAAGTTTCGTTAAATGCATTTTATTTAAAATTTAGATATGACCATATTTCAATGGGATGTATGAGCTTGCTTCTGCGAACAAATTTGCATTATACTTGGCTCAAAGTTAGAAAAACACACTCGCATCTCTTCATCAATCATCTGAAGCCGATCACGCTTCTTAGATTTAATTTCAGTCAATGATGAGAATCCAAGTTCAGAAAGATAAGACGAGCCGAAAGGTAACAAGGCTCGAATAGCTTTTGTGCTCAATTCAGGATATTGAGGTTATCTAGTGTCAATTTGAAAATCTCTCGCGGCACACAGTTTGCGAGACATTGTTATAGACCATTGCATATAAAGTAACAAATGAAATAATATTAAAGGGCAAAATAAGAAAACATGGAAATGAATGCTCAAAGACATTCGGCAGCCAATATTTTCATAGTTTTTAAGAAGATCTTGAATGAGTTAATGGTGCTTTTCCTCTTTGTGATTCCCCAGAAAACCCTGTACTACAGACGTGAATGATTTCCATTCAGTTTTTCTTCGAAGACAGTATCATTCTGTAGCTTCCTGATCTGAGGACCAACACAGATCCCTTCTTTGAGTATGGTATCACTCAGTTTTGGAAATTTTTTCTTCAAGTGCAAAAACCGTTTACCAGTTTTGTCCATAGCCTTTACAAAGCTTTTCATAAGCCCCAGTTTGATGTGTAGTGGTGGGAGCTGGGTTGGATTGTTTTACCTCTGAGCGGCACTTTTTTGCACATCATGGGCTAAATGGCCAGGTCACATGGACCCCGAAGGCTCAGAGAAGGTTGGGGGAGGGAACCCACTGGAACAACTGTTGGGAGACAGATGGTAGCCTCCCGTCAAGGCCATCCAGCGTGTTCTTTAACGTGCACAGGGTATAGCTCTCCAGCACACGGGGCCATGGCTTAACATCCCATCCGACGGACGGCGGCCTTTCCAAGCCCATCGGTGTCCCTTACTGACCGTGGGCAGGGCCGGGAATTTTTCGGAAATAAATCTCAACGCTGACCCAGCTGGGACTCGAACCTGGGAACTACAGATTACGAGCTTGGCACGCTACCGACTGAGCCACCCCCGCCCTGTGGTGGGAGCAGAACATCAGAGGGGTCAACAAGAGGATTATACCTCATAGTTTTTTTTTTTTTTTCGAAGAATAAAAACATCTCTTTTGGGCCAGTCTTTTGTTTTATAGTGTTCCTTTCTGGCCCTACTGTCCCACAAACACAGAAAACAGCAAAATTTTGTGAAGCATCCTTGAAGAAGAGAGATATGACTTTTAGGTCACCACATATTGTGACCATTTAAACTGGTCATATTTTAAAGCAGTAAGTATTTTTCCCATGCTTTCATAAGTTTCCTTCATTCCCACAACGTGTGTCACTGGAATGGATGGATATTGGTTAAAATATTCTGAAAACAATTCATCGCTGATACGGGGGGAATCGAACCCGCATCTCTCCAGATTCATGCCAGAGCGCACTACCATTGCACCTCGCCTCAGACAATGAAATTTTTCAGAATAAGACCTTCCAATTCTTCACTGAGACGTGGCTGACACAGCGCCATCTATACTCAAGGAGATGCAACTTTTTTCCAATCGTTGCTATAGAATTTAAGATGTTAATGAGAAGGTCGATAACGCTCAAGCGCATATGAAAAATTTCATTGTCCGAGGCGTGGTGCAATGGTAGCATGCTCTGGAATGAATCTGGAGAGATGCGGGTTCGATTCACACCGTGTCGGCGATTAATTTTTTTCAGAATATTTTAACAAATTTTTGAAGTGTATCTCTACAGGCAATCTGTGTATTTACTA
Source organism: Ryuthela nishihirai (assembly GCA_038380435.1). Classification (NCBI taxonomy): domain Eukaryota; kingdom Metazoa; phylum Arthropoda; class Arachnida; order Araneae; family Heptathelidae; genus Ryuthela; species Ryuthela nishihirai. Next base: position 22,643,238 of record JAWZYU010000019.1, read on the forward strand.
TGGATGGATATTGTTTTCCTTTATGCAAAAGGATGCAAAAGGACAGCTTATGCAAAAGGACAGCTTTTAAGCTGAATTTTGACGAATCTATAAATAAACGCCATTCCTTAGGGTCATGAGTTATTCCAATTTCTTCCATTAGCCCTGACATATCTGTGCAGAAACACAAGCCATCTTGCATCTCGTAATAATCAAATAAAGCCAAATTTCTCTTTCTGAACAGAGAAACTCTGTTACCCTTGGCCAGAAGATTCCACTCTTGAAGTATTGAAACCTAAAACCTCAGCTTGTTGTTTGAAAATTCCTAGCTCTCGAACAAGATCATTTAGTCCATTTTGCTAAATCAAAGGAGGCTTGTCTAACTTTTTAGCGGTGTATGTAGGATCAGGATCTGTATGTGTCTCAAAGTCTTCCATCCCCTACCAGTTGGTTGGAGGTGTTGGTATAGGAAGGTCTTCTCCATGAGGAACTGGTTTTATGGTTGAAGATACGTTTGGATATTAGTGGCGAAGCGTGACTTTTTGAGTAAAGGAAGCAATTACTAGAAGGAGTGCTACAACTAAATCGGAACGCCGTTCCGGTAATCGATGCTTCCAAATCACTAACGGGAACACCATTCTGGTGCTCGATGTTTGCGAATCCCTAAACCGGAACGATGTCCCGGTATTCAACGTTTTCAAATTAATGAACCGGAACGTTATTCAGGCACTGGATGTTTCCGAATCATTGACCGGGATCGACGATTCAGTACTTGATGTTTGGTAATCTATGAATGAAAATGGTTCTATGCTTTAAAAAGCATAGAACCATCAAATATTACTGGAAATTAGTATTATGCATCTTTTCTAGGAAAAAATGTGGGGATACTGTGGCCTTGCAACAATTTTATTTTGAGATTCGAGGGGGGATGACCCAAGCTCATGAAAGAAGTTAAACACGTATTTTAATAGAATTACTGGGAAGTTAGAACGAAAGTACAAATTAATATTACAAAAAAGATTTAACAAAACCACCTTCAGAAACCTTTCGTAACACACTCCAAATTTGAGTCATGCGTTCTGAGGAATATCTCCTCTTTGCTTTTGGTATTGACACTGTGGAATGTAGTCCAGTCGAAAGTCGTGTAAAGAAAAGTATCACAAACTGTACACTAAAAATCTTTTCTTAACAAATTCTCAACTAAATGATAATAATTTTATTTTTTACGGATGAAAACAGGCGGGAATACGGGGCATACCTGCATATCCTCGGAAAAAAAGTGCCTTTGTATTATATACATATATTGGACAGAAAAATTGAAACACTTCTACGTTATTTTAATAGGAAGTCACAATCAGAGCTCAATAGCTTCTTCAATATGATTTTTTAAAGAAAAACATGTCTAAAAAGCTCAATAAATTCTGTAAAAATCTCGATTTTAAACAATACTTTTTCAGCATTCAAAGAGTTATGAATGCTGGGGGATATATTTAATAGGCTGCAAAAAACTGACCCCAAAATTTAAACAGGTTAAGAGATCATAGTTGACTCAAGTAGAGAGCAGGGTGCATTGCACCCATTACTGATCTTTAATCTCTTTTAAGGTGTTAATTAAACTTTGGGGTCAATTTGTTTTGTAGCCTGTTAAATATTCAAGCATTTATAAATCTTTGAATATGAAAAAATGTTGTTTGAAATATGGATTTAGGCATTTTTGATTGAGATCTTTATCTTTAGGCATATTTTTCGCTAAAAATCATATTGGAGAAGCTTTAAACTCTGAATGTGATTATCTATTGATGTAACATGGAACAATTTCCATTTTTCAGTCCAGTACCTGTATATATCAATATGAGTTATCTCATAGTAACAAAGGTAGGGGTGGAGACTGAGGGTGTAATCTCCCCCTCATTCAGGAAATGTATTTTTAAGCAATCATTTATTCATCAGCGTCCCAGTGGCCGAATGGTTAGCTTGCTTGGCTATTGATCTTAGAGACCTGGGTTCAAGCCCTGCATAAGACATGGATATTACGCTGACAGGCTCCTGTAAGATTTACGTGGCCAGTATCTGCTTCAAGGGTGTTTATTTATTTGTTCATTAACTTGCATTAATAAAAATGTTAAACAAATTTTTGGTTAATATTATGGTAATTAGAAATATTAAAATAATTAAAACCGTATAATTTGAACTATTTTGGTTAATTTTGGCTACGCCACTGATTGTATATAAAATAATTATGTGTAATTCCTAAATTTCATTCTTCTTATTTTTCAGTGAATGATATTGTGTTTGCGCTTGAATAAAAACATTATTATTATCTCTATAATTTTCCCTCCAATATGGAATTCTATAAACAGACATGTGTGGATTTAGGAGCATTACATATTTTGTCCCCATTCGAAAAACAGTTATGCCCATCATTGCTATGTCAGCTTTGAAACGCTTTACCTCTGAGTGGCGCATTTTTATATAGAATAAGCAAAATATCAGGTCACAAGAATCCTCCCCCCTAGGGCTCGGAGTTAAGAAGCACAAGGGGATCCACTGGACAACTGTTAGGAGGCAGGTGGAAATCTTTTAAAAATCATCTAGCATCTACTTGAATATGCTCATCGTAGTAGGGTTCTCATAAACATGGGGCGGGGATGGCTCACTCGGTAGCACGCCAGCTTGTAATCTTCATTTCCCAGGTTCGATTCCCACCTGCGCCAGCATTGAGCTTTATCTCCAGAAAACTCCCCACCCCTCTCGGTCAGTAAGGGATATCGATGGGCTTCGAAAGGCTGCCGTCCGTCGAATGGTACATTAAACCCTGGTCTGTGCACGTTAAAGAACACGCTGGATGGCTTTGACGGGAGGTTACCACCTGTTTCCTAGCAATTGTACAGTGGATACCCTCTCCCAACCTTCTCTGATCCTTTATGACTCAGCCATTTACCCAATTTTGCCCAAAAGTAAGTGCCACTCAGAGGTAAAGCAACTTAACTTCAAGACGGAGTGATGATTTCACGCCTCATCCGACGGACGGCAGTTTTTCTGGGCCTATCGGCGTCCCTTTCTCGCCGACAGCTAGATGTTGGTTAAAGGAAATAAATCACAATTGGTGCCTGGAGACACTCGAGCCTGGGAACGTCAGAAAACTAGTCTGATACGCTACAAAACAACACCTCCAACTACATGCCTAAACGCAAAGGCTATTCTGATTACTTTTGATTGGAAAGTCAGACAAATATACGAAAAAAAAAGGAGAAAGTTTATTCTGTTTTTCGAATCCGCACCTGCTTGAGGGGAAAAATTTTCAGACGCATCAAAAAACATATATACTGAAACGAATGTCGCTAATCAGCTATTTTATTCTCATCGTATTACAGTAGACTCCCTCTTATCCGGCCTTCTTGGAACTGAAGCAAATAAACAAAACAAGCGGGCGACTTGCTTCCCGTTCTTCGAACTGAAGCAAATAAACAAAACAAGCAGCGATTTGTTTCGGCTTCTGGGAACTGAAGCAAATAAACAAAACAAGCGGCGACTTGCTTCCCCTTCTTCGAACTGAGGCAAATAAACAAACAAGCGGCGATTTGCTTCCCCTTCTTCGAACTGAAACAATCTCGAACTGAAGCAATCATCAAAACTGATAATCTCATCAATTATCTCCCACATTAACACATCCGCGAGGCTGCCTTTGTGCCATTTAAACGTCAAAATTAACTCTTAACCTACAGCATGTGTTCCTCCTACAATGAAAACAACAAGAATGGCAGTCTGAGGTTAGGTTACTATCACATGTTTTCTCCCACTTGGCAATCAGTGTGACCAATCACAAAAAGTAAAATATCTCGTATCCTCTCAGTTGCCTGGAGGTGTTGGTACAGGAAGATCTTAATAGGAGTCAAAATGACCAATAACATTAAAACGTGATGTGCTAGCCATTTTTAAGGCCAGATCTGAAATCAGCACTTGAAAAATAGTTAAAGACAGCTATAATTGTTCATGTTATAAAAATCTTGTAAACCAGTGTAATCGTCACTAGTTCCATGAAAACTGAATTGTCCGAATTTATTGATTCCTATAAAAGCTATTTTCAGTGAATAGTAGTAATTTTTACTTAATCCTTTAATACTTAAATCTGGTCCTGATTTTTTTCCCTTTTCCGAGGAATTAAAGCAAATTACTTCCAAGAAGACATCTGCTGGACCATAACTCCGATCCCTAGAGAAAAATTCTGTCTTGCGTTAAATCTTAAATAGGTTTAACGCAAGGCAGACTTATATTATGTCATATAAATGGGAATCTAACTTTGATCTTCTAAAATATGCATTCAATGGAAGAATACGGCTGAAGTATTAAAGATCATAAATAAATCTACTTAAATCTCGATTTTCAACAATATTCGTTCAGTTTGATTGGGTTGTTTTACCTCTGAGAGGCAGTTTTTTTTTGCACACAATGAGCTAAATGGACGTCACAAGGACTCCGAAGACTCATAAAATGTTGGGGAAGGGGACGTACTGGACAATTTTTAGGAGACAGATGGTAGGTCCCCATCAATATCATCCACTGCGTTCTTTATAGTGCACAGGATACGGCTCTCCCGCATACGGAGCCACGGCTTTATGTCCCATCCTACGGATGGCAGCCTCCGAAGCCCATCGGTGTCCCCTACTGATCGATGGCACAGTGGGGAGTTTTGCGTAAATCCTGAGAACTGCAGATTACGAGCCTGGCGCACTACCGACTTACTCAACCCCACCCCTATTCGTTCAGTACTCATAGAGTTAGGGAGGTTGGAATATTCAGCAATAAAGTAGCTCGTTTCATAAAAAAAAAACATTCATGATTGCTTATTATTGAACTAATCATTAGTTGGGTTGGGTTGTTTTACCTCTGAGCGGCACTCTTTTTGCACACCATGGGCTAAATGGCCAGGTCACATGGACCCCGAAGGCTCAGAAAAGGTTGGGGGAGGGAACTCACTGTAACAGCTGTTAGAGACAGTTTGTGACCTCCCGTCAAGGCCATCCAGTGTGTTCTTTAACGTGCACAGGGTATGGCTCTCCCACACACGGGGCAACGACTTAACGTCCCATCCGACTGACGGCGGCCTTTCCAAGCCCATCGGTGTCCCCTACTGACCGTGGGCAGGGCGGGGAAATTTTGCGGAGATAAATCTCAACGCTGACCCAGCTGGGACTCGAAAACTAATCATTATTCAAAATTCTAAAGTGTATATTTAGTTAATAAATGGTTTGAAACAATATTTATTGTTTACGTTTTAATCAATTTCTGACATAAAATTCATATGAACCATTCCAAAATTGCATATTTTGGGAGTTACAGAGTTTCGAAGTTCGATTATTACCGACATAACATGGAAATTCTTTAATCATTTGGTAGCGCAGTGTATGTATTAAGAAATCAAAATCTCTTAAGCTGTGAATATTATGCTGCTTTAGCACCTGCTTATTCTTCGAAAGTTGTTTTCATTTTTTAACTAATGTATATTATTCTTCAGCGAAAAGCAGAAAATTCCTTGTTCACATTCTGCAATCAATGAATAGTTTATGAAGCATTATTTTTCTTCCCAAAACAAATACCCAAAGATTGGACACCCCACCGAAGTGCTGACAAGGATAACACCGGCACCCAACCGTTAAAGGGCGTGTCCTCCCTACGTGTTAAAACACTTCATCTCGCCAACATAGAACGACCAAAACCACATCCCCTCTCTTGAACAAGTTGCCCATGTATCAGAGTGATCATCAGCAACCTCCGATCCTAATCACCTGTCGTCATACTATCAGCTACAATGCGGACCCGCGAGCAGCCGCCAAGCAGCTGGGGTCGTCGCTTCGTAGGCAGGGGGCCCTTCACTCGTTATTACAGGAGGGACGGGCGACTCCGCGGGGAACGGCCAGCATCAGTCGTGGTCGTGATTATTGTCACCTCTGGTTAGCTTCAAACCTCTACGGGGCGGAGCGAACCAGCCACGATGCCATTACCTTGATTGCTGAGGTGACTACCGCCGAACAACTCGGAGGAAAATTATAGGGCAGGTAAGCTCGGCAGTTACTTACGGTTTAGGACAGGGGAGAAATAACGGATGGGGAAGACACTAGGGCTGGAAAACATCGTTGCTTGAGCGAAACCTTTTGCTATATTTCTTCTTTTTAAGTTTCCTTCTCCAACGGCGAAGATATAAAACAGTTGATTTGTGTTAGGACTAAGTGAAATTGCGGGAAGGGAACGAGGAAGTCCAAATAATTCCTTAAAAGGGGGAGGAAGGAGAGTTAGGCGCGAAAACGGAGAACATAGGCTTACTTGTCCGATAACTTCAAGAAATCGTTTACTCAGTTATGATGTTTAATCCTTCTAAGTAACTTTAAAAAAAGAACACTTTCTGTAATCCATTCGTTATAGCCGTTAACTTGAGATTTGATTTATGGGAGCATTTTGCAGAAATTGATTCTGTCACATCTTTATCGACAACTTCCCTCTGAAAACAAAGAGATCAGAGACAGAAGTTAAAGATATGAAGTGGGATACGCTGATGATTTGATTCCCATTTCAAGTAAGAGGTAACTTAGAAAACTTTTCTGCTCTTCCTGTTTTCTGAGTCGTTATTTCTCGGAATTAATTTGTCCTGGAGAACTGAAATTTGGTGTTTAAGATTTTTCAAAAAAAAAAGTGAAACAAGCATTCCAAATTTCATTGAGATTAAAATTGGTCTTTTTTTTACGTTGATTTGACAATGAATCATCATAAGAAAACCAAGAGTCTCTACCCCTGATAAAGGAGACCAAATCATCAGCTTATCCCACTTCATATCTTTAACTTCTGTCTCTGATCTCTTTGTTTCCAGAGGGAAGTTGTCGATAAAGATGTGACAGAATCAATTTCTCCAAAATGCTCCCATAAGTCAAATCTCAAGTTAACGGCTATAACGAATGGATTACAGAAAGTGTTCTTTTTTTAAAGTTACTTCGAAGGATTAAACATCATAACTGAGTAAACGATTTCTTGAAGTTATCGGACAAGTAAGCCTATGTTTTCCGTTTTCGTGCCTAACTCTCCTTCCTCCCCCGTTTAAGGAATTATTTGGACTTCTCCGTTCCCTTCCCGCAATTTCACTTAAGTCCTAACACAAATCAACTGTTTTATATCTTCGCCGTTGGAGAAGGAAACTTAAAAAGAAGAAATATAGCAAAAGGTTTCGCTCAAGCAACGATGTTTCCCAGCCCTAGTGTCTTTCCCATTCTCTGGACCTAATTAAGATAAAATGATGAAATTGGTTTGATTTCCTACCTCTTTTCTGGATCTTTAAATTTGTGTATTTTACTTTAAATTTTTAATAACACCTTTTAAAATCACCGACCTTAAAATTTCGCTTTTAATACTGTAATTCAAATTTTATCCCCTTAAATATTTTGGAAGAAATTGACCTGAAACATGCACTTACCCCTCGATTTTTTTCAGGGTTTCGAATTTATATGGTCGAGAAAATTACATCGAGTTTCGCCTTACACGAATATAAACTCGGCTTTACACAGCCTATCGGTTTAATCGGCCATAGAGATCTTTCAGGAAGCCAAGACCAAGTGGTGTAGTTACCATGGTTCAGTTGTCCCGAAGGCTCGGTGCTGGAGAGGTTTGTTTTCGTTTTAGAAGAGTGTTATTAAATTTGATACTTCGGTAGTTATAAGAAATTTTGCGAAAGTATAGTTCGATGGTACAATTTTGCCAAATAGCATGTGGAAGTTGATAATTATGTAATTTTTAGTAGATTATATTGATATGATTTCTCATGATTTCTGTTTACAACAGGCAATTAAATTAGTAAAACGATAAAACAAAAGTATCTACTTAATTTTTTTTTTCGGCTTTTACCGTAATGAAGTCTTGCACCAGAGCCCGGCGTCCCCCTTGCAACGCCACTGGCGATGCCTCAGCAGAAAAACGGAGAGATCGAATTCATGTCACTTTAATAACAGCTATAACGGTAATCACTCTGTCACCGGGACATTAGCACCAGCTACTATCCAGAAACATGTTTAATAGAACAAAGCTTCAACCGAAAGAATCAGTCTCAGCGATTGGTTGCTTTCAATTTAAAGTTATAATAACAAATTTTCTAAAATTACTGATTCAAATTATTAGATTATATATAAATAAATAAAAATAAATACCCCCTCAAGCAGCTGCTTGCCACATAGGTCTGACAGGAGCCTGTCAGTTTATATGCCACAGTAGAAGATCTGAGAGGATGGCAGGGCCTCAGCAGAAAACAACACATACATCCATGCCTTACCCGGGCCTCGAACCCAGGTCCCGTAGATCAGTAGCCAAGCACGCTAACCACTCGGCCGTTAATTATCCAAAACATGACAGCAAGCTATCAGTATAATATACCATCGAGTTCTCTGTGTGGATGAGCTGGAGTACAATTATCCACGTTTCTCCTCAAAAATATTTCGTTCGTTTATAGGGTTTTTACTTTTTCTTATGTGTCGGATATTTCCTGCATTATGCCTTTTTACTTGTTGATCTCTTTGGTCTGTATGTGTGTCAGGGTTTTCATCCTTTTGCGAGTGGTTAAATATATATATATGATGACAAGACCCACTAGGTCCTCCTAAAGCACTACCAGTATAGGGAAATGTCCTTATACTGGTAGTGCTTTAGGAAATGTCACTACCTACCGTCAGGGGCAAGACAGTACCACATACATACAGCTCATCTCCGACTACCTAATGGCGAACAGTACTATAGGAGTAAAGCTCATCCATCGGTCAAAACCTAAATTTAATCTATGTCCCTGACCGCCACAAACAAGAATATAGAATCCAAGTTGCCTCTGCTCCCGTGACTGGGCCTCTTAGTCCGGCCCTTCAGTCGGGGCCCCGTCCAACAAGGCGAGAGTCAAGTTGCAAAGATTTTTTTAGAAATTAGTGATCTGGCAACCTTCGTGTCACGTGACACGAAGGTTGCCAGAACACTGATTTCTAAAAAAAACGATGCCAGATATTTTTTCTGAATTCTGTAATCAACCATAGTGTTTGGATACTTTTTTGAGCGACTGTAGGTGGTCATATTATTTTGATACTAGATCGTGTGGGCTCACTCACGGAAATATTGAGCGTGTGCAGTTACCGTTCACAGCAAACTGGAGCGTGTGCAGTAACTGAACACGCTCCAGTTTGCTGTGAACGGTAACTGGAGCGTGTACAGTTGCTGTACACGCTCCAGATATTTTTTCTGAATTCTGTAATCACGTGACATGAAGTTTGCCAGATCACTGATTTCTAAAAAAAATCGCTGCCAGATATTTTTTCTGAATTCTGTAATCAACCATAGTGTTCGGATACTTTTTTGAGCGGCTGTACCTACAATGCTTAAATTCCTATATCTATCTTGTTTTATTGCATCGTACAATACCAAAGATATGTTACGAATATTAGAAAGCACTGCATGTTTCGCTAGGCTCAGATACATGCAGTAAACACGAAGCTATTCGAATAATTATAGCAAATAACTATTACATAAATAATATTACAAATAATGCGCTTTCGGATATATGATTATACGAATTTGTCCCGTGTTTTGAACTCTACAATACGTCCCCGGAATTTTTCCCCGAACCCATGGGCATCCGCAAAGGGGGGAAAACGGGCACTTGCCCCGTTTGCCCCCCTCTGCGGACGAGTATCTGGGATCGAGTAAAAAATTCCACAAATTATAATCGTAACAATTTAAGCGTAATTAATTTATATACATTATGTATGTGTTTTTGTATTGATGCAATATTGTATTCTATAATCTACTTGTGAAAAAAAACACTAAAAAATTAAATAAAAATTTATTGATGTAATTATTTGTCTCCAAGGTTTGCCCCCTCCCGCCCTGGAAAATTTTCTGCGGACGCCCATGCTCGAACCTATGTTACTATTTTACCTCTGTGTATCTTTCAGAAACTTTACATGCTTCAAAGTAAATCTAAAGTAGTTTTGTTAAAATGCATTATTAAAAAACCTTATTAATGGCATTAGATTTGAATCAAAGAGACTGCAAAGTTTCATCAAGTTCTAGAATTTTCATTTTATTGCTTCAACATCTCAATTTCCCTACTGTACAACAATGAGGGACAAAATCATCTACGTTCTTTGTTTGTTTCGTCGGCCATCGACTGCATGCGACATTTTCTAGCGCATGGCATACTTCGTTGTCCGCTACAGGAGAAGAGAATTCTGTCCCGGGCATTTGTTGGCAGACATCTGGTTCTTGTCTGCTTCTATATCGAAGCATTCCTCTGCACCAGAACGCACTGACCGCGTGCCAGGGCTTTCAGTAAACAGTCGGACAGCCCCTGTTTTGCTTCTTATTTGCTCGTTTCTGCGAACTGAAGAGAGAAAATGGATTATGTCTTCTTTTTCTGTTTATCTCAGCTCTTTAAATGTGTTTTGACTCTTGAAGTCAACGATAGCATTTAGAACTCTTTTAACTCGTTTCGCACATGCACATCTCTCCATTTTTATACCCAAAAGACTATTTGTAAATTCTGTAGCTCAAATAATAATCTGAAGTCTTTTTGAGCGAAAATATGGTTAAAATTTTATTAGTTTATCACTCAGTAAATATCTGGAAAAACTATTAAATAAAAGTTTTACGACCAAAATGTATCTATTAAATTGAAAATTAAACAAAAGATATCGATACAAATTGAATGTTATTCTTATTAATTCATGTTTGCTAAATTGCTATACATCGTCATCATCATCATCCTCAAGCAGCCATGGGCTACGGAGGTCCAACCAGACCTTGCAATTTAGTTCTCCAAGCAAGTCTATCCTGAGCTACATCTACTGCACCTGGCCACTGCACACCAGTTCTAACACGGTCCTGTTTGACATTGCCTGCCATCGCATCCTAGGTCTCCCCCCATTTCCGAGGCCTTTAGGCACACTGTTCCTAACCCTATTCGCCAATCTATAATTATTCATACGGGCAACATGGCCAAACCAACGGAGTCTCTCTATACATATGTACAAATTCCTCCAACAGCCATAGGCTACGGAGGTCCAACCATGCAGCCCAATTTAGTTCTTCAAACAAGTCTGTCCTGAGCTACAGCTGCTGCATTTGGCCATTGCATGCCAATTCCAACGAGATCTTATTTGACGTTGTCTGCTCCATCCTGGTGTTCCGCTTTTTCTTCAGCACGCCATTCACTAAACTGTAGTTATGCATACGGGCAACATGACCACACCAACGCAGTCTCTTTCTGCACATATGCTACTCAAAGGTGGTTGTCGACTCCTTCGCCTAACTTTATTACTGCTTTCAAAATCGAACCACGAAAAGTCCAAAATACATCGCAAACATCTAGAATCAAAGGCATCAAGTTTCCTGTTATGCTGTTTGCACAGTTTCGCTACCATAACTGACTTTCGAAAGGACCAACTCATTAATATATGTCATATTTATTATTCACTAAATTTTCCTAAACCAGGTGGCGTTGGGATATGTTTAACAAATACAGGTAAATCCCGTTAAAACGCTATCCGATACAACGCGATTCCCCTTATAATAACGCGAATCCGCGGTACTTGTCGTTTGACATCCGGGAGAATACCGGCAGTTGATCCATTTACTTGCAACCTTTAGTTGGAACATCCGTTTAATTTGTGGCCGATGTACGAAGTTTGAACGACGAAAAAAAAATTTTTTTTTTGGCTAATTTTTTTTAATTAAAGCGATCCCGCTTATATTGTGATGCAATTCTTTGGACCCAGAGCACCGCGATATAACGGTTTTTACCTGTACGAAACTAATGATACCAAAATAAATTTTAGGAATTAGTTCACTGGGATTTCATTATGCATTTTCTCTTTTCTAAAGTAACTTTGAAATAATTATTATTTGAAAATAGTTATTACAGAAGGATGACAATGCAAAATCTTAACTGGCATAGTGGTTTGAGAGCTAGCTACTAAACTATCAGGCGAAATTTGTGTGTTATCTTAGCTGTAACTGAGGAGTGATCAGCAGTAACTTCGATCTAAGTGGGGAACACAATATAATCTAGGCGGACAAAGGGGTCATGCCTCTCCCCGCCTTTGAAAATGTTAGTAAGGGTAAGAGAGGCCAAAAAATTATTAAAATTATGCATTTGTCAAGAAATTTTTAAAGACTCTAAAATGGAAGAGGAAATACTGCATTGAAAATCCAGTCTTTTGCCCACCCCCCTATTACTTTTTTCTGGCTCGATTGGTTGTCGCCCCCTCCCCCCACCGTCACACCCACCCACACACATTTTATTTTTTTAGATCCGAGCTTAGTTCTCCGCAAAATTCCCCGCCCTGCCCACGGTCAGAAGGGGACACCGATGGGCTTGGAAAGGCCGCCGTCCGTCGGATGGGACGTTAAGCCGTGGCCCCCTGTGTGGGAGAGCCATACCCTGTGCACGTTAAAGAACACGCTGGATGGCCTTGACGGGAGGCTACCATCTGTCTCCTAACAGCTGTTCCAGTGGGTCCCCTCCCCCAACCTTCTCTGAGCCTTCGGGGTCCATGTGACCTGGCCATTTAGCCCATGGTGTGCAAAAAAGTGCCGCTCAGAGGTAAAACAACCCAACCCAAATCCGAGCTTAGTAGGGCATGTCTTTACATGAGAGAAGAATTTTGCAACAAAATGAGCCATGGAATGAAAGAGGTGGTAGTTGGAAGGAGCTAGGTCCGAAATACATGCTGGGTGAGGAAGAAGCTCAAATTCCAGTTCTCGAAGTTCTTTGATCCGAAGTATGGTGTGTGGCTTTGTGTTTTCCTGTTGGAGGAGTGCCTGATGTTTGTTTACCAATCTGGGTAGCCTTGAAGCATCACAGCTGTGCTTGAGTAGAGATCGGCATTGATGACACGCCCATCGGGAACCAGTTCGAAGTGCACTACACCCTAAAAAATCCGCGTAACACATAACATTCCCCTCAGTTCGAAACTTCCCCTCTTTGAAGTTCTGTCTGGCCTAAAGTCAAGCCACTGCTTTCGGGTGTTTGGATTGTTGAAAAGGATTCATTTTTCATCTGATATAACAATTCGCTTCAAGAAACAGTGATCTAGTGTATTAGCGAGGAGTTTCCTGCAGTCTTTGATATGACAGTTTGTTGTTCAATAGTTAGTTAATGTGAAATACCTCAGCGACTCCTGACTACCTTACCGATGCACTGCAGATGCCGCACTATGTTTTTTTTTTGTTAGAAATCAAGTTCGGAAAAAAGCCTGCGACTGCTTGTCGATGGATCAGTTTGAACAGCTTGGCACAGAATGTTCCGATCTATCGGCATTGGATCTTATCGACATCTCGGCTTACTTTCGAGGCTCGTGTCATCATCACCTTTCACTTCCTGAATCAAATTTTAGCAGCACGAATGGAGGCTGTTTCCTCCAGGACATCTTAAGCCTTACCTGGGCCCCTAGACAAAAGTAAAATATCGTACTCTACGCAAAATGTTTCCCTCCGTCACGATATGTGGTAATGAAAATAGGCCCCAGAAATCGCATTTGCCTACTTTGCTTATGACAAAAGATGGTCCTAGTTGCCTCACCTTCCACTGCGCATATTTCTCGGGCCATTTCTGTAGCTTTTAATCCTTTCTTCCAGTAATGACATAAATTTGCAGGAACTTCAATACTTAACTAACTCATTGTACAACGTTTCTAAAAATAGAAATCAACACTTCGATGTCTGTAATAGTTATGGACTGATGCAGTGCACTTTGTAATTTTTCTTAGTACTAAATACAGAGGTATGCAAATGCAGCACGATGCCCGAATACATCTTCTAGTCGAACATCATTAGACGATCGCTTCTAGAAGCTAAATAGAGAAATATGCTATTCCACTCAAAATATTTCTGTACGATCAGCTGAATTGTCGTCAATGAATTCTCCTATATTTAAATTGTTTAAATGTGCTCTGGAAAACGGTGACTTTGCGCATTAGATGTCTTTGGAAAGTAAACCATGTGGTTTTGAACATGACAGTCCTAAAACGATATATTCTACAATGACAATTGTGCTGCAGTGCATTTTTCACGATTCATGGAGTTAGATAAAATAATTCCACTCATGAATAATTGCTCTGCATCGCTCATATCGCTATTAACCGATGATTCTGATAATGCTGGATAAAATTTCTTTCATATTAGAGGAAAACTTGTTTTGAGCCGGGTGGGATATGAAACCACGACATCTTGATAACATGTCAAGTGCTCTGTTAAGAATGGATTCATACCTTTCAACTGAAGAAACATCGAAAAATTAATTAATTAATTATATTCGTTTCATAAGACTGGAATTTATAGATACGAAATCTCAGTCTTTCGATTTTTAATCCTATCTGTTTTGCTTCAGCCAATGCTCGCACAAAAATTAAAATAGTGCACTTACAACTCTCAAAGTTAAAATTTCCAGCGACACCCCTAGAAAGTGGCAATGCATAATTGCCTCAAAATAGAACTTGACTGCGTTCAAAACAACGTTATAAAAATGCAGAAACTGAAATCAGCGAGTGCTGAAAGAATTCTCACCTCTGGAGAATAGGAATATATTTTTCGAAAAGAACAAAGTGTTTTATTTTTCGCATTAAATACCATCTAGTAACGAAAATTCGAACTAAAGAATGATTTGGTAAGCTACAAATAGTAATATTTCATTTATATCTACCTGTGCAACATAAAAAAAAATATTTTTCATTTAACTCTTAAAAAAATCACGTTTTATTTCTCCCGTTGGAATAGGAGATCAAATCATCACTGCCAATATAAATCACTTGACCATTACATTCCATCACCAAAGCGTCAAATATTTCACCCAAATAGATCGTTTACAACATTCTTTTAAAGCTTGGGCATTTTCAAACTCTTTCCACCGTTAGAGAGCGCTTTTAAAGTTTATATTTTCTTCCTGTAGCGCCTTATAACAGTGGAAATTCCAACTAATGGGTGATTAGAAAAATGTAAATAGTAACATTTTTATTAGTACCTATGTGGCTGACTGACTAGCGCGCTTGGATACTAATTAAATGGACCTGAGTTCGACCCCGGGAATGGATATTTTCACTATCCTCACATTCACTTCCTCCATCCTCACTTCCTCCATTCATTTCACTTCCTCCATCCTCAGAGACCATCTACTATAGCGTTTAATCTAACAGGCTCCTATCAAACCTCTGTGGCAAGCAGCTGCTTGAGGGGATATTTCTTTTTATAGCAGAGAAAGAATTTATGTTTAAGCCACTATCTTCGCTGTTAAGTATTTTGATAATATTAAGTATATACTAATAAGTAATACCACTAGTAGGCGCTATTGAAGGTATTGGGATATTTGATAATAGGAAATTCTCTTTTCCTTTTATTCAAATTAAATTTCTTTTTGAATTTCCTTTTATTTAAAAAGAGGATTTTCTTTTATCAAATATCACAATTGCTTTAATATACAATTTGAACTATTGTGATATTGGATAAAAGGAAATCCTTTCATTTTATTCAAATTATATATTAAAGCTATCGTGATATTTGATAAAAGGAAATCCTGTTTTCCTTAGTTCATAAATGAATATCCAATTGAGAAGATTTTTTCATTTATATCCAAAAACAAAGAAGCTGAATGTCTACAGACAGACAAGGAGACAGACGACTTAGGGAAAATTTGATATCGTTGTATTTTAATTTTTATTTATTTATTGAAAATGAGCTGCAAATTATAATGATAACTGAACGATTACAATTGCATAATGCTTTGATAAGAAGATTCTGACCATTGGAGACCGTTAGGAGACAGATGTCAAGGCTATCTTGCTTGTTCTTTAGCGTGTACAAGGCAAGGCCCTCCTACGCAAGGAACCACGGCTTTGCGTTCCATCCTACGACCTTTCCAAGCCCATCGCTGTCACCTTTCTAACATAGGTCAGGGGGGAGCTTAGCAGAGATAAATCTGAACGCTGGCGTAGTTGGGACTCGGAACTGCAGATTACGAGCCTGGCCAACACCACCTAGAGGAGAAGGCCATACCAGTCGCTGAAGCGATGCTGATGACGTCATTTCTAGTCGACCCGTAGTCGACCTAGGGTGACACAGGAGAACGTGGTATTCTAGCAGTGTCGCATCCATCTTGCTATAGTTAGTGTTCAAGAAGTTTGCCGTGTTTGATTTGGTGCGTGCACAGAGTATTTTCGTTATTAAATTTAATAATTCTTCTAGCGAAATGACATCGCGTTGCTGCGTTCCTCGTTCTGGACGTTCTTTTACTTTCGAAGGAAAAAAGTCTTCAGTTCTGAATAAATATTTTAGTGTATGGTGAACAGTATTCCTGGTGTTTGGATTTTTGTTTTAATGTTTATCATTCACGAGAGGTTTTTTGTACATATTTTCAATATTTCTTTTGCATACATAGGTGTGTGAACTCCACTTCGCACCATCTGATGTTGAAAGAGAAACCAGCATGTTTGACACGAAAACTGGGAGAAAGCTTTCTGACCTCTAAAGTATCCAGATACTGATGGAGCGGGAATGTTTGCTATATGATCAGTGTGTTAATGGACATACCGTTGAAGTACTTTTAAAATGTGTTCTTAAAGCATCCACAAATACACTTTAAAAATATTATTGTGCCCAAAAAAATAGCATTGTAACAAGTGCTAGAAACAAAAAAAGGAAACTTGAAACTTTAGTTAAACCAACTGTTCAAGGCAGCATTTATGCTATACTTTTACTAAGCATTTCATTGCTTTTAAGCTGTGTAAATATCATGATGACAGTTGGTGCAGAAGAAAAAAAAATTGAATCAGGTGGGATCTGAAACTCATGACCTCCTGGTTAGGGTTACCATATGTCCCCCAAAAGGAGGACAATCCTCCTTTTTCACCTCATGTCCTCTCAGAATTTTGAAAATACACGAAATGTCCTCCTTTTTGTGTAAATTCATAACATGTTTCAAACTAAAATTAAAGCACTCATTTTTTGTACTTTTCTAAATTTCTTGAACTCATGACTATAATAACATTTATTGTTAACCATGAAATAATTTATTGTAAGTGCAAATCATGAATGCTAAATTAACTCTACTGACATTGTAAAAGTTACTATTCTCTCTAATCTCAATATGTACAATTTACATGTCAGGAAAACTGAAAAAACTTTTACTTTTCACCCACGTATAGATGGAACTGTGAAAGTTGATAGCAGGTTTTTTTTTTGCAACATAAAAAACTACATAATTAAGGAACTACTTGTAGGAGCCTTCTCATACAAGAGCATGCCTGCCAAAACTGAAATCATTGCTGACCACTACCTCAGTCAGAGTTTGAAGTAACAGAAAATTACCTTCTATGACAGTGCATAGTTACTAATCATTATGACACTTTAGGAGAAATAAACTTTGATTGCCTATGAAATAGGAATAAAAATCACTGCACCATATATTTTAGAGTATATTTAATGAGTATTGTTTCTTTTTTTGACAACTGTTAGTTAGTACTTGGCATAAAACTTAGTACGAAACAATTTATTTTATTTCACAAAGAAAGCATGTCCTCCATTTCTAGCTCTTTGTCCTTTTATAACACTGACATCTGGTAACCCTACTTCTGGTGGTTATGTGTTTGGATTTCACCTGGCTCAAGGTAATTTTTCCGCTATACTCATTGTCATCATGATACTTGATAGTGATGAAATGTTAGTAAATCAATGAGGTACTGTGGATTAATTTGTGTATGTTACTTTCACTTTGAGAAAAATTATATTCAGATTTTTATACAATTTGATATTGTGTTAAAGTCAAAATGCTGATTGTGTAATTTCACACCTTAAAAATTACTCTTATGAGATTTAATATAATTCAAAAATTTATGTTTGGTAATCTCAATCATGTTACAAATTTGATATCAGTGGTTGATATTTTTAAGTAAATATTTTATTGAGTCCTGAATCCAATGTCTTAATTTCACCCAATGCAGATTATTTCTTTTAAACTATTAAATAAAGATAATTAAATAAAGAAATTATTAATCTCCATTCATCTTTAATATCTGGAAAACAATTTCGACAGGCTTTGAGCCAGTAATTAGAGTATATTTAATGAAATGGAAATTTTTCCTTCTATGAATCATGTTTTTTTATTTTTCATATTACACGAGTCTTTGGATTGTCCATCCGCTCGTGTGCTTGGTTAGTCTGTAAGTACATAATGTTAAAAAGAAGGTTAAGAAATATCAAATTTGGAGGGAGGTAAAAATAGCTGGTTGTCATTTTCATCAGTTAGCATGAAGCCTTTTGGAGAGTAATGATACACTGTGATGGAAAAGTCTCCACAACATCATAGACCCACTTTTAAATAATTATAGCCCAATAAGTACAATGGTGGAAAACATACTAACTAAAACACTTTGGAATGGTGTGCTATTGTTTTCACCATTGATTTTTACACATAAAAACTGGTTAACTTTATTGTCAAACATTTTGCAATATTTTAGTGGAAATTTTATTGCATGCAAGCTGCAATAGTCATTTTCGGTTCCTTAAACTATATTCTGCTACTGTACGGGTCTACTAGATTTATTTCCTTTTTATTTTACTGATTTAACATATCTTTTGTGGCTAAATCTATGATCAAAGGGAATCTCTACCTGCACTTGTCAGTAGGCTTTTTCTTAATTTTGTTTTTAGTGTTACTTTCGAGTGATCTTTTGCCAATTCCACAACATTTTCACTTCCCACTATACTTTTATGGCTGGACTCCTGAAGATAAACTATGTTTTTGATTGTCTTTAAATTTTTTTATCAATGTATCAAATACTTCGGGTGGATGCTTTTGTTTGGACAGCTATTCAGTACTGGATGCAGTATGTGACAGTATATGATTTTCTTTCCAATCCATTTCATTGTTTCTGTTATACATGTACTTAGTGGGGGTTTGAAATTTATAATTTTCTGTAGGAACATATACCACCAGTTCCTTGATGAAATGATCAACAGAAACTCATTAAACTGCAAATAGAATTTTCTGAATATTATTTTTCCTTCATTACTTTAAATTGAGAACATTATAAGCAGAAAACTTAAGTGTCAATCTTTGGTTTTTGTAAAAGCCATGGGAGATTTAGGAAGTTAATTTATTCCTTGATTTTCTTTAATATATATGCATATCTTGTGGCTTCTGCTGCCTTGCAAATGTAGGATTTTTAAAATTTCTAATAGTGATTGCCAATAGGTGTTTGATATACCTATAAACTAGGTTGGTCAACAGATCAATAAGGTTTTCTGTATCATTGGGGATGTCAGTTTCTTCTTGGAGGGAGATGATTGACTATGTTATTAGAAACCTTGTACTAGTTCTGATACATATTTTCTTCTTCCAAGTTCTTTGTTAATAATTGGTTTTACACTGATAGTGAGTTCAAGTAATATTAAAATTTTAGTGTAGGGATATCTGTTTATAAAAGAAATATACCCTGTTCTTAGCATTTGAAAGTATCTTCACCAGATATGGCAGTTAAGATATGCATAAGAGTTAATTTATGCAATAAGAGTTAAATTTAAAAATCTCTGCAGGTCAAGATTAGAATAACGTTTTTTTTATATGTTTCCATACATGTTAAATATATGCTCTTTACAAAATAGCAAAACATTTTTTTCTGTTCTGTATATTTTTGACACCATACAAATTTAAAGTTACTTTATCGACTTGCCTTTGGGAACCTTTATTTAAATGACATATAGATATATTTTTAATACTTCAATTTGATTTGCACATTTGGGGTATACTGAATCATTTGAAACAGCTTGACCTCTCTATAAAAATATAAGAAAATTTTAGATGCTAATTCTATCTATTCAATGTTGGTAAAATGTTCAATAGGTGATATATATATAGTGCTTGTATTACTTTATTTTTGCTAAATTCAAGTTTTGCAATGTCATTTAATCTAAGTTGCTGATGATGCTACAATTCTACTAATTATACAGGGTGAATCTGAAAAAGTGGGCAAAACTTTACGGGGTGGTAGAACGCAGCTACACGAGCAATATTCGTCATAGAATGTATGGTCGGAACGCAAGCGGTGAGAAGTTAAAAGGTAGTTTTCCACTGTCACATTTAAAGAATGAACACAAGAAGGAGAGGAGATACTTCAGAAA
Source organism: Ryuthela nishihirai (assembly GCA_038380435.1). Classification (NCBI taxonomy): domain Eukaryota; kingdom Metazoa; phylum Arthropoda; class Arachnida; order Araneae; family Heptathelidae; genus Ryuthela; species Ryuthela nishihirai. The sequence goes on from JAWZYU010000019.1 coordinate 22,663,398, forward strand.
ACATTTTATTAACAGGAATGTAATTGAGGTACATGCTCAAAGAAATTGCCATCCTCTCGGCAATCCACGGTAGAAATGCCGTTGGGTGCGAGGACCGACCCTTTTATACCATTTCCAACGCCACCTAGCGGCTCGCCGTTTGCGTTCCGCCCATACTTTCTATGACGAATATTGCTCGTATAGCTGCGTTCTACCACCCCGTAAAGTTTTGCCCACTTTTTCAGATTCACCCTGTATATATTGCTGCAAATTTTACAAGTTATCTCTTTTCTTATTACATGTATGTAGAAATGTAATGTTTTCATTTCACAATTCAAACTATGGTTATCATAAATATTTTAAACCGTGTTATAAAAGTCTGTGTTTGCTGCCATGAAACTACCCCATATACACTCTGTGAATTATGACCACCCAATCCCATGTTATGTCAATGGAAAGATAATTTCAAAGCTCTGTAATTTCTAAAATAAACATTTCATGGGAAAATATGACTGAAAATATATATAAGTTAAAAATCTATCTTAATTTTCTATATTCCAATAATATTCATTTAGTATTTAAAGAGGCTTCGCTTGGTTACTAACCTGGGTTCGAGCCCTAGGTAAAGCATGGTTGTTCGTGTTGTTTTTCTGCCGGTTTCCCGCCATCCTCACAGACCCACTATGGCATATAAACTTACAGGCTCATGTCAGACCTCTGTGGCAGCTGTTTGAAGGGGTATTTTATTTTATATATCAACATCTTAAACAGTAATGCGCATTCTGCAGAGTTGGTGAAAATTTAAAAAATTGTTATATATTCTATATTTGTTATATATAACTATGCTAATAAAATTTAATATGGGGATACTGTTTTAAGATTAACTTATTTCAACTACTTCCCAGATCAATATTTTGAACATCCATTGTTCATATTAAATATCCAGTTTCCATAATTCTTTAATTTTTAATGAACATAGATTTAGATAAATTTGATTGAGATCTTTAATTTATCTGCATTTCATTTTTTTTCATAAAAGCTCATTTTAAAAGTTACAAAGCTTTGAAATTAGCTTTCCATTGACATAACATGGAATTAGGTTTCATAATCACTGAGTGTATATGGATATTTCAATGTGACCTTTACGTTGTATGATACTCATTGTATTTTATATTTCTGTTATATTTTGAATCTGTTCCAACCTTTTGACCATGTGTATTTAGATGTTGCTTTCATGTTTCTTCAGAATTTTTTTTCTATTATTAAAGTTATTATGATATCAAAAAGGATAAAAATTTCTACCTTATGTGAAGAAATCAGTTTTAATATGCATTAGGGTGAAAAAGTATGGGAAAGCAGTTTTCCTTTTCTTTTTTGTTGTTCTTTTTATCTAAAAGTCATAGTTGTCCTAGAAACAGTTTTTATTAATGTGATGCATTTTAAAAACAGTTTTTATATTAAACTATTTAAAAAATCAGCAATTGTTCAACTAGGATGAATGGAATATCATAAAATTTTCCTTTTCAATTTAAATAGTATTGCACAATATTAAGTTCCTTCACATTGCTTAAAAATTCTCCCATGATAGGTGAATTTTCCTGTTTTAATTGCACAAGTTTCTTAAAAATTAAGTAAACAATGATATGAAATATTTGTTTCATTGTAATGTGTATCCTATATATATTTGTGAGGTGTAAAGATGTGGACTCAGATTGTAAATAAAAGTATTTTTACATATCAACATCTTAATTTGTTGGTTGTTTTTCTTAACATATGCAATTTTGATATATACATACTCTACCTCTTATATATATAAATACACACATACATATTTGTGGAAAAAAACAGATGTCTGTGGTATTTTGTAACAAGTAGTTTTTTCTAAATATATTTCGCACTTCTAGAATCCTTTAAGAGAGAAAATTTAGTAGCTGTTCAATTACAATAATCGATCGTTTGCAAAATTAGTTAAAAGTTTTGGAATTTCCGAACGTTTAAAGAGTGTTATTATCTAAATAATATTTTAAAGCTATCCGTCCCGTGGCCGAGTGGTTAGCTACTGATCTATGGGACATGGGTTCGAGCCCCGGGTAAGGCATGGATGTTCGTGTTGTTTTCTGCTGAGGTCCTGCCATCCTCTCAGATCTTCTATTGTGGCATATAAACTGACAGGCTCTTGTCAGACCTCTGTGGCAAGCAGCTGCTTGAGGGGGTATTTATTTATCTGTATAATCGGAAACGGTAATTAATGGTTTATCAATACTAAGCAAAAAAAATATTATCTCTAAAAAAATTAGAAAAAAAAGTGGGAAGGATTTTTTTTAATTGTATGAAAACAAATTATTTTATTGATAATGACGATTTATTAGTCAATATTCAAAAGCTAAATGGGAAGTTCTATTAACAAGGATAAGCTATATCTCAGTCTATTCTGCCGGCAGTTCGGTCCAGTAATGGTGACGTCACAAATATCTGCTACGGCCTTCTCCTCTAGGTGGTGTTGGCCTGGCTCGCTACCGATAAGCTTTATGGTTTTAGTCAGTCATTAGAAATACTATGACTGGAAGTAATGGCCTTAATAAAAAAAAAACTATTAGTTTTATGCTTCGATGAGACAGGAAACACATTCAATGGAACTAGAAACGTATCTAATTTTAGTCAATCACGCTTAACTAGCTCTGCAGATAAATATTATTTTAATACCTGTAATGCCGGATAAGTCTGGCTGATTATATTTTTTACCAGAATTTCTTAGATTTTTGCGTGTTATGAAAACTATACACTATTAATTGTAAATTGTTTAATATAGTTAACGTTCAAAAAGATTATTAGGTTAAAACATTTCATTTGAAAAAACAGTTCCAAGTTTAATTTCTTTTTCCTACTTTCTCGTATCCTATATTTTGCAAACTTGTCCATATATTTCATCATTTACTCTGACACTATAAAAGACTAAGACGACATCGCCATCGTCCTTAGTCATCTTAACATTCACACTTTCCCACTTAATTCAGGGCAAAATCCTTTGCATACATTATAAAGAAAACAACCCCACTGGGATTATGCTAAAACCCAAAATTTACGATTTTCCCAATAATTTTGCCAGCTCTCCCAAAACTTCTCCCTCTAGAGAAAGCACAGCATAATTTTTCTTCTTCCTGAAATTTCTCGTTCCTAAACGCATTTTCAAAGAGAATCAATGACATGAATCACCCTCAAACTCCATTCAACTCGAAAATGTGCTCAACGTAATTTGATTTATACAACCACACTGAATGCCAAAGAGCGTCTAAGTAGGCGTATAATAAATTCGTCTTTATTGCTGTTCCTCAAAACAACATAATTCAATAACTTTTACTTCGCAAGCAAATCCTTCCCTCTTTTGGCGTTTCATCGTCCGAACCTGCCTACGGAGCCATGGCACTGCGGGAGGGATGGTGTGAATTACGATGCTGAGCTCCCTCCAAACACTACTCTTCATCCTCCTGTACGTGAGCATCTCCAAGCCATGCCTCGAACGAGGATAATCCACAGCCTCCGATGCAACTCACGTGCGGAGGTAGTGGCGTATCCCGTGTCCACTGTCTCCCCAGCTGATCGTGCCTGTGTCCTCCTTTTCCTTCGAGGATTCTTGTGCGTTGTATCGTCTTGAAAAGGATCTTGATCGCCATTCACAAGCTGAAAGAGCTCCTCTGTCGCTTCCCTCCCCCGCCCCAAAGTTGGCAGTCAGGGAAAAAAGCAGGCGGCATAAATCATTTTGTTGTCACCTATAGAAGTTGCTTTGTTAAAGTTGGATCCGTAGGAAACGCCTCATCTCTGCTGCTTGAAGGACATCCCATACTTCGGTGGTCGTGGGCTCGTCTCTAAGTGGCTCAATCACTTTGCTGCTGCTCCGGAAAGTAAACTTGGTAAATCACACCGCAACTAAGATGTCATATGCTTGTAGACAAAAGATCATAAATCATGATGGTTTGTGTCAGGAGGTACTCATTTTTTATATAACACTTCACCAGAGAATTGCTATTGCTAAACATTTAAACTTCCTGAACTCTTTAAATTATGAGTAAATATTTTTGGAAATCGAGATTTCGATGGATTTGATTTAACTGGTTAATTTGCCATTAATCACATTTTTTCATCAAAAGTTTATTTAAGAAGCAACGGAGTTCGAAATTTGACTGTGCGGTGATATAACATGGGAATGATGAAACTAAAGCGGTGATTCTGTCCACTAAAGTTTGTGCAAATTTTTCAACTGTGGAAAGAAAATTAAACTTCGCTTTTGTTAAATAAATAACGTCCACAAAAGTCTGTACAAATTTTTCAACTGTGGAAAGAAAATTAAACTTCGCTTTTGTTAAATAAATAAAATACCCCCTCAAGCAGCTGCTTGCCACAGAGGTCTGACAGGAGATTGTCAGTTTATATGCCAGAGTAGAAGGTCTGAGAGTATGGCAAAACATCAGCAGAAAAACGACACATACACACATACATCCATGCCTTACCCGGGGCTCGAACCCAGATCTCTTAGATCAGTAGCAAAAGGGGCTCGAACCCAGGTCTCTTAGATCAGTAGCAAAAGAGGCTCGAACCCAGGTCTCTTAGATCAGTAGCAAAAGGGGCTAGAACCCAGGTCCCTTAGATCAGTAGCCAAGGGGATTCGAACCCGGCCATTTAGATCAGTAGCCAAGGGGGATCGGAACCCAGGTCCCTTAGATCAGTAGCCATGCGCGCTAACCACTCAGCCATGGGACGGCCTTTTGTTATTATTTATTATTATTATTACTGGGTATACCCACGCCAAGAATTTGGCGCGAAATGTATGTCCATTGATCAGAGGCGTAACTAGAAAAGTTTCTTAGGAGAGGCACAAGTTGTTTACAAACAGTATGACCTCGATTAACCGCCTTTCGATAAACCGATCATTTTAATCGGTTAGTCTGTTTAGCGTCGAATTTTTGTACAGGTAGCAGCACTTAATGATAAAGCTACGTTTTTAGAGCACTCCCCCATCATCACACACACTCCTTCAGAATATGTTAAAAAAACTTTTTACATGAAAAACACTAGATTATAGTCACTAAATGTTCCAATTTTAAGAACAAGGTTTTCAATAAAATTGTAAATAACATATTTACTTTCGCAATGGTGCCCTCCTTTTTTCCTGATTAACGTACCCAAAAATGTTTTTTAAAACTTTCATCAGGACTAAAAAATTTTCAGAATATTTACAGGAGAAATCATCGTTTTATAAAAGGAGAACATTTGATTAAAATGAGGTGTATAAAATTACGCTTCCTCGTAGCAGCTTCTTTACAGTATTACATACATGTTACATTTACAGTTATTACATAATGTTAACTCTCTTTGACAGCTTTTGGGATAGCAGGAAGCCCATTGTTGAAGGGTTTCTAACCTTCCCATCACATTTTATCACATCACATCACATCTTTGACAGCTATTCACTGTGTGGATTAATCTCTCTATTTTGTTGGGTTGTTTTACCTCTGAGCGGCACTTTTTTTGCACACCATGGGCTAAATGGCCAGGTCACATGGACCCCGAAGGCTCAGAGAAGGTTAGGGGAGGGGACCCACTGGAACAGCTGTTGGGAGACAGATGGTAGCCTCCCGTCAAGGCCATCCAGCGTGTTCTTTAACGTGCACAGGGTACGGCTCTCCCGCACACGGGGCCACGGCTTAACGTCCCATCCGACGGACGGCGGCCTTTCCAAGCCCATCGGTGTCCCCTACTGATTGTGGGCAGCTCGGATTAATCTCTCGATATAATTTTTTATTTATCATTATGCTTAATTAACAAGGTTTTTTTGTTTTCATTTCCCATATTGTTCATTATTAAGCTGTATTTTCATTTCCCCAGCCTTTCTTAATTATTCACATTTCCCCTCAAATATCCGATATTTCGGGGTACCTGAAGCATATACAGACAGATTAATCGAAGTTCTACTTTACTCGGATACCATATTATCAATAACCACCTGAAGTATATTGTTGTTCTAGCAATGACATCAAGTAATAAAACTTTTTGCTTTAAAGAGGAAGAAGTTACACCCCTACACAAAGGATAGAGATAACCTAAAAGCTCTGTTGGGCTTGTCCTGGTTTCTCATACAACATACAAACAAACACACACAGAGAGAGATGTGCTCCCTGGTTTAATAGTCAGGTACGCTAAACAATACCCATGAATGGGCTAAACGGACATTTAGTGAAGAAAATTTTAACCTATAGGTATAAGAACATCTCGAAATTATCTTTAACATTTTCATGCCTTGGGCATATTGTGTAACATCAATTTCCCCTAAACATTTTCTGGGGAAGAATATTTCATAATACGTGTAGTAACAAATAGTATTTACAATGACTCTCATCCATTGCTGATAATATTTGCTCATCAGCAAGGCATTTTGAAACCTCGAGAAATCACTCAAAGTAAGCCTTTTTTCCTTGAGAATATTTTTAGCAAACAGTGTTTGTCATCTGTTAGAAAATAAAATGTAAAAATATTCGTAAGATTTTCGTACCAGAACAGTTATTCTGTTCCAGGTAGTCTAGAGTAACCCCACACTCTAGACTGCCCGGAACAATGCTGCCTGGAACAAATGAAACTGTCCACACAATGATATCCAAAAACATTTATAAGCTTTGAAGTAATGTAAAACACTTAATTATATTTAAAAACCTCGCAACTAGGAATTTTTTATTGTGTACCAGTGTTGTCATAAGTGTGCTTCATTTTCCTAAGAGTAAATTAAGAACTAAATGCATCAAATTTCATGAATGCAAAATACTGTCCTGTTTTATGTTACATTGCCATCGAGAAATAAAAACGCGTTAACAACATGACATAAAATGAAGCTAAATCTTTCTAAATTTAATCAAATTCTCAGTTTTGACGATTTTCAATTAAAACATTTTTCTATCTGTCTTTAAATGAAAAGAATTAATGCGGCAAGTAACTTGTTTGGAAAGAAAGCTCCATATTCTGAATTAAGACGTAGGTGTCATAAGTATCTGTCATAATACGTCACAGAGAAGGTCTGTGAAGAAAGAGAACGGATGAAAAGAAACCTCCATTACTTATCGGGGATTCGAATCCAAGTCCCTCTGATCCTCAACCAAGCACGCCACTCACTAGGCCAGTGGTTAATTTTTTAAAACTATAAACAAAATTATGTAAATTAAAATCCTTTACTGGAGGGATTTTTGAGAGAAGGAAAATGAAGCTAAAACTTTTATATTCCTACGCCTGTAAAGATGAACCACTGTAATGTCCAACTGCGAGAGAAGACGATTATTATTACTTCAAGACCTACAAGGGCCTCCTAATTACTTCTCTTTCAATTTTCTACTAATCTTTTACTCCCAAATCTTTCCAAATTCAATTCGTGGTCCCAAAACATTTTCAATCTGTTTGTTGCAGAATCGAACAGAGAGGCCCGGGACACTTCCAAATTTTGAGGCCCCTAGTCAATGTGAAAACTGATTGTCGGTAATACTTACTATTTACCAATGGTTTTTATTCTAATTTCACAAAATCTAAATAAAAATCTACCCCTTAGATAAGAAGAGATCGAATAGTAACTTGTTAGTGTAATATGCCATAGTTAAGGTCTGTGAGTATCGCGAGACCTCAGCAGAAAGACACCACTAAAAAAGAAATATATTTACCGCTTGCTCGTCAGTTAAGAATTGTATCTTCTACTGTTCAATCTAATATCAAATGACAGGAGATTGGCCCAGTCCGTAGTGCGCCAGGCTCGTAATCTGTAGTTCCCACTTTCGAGTACCGCCTGATCAGAGTTGAGATTGGTCTCCACAAAACCCACGCTTCTCTCGGTTGAAAAGGGAACACCGATGGGCTCTGAAAAGCCGCCGTCTGTCGAATGGGACGTGAAACCGTGATTCTGTAAGCAAGAGAACTATACCCTGTGCATGTTGAAGAACATGCTTGATGGCTTTGAATGGAAGTTTTCATCTGTCTACTAATAGCTGTACAGTGGATCACTTCCCCAACTTTCTCTGAACCTTTGGTTTCTTCTGACCTGGCCATTTAGCCCATTGTGTGCAAAAAGGTGACGCTAAGAGGTAAACAAGCTAACTTGAATAACAAAAAAATAAAATAAAACTATTGACAAATCTCTAAATTTAAGGCTTTCTTTTGAGTCTGAGGCCAGACAAAATGAACTTCCTGGTCTCTTCCCTTGAAAGGTCCTTATTCTCAAATGTACCCGCAACGAGCGTTAAGGGAAAAAATTGTTCTCCCACTCTTTCTTATGTTTCTGATGACATATTCAGAGTATTGAGCAATTTCAGCCGTACGTCCGATTTCCGAGAACCACAGAAGAAAGCGATTTAATTTTGAACCAATTTAATCGTAAGACAATTGAAATCACATACGGTTTTAGAATCAGAACTGGTCTATAGTTATTACCTAATTTTAGCACCACATTTTATTTTCCTTTGCTGCAAGAACTGCATAAAATGCTCCTTAAATAAAACGTCCCCTTAAATTCCACTGAAAAAAAAAACAGATTAATGGGTAAAACCTCTACTCTAGAAATTCCTTGTAACGGTAACTGTTACTGTTCTGTGATATTTCGGTTTACTTATCCGTCTATTATACATTTGCACTTATCTACACCAAATATTTTTATGTATTTGCACTAAAGGTTTCTTGAGGATACCTAGCCCATTGGGTCCGTACTTGGATACGCCTTGGCTGCTTAAATAAAAAAAATTCTTCCTCAAGCAGCTGCTTGCCAAAGAGGTCTGACAAGAGACTGTCAGTTTTTATACACCATAATAGAAGGTCTGTGAGGATGGTGGGACCTCAGCAGAAAGAAAATATAAACATCCATGCCTTACCCGGTGCTCGAACCCAGTCCCTCTGATTAGCATAATCAAAGGAAAGCTAGATGGCCTCAGCCTTTTACATTCCCATTCCTGTAGAGATGCACAACTGCAAAACCCTCTTGGTAGAGAAGACTACTCTATCTCAAAGCCTACAAAAGCCACCTGGTCACTTCTTATTAGTGTTTTATCCCCAAATCTTTGCGAATTCACTTCGTGGTCCTCAAAACAATATTCACTAGCTTCGTTGACAGAATCGACAACTATCAGATGAGCCCGGAACGAGTGTAAGGGAGAAAATAAAATTTTGTTTTTCTGTCCTTTTGTATGTATCTGAGGAGATCTTAATCTTAAGCAATTTCAACCGTAATTCCGATTCCTAAATACCACGACACAAAGTGGTTTCCAGTTAATTGATTTGTGACGGTTTCGATCTAATTGCAATTAGATCATTATCATCATCATCATCATCCTCAAGCAGCCATGGGTACGGAGATCCAATCAGACTGCGAAATTTAGTTCTCCAAGCATATCTGTTCTGAAATACATCTGCTGAATCTGGTCACTTCACACCAATTCTAACAAGGTCCTGTTTGACATTGTCTGCCCGCCACATTCTAGCTCTCCTCCTCTTTCTGAGGCCTTTAGGCACACTGTTCATAATCCTATTCGATAATCTATAATTATCCATACTGGCAACATGTCCAAGCCAACGGAGTCTCTCTCTGCACAATATGCTGCTTATAGGAGGTTGCCGATTCCTTTGCCTAACCTCATCATTACTTACAAAGTTGAACCACCTAATGCCCAAGATACTGCGCAAGAATCTAGAATCAAAAGCATCTAGTTCTGTAATCTTGTTCACAAAGCGTCCAAGTTTCATTACCATAACTAACCTTAGAAAGAACCAAACTATTATACAGAACTCCAGAAATCCTGTCGTCTTATACGAAATCTCAAACTTGTCCACTTGCTTTGAAATACAAAACAGGTGTCTTTGTATGGTTTTATTTAGTTTCATGGTATGTCCGACACTAAAAAGAGATTCATTTTAATCTTTCCTGTCCGGTGGAATATTTTAGTAATTGGGAAACCCTACTCAAGACTTATTCTCAGACACCCCCCCCCCGCCCTAAACTAAATACCCCCTAATTTCCCTCTCCCCAGAAACTAAATTCTGAGAGCGTGAATGAAGGGAGAGTGAAAAACTATCCTTCGGGCATCATAAATCACGGGAATTGCATAACTATTTCATACATAAATGAAATGGCAAGAAGCTGCATACACGAACACAAATATATAATATTAAATATCATAATAAGCATAGTAAAAGGACTGGTTCACTTAAATGTTGGCTGACTACTGTTGGACGCTCGCCAGAGATGATCCTGAGCAGTTGTACAAGCGACGGGCAAAGCGACGTCGGAAGTAGAAGCGGAGTTTTAAAGATACATGTCATATGTACGTATTACTCTTTTATATAAGAAACTATTGCGGATTTCTCAGAAATCGCAGCCAATTTTGCATTTTCATTGTCATATTAGTGTTCAGCACCTTGAAATCTTTAAGAAATGGCTACTTTTATCTCAGAGGCATGACTTTTATGAAAAATTTGTTGCCCAGTGTAGTTGAACATAATTTGTAACGTGTAAGCCTACCAAAGCTTCCATTTAAATGCATTCCGTCAATCGTACAAAATGCGCAAGATGATAAAAACAAAAAACATACGCAGTAAGAGCGGGAATGAAAGGGAAGAGAGTGGAGGAGATAGTGTTGGCCAAATGTTTCAATATTTTATTAGGAGTGGAGTAATATGGTTTTTGAATTTTGTTTTGAAGCAAACAAACGAATTGTTTTACGATATAGACACTGATTTAATTTCTCCTAAAACTAGAACTTCTCGGCCCTTGCTATGGGGAACGGGGTCCCACAGCAAGAGTCACATGAGGGCTCAGTCAGTAGCGCGTCAGGCTCGTAATCTGAAGTTCCCAGGTTCGAGTCCCAGCTGGGTAAGCGTTGAGATTTACCTCCGCAAAATCCCCGCCCTGCTCACGGTCAGTAGGGGACACCGATAGGCTTGGAAAGGCTGCCGTCTGTTGGTTGGGACGTTAAGCCATGGCACCCTGTGTGGGAGAGCCAGACACTGTGCACGTTAAAGAGCACGCTGGATGACCTTGACGGACTCTACCATCTGTCTACCAACAGCTGTTCCAGTGGATCTCCTCAACCAAACTTATCTGAGCCCTTCAGGGTCCTTGTGACCTGACCATTTAGCCCATTGTGTGCAAAAAAGTGCTGCTCAGAGGTAAAACAACCCAACCCTTGCTGTGGCAGTCTTCATAGAGCTATATAGGCTGGAGAGGTTACTATGTGTTGTAAATTGTAATGGTTCTCCTCTAACCAATGTAGCACCATGAAGGCAATCCCAGAGAGAGCCTAAAGAATAACTGAAGGGAGGAAATTTTATCTTTTGGATATTCAAGAAACAAATATTACTAAATACTCAAGATAACTGAAATGTGAGCATTCCATACCTATTTTGTCAATACATAGGGACAAACCTTTTTAAGTACCATCATTAACTTTGGGCATTATCTATTTTCAACATTACTTTAATCCATTTTGTTTTCATATTACTACCATACCAATGTATTAGAGAATTTCCATGTTATGTCAATGAGAGTCTAATATCGCAGCTCAATAACTTCTAAAATATGCATTTAATGTATAGATGTTACTGAGGATAAATTAGCGATGATAATCAATTCCATTAAAATCTCGATTTTCAATAATGTTAATTCAGTATTTAATTAAGGAAGTTGGAAAGTTTAACAATATTATCCTGTTTTATGAAAATCATTCGTAATAGTCATATTTAAATAACCATTCTGAAACTTCTAATATATATATGTGCTATTATATGGTTTTGAAACAATATTTATTACATATTTAGGTTTTAATTGATTTCTGGAGTAAATTCTTATGACACATTACTGTTGTGAAATATTTCGGTTGCCATAACTTTTTAAATACTGAACTAATATTGTTGAAAATCGAGATTTTAATAGATTTGGTTATGATCTTTATCTTCAGTCACATATTTCCATTAAAAAGTATATTTTAGAAGTTAGAGAGCTTCGAAGTTAGACATAACGTGAGACTGATATAACATGGAAATGCTCTAATATTTAGGTACGGTAATACACGAATATTTGCAATCATCAAAGTGTGAATTATCACCCTGAGGAGAAATTCCTCCCTGAATATCGCACATCTGGAACCTTTTCTTAAATTCTGAGTGTTCTTCCAATACTTTCGCTTCCTCGGCTGGAGAAAACAGTTATTAGGCTGAACGCGATAACCGGGTAATCTTCATACTAGGTTTAACATTAAAAGCATACATCTTTGTATACTATTTTCAAATATTCATAACTAATTTTTATATTCCCCTTATAAATATGATCAGAAATAAAAATTCATCAACAAATGCTTATTTTGGAAAATTACTGTCCAAGGTCTGAATCCTGGAAATGTAAGATGTAAGATGTATTTTTTTACTTTTTGCCATTTCCATTTATGTATGAAACTACTTAATAATATCTGTTTACTCTGCAACTGTCCGTATTATTACTTAAGATTATAACTCTTTACGAATGTTTTCTCTCCCATTGGTCAGAGAACGTGCCTCTGGACGAAAGAGGTGTAAAAGCAAAATAGCATAAAGACTTTCGAAACGCAGATCTTTATTATGTCCAGACGTTAAATATTAAAGTAAATCATTTCTCCTCTGCTACAATAATAAAACAATCACGCTGTCGAGCTACAAGTGATTGCGGATGATCTCTTAGCCATGGGGAATTTTTTTCCAAGGGAAATTTTAAAACAGAAATGTATGTCGAGCCGTTCATTAATTGTTGCAGTTGGTAATGCAGTAATCTTCCATACATCTCACCAAAATGCAACTACAGATGCCCTAAAACAAAACGAAATAAAGTGGAAACTTACAGGGGTTTATCAAAATAACGGAAACACCGATGGCGACTGGAGTACACGCAATGCGATGGGAGATCGTAGGGGTTATCTGTAGTTATTTATCTGTAGGCCCACGTTATTACCTGTAGTTTTTTATCTGTAGGCCCACGTTATTACCTGTAGTTATTTATCTGTAGGCACACGTTATTATCGCCAGTTATTTATCTCTAGGCCACGTTTAGCGAAAACCTACAGAAGCGTATCATCCTGACTCTTTGATTCCGACTGTGAAGCACGGAGGTGGATCCCTGATGCTGTGGGGTGCCATATCATGGCATTCCTTAGGGCCATTAGTTATTCTACCAATATAAAGGGGATAAGTATGATGTTGGCTATCATGTAGCAGTGCCACAGGCGGAGGTGAAACAGCTGTTTTTGTGTAATTGTAGACAATGTCAGATCTCAGTGACTTCCAAAAAGTCATGATCATTGGTGCGCGACTTGCAGGAGCTTCAGTAACCAGAACGGCGGAAATAGTAGATGTAACACGAGGAACGAGGAACACGAAGTATCGATTATGACTACCTACCGAAAAAGACAGGGCGTTGCCTTCAAACGTGTGAATTGTGGACACCATGCAAAGGTGTCAGATAGGGATAGGCGAACGTTAGCACCGATTGTATAACGGATGCACAAGACCACGGCACCGTAAATAGCAGCAAAGTTGAACACCAGTCGGAATGATCCCGTTTCCGTCATAACAGTTCGTCGGGAACTTTATCGTGCCGGTATTTATGGCCACGCTGCAATCAACAAACCTCTGATTACCACATCAATGCAACAAAACCTGTAAGGTGATGCAAAGCACATAAAAACTGGGATGCTAAAGACTGGCAACGTGCCATCTGTTATGATGAATCGTGCTACACATTGTTTCCCACCACTGGTACGTCTGGCGAAAACCTGCAGAAGCGTATCACCCTGACTGTTTGATTCCGACTGTGAAGCATGGAGGTGGATCCCTGATGCTGTGGGGTGCCATATCATGGCATTCCTTAGGGCCATTAGTTATTCTGCAAGGTCGTGTCAGATCCGCAACATACGAATCCATTTTCGAGGACCACCTGCATCCAATGTTGCGGACATTGTTCCCTAATGACCGTCCCTGGTTTCAAGCGGATAATACACCGTGCATTGTGCGAAACGTGTCAAGTTGTGGTTTGCAGAGCGTGAGGATGAGGTACAGTAGCTACCCTGGCCACCTCAATCTCCAGACCTCAATATTATTAAACATTTATGGGAACATCTGGAGCGCAAGGTCAGATCACACTTTCCACCTCCAGCATCATTGGCAAGGTTGGGACATATTTTACAGGAAGAATGGTCCCACATTATATAGCCGTATATGCATGACTTGTATAAGTCTAATCAACGTCGAATTTATTTCATTAATTACTTCATGTTTAACATTCTTTATAAACTCTTTTTTTTTGCTACATATATTACAGAGAAAAATCCTGACGCTACTCTTTACTTTTTCAATTTAGTGGGTGGGACTTATAGCCGATGTTCGCTTTATGTCCAAATGTGAGAACATCGACTTTTATGACATATTTGAAACGAATAATTCTTCACTGAGGGACAATCACAACATATAGGACGGAACAAACGACTCTGCCATACCCGAACCCGCAACACGGTAGTTACAGTGTTACCACGAGCGTTGGCTCATTATGACACTGCGACAGCGAGGCGGCATCCTTACTCTTTACTTATGAAGGTCTTAAACAACTACAAGCAACACTAATATCGAAATCAAGTGTGCTGACCCAGGCGCACACGCAGGAGTTTTGGTGGAGGGGGGGGGGATCTCTAGTTTTCAAAATTATCTCACAGAAAACTAAAGATTAAATGCTTAAATAAACTAAAAAACGCTTTTTCTTCCTTCTAAATATCCCCTGCTGAAATAGGGGTGCTTCTTAGACGGCTGAGCATTGTCTGCAATAAAATATAGTAATTAATTTGCTTTTTTTTTTCTCAGCTTTGTAAGGGAGCTGTGGCCCAACTCAACACACACACTTTGGGTACACCTCTGTGCTGACCACTGCTTCAAAAACACCAAAAAATGCCTGCTTGAAGAGTAGCCCTAGCAATTATGCCGTTAAGGGATATCTTTGGGAAATCAAATTGGAAATTAGTTTTCATGTGCGATATCTATCACCAAGACCGGAATTACACTTCATATGCCCCCTAGGCACAATAAGCGGTAGTGTTTACTTTTAAAGAGTATTTTTTTTTATTTCCTATCAAAAAATTATTACAATTTTGGCTTTCACATCTGTGGAGAAAAGACTTTAATCGAAATGCATTGAAGGATTTTTATGACAATAAAGCTTTGTTACCAAAAACTGACATAAAAGAATTAATATTACAGATCGCGTATAATTTATAGCGTTCAGTAGAGAGTGACACTCATTTTCACACTAAAACATTTTAGTTCTTCGCTTTCCTTTTTTTTGCGCTGGGAATGAACAAATTACATTGTCAAATTATTAAGAGATATCAATGTTTTATTAATGGAAAGCTATATTCAGAGTTCCCTAATTTTGAAATAAGTATTATGCAACAAAATATCGCAGAAAATAAATTGAAACTTTTAAAATATGTTTCTTAAATTTCGTTTGAGCAATATTTGTGCAATATTTAAAGAGTTCTGAAAGCCGCTACACGTAACCAGCAGTGTTGCTGGTCCTTTCGACCAGCAACACTGCTGGTTACGTGTGGGAACACGTAACGTGTAGGAACAGGATAATTACCCAGAACAGATAAGAAGCAACCAATGGAGAAATTTTTTTCTAATGTAATAAATTGTGAGCTCAGTGGCACGGGGGAGTCAGTGAGAGAGAAACACATCGTGCATGATATACTTTAAGTGTTGTAAACTAGAAGACAACAAATCGCCTCTGGTGAATATGAGATACTCGTTTTCAAATCAACTGAAGGTTTTTCATTTTCAAATTTTGCACCCTTCAACAGTAGTAACTGGTACAGTCGCTCAAAAAATATCCGAACACTATGGTTGATTACAGAATTCAGAAAAAATATCTGGCAACGATTTTTTTAGAAATTAGTGATCTGGCAACCTTCGTACACGAAGGTTGCCAGATCATTAATTTCTAAAAAATTAATTCGCTGCCAGATATTTTTTCTGATTTCTGTAATCAACTATAGTGTTCGGATATTTTTTCGAGCGACTGTACTAATGGTTGATTCAAAAATGTAAATTGGTAGTAATATGTTATTAGCCATATGCAAACCAAAAAGTATTCGCATTTATCTCTTAAAATTAAAAAATTTCATTTTCTTGGGTTAAGGGGCAAATCTGTCAGTGTGTATAAAATAAAATAATATATTCATCATTACTATATTAAAATATTTTGAAAAATTATTAAAATAAGTAGTAGCTTTTTAAAATAAATAACAACAGGTCGAATTTTAACCGTAATTAATTTAATTATAACACATATGAATTATTTTTTGTTTAGTAAATTTCTATATATGTATAATATTCTATATATGATTTTGGTCAACAACTAGAATATCTAAATTCTAGTATAAATATATCGTTTGAAATTTTCTTCAAATTTTACATTTTGTACATTTTTAGCGCCCTCTAACGATGTAAATTAAAGCCATTAGAAGATTTGAAAATTATGGAGTCTCATATTTCGTTAGTATCTATTCAACTCAAAAATACTTTTGCGTTAATCTCTTAAAAGAAAAAGTTCCGCTTTTCCACCTCACCCCCTGGGTGTTAACGAACAAATCATTGCTGCCAATGCCAACTCCTTGCTCATCACACTCCATCACTAAAACATCAAATTTCTAACCACAACTTTCCAAAAATCACATTTCAACTTTTTAACACTGTTAAAAATCTAAATGATTCACATCTGTAATTTATAACCCACTAGGTATTCACTATCTAGCTGTTTTTTAACCAACTATTTTTTCCCGGAATAATAGACTTACAGCATACCTCCTGATGATTCTCTAATGTTTGTCTCTTCTCGAGTTCAAGATAATTATTTTGATCCTATTTTGGCTGGTCTTTTTCGATCTTGTTTCCCTTTCTCAGTATCCTTGTAATAGTGTGAAGTTTATACTAATTTTTATTCTCAGGTTTTATTTTATTTCTTTTATTTTTTTAAAGCTAATGAAATTTTAGCTATCCAGGTAAATAATAGAGTCATAGTGCATTGTGTTCTTTAGTGTAGTCTGGAAGACAATGGAGTATGAATTCAAAATTCCCGCAGCAAGTTACAAGCAGGGCTAACATTCAGACAGTACTGAAAATTCTCTGTACCGGTTGTTAATTAGTATAATAATGGCTACGATAAGCGGTAAAATTAACTAATAGTATAAATTCTAATATGAACTCATTAGTTCAAGCTAACTGCGGTAGGATGTCGCGACGACCACTGATAAATGGGCCTCCTGTCGTAGCTACATCTGAGAATGTTATATAACAATATAATTAATTATAATAATAATTACAATAATTTATAATGCCATACCAGTTGTTAAATCTTTTGAGTACCACCCCTGATTACAAGGATCCCGAAAAAGCAAGAAAATCAAACAGGAGCAGCCGTAATAGAAACAGGATAATTACCCAGAACAGATAAGAAGCAATCAATGGAGAATTTTTTTGCTAATGTAATAAATTGTAAGCTCCAGTGGCACGGGAGAGAGAAACACATCGTGCATGATTTGAATTTACGAAATGAATTCAGAGAACTTCAGAAGCATTTCATTTATTAGCAGAGTCCTTTAGTCAAGCATGTTACTGGACTTCTTTTTCAGGCACGCGAAACAGGTCACTTAGAATCGCGTGTTTTGCTGATTGGGGGACAAAATATGAATAACGTTGTACAGGGGCGCTAAAAACTGTCGCTATAGCTGCCGAATTACCTTACCAAATCTCTGAAAGAAAAAAACAAGTACATTTTGAATTCTTGAACTCACGTGTATCCCCTTAATAAAGTCAAGCACGTTCCTTTGATGGGGGAGAAGAGGAAGATCATCAATCCCCCCTCTTTCTCGGAGGATTTTAAGAAGAGAAATTGATGTAGAAAAAAAGAATGATAAAAAATGAGAGATAGTGAAGAATAGCAACATTTTAGGGGAAGCAGCAAGTTGATACAAAAACATTTTTGCAATTTGGTATTTCACATAATGTAAAAAAAGGAAAGGAAAGAAATTCACGTTTTCAGACCGATTTGTTAATGAGTTGTTTTACCTCGGTTTACAGTGGCACTTCTTTGCACACAATGAGCTAAATGGCCCAATCAGAAGGCTCAGAGAAGGTTGGGAACCCACTGGAACAGGGCGTAGAGACATGATGATGTGATGGAGACAGATGGTAGCCTCCCGTCAACGCCATCCACTGTGTCCTTTAACGTTCACAGGGTTATGGCTCTCCCGCACATAGAGGCAACGGCTTAAAATAACATAATAATTTGTTTCATGCAGGGATTTACAGTAAAGCCGAGGTACAGGTAATTTTGGATATTAATTTAAAAGTTCAAGTTGCTTGAAACGTCCCATCCGACGTACTGCGGCCTTTCCAAGACATGTCTTCTACGAACAAGCAAGGTTTGGGGAGATAAATCTCAACGCTCTCCCAGTTGGGACTCGAACCAGGGAACTCCAGACTACCAGCCTGGCGCGCTACCGACTGAACCATCCACGCGCCGATTTGTTAATGTACTTACAATTGGTTTAGGAACTGAAAGACGTGAACTGATCCTGCAACTAGAAGCTTTAAAGAAAGATTTCTTTAAACTCTTTCAAGAAACATTTTACTATAAAAAAATAAGTAATAATTTTAATTGTTTTCAAGATGAAGTCAAAGGATGGGTTGTTGTTTTTTCTCAGCGGCGTAGTTTTGTGCACAGTGGAATAAATGGCAAGGTCACAAGGATCCCGTTGGTAAAGTTGGGAGAAAAAGATCCATTGGGTAGCTGTTAGGCGATAGATAGACGCTTCCCGTCAAGACCATCCAGCGTGTTTTTAATGTGCAGAGGGTATGGCTCTCCAGTACACGGGGCAACAGCTGAGATTGTCCATAACCTTCTTATGGTGGTAATAATTGAAATTAGAAATACTCTAAATTAGGGGTTCTCAAAGTGTGGGGTACGCGGTAAAATTATTTAGGGTACGCCGTGAGAGCTCAAAAGTCGATAGATCTAGTAACAAAGTCGCTAAGTTGGCAACACTGCTACTGATTATTTTCTGAGAACTGAGTGACGAAGCGCGGCGCTGTAGTTCATGTCTGTACACGTTGTCAATCCTCCCTTCCCAACCTGAGAGTCGAACCTACCCGAACAGCTGATCGCCTAGTCAAAACATCCATTCTAAGTGAGTGAATGTGCCTTTTTATTGCTCTATGAATTTGTTGCGATTTATTTCACTTGCTGTGCTTAAAGCTATTTTTAGTTTTCAATTTACTGTGAAGTTAAATGAACGTGTTTCTAAAGTGCCTTGAAACATGGATAAATGGATAATTACGAAGAAAAGTAACGTGGAGCCGGAGCCGATTGCTTCTACCTCTACGACTACGTCATCATCCAATGTGAGTAAAGAGGTGGATTCAGCAGTACCTAAAAGAACGTTAAATGTTAAACAATCAAGTGATAAAAAAAAACGTAAATATCATGAATCATATTTACAATTTGGCTTTACATGGACAGGAAATTTAATAGAACGAAATCCACAGTGCGTTGTTTGCTCTGAAATCCTGTCACAAAATTCTATGAAACCGTTTCTTTTTACGGCGACACTTTGAAGCAAAACCTGAGCATTTAAAAAATAAGCCCTTAAACTATTTTGAACATTTTTTGGAAGACTTTTTTCTGGTGTAGAAGAAATTGAAAGTGCACTTAAAGCGTTTTACAAAGTAAGCTTTCAAATTGCCAAAGCCGAAAAGGCACACAATAGGCGAGTCACTTATTCTTCCAGATGCTGAAGAAATAGCTTCTTGTAAGTTTGGTCAAAAAGAGGCAAACCTTGTCAGAACAATTCCTTTGTCAAACGACACAGTTTCCAGGAGAATTAAAGATATGGCCTGTAATATTAAGGGCCAACTCATTCCAGTTACTCAGTGTAGCCCGTGGTTTGCCATACAAGTGGATGAGTCGACAGACGTAGCTGGTCTAGCTCCATTACTTGTTTTTGTGCGTGGAAAATTCCAGGATGCAATAATTGAAGATATTTTATTTCGTAAGCTTCTCAAAACTTCTACTACTGGTGAGGATTTTTTTAATAAGATTGAATCATTTTTTGCCGAAAACAACCTTGAATGGAAATATTGTATTTCTGTATGTACTGACGGAGCAAAAGCAATGAGTGGTTATATCACAGGACTAGCAGGTCGTATAAAACAAGTTGCACCAGAATTAAGTTCACTCATTGTTATCTTCACCGTGAAGCGCTGATAGCTAAATTTCTCCCTGATGATTTGAAAAGAGTTCTGAATCAAAGTGTACAAATGGTGAATTTCATCAAAACCCGACCATTTGAAGTCTCGACTTTTTTCAATTTTGTATGAAGAAATGGGTAGCCTGCATCAGAGATTGCTGCTTCACACAGAAGTGCGTTGGTTGTCACGAGGAAACGTTCTTTGCCATTTATTTGAACTCCACAATGAAGTACATCTTTTTTTCATGGACCACGAGTTTCGACTTTCTTTGAGACTACAAGACTTGGATTGGCTTTTACGGTTAGCATATTTGGCTGATATTTTTGAAAATATGAATATTTTGAACTTATCATTGCAAGGAGACAATGCTGATGTGTTCTATGTTGAGAAGAAAACAGAGGCCATGATAAAAAAAATTCTCTCTGGGAAAACGGAATTAAAAAGAACAGCTGTGACGAATTTCAGCGACTAGATTCATTTCTTAAAGAAAATGAGCAAACGATTGCAGACTTTGAAGACATCAGACAACAAATAATCGTTCACTTAAGCACTCTTAAAACTCTTATAAGGCAATATTTTCCACCCCCTGATGAAACGCAAGAATGGATTCGAGATCCCTTCACATTTGATTTGTAAAAATGTAAGCTTCCATTGTCCAATAAAGAAGAGTTGATTGAGATGTCTTGTGACAATAGTTTAAAAAGCATTCATTCCAAAAAGCCATTGATTAGTTTTTGGATTTTGGAGAACACTTTGTCAAGAATTGCAGTCAAATATTTTCACAAAAACTTATTTCTGAAACTGGTTTTTCGTCTTTAACTGATTTAAAAAAATAAATATAGGAATAGGCTGGATGTTGAAGACGACTTGCGACTTTACCTTAGCAAGAAAACTCCAACCATTGATGAACTGTGCAAACGCAACCATTTCACTAATTACCCAGTAAAATGCTTATAATTTTATAAGATTTGTTAAATTGTTTATGTCATTTTTTTGTGTTTATCGATATTTGTAATTTATGAAAACAAAATTTAATGTGTATACATATGTTTAAGTTTTATTTTATCCCATTGTTATACTATAACTATAGTTTGATCTATCTATACAAGGGGTACGCCAGTTACATACACATTTCCAAAGGGTACGTGAAGAATAAAAGGTTGAGAACCACTGCTTTAAACTATTGAAAAGAAATCAACAGATATGTGTTGTTAGTTGTTTTATTTCTGAGTGGAAATTTTTTGATACAATGGGCGAAATAATCAGGTCACAAGGACCCTACAGGCTCAGAGAAGGTTGCAGGAAGGAGCCATAGCTTTAGGATACAGATGGAAGCCTCCCCTCACGAGTGTGGTCTTTGGCATCTGTGTACAGATGGAAGCCTCCAATCACGAGTGTGTTCTTTAGTTTTAGTATACAGTAGAAGCCTCTCATCACGAGTACAGTATGCAGATGGAAGCTTCCCATCACGAGTGTGTTCTTTAGTTTTAGTATATAGATGGAAGCCTCCCATCACGAGTGTTCTTTAGCTTTAAGATACAGATGGAAGCCTCCCATCACGAGTGTGTTCTTTAGTTTTAGTATGCAGTGGAAGCCTCCCATCACGAGTGTGTTCTTTAGTTTTAGTATACAGTGGAAGCCTCCCATCACGAGTGTGTTCTTTAGTTTTAGTATACAGATGGAAGCCTCTCATCACAAGTGTGTTCTTTAGTTTTAGTATACAGATGGAAGATTCCCATTATGAGTGTTCTTTAGCTTTAAGATACAGATGGAAGCCTCCCATCACGAGTGTGTTCTTTGGCTTCAGTATACAGATGGAAGCCTCCCATCACGAGTGTGTTCTTTGGCTTCAGTGTACAGATGGAAGCCTCCAATCACGAGTGTGTTCTTTAGTTTTAGTATAGAGTGGAAGCCTCCCATCACGAGTGTGTTCTTTAGTTTTAGTATACAGATGGAAGCCTCCCATCACAAGTGTGTTCTTTAGTTTTAGTATACAGATGGAAGATTCCCATCATGAGTGTTCTTTAGCTTTAAGATACAGATGGAAGCCTCCCATCACGAGTGTGTTCTTTGGCTTCAGTATACAGATGGAAGCCTCCCATCACGAGTGTGTTCTTTAGTTTTAGTATATAGATGGAAGCCTCCCATCACGAGTGTGTTCTTTAGCTTTAGTATACAGATGGAAGCCTCCCATCACGAGTGTGTTCTTTAGCTTTAATATATAGATGGAAACGTCGCATCACGAGTGTGTTCTTTAGCTTCAGTATACAGATGGAAGCCTCCCATCACGAGTGTGTTCTTTAGCTTTAATATATATATGGAAACCTCGCATCACGAGTGTGTTCTTTAGCTTCAGTATACAGATGGAAGCTTCCCATAATGACTGTGTTCTTTAGCTTTAGGATACAGATGGAAGCTTCCCATCATGAGTCTGTTCTTTAGTGTTAGGATGCAGATGGGTGCCTCCCATAAATAGTGTATTCTTTATCGTGCCCAGGGTATGATTATTTTTAACGACGAATCCGACGGACGGCAGCCTTTCGACGCCCAACGGTGTCCTCTTTCTGACGTAAGCCAGGTAAGGTTTACGGTGATAAATGTCAAAGTTGTCGCAGTTGGAACCCAAACCTGGACTGCAGATTACGATCCTGGCGTGCTACCGACTGAGCCATTCCCGGCTCCCAAAGGGTTAGTGGCATAGATCTACGTAAAAATAGGACACTAAAGACTAGTGAGCGTTCTGCATCTATCAGCACGAGGGAGAATTACTTAGTTCATTTTCTAGTTCTGCCGATAAAGTTAAAAAGTTTCATGCTAGTTCACTTGCGACTTTTTGATTTTCATTTTCGTAAGCAACGATAATATTCGTGTATAATTTTTAAAATTTATTTTTCACAGACTCCGGGTCTCGGAAAGATTAAAGGAAGATGACAAGTTAATAGTATGACTACTCGCCCGATACTTAGTGTAATTACGTGGAAGGGTTTCTTTTTATCATTGCGAAAGCCTTAATCGTTAGGTAAATATTCCTGAAACGAAATATTGTGTTTTTGTATGGATTTGTGAAACGATTATCTCAGTTCGATGCAGATATGGGGTATGACTGAAAACTAATGATAAATTGATTCAACACGCGGAATCAAGTGTTTAAATTAGACTTTTTTTCGGAAACCAATTTCGATCATAAATGGCACACGAACATTTGTATTCAACTCTAAGAGCAAAGAACAATATAATACTGGCTTTGAAGTTGATTTTACTAAATTAACAAAAAATATTAAAAATATCAAGATTCTTATTAATATTTTTATATAAAATATTTCTTCTATTTTTGTGTATGTAGCAGGGTTTGGCATTTTTTTAATTTTTTCATTTATTCAAATATTATTTTTATTTGAGATATAAATGATCATAAAGATATGTATAAATATATATGTAATAATTATTTTAATAATAAATCGATATATAAAAAAAGCAAACGTTAATTTTTTATACGTATTTTACACCCTCCTAATACTTTTAGTGCAGCTAGCTTACAAATTCCAAAGTTTTATTGTGGCCCGCGTGAACAAATAATTGACGACTCTGCAAGACAATATTTCTTTTCGTATTAAACCTTGAACCCCGCCGAAAACTAAAAATAGATTTTAAAAATAAATAGCTATTATATTTCATTCCATATAAAATAATTGAATTTTTAACCTTCCCTGTCCATTGGGATACTTTAGTAATTGGGAAAACAATTCACTTCCTTCTCGAACCTCACCCCGAACTAAATCCTAGGTACGTTCCTGACTTCAACAACACTGTTCAGAACATTGGGTTTTTTGTAATCTGGTCAAATGGCCCATTTGCAGTTAGCCTCCCCCTCTCCCTCCCAAAGGAAAAAGGCTGTTGAGTAGTAAAAAAATTATATCCCTAAGGATAGGGTAAGAAGGCATTTACACCCAGGAATGTAAAAAATAAAATTGAAATTTTTATTGACCAATAAAAGCATCTATGAACATCAAAATCAGCGGTTGTAATGCATTCTTATTTTTTTATTTTCTGCACCTCTTATTCTCTCGTTAATATGCTTGAGAAACTCCTGCTGGCATTCATAAACCCAGCCCATCCAGTAATGGTCCCGCCCATTGATTGAAAAACACTTTATGTAAAAAAAAAACCTTAATGCAGCCCACTTAACTTAAGGTGTCTTACAGGATCCTATCAGTATAATACACCATAGAAAAGATCTGAGACAGTGGCGACGTGCCTGCAGAAAGACAACAGGGAAGATTCATGTCTTATTCAGAATTTCAACCTGTGCCCTTGAACAACCAAACGTTCAGCATTTCAGTTTCCAAGTGTACATTATCTGTAACATTAGTAACATTTTAAAATCACAGCACTTTATAGTAACAACTTTTGAACACTATTCTGCTCTAGATCAACGTGGGCATTTGAGTCGGGTGGGATCTGAACCCACGACCTCCTGATGACATGCCGCAAAAATTCCCTACCCTGCCCACGGTCAGTAGGGTACACCGATGGGCTTGGAAAGGCCGCCGTCTGTCGGATGGGACGTTAAGCCGTGGCCCCGTGTGCGGGAGAGCCATACCCTGTGCACGTTAAAGAACACGCTGGATGGCCTTGACGAGAGGCTACCATCTGTCTCCCAACAGCTGTTCCCGTGGGTCCCCTCCCCCAACCTTCTCTGAGCCATCGGGGTCCATGTGACCTGGCCATTTAGCCCATGGTGTGCAAAAAAGTGCCGCTCAGAGGTAAAACAACCCAACCCAACCTGATGACATGTCAGGTGCTCTGACCGCTAGCAATCCACAATAGATGATCCTGGAAACATCCGTAATAGAGGATAATTAATCAGCGGTCGGTAGCTCAGCGGTCAGAGCACCTGACAGGAAAATCAGGAGACTGTCAGAGCACCGAAGGAAAATCAGGAGGTGGTGGGTTCAAATCCCACCCGGTTAAAGATAATTTTCCTGTATTCCCACATTGGCCTACAACATAATAGTGGGCACAAAAAGGTTTTTATTCAGCTTCCTATTGGTACATTTCTGCTCTGAAGTGTCTTTACTGCTTTCAGGCTAAACGTGTCTCCGAGTAAAAATCAGTTTTAGTTCTTTTGAATGACATTTAGCAAATAAAAATCCCTGATCGGTCAGTAAATTCTAAAATCTAAATCTGAAACAAACAGCAAAGTTGAAATTCATAATTAATTCATGACTAATAAATTACAGTAATGGACAATTTTCCTTTTTTTTTTCGCTGCGAGATCCAGTTATAATTAAACTATAGGCTTTGTTTTCATTTAACGTTTTTTTCTAGTTTCAAAGGATAACAATTTTTCTAGTTTCGAAGGAAAATTATTTTTCTAGTTTCAAAGGAGAACAACTTTTCTGGTTTTCAAAGGAAAATAATTTTTCTAGTTTCAAAGGAGAACAGCTTTTCTGGTTTTCAAAGGAATATAATTTTTCTACTTTTCAAAAGAAAACATTTTTTTCTAGCTTCGAAAGAAAATATTTTTGTAATTTCAAATAAAAGACAATTTTTCGGATGGAAAAAGTCAGAATGCTTACGATCTAAGTCAGTGTTTCCCCTTTTTAAAAGTCAGACTGCCATGGAACGAAATCATCAAGGTATGTAAACAACTGAAATGTCTGAATTTTTGCTCTTATTATTTTGCACTTTTAACATTCAAAAACAACCAGTAATCATTAAATTGTTTAAACAATTTTTTTGCAATGACAGAAAAAATTGTGTATTTGAAAGTTTTAGATCTTTTGGGTGCTTCGAAAAATTTTTAAAAAGGGGTACTTGTTTTTAAAAAAAATGGTTGAAAAACACTAATCTACAGCCTGCTTCATTATTGCCTGGAGATCTACCGACCCTCCGGGGTCAAGGTCAGCCCTAGTGGCTCGGCCGTTTTTCTGCCATAGTGGGAAAATACTAACTGTTCTACTGAGTTACAGATATCCTGAGGCTTAGCCTGAGGCTCTGCCAAAGGAAGTTTACCCCTAAAATGTTCAATGAAGTGAAATAAACTAGATTTCTCATTTTCCCATAGCACTTTATATCCAGGTGGTCTGAGATAAGATCGCAAACAAATTTAGGACTTAAAAGTTTTGACAGCACCTGCTTCTAAACGACACCCAACTGGCATAGTAGAGGAAGAGAACCAAGTTGCGTGGAGGCGTCCTACTCTTGTTTATGGGCTCAGCCTGAATTCCAATGCAACAATCTTTGCTTTTAAGAATGAATGGGACAATCTCTAAGTTTATCTTTCTCTTTTCTCTTTTACCACTCAACTAGGTGCATTAATGTTCCACTTGATACATTTTTCCCTTCATCATTGTTCTCTTGGGGAGTTTAAAGTTATGAAATCTTTATCTCTTCCCTGATCTTGTACTCTTGGGGAGAAATCTTGATCTTTAAAATAAACTGGGCATGAAAATTTAATGTTGGCGATGAAACCAACGTCATCAGGGGTGTATTGATAGACCTCGCAACCCTCGCGTTGCGGTAGAGCATGGTTAGAGAAGCCTCTGCAACACATTTTTCTTTAAGGAAGAAAGTACTTCCCTACCTAAAGGATGAAGATAACCTAGAAGCTACAGTATATTAGGCTCATCCTGTTTTCTCATACAAACACTTACACAAGGGCATGTCCAGCTGGTTTTAGGAGTCAGGTACGCTAACCACTAGACCAGGTAGGGCTGTGAGGTAAATTTTTTAATGGTAAAATTAATACACAACTATTTAAATAAATTTCCCGGAATTTTTTCTATAGATTTGAATTCAAAATAACACCGTGAACAATCAGTTTTGTTTTCCTACTGGAAATTCCTCTCCTTGCTGCCTGTTGACTAGAACTCATTGTCTCAAAGCCTCTCCTTAATTCTCTAAGGCAGTGGTTCTCAATCTTTTATGCTTCACGTACCCCCTGGAAATGTGTATGTAACTGACGTACCCTTTGTATAGATAGATAAAACTAAAGTTATAGTATAACAATGGGAATAAAATATATATAACACATTAAATTTTGTATTCATAAATTTCACATATCGATAAACACAAAAAATGACACTTTTGCACAGCAGTGTTGCCAATTTAGCGACTTTGTTACTAGATTTAGTGACTTTGAGCTCTCACGACGTACCCCAAAACATTTTACCACGTACCCCACGTTGACAATCCCTCCTCTAAGGAATAAATTCCCCGCCCCGCCCACGGTCAGTAGGGGACACCGATTGGCTTGGAAAATCCTCCGTCTGTCGGATGGGACGTAAAGCCATGGCCCCGTGTGCGGGAGAGCTATACCCTGTGCACGTTAAAGAACACGCTGGATGGCCTTGATGGGAGGCTACCATCTGTCTCCCAAGAGCTGTTCCAGTGGGTGCCCTCCCCCAACCTTCTCTGAGCCTTCGGGGTCCATGTGACCTGGCCATTTAGCCCATGGTGTGCAAAAAAGTGCCCATGGCAAAAAAGTGCCCATGGCAAAAAAGTGCCATGGTGTGCAGTAATGGAGTCTGTGGGAACCTATGGGTACATCTGTGACTAGCCTCTATGTTTCCAAACAGCACTTTTTCCTCCGATCTTATTATTACCTTTTTATTTATTTATTTCTCATCAAGTGTCTAGGGAATGTTGAGAAAATTCCACCATTTGTCCAACTGATAATACCAACAATTGGCTCACGTTGTACTACGTGATATCCCAATGCTGACAGTACAAGGGGGCGGGGGTGGCTCAGTCGGTAACGCGCCAGGCTGTAGTTCCGAGGTTCGAGTCCCAGTTGGGTCAGCGTTGAGATTTATCTCCGCAAAACTTCCCGCCCTGCCCACGGTCAGTAGGGGACACCGATGGGCTTGGAATGGCCGTCGTCCGTCTGATGGAACGTTAAGCCGTGGCCCAATGTCTGGGAGAGCTATACCATGTTCACGTTAAAGAACACGCTCGATGGCCTTGACGGGAGGCTACCATCTGTCTCCCAACAGCTGTTCCAGTGGGTTTCCTCCCCCAACCTTCTCTGAGCCTTCGGGGTCCATGTGATCTGGCCATTTAGTCCATGGTGTGCAAAAAAGTGCCGCTCAGTGGTAAAACAACCCAACTGACAGTACACGTTCTTTGATCTATTGCTCTTTCTCTCCTCTAAAACGCTCTGCTTAATTTTTTATGTGCGACATATTTTTGTAATCTTTATACTTTTGGAAAAGCCTCCTTGTATACGCTTATTATCATTCCGTTACCATTCCAGTCATCAAACTTATTCACTAAGGAGAAGACATTAACTCCCCCCCCCCCCCAGATCGACTGTGACTGGAAGCTGTGACAACACACTAATTAAAATAGTTTTATCTCGAATTTAACACTGAATGTGCACTTTGTCGTCTTTATTAGAAGTTATTACATAAATCTGGCTGTTTCTGAAAATTTGTCATATGACTTTTTGTGAAATGTTTTCTCACACGGGCGTAACGTTATAGGAAAATTATACCCTAAACGTATATATAAAACGAAATAACCAGCTTTTTTCTATGTTTTGATAGATTTTCAAAAATTTTCCCACAGTTTTAACAAGAAGAGTTATTTGAAGCTCTGTTTTTCGAAAAATTTCTTCTCACATTACAAAAATGCAATTTCGAAACATGTTACTTTACTTTTCTGTACATTCCGCACTTTATGCGAAATGTAAACAACCGTTCAGAAAATAAAAGGTTGCGACACCATTTAACACATTTAAGTAGACCATAAACTATTGAAAAGGAACATACACCGAAGAGCCAAAACGTTATGACCACCTGTCTAATATGATGGTCCTCCACGTGCCGCCAAAACATCTCTTACCCGGCGAGGCACGGATGCTACAAGATTTCTAAAGGTGTCTTGTGGTATCTGGTACCAATACATTACCAGCAGATCCTTTAAATCTCGTAAGTTACGTGGTTGAGCCGCGGCAGATCGGATATGCTGTTCCAATACAAACCATAGATGCTCGATTGGATTGATGTCTGGGGAATTTGGAGGCCAGGGCAATACCTGGAAGTCTTCCTCATGTTCCGCGAATCATTCTTGAACAATCCGGGCAGTGCGGCATGGCGCATTATCATGCTGAAAGAAGACTAGAGGGATATTACCGTTGCCATGAAAGATTGCACCTGGTCTGCAATGATGCTTAGGTGAGTGGTAGACGTCATAGTTTCCTTCACATGAATGAACTGGACACAGGATTTCCCAGAAGAACATTGCATTTCCTCCACTGACTTGTCTTCGTCCCATGGTGCATCCTGGTGCCATTACTTCCCCAGGTAAACGACGCACACGTACTTGCCCGTCCACATGGTGCAACAGGAAACGAGATTTATCGGACCAGACGACCTTCTTCCAATCATTCAAGGTCCAGTTTTGCTGCTCTCGTACCGATTGTAGGAGCTTTCGATGGTGAACCAAGATTAGCAGGGGCACTCCGAGTGGCTACCCAGCCTCATTTTCAGCATGGTTCAATGTACTGTGTATTGCGACACATTACTCCAGTCACCAGCATTCAAATTACGGGCGAGTTGCGCCACAGTATCCCTTCTGCTGGCTCATAATATGGGATAGCCTTCGCTCACCTCTAGCACCTATGACTCATGGTCGGCCCACACATTACCGGCGGTTCACGGTTTTTCCCTCCTCGGACCACTTTTTGAAGGTACTAACCACGGCTGACGGGGAGCACCCCACAAGCCTTGCCGCCTCAAAAATGCTCTGACCCAGTCGTCTAGCCGTTACAATTGGCCTTTGTCAAACTCACTTAAGTCCGCTGCCTTTCCTATCTGAAGAACAAGAATATCACTGATTAACAGAGCTCAGTATCAGGTGTTATTTATACCATTTCATGACCTTTATACCCGCCGTCGTCTACTTGCAATTGCTTCGATTTGCATAAAGACGCGCTGGTCAAATTGTTTTGGCTCTTCGGTGTACCATCACATTCACCACATTTTAGGTGAAATATAAAAAAAAGTTTTAAGTCTGATGTTTATCTACCACTCATCATTAATTACACCGCCAACAAACAATGCCTTTCTGAATGCCATTTCAGCAACTATACCACTTATTGCATGAAATGGTATGTACTCAGCATGATTTTAAAACTTAATAGCGCTGCCATTCGTTCACTTAAAAAGTAAATTGCTACTGCAAAATGTTAAAAGTCGATCAGGGACGTACTCAGGGGGTCCGGACTTCCCCCGCCGAAAATCCGCTCGTCTTATACGAAATCTCAAATTTATCTACCTGCTTTGAAATACGAAACATTTGCCTTTGCATAATTTTGTTTTAGACCATTATAAGTCCAACACTAAAAATAGATTTTAAAAACAAAACAAATATTTTATTCCATATAGAATATCATTTTAGACTTTCCTTTTCGGTAGAATATTTTAGTAACTGGGAAATCCTACTGAAGCCCTATTCTCAGACCTCCCTCCCCGAAAATGAATCCTTGGTATATGGCTCGAGTAGTTTGGTCGCCATGATTTTTGTACTCAAGCCTCTCAATTTTCAAAACTTATTTTATATTAAAAAGAGTCCAATATTAATTTCTGCCGAACTGATTTTATTTATGCATCATTAAGTGGTCACTCTTTAAAAAGCAAAATTTTTTAAGTTTTTAGTTGCAAAATAGACCCTACCTCGTCTACCTGGCTAGTAAGACCAACGGGCCTGTCCTTATGTAAGTGTTTATGTGTTGTATGAGAAACCAGAGTTGGGTTGTTTTACCTCTGAGCGGCACTTTTTTTGCACACAATGGACTAAATGGCCAGGTCACAATGACCCCGAAGGCTCAGAGAAGGTTGGGGGAAGAGACCCACTGAAACAGCTGCTGGGAGACAGATGGTAGGCTCCCGTCAAGGCCATCCAGCGTGTTCTTTAACGTGCACAGAGTATGGCTCTCCCGCACACGGGGTAATGGCTTTACGTCCCATCCGACAGACGGAGGATTTTCCAAGCCAATCGGTGTCCCCTACTGACCGTGGGCAGGGAGTTTTGCGGAGATAAATCTCAACGCTGACCCAACTGGGACTCGAACCTGGGAACTGCAGATTAAGGGAGCCTGGCGCACTACCGACTGAGCCACCCCCGCCCCTGAGAAACCAGGACAAGCCTAATATAGCTTCTAGGTTATCTAGGTCCTTTGTGTAGGGAAGTACCTTCTTCCTTAAAAAAGAAATCAAAGAACGTAACTGAAGCTTACGGTTTTTGTTCTAAAGTTTAAACTTTAAAAACAATAAACGAAAAACTTTATTTTTAAATTTGAGAAATCCACCGAAACGTCAACTGTGCTAACACCACTCTGTTAACACAACTCTGCCCTCGGTCAGAAAGGGGATGGGCTTGGAAAGGACACTGTACGTCTCATGGTGGGGCGTAAAGCCATGGCTCCGTGTACAGTCGCTAAAAAAAGTATCCGAACACTATGGTTGATTACAGAATTCAGAAAAAATATCTGGCAACGATTTTTTTAGAAATTAGTGATCTGGCAACCTTCGTGTCACGTGATTACAGAATTCAGGATAAATATCTGAAACGTGTACAGCAACTGTACACGCTCCAGTTACCGTTCACAGCAAACTGGAGCGTGTGCAGTTACTGCACATGCTCCAGTTTGCTGTGAACGGTAACTGCACACGCTCAATATTTCCGTGAGTGAGCCCACACGATCTAGTATCAAAATAATATGACCATCTACAGTCGCTCAAAAAAGTATCCGAACGCTATGGTTGATTACAGAATTCAGAAAAAATATCTGGCAACGATTTTTTTAGAAATTAGTGATCTGGCAACCTTCGTGTCACGTGACTAATTTCTAAAAAAAATCGTTGCCAGATATTTTTTCTGAATTCTGTAATCAACCATAGTGTTCGGATACTTTTTTGAGCGACTGTACAAGAGAGCTGTACAGTAAGCATGTTAAAACAGTGGTTCTCAACCTTTTATGCTTCACGTACCCCCTGGGAATGTGTGTGTAACTGACGTACCCCTTGTATAGATAGATAAAACTATAGTTATATTATAATAATGCTAACTTAGCGACTTTGTTACTAGACCTAGCGATCTTTGAGCTCTCACGGCGTACCCCAAAAACCTTTACCGCGTACCCCACGTTGAGAACTCCTGGCTATACGCAAAACACGTTAAAGAATACACTGAATGGCGTTGATTGGAGACTATCATCTACTTCCTAAAATCTGTCGGTGCAATCACGAATGCAGGCAAAAGATATGAGTGATCAAGTTTTCTTTATGTAAGACGATGTCCCGAATAGTATTTAATAGATGTAAATACTATTCATATGATACTAAGAAGCGAGTGTGGCGATTCAGTCGCTTGAGCGCCTGGTTTGTAATCTGCAGTTTCCAGGTTCGAGTCTCGCAAGGACCAGCGTCGAGATTTATCTCCGCAAAACCTCTACTGCCCTCGGTCAGTAGGGGACACTTTACGGTCTCGGAAAGTCCGTCGGATATAAAGTTAAGCCGTGACACTTGTGGGGGGGTTGGGGGGTTGGGTTGCTTTACCTCTGAGCGGCACTTTTTTGCACACCATGGGCTAAATGGCCAGGTCACATGGACCCCGAAGGCTCAGAGAAGGTTGGGGGAGGGGACCCACTGGAACAGCTGTTGGGAGACAGATGGTAGCCTCCCGTCAAGGCCATCCAGCATGTTCTTTAACGTGCACAGGGTATGGCTCTCCCGCACACGGGGTCACGGCTTAACGTCCCATCCGACGGACGGCGGCCTTTCCAAGCCCATCGGTGTCCCCTACTGACCGTGGGGGGGAGTTATTCTCTGTACACATTAGAGAACACGCTGGTTGGCCTTGAAGGGTGTATGTCTCCTAATTGCTATCTAGTGGATTTCCTCGTGATCCTTGTGACTTGACCATTTAGTCCAGTGTGTGCAAAATAGTGAGACTAGAGATTAAAGAATCGAACCCCTATGATGCTAATAGCGAAATTAGTCATCGTAAAAGCAGATTGGGTATCGTCACTTTCCGTCACAATTGAAGATTTTGGCAATAGCTAGAATAGAAATCACTGTATTTACGAAATGAAAAGTCGAATATTTTTGTCCACTTTTCAAAGCCACTTTTTTTCTTTGGATACTTTCGTTTTGGATGTAATTAAAAAAAACCTCTTTACATTCCAATATTTTTCATTATATGCACAAGCAGCATTTTTATAGGATTGGGTTGTTTTACCTCTGAGAATCACTCTTTGGGCACACAATGGGTCAGGTCACAAGGACCCAAGGACTCAGAGAAAATTGGGAGAAGGAACCCTACTGAACAATTGTTAGGAGACAGATGGAAGCTTCTGGTCCAGTCTGTTCTTTAAAATGCACATTTAGGGCTATTCTGCACACGGAGGCCACGGCTTTACGTCCCATCCGACGGACGGCGGCTTTTCCAAGCGCATCGGTATCTACTTTCTGACCGAGGGGCGGAGATTTAGTGGAGATAAATCTCAACGCGAGCACAAGGAACCTGGAAACTGCAGATTACAGCCTGTCGCGCTGCCGATTGAGCCGCATCATTTGTGCTTATCAGTTTTAAAGCTTCAAAGCGCTGCCGTCTGTTGTCTTAGAGATAAAATTGCTGCTGCAAAATGTTAAGAATCGATCGCGATGATCTTTTTATATATTTTTCATGAGACACACGATGACCGTATGTCATACCTTTCTGCCTTTACAGTGACTCTTTCTGATATTTCATCAACATTGGTATCATCAGTTTGATTTCTCTTTCACACTTTGTCCCACGGCTTCGTCACATGTAGGTAAGACTTGACCACCCGTCTCCCTTGCTGATCGAAACAAAGGACATTTGTCTCTTCAGGTTTTCGCTAACACTTGCGCCGACTGATGCATTGTGTAAAGAAAGACTAACCAAAAAAATGCAAAAAAACATAATTTGAATAATTTTTAAAAACACCTGATTTTTTATGTGTATCCTAAAAAGTAAAAAATGTAACTATAGCAAACCGAAGTTGCAAACAGTCATTGAATTCGTATTCACTTCATAGGAAGAAAGGGCGCCTGCAATTCTTGTTGAGTATGTAATTCGATGCCATATTTTTCCTTGAAGTAAATATGAATTCAGTGACTGATTGCCCCATCGATGGGGCGGGGGTGGCTCAGTCGGTAGCGCGCCAGGCTCGTAATGTGTAGTTCCCAGGTTCGAGGCCCAGGTGGGTCAGCGTTGAGATTTATCTCCGCAAAATTCCCTGCCCACGGTCAGTAGGGGGACACCGATGGGCTTGGAAAGGCCGCCATCCGTCGGATGGGACGTTAACCCGTGGTCCCGTGTGCGGGAGAGAGCCATACCCTGTGCACGATAAAGAACACGCTGGATGGCCTTGACGGGAGGCTACCATCTGTCTCCCAACAGCTGTTCCAGTGGGTCCCCAACCTTCTCTGAGCCTTCGGGGTCCATGTGACCTGGCCATTTAGCCCATGGTGTGCAAAAACGTGCCGCTCAGAGGTAAAACAACCCAAAGCCTCATCGATATGCGTATTTCTTTTTTTTTTTACTTTTTACGATACACATGTATAGAGAGACAGGTGTTTTTTAAATATTTTAAATTATGTTTTTCGCTTTGTCACTAAAAATACCTATCTTCAGACACTTTCATTTGGCATCCGACTCATAAAACTCATCCATTTTTCCTTCCCATTTTTTTGGCGGAGGGAGAGGAAAATTACGAGCCTGGCGCGCTACCGACTGAGCCACCACTCTCCCCACGGTGGATCGTAAATTTCGAAGTGGTATATGACAGTTCCTCAATGAGATGCTTTCATTTGACTCCTAGCTGGTAACTGTGAGCCCCTGAGTTCCGAAAACATAGCAGAAGAACGATTGTCATTTCCACCCCCTCCTTTTTCGGAGGGGGGGTGTAATTAGGAAAGCAAAGTTTTTTCAACTGTCAAGGATGCTATCATTCTTAGTTTCATTCGATATCAATTTTAGTTCAAAAATTGATATCGACGTTACACTAAGAAGGACTGATACCTTCCTCGACAAACCTTTACAGTTTATAACACTCCTCACGTCACAAGCTTTCATTTGACGCACAACTTGTTACGTTCAACCCTAGCGTTCGAGAGCTACAGAACAATCATTTACACATGTTTCCCCTTTTTTTGAGAGGGAAGAGAACATGGTGAGTAAATGTTTCATAATCTGTTGTCTTTCATTTGATTCATATCTCGTTTACTCTCTGTCCTCGCATTCTGAAGATATGGTAGAACGCTCCTTTACACATTTCCACTTTTTAGGGGGAAGAAAGCAGGAGGATAAATGTTTTGTATCCTGTGACACTCTCAGTTACAATCTCTCATTTGGCATATAACACATTAAGTTTGGCCCTCGTGTTCGAAAGATATGGCCGAACAGCTGTCTTAACAAACACACAAACTACAAACCGCCAAACTGGAAAACCAACAAATGACGAGCGAAAATCGCTAGGAAGATAGGTAAAAATAGACTCAGCGTCGAAGAGAATAACTTAACTCATCTTAAAATGATTATCATTTTCAAAATTACGTCAAAACACGAAGCTTTTTTGCCAAAACTTCCAAACAATTAAGTGGGTTAGTCGAGGAATTCCTCTTGCCATTTAGCAACAACATCCATTGACATGATCCTCAGTTTCTACCACTGCTGAATCATACTCACACAAACTAATATCCGATATGGTTTCTTGGAAGTCAGTTGAAACTAACCTTGACTACATGGTGGATAGGACTCAGGATCAGAGTTACACCTCATAATCTTGTCAAGTTAACACGAAGTGAATATGCGCCCTCTTTTGAAGTAGTTCGTATTTCAAATAAAAAATATTATTTTTTTGAACCAAGAAAAGAAGGACACAATGTAATTGAGAAATGGATGTGGGAATTTTAATAATAGTACAGTTTTAATAAATGGCAAAATTGACGTAATAAGTTAATATTACTCATAGCATATAACTTGCAATGCTCAGTAGGCAACAGTATTTAAAATCCAAATTATTCACTTGAAATTTAAACGTATTTCTTCCTCGCTACTTTCGCTTTGGGAACAAAAATATTACTCTAAGTTATCAAAAGTATTGGGGCATTTCCATGTTGTGTGAATCCAAAACTAATTGAAAGCTATCTAACTTTTAATTAAAGCGTTTTGCAGCAAAATGTAACAAGAACGAAAACTCTAAAAAGATTCCCGAATATAAATTTTCAGCGATATTTTTTTTTACACTGTTTAAAAAATTCTGGAAACTGAACCATTTAACATCATTATTGATACTCGTACGAATTTACCTTAAAATTATAACAAATCATTTGCTGAAATAAATATAATTTCAGAAGTTTGGGTAATGTTTTTCAATTTGCCTCAATTATAAAACAGTGTTTAAGCAGACAATGCAGCACATGTTTTCAAATATTTCAACTTCAATAATTCTTTAAATATTAAACGAATATTTCTCTAAAAATCGAAATTTCAATAAATTTGACTGAAATCCACAGTTTATGTTTTCTGCAACAATTTTCTGTAAAACAGTTTATTTTCAAAGTTACGCAGTTTTGAATATGATTTTCCATTCACGCAACATGGAAGAATCCCAGGAGATTTGGTACTATGGTATATTATAGTATTCATTTTCTTTTAAAAGGTTAATTTTCGATTGTCAGGAGAGAGATTACTTTAAAAATAGAGTATTGTCGCTCAAAAAAGCATCCGAACACTATGGTTAATTACAAAATTCAGAAAAAATATCTGGCAGCGATTTTTTTTAGAAAATTAGTGATCTGGCAACCTTCGTGTCACGTGATTACAGAATTCAGGAAAAATATCTGGAGCGTGTACAGCAACTGTACACGCTCCAGTTACCGTTCACAGCAAACTGGAGCGTGTGCAGTTACTGCACATGCTCCAGTTTGCTGTGAACGGTAACTGCACACGCTCAATATTTCCGTGAGTGAGCCCACACGATCTAGTATCAAAATAATATGACCACCTACAGTCGCTCAAAAAAGTATCCGAACACTATGGTTGATTACAGAATTCAGAAAAAATATCTGGCAACTATTTTTTTAGAAATTAGTGATCTGGCAACCTTCGTGTCACGTGACTAATTTCTAAAAAACTCGTTGCCAGATATTTTTTCTGAATTCTGTAATCAACCATAGTGTTCGGATACTTTTTTGAGCGACAGTACATCCCTTCGTGGATACTTCCAACTAGTAAGAAAAAGTCAATTTCATTGTTGCTTAAATTAACAAACGGCGGCATTTAAATGATGGCGTCCCTAGACTAGTGCCTAATGCGACTAATGGCATCCAGCTAAGAATACAAATTTGTCACAACCCCCGAAAATTATTGAGTTCTCTCTAATGTGTAGTAACATTTGCATGGGAAGTGGAATTTTTAAGAGATGTTTTTTCCACGTGACAGTTACTTACTTCTTTTCTGCAATGAGGAAAATATAAATCGAAAACTGTTGCTTTCGTTACATATAGAATGCATATACACTGAGATGTCGGTTTATTAGTCATCTCAGTGTATATTCATTCTATATGTAATTCAATTCTATAACGTATATTCATTCTATACACCATCCCTCGTTACAAATGGTTCATTCCAACGCGTAGTACGCCACTTGACCACGATGTGCGGTATAGATCAAGCAGACCAGTTCTTCGAGCATCAGTTAGAGGTGGATTGAGCGTCAGAATGGTGAAAACGAGCGACCTGAGCAACTGTGAACGTGACATGATAGTTGGTGCAAGGCGTGCCGGTTCTAGCGTCTACAAAATGGCCGTCCTCCTGGGCTTTTCACGCACAACCGTTTCGAGGGTTTACCGAGAATGTTGCGAAAAGAAGAAAACTACCAGTGATCGGCGATCCTGTAGACGAAAACAGTTTCCTATATGAATCAGAGGATTCAAAGGAGACTGGAGAGAATCGTGCAAGCGAACAGATGGGTCACAACCAGGCAAATCACAGCAGAATTAAACATTAGTGTGCAGAAGGTCATCTTCGAACCTACCACATATCCGACCTTGTCCCGAATGGGCTACATCAGCGAACGGCCATGTCGAGTGCCAGTGTGGTCAGCAAAGAAAATGAAAGCGCATCTCTAGTGGGTGCAGGTGCATCAACATTGGACCGTTGAGGACTGCGAAAAGGTAGCCTGGTCGGAAGAATCAAGGGACCTTTTGCATCACGCTGATGGAAGGATCAGAATTTGGTGCAAGCAACATGAAGCCATGGAACCATCTTAGTGTGGTGTCAACATAGGCCTATGGTGGCGGTGTGATGGGTGGGCAATTGTTTTCCTGGCATACATTAGGCCCCCTGATACCCACCGAAGGACATGCGAACGCCGCAGCGTATTTGAACTCTTTACTGATCAGATTCATTCCATCACAGCTACAATTTATCCTCACTCGAATGAACACGTTCAGCATGATAATGCACCTGCTCACAAGGCACGTATCGTCACTGAATGGTTCCAGGAACATGTCTACGAGTTTTCCTTGCTTCATTGGTCTGCACAGACCCCAGATCTAAACCCTATCGAGCATCTTTGGAATGAGGTGATAACGGCTGTTCGCAGCGAGACTGTAACGCCGTTCACAATTAACAACAACTCCGAGATGCAATCATTTCCGCATGGTACAATATTCCTGCACAACACATCCAGCATCTTGTAGGTTCCATGCCCCGACAAATTCGGGTTATTCTGAAGGACAAAGTAGGCGCAACATGCTACTTGGTAGGTGTATCTAATACACTGGCATATCAGTTTAGTTTTAAACTTTAATACTCGAAAAAAAAATTTTTATTTTAAAAGTGAATAAGGAAAAAAAAAAAAAGAAAATTCTCGAAAATATAAAGGCAGTAAAATAGTTCAACAGAAAAAGAAATTACGGATGATAGATCTCAGTTTTTTTAAGTGACAAATTTTGATCTTCTAAATAAAACTGAATTAGTTACTGATTATTTAAATTTGCTAACAGATTCTTTTCTAGTTAAACAATTTCTTTCCTAGTTATAAAAAGATAACTAGATCGCAGTTAGTAACCTGCCCCGATCATACGTTTTAAAGAAATTTCGAGTTGTGTATCTGCCATACTTACATGATTAAATTGTTATAAACTGGTAAGGGGGAGGTGGGGACCCAGGGTGGACATCCTGCCTTGTGAATGCTAGTAAGGGTAATGGAAGCGAAAAATTATTAAAACTGTGCATATTTTAGGCGTTTTTTAAAGAAGTTCTTTTTTAACCCTTTAAACGAAAGGAAAAATGTAACACTGCAATAGAAATCCACTATTTACTGTTGGCTTTTCTTTTATCCAGCGCGATTGCGGATCAATGCTCTCACTCCCACCCCTTTAGTTTTTTCTAGATCCGAGCTTATTAGCAGATAACTACTTTATTAGTTTTACACTTAAGTTCAAAAACAGAAAGAATTACTAAACACTAGTTCAGTGAAAAATGCAAATTAAATACTATTGAGTAAAGAGTAAGTTGAAAGAAAAAATTGGGAACAAGTAAGAAATTTGAAAGCGGATAAAGGGTTTAGTTCTTTGCTTCTGTTTTGCAGAAATCAGTTGGGGTATCCAAAGATAAGATAATATTTAAGGAAAGAATAAATGAATAAAATTGTGGATTACGAAAGATTTCTTAGAGTCAATCTCGAATAGAAAAAACATGGGTGAGTGCTTAAGACTGGACCTATGAGAGATCAAGATATTAAGAACAAGAAATTTAAAAACATTTTGACGAACTTGATTAGAAAGGCTAAAGTAAATTATTATAAAATTTAATTTTTAAAAAATCTAAATTTAAAAAGAATTTGGATACGATTCATGAAATGTGTGAGACACATAGAAGAAAAAATGGCTCCCAAAGGAAATAATTGAAGGGAATAATCGATATGTTAGAGGTATGGACTTATCAAATAAGTTTAATAATTGTTATACTGAGATTCCAGTTTCTCTTGAAATTTAGTTGGCAATATACCAGATAATGGAGACTATAAACAAACAAATTATTCGAACAGTTTTTTGTTGTTGTTTTCCTTTTTTATTGCTATATCACAAGAAAAAACAGATAGAAGAAGTAGTAAAGAGCCTTGAAAATAGAAAGTCTCCGGATTTAATTTAAAATCTGTAAATGTAATTAAAGAAATTTATGATGAAATAAAAGGTATATGTTACTTAATCAACAATATATTTCAGCATTGTGTGTTCCCTTCTATTTGAAAAGCAGTTCAGGTATTCCCGTTTATAAAAGAGTTAATCCTACTGAGCTTGAAAATTATACTCTAATCTCACTGCTGTCTGTTTCTTCAAAAATATATGAAAAAGTAGTTTAAGCAAAAAAAATTCCTTTCTTAGAGAGAAATAAATTATTTTTTTCTAATAATCATGTGGTTTCAGAAAGGGGCGAAATACGAAGGATATAATTCTGGATTTCACATCCCGGATTTATTTTACTTAACTGACAGGGGCGGGGATGGCTCAGTCGGTAGCGCGCCAGGCTCGTAATCTGTAGTTCCCAGGTTCGAGTCCCAGCTGGGTCAGCGTTGAGATTTATCTCCGCAAAAATTCCCCGCCCTGCCCAAGGTCAGTAGGGGACACCGATGGGCTTGGAAAGGCCGCCGTCCGTCGGATGGGACGTTAAGCCGTGGCCCCGTGTGTGGGAGAGCCATACCCTGTGCACGTTAAAGAACACGCTGGATGGCCTTGACGGGAGGCTACCATCTGTTTCCCAACAGCTGTTCCAGTGGGTCCCCTCTCCCAACCTTCTCTGAGCCTTCGGGGTCCATGTGACCTGGCCATTTAGCCCATGGTGTGCAAAAAAAGTGCCGCTCAGAGGTAAAACAACCCAAACAATTTAACTGACAATCTAAAAATAACCATGTTTTAGGTATAAAAGAGGATACTGCATCTCATAAAATAGTTTTAGACAAAACTGAATGGCTGGTTTTAGGTAACTATAAAGAAATAATTTGAAAGTTATCTACGAGGTAGAAATACAAAGAGTTAAAACAGGTAATTGGATATATGATGAAAAAAAATCTAATTTTAGAGTGGCTCAATGTTCGGTTTTGGGCCCAATTTTGTTTTTTTAATTTACGTAAACGATATTTGCAACTTACATTTTAATGGAAAAATCATTACATTTTCTGACGATATAGAACTAATAGACAAAGTGAATAATAGTCGGAGAACAGTAAAATATTGGTTATTAAAAATAAATTACTATTAAATGTCAGAAAAAAGTTTATGCAATAAAGGGAAATTAGATGATGTTTTTACAGGAAAATTAATATATCATGAACGATATTGCAATTATACAATGTGTAACCGTGAGGCCCTTAAGGGAGTTGAATGTTATAAATACTTAGGAATCATGCTGGAGAAGAGAATGGTGTAGAAAGATCATATACAAAGTACTGATAACAAAATTAAATTCATTATCCCAGAAATATATTATGTCAAAAGTTTTGCTTATTTATCTTTGCTTACAATAGTTTGTAATTCATGGTTTAAGTAGTATTTGTCATATAGGCTTTGATCTTGGGAGGTGCGTACGTACGTTGGAGAAATGCATAAAGCATATGTTTGTTTTTAGTGTAGTTTGGGGAAAAAAAGAAGGGAAAATGTTAACGAGAATTATAGATATTTTGGCCTTTTAAAATTATGCAAACTATATGTATTAAATTCTTAGATATATTTAAATAAAAATTGATATAATAACAGAATTAGAAGTTTCCAGAGTTAGAAGAAATGTTATTAACCGAAGTACCAGTTCAGAAAAACATTTGTCTCTGTGACCTAATGATTAGCGCGTTTGGCTGCTGATCAAAGGGACCTGGGTTCGAGTTCACGGTAAGGCATGGATGTTTCTGTTGTCTTTCTGCTGATATTTCGCCTTCCTGTCATAGACCTTCTGTATGGAATATTATAATGACAGGCTCCTGTCACACCTCTGTGGCAAGCAGCTGCTTCACACAGAATTATCTGAAGCTTATACATAACGTTAAATGATATTCTTTTTCTCTATGAAATTGATCATTCAGATTTCAATGTGTGAGACTACAAATATAGTTTTATCTTTGATTTTGGGTTGGATTGTTTTACCTCTGAGCGGCACTTTTTTGCACACCATGGGCTAAATGTCCAGATCACAAGGACCCCGAAGGCTCAGAGAAGGTTTGGGGGCGGACCCACTGGAACAGCTGTTGGAAGACAGATGGTAGCCTCCTGTCAAGGCCATCCAGCGTGCTGTTTAACGTGCACAGGGTATGGCTCTCCCGCACACGGGGCCACGACTTAACGTCCCACATGACGGACGGTAGCCTTTCCAAGCCCATCGGTGTCCCTTACTGATCGTGGGCAGGGAGGGGAGTTTGGCGGAGAAAAGTCTCAACGCTGACCCAGCTGGGACTCGAACCTGGGAACTGCAGATTACGAGCCTGGCCCTCTACTGACTGAGTCACCCCCGCCCCAATTTATCTTAGATAATTATTATTTAAAACTGATGACGACTCTACTTATAAAGTAAAATTTTTATATTTTAAATGCTGCCATTTTGACTATTAAAATGTTAGTAAATTTCCCATAGAGGAGTATTAACATCTGATTTTTTTGAATAGACAAAAGAACTATTGCAGTACGTACGACATGAATGTTTGTTGTATAATAAAAAAAGTAAATAAATACCCCGTCAAGCAGCTGCTTGCCACAGAGATCTGGCAGGAGCCTGTCAATTAATATGTCATAGT
Source organism: Ryuthela nishihirai (assembly GCA_038380435.1). NCBI lineage: Eukaryota > Metazoa > Arthropoda > Arachnida > Araneae > Heptathelidae > Ryuthela > Ryuthela nishihirai. The sequence goes on from JAWZYU010000019.1 coordinate 22,706,527, forward strand.
AGAAGGTCTGAGAGGTAAGTAGCCTCTGAGATCAGTAGCCAAACGCGCTAACCACTCCAATGTAATAATTTAAAAAATGTAAAAGTATAAAAGTTAATAAACGTATGTCTTTATTTACAAAAAAAATGAGTAAAGAATTCAGAAAATAACCACAGCCGAACTCTAACCTCGTATGCAGTAGAATCTCACAAATCAGGCACTATTTACAATTTTATATCCTATTTCGCTATAGAAAGCTTCACATCAAAATCCATGTATTGTAGAATCAATTTGCAGGCCACCAATCTAGAGACATCCAATTCTCAGCTATTAATACAAGTCGGTACATTTTAAGAAATAGTCTTTAAGTTTTGACATAAATTTTGGATTTTCTTTCATTTTTGCTTTTTCGTATTGGCGTGACATGGTTTGTAGGTGCAATGACGATGCCAAGGTGGAAAAACTGGAAGCATCTGAATATATATGATTTAAATAACAGTTTATCATCGGGAATGGTCTTTTTTTTTTCTATTATATCTCACTCACAACTCTGTTGTAACAGTTATACGGGGATTTGTTAGATAGACATTATTTGTTAGATAGTCGTTTGTTAGATAGTTTAGTGAAACGTGGTCCCTCAACAACAGTTGGGCGATGAAACACATAGCACGTAGCTACGATTCCCAAAGATGGTGTTTATTTATATACATTTTGTATACACATTTTGCATTTTAAAATATTTTGGTGGTCACTGATTAAATTTTGAAGTATGCTATTTAGAATAAAAAAGTTTATTCTCTTTGTTCCGTAATAGTTTGATTTGCCCCTGGATACTTAGACTAAGTCAAGCACTTTCAAAAAATTAAATGTTCTAAAATCAGTTTCCTGCTAGACCCTGAGGATGCCGGATTTATGAGGTTCTACTGTATAATTGCCTCAATAATTGATATCCAATCGTACTTAAAATAGTGTTTTATAATTATAGACCAGTGGTTCTCAACCTTTTATGTCTCACGTAGCCCCTGGAAATGTATATGTAACTGGCGTACCCCTTGTGTAGATAGATAAAAATATAGTTGTAGTATAACAATGGTTATTTTTACTTTGTTACTAGATCTAGCGACTTTTGAGCTCTCACGGCGTACCCCAAAAAATTTTACCGCGTGCCCCACGTTGAGAACCTCTATTATATAGACGATGGTAAATTTTTGCCATGAACGGATGTAATTGCAACTTCTTGACAAAATTAATTTTGACAAGGTGACGCTCTATGATCATGTGAAGCGCATTTGGGGCGGGGGTGGCTCAGTCGGTAGCGCGCCAGGCTCATAATCTGTAGTTCCCAGGTTCGAGTCCCAGCTGGGTCAGCGTTGAGATTTATCTCCGCAAAATTCCCCGCCCTGCCCACGGTCAGTAGGGGACACCGATGGGCTTGGAAAGGCCGCCGTCCGTGGGTTGGGACGTTAAGCTGTGGCCCCGTGTGCGTGAGAGCCATACCCTGTGCACGTTAAAGAACACGCTGGATAGCCTTGACGGGAGGTTACCATCTGTCTCCCAACATCTGTTCCAGTGGGTCCCCTCCCCCAACCTTCTCTGAGCCTTCGGGGTCCATGTGACCTGGCCATTTAGCCCATTATGTGCAAAAAAGTGCCGCTCAGAGGTAAAACAACCCAACCCAATGTGAAGCGCAAACTCTTTAACCGCAAATGTATCGTCTGCGGGTTTAGAACTCCATCATCTGATTGTTGCACCCTTTTCTCGTGTTTTCTTCGTTCAAAAAATATTCTTTGAAACAATCCATTTTCTTTCACGAAAGTTGAAAAAGAAGAACTTTTTGTTATCACAAAGTTCGAATATCTATGACCAAATTTTCCATTACAATTTAACTTAAAATGAGAAATGTTTCTATTCTTTTTGAATCTATACATAAAATTTAAAATTTTGTCCCATATTCTAATTTTAAAGTGTCTGAGATAACTTATATTCAAACCACGGAAACAATGTTTCTCGAGTATATGCAAATAAAATAACATCAAATCGAGTTTCCGACCAAACTTACTTAATGAATACTACTTGTGTTCGTGCAATATTATATTTTATTCAGCCCATTTATTTTAGCAATAAATACCTTTACAAAACCCAGCGTGAGAAAAAAGAAAAAAAAATAATTACCTCTTTGTGAGAGGAGCCAGACCTCAATGACAAAAAGCGAAACAGTGCTCAGAGTTGCACAACCTATCAGGGCTCATATCTTAACTATCCGATCCTCATCATCATCCTATCATAACAGCAACGTTATCATCGCTACTCGAAGCGACCCAACCTCCATTGAAAAATTATCGGAAACTCTGTCGGGCCGCCGCTGTCAGCGACACTGCTCTGTTGCCGGGGCGACGCGCATGCGCACCGGTGAGCTCGGGTCGCGGCCAGTGTGACGAAAGAGAAACAGGGTCACGTGGTTTCCGTTCCCTTGACAGTGATTCATAAAACCTCCGGAGAGCACAGCCCCGGGGGCAATATTAATTCGTACACTTTTCAGCAACTCGGTGGATTATTTTTTTTTAATACTGTAGTGTTTTTTTTTTGGTTACCTGCAGTTTCTGTGATTAATACTTCACGCTGGGCAACACAGTGAATGCTAATAACGTTTATAAAACTATAGAATGGAAAGTGCCAACGAGCCTGCAAGGTTACTTTGTTTAACCTACAGAAGTTTTTTTTATCATTATTTTAACGAAAAAGTTAAATGGCGTTTTTTTACTCTCCTCTTTACCCCACTTAGACCCCCAAAAATTTTTTCTCCTTAATCATCCTCCTTTTGATCATTTTATATTAAATTTTGATCATTTTATAGTGTGTTTTTTTTTTATTTAACTGGATTTTTACCAGATATAATCATTCTCTCAAAAATTTCGGTAAAAGAAAATGAAATTCAATGCTATCAAATAACTGGTTATAAAGCTTATTTATAAATGCAGACAAGATAATATATCCGGTGGAATTATAATGCATGTAAAGGAATATATACAAGTTTTGGATTGTAATTCAGATTTTAAAACTGCTGATTTATTACAATGTAGAATGAAAATTAATAATATTTTTATAACTGCCTTTAGCTTTTACATGTAATTATTCAAAAACAGAGTTTATCATTGAACTTGACGAGAAACTTAAAGACTCTTATGAACAATATATAATGTTACTGGGCGATTTAAGTATTGATTTAAAACTTCGTGATACTGCAGTAGATGGATATGTTCAACTGTTAAATACAATTTTTTTTTTTTATTCCTGTCATGATGAAGTTACTTGCCTTGTCATTTGTTTGTGAGAAATTTAAGCATGAATCAGTAAACGGCTTATATTATTAAATTACATATATCTGATCATTATTTTGTTGTTTAAATAATGCATGTAAAGATATTTCGTATTATATTGAGAATGATAATACATTTAAAGAACATAAAAATAAGATAATTATAAATATATTACAGGAAGTATTAAGTGACAAAGATTGGTCGTTTATAAATAATGAAATAAACGTAAATGTTTCTTTTGAATACTTTATGAGTTACATAAGATGATTTAAAAAAATTTCTTATGTTCTCTCAAAACGGAAACCCTGTTAAAAAATCAAATCCTTGGATTATGGATGCTTTACTAAACTCTATTAAGGAAAGAAATAGATTATTCAAGTTACAAAAAAGTAATTGCTCTGATATAAATTTTATTCAATATTATAAAAGATATAGAAATGTGCTAACTAAAGAATCTAAGTCAAGATATTACTCTGAGAAATTATAGAAAAACAAACAAATTTAAAAGGCAGTGGGAAGTTGTAACTAAAATGTGTGGTAAACATTTAACCGATCCAAGTTTAACAAGTATGATTCCGGATAACAACCGTTATTTTAGTGAATACAGTGTTAGGGATAATCCAGTAGATTTGGGAAACATGTTTAACGACTATTTTATTAGTGTTGTAAAGGATATAACAAAATTAATTCTTGAGAATGGTTTTGTTGGTTTGCATAATTTGAGGATATTGTCGAAAACGTTTTTTATTGAGGAAATACATGAAAATGAAGTTAAAGATATAATTAAGAGTTTAAACTCTGCAAAATCCTCTAGCACAGACTATATTTCTCCATATATCCTTAAAAAGATAGGATTAGCTATTAAAGGCATCTTAAGTATACTTTAATTAATAAATCTTTAATTTCAGTATGTTTCCCTAATTGTTTAAAAACTACCACAGTTATACCAATGTATAAAGGTAGCTGTGATAAGAAAATTGAAAATTATACACCGATATCTATCCTGTTTGTTTTTTTCAAAATAATAAAAAAAATAGTCAAAACTAAAATATTTTATTTTTTGAATAAATATAATTTATTTTCCAAAATTCAATATGGTTTCGGAAAAAAGCACGGTTACAGAAGATGCAATTTTAAAAATGACATCAAACATATACAGTATAAAGGCCTGTAAATGGTAGCTAGGTAGTCACTAGAAGGAGAGCTATGCACCAATCCCCTGTAATGTAGCAGGCGGGGTCGGACATTGGGTGCTAGGTCAGGCCTAGCACCTAATGTCCAATCCCGCCTTCTCGTGGTGCAGACCTTTAGTACTTTAAAAACAGATAATCTCTTGTGGAAGTGAACGGAAGCGGAGAGCTGAGAGATTAGTGTGGCCTACTGATCTGGATAACTGTAGCTAATTTTTTTTCTACCCTGCAGAGGAGTGGTAAACCACACAGATTCCTGGTGCTGACCTTATAAACTTACTGCACTGGACTGAGGCTCTGAGCTTGATTATGATGGATCCTGATTTTGCTGCAGAAGTGGGCTTCTGTGGAGGGAGAATCTTCCGCTGTGTTTTCTGTTTGTTTGTGGGTTGACAGCCCCAAGTGCAAAGATTCACAGGATATGTTTTATCAGTTGGTGGATAATCCTGAGCAGAGGTCATCGCAGGCATCTGAACCCTTTGCTTCTACTGGCATCGTCAAATTCTACATTGGAGGAAGTATTCCAGTGTAGATGGCTTCAGCCTTTAGAGGTGGGGGAATGTTGGTCTTTGTCCCATGCCTGCGATTACAGGCTTGTTTGATATTGTCAACATTGCCTCTCTCAATAAACACAGTTTCTTTAAACATCCCACTAACCACTTTCTCTCCATAGGTAGCTGGAATGTGAGGACTCTGCACAGAGCTTTTTCTCTTGATGTCCTCACACAAGAATTCCACCATTATAATTTAGATATTCTCGGCTTGCAAGAGACCAGATGGACAGATAAAGGTCAGATTCTTAAAAATAATCTTAAATTTCTCTTTTCAGGGAGGAACGATAATAAGCATCACCAAGGCATAAGTCTGCTTCTAAGCAGACATGCCAGTGATGCTCTTCTAGGATTTGAGTACATTAATGAAAGGTTTCTTACAGCAAAACTTCAGACAAGCGTTAAAGACTTGAATGTTATCTGCTGTTATGCCCCCATTGAGGATGCCGATGAGGATGAAAAGGATAGGTTTTACGGAAAACTTCATGATATTTTGAATTCTGTCAAGAAAGTAGATATTACCCTTGTTCTAGGTGACTTCAGTGCCAAAGTTGGTACTGACTCTGACCTTTGGGGAGGAGTAATAGGTCCTTTTGGTATTGGTAACTGCAATGGCAATGGGCATCGTCTCCTACAGGTAAGTAAACTGAATTGTTTGAGCATAACTAACACCTATTACAAAAACCGCGACATACATAAGTACACATGGGTTTCACCAGATGGGCTGCATAAGAATATAATAGATTATATGTTAATTAACAGCAAATCGGCTAGTTCTGTTAGGAATACCAGATCATATTGGGGAACTGAAATTCGATCTGACCATTACCTTGTTAAAAGTGTCTTGCAACTTAAACTTAAGAAGTGTTGTGCTAAGGTAAAAAATTTTACCTTTAATATTGAAGCTCTGAAAGATCCAGTTATACCTAAAGCTTACCATGATAGGTTACTTAGTCGTTATGAAAGTCATGGTGTTCTTACTACTGAAGTTGAGGAAGAATGGGACCATTTTAAACAGGCTATTTTGGAAACTAACATTACTCTTTTAGGAAAAAAGGAGCAGAAGAGTCAGAATTATCTGAGTGATAAGGCACTTGAGCTTATTTAGGAAAGAAAGAACTGAAGGAATGTCCTTAATCAGTAACCTAATAGTCCTAATAGAAAGCATTACAGGGAGCTTAATAAACGTGTAAAGGATCAGTTAGCTACTGATAAGAATCTTTGGCTTGATGGCTTGGCTGACAAAGTCGAGGAAGCAGTTAGACAGCATAACAGGTTCGCAGAGATTGAAGGATAAACAAGTAAGTTGTTTATCCTTCAACAAGGAAGTTGAGGATTCTGTCAGGCTAAATGGGCTGACCATTCCGTGATGTGCAAAACAATGTGGTTAGTTCTACTTCCATTGTGTGTAATGATGATAGATGCATTACTGGCTTAATGTTGGCCCTTGAACATAGTCTAAAGTTATTTTAGCGGTTTATAAACTTACACTACATAAATCCCCAGGGGTAGATGAAATTACTACGGAAATGCTTACAGTTGGGAATGTTTCGCTTACCACGTGGATGACTGATACACTGCTCACAAAAATTAGGTAATATTTCAAAATGAATATGAAACGATAAAAAAAGAAGCATTTGATTTTTTTTTTATTAAACAAGAACATTAGAAAAGCAAACGACAAGTCAAAGAAAGTTGTTCGATTATGCAAATGAGATGCAGAACCAACTTTTATTTCATTGGTAAAAATGCACTATACAAAAAGCTGAAAGTACTGGAGTATTTGCACGTTCCCTGATCTTGAAAGTGCACATCCTACAATTTTCCAGCTCTTGCAATGCCCCTGCAACACGATTTGCCCGAATGCGAAGCCTGGAGAGCCATAAGACGTCTTGAAACAGGTCAAACACAGACGACAGTGGCAGCAGCACTTGGAACATCCCAAAGCGTGATTAGCAGACTGTGGAATCGCTTTCAAGAGGCTGGCACAGTACGAAGAAGACGAGGGCAGGGTCGCTCATCTGCCACAACAGCAAGAGATGACAGCTACTTGACCTCATTGGCAAGAAGGAACAGGCGCAGCAATGCAACAGAGCTGCGGGGACAGTTTCTTGCTGCCACTAGACGACGGATCTGCACCCAGACCATACGAAATCCGCTCCATCGTATTGGACTGCATGCCCGGCGACCATTGGTATGCATTCCATTATCTGCTGAACACCATAGAACCCGTAGAAGGTGAGCTGATGAGCAACGTCATTGGACCTGTGATGAGTGGTCAACTGTCCTCTTCTCTGATGAGTCACGGTGGTGGTGTCTTCCTTGAAAAAATCTGGTGGATTCTTTGACAAAATCTTTCTTGGTGGTCTCCTTGGGTGTCTTCCTTGACAAAATCTTTCTTGGAAAATGCATATAAATAATATAATTAACAACTTAAATATTATGATTTTAAAATTAAAATCTTGAAATCATAATATTTATAAAAATTATTTATAATTCGCGGATAAAACCTTATTTGAAATATGGCATTATATCTTGGGGAGGTCTATATGAGACAAATTTGAAACCGTTACAATGCTCTCAAAATTACGTAATAAGATGTATGCTAAAGAAAAAGAAATTTGACGCTATAACGAATTATAATAAAAAAACTATATATCTTACCAATTAGAAAATTATATATTTATCACCTACTAGTATACAATATTCAAAAACGAGATGATTCTAACGTTACGATCTTTCCCAAATATACATGTTTACCATCTACTGTGCATTTATCCGTGCCTTTTTATAAGAAAACTATCACTAAAAAATACTACGTTTATCTGGCATCAAAACTTTTTAAAGTTCTACCGCTTTAGAAATGAAAGAAACATTTACGCTTTTAGAAGGTTAATTTAGGATTGGTTAGTGGATTGTGATGACATAGAGGAATGACTGTAGAAATAAAACTGTATCTTAAACATTTTATTTTTTTAACACTGTTGAAACTAATTTTATAAATATTATATTCTTGAACTTCTCCACATAGGAGCTTGGATTCAAGTGGAGTACTTATATTTATTTATTGCTTTCGTATTGTTCAGTTTGTTTGTTTAATAAATACCTATAAAATATATTTTAATTTATACTTTACAATATAATTTAAGTTAATGAGTTCATGTATATGAGCTTTTAAACTGGAAGAATTTATGCAAAACTATGTTTTATGTTAAGGATTTTTGCATTGAACTGTACTGGTGTTGAGAGTAATGAATAAAAAATCTATCTATCTATCTATCCTACCACCCACCCCCTTCCCGAAAAAAATGTCTTTTATATTTATCATAATTAATCATTACACCATAAAATTATTATCAGGCACTTTTAATTTATTTTTATTTTTATTATTTCTTTTCATTAGAAAGCAGTTTTAATTATTAATTACTCAGTGTGAAATCTGATTTTTTTTTCCTTGTACAAATCGGAACCTTGGACGAATTCTGAATAAATAGACTCGTAGTTCTTCTTTCAATGACAACCTACTGTTTCTTTGCTTATTTTTAATATTCGTCAGAGAGGAAAACTAATTTCCCATAAATATGTGGTTTAAAATTGAAGCAAAAGATGGATAGCTTTTATTGCAGAATGTTTTTCTTAACTTGGGAATCCAGATTTCCCGCGGCATCTGGCTGGAAAACACTGCTATATGTTATAACGTTCAAATAACTGTTGATCTAGACAATTGTTACAATTCTTAGAGTGGTCCCAATTATTAAATTACAGGGTGATTCAGAATTCATCATCAATATTTAGTGGGGAGGAAGGGAATAAGAAAAGAAAGAGATTTCACATAGGAAAGTATGGGGGCAGACGAACGCATGGTGGTGTAGAGGGCGCTGTGTGTACACACCTCTCATACAGAAGCACAGCTGTTTGACGCGTGCAGTCAGTTGTCATTCGACAAGGTGAATTTGCAGAAGTAACATGAACCGGTATACGTGGAATGAATGTGCAGATATGCATGTAACTTACGGTGCAGCAGGAGAAAGATGTCTTCGAGCCAGGCAATTGTATGCAGCGTGCTTCCCAAACCACCGTGTGCCACAGCATCAAATGTTTTCACGTATTCATCGCCAACTGCGTGAAACAGGATCGTTTGCTGCTAGTAATGTTAATCGAGGGAGGCGCAGATCGGCACGGTCAGTAGCAGTAGAGGAAGCTGTCCTACAGGAAATCGAGGAACAACCTGGTGCTAGCACACGAGGTATGGCTAGGCAGTTTCGAATTTCGCAAGCAACAGCGTGGCGGATATTACACGATGAAGGGTTACATCCGTTTCATCTGCAAAGAGTGCAATTATTGGCAGCAGACGACCATCCCAAGCGTGTTATTTTTTGTCAGTGGTTCATGCAGAGAACAGCCGTTGATCCCAATTTCCCAACGTATGTTCTTTTCACCGATGAGGCATTGTTCACTCGAGAGGGTGTCTTCAACACACACAATTGGCATGTGTGGGCTCATCAGAACCCACACGGTACAAGACCTGGAGCTGCGCAACAACGTTTTGCTGTCAATGTGTGGACTGGGATTGTCGGTGACTGTTTGTTGGGCCCGTATTTACTACCATCCCGTTTGGAGGAGTCTGAAGAAATGTTAGGTGCCAAGTACCTAACATTTCTTCAGACTGTGTTACCGGATCTTCTGAACGAGGTTCCTGATGGTAGTCTCCGGCGAATGTGGTTCCAGCATGACGGCGCTCCTGCACATTTCGCAAATGCTGTGCGTGCTTACCTACGCAGACAGTTTGGTGGTCAATGGATTGGCCGCGGTGGACCGGTTTCTTGGCCACCACGTTCACCGGATTTATCTCCAATAGATTTCTTTGTATGGGGTGCTATGAAAAACATGGTGTACGAGACCCCTGTTGATAGTGCTATGGATCTTGTAGCACGCATATCAGTTGCTGCCTCAAACATCCGGGAAATGCCAGGCATCTTCCACAGGGTCTGGCTGTCCATGCAACGCCGTTGTGAGTCATGCATTCTAGCACATGGTCGGCAGTTCGAGCACCTCTTGTAAGTCTGTACAACCAATGCAAAGAAATGTTACATGTAAGATAATAAATGTTTTTTCCTTACCACTTCCTTCTTATGTGTTCTTTCCATCATTGAACTGGGGTCATTTTGCCCTACTACATGGCATATGCGCCCATGCTTTCCTATGTGAAATCTCCTTCGTTTCTTATTACCTACCTCCCCACCAAACATTGATGATGAATTCTGAATCACCCTGTATATATAAGCATCAACCACAATGTTAAAACCAATTATTTTCAGACGTTGATCATCACGCACAAGACGACGAATTCTTCTTTTCCTTTACTAGTTTACCAAAACGATCCACATTAATAAACTAATTATCCTCCCACGTACTCACCATAAAAAATACTTCTTTTTTTAACCACTTCAACATGTATTAACTAACATTAATTATGTATTCTTTCACATATCCACAACTCCAACATAACCATTCTATCTTTCTAATTTTTCAAATAGGTTCTGTGTTCCATTTCGTTGGTTACGTAATTCTCACGCAGAAGCATACGCGAGCGTTCATGACAGTTTATCATAAATTCCCTGTAGTATGTTCATCTGTCGTAACAGTGGGCCACGTCCGCCCCTTGAAAGAAATTTTGTTACATGAGTAGAAGGTGGGAAAAGTGAAAACAACAAACCAGCAATGCTTTTATTTTCGCAAAAGTATTATTGAAAACAAATAAGCGAAGAGTTTCTTTTGTTTTCAGTATTGCTTTGGTTTGAAACATACTATCTAAAGGTAATCAGAGAGTTGGTTTACAAAGACTTACAATCATGGAACTACACTTTGTGGTATGTCGGACGGTTTATTAATCATTGTAGGTAACGTTGCATGTTGATTAGCCCGCTTCTTGCTGAAAATCTTTTTTTTTTTGTGTAAAAGTCAGTTGAACATGACCACCGACTGTAACAGTAGTCCAAGACAATGTCCGCACTACAATTCGGTTTTTAAATTCAAGAAATATATCGCCAAGAGAAATCCAACCCCAGCTCGTGGAAATTTATAACGAAAATGTTATGAGTCGCCAGAGTATAGCAAAATGTCTTGGGCTTTCTGGGAAAGTATTCTGCTTCTATACTTCACGACCGCATTGCCATGGCAACCGAAAAGCTTTTGCATTGGTACTTTAAGTATCTCCCTTCATTGAGCAATTGAAATCTGTTTTTTACTGCATATTCTGCTAACATATTGATTAAATATTGTAACATCCTTCGTAGAGTCCTGATCTGGTACTTAGTGATTACCTTTCTTTCCAGTGCTGAAAGAATATCTCGGATGCCATAGGTTTGAAAGTGATGACGGCATCGAAACAGCAGTGAAATGATGGCTGAGCGAAAAAGGCATGACTTTTATCAAAAAGGAATAGAAAAACTCGTCCCAAGCTATCATAAGAAGGGGTGGACTACCAAAAGACGCTGGGCGATTTAGCGTCCGGATCCCCCAGAGGGCTGGTCCTCACAGGAGAAATGTTATTTTTTATAACGATAATAAAACTAATTCTTATTTTACACAAATTCTATGGAATTGAAGAAAAAACTATTTTAACCGGTAAGTGCGAACTATCAATAGAATAAGTTTGGAAATCTTGCAAAACATCGAAAACGAGTTTTTTTATCACAGCTCGGGTCCCCTGCTGTAGCTGCGTACCTGAAAAATAAAGTGTTTGTCCTACCCTGATGATAAGCATCTCAATCTTTGAAAAGATTATGTTGAAAAGTAGGAGAATGATAATAAAATTATCATGCATATTTCATATTAAAGAGTCTAATACTAAACCTCAAACTGCACTGTATTACCAAAAGTAACCACACACTTCCATTAAGGACGTACCCATGGGGGAACAAGAGTTTCGGACCCCTCTCCCCTTCCCCGACCCCCTCCCCTACTCAACCTCCCCCCAACACTGTACTAGAAAATCCGACCGTCTCGTACGAAATTTCAAATTTGTCTACATACATACATACATACAAAACCTTCATCCAATCATGGACTAATGAGGTCCTACCAGACTATAATTTTCCTCTCCAGCTATGTGTATTCTGAGCTACAGCTGCTGCATTTGGCCACTGCAGGCCAATTCTAGCAAGGTCCTGTTTGACCTTGTCTGCCCGTCGAATCCTGGGTCTCCCCCTTTTCCTGGAGCCTATAGACACACTGTTAATAATCCTGTTTGCCAATCTGCAGCTATGCATACGGGTTACATGGCCAAACCAACGCAGTCTCTCTCTTCACAAAATGTTGCTCAAAGGAGGTTGATGACTCCTTCTTCTAACCTCATCATTACTTACATTACTTACAAAGTCAAAACTACCTTAATGCCCAAGATACTGCTCAAGCATGTAGAATCAAAGACATCAAGTTTCTTGTTATTCTGCTTATCTACCTGCTTTGAAATCCTAAACAATTGTTTTTGGAAAATTTTATTTTAGCCACATATTATAGGTCTGATACTAAAAGTAGATTAAAAAAACTATAAAGTTTTATTCCATATACAATATCATTTTAACATTCCTGTCAGGTGGAATATTTTAGAAATTTGAAACCTTTCTCAAGTCTTATTATCAGATCCCCCCCCCCACCACCCGTCCTGAAAATAAGTCCTGGACATGGACGTACGTACCTGATTTCCATGTTATGTGAATGGAAAGCCACATTCAAAGTTCCCTAATTTTTAAAATGAGCTTTTCATGGGAAAATGTCACTAAATTTAAATTGAAGCTCTGACTAAAACTTCTCTTAGATCTCATTTCAACAATATTCGCTTAACGTTTAAAGATTTATTGAAAAAGGAACGTTTAACAGCAGATGTTGCTATCACACTTTTCCTGAACATTTTCCCCCCAAAGGGATGAAAAACAAAAAAACACTTTCACAGACTTCAAATTTGACATTTATTATTTTTTGAACATAATTGTCAAAATTGAAAAATTAACGTTTTGTTATAACAGTTGGATTTTATCTCTTGAAGTAAATTTTCATGAGTAACAAATGTTTCAGCTTCCATAATTCATTAAATATTAAACGTATATTGTAGGAAAAAGATTTTTAGAGTCGAGTGAGATCTTCATCCCCAATAACATGTTTTCATAAAAGAAACCTATTTTCAAAGTTAGGGAACTTTGAAGTGACTTTCCATTCACATAATATAGAAATGTCTGATTACTTTTTGTAATATCGTGTATATACCTCCTAAACTTAAATTTTGAGCGATCCTATTGGCTATGGGGGTTTGTATTTTAAACTTATTGCATTTTTTTGTCTTCGCTTCTGCCCCATGAAGAGGCGAAATGTGATACACGATTTTCCGAGTCCTTGGGATCCTTGTGACCTAAACCATTGTTCATTCGTATTTCTTGCATTAGGTGCTACGATTTAATATCAACACAATACGAAAGAGGCCTTTTATAGCCTTTGCATCTCAATGGAGGGGCAGAGTAACTCAGTCGGTAGTGCGTCAGTCTCGTAATCTGTAGTTCCCAAGTTCGAGTCCCACCCTGGGCCAGCCTTGAGATTTATCTGTATAACCCCCCCCCCACACACACACCCTGCTCTCAGTTAGTAGGGGTCACCGATGGGCTTGGAAAGACCGCCGTCCGTCGAATGGGATGTTAAGCCATGGCCCTGTATCCAGGAGAGCCATATATTCTGTGCATGTTAAAGAACACCCTGGATGGCCTTGATACCATCTGTCTCCTTACAGCTGTCCAGTGAATTTCCCTCCCCAAGCCTTCTCTGAGCCCTCGGTGTTCTTGTGACCTGGCCATTTATCCCATTGTATGCACAAAAAGTGATTCTCAAAGGTAAAACTACCTAACCCCTCTCAACGGCAGCCGAGAAATAGTAAACGGAGAGAAATCTTAACCCTCTCTGGAGGAAGAGATGATTCACTTTCTGCTGAAATAAAGAAGTGAAGCTATATCTTAAGTGAGATGCAGATCAATGAAAAAGTGTCCTAATCACCAGGGTCGGATGTAGAGAAAAAACTGGTACATCAAGAGGGGGGGACCATGAGTACTTAGGCATCTCCCTTCATCGGAAATTCTGTTATCGCTGCATATTCTGCTGATAGCTAGTATATACACAGCTAGTAGGAAGAGTAACATAAAAAAGGATGTTTAGAATATATTAAAATCTGCACATCAATAGAAAAAAAATAAGGGAGGCACAAAACGCGTGCCTGCCCTTGAAGCTGACTTGAAGCTGACGAAAAATCGTGCGACGTTTCGAAGGAAGCCTCTTCGAAACGTAGCACGATTTCTAACTATTCTAGCTTCTTATAAGTTTTAACCTTTGGACGCTGTGTACGTGTACGGTATCTACTCTGGGAACTAAGTAAATGGAAATGGTTACGGTATATACTGTATTTATGTTAACTATAGAAGCCATTATGTAATAGTCGTCCGAACGGACGTGTAAGGGACTCTAACAAGTGCGTACAGCAAGAAGAAGGAAAACAGAGGCATCGTACTTCGAGATAAGTATACGGGCATACTTCATATTTTTAAAACTTTGTAAAAACAAAGTGCTAATTGTGATTAAATTAATATTTAGAGCAGAACTACACTGTGAAACATATATAATATATGATTAAGAATATTTGAGATTAAAACAGCAATTATACTGAATTATTAAAATTCTGAGAGTTGTTAAAATTTTGTTAAATATGTAACACTGCAATATCATTTTTGTTCCAAGTGTAAAGATTGTCTTGAGCTACAGAGGTTTATTAAAATAATGGAAACACGTACAGTTTGTGGAGAACATTTTATTAATAAGATGTAGGCCCACCTCGGGTGTTCTGAACAGACGCAATTCGATGCGGAATAGACTTATACCAGCAATGGACATAGAGTAATGGAATGTGGGACCATTCTTCCTGTAAAATATGACCCAATTGTGACAGTGACGCTGTAGATCGAAAGTGTTATCTGACTTTGCGGTACAGATATTCCCACAAATGTTCAATAATATTGAAATCTGGAGATTGAGGTGGCCAGGGTAGCTGCTGTACCTCACCCTCATGGTCTGAAAATCACAACTGGACACGTTTTGCACAATGCACTGGTGCATTATCCGCTTGAAACCAGGGACGGTCATTAAAATATAAATGCAATATCTGCAACATTGGGTGCAGATGGTCCCCGAGAATGGATTCGTATGTTGCGGATGTGACACGACCCTGCAGAATAACTAATGACACTAAGGAATGCCACTCCACAGCATCAGGGATACACCTTCATGCTTCACAGTCGGAACCAAACATTCGGGATGGTATTCTTCTGCAAGTTTTCGCCGCACATACACTCTACCAGTGGTGGGAAACATGAGTAGCACAGTTCATCACACCAAATGACACGTTGCCAGTCTTTAGCATCCCACTTTTTATGTGCTTTGCACAACCTTACACGTTTTGTTGCATTGATGTTGGAAATCAGAGGTTTGTGGATTGCAGAACAGCCATAAATACCAGCACGTTGAAGTTCCCGATGAACTGTTATCACGGAAATGGGATCATTCTCGCTGGTGTTCAAATTCTTTGCTATTTGCAGTGCCGTGGTCTTGTGCTTCCATTGTACAATCGTGCCAACGTTCGCCTATCCCTATCTGACAACTTCGCTTGGCGTCCATGCAGTCCAATTTTCGTCCAACTTCGCAGGCAACGCCTTGTCCTTTTTGATAGGTAGTCATAATCTTCGATACAGTTCCTCGTGTTACACCTATTATTTCTGTCGTTCTGGTTGCTGATGCTCCTGCAAGACGCGCACTAATGATCATGGATTTTTGGTGGTCACTAAGATCTGATATTGTCGACAATTACACCACAACAGCTACCTGATAGCCGACATCGTACTTCTCCCCTTTATATACCTCACATTGCGGGTGACGTCATCCCTGTGATATGCATAAGCCCATTGCGTGAACTCCAGTCGCCGTCCGTGTTTCCATTAATTTGATAAACCCCTGTAGGTGGGATATGATCCCATGACCTGCTAATAACATAAAGAATGCTCTGTTGCTAAGCTATCCAGAATAAGATATGGTACTATGATAGTAGAACAGCTCTGAACTTTATACCATGTAGAGAGTTTTTAGAAGTGGATTGACTGGAAGTGAAGAACCCCAGCACATGCACTCTGTGAAACTGAAACTGCGCCACCCAGAAGAAGTGAGTAGAATCAGATGAAAATCACGAAAGGACAGGTCAGCAGATGAGTAAGGCATGATTACAGTTTCCAGTTAGAGAGAAAAGGCACAAATTCATTTCACACAGAGGCGGATAGTCAGTACCTTGTAAATCCCTGTGGTTCACGACACAAATAGCTACACGTCGAAACATGGAGTCGTTTAAACAACGATTAGCTTCATGGCGCATAGCCCACTTGCCTATTGAAGCTGGTCTCTCAAGACAGCTACACTCTGCGCCAGTTTCAAATGTATTGGCAGGTGGCAGTCTCCTAAGTTCCAAACACATTGGATGGGCGATAAATCTAGAAACCTGGGTTCCACAGAGTTGCAGACATTTCTGGATGATTTTAGAAGTATATGGTCTGGCATTATCTGGCTAAAACAGGGTGCCAGGCATTCTTGTAATGATGAGGAGTGCTATGGGTTCCAGGACGTCAATGATGTAGCACCGCATGGACAAAGTGTGTGACAATCAAAAACTAGAAAAGACCAGTTATCATGATTTATCACACTTTGGACCATGACATCTGCTATTCGGGCAGTGTGTCCTATAAAGATGGCAGCTAGATCAAAATGTTGACTCAGTCCACACGTGTACAGTCGCTCAAAAAAGTATCCGAACGCTATGGTTGATTACAGAATTCAGAAAAAATATCTGGCAACGATTTTTTAGAAATCAGTGATCTGGCAACCTTCATGTCACGTTGCCAGATAATTTCTAAAAAAATTTCTAAAAAATCGTCGCCAGTTTTATGTTGCCAGTTATATTCTATATCCCAGTTGCCAGTTTTACGTTTCCAGTTATATTCTATTTTATCGTTGCCAGCTATATATATTATTTTTTCTGAATTCTGTAATCAACCATAGCGTTGGGATACTTATTTGAGCGACTTTATACCATGTAGACATATGTACATAGCAATTATTGGCTCTCAGACAAAACTAGGATTCATCATTAAAGGTGACACAATGACATTCCGCATCCCAAGTTGTTCGAGTTAGGTACCTATCAAGGTACTGTTGACGATCCCAGCGGTTAGTGAAAGGTATTGTAATGGACAATGTGCATATGCAACCCAGGCCCTGCAAATCAGAAAATGGTCCATTATATTATAGGATGATGCAAGGCTGATGTGACAGCTCTAGTGAGAGTGGCTAGTGTCACTATTGGTGTGATGGACATCTGCCATAAAATCAGTCAGTTTTCTCGTGACATCAGATTGTGTATGGTTGTACATCAGATTGTGTATGGCTTCTTGTTGTGACTGGCGACTGTGTATCGCTTCTTGCAACCACTGTTGTGTGGATGTGATCATGGACATGTTTGGGAGGGGTGCAAAGGGCCTATACCCCCTTTCAGATTGCTAATAAAGGTAATAGAGATAAAAATTATTAACTTATATTTGGTCTGTAAACGGTAGCTAGGTATATATAGAAAGAAGAGCTGTATACCAATACCCCGTGATGATGCACAGAACCAAGCAGGCATAACATCTAATGATTGACACCGCCTTCACATGATACAGGCTATTAGTACATCTTTTCGAAGGAAACAAAACGGGAGGGCTGTCAGATCAGTGTGGCCTACTGATCGGGTCATCTATCAGCACTTTTTTCTTTTTTTCTGGCCTGCTGAGATGTGGTAAACTTTACAGGGTCCTGGTGGTGACCATTTATACCCATTAGACTGCAATGGTTTATGAATTTGAGCATGATTATGGATCCTGAATATACTTCACTAGTGGATCTTTGTTGAGGAAGAATCTGCCGCTGAGTTTTCTATTTGTTTGTGGGTTGCAAACCCTAGGTGACCAAAGACACAGGATATCTTATATCATGTCATAGGTCTAGGTCATAGGCCTAGACATATGACCTGATAGGCCATCATAGGTATCTGAGTTGGGCATCGCCAATCCTACATTGGAGAAATGTATCTCAGTAACTTAATTACCATTTCTTGAATAGGTCCACTTGAAAACGTGGTGTCTGAAGTTCCTATCAGCATGGGTGGCTTCAGTCTAGCAGTGGGGGAACAGGTCTTTGCCCCATGTCTGCGATTAAGGGACTGTTTGATATTGTTGGCCCTACCTCTCTCAATATATCTAGTTTTGGATAATATACCAAGTTTACGTGGAACATGTTTACCAAGTTTTACCAAGTTGTTACAATACCAAGTTTACGGAGAACGTTCATCATCATCATCATCATCATCATCATCAAGCAGCCATGGGATACGGAGGTCCAACCAGACCGTGCAACTTAGTTTTCCAAGCATATCTGTCCTGAGCTATATTTATTGCAACTCTCCATTGCACACCACATCTAACAAGGTCCTGTTTGACATTGTCTGCCCACCGCATCCTAGGTCTTCCCCTCTTTATGAGGCCTTTAGGGACACTGTTCATAACCCGATTCGCTAATCTATAATTATCCGAACGCTATGGTTGATTACAGAATTCAGAAAAAATATCTGGCAACGATTAACTGGCAACGTGGTCAAACCAACGGAGTCTCTCTCTGCACAATATGGTGCTTAAAGGATGTTACCGACTCCTTTGCCTAACCTCATCATTAATTACAAAGTTAACCACCTAATGCCCAAGATACGTCGTAAGCATCTAGTGTCCTGTTATTTTGTTTACAAAGCGTCCAAGTTTCGCTACCATAATTATAGAAAAAAACAAACTATTATCCAGTCTAAATTTAGCCTTTAGGTGTATACGCCCATTTCTCCACACTCTCCATAGATTCTTAAAAGTCCCAATCCCTATTCGTCCGTTAGTTGGTTGTTTGGGGTTTTTTGGCGCAATAGCAAGTTTTACCAAGTTGTTACAATACCGTGTGTAAAGGCATATACCGTGTGTAAGGCTATATTGCGCCAACCGTCCGTTAGTCTCATGGTGCACATTACCAGTATCTGTTACATAGTTCCCAAGATAATTAAACTGTGACACCTGCTCAAGACTGCTATCATTCAGATTAACTGAATCACAGCCTGACTGACAAATTTTAATCATTCTAGTTTTTTTTCTATGTTTACAACCAAACCTACTCTACTCCAAGTCTCATCAACAGCTTGAATGAAAGAGTTCATCTCATCAACATCATTTATCAAAAGGGCTAAATCATCAGCATAATCTAAATCAGAAATTTTGAAATCTCTAGACCATTTAAGGCCAAAATCTTTCCCTTCCGAAATATTTCGCGTAACATAATCAATAACCAAACTAAAGAGGAAAGCAGACAAAATATATCCTTGTCGAACACAGAAACAATGCTAAAACCACAAGTATTATCAACTCTCACACATGACTTAGTGCTATTATAGAGAGCTTGTATTATTTTAACTTCTCTGGTATGCCATATGATCTCACAATCAACCACAAATTATGACGATTAATAGAGTCGAAAGCCTTTTTGAAATCAACAAAGCTAGCAACCAAAGGTTTCTGAAATTCTAAACATTTCTCAAGAATCTGCCTAAGTGCAAATATCTAATCTACACATCCCTACCATTTCTGAATACACATTGCTCATCATGCAATTGCCCGTCAACCAGATTCTTAATTTTATTAAGCACAATAATGCAAAGAACTTTCCCTGGAACAGAGAGTAGGCTGATACCCCTATAGTCATCACAAGAACTGCGATCATCTTTTTAAAACATAGGGATAATAACAGCTCTGGTAAAATCCTTAGGAACCATGCTTTTATCATAAAAGATACTCAAACCTTCAGTGATTCATGTGGTAGCTGAAACATTCCCAGCTCTAAGCATTTCTGTAGTAATTTCATCTACTATTAAGGATTTATGTAGTGATGATGATGAACATATCACACAATGAATATTTCTGCATAGAAAAGGATGGATTTATGTAGTTTAAGTTTAGAAAGATTCAAGATAACTTCAGACTGTGTTATAGGGCCAATATTAAAGGAAATTATGCAAAAGATTCATCACTACAAACAATGGGAGTAGAACTAACTATATTGTTTTGAACATCACTGAAATGCTCAGCCCACCTGGCCATGAAATAATCCTCGCCTTCTATAACCTTACAATGTTTATCCTTCAATCCCTGTATACCTATCCGTTTTCCACCAAACAAAAAACTAACTATCTGATACAGCTCTCTGCTGTTGTGTTGTCTAACTGCTTACTCGTCTTTGTCAGCGAAACCATCAAACCAAAGATTCTTATCAGTAGCTACTTGATCCTTTACATGTTTATTAAGCTCTCTAGTAGGATACTGATGAAGAACATTCTTGCAGTTCTTCCTTTCTGAAATTAGCTTAAGTGCCTTATCCCTCAAATAATTCTGATTCCAGTGCTCTCTTTTTTTCCGAAAAGAGTACTGTTAGCTTCCAATAAAGCCTGTTTAAAATGGTCCCATTCTTCCTCAACTTCAGTAGTAAGCAAACCTTGTCATAATGACTAAGTAACCTATCATGGTAACTTTAGCTATAACTGGGTTATTCAGAGCTTCAGAATTAAAGGCAAATTTTTTAACCTTAGCACAACACTTTTTAAAATTAAGTTGCAAGACACTTTTAACAACAAGTAACTTTAAATTTCTCTTTCAAGAGAGGGAGGAAAGCAAGCATCTCCAATATGTAGGTTTGCTTCTCAGCAGACACACTAGTGATGCTCATCTAGGATATGACTGCATTAAGGAAAGGTTTCTCACAGCTGAATTTAAATCAAAAATTAAAAACTTGAATAACACCTGTTTTATGTCCCCACAGAGGACTCTGATGAGATCGAGAAGGATAAGTTTTACAGACAACTCCAAGATACTTCGAATTCTGTCAAGAAAGGAGATATTTCTCTTTGCTAGGTGAGTTCATTGCTAAGGTTGGTAATGACTCTAACCTTTGGGCAGAAGTTTTAGGTCCCTTTAGCATTGGTAGTTCCAATGGCAATGGGGAACGTCTCCTACGGGTGAGTAAACTTAACGGTTTGTGAATACCTAACACGTACTACAAACACCGCGACATTTATAATACACATGGGTTTCTTCTGATGGGTTGCACACAGGATCGCTGCGAGACTTGCGACCATTGGCTTTTATAGCGATCATAGGTATATTTCAAAGATCACATGGAAATTTTTAAAGGTATATGAATTACATTTAAACCCTGATTACCTCTAATTATTTAATATAAAAATTATTAATATGTTAATTTTTAAATGTCAATTTCACGAATAAGTTATTTTTTAATATTGTTTAAACATATCGAGGATCCTACAACAATACACGAAAATGCTCCTATATTGTTCATAAATCTGCCTTTATTCAAGATAACTAACACACAGAATCAAAAAGAAAGAAATCACAATGAATGGATGTTATAATGATAGAATTTAAACAATAACAGGAAAATTAAACTGAAAACTAGAAGGTGGCATATCGCCTCTGGCGTATATGAGAATCTCGTTTTCAAAGAGAAAGAAGTTTTTCCTTTACCTACTGTTTTATTCCTTAAAAGTTTTAATTTAAGCTAGCGCATGATGGAAAAAATGCAAATAGTATTTCATTAGTAATTATACAGCATAAAAGTAATCGTCTTTTAATTCTTAAATCTGAAAGCTTGCATTTCCCACAGCTCTCTCAGAAAAGTGGGTAGATTATCGCTATCAGTGGAATATCTCTTAAACACTACCATTAATTTTCAAATTTCTATTCTATACATATTATTTGTAAAACGCGATAACAACCCTGCCGTTTCAGCATTTCAGTGATCTATAAAGATATTTATATATTATAACTGCTAAGCATTTGAAAAATGTGAATTATAATATTTCATTAGTAACAATCAAATTAAAAACGAGTTTTTCTAATTATCGTTTTCATTGTTTCCAATGAAAACGTCATGATGTTCACATTCCACCACCAAAATTTCATATTTCTATCATCGTTGCAATATTCGTTTGAAATTTTGGAATTTTCAAACTTTTTCACCGTTTATAGTGTTCGAAAGATTCCGATAGTGCGAATCATAATATTTTATCACTTCTTATCTAACCCTAAAAATTTGTTTTCATTTATCTCTAAATACAAACAATTATCTCCTAAAACAAAAAATTGTCCTCCTCCTCCCCCCCCCTCCGGGTCTAAAAGGTCAATTCATTGTTGCCAATGGAAACATCATAGCATTCACATTCCACCACCAAAATTTCTAGCTCATTAAATACGTCGTTTGCAATATTTGCTTGAAATTTTGGAATTTGCAAATTTTCTACCATCCGTTAGAATGTGCAATTATAGTTTTCGGAAGATTTAAAAACCGGGAATTTTAATATTTTATCGATTCCTATTTAACGCAAAAAGAGTTTTTCATTTATCTCTAAAACAAACAGTTGTCTGATAAAACTAAAAAAGTGCGTTTTTCCACCTCCTCTAGGTCTAAGGGGTCAACTCATTGTTGGTAATAGAAACTTCGTGACTTTCACATTCCACCACTAAAATTTCAAATTTCTAGCATAAATATATCGTTTGCAATATTCGTTTCAAATTTCGAAATTTTCAACTTTTTCCACCGCAATAATTATAGCTTTAGAGAGATTCAGAAAGTGCATATCATAATATTTCATCAATACCAATCCAACACAAAAATAATTTTTAAATTATCTCTGCAAATAAAAAAGTTCGATGGCTGCAGACGGACAGACAGACGACGTTTGTCGTTTTCAAAGAAAACGAGATAAATAGTTTCGCTTTGTTTTAAATTAATTATCTCTATAATATATCTATAAATTTTTAATAACATGGATGGATGTGTTGTTTTTCTGCTGAGGGTCTGCCATCCTCTCAGACCTTCTACTGTGGCATATAAACTGACAGGCTCCTGTCAGGATCTCTGTGGCATATAAACTGACAGGCTCCTGTCAGGATCTCTGTGGCAAGGAGCTGCTTCAGGGGGTATTTATTTATTTAATTTTTTCTTTGAAAACGAGATAAAAATTATAAGTTAGCGGGAATCAGAATAAATAATAGTTTAATAAAAGTACTCAATAATAAATATATTTTGCATTCACTCTAATTTCCCCATATCTTCAATGATATCTAACTAAACAATTCATGCTATGCTAGATAAGAGATTAAATAACAGCTTATCATCGGAAGTCTCTTAACGATCGTCGAAGTTTAAAAAAATCAACATGTTTTAAACAGTACAATGTTGTTTTGCTTAAGATGAAGTCGATCAGTAAAACTCTTGAAAATGGTGTTCAAACGACATTCAATACTCTATATTCTACATTAAAAAAAATAAATAAATACCCCCTCAAGCAGCTGCTTGCCACAGAGGTCTGACAGGAGCCTGTCAGTTTATATGCCATAGTAGAAGGTCTGAGAGGATGGCAGGACCTCAGCAGAAAAACAGCACACACATCCATGCCTTACCCGGGGCTCGAACCCAGATCTCTTAGATCACTCCCCACGACACAAGTGGACTTTATGCACGACACAAGCGACACACTATATGACACTCCCCACGACACAAGTTTTCATTTGGCGCATAGCTTGTTACTTTCGGCACTCGCGTTCTGCAGATATAAAAGAATAATCATTCTCATATTTCTCTAAGGGGCGGGGGTGGCTCAGTCGGTAGCGCGCCAGGCTCGTAATCTGTAGTTCCCAGGTTCGAGTCCCAGCTGGGTCAGCGTTGAGATTTATCTCCGCAAAAATTCCCTGCCCACGGTCAGTAGGGGCCACCGATGGGCTTGGAAAGGTCGCCGTCCGTTGGATGGGACGTTAAGCCGTGGCCCCGTGTGCGGGAAAGCCATACCTTGTGCACGTTAAAGAACACGCTGGATGGCCTTGAAGGAGGCTACCATCTGTCTCCCAACAGCTGTTCCAGTGGGTACCCTCCTCCAACCTTCTCCCAACCTTCTCTTCGGGGTCCATGTGACCTGGCCATTTAGCCCATGGTGTGCAAAAAAGTGCCGCTCAGAGGTAAAACAACCCAACTCATATTTTTCCTTTTATAGGTGGAGAGAAAGTATGGGGGGTCAATGCTTTACGACCTATGTCATTTCCCGAGTCACAACCTTTCATTTGACATAATAAATCAAGTTTCTCCGTTGTGTTCGTAAGTTACGGTAGAACAACTGTTTTGACAAATCAACAAACCGACAACCGGACAAACTGACAAATGACGACCAAAACACAATAGGATAATAGGTTAAAAATGGTTCCAAGATACAAAACAAAGTCACAGAAATGACGATTTGTTTATGGGGAAAACAGAAAGTTTGGTGCTTTCATAAAAATCGAAACCGAAATTGAAAAAAAAAAATAAAAAATCTATCTTTCTATATGCACCCTGAAAAGTAAAAAACGAAACTACGGTAAATCATATCGATGGTGCAATCACTCACTGAATTCGTATTCACATCAAAGAAAGAAAAGGCGCCGATATACCCACCAACAACACTGCCTGTCTTCCTGTCCTTGATTGCCTATCTCCCTTTGAACATTTCATATTTCAGTAATTGATTGCGTCATCAATGTGATTTAGTTTTATTTTCTACTATGGCCGAGTGGTTAGCACGCTTGGCTACTAATCTACGGGACCTGGGTTCGAGCCCTGGATTAAGGCATGGATGTATGTGTCGTTTTTCTGCTGAGGCCCTGCCATCCTCACAGACCTTCTGCTATGGCATATAAACTGAAAGGCTCCTGTCAGACCTCTGTGGCAAGCAGCTGCTTGAAGGGATATTTATTTTTATTTATTTATTTAGAGTAAATATAGAAAGATAACTATTTTTAAAATGTTTTAATTTATTTATATTTTTCCTTTGTTCCTAAAATCTTCAGATACTTTCATTTAAATTACCATATCCTTCCTCCTTTATTTCGGGGGGGGGGGGGGAGATATTGTTTCATGTAGTCCATGACATTGTACACGTCACAAGCTTTAATTTGAGCTATAACTCGTTATGGCCCACCCCTGCGAAATTCCGTTCCCATTGAGAAAGGGGATAATAATTCGAAGCATTCTATGACGGTCTTCATATAAGCTTACCTTTCACATCTAACTAGTATAACTGTGGGGGGAAGGAAGCATGGGGGTCAATTTTTTTATATCCTGACATTCCTCGCGTCGCAAGCTTTCGTTTGACGCATGCATTGTTACGGTTCAAACGGACATGCATTGTCGGGGCGGGGATGGCTCAGTCGGTAGCGCGCCAGGCTCGTAATCTGTAGTTCCCAGGTTCAAGTCTCAGCTGGGTCAGCATTGAGATTTATCTCCGTAAAATTCGCCGCCCTGCCCACGATCAGCAGGTGACACCAGTGGGTTTGGAAACGTCGCCGTCCGTCGGATGGGACGTTAAGCCGTGGCCCCGTGTGCGGGAGAGCCATACCCTGTGCACGTTAAAGAACACGCTGGACGGCCTTGACGGGAGGCTACCATCTGTCTCCCAACAGCTGTTCCAGTGGGTCCCCCCCCAACCTTCTCTGAGCCTTCGAGGTCCATGTGACCTGGCCATTTAGCCCATGCTGTGCAAAAAAGTGCCGCTCAGAGGTAAAACGACCTAAACCAACCATACATTGTTACTGCAAGGGATGCAAACAGTTCAAACGTTTGATCAACGGACATTCATTGTTACTTTCGGGAGACATAGAGGAACAATCGTTTTCATATTTCCCCTTCTTAGGGAGGAAGGAAGTATGGGGAATTAATTTTTGATAGCCTATGACACACCCGGTAACAAGCTTTCATTTGACACATAAATCATTACGTTTATCTGTCGCGTTCGAAAGATACGGTGGAACAATTATTTTAACAAATGCACTGACAAAGGATAATCGAAAAGCAATAAATAAATAAATAAAAATACTATTTGTCACTTTATTACCAAAATCTGCCTGTTTCTAATTGAATTAATTTCAATCAGAGTTTGTAAAAGTGGTCCCATTTAGTGATCAAACGGATATTCATAAATTCACTTAACCCTTTCACGACTAAGGGAAACATTTTTCCCCATGTTAAAATTGGTGATTGTCGTATTTAATTATAACCTTATCTGCATTTTTTATACAGAATGTTATAATAGAACGTATGCCGAACGCAATTACGTAAACGGAAACGTTTAGTCCATGTCCATCTTGCAATAATGTTGCATCTGTGCAATGTACATCTTTGCTTCACAACCAAAAGAAATTGCTTCGCAGAATATCATAATTAGCACATCATTTTGTATAGTAATTTTATTTCATAATTTTGTATTATTTTAGTTAACATTTTGTTCTAATAAACCAATAAATAAAAGCCATTTCATAATAAGCCTAACTATAATTTATGTTACCTTTATAGTCCATTGGGAAAAATATTTCCCATGAAATTCCAAAAAAACTACACATTGTTATGTATTTTTCTTATGATTTTTATTTATTTTGCGTCTAAACAAACTAAAATAAACAGTTACATACTAATATTTACTCTTAGAAACCTTATGGTCCTGAAAGGGTTAAAGTACTCAAATGTAGTGTTATACTCAGAAAATTCCAATGATTGGCAGGAGCGCACTGGCGATCAAAATAGGCCCGGGAAATTACTAGATTGAATTGCTCACAAACCCAGATTTTCAACCTGGTCGACCATTTGCAAGACACACACCGGAAAATTCCAGGTAGCCTGCCGCACCTGGAGGTTGATGAGTTTGACGTGTTCGAGTCTTTGATTTTCGAGGAACGCCTTAGAAAAAATAAAATATTTTAATCCACAGTGTTTGCGGGAGCAATTTATTTTCTACTATTTAGTAGATATAACTCTCTTTCCCTCTGATACGTAACTGCTCAAATGCCATTGAAATAAAAAAAATCTCTATTTGTAAGTGGAAAGTCAAATTCGAAACTTTTAAACTAATTTGTTTTTGAACTCATTATACTAAACATAGGTTAATTATCTAAGTCCATTCCATCTGGATCCTGATTTCAACAATAATATTCAATATTTTAAGAGTAGTGGAAGCTGAAACATTTGAAAATAATTTCCCTTTACTTTGGATAGGGTCTTCAAAATTGAAGGAAGTGAAAAAATCCTAATGTTTAAAAATCAATTTATTTTGATAAACGGTTTCATATAAACCGTAGACTAGCTTTCATGAATGCAATCAGTATTAATGCCAAATTCAGTTCATTGTTGTATTAATTACAACTGCACAGGACTCTGTGCCAACTGACACTGATCTTAACTACTTGAAATTTAATGCTTTAACCCTCCGAATTTCTAATTTCATGCACTTTATGCATGAAAATTAAATTTGAAAAATAAATATAATCAAAAAATAGGGGAACTTTAATTTGATATTTATGTAGACATTTGTTCTTTCCCCTAAATCAATCTGAGCTAACGGATCTGTATACCAGTACATCCGTTAGCTGAAGATTGACTGCTGTAATAGAAATAAGAACACTGCTGATATATGAATGAATCTCGTGACAAATTTTCCACTATTAAGGAACTAGCCTAAGATATTACTAGCTTTAGCAAGTCGGTTATATACTCCTTTTTATTAATTATTTAGTTCTTTAATATATTCTTTTATTACTAATTAAAATTATTAGTGAAAATTTTATAAAATATAACAATTTTCTAAAATGTTATTTTTAAGGTTATCAGAGAAAGACGTGATAGTTAGAAATGCATATATATTTATTGATGTATTTGCGTTTATACGCCTGGTTCTGAGTTCACAACACTAATAAAACACAAGATAGTCTATTCACGCACAAACAATTTCGATATGTGTACCGTCTGCATCTAATACCATTTGAAAATGTCAACTGATATTCCCATAATTTCAATTCCTTCATTGATGCCTTCCACCGAAGTTGTGATTTCAGTCTTCAGTTCTTCAATTGTATGCGGATTATTCCTGAAGACAATCCTTCACTGATCGTTATAAGAAAGATCACTAGAATTCAAATCCAGAGAGTTCATTACTATTGCCAAACCAATCGATTCAAAATCGTTCACAATATCTATTAAAGATATTCGTATCGCGAAAATATTCTTTTAGAAATGAAGAACTCATTCACCTTATGTGATCCTTCTCCATTTGGAAAAAATACTTCTTCCATATTCACTCTGATGCCTCGAAGGAAGCTCGGTCAGCGTTGAGATTTATCTCCGCAAAATTCCCCGCCCTGCCCACGGTCAGTAGGGGACACCGGTGGGCCTGAAAAGGCCGCCGTCCGTCGGATGGGACGTTAAGCCGTGGCCCCGAGTGCGGGAGAGCCATACCCTGTGCACGTTAAAGAACACGTTGGATGGCTTGACGGGAGGCTACCATTTTCTCCCAACAGCTGTTCCAGTGGCTCCTCTCCCCCAACCTTCTCTGAGCCTTCGGGGTCCATGTGACCTGGCCATTTAGCCCATGCTGTGCAAAAAAGTGCCGCTCAGAGGTAAAACAACCCAACCCAAAGCCTCGAATGAAGAGTTGGAATAGAGTGGTCTTAAAGATATTTCGGTTAGAGTTCAGTATTCATTTTATGTTGCAGAGAGATTGGTCCAACAATTCCAGGAAAAAGAAATGATGCCCCACAACGCACATTTTTGTGGATGCAGAGACGCCTCTATGATTTATTGTGGATTTCAATTCCCCTTCCATGCAAGCTCTTCTTATTGATTTAACCGTAGAGGTAGAAGTGCACTTCCTCGGTGAATCAACTATGATGAATAACTATTTGATTTTCTTCTAAATCTTGAGCAAATGAATCACCAAAGTCGACTCGCCTATTTTTGTCAGCATTCAGGAATTGTTGCATCTCAATTTTGTAGGCAAACATTTTCAAGACTTCTCAAAAAATGTTCAAAGTATAGGTTTGCTTTAAACCCACCTGTTGAGTCAGCCGTTTGGCAGATTTGGGAGTGGGGGGGGGGGGGCTAGGAGTTATCAATTCCTGTACACGTGCAATGTTTTAAGACGATATCGTAGACTTAACAGTCTGCTAGAACTGTATCATTAACTTCTCCATTGTTCAACTAATGACTTTCTCTGTAGTCAAATATCCCTTTCAACGAACGTTGCACCGTAAAAACATTACTGTTTGGTAAAACCCTTTTTACAAAAATAACTCTGCTCGGTTATATACGGCACCTTGAATACAGCAAATTACAGAAGTCCCTGCTAGGGATTTCTGCAAGTTGCACTAATCGATACAAAATTCCCAGTTGTTAGTTTGTTCCACGACACAAGTTCTTTACTTTCAGTGCAATACGTCAATAAACACTGGCATTCGAATTAAAATAATTCGATTATTATTCGAAATAATTTTCGAATAATATTATTCGATTAAATAATTATTCGAAATAAATTCGAAAAATTACAGCGGTTTCGAATAATTCGAATTAAAATATTTCGATTATTATTCGAAATAATCGATTATAATTCGAATTAAAATAGTTCGATTATTATTCGAAATTAAAATTTTCGAATAATTCGAATTAAAAAAATTACAGCGGTTTCGAATAATTCGAATTAATTTAATTATTAATCATAGTTCAATTAAATTCAGTGTTTTTAATTCAACTAGAACAAAGTGGAAATAAAAATTATAATAGAGTAACATAAAACAAATTACGATCCTTATATTTTGCACAAATGGGTTCGGCACAAACCTGTCCGGGTTGCAAATTGAATTGTTTTACCTCTGAGTGGCACATTTTTGCACACAAGGTCTAAATGGCCAGATCACAAGGACTCAGAGAAGGTTGGAGGAAAGGAGATGGAGATCTGAGGCGGGGGTGGCTAAGTCGGTAGCGCCAGGCTCATAATCTGTAGTTCCCAGGTTCGAGTCCCAACTGGGACAGCGTTGAGATTTATCTCAGCAAAATTCCCCGCTCTGCCCACGGTCAGTAGGGGACACCGATGAACTTGGAAAGGCCACCGTCCGTCGGATGAGACGTTAAGCCGTGGCCCATGTGCGGGAGAGCCGTACCCTGTGCACGTTAAAGAACACGCTGGATGGCCTTCTCTCGTCAAGACCATCTGTCTCCCAACAGCTGTTCCAGTGGGTCCCCTCCCCCAACCTTCTCTGAGCCTTCGGGGTTCTTGTGACCTGGCCGTTTAGTCCATGGTGTGCAAAAAAGTGCCGCTCAGAGGTAAAACAACTCAACCCAACTGGAGATCTGTTAGGAGTCAAATGGGGCTTCTCGTCAAGGTCATCCAGATGGTTCTTGAACAGGCACAGGGTGGTATGGCTCTTTAATACATGGGACCACGGTTTTCGTCCCATCCGACAACAATATCCCTTTTATGACTGGAGGGCAGGTATGAATTTAGCGGAGATAAATCCCAATTCTGACCGAAGTAGGACTCGAACCTGAGACTGTAGATTTTGAGCCTACGAGAGCATTAGTATACTTCTTTCCTAACTTACATAAAGCCCTGTTAAATTACTGCCTAAATTAATGTGTAATCACTATTTCGATATTTATATAGTAAAGCAACTAATACATTTATTTCGATTGATAATTGAACTTGATTAAATGACCACGAACAGCTACTACGCTTATAAAGTTTAAAACAGAACGGAAAAGATTGATATAAGCGTGGAGGTATAAAATATTCTTTACAGTGGCGGCTCGTGAGTTTCTAAATAGCTGAGGCTAGCATAACTTTGTATGCAAAAAAAATCAATTATGAAGGGGCGCTGATGACTCAGATGGGGAGTAGCAACACCTCCTACAACAGAAGGCCTGTGGACCAAGTTATGATATCAGCATACTACGTAGTCTTGTAACGTAGATAATTCTTATACATTTCTGTCTATTTTTATCCGTGGTGTACTTTTATACTAATGTTTATTTATAAATATACCTTATTTAGAAGAAACATTATTCTAATTTATTAGCATTAAGATAATTGCTAATAAATCCAAATAATTTTTCTTCTAAATGAGCTATGTTTATAAATAAACGTTAATAAAAAGATTAGTATAAATGTACACCAGTAGTAATAATAGAAATAAATATATAAGAATTATCTACATTACAGGAGTACCTATGGTGACGTCATTACTAGGTACATCGGCCTTATGTTATAGGAGGTGTTGATAGCAGACTATGTCGTCGATTTTTTCTGCTAACTCCAACTCGGTGACAAAAGGAACATGTAATATAATGTTCACATATACAGGGTGTCTCAAAAATATAGGTACAAACTTTTAGGGTTTTAGGGGAGGTAGGTAACATCTAAAAGAATGAGAATTGCACAGGAACCCATAACCGGAAACGTCATGGGAAAGTGGTAGCAGAGGTACAAGATCTGAAAGGACACAAGACAATGATTAATGGAAAAACATCTATTGGACATAATTATCACAAATGGCGTACTAGATGATACATTTCATAATGTTACAGCTCTTAATGACCCATAATCGCACAAATTTTGATGCTCACGCGCAAACAAACGGTGGCCCGGTACATGTCTGTTTGGGAAGCGTTCTTGATACATTCGTTGAGCGGCTCGTCCGTTGCCCTCAGCTATTCCATACACTAAATGCATGTCTGCCAGCTCCCTGTTCGAATAGCTTTGCATGCACTTCGTCAGCCGACTACCGCTCGAATAAGGAAATCCGAAATTTCCCCTCTAGCGCACTGATGAACAGTGCCGCCTATTGACTTACGGTGACGTTTCCGGTTATGGGTTCCTATGCAATTCTCATTCCTCTAGATGTTATCTACCTACCCTAAAAGTTAGTACTTATATTTTTGAGACATCCTGTATATTGTAGCGTAACCTAGGATTTCGTTTCGGGGGGGGGGGGGGGTCGAGAATTTATTATCTGGGGTGGGGGGTCCGTGAATTTAATTTAGGGGTGGGGGGCTGAGAATAAGATTTGAGTAGGGTTTTCCAACTCCTACAATATTCCACTGGACAGGAAATGTTAAAATGATATTCTATATATATGTGTGTGATAAAATTTATAGTTGTTTTTAAATCTGTTTTAGTGTAGGACATATAATATGGCGTTAAAATAAAATTGTACAAAAATACTTTCCGCAACAAAATCAAACAAATCGATTTAACATAAGCTTAACATGTCAGTGCATCACCAAAACATACGAAGCAATTTGACTAACTAGTACTACACTGAAGTGCCATTGAATTAGGGATAGCAACCTAGTAACGTGTTGGACCCCCACTGGCCCTTATAACGGTCGCCACACGACAAGGCAAGGAAGGACTCCACAAGCTTGCGTTAAATGTTCCAGACGTATGGCAACCCATGCATCCTCCAGAGCTGTCCACAATTCTTTCAAGGTCGTCGCTGATGGGACATGGGTGCGAACACTCTGCTCGACGGTGTCCCAAAGATTTTCGATGGGATTTAAATCTGGGCTTCTAGGTGGTCAATTCATTATTTCAAAGTCAGCAGAATGCTCCTGCAACCATGCAGTAGCCAACCTGGACCTGTGAGATTAACAGTTATCTTGCTAGTAGAAGCCATCTCCATTGGGATGCATGATGGCCATAAATGGGTGTAAATGATCAGTCATGAGTTTTATGTACCGGGATGCATTGAGAGTCGTCGGTACATGTACCAAAGGTCCCACAGACGTCCAACTGAAGACACCCCAGGCCATCACTGAGCCACCACCAGCTTGTACTGTTCTGACCTGACATGCAGGATCCATGGCTTCATGGGGTTGGCACCCTTAGTCTCCCATTGGCGTGGTGAAATTTAAATCGGGATTCATAACTCCAGGCTATCCGTTGCCAATATTCGATGGTTCCGTTTCGATGTTCTTTAGCCCGGTTTGTTGCACGGTCCGTGCACTGACTTCCTGGCTGGAACCTTCATTGAGATGGGAGGTGATTTCAGATAATGTCTGGCCCTTATCTGTCCATACAATACTGGTCAGACTGTGAAGCCCGCGATCATTCAAGGCTGGTTGTCCTTTGCAGTTTGTCCGGGTGCTTGCTTTTTTTGCCGGAATTTTCATATTCCCGGAACACTCTTGAAACTGTCGTACGAGAAAATTCAAGTTCGTTAACAATTTCGGAGATCGAGTGTCTCATCTGTCGGGTATCTACGATCTGACCTCTGTCAAATACATCTAAATCCCGCACCTTTTCCATTATGCTTCTCACGACGAATGCTTGGGGAAGCCAAAACTGACAGCTATATATGACCAGAGTTTCAGCCACACGTGCGTGCAAATGCGGAACTTGCGGTACTGAATTTGGATAACGTCTCCTACCTTAATTCAATGGCACATCAGTGTATTTATTTTTAAAAAAGTTCTTTTGGTATAAATGCAATATTTACGTGACCATGATGAAATGCAAACACACATCTTATTTCATAGATAAACACCGAAGAGCCAAAACATTATGACCACCTGCCTAATATGATGTTGGTTCCCCATGTGCTGTCAAAACAGCTCTTACTCATCGAGGCATGAACGCTACAAGATTTCTAAATATGTCTTTTGGTATCTGGTACCAACACGTTGCCAGCAGATCCTTTAACTCTTGTATGTTATGTGGTTGAACAGCAGCAGATCAGATATGCTATTGCAACGCAAACCACAGACGCTCGATTGAATTGATGCTGGGGAATTTGGAGGCCAGGGAAAAACCTGGAAGTCTTCCTCATGTTCTACGAACCATTCTCGAACAATCCGGATTGTGTGGCATGGCGCATTATCCTGCTGAAAGAAAGCACTACTAGAGGGGAATATCATTGCCATGAAAGGATGTACCTGGTCTGCAATGATGTTTAGGTAGGTGGTAAACGTCATAATTTCCTGCACATGAATGACTGGACTCAGGGTTTTCCAGTAGAATATTGCCCAAAGCATTACACTTCCTCCACTGGCTTATTTCCGTCCCACAGTGCATCCTGGTGCCAACACTTTCCCAGATAAACAATGCACACGTACCCGGCCATCCACATGGTGCAACAGGAAACAAGATTCATCACACCAGATGACCTTCTTCCAATCATTCAAGGTCCAGTTTTGATGCTCACGTGTCCATTGCAGGCACTTTCGACTGTGAACAGAGGTTAGCAAGGGCACTTGGAGTGGCCTGCAGCTATGCAGCCCCATTTTCAGCAGGTTCGATATACTGTGTTTTGTAACCAGCATTCAAATTATGAGCGAATTTTCTCCACAATATACCTTCTGTTGGCTCATACCATATGGGATAACCTTCGCTCACCTCTGGCACATATGAGCCATGGTCCGCCCACACCTTGCTGACGGTTCATGGTTTTTCCTTCCTTGGACCACTTTTTGAAGGTACTAACTATGGCTGACAGTGAGGATCCCATAAGCCTTGCCGTCTCGGAAATGCTCTGACCCAGTCATCTGACCATTGCGTTTTGGCCTTTGTGAAACTCACTTTGATCCGCTGCCTTTCCCATCTGAAGGAAAAGAATAACACTGATTAACTGAGCCCAGTATCAGGTGTTATTTATACCGTTTCATGACCTTCACACGCGCCATCGTTTACCTG
This sequence comes from Ryuthela nishihirai, assembly GCA_038380435.1. Classification (NCBI taxonomy): domain Eukaryota; kingdom Metazoa; phylum Arthropoda; class Arachnida; order Araneae; family Heptathelidae; genus Ryuthela; species Ryuthela nishihirai. The sequence continues at coordinate 22,741,310 of JAWZYU010000019.1, forward strand.
CAGTTGCTTCGATTTGCATAAACACTCGCTGGTGATAATGTTTTGGCTCTTCGGTGTATATATATAAATATGCAAACCAAGCATTAGATCCCTAATTTAACTATTTAGGTTCATCTACTACTTAACTCAGTATTTAGCGTTTATTTCTGAAACAGCAAATTCTCTTTAAAATTTTGATTACACTCACAGACACTCTAATTAGGTCTCTGTATTCGAATTCTCATCAACAAGCAATATGATACCGACTGGAGCACCATTTTCTTCTTCAAGCAAACATATTAATTAGCAGTCAGCATGGTTTTATTCGTAGCCATTGTCTGAAACGTTAATATATAATTTCCCAAATAGTGAAATCTCAGTGTTCGCTCAAATTACAAAAAATAGTGTACTAATATTTTTTTTTAAATTAAGCTTCATTAATATTATATATATCGCTTTAGATAGTTCTTGTTGGGAAGCCATGTTGGCAGTGACTCCTTCACATGGTCGTTATGAATATAATGACAACCAACTTCAAATTTCCTACTGCATAGTAGTATTGTCATTAATGACGACTAAAATGATAAGTTACATGCATTATATACACTGATGTATACTATATATTACTTATGTACTATATAACTGCACATACTTTTACTGCAGAATAAAATATTACTTACCCGAAGGCACCGGTAACACCATCCCATAATAATAACTGCTGAGTTTCCAAAAATCACCTAGTGTGGCGCTGTAAACAGTAATACGATCTCTACGGATTGTGACTGTTGTCGGCTCTCTTCACAACTGCCCAGCCCTCGCTTTGACTTGCACAAGGTTGCAGGGGGGCGACAAATGATTGACACTAGTGTGGTAAATGATGAAAATTTCTGGGCACACTTAAAACTTACCCCGTAATATCTGGTGCTTATAATTAAGGCGACTCAAGTCAGTTTCGAGTGTATTATTTCACTTACTGCTCTTATTCAAAAGGAAAAAAACGGCAAGATATTTTAGAAAACAAATATTCATGCAAAATATTATTTTATTATTTGTTCCAATTCACAGTTTAATATTTTAGTGCATATATTACCTCTGTGGCAAGCAGCTGCTTGAGGGGGTATTTATTTATTTTTATTACAGAAATGTTGGTGGGGGCCTTGCCCCTCTGACTCCTAATGACAAACCGCCCCTGTTTCCTTGTTACCACAAACACAGTAGTAGCAAACAATATTAAACAAACACGTGTCAGAACTGCCCAATCTCAATGCTTCTCTTGTTCAAACCGATTTCTACCCAAGAAATTATTAAATATGTATAAATTTTATCACTCATTCTAAAGTTTTTATTCTTATTTCAAAATTCTTTTGTGTTTTTAACTCATTCTAAAGTTTTTTATTCTTATTTCAAAATTCTTTTCTGCTTTTAACTATATAAAACGGTTTTGAAATATAATTACCGGAATGCTATAAGATATAAATTAGAATATGATGTAGCATACCTAACAATTAAGAGAAACTTAAATTTTGTTAAACATTTAATTTTATCTTTATTTTAATCATTATAGAGCAGTTGTTACAAGTGTTAATGACGATATTAAACGTTTTAAAGTAAATGTTTTATAATCGAGGCCTTTGGTTTTAATGAACTCTTTACATGTTTTCGATACGAAATGCATTAATTTCAGAAACAGTCTGCTATAACAATATGGTCAGAAGCAAATAGCAAAGCCTCAATTAACTCAAGCTTATTCGAAGGCCGCTTCAATTGGAAATTCCTAACTAATTTTGTGCCACAATTTGCTACAGGATTAAAGCCCGGAAATTATTCAGGCCATTCCATCTTTTTTAATGGCACCATCTGATAGACATTTCTGTACAACCTTCTCATGGTTTCATCGTAAAAAATAATCCGAGTTCATCCAAAATGAGATTTAGTTGCTGGCAACACTTCCGTTTACAGTATTTCGATGCAATCGTTTGAAAGCTAAGGCTACGTTTACAATATGTAGCCTTCCAACATTCTTACAGGACGTGCAACTCCATACTGTGACTTTGATTGGATGTTTCACGATAACCTTGAGACACTAAGAGCTGAATTTCTCTATAAGCCTTCTTCTTACGTTGGCACTGCTCTGATTTCCAACAAGGCAAAACTGACTTTCATCACTAAAATGTACTTTTTTCCAGACGTCACTAGTCATAGCACAATGTCTCGCAAACTGTGTGCCGCGAGAGATTCTAAGTGTGCCGCGAGAGGTTTTCTAATTGACACTAGATATTCCAAAGATTTCATTTTGACTTGACTTGTGTTATCGACGTGCTTTAATATCGACGTGCTATCGACGTGCTTTAATAAAAATCTTTCAGATTTTATCAACTGGGATCTTGTAAGTATTTATCAAGCTTTTTCCAAATTTTGGTATTAATTTTTGATTATTTCAAGCCATAGAATGGACAAATATTTAAAACAAACACCGAGTTATGAATTAAAGAACGAGAGCAAATCTTCAAGTAAAACCAGGCTGATGACTTCAACAAAGCGCAAATATAATGACGATTATAGAGAGTTTGCTTTTATTCTTTTTTAGGTGTGCCGCGGAAAAAAAATTAGATTCAGTGTGCCGTGGGAAAAAATTTGATTCAGTGTGCCGCGGGAAAAAAATTAGATTCAGTGTTCCGCGGAAAAAAAAATTATATTGTGTGCCGCAGAGTAAAAAAAGTTTGCGAGACACTATCATAGCACATGCTTCTTTGGCTGCTGTATTCATGTCTTGCACTGAAATCTGTCAGTAAAGGTTTCAGACGAGCTTTGCAAACCCGTAATTCAATTTCTAGGAATCCTCTTGCAGTTCTTGAGTACAAAGTTGATAATTTAGCAGGAAGAATTTTGCAGAAATATAAAAAAAATTATAAGAACACAGTTCTTCAGGACTCTTTGTCATTATTGTGCTTTTGTGAATGGTTAACATTTGTCATTCACTGAAATAAAAATTTATATTTGTCATTCACTGAAATAATTTGTCACTGAATAAAATTTCCAGGGATCACTGAAATATCTCTGGGAATTAGATATATTGATATATTTTTCTTAATATTCAATATTTATCATTAATGGTTTGCTAAAATATCACTGGTCATTTGATATATTTTCGCCAATATTTAACAATTGTTATTGTTGAATCACTAAAATATCCCCGTTTTTTGTTCATGGTTAAGATATATTCTCTTAATTACCTAACCTTTTTCTTTGCTGGACCACTAAACTATCTTTGTTCACTGCATACAATCCCTTAAATATGTAATATTTTTCATTACTGAATCATCGAAATATCCCTGTTCACTTAATAAATTCTATTTAATATTTGACCTTTGTCATTGCTGGATCTCTGCAATTTGTTCCGGTTCCTAGAAACCATTTTACGATATTTCCATTTCTGGTCTTCTATCAGATATCAGATTCTATCAGACTATCAGATAGGTCCTCAGACTTGCAAGATGACGGAACAAACTAAAGCGTAATTGTATCATTAGTCGGAAGTATGAGAGAGACGGCTGTCAATTAATGGTTGTCTCCAGCATTATAGTCGTCTGCAGCAGTTATAACAAAAAATATGGCTGTAAGATTAAGGTAAAGTGATTTTTTACATCAAAGGTTAAAGTTAGTTCAAACTTATCTGAAATGTGTATTAAACTTCATATTTACCGTCGTAGATACCTCATTAGGTGTCCCAAAGGATCATATGATCTCATTCGTTATAATCATCTTAATAGGATCTTCTATGATACTATATATAAGAAAGGTAAATTATATTTTAATTGCATTTCATACTTTTTCAGGGGCTTCTAATACCCTGGAATGAAATTCCTTCTTTTCAAATCCTTTATTACCACAGTAAACTAATTTACGGGAATTTTGCAAAAAAAAATGTAAAAAAAGAAGTAACTATTGTTGTTCTTGACGTTATCATCCTTCTAGTTCTGTTGTTGATCATATTTAACTAGTGAGGAAATTAAAAACTTAGTAAAATAATAATGTAATTGACAAGCATTAACTGTTGTCCATTTATTAAGCCTATGACATTCACTCGCTATATTGATATTCCAATATCTATTAGTTTGGGTCTTTAAAGTACATACAATATTAACACTGCCAAATTAAGTAATCAGTTCTGATTAAGAGAGCTCAATTTTGAAGGAGATAATGTTTTTTAAAGCAATGAGAATCCGTACTAAAGTTATCCAACCTTAAAAATAATCTTATGTCATTAAAAATAAGTTAAAAATTACAGTCAAATTTATAAAAATCCTTTTTTCAGCGGTACTTGCTCAGTGTCTAGATCTAGGAATACTCGATCTAAAAATTATTTCAAAAATTGGCGGAACGAAATAATCGTTAATACAAACATTCTCAATATGCACTTGTTTCAGTAAACTGTTAGATATAAAATAAAATTACCTCTCAAACATCTGTCATAGTTGTTCTGACACATAAAAATACCGTACAGAAAAGTATGCGAAACCTCACCAGAAAGGCAACAACCATACCTTATCCAGGATTCGGACACGGACATTTACTCGGTAACCAAATAAGCTAACCACTCGGCCACCCCGCTGGTTTTAGGTACATCAGCTATTTACTATTTGTTTGGCATTAAATCTTATGAGATGACAAAGCTGTATTTAAATATTCTACAACATCTCTCTAAATGCAGGAACCATATTACTGAAAAATCAAGTTTTAGAAATTTTATTAATATTTGCAATTTGCCTAAAGTGGCATTTTATTTTTCACGAAAAATAAAAAAGTTATTTCCGAAGTTCTGGAGTTTTGAATGTGACTTCACATTGACATAAAATGAATTAGTCTTCTTTCAACACCCAGAACTCATCCATTTTCTCAATATAAAGACCCCCAACAAGATATTAAATAAATAATAAATATCCCCTCAAGCAGCTGTTTGCCACATAGGTCTGACAGGAGCCTTTCAGTTTATATGCCAAAGTAGAAGGTCTGTGAGGATGGCAGGACCTCAGCAGAAGAACAACACACACATCTGTGCCTTACCCGGGGCTCGAACCCAGGTCCCCTAGATCAGTAGCCAAGCGCGCTAACTACTCGGCCATGGGACGACTCAACAAGATATTACCAGTTGAATTTTCGTTTTCTATATCGATCGGGACTTGGAGCTCAGACGTGGAAGGAAACGGACGTGTTTTTGCTTAGCTCCAAGAAGTGAACTTTAGTTAGCTAAATATTTACTTAAATGGCCTATTACACTTGGGCGAGATCGGAAATCCAACCCCGGTGGAGTTCTTAGTCGGCAGAATAGGATAGAAATAGTTTAATATTTTATTTAAACTTTAGCATATGTTTAGGATTTTAGAGATTTCAATTTGAAATCTCTACATATTCTGTGAATAGCAGTCTTTTGACTGCATATTTTACTGTTCGCTTTTAATCTCTCTTGGGGATTAATTATATTTTCTGTTTCTAACTGACAATTTTACAATTGTCAGATTTAGAACCTTTTAAACTTCCGTTGAAATATTTTTACAACTTATACAGTTATGATTAAGGAATCTTCTTTAATAAATGTAAGTCGGAATTATTTGAATTTACTGTATCTAATTTTGTGTTTATAGAGTATACATGTCCGTCCCATGGCCGAGTGGTTAGCGCGCTTGGCTACTGATCTAAGGGACCTGGGTTCGAGTCCCGGGTAAGGCCGGGTAAGGTATGTGTCGTTTGTCTGCTGAGGTCCTGCCATCCTCACAGACCTTCTACTCCGGCATATAAACTGACAGGCTCCTGTCAGACCTCTGTGGCAAGCAGCTGCTTGAAGGGGTATTTATTTATTATGCATTGTATTATATAGTACACATTGTTGTTACATTTATTTCTATATTTATCTACAAGTCAGTAGATAAATTCTCTGATCGTTACTTTCAATAAATACTAGTTAATATTTTACTCTGTCTTGAACTACAAACTGCATTGAAACCGTTTTTGATATACCTATAACCTGTTCTAAGAAGTGAAATAAATTGTTATTCAATATAACTTGTAAAAGATTTTACAAGCATTTATATTTCTTATATAAATAAATTGTAATCTGAATTCTGATTAATTTGGTTTGTGAAAATCACGTAAAATTTCGAAATGTTAGCTACCGCTCATAGGCACCGCAATTCTATATTTTTGAATCGGTACGGCTCAGAGACATAAGAATTAGAAAATTGGAACAATGTAACTGCTCCCATGTACATCATCCCGGTCCACTCAGAAACATCCGAAACCATTATTTGCAATCCGAACCACCCAGAGAGCTTTGATTCTGGGAAAAATTATGCAAAGCTGTCAACTGCTTGACCAGCAAAGAAAATTTTTAAAAGCACTCAAAAACAGGATTGAGATGCTTCTGCCACTTCATATCATTAATGATATGAGTGCAGAGAAAGCGAAAGAAGCCATTCCTAGCACTTTTATTTGGAAAGAGCAGTTGAAAAACACAACTGCTCTGAGGATTGCAGCAGTAAGGCTACTATGCAGCTCATTGCTGCCACCAATGTTGACATTATGGAATCTTCACCTATTGAAGATAAAGACAAAAAGCTGTTAAAAAAAGGATGCAAAAGACCCTAATATGCAAATAAACCTTGCATCACTAGTCACAACAAGTATTCTTTATTCTCTAACGACTGTGCTTCAGACGAATAATATGGCATAAGTGACGATGTAGGAACATCCTCACAAACACAGAAAGTTTCCTCGCTTCAGACTAAGGTTAATAGGGACAAAATACCAGCAATAGCTTTGAGGCAACCTAAAAATTGGCTGAACACTCATAAGAAGCTGGTTACATTGGTTGTGGAAGCATTCACAGCAAAAAAATCTGGTGAAACCATTAGAGTCCAAACGAAATGCAGCCAAGATTACAGAACATTTGTAAATTTCTTTGAGAAAGAAAAGTTTACTTTTCATACCTAACAGCTCGTCAGAAAATAATTTGAAAAATTTGAATTCTTATCACCTGAGAAGAATTGGCACAGGAATTGCTAGGATTGATCCTTAAAATTTCTCAAGTTAAGAAATACAGGGACAAGACTCTCTTACCTATATTCCTCATTGAGTTGACAAAAATAGATGTCAACAAACAGATCTTCAATCTGATTGATCTTTTCCATCTAAAGATCACTGTTGAGTCCTTTCAAAAGGGGAAAGGATCAACACAATGTCACAAATCTCAGCGTTATGGGCACACTCAAGGTAACTGCTTCAACACCCCGAGATGTGTCAAATACGCTGGCAACCATTTTACTACTACGTGTGCCAGGACACATAAGAATGGTCCACAGACCTGTGCTAACTACGGGAAAGAGCACACGGCCAATTACAGAGGCTGTGAGCTCTTTCCCAAACTCCCAATAGAGGAGTACCTTTCCTAAAACCCAAGAAGAGTAAAAATAAAATACCCCAATATGTAAAACCCAATAAGACCTATGCACAAGCTACCAGATTTCCTGAAGAGATTCCAGGAAGATCTAACACTGCTCTACCAGTTACTAAGCCTTCAGACAAAGGAAAGGTTATAGTTAATGTACCAACTAAAAAGAGCAAAGCTAATGAGGATGAATCGTTTGACTTTGCTAAGGAAGTTAAAGATATCCTGGAATTCTTCAGGAAATTGAATTTGGGTAATATTTTATTCAACGTCAAAAACCTTTTCCTTGAATTTAAGATGGCTAAGGATTGGACTGAGAGAATCTCAGTAGGCATCCAAGCCTTTGATTTTGTTGCATCACTTTTCAATGGATAAATCCTCTTCCTCTTCGAGTAACCTTCGTATTGTTGCTTGGAATTCCAATGGTCTTAAAAGCGACTTATTGGAGTTCCGAAGCATTTTATATTCTCAGAAAATTGATGCTGCACTGCTCTGTGAAACTCATCTCAGAGTCAGTGGGCTCCTAAATAGCCCACTTTTTTCCCCTACAATACCATGCATAAACCACATGTCCTTGACATTGCAGTTTTTTTTTTTTTGGACACTTTAATCCCTCCTATGATATTCATGTGATTCATTAGCTAAGCTCTGATCACGAACCTATCATTATTAATCTTGGTAATGAAATTACTGAAAATATTATCTCTCACAGGATCACCAACTGGGAGAAATATAGATTCCTTGTCAACGAGCAGGTTTATGGTCATGCTAAGGTCAAAACTCCTACTCTCATTGACAGGAAGATTTCTACATTTAAAGATAATATCAAGAGTGCATACCTGTTTGCAAGTAAGATTAATGAGAGTCAAATTGATGCCAATAAGCTTCCTGATGACATTCTTGAGATGAACTCTCTCGAAAATTAAGTAAGAAGAGATTGGCAAAAATATCGTAGGCCAAAACGTCTCAGGAAGCTCAAAAACTCTGTTCGCGATAGTATTCGCGAGCATCTATTCGACTCTTGGGTAAAACGCTGTTATCCCTTACAATAGAGGACAATTCTATCTGGCGAATGGCCAATACCCTGAAGAAACCAGTTTCAGATTACCCTCAGATTCATGGTATGAATGGTATCGTTTACATGAACGAGGACAAAGTGGAAGCTTTTGCAACCACCCTGGAAAATCATTTTCAGGACAATGGTGATTTGTCAGATGAAGAAATTTCTGAAATTGGTGAAAATGCACTCGATCACTTCTCGGAGGTTGCGATCTCTAACATTCGCTTTACAACTTCTATTGAGGTTAACAAAGCAATTAAATTGTCAAACAGAAAGGCTCCCGCCATGATCAAACTACTTCCGCCTAGAGCCATTGTTTACATCTGTTCTATTTTTAACAGCCTTTTATGTCTGAAACACTTCCCATCGATCTGGAAAAAAGCTGTTATTGAAATGATACATAAACCGGGGAAAATACAACCTTTCCCCAGAGTTATCAACCGATCAGTTTGCTCCCATGCTTGGGTAAAGTTTTTGAGAGAATTATCTTGAATCGCCTAATAGTGCATAGTGATCAGAATAGCTTGATTCCAGAAGAATAGTTTGGCTTTAGGCGGAAGCGATCTACAGTTCACCAACTGCTACGAGTAGTGGAAAGGGTTGCCGAATCTTTAAATTAGAAAGAGACCGTCCCATTCACCTTTCTGGATGTGACGAAAGCTTTTGATAAGATCTGGATCGACAGTCTCATCTTTAAAATGATTCAAGCCAACTTCCCTTCGGGTATGACCCACATTTTATAGTCATACCTGAATGAAAGAACATTTGTGTTAAGATTGGCAACTGCCTTTCCACTGATAGAAACATAGACGCAGGTGTCCCACAAGGCTCCTTGTTGGACCCTGCTCTATTCAACTTCTATATGCACCATCTCCCAGATCTCCATCCTCTCATGACGGCACTTTACGCTGATGAATTGCTCTACTCTTCATCCCTGAGCCCCAGCCTGGCCATCAGAAGGTTGCAGTTTGGGATAGACAAAGTAGAGCGCTGGTACTACAAATGGAAAATCAAGATTACCCAAATAAAAGCCAGTCAGTTCTCTCGAAAGAAGATTGTTAATTCTAATGCTCCTAAAATTTTTGGAGTTGAAACATCCTGGACACCAATGATGAAATACATTGGTGTCATTCTTCATGAAAAAAAACTTTGTTGGAATGCACATATTGATCATGTGCTCTCAAAGTCTCAAATCATCAGATGTAAACTTGCACCCCTGATAGGGTGGAGCTCGAAACTACCTCCAGAAAAGAAATTATTTCGTTATAAGACTCTTCTGCGGCCAGTCCTGACATATGCCTCACCAGTATGGGATAATGCTACCAACACCAATATCAGGAGGCTTCAGAGCTTCCAAAATAAAATCCTCAGATCTATGGTCAGTGCTCCCTGGTTTGTGAAAAACAAAACCATTCACACTCATTGGAGCACTGACCACATATACAGTCATATTCCGAAGCTCGCGCAGACCTTTTTTCAAGCAGTGGGAGATCATCCTTATGATATAATAAGATTCTTGATCAATTACGATCCCTTGGTATTAAACCAATTCAAGCGTCCTAAGAGTATGGTGTTTGACACTCGCATGTTTAACTTTTAGTTGTGCTTTTTACAGCAAATTTGTTTTGCCCTTGTGGCCCCTTTTGGGTTTATGTGTTTTAACTTTGTTATTGACAATAAGGCACTATTTTAGACTTCGAGATATAAGCCCTAGGCTTGGAGCTCTAAACATTAATTCGAGAATTTAATTCATTGGGAGAAAGCTATAAACGCGCCTTGAAAACCGTTAATCGCAAATATGTCAAATTATTTACACAATTTAACAGAAGGTTCCTTTTTTTCGTCACTTCAATAACCTGTAACGAGGAAGGAAATATGCAAGTTTTGTACTTTTTCGTAGTGATATTAGCATATACTCAAGAATGCCAAAAGCGTATCTCTTGTCGAAACAATTCACTAATTATGGACACATATCAGAAATTCAATTAGCTTATTTTCAATATTAAAAGAACAAAAGAAAAATAAATAATCAAATTCTTTCTGTCATATTTAAAAATATTTCACCTTTGTGAAATATTTTTAAATATGACAGAAAATATGACAGACTGCACAACGATCACTAGACTTTTCACAAAACTTCGACTCATAACAAGTTGTGTCGAAATATTGGCAGGAGGAATGAACCACATAAACATTTTTAAAGCTTGTTTACTCCGTAAATGGACCTGGACTTGAACCTCTTTTTTTTTGTATAATATCACTTCTCTATTTTTGAAAAAATATTATTTGACACAGCCTTTATTAACAATAATGTATTAAATTTTTAATTGTAATATTCATTCATATAATTTATTAACATAAAATGATTATTAATATTAAATAATTATATTTAATATTTGTATATAAGGTTTATTTCTATGTATTAAATTATACTTATAGAATAAATAAAAATAATTAATATCCCCTCAAGTAGCTGCTTGTCACAGAGGTCTGACAGGAGCCTGTCAGTTTATATGCCTTAGTAGGAGGTCTGTGAGGATGGCAGGACCTCAGCAGAAAAACAACATAAATGTCCATCCCTTACTCAGGTCTCGGAGCCAGGTCCCTTAGATCTTAGTATTATAATCTTAATATTAGATATTAGTAGCCAAGCGCTACTAATATACTGATTACTAACTGACTGACTGACGGATGATAGAGGATCAGGCTAATTCTAACTATGATCCAGAAATGGTAGAGCTCTGAAAATTTACACCTAAAGGTAGCTAAATGGAGGGAAATTTTTGGGTAGATGTAACCCCCATCCCCTCCAGTGAACGAAAATGTGTATGCTTAATTTCTCAGTTGGCAAAAGTTGATATCCGATTTGGAAAATTTCCGTTCTCCCCCCCCACCTCAACCCCTTTGCTACTACGCCCCAAATCACGTAAATTCTAACTATGGTGCAGAAATGATAAAACTCTGAAAATTTGCACCTAGGAATAATCCGGATCATAAATTTCGATAAAAATCCGAAATCTGACCTCTGACGTGTCTTCAAGGTCAAACCTTAATCTACGAATGCTAAAAACATAAAAATTGGTGTTAGGGGACTGTAGATCTCGGAAATGTTATGAAAGAGTGTCAGGCTGTAGATCTCGGAAATGTTGTGAAGCAGTGTCAGGCTGTAGATCTCGGAATCGTTATGAAACAGTGTCAGGCTGTATATCTCGGAAATGTTGTGAAACAGTGTCGGCTGTAGATCTCGGAAATGTTGTGAAGCAGTGTCAGGCTGTAGATCTCGGAAATGTTATGAAACAGTGTCAGGCTGTAGATCTCGGAAATGTTGTGAAACAGTGTCGGCTGTAGATCTCGGAAATGTTGTGAAGCAGTGTCAGGCTGTAGATCTCGGAAATGTTATGAAACAGTGTCAGGCTGTAGAACTCGGAAATGTTATGAAACAGTGTCAGGCTGTAGATCTCGGAAATGTTATGAAACAGTGTCAGGCTGTAGATCTCGGAAATGTTATGAAACAGTGTCAGGCTGTAGATCTCGGAAATGTTGTGAAGCAGTGTCAGGCTGTAGATCTCGGAAATGTTGTGAAGCAGTGTCAGGCTGTAGATCTCGGAAATGTTATGAAACAGTGTCAGGCTGTAGATCTCGGAATGTTATGAAACAGTGTCAGGCTGTAGATCTCGGAAATGTTATGAAACAGTGTCAGGCTGTAGATCTCGGAAATGTTATGAAACAGTGTCAGGCTGTAGATCTCGGAAATGTTATGAAACAGTGTCGGCTGTAGATCTCGGAAATGTTGTGAAGCAGTGTCAGGCTGTAGATCTCGGAAATGTTATGAAACAGTGTCAGGTTGTAGATCTCGGAAAAGTTGTGAAACAGTGTCAGGCTGTAGATCTCGGAAATGTTGAAAAGCAGTGTCGGCTGTAGATCTCGGAAATGTTGTGAAACAGTGTCGGCTGTAGATCTCGGAAATGTTGTGAAGCAGTGTCAGGCTGTAGATCTCGGAAATGTTATGAAACAGTGTCAGGCTGTAGATCTCGGAAATGTTGTGAAGCAGTGTCAGGCTGTAGATCTCGGAAATGTTATGAAACAGTGTCAGGCTGTAGATCTCGGAAATGTTGTGAAACAGTGTCAGGCTGTAGATCTCGGAAATGTTATGAAACAGTGTCAGGCTGTAGATCTCGGAAATGTTGTGAAAGAGTGTCAGGCTGTAGATCTCGGAAATGTTGTGAAACAGTGTCGGCTGTAGATCTCGGAAATGTTGTGAAGCAGTGTCAGGCTGTAGATCTCGGAAATGTTGTGAAACAGTGTCAGGCTGTAGATCTCGGAAATGTTGTGAAACAGTGTCTACTGTAGATCTCGGAAATGTTGTGAAGCAGTGTCAGGCTGTAGATCTCGGAAATGTTGTGAAACAGTGTCGGCTGTAGATCTCGGAAATGTTGTGAAGCAGTGTCAGGCTGTAGATCTCGGAAATGTTATGAAACAGTGTCAGGCTGTAGATCTCGGAAATGTTGTGAAGCAGTGTCAGGCTGTAGATCTCGGAAATGTTATGAAACAGTGTCAGGCTGTAGATCTCGGAAATGTTGTGTAACAGTGTCGGCTGTAGATCTCGGAAATGTTGTGAAGCAGTGTCAGGCTGTAGATCTCGGAAATGTTGTGAAGCAGTGTCAGGCTGTAGATCACGGAAATGTTATGAAACAGTGTCAGGCTGTAGATCTCGGAAATGTTATGAAACAGTGTCAGGCTGTAGATCTCGGAAATGTTATGAAACAGTGTCAGGCTGTAGATCTCGGAAATGTTGTGAAGCAGTGTCAGGCTGTAGATCTCAGAAATGTTGTGAAGCAGTGTCAGGCTGTAGATCTCGGAAATGTTATGAAACAGTGTCAGGCTGTAGATCTCGGAAATGTTGTGAAGCAGTGTCAGGCTGTAGATCTCGGAAATGTTGTGAAGCAGTGTCAGGCTGTAGATCTCGGAAATGTTATCAAACAGTGTCAGGCTGTAGATCTCGGAAATGTTATGAAACAGTGTCAGGCTGTAGATCTCGGAAATGTTGTGAAGCAGTGTCAGGCTGTAGATCTCGGAAATGTTATGAAACAGTGTCAGGCTGTAGATCTCGGAAACGTTGTGAAGCAGTGTCAGGCTGTAGATCTCGGAAATGTTGTGAAGCAGTGTCAGGCTGTAGATCTCGGAAATGTTTGAAACAGTGTCAGGCTGTAGATCTCGGAAATGTTATGAAACAGTGTCAGGCTGTAGATCTCGGAAATGTTGTGAAGCAGTGTCAGGCTGTAGATCTCGGAAATGTTATGAAAGAGTGTCAGGCTGTAGAACTCGGAAATGTTGTGAAACAGTGTCGGCTGTAGATCTCGGAAATGTTGTGAAGCAGTGTCAGGCTGTAGATCTCGGAAATGTTATGAAACAGTGTCAGGCTGTAGATCTCGGAAATGTTATGAAACAGTGTCAGGCTGTAGATCTCGGAAATGTTGTGAAGCAGTGTCAGGCTGTAGATCTCGGAAATGTTATGAAACAGTGTCAGGCTGTAGATCTCGGAAATGTTGTGAAGCAGTGTCAGGCTGTAGATCTCGGAAATGTTGTGAAACAGTGTCAGGCTGTAGATCTCCGAAATGTTATGAAACAGTGTCAGGCTGTAGATCTCGGAAATGTTGTGAAGCAGTGTCAGGCTGTAGATCTCCGAAATGTTATGAAACAGTGTCAGGCTGTAGATCTCGGAAATGTTGTGAAACAGTGTCGGCTGTAGATCTCGGAAATGTTGTGAAGCAGTGTCAGGCTGTAGATCTCGGAAATGTTATGAAACAGTGTCAGGCTGTAGATCTCGGAAATGTTATGAAACAGTGTCAGGATGTAGATCTCGGAAATGTTGTGAAGCAGTGTCAGGCTGTAGATCTCGGAAATGTTATGAAACAGTGTCAGGCTGTAGATCTCGGAAATGTTGTGAAACAGTGTCGGCTGTAGATCTCGGAAATGTTATGAAGCAGTGTCAGGCTGTAGATCTCGGAAATGTTATGAAACAGTGTCAGGCTGTAGATCTCGGAAATGTTACGAAACAGTGTCAGGCTGTAGATCTCGGAAATGTTGTGAAACAGTGTCAGGCTGTAGATCTCGGAAATGTTATGAAACAGTGTCAGACTGTAGATCTCGGAAATGTTGTGAAGCAGTGTCAGGCTGTAGATCTCGGAAATGTTGTGAAACAGTGTCAGGCTGTAGATCTCGGAAATGTTATGAAACAGTGTCGGCTGTAGATCTCGGAAATGTTGTGAAGCAGTGTCAGGCTGTAGATCTCGGAAATGTTATGAAACAGTGTCAGGCTGTAGATCTCGGAAATGTTGTGAAGCAGTGTCAGGCTGTAGATCTCGGAAATGTTGTGAAGCAGTGTCAGGCTGTAGATCTCGGAAATGTTATGTAACAGTGTCAGCCTCTAGATCTCGGAAATGTTATGAAACAGTGTCGGCTGTAGATCTCGGAAATGTTGTGAAACAGTGTCGGCTGTAGATCTCGGAAATGTTGTGAAGCAGTGTCAGGCTGTAGATCTCGGAAACGTTGTGAAACAGTGTCGGCTGTAGATCTCGGAAATGTTGTGAAGCAGTGTCAGGCTGTAGATCTCGGAAATGTTATGAAACAGTGTCGGCTGTAGATCTCGGAAATGTTGTGAAGCAGTGTCAGGCTGTAGATCTCGGAAATGTTATGAAACAGTGTCAGGCTGTAGATCTCGGAAATGTTGTGAAACAGTGTCAGGCTGTAGATCTCGGAAATGTTGTGAAGCAGTGTCAGGCTGTAGATCTCGGAAATGTTATGAAACAGTGTCAGGATGTAGATCTCGGAAATGTTGTGAAGCAGTGTCAGGCTGTAGATCTCGGAAATGTTATGAAACAGTGTCAGGCTGTAGATCTCGGAAATGTTGTGAAACAGTGTCAGGCTGTAGATCTCGGAAATGTTATGAAACAGTGTCAGGCTGTAGATCTCGGAAATGTTGTGAAGCAGTGTCAGGCTGTAGATCTCGGAAATGTTATGAAACAGTGTCAGGCTGTAGATCTCGGAAATGTTGTGAAGCAGTGTCAGGCTGTAGATCTCGGAAATGTTGTGAAGCAGTGTCAGGCTGTAGATCTCGGAAATGTTATGAAACAGTGTCAGGCTGTAGATCTCGGAAATGTTGTGAAACAGTGTCGGCTGTAGATCTCGGAAATGTTGTGAAGCAGTGTCAGGCTGTAGATCTCGGAAATGTTATGAAACAGTGTCAGGCTGTAGATCTCGGAAACGTTATGAAACAGTGTCAGGCTGTAGATCTCGGAAATGTTGTGAAACAGTGTCAGGCTGTAGATCTCGGAAATGTTATGAAACAGTGTCAGACTGTAGATCTCGGAAATGTTGTGAAGCAGTGTCAGGCTGTAGATCTCGGAAATGTTGTGAAACAGTGTCAGGCTGTAGATCTCGGAAATGTTATGAAACAGTGTCGGCTGTAGATCTCGGAAATGTTGTGAAGCAGTGTCAGGCTGTAGATCTCGGAAATGTTATGAAACAGTGTCAGGCTGTAGATCTCGGAAATGTTGTGAAGCAGTGTCAGGCTGTAGATCTCGGAAATGTTGTGAAGCAGTGTCAGGCTGTAGATCTCGGAAATGTTGTGAAACAGTGTCAGGCTGTAGATCTCGGAAATGTTGTGAAGCAGTGTCAGGCTGTAGATCTCGGAAATGTTGTGAAACAGTGTCAGGCTGTAGATCTCGGAAATGTTGTGAAACAGTGTCGGCTGTAGATCTCGGAAATGTTGTGAAGCAGTGTCAGGCTGTAGATCTCGGAAATGTTATGAAACAGTGTCAGGCTGTAGATCTCGGAAATGTTGTGAAACAGTGTCAGGCTGTAGATCTCGGAAATGTTATAAAACAGTGTCAGGCTGTAGATCTCGGAAATGTTATGAAACAGTGTCAGGCTGTAGATCTCGGAAATGTTGTGAAGCAGTGTCAGGCTGTAGATCTCGGAAATGTTATGAAACAGTGTCAGGCTGTAGATCTCGGAAATGTTATGAAACAGTGTCAGGCTGTAGATCTCGGAAACGTTATGAAACAGTGTCAGGCTGTAGATCTCGGAAATGTTGTGAAACAGTGTCGGCTGTAGATCTCGGAAATGTTGTGAAGCAGTGTCAGGCTGTAGATCTCGGAAATGTTATGAAACAGTGTCAGGCTGTAGATCTCGGAAATGTTGTGAAACAGTGTCGGCTGTAGATCTCGGAAATGTTGTGAAGCAGTGTCAGGCTGTAGATCTCGGAAATGTTATGAAACAGTGTCAGGCTGTAGATCTCGGAAACGTTATGAAACAGTGTCAGGCTGTAGATCTCGGAAATGTTGTGAAACAGTGTCGGCTGTAGATCTCGGAAATGTTGTGAAGCAGTGTCAGGCTGTAGATCTCGGAAATGTTATGAAACAGTGTCAGGCTGTAGATCTCGGAAATGTTGTGAAACAGTGTCAGGCTGTAGATCTCGGAAATGTTATAAAACAGTGTCAGGCTGTAGATCTCGGAAATGTTATGAAACAGTGTCAGGCTGTAGATCTCGGAAATGTTGTGAAGCAGTGTCAGGCTGTAGATCTCGGAAATGTTATGAAACAGTGTCAGGCTGTAGATCTCGGAAATGTTGTGAAGCAGTGTCAGGCTGTAGATCTCGGAAATGTTATGAAACAGTGTCAGGCTGTAGATCTCGGAAATGTTGTGAAACAGTGTCGGCTGTAGATCTCGGAAATGTTGTGAAGCAGTGTCAGGCTGTAGATCTCGGAAATGTTATGAAACAGTGTCAGGCTGTAGATCTCGGAAACGTTATGAAACAGTGTCAGGCTGTAGATCTCGGAAATGTTGTGAAACAGTGTCAGGCTGTAGATCTCGGAAACGTTGTGAAGCAGTGTCAGGCTGTAGATCTCGGAAATGTTATGAAACAGTGTCAGGCTGTAGATCTCGGAAATGTTGTGAAACAGTGTCAGGCTGTAGATCTCGGAAATGTTGTGAAGCAGTGTCAGGCTGTAGATCTCGGAAATGTTATGAAACAGTGTCAGGCTGTAGATCTCGGAAATGTTGTGAAACAGTGTCGGCTGTAGATCTCGGAAATGTTGTGAAGCAGTGTCAGGCTGTAGATCTCGGAAATGTTATGAAACAGTGTCAGGCTGTAGATCTCGGAAATGTTATGAAACAGTGTCAGGCTGTAGATCTCGGAAATGTTGTGAAGCAGTGTCAGGCTGTAGATCTCGGAAATGTTATGAAACAGTGTCAGGCTGTAGATCTCGGAAATGTTGTGAAGCAGTGTCAGGCTGTAGATCTCGGAAATGTTATGAAACAGTGTCAGGCTGTAGATCTCGGAAATGTTTTGAAGCAGTGTCAGGCTGTAGATCTCGGAAATGTTGAGAAGCAGTGTCAGGCTGTAGATCTCGGAAATGTTGTGAAACAGTGTCAGGCTGTAGATCTCGGAAATGTTATGAAACGGTGTCGGCTGTAGATCTCGGAAATGTTGTGAAACAGTGTCGGCTGTAGATCTCGGAAATGTTGTGAAGCAGTGTCAGGCTGTAGATCTCGGAAATGTTATGAAACAGTGTCAGGCTGTAGATCTGGGAAATGTTGTGAAGCAGTGTCAGGCTGTAGATCTCGGAAATGTTGTGAAGCAGTGTCAGGCTGCAGATCTCGGAAATGTTATGAAACAGTGTCAGGCTGTAGATCTCGGAAATGTTATAAAACAGTGTCGGCTGTAGATCTCGGAAATGTTGTGAAGCAGTGTCAGGCTGTAGATCTCGGAAATGTTATGAAACAGTGTCCGGCTGTAGATCTCGGAAATGTTGTGAAACAGTGTCGGCTGTAGATCTCGGAAATGTTGTGAAGCAGTGTCAGGCTGTAGATCTCGGAAATGTTATGAAACAGTGTCAGGCTGTAGATCTCGGAAATGTTGTGAAACAGTGTCGGCTGTAGATCTCGGAAATGTTGTGAAGCAGTGTCAGGCTGTAGATCTCGGAAATGTTATGAAACAGTGTCAGGCTGTAGATCTCGGAAATGTTGTGAAACAGTGTCGGCTGTAGATCTCGGAAATGTTGTGAAGCAGTGTCAGGCTGTAGATCTCGGAAATGTTGTGAAGCAGTGTCAGGCTGTAAATCTCGGAAATGTTATGAAACAGTGTCAGGCTGTAGATCTCGGAAATGTTGTGAAACAGTGTCGGCTGTAGATCTCGGAAATGTTGTGAAGCAGTGTCAGGCTGTAGATCTGGGAAATGTTATGAAACAGTGTCAGGCTGTAGATCTCGGAAATGTTATGAAACAGTGTCAGGCTGTAGATCTCGGAAATGTTGTGAAGCAGTGTCAGGCTGTAGATCTCGGAAATGTTATGAAACAGTGTCAGGCTGTAGATCTCGGAAATATTGTGAAACAGTGTCGGCTGTAGATCTCGGAAATGTTGTGAAACAGTGTCAGCTGTAGATCTCGGAAATGTTGTGAAGCAGTGTCAGGCTGTAGATCTGGGAAATGTTATGAAACAGTGTCAGGCTGTAGATCTCGGAAATGTTATGAAACAGTGTCAGGCTGTAGATCTCGGAAATGTTGTGAAACAGTGTCGGCTGTAGATCTCGGAAATGTTGTGAAGCAGTGTCAGGCTGTAGATCTCGGAAATGTTATGAAACAGTGTCAGGCTGTAGATCTCGGAAATGTTATGAAACAGTGTCAGTCTGTAGATCTCGGAAATGTTATGAAACAGTGCCAGGCTGTAGATCTCGGAAATGTTGTGAAACAGTGTCAGGCTGTAGATCTCGGAAATGTTATAAAACAGTGTCGGCTGTAGATCTCGGAAATGTTGTGAAGCAGTGTCAGGCTGTAGATCTCGGAAATGTTATGAAACAGTGTCAGGCTGTAGATCTCGGAAATGTTGTGAAACAGTGTCGGCTGTAGATCTCGGAAATGTTGTGAAGCAGTGTCAGGCTGTAGATCTCGCAAATGTTATGAAACAGTGTCAGGCTGTAGATCTCGGAAGTGTTGTGAAACAGTGTCGGCTGTAGATCTCGGAAATGTTGTGAAGCAGTGTCAGGCTGTAGATCTCGGAAATGTTATGAAACAGTGTCAGGCTGTAGATCTCGGAAATGTTGTGAAACAGTGTCGGCTGTAGATCTCGGAAATGTTGTGAAGCAGTGTCAGGCTGTAGATCTCGGAAATGTTATGAAACAGTGTCAGGCTGTAGTTCTCGGAAATGTTATGAAACAGTGTCAGGCTGTTGATCTCGGAAATGTTGTGAAGCAGTGTCAGGCTGTAGATCTCGGAAATGTTATGGAACAGTGTCAGGCTGTAGATCTCGGAAATGTTGTGAAGCAGTGTCAGGCTGTAGATCTCGGAAATGTTGTGAAGCAGTGTCAGGCTGTAGATCTCGGAAATGTTATGAAACAGTGTCAGGCTGTAGATCTCGGAAATGTTGTGAAACAGTGTCGGCTGTAGATCTCGGAAATGTTGTGAAGCAGTGTCAGGCTGTAGATCTCGGAAATGTTATGAAACAGTGTCAGGCTGTAGATCTCGGAAATGTTATGAAACAGTGTCAGGCTGTAGATCTCGGAAATGTTGTGAAGCAGTGTCAGGCTGTAGATCTCGGAAATGTTATGAAACAGTGTCAGGCTGTAGATCTCGGAAATGTTGTGAAGCAGTGTCAGGCTGTAGATCTCGGAAATGTTATGAAACAGTGTCAGGCTGTAGATCTCGGAAATGTTGTGAAGCAGTGTCAGGCTGTAGATCTCGGAAATGTTATGAAACAGTGTCAAGCTGTAGATCTCGGAAATGTTGTGAAGCAGTGTCAGGCTGTAGATCTCGGAAATGTTGTGAAGCAGTGTCAGGCTGTAGATCTCGGAAATGTTGTGAAACAGTGTCAGGCTGTAGATCTCGGAAATGTTATGAAACAGTGTCAGGCTGTAGTTCTTGGAAATGTTATGAAACGGTGTCAGGCTGTAGATCTCGGAAATGTTATGAAATTTGGGATTTGGGGATCCTTCGAGGTCAAAGGTCAAATCTCGACCTACTCGAGTAGAGAGGTCACTCGTGGGTATTTTGGATCATAGTTCTCAGAAATGTCACCAAATTTTGAATTGATGAGTCCTTCGAGGTCAAAGGTCAAATCTCGACCTACTCGAGTAGAGAGGTCACTCGTGGCTGCGGGTATTTTGGATCATAGTTCTCAGAAATGTCACCAAATTTTGAATTGATGAGTCCTTCGAGGTCTAAGACCAAATTTCGATACACTGACACTATAGAACTGAAAATTGGTGGCTGGTGGTATTTCCAATAGTACATCTTAGAAACATTGTGAAATTTTGGAAGCGATGGATATTCAAGGTCAAATAGTGGTTGTTGTTCCAGTTTTAGAACTCAAGAAGTGCTGTAGGCACGACTGATTTCTAGAATTTATTTATATTCGTCACTTATTTAATAATCATCTATTACTGTTTTATTCTAAAATTTATTAAAATATCCAGAAACATAGAAATCAATTTTTTTTAAAAATACCCATCTTTCTATATGCGCTTAAAAAGTTGAAAATAAAAGTAGAGCATATCGATGGTGAAATCAGTCGTTGAATTCGTATTGACTCCAAAGGAAGAAGGTCGTTTGCAATATTTTTTAAGTAGATGAATCGGCGATCAACACCACTTCTCATAAAATGTTATAAATACTTTTGAAATTATAAACATTAATAGGTTTAAATGAAATTGCAACAAGAAGTAAGTCATAATATTTTCACTATATTATGAATGGCTTCCGAAAACTTCCAAATTATGTGAATTGTAAAATCTCATTTAGAGCTCTCCAGCTTATTAAAATGAGCTTTTTGAGGAAAATAGCACTAGAGATAAAATGAAGGCCTCACTCGAATCTCTCTAAATCTCAGATTTTCAGCAATACTCTTTTTACACTGCTCGACATTGAAAGTGCCCTACCCAGAAGGACATGTCGTACAAACATGCAAATAGAAGGGTGGGTGTGCGCAGTTGAATATGCAAAGGATGATAATTCGGAGCCAATGACGTGTGTGGCTCAAGAGATAAAAGGTGCAAGAAAAAACAGGGATGGTATTATGCAGGTGGAAGTCGTGCGAATGGTTGAGATTAGGTGGTTCCACTTGGAAATTATTCAGCGAAGGGCGAAAATACCTGGTACAACATGTTGGCAGGTTTATCGCCATTTGGATGCTTTTGAGAGAGGAAGAATTATAGGCCTATGTGAAGCTGGATGGACTTCACGTCGTGTCACTGCCCATGTTCATCGAGATACACGAACTGTTGGACACTGTTGGCAACAATGGCGAAATGAAGGTTCTAGCATGCGTCGCAGAGGGAGTGGTGTCGTCCGACAGACATCAGCACGGCTTGATAGGCGCACTATTCGCCATTCTCGTTCCTAACCACAGAGCATTACAGGGGATATTCGATGGACTGTGTCAGCAGCCATGGACATCCCCATAACGACCCGAACGGTAAGCCAAAGGTTGCATGAGGCACACCTGCACTCTAGGCAACCGTTACGACGACTTCCATTGACTGTAAACCATTGCAGTGCTCATCTGGCTTGGTGCTGAAGTCATGCAAACTGGGGTCATGAATGGAACACTGTTGTGTTTAGTTTCTGTCTGGGTGCTGACAATCGACGGATCCGTGTATGGCGACAGCCTAACGAGAGGACAGATTCAGCTTTGGTTCACGACCGTCAGCTAGCCATAATGGTATGGGGTGCTATTGGATATGACAGCAGGTCACCTCTTGTTCATATCACAGGAACACTGATAGCTGCACAATACATTAGCACAGTTCTGCAGCCCGTTTTGTTACCATTCCTGGGAGGCATGCAGCAGCCCATTTTCCAGCATGACAACGCCCATGTACACACTGCTAGGGTCTCCAGCCCATTTTCCAGCATGACAACGCCCATGTACACACTGCTAGGTCTCCAGATTATGTTTGCAACATGTTCAAGTATTGCCATGGCCAGCACGATCTGCAGATTTATTTCCAATAGAAAATCTGTAAGATCACATTGGACGACGTGTGCAATCCTCTCACCGGGTTGGGTTGTTGGGTTGTTTTACCTCTGAGCGGCACTTTTTTGCACACCATGGGCTAAATGGCCAGGTCACATGGACCCCGAAGGCTCAGAGAAGGTTGGGGGAGGGGACCCACTGGAACAGCTGTTGGGAGACAGATGGTAGCCTCCCGTCAAGGCCATTCAGCGTGTTCTTTAACGTGCACAGGATATGGCTCTCCCGCACACGGGGCCACAGCTTAACGTCCCATCCAATGGACGGTGGCCTTTCCAAGCCCATCGGTGTCCCCTACTGACTGTAGGCAGGGCGGGGAATTTTGCGGAGATAAATCTCAACGCTGACCCAGCTGGGACTCGAACCTGGGAACTACAGATTACGAGCCTGGCGCGCTACCGACTGAGCCACCCCCGCCCCTCCTCTCACCGGCCGCCATGGAATCTCGATGAATTATGGGATCAAATCAACGCTGCTTGGTGTGCAATTCCTCAGGACCATATCCGTCGACTGTATGACTCCATGCCACGCTGTATTGCTGCCTGTATTGCTATGTGTGTGCTACATTTCACCCCTATCCCCTCACTCCTTCTGGGTGGGGCAATTTCAATGTCGTGCAGTGTATATTTGCAGAGTTATTAAGTTGGAAACATTTAAAAGCTGCTGTTATACTTCTAAACATTTTCAAAAGTAATTGAAAGAATCATTACACCTACTTCTAAATCTGAATTTATTTTAGCTAGCGGTTTGTTGTAATAGTTATAATTTGTGTTTTAGTGGACCTTTGAATTAAACTATGATCAGTGACTCTGCTTGCAAATGCTTTACGCTCCTTAACTCTTTAAATATTATCGAATATTGTTGAAAACTGAGATTTTGGTAGATTTTGATGTGGTCTTCAATCTATCTCCAGTGACATTTCTCTGCATAAAGTTCGTTTTCAAAGTAAGAGAGTTCGGATTGTGACTTTTCATTCTCATAACATGGAAGTGTTCGGTTAGTTTTTCTAATACAGCGTGTAATGCAGAAAATGAACAAATTTCGATCTGAATGCCAATGAATTTATGAGACCAAAAAATAGAAAATGCATCAAAATTCAATATAAACATATCGCAATATGTCGTATGATCTCTGGCGGTAATATGGGCTTGACATTGACACCTCATGCCGAGAACCAGGGGCGTAGCGAAGGGACTGTGGGGGGTGGGAGCGAAATTTTCTAACTCAGGAATCAAATTTTACTAAATGAGAATAAGTAATTTACATAAATTTAATTATGTCTCTGCCATCTGTCAGGGACGTACCCATGATTTAGTTCGATGGGGGGGGGGGGGGGGGCTTGCCTCAATTTTGCTAGCCTCTCAGATTTTGTCAACTAACCATGTTTTTACAAAGCAATCCCAGTTTTTACATCTCACCTGAATTTTACCAAGTCACTTGAATTTTGCCAACACCTCAAGATTTTACCAAGTTGCCTATATTTTGCCAACTAGCCATAATTTAAAAAAAATCCCAATGTTCACATCTCACCTGAATTTTATTAAGTCACTTCGAATTTTGCCAGTCCTCCGTAGATTTTGCTCCGTTGTATCAATTTTGCGAACTCTCTTAATTTTACAAAAGCAATCCCAATCTTCACAACTCACCAATCCCAAATTTTACATATCAACTGAATTTTACCAAGTTGCTTCGAATTTTGCCATCTCCCATAGATTTTGCCAACTCTCCTTAATTTCACAACAACAATCCCAATTTTCACAACTCTCCTTTATTTTACCAAGTGGCTTCGAATTTTGCCAACTCCCCTAGACTTTGCCAAGTGCCTCGATTTTGCCAACTCCATTAGATTTTGCCAACTCTCCTTAATTTCACAAAAACTGTTCTAATTTTCACAACTCTCTTGTATTTTACCAAGTAGCTTCGAGTTTTGCCAACTCTCCTAAATTTCACAAAAAATCCCAATTTTTACATCCCACCTGAATTTTACCAAGTCAACTTCCTAGATTTAGCCAACTCCGATTTACTTTCCTGAGGAGCCTCCACCCCTGAGAACGTAGGCTCTCATATAGTACTGCTCGTTACTGAAATTTTCCCATCTATAAAGAGCGTTCGCTTTGAGCTCAAAACTGGTCGAATAATAGATAGCAATGTAAATAAGAAATGATTAATATTTTTGTATCAAATCTGCAGTCTTCACTTACGTAAATGCGGTGTACATCAATGTGTATTTTGGCCTTCATGAACAGCGACACAAGCTGCCAAATGTCGTGGTAATGTAAAGTTAGTTAATGTCATCTTGGTGAACGTAGGGCCATGCTCCTCTACCTGTGCCTAGCTCACGAGCTGCGTGAGCTACTCACAGTGACGTAACATATCTACCACCGACAGCACGTGCGACGGGGAAATAACAACTGTTGAATGCATGTCACGTGACACGAAGGTTGCCAGATGACTAATTTCTAAAAAAATCAATGCCAGATATTTTTCCTGAATTTTGCAATCAACCATAGTGTTCGGATACTTTTTTGAGCGACTGTACACTTCCCACCCAATCATGTTCCTTCCAAATTGTAATAAATTCCGCCGTTTCCTCATTTACATTTCTTGTATTTTCCGATGTCTACTGTTGTTTCCTAGTTTTCAGATAAAAATAATGGTGTTTTCACTTTATTGTCTGTCTGTCCGTCTGTAAACATTCAACTTCTTTGCTTTTACAGATAAAACAAAAAAATTTTTTCAGTTGGATAGGTATCGATGAAATTTACGATTCGCACTATCGGAACTTCCCAATAGATATAATTGCGACCTCTAAAGGTGGAAAATGTTGTAAATGGCACAATTCTTAGCGAATATTGCAGGATAATATGTCAGAAATTTGAAATCTTACTGGTGGAATGTGAAGATTGCGAAGTTTGCATTGATAACAATGATTTTTACCCTTACTTTCCGGGAGAGGAGGGGGCGGGGGTGGCTCAGTCGGTAGCGCGCCAGGCTCGTAATCTGTAATTCCCAGGTTCGAGTCCCAGCTGGGTCAGCGTTGAGATTTATCTCCGCAAAATTCCCCGCCTTGCCCACGGTCAGTAGGGGACACCGATGGGCTTGAAAAGGCCGCCGTCCGTCGGATGGGACGTTAAGCCGTGGCCCCGTGTGCGGGAGAGCCATATCCTGTGCACGTTAAAGAACACGCTGGATGGCCTTGACGGGAGGCTACCATCTGTCTCCCAATAGCTGTTCCAGTGGGTCCCCTCCCCCAACCTTCTCTGAGCCTTCGGGGTTTATGTGACCTGGCCATTTAGCCCATGGTGTACAAAAAAGTGCCGCTCAGAGGTAAAACAACCCAACCCGGGAGAGGAGAAAAAACTCATTTTTTTTCTTTTAAGAGATAATTGTTTGTTTTCAGAGATTAGTTAAAAAATTCTTTTTGAGTTGGATAGGTATTGAGGAATTATTTACGATTAACACTTTTCGAATCTTCCAAAAGTTTTAATTGCACTCCCTGACGGTAGAAAATTTTTAAAATTTGAAAAACAAAATTTCAAACGATCTATTTGAGCTAGAAATTTGATATTTTAATAGTAGAGTGTGATGATCAAGGGGTTTACATTGTGGCAGCAACAGTTTTGTTTACTTCACCTCCATGGATGGGTGAGAAAATGCAACTTTTTAACGGAGCAAATATAGTCTATGACCTGACCACTCACCCCATTTGTGCGCAAAAATGTGCAGTTCAGAGGTAAACCAACCCAATAACCAACCCAATTTAAGTACAACCTTCCCTATATTCTATTTCATCAATATCCAATTCAAGTTTATCTCGAGAGTTCAGAGAAGGTTGGGGAGGGTACCCACTAGGCAGGTGTTAGAGACAGATGGTAGCCTCCCGTCAGGGACATCCAACGTGTTCTTTAACGTGCATTGGGTATGGTTCTATCTCACAAGGAATCACGACTTAACATCCCATCCGATGGACGGCGGCTTTTCCAAGTCCATCGGTGTCCTCTACTGACTGAGGGCAGGACGGACTGAGGGCGTAGATAACATGCGCAAGCCTGAGATCTATAGCAAAAATACATACACACACGCGCTAGACAGGATCAAGACAGTACCTCCTATAATAAAAGGCAATACAACTAAGTTATGACATCAGTATAAGCAGTCCTGAAAATCTATATCTTTCTTATACATTTTTATCTATTATTACACTGCTCAAAGTGGAAATCGCAACACCATGAAGAAAGTGATGTATACGCCTGAAACTGAATGGACGGTAGTTATGAGGGTAGATATGCAAATGATAAAAACGAACATCAGAATGCAAGGTACGAACGTTTATTGCAGATTCATCAGTGCATAGTAGGCCTACCGTGGCGGTTGTACAAACCTATAGATGTCTTGTTTTCCATCAATCATATGGTTAATGGTGTCCTGAGGTATGGCGTTCCAAACAACATCCAATTGGGCATGTGATTGCACCAGATTCGACACCAGAGGGAGCTGACGAAGGCGGCAACCCATAAGGTCCCACACATGCTCAGTGGGCTACACATCAGAGAAGTATAGCGGCCATAGGAGAATGTCCACACTTTGGAGACTACAGGGAACCACCTTGATGTGGTGGGGGGGCTTGAGAGCCCATTTAGGTCGAAGGCTCTGCTGACAGGTTTGGGCCCCAGTTGGACAGGCTAAGATCTCAAGGTCAAAGACTCCACTCTGTACCGGTTTGGGACCTGGTTGAGTAAACTAAGACTCCATCTCAGAGACTCAGGGAAGTCGTTCAGGGCCCTGCTGACTGACTTGGTCCGTCAGGTCGGACAGGGCCCCAAATTTCGGGCCTGATTAAGAGTTCCCCCCATGGGAGCTGAGGCAACTTGGATCTATATATCCTTGTTTGTGGCTAACTGGGGCGCAGATTAAAATCCAGGTTTTGCAGCGGTCGTGCCGTGGGTCGAGCTTTACTTCTATAGTACTGTTCACCCTAGACTTTCGTGGGCTGTGCATTTACTTATATGGTATTGTATGTCCCCGACCCTTAGATACTGGTCAAAGTGGTATTCCCTATACTGGTAGTGCTTTAGGCAGAACCAGTGGGCCTGTCCATCAGTATATTTATCCAGCATTGCACATGCAATGAGTGAAATGGCATTGTCCTGCTGCAGAATCAGTCTAGAAACCGTAGTAAGGAAGAATCGTGCCACAGGATTAAGGATATCATCGATGTAACATCTCTCCATTAGCATGCTGGAAACATGGAGCAGAGGTGTCCTGCCACCATATGTGATGCAATCCCATACCATTCTACCAGAGTGATGGACTTCCTCATGTTGTTAACGACGCCGTCTCCATGAGGACAAAAGGCCATCTGGCATGCCGAAACAGAAACATAATCTGTGAACAAGTCTCCTTCATTCTGTAGTCCAATGTTGCCTCGCTCGACATCAGTGGAGATGGCGGAATCAGTGATGACGCTGCAGTGGCAGATGACAGACTGGATGTCTCGCCCTCGTTCCTGCGTCAGGCAAATGTTGTCTAATGGTTTGCGCGGAGACCGCAGTACTCGTAGCGGACTACAAATCACTTTGCAGCACAGTTGCTGTGGTGAAAGGGTCTCAAATGGCGCTCCTATGGAGCATGTGATCTTCACACTTGTGGTGTAGCGTGCTGTTTCTGTACCTGTTCTTTGTATCATTTGGTGTTCCATGATGTTGCGTGAGACACATCATTGCACTGTGCTCACATTGCACCCCATGCATGCGGCAATCGCTCGAAAACTCGATCTGAGCTCTCACATCTACAATTCGCTCTCTCTCAGAAGGCGTCAATTGCATATAAGGGGCCCACCAATATCTATAAGGCACATTCCGAACATTTTCGCAGCATGCACTCCAATCTCACGTCGGTCCTACTATGATAAGAGCTTGTGGGCACCTAGTATTTATCCACGGCTCAGCTGGGTGTCATGTATCCATTCGCTGTGAAACTTTGATCATTTGCATGTCTCCGATGGGCGATTACCTCCTACGATTTACATATCTCTACTTCGATTTCATGGTGTTGCGATTTCCACTTTGAGTGGTGTACATTTCCTCCATCAGGCTCCTAATCTGAAATTCCCAGGTTCGTGTCCCAACTGTGCCTGAATTGGGATTTACATCCACAAAACCTGCACCCTGCCCTCGGTGAGAAGGGGAAGTCTCAGGTTTGGAAAGGGCATCGTCCTCAGATCGGACGTTCAACCATGTGGCTGAATGCAGAAGAGACATAATACCCTATGCACTTTAATTACACGCTGGCTTTGACGAGAGATTTTGATCTGTGTCTTAAACAGAAAATCATTGAGTTCCCTTCCCCAACTTCTATGTGCCATTGTAGTTCTTGTGACCTGCGATTCTTCAATTAAGTTTGATTTAGCATACAAATGCGAAAACCATTTGGATATCAATCATGCCACTTGCAAATGTAATGAACATGTCAATTAGGTAAAGCAAAAGATTACTGATGGGGCAAATAACTTCAGATGTGCTGTATAATTATGATGTATAAATTTGGTGAAGCAAATGTCTTCATTTTTAGGATTCAGAATTCAACTCTGAAAAACTCAGAAATTGAAGGATTTCTTCGATACTGACAAATTCACTTAGGATTCATGAAAACTGTAATATTCACAGATAATCGAAAATGTAAGAAATTTCAAAATTAATTAGCTGATATTGATACTGTTTTATTAGCTGGGAGAATAGGGCAAAATTCTTAAACCTCATTAGTTATACCCCAGCCTTGGACTGGAACACAAATTATTACATACCATGGTAGAACAAGATAAAAAACATCAAATACAAGCCCAATGTCTTACAAAAACTCTTTTAAGAATATTAATTTGCAAAGAAAGGAAATTTTCTTCCTCGAAGCCACTTTTTCTTTTCCCCTCTGCTGAGATTTCAGCCCAATCGTTTTACACAGCACTGGGCAGCAGTCAACCTTTTGCCCCAACTGTCCACTAGGTGCTGAGAGACATTAATAGCTGTAACAGAGCATTGTATATGGCTAAGCGGCTTGGGCGGATTCAGATAGCTGTAAGTTATGTCACGAGTAGGTACATAAAGGGCACTTCCTGGGGCCACCCGGGCGTCTGCAATGGATGCTAGTCCTGACGAGTTTGAATTATTCATCCATACCTCAGGTCGGAACCAGCTTTCGTTGCGTTGGGCACGTGCCTCCGCTCGTCCCCAGGGAGAAATAGCAGAGCTCGCCCAACCATGTTCCATTCTCTCTACTGACGTAACTGTGAGGGCCAGGGTCGCTATTCTTCGTTGCTTTCCCCCCTTATCGCGGCTAATAGTCTGTGACGAGGAGGCGACCCGAGAGGATAGCGCGCGCTGCTCTTTCTTCTCCATAATGTGCCTCAACCACTGGCGAGGTAATAAATAGAGGCGGGGACATCGAGGATAAACTTTCTCCCTTCATCGTCGGAAAAGGACAGCCATCGAGTGTTCACTACACTCTCTTATATCTCTTAAAGACTAGGAAGGAGAGAGAGAAAAAATCACTCTTTGTTGTTCAGTTTTTTTTTTTGCTTTTGTGTGGCTCTGCGGGTTCATAAATCAGGTCATTATGTACCTGTGATTTACGAAGGCAATTTTGTCCTTCATTAAGCAGTATCGTGAAAAACTAAAGACTTTTAACATGAGCTAACGCACAAATAACAATGGCGAAACCTCCAGCACTTGTTGTTGAGAAAGGTTTCGATTTGGAATTTTTGAGAGGGAAAAATACAGATCTTTGAAACGTGGAGGGTATTACGCCTTTTTAATTGCTGCTGTTCTCTCGCTTGTTTTCGTAAGTATGGCAGGAAAAGAAGATTGGTTTTGCAATGATTTGACTAGGGTTGTCGATTGCCTTCATTATCAATTATTTTCCCTAAGTCTTTTTCGAAGACGTGAAAATATTCCTCTTACAAAATTCTCTCAACTAAAAGAATTCAGAATATTTATCATTTTCAAATCTAGCCTAGTATTTTACTAATAAGGTTTAACACCTAAAAATACTGAATATATATTGACTAGTTGAAATAGGAGAATGGTAAAACAGACTGGGCAACACTAACTTTAGACCAGTGGTTTCCATTCTGTGGTCTCTGTACCCCTAGGGGTCCGCCTAGGTAGTGAAGAGATTGGATTGGATTGTTTTACCTCTGAGCGGCACCTTTTTGCACACCATGGGCTAAATGGCCAGGCCACAAGGACCCCGAAGGCTCAGAGAAGGTTGGGGGAGGGGACCCACTGGAACAGCTGTTGGGAGACAGATGGTAGCCTCCCTTCAAGGCCATCCAGCGTGTTCTTTATCGTGCACAGGGTATGGCTCTCCCGCACACGGGACCACGGGTTAACGTCCCATCCGACGGACGGCGGCCTTTCCAAGCCCATCGGTGTCCCCTACTGACCGTGGGCAGGGCGGAGAATTTTGCGGAGATAAATCTCAACGCTGACCCAGCTGGGACTCGAACCTGGGAACTACAGATTACGAGCCTGGCGCGCTACCGACTGAGCCACCCTCGCCCCAGGTAATGAAGAGAGTCCTGGATATCTTTTTAATATTTCAAGAAGCGCTAAAGAAAAGAGTGCAGTTACAAGATGATGTAACAGAGTTAATTTTTTTTTGCTTATGGGTGGAATTTTGCCAATTAAGTATGGCAATACTGGCTATCTCATGTTAATCACAAAATGTTATTGGCTCTTAATAAAATAATTCCTCCTGCCCATCGCATTCCAAAGATGAGCCCTTTCAAAGTCAGTCAGATCATTTTTTTTTATCCATGTCGCACTTGAATTTGCTTTACACCATGCTTTTATGGCATTTATAGAACTTCGTAGTGACGTAGAATATTAACGTCAGTAAGAAATTTTGCATGCATTGGTATTGTTACGACAGATGAACGAGCAATAATGAAACCGTGATGTGATATATCTCTTGATGACCTATAGCGTGAGAATTACGTCACCAACTACCTCGAACGAACTTAAAAAATAAAGAATAAGTTGTTGTAATTATGCGGAATTAGAGTGTGAAGGAAAACGTCGTTTGTTTTAGTCTGTGCGGTATAGTATGAAGAAGAAATGTTTTTTATTTGATGTATTCGCTGGAGGTTAAATACGTTTATTAGTGTTGATCCTGTTAGTGGACTGGTAAGAGAAAGAAGGATGCTGCACACTTAAAGATGTGGCTGAGGAGGTTATACGTTAGTCGAAACAACAGAGCTGATCTCAACTTTTCTATAGGAAGAGTTCATCGTTTGATGCATAATTATATTTGGTTTATTTATAAATTGGTAAGGTTATTCTTTATAGATTGCAGGTTTGTTCACAAATAGGATTGTGTCACTTATCAACTATTGTAAAAAGCCTTATTTTATGCTTTGAGTAGAGATATTAAGAATTGTAGAGAAAATATCAATTTGTAGGAAGTGTAAAAAGGTGCTTTGTTCTTCTGAAGGTTTATTTTTATGCTGATAAAGATTTGTGTTGGTTTAATTTAATTCATATAAATGTTTTTATTCATACTTTTGTAATAAATTACATTATTTTAGAATTATAATTTTTAAATACTATTTTTGAACTCACGCTCAGTTTCCATCCGTTTAATATATAACAGTATGTGTCATGGTATTTCGGGCACGAAGTATTGTTCATACCGATTTGGGCAGGGAATGTATTTTATTTATTTACGCTAAACCTTCGTTTAATTGAACTAAGACTATTGAACACAATCCTCTGGGGCGGGGGTGACTCAGTCGATAGCTCGCCCGGCTCGTAATCTACAGTTCCCAGGTTCGAGTCCCAGTGGTCGATGATTAAGATTTATCCCCTCAAAACTCTCCACCCCAAGTCAGTAGTGGACACTGATGGAAAGGCTGTCATCCGTCGAATGGATGTTAAGCCGTGGCTCGGTGTGCACGTTAAAGAACACAAATACACTCACTCACGACATGAAGAATCCATTACAAAATTTATTTGCTTTTCTTTCTTCTTCACTACACAACATGAAGAATTATAACAATTTAACTCATTTTCTCACCTTTTCTCTTTTCGATAAAACAAGCAGAAAATGCTATCTGGATGAGTCAAGACTCAATCTGTGACCGAGTCTCGGAATTTCCAACTTTGTGGGAAAGTTGATGATGATGATGATGGGAGGCTGCCATCAGTCTTCCAACAGCTGTCCAGTGAATCCCTTTTCCCCAACATTCTCTGAACCCTCGGGGTCCCTGTGACTTAGCCATAAAGCCCATTGTGTGCGAAAAATGTGTCACTCAGAGGTAAAACCAATTCTCATCAAATAGTTAAAATCACGCAATTTGACTGAACAAATCAATTTAGATAAACACGAGGTGTGGTAGAAAAACAAACGAGCCTAAGTAATTAAAAATTTTGATTTATGAAAAATTACAGAAATCGAAGTTTGTTCCCATTGCCCTAACGCACTTCTTCAATTTCGTCTTCCATGTTTCGAAATACTTTTGGAGGTCCTCTTTCGGGATATTTTTAGGAGCTCTGTCGTACGTTGCAGGTTTATGTGCTCCACGCCATCAAAATGGCTCCTTTCGTAAAAAGAGACTATTGGAAGTGTAATTTATCAAGGAAACGCGCCCCTTCATCGCCCCCCCCCCCTGGGCGAAGGAAATTTTCTCTTTTTTTGTGGGTAAAGCATTTTTTTTTTCATTTACTCATAAAATCAACTATTTTTTTTATGTTCTATGAACATACCAAAAACTTTTATATATTCATTACAATGTAAATATGCTACACGAATGAATTTAAAAACACGCTGCGGAATGGAAAAAAAAACTCAAAATTTTTGTTAATGTGCTTTACGATGTTTCTAATTGTTATCTTGATAAAGGAACCAGAGGATGTTACTATTAATATGATTTTCTAATGTATTTACACAGAAACATGGACGGACGGTCGGTCCTAGCGATAATATTACCAAGTTTTTAAAGAAAATGTGTTAAAAGCAAATTGAAAGAAATTAATTCTTGATTCTTAAAATACCTACGAAATATAATAATATTCTGGCCCTAATCTAGAAAAAATTTAATCTATTTTGTTTCTCAGCTTTCACACCGTATTATAACTAAATGAAAAGACTGCCAAATATATTATTTCTATATATTCACCCTCTCAAATGGCAAATATTTAAACAGGGCATTTCGGCGAAATGTTTCTTTCATGTATGCGCAAAGTTTGTTCTTTCAACAAGAAAGAAAGTATAATAATTCTTTCAATGCGTTCATTTCTCAGTTCATTTCATGCTTTTGACTTGGAAGCTGACTGCATTGCTGCGAAGTGCATTACTTAGATTAAAAGAAAAATCGGAAAGTAAATAACAGCAATGGAGCCTCTGAATGTAATTTTGCAGTTGTCTTGAAAGTTTTGAGCAATGGATCAAACTTCTTCGAAGTGGATTATTGAAATAAAATCGGAGAAAAATAAAGGAGCGAAAAATAAACAACATCAATAATTCCAGAAACTGTTACTGCAAATTTTAATTATTACTATTAATTACATCCATCATATCTTATTCTCTTAAGTATAACTAAAAAACTGCAATCAGAATTCCGAGAGTAATTATAATGACAAAATAATCCAAAAATTATAATATGACGATTAATTAAAATTAACCGTTTGCCGAGTAAAATGTATAATAAAATATTGCTAGGTTCTTATTTTTACTGTTTTCCGGCAAAATATATTATGCAGTACAAGAATTTAGGTTTGATATTTTCTTGGCGTTTGATTTTCTCATTCAATAGAAGGAAAAGAACTGGAGGTGCACGGGGTACATTATGTCTTCAAAATCACCATCAACTTCAGTAACTGAATCAGATCAGCAGTGGAGGAGAACAAAATGCAGATGGAAATACATATGAAAATGTTACTAAATGAAGCAAAAGGTGAATACACTTTGTTAAAGGAGGGAATAAAGACTCTTGGTACTGAACTAAGAAACTTCATAACAGATATTAGAAATGCTATGAAACAAGATATAACAAATATTAATAGTAATATCAGGGAAATTAAGGATTCTTTACAGTTTAATAATAGTCAAATAGAAGAATTTATTAAATCTGTAAAAGAGTTAAGAGCAGAAATCAAACAACTGAGGCAAGAAAATTTTGTTTTAGTGAAATAAAATAGTTATGAAACAAGAACTTAGTGAACTCAGGAATGATTTGAATGACTTTGAATTGAGATCTAAAAGACAAAAATTGAGATTATAGGAATTCCAGAACAGCCAGAAGAAAATGTACTTGAGATTGTTGAAAAAGTATTAAATCTAGTTGATTTTCATGGGTTGGATGAGGTTGATATAGCCCATAGAGTTCCAGCTATGAGACAGGATAAAATTAAACCCATTATTGTTAAATTTAAAAATACTATTATAAGGAGAAAATGGATCCAAAGTTCAAACAAGAAAGATAATTTAACAGCAGATATGATAAGTGATAAATTTAAGGATAATAAGATATTTCTAAATGAGCATCTTACTAGGTTTACTAAAAAGTTATTCTACATAGCAAAACAATTTAGAATTTCCCATAATTATGAATCAAACCTGAAAGAAAAGCGGGAGGTGGATGGGTGGTTTCTTCATGCGTGACTAATTATTAAGATATCATAATACTGCCTGTGGTAACTATCAATGTTTACAAAATGTCCATGTTTTTGTCCGTGTGTAGAAAGAGTGGACAATTTCAAGTATCTAGGTGTAATTGCAGATCAGGATCTGAAATGGAAATCGAATGCAAATATTTTAACTAAAAAAACTAAGGATTATCTTACATAGATAATATTATTTAAAGAAAATTATGCCTTGAAAATTTTGATTTTATTACATCATGCTTGGGTATACTCGGTTATTCAACGGAAATTCAATATGGAATATGTAGCTTAGATAGGGTGATTATGGAAACAATATGAAAAAATTGTTTTTTGTAAAATTTACAAATTACTTTTTAATGTAAAGTCTTTTTATTCTATTAATATATTAAATACAATCACTTCTATTATTTCAGACAAATATATTTTTATAAGATTCTATTATTTCTGTTTATGTTTATATTTTACCTTACAATTCAAGAAGAGTTCGATTATATTTGTTGTGCCTTTGCCTTATAAAAGTAATCTGAAGCATTATTTGACCACCAAAAATGTGTACTTCATGATTTAAGAATGCAGAAAAAAATATCTCATTGTTCAAAAGAGGTCCAAAGGAATATTTTTAATATTTAGAACTTGGAAAAATTATATAAAATGCTATCTAGCATTTATCTGTTTTTCTCTAGTTTTAATTAATACCACAATTTAGCCACCCCCACTAGAAAGAGTCTAGTATCAGAATCTTATGATTCCCGGAAGGGCAGTTTTCAAGATTGGAGAACAATTCTTATTTCATTTCTTTTGGGATTTTTATGTATTTTGTTCTGTATAAGGTATGAGTGAAATAACTATGGAATAAAGTAATGGCATACATACTCTCCCAATGAAATTACCCCAACTAGATGGATGCATGCTTGTGAACCAAATTAATGCGTGCTTGTGAACCAAATTAATTATTTTGATAGCTACATATACAAAGTAGCTTTGATTACAAAAAAGCTTTGATTACAAAGGATTTGTAATCAAAGACTTGCAACAGTTTAGACTCTGCAGCGGAAGGGACTTAGCGTTCCTTCGCTTGTCCCAACTAATTCGCACAGTACTGTACAAAAAGTAGCTTTGATTACAAAGGAGTACAGTTCAACTAATATCACTAGACAACAAATTGAAACTTTCTTGTAACATTGGTTAAGTAGAATGTTTTTAACTAATTTTGCGGGGTTGAATTCAAATATGGCTGTGAAAAATCTGCAGTACGTACAGTTTTTTTTTTAAATTAGTGTTTGATATATTTCAAATTTCAATGAATACGCATGTCAATGAATATCGCATATATAATGAATACGCAATGGATCTTCAGAGACATTCGGCAGACAAGATTTTCATAGTTTTCGAGAAGATCTTGAATGAGCTGGTGGTATTTTCCTCTTTGTGATTCTCCAGAAAACCCTGGACCACAGACGTGAAGGATTTCCATGCAGCACGCTCCTTAATATTCAGTTTTACTTCGAAGACAGTATCATTCCGTAGCTTCCTGATCTGAGGACCAACAAAGATCTCTTCTTTGAGTTTGGCATCACTTAGTTTTGGAAATTTTTCCTTCAAGTGCAAAAACCCTTTACCAGTTTTGCCCATAGCCTTTACAAAGATTTTCATAAGCCCTAGTTTAATGTGTAGTGGTGGGAGCAGAACATCAGAGGGGTTAACTAGAGACTTATACCACACATTACTCTTTCCAGGAATAAAAATATGTTTTTGGGCCAGTCTTTTGTTTTGTAGTGTTTCTTTCTGGCCCTACTGCCCCACACAGAAAACAGAAAAATTTTGTGAAGCCTTCTTGAAGCCCGAGCAAGAGAGATATGACTTTTAGGTCACCACATATTGTCCATTTAAACTGGTCATATTTTATAGCAATGAGTATTTTTTTCATGCTGAATGAGAAATTTAATTCATTCCCACAGTATGTGGCATTGGAATGGAATGTTTTTAGGTTTCCTTTTTGCAAAAGGATAGCTTTTAAGCTGAATTTTGACGAATCTATATATAGACGCCATTACTTATGGTCGTGAGTTCCAATTTCTTCCATCAGCCCTGAATTATCTGTGCAGAAACACAAACCATCTTGCATCTCCTAATAAGCAGAAAAAGCTAAATTTCTCTTTATGAACAGAGAAACTCTGGTACACCCTTGGCCAGAAGATTCCACTCGTCTTGAATCTAAAACCTCAGCTGGTTGTTTGGAAAGTCCTAACTCTCGAACAAGATCATTTAGTTCATTTTGCTGAATCAGATGAGGCTCATCTAACTTTTTAGGGGTGTACGTAGGATCAGAATCTGTATGTGCCTCAAAGTGTTTCTCTGATAAATATGAATCCATCTCCTCCCAATTGGTTGGAGGTGTTGGTATAGGAAGATCTCCATGGCTGAAGACCCATTTCGATATTGTATCTTGTTCTCTTTTGAAAAGCCCGACACTTCAGTGAAAAAAAATAGCAATCATGCAAGTGACTGGTTGGCCCATGCCAAACCATTGGAACTGCAAAGAGCAAAGATTTTATCTTACCTTTCAACCATTCACTCAGGCCAACAATGCATGAAATGCAGCACGCATGTGGAGCCCATGTTTTGTCCTGATCTCCAACATGACATCCAAAATACAAGTTATAGGATTTCTTCACAATCTTTGTCAAAGAACGTCTCTGGGATTTTAAAATATAATTTCCACACACATAGCAAAACTATCTGGCACATTAACACATCCGCGACGCTGCCTTTGTGCCATTTAAACGCCAAAATTCACTCTTCATCGTACAGTACGTGTTCCTCCTACAATGAAAACAACAAGAATGGCGGTCTGAGGTTAGGTTACTGTTCATGTTTTCTCCCACTTGGCAATCAGTGTTGCCAAGTGCGACTGTCGCCGAATTGACAGTAGGGGTGCACAAAGCATGGCTACATATCACAAAGGATCTAGGAAAGGAATTATTACAGGATCACATTTGTCACCTGTTTGACCCTCTACAGCGACATCATGCCTCTTGTATTGTAGTTCATGGCGGACATACCCTTATAGTTTTCATTCTCGTTTGTAACGTCTCATCGGTTACAAAAAGTAAAATATCTAGTATCCTCCCAGTTGCCTGAAGGAGTTGGTATAGGACGATCTTAATAGGAGTCAAAATGACAAATAACATAAAAACGTTACGTGCAATCCATTTTTTAAGGCCAGATCTGAAATTAGCACTTGAATAACAGTTAAAGGCAGCTACAATTGTTCATGTTATAAAAACTTTCTAAACCAGTGTAACTCGTTTGTCGTATAATGATAAAAAAAAATAAATACCCCCTCAAGCAGCTGCTTGCCACAGAGGTCTGACAGGAGCCTGTCAGTTTATATGCCATAGTAGAAGGTCTGAGAGGATGGTAGGACCTCAGCAGAAAAACGACACATACATCCATGTCTTACCCGGGGCTCGAACCCAGGTCCCTTAGATCAGTAGCCAAGCGCGCTAACCACTCGGCCATGGGAACCAGAGTGAAAACTATAAAGGAGGGAGGGAGGGTATGTCCGCCATGAACTACAATACACGAGGCCTGATGTCGCTGTAGTGAGTCAAGCAGGTGACAAAAGTGATCCTGTAATAATTCCTTTCCTAGATCCTTTGCGATATGCAGACATGCTCTGTGCACCCCTACTGTCAATTCGGCGACAGTCGCAGGCTGCCGAGCACTGGATGTAATACCGCTCCATCATATCCCATATATGTTCAATGGTGGACAGATTCGAAGAACACACAGGGAAAAATACGGAGAACGACATCACAAAGGCATTGCAGGGAGACCCAAGCAGTATGTGGTTGTGAATTATCCTGTTGAAAATGGTGTTAAGCATAGTACATAGCTGTGACAGCAGCACAGGTTGTAGCACAGTTTAAAATACTACATTGTTGTCAAATTGATATCAGTAACAACATTGGTGACAGGCTGTTGTAATTAATGGCTCCCCATACCACGATGCCAGGTGTTGGTCCCATCTGGCACTCCTGGATACATGGTGTATTACGTCTGTCACCTGGCTGCCTCAACATATGCCCACAGTCGTCACTGGCACCTAAACAAAAACGGGAATCGTCACTGAAGACGACGTGATGCAGGAACTTCTCTTCCTGCACCATTGCAGTCAAGCACGACGATGGGATAGAATCAGAGAAAGCCAAGCCAATGGGCGACATGTGTATAAGTCCATGTCTTATCAGGATTGTGCTGGCAGATACATGAGCAATCAGAGACGGCATTATGGCGCTAGTAATCTGCCGCACCTCGCAGTTTCTGTCATCTTAGCTTGTCTCTGGATCCGATGGTTCGCCCACTCTGATTTTCTCCAAAACCTTCTGTTATCCATTGTCGCTAACAGCGTCCACAAGTTCGTACATCCCGAACCATACGTGTCGCATTTTGTCGATTTTCAATAATCCAACACCTTGCAGTCCGTGAGTTGCACGTGACATCGTCTTTACTTCACAGAAGTCTACCCTGCACACTTCTGTTTGCTAGTAATCATTACTTTTATACTTTTTATAGTACTACCGATATTTACGTCACATGGGCTACTGCCTGGCTCCTTGCCTTGTTTTTGAGCCTATCGGCGTCATATGCAAATCAGTGACATAGGTATCTGTTGTCAAGCATGCAAATATTCAGCTTTTTCTTGCGTTTCCTAGTAGGGTAATTTCAATGGGAGGCAGTGTGTGTAGAGGTATTTACATGACGACCGCTATTGCAAATAAAGAAACCATCTATTCATGGTTCCTCTAACCATAATTGCGGTGGTAATGTATCAACATTTTAATATTTCTCATGTGTGGATCGCATTCTTTTAAAGAAACGTAACCACCGCAATTACAAAAATGGTTTTCTGTAAATTCCTTTTCTTCCAACAGGAACGGAGTTATAAACAGTTCTGTTCCACTTAAATTTCAACGGGCTTACTGGCTTATTTTGCTTGAGCGATAGCTTTCATTGAGACTGAAAAATAATCATTTCTAGATCGAATGACGATTAAACAATTCCAATTAAAATAAATACAACACAGAATTTTTTCTATATATTACGTTTTTTGTATATGTTATATTTTATGTACTATGTTTGTATTCTAAAACGGGCAGGGGTTCAGTCAATCAGGAAGGGAATACCGATGTGTTTGGATAAGGCTGCGATTCGTCGGATGAGACGTTGCTTCTGCCCGTTTTGAAGCGAACGATACTTTGTCAATGCTAAAGAAGATGCTGCATGGTCTTGAAGGGAATACCGATGTGTTTGGATAAGGCTGCGATTCGTCGGATGAGACGTTGCTTCTGCCCGTTTTGAAGCGAACGATACTTTGTCAATGCTAAAGGAGATGCTGCATGGTCTTGAAGGGAATACCGATGTGTTTGGATAAGGCTGCGATTCGTCGGATGAGACGTTGCTTCTGCCCGTTTTGAAGCGAACGATACTTTGTCAATGCTAAAGAAGATGCTGCATGGTCTTGAAGGGAATACCGATGTGTTTGGATAAGGCTGCGATTCGTCGGATGAGACGTTAGCCTCTGCCCGTTTTGAAGAGAACGATACTTTGTCAATGCTAAAGAAGATGCTGCATGGTCTTGAAGGGAATACCGATGTGTTTGGATAAGGCTGTGATTCGTCGGATGAGACGTTAGCCTCTGCCCGTTTGGAAGAGAACGATACTTTGTCAATGCTAAAGAAGATGCTGCATGGTCTTGAAGGGAATACCGATGTGTTTGGATAAGGCTGCGATTCGTCGGATGAGAGGTTAGCCTCTGCCCGTTTTGAAGAGAACGATACTTTGTCAATGCTAAAGAAGATGCTGCATGGTCTTGAAGGGAATACCGATGTGTTTGGATAAGGCTGTGATTCGTCGGATGAGACGTTAGCCTCTGCCCGTTTGGAAGAGAACGATACTTTGTCAATGCTAAAGAAGATGCTGCATGGTCTTGAAGGGAATACCGATGTGTTTGGATAAGGCTGCGATTCGTCGGATGAGACGTTAGCCTCTGCCCGTTTTGAAGAGAACGATACTTTGTCAATGCTAAAGAAGATGCTGCATGGTCTTGAAGGGAATACCGATGTGTTTGGATAAGGCTGTGATTCGTCGGATGAGACGTTAGCCTCTGCCCGTTTTGAACCGAACGATACTTTGTCAATGCTAAAGCAGATGCTGCATGGTCTTGAAGGGAATACCGATGTGTTTGGATAAGGCTGTGATTCGTCGGATGAGACGTTAGCCTCTGCCCGTTTTGAACCGAACGATACTTTCTCAATGCTAAAGAAGATGCTGCATGGTCTTGAAGGGAATACCGATGTGTTTGGATAAGGCTGCGATTCGTCGGATGAGACGTTAGCCTCTGCCCGTTTTGAAGAGAACGATACTTTGTCAATGCTAAAGAAGATGCTGCATGGTCTTGAAGGGAATACCGATGTGTTTGGATAAGGCTGCGATTCGTCGGACGAGACATTAGCCTCTGCCCGTTTTGAAGCGAACGATACTTTGTCAATGCTAAAGTAGATGCTGCATGGTCTTGAAGGGAATACCAATGTGTTTGGATAAGGCTGTGATTCGTCGGATGAGACGTTAGCCTCTGCCCGTTTTGAACCGAACGATACTTTGTCAATGCTAAAGAAGA
Source organism: Ryuthela nishihirai (assembly GCA_038380435.1). NCBI lineage: Eukaryota > Metazoa > Arthropoda > Arachnida > Araneae > Heptathelidae > Ryuthela > Ryuthela nishihirai. The sequence goes on from JAWZYU010000019.1 coordinate 22,783,153, forward strand.
TGCTGCATGGTCTTGAAGGGAATACAGATGTGTTTGGATAAGGCTGTGATTCGTCGGATGAGACGTTAGCCTCTGCCCGTTTTGAAGAGAACGATACTTTGTCAATGCTAAAGAAGATGCTGCATGGTCTTGAAGGGAATACCGATGTGTTTGGATAAGGCTGCGATTCGTCGGATGAGACGTTAGCCTCTGCCCATTTTGAAGAGAACGATACTTTGTCAATGCTAAAGAAGACGCTGCATGGTCTTGAAGGGAATACCGATGTGTTTGGATAAGGCTGCGATTCGTCGGATGAGACGTTAGCCTCTGCCCGTTTTGAAGCGAACGATACTTTGTCAATGCTAAAGAAGACGCTGCATGGTCTTGAAGGGAATACCGATGTGTTTGGATAAGGCTGCGATTCGTCGGATGAGACGTTAGCCTCTGCCCGTTTTGAAGAGAACGATACTTTGTCAATGCTAAAGAAGACGCTGCATGGTCTTGAAGGGAATACCGATGTGTTTGGATAAGGCTGCGATTCGTCGGATGAGACGTTAGCCTCTGCCCGTTTTGAAGCGAACGATACTTTGTCAATGCTAAAGAAGATGCTGCATGGTCTTGAAGGGAATACCGATGTGTTTGGATAAGGCTGTGATTCGTCGGATGAGACGTTAGCCTCTGCCCGTTTTGAAGCGAACGATACTTTGTCAATGCTAAAGAAGATGCTGCATGGTCTTGAAGGGAATACCGATGTGTTTGGATAAGGCTGTGATTCGTCGGATGAGACGTTAGCCTCTGCCCGTTTGGAAGAGAACGATACTTTGTCAATGCTAAAGAAGATGCTGCATGGTCTTGAAGGGAATACCGATGTGTTTGGATAAGGCTGCGATTCGTCGGATGAGACGTTAGCCTCTGCCCGTTTGGAAGAGAACGATACTTTGTCAATGCTAAAGAAGATGCTGCATGGTCTTGAAGGGAATACCGATGTGTTTGGATAAGGCTGTGATTCGTCGGATGAGACGTTAGCCTCTGCCCGTTTTGAACCGAACGATACTTTGTCAATGCTAAAGAAGATGCTGCATGGTCTTGAAGGGAATACCGATGTGTTTGGATAAGGCTGTGATTCGTCGGATGAGACGTTAGCCTCTGCCCGTTTTGAAGAGAACGATACTTTGTCAATGCTAAAGAAGATGCTGCATGGTCTTGAAGGGAATACCGATGTGTTTGGATAAGGCTGCGATTCGTCGGATGAGACGTTAGCCTCTGCCCATTTTGAAGAGAACGATACTTTGTCAATGCTAAAGAAGATGCTGCATGGTCTTGAAGGGAATACCGATGTGTTTGGATAAGGCTGTGATTCGTCGGATGAGACGTTAGCCTCTGCCCGTTTTGAACCGAACGATACTTTGTCAATGCTAAAGAAGATGCTGCATGGTCTTGAAGGGAATACCGATGTGTTTGGATAAGGCTGTGATTCGTCGGATGAGACGTTAGCCTCTGCCCGTTTTGAAGAGAACGATACTTTGTCAATGCTAAAGAAGATGCTGCATGGTCTTGAAGGGAATACCGATGTGTTTGGATAAGGTTGCGATTCGTCGGATGAGACGTTAGCCTCTGCCCGTTTTGAAGAGAACGATACTTTGTCAATGCTAAAGAAGATGCTGCATGGTCTTGAAGTGAATACCGATGTGTTTGGATAAGGCTGCGATTCGTCGGATGAGACGTTGCTTCTGCCCGTTTTGAAGCGAACGATACTTTGTCAATGCTAAAGAAGATGCTGCATGGTCTTGAAGGGAATACCGATGTGTTTGGATAAGGCTGCGATTCGTCGGATGAGACGTTAGCCTCTGCCCGTTTTGAAGAGAACGATACTTTGTCAATGCTAAAGAAGACGCTGCATGGTCTTGAAGGGAATACCGATGTGTTTGGATAAGGCTGCGATTCGTCGGATGAGACGTTAGCCTCTGCCCGTTTTGAAGAGAACGATACTTTGTCAATGCTAAAGAAGATGCTGCATGGTCTTGAAGGGAATACCGTTGTGTTTGGATAAGGCTGCGATTCGTCGGATGAGACGTTAGCCTCTGCCCGTTTTGAAGAGAACGATACTTTGTCAATGCTAAAGAAGATGCTGCATGGTCTTGAAGGGAATACCGATGTGTTTGGATAAGGCTGTGATTCGTCGGATGAGACGTTAGCCTCTGCCCGTTTGGAAGAGAACGATACTTTGTCAATGCTAAAGAAGATGCTGCATGGTCTTGAAGGGAATACCGATGTGTTTGGATAAGGCTGCGATTCGTCGGATGAGACGTTAGCCTCTGCCCGTTTGGAAGAGAACGATACTTTGTCAATGCTAAAGAAGATGCTGCATGGTCTTGAAGGGAATACCAATGTGTTTGGATAAGGCTGTGATTCGTCGGATGAGACGTTAGCCTCTGCCCGTTTTGAACCGAACGATACTTTGTCAATGCTAAAGAAGACGCTGCATGGTCTTGAAGGGAATACCGATGTGTTTGGATAAGGCTGTGATTCGTCGGATGAGACGTTAGCCTCTGCCCGTTTTGAAGAGAACGATACTTTGTCAATGCTAAAGAAGATGCTGCATGGTCTTGAAGGGAATACCGATGTGTTTGGATAAGGCTGCGATTCGTCGGATGAGACATTAGCCTCTGCCCGTTTTGAAGCGAACGATACTTTGTCAATGCTAAAGTAGATGCTGCATGGTCTTGAAGGGAATACCAATGTGTTTCGATAAGGCTGTGATTCGTCGGATGAGACGTTAGCCTCTGCCCGTTTTGAACCGAACGATACTTTGTCAATGCTAAAGAAGATGCTGCATGGTCTTGAAGGGAATACCGATGTGTTTGGATAAGGCTGCGATTCGTCGGACGAGACATTAGCCTCTGCCCGTTTTGAACCGAACGATACTTTGTCAATGCTAAAGAAGATGCTGCATGGTCTTGAAGGGAATACCGATGTGTTTGGATAAGGCTGTGATTCGTCGGATGAGACGTTAGCCTCTGCCCGTTTTGAAGAGAACGATACTTTGTCAATGCTAAAGAAGATGCTGCATGGTCTTGAAGGGAATACCGATGTGTTTGGATAAGGCTGCGATTCGTCGGATGAGACGTTAGCCTCTGCCCATTTTGAAGAGAACGATACTTTGTCAATGCTAAAGAAGACGCTGCATGGTCTTGAAGGGAATACCGATGTGTTTGTATAAGGCTGCGATTCGTCGGATGAGACGTTAGCCTCTGCCCGTTTTGAAGCGAACGATACTTTGTCAATGCTAAAGAAGACGCTACATGGTCTTGAAGGGAATACCGATGTGTTTGGATAAGGCTGCGATTCGTCGGATGAGACGTTAGCCTCTGCCCGTTTTGAAGAGAACGATACTTTGTCAATGCTAAAGGAGATGCTGCATGGTCTTGAAGGGAATACCGATGTGTTTGGATAAGGCTGTGATTCGTCGGAGAGACGTTAGCCTCTGCCCGTTTTGAAGAGAACGATACTTTATCAATGCTAAAGAAGATGCTGCATGGTCTTGAAGGGAATACCAATGTGTTTGGATAAGGCTGTGATTCGTCGGATGAGACGTTAGCCTCTGCCCGTTTTGAAGCGAACGATACTTTGTCAATGCTAAAGAAGACGCTGAATGGTCTTGAAGGGAATACCGATGTGTTTGGATAAGGCTGCGATTCGTCGGATGAGACGTTAGCCTCTGCCCGTTTTGAAGCGAACGATACTTTGTCAATGCTAAAGAAGATGCTGCATGGTCTTGAAGGGAATACCAATGTGTTTGGATAAGGCTGTGATTCGTCGGATGAGACGTTAGCCTCTGCCCGTTTTAAACCGAACGATACTTTGTCAATGCTGAAGAAGATGCTGCATGGTCTTGAAGGGAATACCGATGTGTTTGGATAAGGCTGTGATTCGTCGGATGAGACGTTAGCCTCTGCCCGTTTTGAAGAGAACGATACTTTGTCAATGCTAAAGAATGATGCTGCATGGTCTTGAAGGGAATACCGATGTGTTTGGATAAGGCTGCGATTCGTCGGATGAGACATTAGCCTCTGCCCGTTTTGAAGCGAACGATACTTTGTCAATGCTAAAGAAGATGCTGCATGGTCTTGAAGGGAATACCAATGTGTTTGGATAAGGCTGTGATTGGTCGGATGAGACGTTAGCCTCTGCCCGTTTTGAACCGAACGATACTTTGTCAATGCTAAAGAAGATGCTGCATGGTCTTGAAGGGAATACCGATGTGTTTGGATAAGGCTGTGATTCGTCGGATGAGAAGTTAGCCTCTGCCCGTTTTGAAGAGAACGATACTTTGTCAATGCTAAAGAAGATGCTGCATGGTCTTGAAGGGAATACCGATGTGTTTGGATAAGGCTGCGATTCGTCGGATGAGACGTTAGCCTCTGCCCATTTTGAAGAGAACGATACTTTGTCAATGCTAAAGAAGACGCTGCATGGTCTTGAAGGGAATACCGATGTGTTTGGATAAGGCTGCGATTCGTCGGATGAGACGTTAGCCTCTGCCCGTTTTGAAGCGAACGATACTTTGTCAATGCTAAAGAAGATGCTGCATGGTCTTGAAGGGAATACCGATGTGTTTGGATAAGGCTGTGATTCGTCGGATGAGACGTTAGCCTCTGCCCGTTTTGAAGCGAACGATACTTTGTCAATGCTAAAGAAGATGCTGCATGGTCTTGAAGGGAATACCGATGTGTTTGGATAAAGCTGTGATTCGTCGGATGAGACGTTAGCCTCTGCCCGTTTGGAAGAGAACGATACTTTGTCAATGCTAAAGAAGATGCTGCATGGTCTTGAAGGGAATACCGATGTGTTTGGATAAGGCTGTGATTCGTCGGATGAGACGTTAGCCTCTGCCCGTTTTGAACCGAACGATACTTTGTCAATGCTAAAGAAGATGCTGCATGGTCTTGAAGGGAATACCGATGTGTTTGGATAAGGCTGTGATTCGTCGGATGAGACGTTAGCCTCTGCCCGTTTTGAAGAGAACGATACTTTGTCAATGCTAAAGAAGATGCTGCATGGTCTTGAAGGGAATACCGATGTGTTTGGATAAGGCTGCGATTCGTCGGATGAGACGTTAGCCTCTGCCCATTTTGAAGAGAACGATACTTTGTCAATGCTAAAGAAGACGCTGCATGGTCTTGAAGGGAATACCGATGTGTTTGGATAAGGCTGCGATTCGTCGGATGAGACGTTAGCCTCTGCCCGTTTTGAAGCGAACGATACTTTGTCAATGCTAAAGAAGATGCTGCATGGTCTTGAAGGGAATACCAATGTGTTTGGATAAGGCTGTGATTCGTCGGATGAGACGTTAGCCTCTGCCCGTTTTGAAGCGAACGATACTTTGTCAATGCTAAAGAAGATGCTGCATGGTCTTGAAGGGAATACCGATGTGTTTGGATAAGGCTGTGATTCGTCGGATGAGACGTTAGCCTCTGCCCGTTTGGAAGAGAACGATACTTTGTCAATGCTAAAGAAGACGCTGCATGGTTTTGAAGGGAATACCGATGTGTTTGGATAAGGCTGCAATTCGTCGGATGAGACGTTAGCCTCTGCCCGTTTTGAAGAGAACGATACTTTGTCAGTGCTAAAGAAGACGCTGCATGGTCTTGAAGGGAATACCGATGTGTTTGGATAAGGCTGCGATTCGTCGGATGAGACGTTAGCCTCTGCCCGTTTTGAAGAGAACGATACTTTCTCAATGCTAAAGAAGACGCTGCATGGTCTTGAAGGGAATACCGATGTGTTTGGATAAGGCTGCGATTCGTCGGATGAGACGTTAGCCTCTGCCCGTTTTGAAGCGAACGATACTTTGTCAATGCTAAAGAAGACGCTGCATGGTCTTGAAGGGAATACCGATGTGTTTGGATAAGGCTGCGATTCGTCGGATGAGACGTTAGCCTCTGCCCGTTTTGAAGAGAATGATACTTTGTCAATGCTAAAGAAGACGCTGCATGGTCTTGAAGGGAATAACGATGTGTTTGGATAAGGCTGCGATTCGTCGGATGAGACGTTAGCCTCTTCCCGTTTTGAAGATAACGATACTTTCTCAATGCTAAAGAAGACGCTGCATGGTCTTCAAGGGAATACCGATGTGTTTGGATAAGGCTGCGATTCGTCGGATGAGACGTTAGCCTCTGCCCGTTTTGAAGATAACGATACTTTCTCAATGCTAAAGAAGACGCTGCATGGTCTTGAAGGGAATACCGATGTGTTTGGATAAGGCTGCGATTCGTCGGATGAGACGTTAGCCTCTGCCCGTTTCGAAGCGAACAATACTTTGTCAATGCTAAAGAAGACGCTGCATGGTCTTGAAGGGAATACCGATGTGTTTGGATAAGGCTGCGATTCGTCGGATGAGACGTTAGCCTCTGCCCATTTTGAAGAGAACGATACTTTGTCAATGCTAAAGAAGACGCTGCATGGTCTTGAAGGGAATACCGATGTGTTTGGATAAGGCTGCGATTCGTCGGATGAGACGTTAGCCTCTGCCCGTTTTGAAGCGTACGATACTTTGTCAATGGTAAAGAAGACGTTGCATGGTCTTGAAGGGAATACCGATGTGTTTGGATAAGGCTGCGATTCGTCGGATGAGACGTTAGCCTCTGCCCGTTTTGAAGCGTACGATACTTTGTCAATGGTAAAGAAGACGCTGCATGGTCTTGAAGGGAATACCGATGTGTTTGGATAAGGCTGCGATTCGTCGGATGAGACGTTAGCCTCTGCCCGTTTTGAAGCGTACGATACTTTGTCAATGGTAAAGAAGACGCTGCATGGTCTTGAAGGGAATACCGATGTGTTTGGATAAGGCTGCGATTCGTCGGATGAGACGTTAGCCTCTGCCCATTTTGAAGAGAACGATACTTTGTCAATGCTAAAGAAGACGCTGCATGGTCTTGAAGGGAATACCAATGTGTTTGGATAAGGCTGCGATTCGTCGGATGAGACGTTAGCCTCTGCCCGTTTTGAGGAGAACGATACTTTGTCAATGCTAAAGAAGATGCTGCATGGTCTTGAAGGGAATACCGATGTGTTTGGATAAGGCTGCGATTCGTCGGATGAGACGTTAGCCTCTGCCCGTTTTGAAGCGAACGATACTTTGTCAATGCTAAAGAAGATGCTGCATGGTCTTGTAGGGAATACCAATATGTTTGGATAAGGCTGCGATTCGTCGGATGAGACGTTAGCCTCTGCCCGTTTTGAAGAGAACGATACTTTGTCAATGCTAAAGAAGATGCTGCATGGTCTTGAAGTGAATACCGATGTGTTTGGATAAGGCTGCGATTCGTCGGATGAGACGTTAGCCTCTGCCCGTTTTGAAGCGAACGATACTTTGTCAATGCTAAAGAAGATGCTGCATGGTCTTGAAGGGAATACCGATGTGTTTGAATAAGGCTGCGATTCGTCGGATGAGACGTTAGCCTCTGCCCGTTTTGAAGCGAACGATACTTTGTCAATGCTAAAGAAGATGCTGCATGGTCTTGAAGGGAATACCAATGTGTTTGGATAAGGCTGCGATTCGTCGGATGAGACGTTAGCCTCTGCCCATTTTGAAGAGAACGATACTTTGTCAATGCTAAAGAAGACGCTGCATGGTCTTGAAGGGAATACCGATGTGTTTGGATAAGGCTGCGATTCGTCGGATGAGACGTTAGCCTCTGCCCGTTTTGAAGCGAACGATACTTTGTCAATGCTAAAGAAGATGCTGCATGGTCTTGAAGGGAATACCGATGTGTTTGGATAAGGCTGCGATTCGTCGGATGAGACGTTAGCCTCTGCCCGTTTTGAAGCGAACGATACTTTGTCAATGCTAAAGAAGATGCTGCATGGTCTTGTAGGGAATACCAATATGTTTGGATAAGGCTGCGATTCGTCGGATGAGACGTTAGCCTCTGCCCGTTTTGAAGCGAACGATACTTTGTCAATGCTAAAGAAGATGCTGCATGGTCTTGAAGGGAATACCGATGTGTTTGAATAAGGCTGCGATTCGTCGGATGAGACGTTAGCCTCTGCCCGTTTTGAAGCGAACGATACTTTGTCAATGCTAAAGAAGATGCTGCATGGTCTTGAAGGGAATACCAATGTGTTTGGATAAGGCTGCGATTCGTCGGATGAGACGTTAGCCTCTGCCCGTTTTGAAGAGAACGATACTTTGTCAATGCTAAAGAAGATGCTGCATGGTCTTGAAGGGAATACCGATGTGTTTGGATAAGGCTGCGATTCGTCGGATGAGACGTTAGCCTCTGCCCGTTTGGAAGAGAACGATACTTTGTCAATGCTAAAGGAGATGCTGCATGGTCTTGAAGGGAATACCGATGTGTTTGAATAAGGCTGCGATTCGTCGGATGAGACGTTAGCCTCTGCCCGTTTTGAAGCGAACGATACTTTGTCAATGCTAAAGAAGATGCTGCATGGTCTTGAAGGGAATACCAATGTGTTTGGATAAGGCTGCGATTCGTCGGATGAGACGTTAGCCTCTGCCCATTTTGAAGAGAACGATACTTTGTCAATGCTAAAGAAGACGCTGCATGGTCTTGAAGGGAATACCGATGTGTTTGGATAAGGCTGCGATTCGTCGGATGAGACGTTAGCCTCTGCCCGTTTTGAAGCGAACGATACTTTGTCAATGCTAAAGAAGATGCTGCATGGTCTTGAAGGGAATACCAATGTGTTTGGATAAGGCTGCGATTCGTCGGATGAGACGTTAGCCTCTGCCCGTTTTGAAGAGAACGATACTTTGTCAATGCTAAAGAAGATGCTGCATGGTCTTGAAGGGAATACCGATGTGTTTGGATAAGGCTGCGATTCGTCGGATGAGACGTTAGCCTCTGCCCGTTTTGAAGCGAACGATACTTTGTCAATGCTAAAGAAGATGCTGCATGGTCTTGAAGGGAATACCAATGTGTTTGGATAAGGCTGCGATTCGTCGGATGAGACGTTAGCCTCTGCCCGTTTTGAAGAGAACGATACTTTGTCAATGCTAAAGAAGATGCTGCATGGTCTTGAAGGGAATACCGATGTGTTTGGATAAGGCTGCGATTCGTCGGATGAGACGTTAGCCTCTGCCCGTTTTGAAGAGAACGATACTTTGTCAATGCTAAAGAAGATGCTGCATGGTCTTGAAGGGAATACCGATGTGTTTGGATAAGGCTGCGATTCGTCGGATGAGACGTTAGCCTCTGCCCGTTTTGAAGCGAACGATACTTTGTCAATGCTAAAGAAGATGCTGCATGGTCTTGAAGGGAATACCAATGTGTTTGGATAAGGCTGCGATTCGTCGGATGAGACGTTAGCCTCTGCCCGTTTTGAAGAGAACGATACTTTGTCAATGCTAAAGAAGATGCTGCATGGTCTTGAAGGGAATACCGATGTGTTTGGATAAGGCTGCGATTCGTCGGATGAGACGTTAGCCTCTGCCCGTTTGGAAGAGAACGATACTTTGTCAATGCTAAAGAAGATGCTGCATGGTCTTGAAGTGAATACCGATGTGTTTGAATAAGGCTGCGATTCGTCGGATGAGACGTTAGCCTCTGCCCGTTTTGAAGCGAACGATACTTTGTCAATGCTAAAGGAGATGCTGCATGGTCTTGAAGGGAATACCAATGTGTTTGGATAAGGCTGCGATTCGTCGGATGAGACGTTAGCCTCTGCCCGTTTTGAAGAGAACGATACTTTGTCAATGCTAAAGAAGATGCTGCATGGTCTTGAAGGGAATACCGATGTGTTTGGATAAGGCTGCGATTCGTCGGATGAGACGTTAGCCTCTGCCCGTTTGGAAGAGAACGATACTTTGTCAATGCTAAAGAAGATGCTGCATGGTCTTGAAGGGAATACCGATGTGTTTGGATAAGGCTGCGATTCGTCGGATGAGACGTTAGCCTCTGCCCGTTTTGAAGCGAACGATACTTTGTCAATGCTAAAGAAGATGCTGCATGGTCTTGAAGGGAATACCGATGTGTTTGGATAAGGCTGCGATTCGTCGGATGAGACGTTAGCCTCTGCCCGTTTTGAAGAGAACGATACTTTGTCAATGCTAAAGAAGATGCTGCATGGTCTTGAAGGGAATACCGATGTGTTTGGATAAGGCTGCGATTCGTCGGATGAGACGTTAGCCTCTGCCCGTTTTGAAGCGAACGATACTTTGTCAATGCTAAAGAAGATGCTGCATGGTCTTGAAGGGAATACCAATGTGTTTGGAAAAGGCTGCGATTCGTCGGATGAGACGTTAGCCTCTGCCCGTTTTGAAGAGAACGATACTTTGTCAATGCTAAAGAAGATGCTGCATGGTCTTGAAGGGAATACCGATGTGTTTGGATAAGGCTGCGATTCGTCGGATGAGACGTTAGCCTCTGCCCGTTTTGAAGAGAACGATACTTTGTCAATGCTAAAGAAGATGCTGCATGGTCTTGAAGTGAATACCGATGTGTTTGGATAAGGCTGCGATTCGTCGGATGAGACGTTAGCCTCTGCCCGTTTTGAAGCGAACGATACTTTGTCAATGCTAAAGAAGATGCTGCATGGTCTTGAAGGGAATACAAATGTGTTTGGATAAGGCTGCGATTCGTCGGATGAGACGTTAGCCTCTGCCCGTTTTGAAGAGAACGATACTTTGTCAATGCTAAAGAATGATGCTGCATGGTCTTGAAGGGAATACCGATGTGTTTGGATAAGGCTGCGATTCGTCGGATGAGACGTTAGCCTCTGCCCGTTTTGAAGAGAACGATACTTTGTCAATGCTAAAGAAGATGCTGCATGGTCTTGAAGTGAATACCGATGTGTTTGAATAAGGCTGCGATTCGTCGGATGAGACGTTAGCCTCTGCCCGTTTTGAAGCGAACGATACTTTGTCAATGCTAAAGAAGATGCTGCATGGTCTTGAAGGGAATACCAATGTGTTTGGATAAGGCTGCGATTCGTCGGATGAGACGTTAGCCTCTGCCCGTTTTGAAGAGAACGATACTTTGTCAATGCTAAAGAAGATGCTGCATGGTCTTGAAGGGAATACCGATGTGTTTGGATAAGGCTGCGATTCGTCGGATGAGACGTTAGCCTCTGCCCGTTTGGAAGAGAACGATACTTTGTCAATGCTAAAGAAGATGCTGCATGGTCTTGAAGGGAATACCAATGTGTTTGGATAAGGCTGTGATTCGTCGGATGAGACGTTAGCCTCTGCCCGTTTTGAAGCGAACGATACTTTGTCAATGCTAAAGAAGATGCTGCATGGTCTTGAAGGGAATACCAATGTGTTTGGATAAGGCTGCGATTCGTCGGATGAGACGTTAGCCTCTGCCCGTTTTGAAGAGAACGATACTTTGTCAATGCTAAAGAAGATGCTGCATGGTCTTGAAGGGAATACCGATGTGTTTGGATAAGGCTGCGATTCGTCGGATGAGACGTTAGCCTCTGCCCGTTTGGAAGAGAACGATACTTTGTCAATGCTAAAGAAGATGCTGCATGGTCTTGAAGGGAATACCAATGTGTTTGGATAAGGCTGTGATTCGTCGGATGAGACGTTAGCCTCTGCCCGTTTTGAAGCGAACGATACTTTGTCAATGCTAAAGAAGATGCTGCATGGTCTTGAAGGGAATACCAATGTGTTTGGATAAGGCTGCGATTCGTCGGATGAGACGTTAGCCTCTGCCCGTTTGGAAGAGAACGATACTTTGTCAATGCTAAAGAAGACGCTGCATGGTCTTGAAGGGAATACCGATGTGTTTGGATAAGGCTGCGATTCGTCGGATGAGACGTTAGCCTCTGCCCATTTTGAAGAGAACGATACTTTGTCAATGCTAAAGAGGATGCTGCATGGTCTTGAAGGGAATACCGATGTGTTTGGATAAGGCTGCGATTCGTCGGATGAGACGTTAGCCTCTGCCCGTTTGGAAGAGAACGATACTTTGTCAATGCTAAAGAGGATGCTGCATGGTCTTGAAGGGAATACCAATGTGTTTGGATAAGGCTGTGATTCGTCGGATGAGACGTTAGCCTCTGCCCGTTTTGAAGCGAACGATACTTTGTCAATGCTAAAGAAGACGCTGCATGGTCTTGAAGGGAATACCAATGTGTTTGGATAAGGCTGCGATTCGTCGGATGAGACGTTAGCCTCTGCCCGTTTGGAAGAGAACGATACTTTGTCAATGCTAAAGAAGACGCTGCATGGTCTTGAAGGGAATACCGATGTGTTTGGATAAGGCTGCGATTCGTCGGATGAGACGTTAGCCTCTGCCCGTTTTGAAGAGAACGATACTTTGTCAATGCTAAAGAAGATGCTGCATGGTCTTGAAGGGAATACCGATGTGTTTGGATAAGGCTGCGATTCGTCGGATGAGACGTTAGCCTCTGCCCGTTTGGAAGAGAACGATACTTTGTCAATGCTAAAGAAGACGCTGCATGGTCTTGAAGGGAATACCAATGTGTTTGGATAAGGCTGCGATTCGTCGGATGAGACGTTAGCCTCTGCCCATTTTGAAGAGAACGATACTTTGTCAATGCTAAAGGAGATGCTGCATGGTCTTGAAGGGAATACCAATGTGTTTGGATAAGGCTGCGATTCGTCGGATGAGACGTTAGCCTCTGCCCGTTTTGAAGAGAACGATACTTTGTCAATGCTAAAGAAGATGCTGCATGGTCTTGAAGGGAATACCGATGTGTTTGGATAAGGCTGCGATTCGTCGGATGAGACGTTAGCCTCTGCCCGTTTGGAAGAGAACGATACTTTGTCAATGCTAAAGAAGACGCTGCATGGTCTTGAAGGGAATACCGATGTGTTTGGATAAGGCTGCGATTCGTCGGATGAGACGTTAGCCTCTGCCCATTTTGAAGAGAACGATACTTTGTCAATGCTAAAGAAGATGCTGCATGGTCTTGAAGGGAATACCGATGTGTTTGGATAAGGCTGCGATTCGTCGGATGAGACGTTAGCCTCTGCCCGTTTGGAAGAGAACGATACTTTGTCAATGCTAAAGAAGACGCTGCATGGTCTTGAAGGGAATACCAATGTGTTTGGATAAGGCTGCGATTCGTCGGATGAGACGTTAGCCTCTGCCCATTTTGAAGAGAACGATACTTTGTCAATGCTAAAGGAGATGCTGCATGGTCTTGAAGGGAATACCAATGTGTTTGGATAAGGCTGCGATTCGTCGGATGAGACGTTAGCCTCTGCCCGTTTTGAAGAGAACGATACTTTGTCAATGCTAAAGAAGATGCTGCATGGTCTTGAAGGGAATACCGATGTGTTTGGATAAGGCTGCGATTCGTCGGATGAGACGTTAGCCTCTGCCCGTTTGGAAGAGAACGATACTTTGTCAATGCTAAAGAAGACGCTGCATGGTCTTGAAGGGAATACCAATGTGTTTGGATAAGGCTGTGATTCGTCGGATGAGACGTTAGCCTCTGCCCGTTTTGAAGAGAACGATACTTTGTCAATGCTAAAGAAGATGCTGCATGGTCTTGAAGGGAATACCGATGTGTTTGGATAAGGCTGCGATTCGTCGGATGAGACGTTAGCCTCTGCCCGTTTGGAAGAGAACGATACTTTGTCAATGCTAAAGAAGACGCTGCATGGTCTTGAAGGGAATACCGATGTGTTTGGATAAGGCTGCGATTCGTCGGATGAGACGTTAGCCTCTGCCCGTTTGGAAGAGAACGATACTTTGTCAATGCTAAAGAAGATGCTGCATGGTCTTGAAGGGAATACCGATGTGTTTGGATAAGGCTGCGATTCGTCGGATGAGACGTTAGCCTCTGCCCGTTTGGAAGAGAACGATACTTTGTCAATGCTAAAGAAGATGCTGCATGGTCTTGAAGGGAATACCGATGTGTTTGGATAAGGCTGCGATTCGTCGGATGAGACGTTAGCCTCTGCCCGTTTTGAAGCGAACGATACTTTGTCAATGCTAAAGAAGATGCTGCATGGTCTTGAAGGGAATACCAATGTGTTTGGATAAGGCTGCGATTCGTCGGATGAGACGTTAGCCTCTGCCCGTTTTGAAGAGAACGATACTTTGTCAATGCTAAAGTAGATGCTGCATGGTCTTGAAGGGAATACCGATGTGTTTGGATAAGGCTGCGATTCGTCGGAGAGACGTTAGCCTCTGCCCGTTTTGAAGAGAACGATACTTTGTCAATGCTAAAGAAGATGCTGCATGGTCTTGAAGGGAATACCGATGTGTTTGGATAAGGCTGCGATTCGTCGGAGAGACGTTAGCCTCTGCCCGTTTTGAAGAGAACGATACTTTGTCAATGCTAAAGAAGATGCTGCATGGTCTTGAAGGGAATACCAATGTGTTTGGATAAGGCTGCGATTCGTCGGATGAGACGTTAGCCTCTGCCCGTTTTGGAGCGAACGATACTTTGTCAATGCTAAAGAAGATGCTGCATGGTCTTGAAGGGAATACCGATGTGTTTGGATAAGGCTGCGATTCGTCGGATGAGACGTTAGCCTCTGCCCGTTTTGAAGCGAACGATACTTTGTCAATGCTAAAGAAGACGCTGCATGGTCTTGAAGGGAATACCAATGTGTTTGGATAAGGCTGCGATTCGTCGGATGAGACGTTAGCCTCTGCCCGTTTTGAAGAGAACGATACTTTGTCAATGCTAAAGAAGATGCTGCATGGTCTTGAAGGGAATACCGATGTGTTTGAATAAGGCTGCGATTCGTCGGATGAGACGTTAGCCTCTGCCCGTTTTGAAGCGAACGATACTTTGTCAATGCTAAAGAAGATGCTGCATGGTCTTGAAGGGAATACCGATGTGTTTGGATAAGGCTGCGATTCGTCGGATGAGACGTTAGCCTCTGCCCGTTTGGAAGAGAACGATACTTTGTCAATGCTAAAGAAGATGCTGCATGGTCTTGAAGGGAATACCAATGTGTTTGGATAAGGCTGTGATTCGTCGGATGAGACGTTAGCCTCTGCCCGTTTTGAAGCGAACGATACTTTGTCAATGCTAAAGAAGATGCTGCATGGTCTTGAAGGGAATACCAATGTGTTTGGATAAGGCTGCGATTCGTCGGATGAGACGTTAGCCTCTGCCCGTTTGGAAGAGAACGATACTTTGTCAATGCTAAAGAAGACGCTGCATGGTCTTGAAGGGAATACCGATGTGTTTGGATAAGGCTGCGATTCGTCGGATGAGACGTTAGCCTCTGCCCATTTTGAAGAGAACGATACTTTGTCAATGCTAAAGAAGATGCTGCATGGTCTTGATGGGAATACCGATGTGTTTGGATAAGGCTGCGATTCGTCGGATGAGACGTTAGCCTCTGCCCGTTTGGAAGAGAACGATACTTTGTCAATGCTAAAGAAGATGCTGCATGGTCTTGAAGGGAATACCAATGTGTTTGGATAAGGCTGTGATTCGTCGGATGAGACGTTAGCCTCTGCCCGTTTTGAAGCGAACGATACTTTGTCAATGCTAAAGAAGATGCTGCATGGTCTTGAAGGGAATACCAATGTGTTTGGATAAGGCTGCGATTCGTCGGATGAGACGTTAGCCTCTGCCCGTTTGAAGAGAACGATACTTTGTCAATGCTAAAGAAGATGCTGCATGGTCTTGAAGGGAATACCGATGTGTTTGGATAAGGCTGCGATTCGTCGGATGAGACGTTAGCCTCTGCCCATTTTGAAGAGAACGATACTTTGTCAATGCTAAAGAAGATGCTGCATGGTCTTGAAGGGAATACCAATGTGTTTGGATAAGGCTGCGATTCGTCGGATGAGACGTTAGCCTCTGCCCGTTTGGAAGAGAACGATACTTTGTCAATGCTAAAGAAGACGCTGCATGGTCTTGAAGGGAATACCAATGTGTTTGGATAAGGCTGCGATTCGTCGGATGAGACGTTAGCCTCTGCCCGTTTTGAAGAGAACGATACTTTGTCAATGCTAAAGAAGATGCTGCATGGTCTTGAAGGGAATACCGATGTGTTTGGATAAGGCTGCGATTCGTCGGATGAGACGTTAGCCTCTGCCCGTTTGGAAGAGAACGATACTTTGTCAATGCTAAAGAAGATGCTGCATGGTCTTGAAGGGAATACCGATGTGTTTGGATAAGGCTGCGATTCGTCGGATGAGACGTTAGCCTCTGCCCGTTTGGAAGAGAACGATACTTTGTCAATGCTAAAGAAGATGCTGCATGGTCTTGAAGGGAATACCGATGTGTTTGGATAAGGCTGTGATTCGTCGGATGAGACGTTAGCCTCTGCCCGTTTGGAAGAGAACGATACTTTGTCAATGCTAAAGAAGATGCTGCATGGTCTTGAAGGGAATACCGATGTGTTTGGATAAGGCTGCGATTCGTCGGAGAGACGTTAGCCTCTGCCCGTTTTGAAGAGAACGATATTTTGTCAATGCTAAAGAAGATGCTGCATGGTCTTGAAGGGAATACCGATGTGTTTGGATAAGGCTGCGATTCGTCGGATGAGACGTTAGCCTCTGCCCGTTTTGAAGCGAACGATACTTTGTCAATGCTAAAGAAGATGCTGCATGGTCTTGAAGGGAATACCGATGTGTTTGGATAAGGCTGCGATTCGTCGGATGAGACGTTAGCCTCTGCCCGTTTTGAAGCGAACGATACTTTGTCAATGCTAAAGAAGACGCTGCATGGTCTTGACGGGAGGCGACACTCTGCCTCCCATTCCCTGGCTTCTTAGAGGCAAAACAACTCAAACATATACACTTAAAATAATATTATAGACTATTCCTGCTTTGAGATTTATCTCCGTTAACCCCAGTTTTGCCTTCGATAAGAAATATTACACCGATGGGCCTGGAAGGGCCGTCGTATGGGACGTTAAGCCCCATATGCAGGAGAGCAATACTTTGTGCACGTTAAAGAACATGTTGAATAGTTTGACAAGAGGCGTCCATGTCTTCTGCAAACAGCTGTCCAGTGGATCTACTTCCCCCAACCTTCTCTGAACTCTTGTGGGGTCCTTGTGACCTGGCCATTTAGTGCTTTTGTGTGCAAAAAGTGCCGCTCGGAGGCAAAAAACAAATGAAAAAAATTTATTTCTTAGACCTAACCTTGAGTTGGATTTAGGGTTGTTTTACCTCTGAACGGCACTTTTGCACACTATGGGCTAAATGGCCAGGTCACATGGACACCGAAGGCTCAGAGAAGGTTGGTGGAGGGGACCCACTGGAACAGTTGTTGGGAGACAGATGGTAGCCTCCCGTCAAAGCCATCCAATGTGTTCTTTAACGTGCACAGGGTATGACTCTACCGCACACGGGCCACGGCTTAACATCCCATCCGACGGAGGGTGGCCTTCTCAAACTTATCTGTGTCCCCTACTGACCGTGGGCAGGTCGGAGAGTTTTGCAGAGATAAATCTCAACGCTGACCCAGCTGGGACTCGAACCTGGGAACTACAGATTACGAGCCTGGCGCGCTACCGACTGAGCCACCCCCCCCCCCCCCCCCCCCGACCGCGACCTAACCTGAACTAGTTTTTCCCTCACTAACCAAACAACGAAAATCGAAAAGCTAGTAAGATCGGGATTAGAACAAAAGAGCTTCAGAATACGAGATTAGAACTTTCCTTGACACCCGATAGAGAATCTTGAATTTCCTCCGTTTGCTTGAATCTCGTGCACCAGAACATTGCCGTTTGCTTTGCTGTGTAGTATTCAGAAGTTGCTGACATGTGATTTGTACAAATTGTTCTCTAGCTTTGCGTGCCACTTAACGTGCACAAGTAGACCAATAGCAGAGAAGGTCATCGCCGAGAGTGTCAATGGAGCGGTGCCAAAATCACGTGACATGAAAGTCAATGGGAAATCTGAAACGTGCAGGTTAGCCCCAAGACTATTAATAGCCATTACAAAAGTTGCAGGATAGTTTTTCTCCTTAAACTGTCGTAATCACATTTTTCCCAAAACTGAAGTCAGAGTTGGGTTGTTTTACTTCTGAATGGCACTTTTTTTGCACACAATGGGCTAAATAAATTACAGGGATCCCTTAAAACTCAGAGAAGTTTAGGAGAGGGGACCTACTGGACAGCTGTTGGGAGACAGACTGTAGCCTCCCGTCAAGGTCAAGTTCTTTAACGAGCACAGGTTATGACTCTCCCGCACACGGGGCCACGGCTTAACGTCCTATCCGAAGGACGGTTTTTTTTCAAAGCCCATCGGTGTCCCTACTGACCGTGGCAGAGCGGGGAGTTTTGTTCAGATAAATCTCAACGCTGACACAAGTGACATTAGGACCTGGGAACTGCAGATTATGAGCCTGGCGCGCTACCGACTAAGCCACCGCCGTCCTTGAAATCAGGGATGACGTTTCAAATTTCTGGGACAGAGGATATTTTTTAATAGGAACGTCCATTCAATTTTTAAAGCGATTGGACTGGGTTGTTTTATCTCGGAACGGTACTTTTGTGCACATAATGAACTAAATGGCCAGGTAAGGAGAATCCCAAGGGCTCAGAAAAGGATGGGGAAGGTGAATCACAAAGCAGCTGTTATGTGGCAGGAATGTTAAATACATCGAGTGTGTTCTTAACGTCTTAATTCTCCTACACACGGTATCGTGGATTAATATCCCATCCGACGTACTAAGGCCATTCCAATCTCATCACTGTCCCCTTTCTCACCGAGGGAATAACAAGAGTTTAGCAGACGAAATTCTCAATGCAGGAACTGTTGAGACTCGAACCTGGGAACTACAGATTACGAGCCTGGCGCTCTAAAGATCTATCCTGGTCCCTTTTAATGAGCTGCAGGGTGTCAATAAAACTACAATACTACATAGAGAAAGTTTCTTAATTTTCGAGGAGACAGGGAGAGGGATTCGGAGATGACAGGAATAAGAGAGCCATCCCCAACCTGGAATTTAAATATCCGGAACGAAAGAAAGTAAGAAAAGAAAGGAAACATGCAATTTTCTTAAATTGCATTAGAACCGAGAGAAACACCCACTGGAACGCAGTTTTGGTCTGCTCCGATTATTTCCAGTACCATCCTATCCCACTCACTAAATATTTTTCTAGATTCACGAAATTTCGCTTAAGGGAAATCACTAGTCTTTGTTCATATCGACATCGCTAATTTTTCTTAGCTATATACAAAGTAGCTTTACAACTTCTAGCATCTACATCAGCTTTAATTGTCACGCGAAAGGAAAATAAATGATAATGAAGAGGAAAGATCAACGATCAAAAATACTAGACGAACACAATCACGGATCAGGAACCCATACTTGAATTCATCGAATTTATACGGGAATGGTTAATGAGGGACTGTGTGACTAATTAGGTGAAGCTGAAGAAGTGTTTGCCCTTCACAATTAAAAAAAGTAGGAAACACAGCAAAATATCATCAGTGAGAGACGAGGGGGGAAAAGTAAACAAAGTAGGGATTGAGAGAGGCCCTTGATCTATGGGGGGTTGGGGGAGTCCTTGTTCCTGGCCAAAGATCTGCGACCTGTGAAAATTGTGAGAAGGGGAAGAGAATCCTGGCCAAGGACGAAGAACCGCAGAAACGTGAGGGAGAATGGGGGGTGAGTTATCTCGTAATATGTCGAAAAACCGTCGAAACCCTAGAAATGTGTCGTTTGTTTTCCCTATGTTTGCAGTTAGTGTCGTATCCACGGGAATCGCTGCTGTAGTTGAAAACCAGAAATGATATCTACACAAATGAAGAGAAAGTACAACATATGTTTCGTTTTGAAGAGAATCATATTGATAGAAACTGATGATAGCGTTCAGCCAGGTCTCTAGATATGTTACTAATCCAACTTGTATGGAATATGGAAAACATCTTCTGCAAGTCTATCCTCAACCGGCAACAATTCAGTTTCCCTGTGGGACTAAGTGGTGAGAGCGTTCAGCCAGGTCTCTAGATATGTTACTAATCCAACTTGTATGGATTATGGAAAAATCAGGTTCAGTGATGCCATCCGATGCTCCACTATACAGGAAAGTACTACATCTGTTGGATGACACCACGTGTCCCATTCGTGTGCTGATCGACGCAAAAAAGAAAACTGGCATTAATGCTGCGGTTGGGTTGGGTTGTTTTACCTCTGAGCGGCACTTTTTTGCACACCATGGGCTAAATGGCCTGGTCACATGGACCCCGAAGGCTCAGAGAAAGTTGGGGGAGGGGACCCACTGGAACAGCTGTTGGGAGCCAGATGGTAGCCTCCCGTCAAGGCCATCCAGAGTGTTCTTTAACGTGCACAGGGTATGGCTCTCCCACACACGGGGCCACGGCTTAACGTCCCATCCGACGGACGGAGGCCTTTCCAAGCCCATCGGTGTCCCCTACTGACCGTGGGCAGGGCGGGGAATTTTGCGAAGATAAATCTGAACGCTGACCTGGGAACTACAGATTACGAGCCTGGCGTAATGCTGCGGAGAAGGAGCCTGTCGAAAAGACCTGCATTTCCTGATTCTGTCAGTTTATTCATATCTGGAATGTGGAAACTTTTCGACTTTTGAGCCGTATCAAGATATTATTGCCAATAAGATTTGATAGCGATATGGTCTGAATTTATACTGTAACTCTGTACCGAGAGTCGACCGTTTTTGAAGGGGAAATTTCCGGCTTTTTTATAAATAAAAGGATGATTATCGCTGCCATAAAATCAAAGATTTGTGACTAATGTCCAAGTTTCAAGCTCTCGTAATTTCGTGGATGGTTGAAGAGGATGGTTGAACTGAACAGCTGTTGAGAAAGGGGTGTCAGCCTCCCGTCAAGGACGTCCAGTGTGTTCTTTAACATGCGTGAGGGGGACTAAGTGCGCGAAGTATGGCAACATCTGCTGCATTACGTTCTTTTACTTCTGAGTTGGCGGAGGGGTGGGAGTGGATCAGTCGATGTCCGCCAGGCTCGTAAAGTGCAGCTCCCAGGTTCTAGTCCCAGCTGGGACACCGTTGAGATTTATCTCCAAAACATTTCCCGCCCTGCCCTTGGTCAGTAGGAGACACCAGGGGCTTGGAAAGGGTGCCGTCTCTTGGATGAGATGCTACCCGTTGCATCGTGTGCGCAGAGGAACTACACCCTGTGCATTTTAAAGAACACACTGGATGGCCTTTATGAGAAGCGTCTCGTCAAGGTCATTCAGTGTATTCTTGTCAACTTCCATCTATTTCCTAACACCTGTCCAGTGGATCTCCTTCTCCCAACCTCCCTTGAACCCTCGAAGTCGTTGTGGCCTGGCCATTTAGTCTGTTGTGTGCAAAAAAGTGCCGCTCAGAGGTAAAGCAACCCAAACTCTGAGCAGAACATTTTTTGCACACAGTGAGCTATGTGACTAAGTCACACGAACATCAAAGGCTTAGAGAAGGTTAGACAAAGGGATCCATTGTACCACTAGGAGAGAGATGGTAACCTCTCATCAACAGTACCGTGTTCTTTAACGTGCACAGTGTATGATTCTCCTGTACACGGAACGACAGCTTAACGTTTCATCCAACGAATGATGACTTTTTCAAGTCAATCTATGCCTGCTTTCTCACCGACGGCGAAACGAGGGTCAGCAAAGATAAATTTCAAAGCAGAAACATTTTGGAACTCGAACCTAGTAACATCAGATTATGAGCTTGGCGCATTAACCAACTGAAGTAAACGCCGCACACCCTGCAGGATGATATCAGCCATTTATACGACTCTACACCGCGCAGTGTCGCTGCGTGTATCGCCAATCATAGAAACTGTACGACGTACGTACTAATGGTGCGTCCATTGTAGTGTTTTCTGTACAAATAAAATATCGTCCTGTTCCCATGGTCGAGTGGTTAGCGCGCTTGGCTACTGATCTAAGGGACCTGGGTTCGAACCCCAGGTAAGGCATGGATGTATGTGTCGTTTTTCTGCTGAGGTCCTGCCATCCTCTCAGACCTTCTACTCTGGCATATAAACTGACAGGCTCCTGTCAGACCTCTGTGGCAAGCAGCTGCTTGAGGGGGTATTTATTTATTTTTTTAATCAGCATCACTTCATTCGTCTACCTCTTCCTCCTACTACTTATTTATCCATTGCTTTGGGGGCAATTTTATTGTCACAGTCAGGGGCGTTGCGAAGGACTATGGTTTGGGGGGGGGGAGAATTCAAAATCAAAAATTTTCCAACTCGAAATTCAAATTTTGCTAACTGAGCAAACTTACTTAGATTTTTTCTCAGTGGGGGGAGGGAGAGGCAATTTTCCCAACTCTCCTGCATTTTGCCATTTGACTTCCAATTTTGCCAACTAACCGTAATTTGCCATTTAACTTCCAATTTTGCCTACTAGCCATAATTTCACTGAAATAATTCCAATATTTACATCTCGTCTGAATTGTAGCAGGTCAGTGTGAATTTTCCCTTGATTTGGCCAACTCTCCTTAATTTCACTAAACTAATCACAATCGTTTTATCTCTCCTAAAGTTGCCAAATCACTTCAAACTTTTCAAACTTCCCAAGATTTTGCCAAGTTTTCACGATTTTAGTCAACTTTCCTGAATTTCACAAACCCAATCCCAATTGTCACAACTCGCCCGTATTTTCCAAGTGGATTCGAATTTTGCCAACTGCCCTACATTTTGTTAAGTTTCCTTAATAATTTGTCCAACACTCCTTAATTTCACTAAACAAGTCTCAATTTTCACACTCGCCTATATTTTACCAAGTGGATTCGAATTTTGCCAACTATTCTAGATTTTGCCAACTCGCCTTAATTTTACAGAAAAAAATCACAATTTTTACATCTTTTCTGAATTGGCCAAGTCACTTCGAATTTTATCAACTTTCCTTAATTGCACAAGAAAGGCACAATTTTCACAACTCCCCTGTATTTTACCAAGTGGTTTCGAATTTTGCCAACTCCCCTAGGTTTTGCAAAGAGTTTTTGGTTTTTCTAACTCTTCTTAATTTCACAAAACCAATCCCAATTTTACAACTCACCTTTACTTTACCAAGTGGTTTCCAGTTTTGCCAACTTCCCTAGATTTTGCCAAGTTTTTCTCGATTTTGTCAACTCTCCTTAATTTCACAAAAACAATCCCAATTTTCACAAATCGCCCGTATTTTACCCAGTGGATTCGAATTTTGCCAACTGTCCTAGATTTTTCCATCTTGCCACAATTTTACAGAAAAAAAATCCCAATTTTAAATCACACCTGATTTTTGCAAAGCCACTCTGAATTTTGCCAACTCTCCTAGATATTGCGAAGTTGCCTCGATTTTGCCAACACGCCATAATTTTACAGAAAAAAGATTGCAATTTTTACATCTCATCTGAATTTTGTCAACTCTCCACGATTTTGCCAAGTCACTCCGAATTTTGCCAACTGCCCCTAGTTTTTCCAACTACTCCTAGTTTTTGCCAACTGCCCCTAGATTTTGCCAACTCCCTAAGTTTTGCCAACTCGCCATAATTTTACAGAAAAGATTCCAAATTTTCACATCTCACCTGAATTTTGCCAACTCCCCACGATTTTGTCAAGTCACTCCGAATTTTGCCAACTCCCCATGATTTTGCCAAGTCACAACGAATTTTGCCAACTGTCCCTAGATTTTGCCAACTCCCTAAGTTTTGCAACTCGCCATAATTTTACAAAAAAAAAACCTAATTTTCCATCTCCATTTTTGCCAACTCCTCACGTCACCTGAAATTTGCCAAGTCACTCCGAATTTTGTCAACTCTCCAAGATTTTGCCAACTCACCTTTATTTTATTAAGTGGCTTCGAATTTTGCCAACTGCTCTAAATTTTGCGTCTCTGCATTTTCTAAATTGCCTTAGATTTGTCAAGTTGCCTCGATTTTGACAACTCCCCTTAATTTTCCAAAAAAATTACAAATTTTCCCAACTCGCCTAGATTTTACCAAGTTGCTTTGAATATTGCCAACTCCGAGTTACTTTGGGGGGGGAACCTCAACCCATCCTCCCATGGCTACAACCCTGGTCACAGTGAACATTTTTTCCTCTTTTTTATTTTTAATTCTTTTCTTGTTGTTCCTCTTTTCTCTTTTCCAATTACCTACATTTTGACTAAATCTGCCGTCCCCAAACATTTTGCCTCCCCTGTCACTTGCTCAATGTTATCAAAGGCAAAGCTACTCCTGCCGGGGGAGAATTGCTAGCCAGGCTCGTAATCTACAATTCCCAGGTTTGAGTCCCAACTGCGCCAACGTTGCGATTTATCTACGCGAACTCTCGTCCTGCCATGGTCAGAAAGGGGATACCGATGGGTTTGGGAAAACTGTCGTCCGTCCGATGGGTTGTCTATTAAGAGGTCAAAAGTACAATCTCTGAGGTTTCATGACTTTAATAATAAAATTCAAAATTTTTCCCCTAATCTTTATTTTTTAAACATGTAAAAATCATTCCTACATCCATGGCTCCTTGAGCAGGAGAGCCATACCCTCTGCAGGTTAAAGAACACGCTGGATGACCTTGAAGGAAGGCTTCCAACTCTCCTGAAAGCTATCCAGTGGGTCCTTTTTCCCCCGACCTTCTTTTTGTTTTCTGAATAGATCAGCATAAAATTGCGCAGAAAAAAATTACGCAGGCGCCCACTGTGCACATATTTCAAACTTCTTTTTGTTCTAATAAGTGATTTTTTACAACTTAATGATGTGGATTTCGAAAACAGTGTTAATTGTTTTCCCTATCAAGTAAAAAAAATTACAAATTAGGAAGAATAGAAATTGTAACGTAAACGAAATTATTGTCTATTTAACACAATAAACAGTTTTGATAATATTGTTATGCTTATGGGTGGGAGTTGGCTCTGTTGGAAGCGCTCCTATCTCGTAATATGTATGTCCCAGGTTAGAGTCCCAATTGTGTCTGCGTTGAGATTTATTACCCTTAACTCCTCTCCTGACTTTGGTCATAAAGAGACACCGATGAGCTTGGAAAGGCGACGTCCATTAGATGAAATGTTAAGCCATGGCCCCGTATGCAGAGATCCATACCCTATGCACATTAAAGAACACTATAAATGGCCTTGACGGGAGATTTCAATCTGTCTTCTTACAGATGTCCACTGGATCTCTTTGCTCAATCTGAATTCTTGGGGTTCTTGTAATCTGACCATTTAGCCCAATGTGTGTATAAAACGTTCTGCTCAGATGTAACACAACTGAACTAATTGTTATCCTTAATAAAAATAAATACCCCCTTAAGCAGCTGCTTGCCACAGAGGTCTGACAGGAGCCTGTCAGTTTATATGCCACAGTAGGAGATCTGAGAGGATGGCAGGACCTCAGCAGAAAAACAACACACACATCCATGCCTTACCCGGGGCTCGAACCCAGGTCCCTTAGATTAGTAGCCAAGCGTGCTAACCACTCGGCCACGGGACGGCTATTTCTTATCCTTGCTTTATAAAAAATACAAACAAAGGAGAATATTCGTGTGATAATCTTTTTTAAAGCGCAATGAAATGTGATCCGATGCTAGTGAAAATAATCCACTTACATAAAAATAAACATCGCGTTTGGTGAAAAATCTGTATGTGACGACGAAAATTGAATAAACTTTTGGAAATCAGCATTCAGGAATTACTACAGAAGGATGAAATATTTAATAGCAAACTTATTATTAGCGAATTTGGGCTAGAATACGACGATTTAAATTCGTTTTTGCTTAAAGATTCAAACAGACAGAGCATTTAAAAGGATTACAAATTGCGAAGTAAAGTATACTGAAAGGACAATTTATTATCACATCCACCTAATAATATGAGGGTCCACCTTTCACCCTCAGAACAGCAGCAACATATCGTGGCATGGATTCTGCAGGGTGTTGGAAATCGAGTGTATTGCGGCCCATGATTCCAGGACAGCCATCAGTAAAGTGCCGAGAATTGCTCGAGGACAACCCTTACGGAAGCGATCACCTCCCTGTGATGTGCACCACTCCCGTGGGGGGCCTTGTAGCCCTTCACTCGTCCCATAGTGGAGGCTTGATCGGGTTGACTGGAGTGGCTTTGAGCTCCTCTCTGAGTTCGATGAACATTCTGTCAGATAAAGGGCCCATGTGGCAGTAGCGGAGATCTTGGACTCTATAATAGATGCAGCTGCATCTACAATTCCTCAAACTTCGACACGGTTTCCTGAAAAACAGTCGCGGATTC
This sequence comes from Ryuthela nishihirai, assembly GCA_038380435.1. Classification (NCBI taxonomy): domain Eukaryota; kingdom Metazoa; phylum Arthropoda; class Arachnida; order Araneae; family Heptathelidae; genus Ryuthela; species Ryuthela nishihirai. The sequence continues at coordinate 22,809,235 of JAWZYU010000019.1, forward strand.
CAGATTGCACCGCAGCTCGTAAGGCTCAGAACAAGGCTTGGGAGGTGTTTTGGAGATATCCGACTTCCCCCAGCCTTGAAGCGTTCAAACGCTTCGGGGCGAAAGCTCGTTTGTCCGGCGCCAGAACCAGAAGAAATCTTGGATGAAATATACGTCTTCTATTACCCTCACGACCAGGTCTAAGGTCGTGTGGGATAAAGTCCCGAAGATGGGTGGGAACTACATATCCCACTCGTTATTCATCCTGGAGCAAAATGAACAGGCAATTGTTGATCCCAAAGAAATTTCCGACACTCTGGGAGAGTCATTCTGCTCCATCTCTTCATCTTCTTACTCCCCCGAGATTCTGGCCCAGAAGACAATGTCCATTACGCCATGCTCCAACATCTCTCACCTTTGAGTAAATATCGGTTGCCCCATCTCTGAAATCCCATTTTTATGAAGGAGCAGTTTCCAGACTCCTGGCGGGAGGCCATCATCTTGTCCTTCCCGAAGCCAGGAAAGAATTCCAAGATTCCTTCTAATTATCGTCCATTGCATTTACGAGCTGTGTGTGCAAGGTGTTCGAAAGAATGGTAAATGCCAAACTCATCTCGTATTTAGAGCACCACAACCTTCTTTCCAACATCCAGTGTGGCTTTCGCAGGCAACGGTCAACTCTTGACCATCTGATATGCCTCAAATCGTCTAACAGAAATTCGTTTTTACGTAGAGAGCACCTGGTGTCAATTTTCTTTGACATCGAAAAAGCATACAACATGGCTTGGAGAGTCAGCATTCTTCGTGACCTCCATTGCTTCGGCTTTAGAGGTCATATGTCGATCTTCATCTCCAACTTCTTATTGTCATGTTCTTTTCGCGTCCGTGTGAGCAACACTCTGTCGCGGCCGTACCCCCAAGAACAAGGTGTTCCACAAGGCTGTGTGCTGAGTGTTACACTTTTCGCTGTCAAGATTAATTCTATTGCTAAGCAACTTCCTCCATTTGTAGACAATACACTCTATGTTGACGATTTTAGAATCTTTTGCTCTTCGTCCAGCATGAAGGTCATTGAAAGACAACTGCAAATTGCCCTGAACAATATTTCAGTTTAGGCGAAGGCCAACGGGTTTTGGTTCTCCCCACAGAAGACCGCTTGTGTGCACTTTTGCCACAAGCGAAATCTTCATCTGGATCCCGAGCTACGGCCCTGGAGTAACATCATTCCAGTTGTGGGGGAGACCAAGTTTCTCGATATTATCATCTTCAATCGGAAATTGACTTTTTACCACACATGCATTATCTCAAGTCCAAGTGAACGTGGGCATTGAAAAGTCCTCTCTTCTCTCTCCTGGGGAGCTGACCGATGCCTGTACCCTGCGCTTGTCTGGTCAAAACTGGACTACAGATCCCAGGTATACGACTCTGCCTGGGAATTGGTAGTGAAGGTGCTAAACCCCCTCCATCATCAGGCCCTCTGTGTTTTCACGGGAGCCTTTTGCACCTCACTGGTCCAGATTCTATATGTTACGACCGACGACCATCTTTATATCATCACCATCAGCAGTTGTCCCTGCAATACGGATCTAAATTGCAATTCCTGACTAGCCATCCCACTTGGGACTGCGTTTTCAGTCCGAAGTGGGAAATGCTTTACACTAATCGGCCGACTGCCATTCGTCCTTTTAGTTGCGAGTCCGAGGCTACCTCAGAGACATCAACACCAGTCTCGATAGCATCGCACAGTCAACAGTCAAGTCACTTCCACTGTGGCTTGCTGTTTTTCCTTCCTGTGATTTTTCCCTGTACAGGAAGGCCTTTACATGCGACTGTGTAAACAACTCTTTGCCAGCCATCATGCTAAGAATCCGGACTTCTTGCCTTCAGGCAACATCATTAATAATGATTCAACAGATCTGTAATAATGATTCCAACAGATCGGCCAATTCTACTGATGTGTTGGACCTTTTATATATTGTCTTTAGTTTGGCGCATTATGGCCTAGTCGCTTTTCCGCCATAAAACCCCAAACAACCAAACCAAACCATGCTGGAGGAACAAAAGAAAATAATGTCATCTGCGTATGCTGTACATTGGATAGGACAAAGAATACTGGGAATTTCAGAGGTGAAGACTATGAAGAACAAGCCCTAGAACGGATCTTTGTATAACTCCACTGTCGACAGTTCTGACGAAGGATAAACTGTTCCCAACTCTAACTTGGTGTGTTCTATGAATAATCAGGTTGTAAAGAAGCCTCACATATAGCCTTGTGTAGTGATGATGGAACAAGGGTCCCAAGATGGCCCATATAAACATGCCCCAGAACAACGTACTGGCCTATAACACCCCCATTTGACATTTGGGGCCCATGGCCTCATGTGGTCTATGCAACTTTTGTAACCTCTCATTAGCGTGGTTTTGTTGGAACTTTGATTCATCATACTAAGCTATCATTTCCTGTCTTTCACAGTCCATTGGTGATACTGCTTCGCTCATTATAGACTCTTATCCCAATGATGTGATGTTAACCAGGTTACTCTACCTTGAGCATCAGCCGCCATAGCCCAATCGTGACATCGTATGTCAAATTGTTCTTGTCATTAAACCCCAACATTATCGTCGGCATTGTGGCCCTCGATTGAAAGTTATGATAAGGGAGAGGCAGTGCTCACCTAGAATATCAATAGCTCGGTTAAGGCCACGTTTTTCCCGGCAGCTACAGATTTCTTAGGTTTGGGTATAATTCTGGTACAAACGTGCGACGGTCGCACTCGGAAATTTCCAATGCTTGTTCTGCAGTCGCAAATGTGAATCACCCCATCTTCCTTGCATTGACTATCTACCCATGATCTAACTCGCTAAGGTTGCCATGTTTACCCATCATAACAGTTGCAGTTACACTACAGAACAAATAGGTATTTGACCCATTTATAGCCCATAAGGGTTTTCGGATGGCTGAAAACCCTTATGGTTTGTGGATAGGTGAGTTTGCAATAATAAATTGAGCTCTCAGTGAAAGTTTATATGGCTTTGTGAAGGGGTGGCTGGCGTCTTTTTGCAGGGAGTATATCAGTGATGGTCTTAGCTACGATAAAAAAAAAAACTCGATTTCAACGTGTTGCAAGATTTTAATATTAATTCTGTAGATAGTTCGTACCTTTCCCAATTCCGTGGCACTTCTACATGGATTGCATTATACACTACTCAAAATGGAAATCGTAACACCACGAAGGAAGTGATGTATATGCCCAAAACTGAGACGATGGAAGTTATGAGGGCAGATGTACAAATGATCAAAAAACGGTACGTGGGAACGAAAGGTACATGAGCTTATTGCAGATTCATCAGTACATAGTAGACCAAACCTCAAGAGAGAGCATACAAGCCTGTAGACCTCTAGGCATTCCATCAATCAGATGGTTAATAGTGTCCTGAGGTATGGCGTTCCAAACAGCATTCAATTTGGTACGTAACTCTGCATCAGATTGATCACAGGAGGGAGCTGGCGAAGGCAGAGGTCCATTAAGGTCCCACATGCGCTCAATGGGTGATAAGTCCAGGGAGTATGGCAGCTATGAGAGAATGTCCACACCTTGGAAACTGTCCATCGTTGCATGTGCAGTGTGTAGGGTGGCATTGTCCTACTGCAGAATCAGTCGAGACGGGGTGGTAAGGAAGGGTCATGCCACAGGATTAACGATGTCATCGATGTAACGTCTCGCCATTAGCATGCCAGAAACAAGGAGCAGAGGTTTTCAGCCACCATATGTGATTCACCCCACACCATTGTACCAGAGTGGTGAGCCGTACGGTGGCTAATGGAATAGGCTTTCTCAGGTTTTTGATGAGGGAGGAAGAGGGGGGATTGAGGGGGGAAGAGGGAAAGTCCCCCCTTGAAGATGCTAGCAAAGAAAATATAGGCAAAAAATTTAACATATGAATATTTCACTCATTTTTCCGTAAATTCTTGAGTGAAATCTTATACTGCAAAGGAAGTCAGGTCTCTTGGACCGCCATTTTACCTTTTCCGTCTCGACTGAGTTTCTCCCCCCCCCCCTCCCGCTTTTATTTTTTCTAGATCCGGATCTGGACTCCAACAATTCTTGGATCACTGTGGTCTCTTAAAGCAATAAAAAAATGATGTCCTAATTGCGTTAAACGTAACATTCAATGCGACAACTATATAATGTGATAAATAAGAATTAGAATTATTATTTGAAAAAAAGGTTTTGCTTGCATGAAGGCAAAGGGGCCCCTTGCCTGTCCGCGCCTGGCTTTGTACATGAGGAAATTTTATATTCATCTTTCTCCCAGCACTGTACTTTTTTCACATTACATTCATGTAGATAAAAATCCGTTGTGGTCTGCACCTTCCCAAGTATCCTATTACAATCAGTCCCAAAGAATGCATCTGTTTCCTGAGAATTCTTTCAACTTGTTAACGAAATCAGCTTGCATGCGATCCTCTGATAACCATCTGCTGCCCACAAAGTTCGCAGTCAACCAATAATCAAGTTGCTTCGTTCCAAGAGCGGGAACCACAAACGTGTCACTCCGGACAATCTGGCGGCGATCAGGCGCCTTCCCTAAACGGCTTAACTTCCAGTTAAATGTATAATAAACACAAAACCGTCAACCCTCTGTTCCACTGGGTGCAGATAACGGGATAATCAGTTCGTAAATTAACGAGGCGTGCAGTTGCCGATAATAATGCTGCTCCTGTCAGCGCGAGACAAGGAAGGTGAAGGGTCAAAGACTCCTCCGAACAGTGGACAGCGCCTGAGCCACACCCAACCATTCAGAAAGGAACGTAGCGAGCATACCAATTAAGAGAGTGGAATGATAACCAATCAAGTCTGGAGCGGTGATTCTGATAGCGCAAAAAAGCGAGGCACTGAGTGCAGAGCTAAATAAATAGTACTGACTCGGAGAATGAAACGTGTACTCCATCTCTGCTCAGGGTTAAAGATGATTAACTATTAGGAAGTTTCACGATCTTTAAAATAATCGTTGGCGAATTTCTTGCTATCTTCTTAATAGCCTTCTGTGTTTTTAGTGGTAAAACAACTTTTCGTGTCGTAGAATTATTAAGGGCTTTCTTGGCAAGACATGCAGTTTAAAAAGTCGATAAACTGCAGAATAATTCACACTGCAAGACTTTTGTGTTAGATTTATGTTATTCGTTGGATTTAACAAGTAGGTGGATTTGATTTTAACGTAATGATACTTTTCTGGTAAGAAGATTAAATAAGCAGTTCAAAACAAATTAAGATTAATGAGATCAAATTGAAAACATTTTTCGTTATGTCATTAGAGATTGGTTTCCAAATCTGAAACAATCTTTAATGAAAAAAGATCTTAAGCAGAAGAGAAAATTATTGCAACGTATCTCAGGAACCCATTGAAAAAAGTATCATTTAATGTGTCATTTAATGTATGCTATCGATTAGAAGTAAATGAAAAAATAAATAACTGTGAATACAGACCCACAAATGATCGAGATCAAAAGGGAATCAAGGGCGAAAAAGGAGTCTTGGATGACATTCAAATGATGGTTAATGGGAGGTACTCCCCTTTCCAACCTTCGTGACTGCCACTCACTCAACTCGCTACAGGTTGTTTTACAGCACTTTTTGTTTTAACAAAATGGGTTAAATGGCCAGGTCACAAGGACCCAGAGAAGCTTGGGGGATGGGGACACACTGAATATCTGTTAGGAGACAGATGGAAGCCTTCCGTCAAAGGCATCCAAAGTGCTCTTTAACTTACACAGAGCATGGCTCTTCTGCACTCGAGACCACGGCTTAACATCTCATCCGACGGATATCGGCCTTTCCATGACAGAAAGGGGAAGACGTTTAACCTGGAAGGTTAGCAGAGATAAATTTTGATTCTGGCAATCGAACCTTGGAACTACAGATCACAAGCCTTGCCTGTTACCGACCGAGCCAACTACCACTCCTATCAAAACTGGAAGAGTTGTTACGAAGCCTTAACTTGTGTAATTGGTTTAAGAACTTTATTACATCGGAAAGTACATCTTTCTGTTAGCCCTGAAAATTAGTCAGTTGAAATTGACCACTTCTGTATGCCCTAATAAATTAGAATTAATGTCTGAATGTTGTCCTTTAATGATTCAACTTTATTTCTTTCCAATGTCTAAAGTTTAAAAATAAAACACCACAGTATGACTGATGAACAAAAATGTGTTCCTCGTAAACTAGAAACGTAAAAAGAAAATTTCTCCCATTAAGAGGCAATATTTTCTTGCAGATACTTTAATCTTTAAAGTTGTTTGAAATCATTTCTTGATATTTTAATATTCTCGTGAGGGCAGTTTAAATTACAAATTATCGTAACTATTATTAAATAGGCTAACTGAAAAATAAGAGGATCATGACTTCAGTCAACAGTAATTATCGTTAATATGTGTAACAATCGTGAATAATGTAGATAAATAAAAAATAAGTTTTTCACATTGGGTTGTTGAATAGTTTTACCTGCAAATGGTTCTTTTTTGTCCAGTGGACTAAATGGCTACTTCACAAGGACACCAAAGGCTCAAAAGGAAAGGAACCCACTGGACTAATATTCCAGGAACTCAAATCGCAAAAACAATGCTTTAGGGTTGCTCCTAAATAAGGCAATATACGGGTAGATGAAGCAGAGGTTAAATGCGACAAGTTCTCCCATTCGACAAGTTATGCTACTTTGCCTAAATTACGTCAGCTGCCGAACTGCGAAAAAGATACACATTTTGCTCTTCAATCCCACATCATTTTTTTAAAAAATGCAAAAAAAAGAGTTATCTTATTTTTTTAAAATAAGTTTTTTTTTTCCTTTTCGAAAAGAAATTACATTAGAATTCCCAACAATCTGTTTTCATCTTCACTTGAGTGAAACATCCTATTTGGAAATTTTCCTTTGTACTAGTTTTTTTTTCACCTCCAAGCTCTGACTACGACAACTTTTGTTCAAGAGACGACACAGATGCGATACAAAAAAGCATTTCTGACGCACAGAGATATTTTTACGTTCCCGTGTGACAGCAGTTGGCCGGTTTGTCTTTGTCTTATGCGACTTGACGGTCGGCAGGCGCTCTACCCTCCGCAGTCACTCGGAAAACACTTAAGTTGATTGGAGATGAATTATAGATGAACAACGTGGATTCCAGAAGTATTGTGCATGGCGATTTCATGCCAATAGCCTCAATAGAACGGATTTACGACTTCGAGCAAAAAAGTTGCATGGATACACTCTTCCTCTGTGTGGACAAGCATATACAGAAAAAAAGCGCATCTCCAAGACTTCGGCGAATTCATTCTAATAATGCTTCTAGATCAAGATCTCCTTTATGCTTTTAACAAAAAGAAAGTTGGAAAAAGTCATTTCATTCTGAAAACAGTTTATTAGAGCGTTGCTTTCTTCGTATATTTTTTTCTGTTAAGCTCCAAAATAGTCGAGTTGTGCATTCTGAGCATTCGTTTTCTTCAGAGTCTCACTTTTCGTTTATGAAAAAGTCGCAAGATTCGGATGTCTGCACAATGAGCAGAAATAAAATCAAATCCTTTTTTCACATTTCGAGTAAGCTATAAATTGATCCTTTACCATGAAAGGAAATGAAGGAATGATTTATTAAATTATGTTGCATTATATTTTTCTTTATTCACAACGATCCTTTGGTTTATATTTCAGCCACTCTCTTTACTGTATTCTACTAATAATAAAAGTAGGGGGAAAATTGTTTTGAGCAGGGTGAGATCCGAACCTAAGACCTCCTTATAACACATCAGGTGCTCTAACCGATGATTAATATAGCCCTGCGCGGATGCGGATATCCGCGTTTTTTTTATCCGCATTTAAAAGCTCTCGGCGGATATCCCCATTTAAAAGCTCTCGGAGAATATCCGTATTTAAAACTCTCGGCGGATAAAAGATTAACTCGGATAGCGGATAAAACTGCGGATAAAAAAATTGATGTTAACTAGGATGGCGGATAAAGTCTAGTATTTCATAAGTTATGCAGAAATATGAGAGAAAATTGTTGTATAAACTGAAGGCCAACATGAGTGAAAAACTGCTTGAGATAATGTTAATAGAACCTTATTTAAAAATTCAACGTGATATTCACTCTAAAAAAAGGGAAAAAGTTTATCCTATGTGAAAGAAGCGACCTTTTTGCTGACAAAGCAGAATGTAAATTCCAAAAATTATTGGGGTATTACGAAGTGAATATATGGGAAATGCGAATTAAACATCAGTCGAATGGAAATTCATTTGAGGAGATCGCGAAATTTTAGAGGAGAGTTACGGATAATAAAAAGGAGTGTATTTCCATAATCGCCGATAACTGTATTTAATGTAAAAGAGCCAAATTAATTCAGAAGAATTTGCAAAATCATAATTAAATAAATTTTTGTTTCAATTTAGCAGAGCATATTTTTATTTAAAAAACAGCTTTTAATTTTCCACATTATAATTTTTTTAGTTATTAATCGTTAATAAACCACTAGACTGATTTCTTTTACTGACAAACAGACATCGGACGTCAAGCATTTGCAAAATCTCAACTGTTATTTAGTAAGCAATATACGCGGATGCTGATAAAGTTTCGAGGATGCAGATGCGGATGTGGATAAGACCTTGAAGATGCGGATCGGACTTTTGCTATCCGCGAAGGCTTCACTGATTAAGAATATATTTTATATGCAGGGGTTTATCAAAATAATGGAAACACGTACTGTTTGTAGAGAACATTTTTTTAAAAAGCTGTAGGCCCATCTCGGGTGTTCTGAACAGACACAATTCGACGTGGAATTATAAAAGCCATGCACATACGGTAACGGAATGTGGGATCATTCTTCCTGTAAAATATGGTCCAACTGTGCCAGTGATGCTGGAAGTGGAAAGTGTGATCTGACCTTGCACTCCAGATATTCCCACAAATGCTCAATAATATTGAGGTGTCCAGGGTAGCTGCTGTACCTCATCCTCATGCTCTGAAAACCACAACTTGACGCGTTTCGCAGAATACACGGGTGCATTATCCGCTTGAAATCAGAGACAGTCATTGGGGAACAATGTCCGCAACATTGGGTGCAGGTGGTCCCCGAGAATGGATTCGTATGTTGTGGATGTGACACGACCCTGAAGAATAAATAATGTCCCTAAGGCAGGGGTGGTCAAATAGCGGCCCGCGGGCCACATTCGGCCCGCTAAGAGTTTTTTGTGGCCCGCCAAGGCAACCAGAAAAATCCGCCTTGAACCGAGATTTCCTTCCTTCCCGTGCGCGACCGAAGATTCGTCTCGTATTTTCCACTAGGACGGCCACGTCAATACGCATGCGCAGTGTAGATACGAAAACAATTGCCCACCCCTGCCCTAAGGAATGCCATGATATGGCACCCCACAGCATCAGGGATCCACCTCTATATGCTAACATTCGGCACATAGAGTCGTAACATCTGGAAACAGTCGGGGTGGTACGCTTCTGCAGGTTTTCGCCAGAACTATACTCTGCCAGTGGTGGGAAGTAATTTGTAGCACGATTCATCAGACCAGATGACACGTTGCCAGTCTTAGCATCCCAGTTTTTATGTTCTTTGCATTACACGTTTTGTTGCATTGATGTTTTGTGGATTGCAGGTTTGTGACTGCAGGTGTGTTTTGTACAGGTTGAGGTTTGTGGATTGCAGCATGGCCATAAACAATGAAGTTCCCCACGAACTGTTATGATGGAAACGGGATCATTCCGACTGGTGTTCAACTCTGCTGCTATTTGGGGTACAGTAGTCTTGTGCTTCCGTTGTACAATTCGTGCCAACATTTGCCTATCACTCTCTGACAACTTCGTATGGCGTCACAATTTGCGCGTTTGGAAGCAACGCCCTCTCCTTTTTGATAGGTAGTCATAATCTTCGATACGGATTCCTCGTGTTACACCTACTACATCCGCCGTTCTGATTACTAAAACTCCTGCAAGACGTGCACCAATGATCATGCCTTTTTGGAGGTCAGTGAGATCTGACATTGTCGACAATCACACCACAACAGCTGTTTCACCTGCGCCTGGAACACCGCTACGTGAGAGCCGACATCGTACTTCTTCCCTTTATATACCTCACATCGCAGGTGATGTCTATCTGTGATATGCATATGGCGCATTGCGTGTGCACCAATCATCGTGAGTGTTTCCATTATTTTGAAAAGCCCTGTATATATTACTGTCGTAACTTTTTATCTATGACTACTAATGCTTTGGGGGTCAAAAGTAAAAAAAACTCTCTATATCTGTGTTTTGTGAGATGACGATGATGATGAATAAATATATAAATCAACGGCCGGTAGCTCAGCTGTCAGAGCACCTGACACGTTATCAAGAGGTCATAGATTCGGATTCCATCTGACATTCTCACTGAACATTTTCCCCAATACCCAGTACAGGCCGAATACAAAGGCGTAATACAAATTATACTGCATTACTTTAAGCAGTGGAGAAATACACGTGTCCAATTTCTTTATGCAGCATTTGGTTAAAACTGATGAAGTCTTCAGTCAGGCAAGAATTTCATGGAATTTTTCTGCAAACTACAGATGCAATGGAAGAAAAGATCGGTTCGACATAAAAGTGGAAATATCGAAACATGATTGAATGTTGATGTTGGAAAATAATAGGATTTGTAGGGAAATGGAAATAATGCATTACCAAAGACACATGGGCTCCGGTGGGGAGAGAAGCAATTTCCATCCCTGGAGAAAGTAATAGAAAAATTAATTTATATTGAACAATATAGTGCGCCAAAAATTAATGTCTGTTTTCCTCTAACAAATTGTCTTTTTTTTTTTTCGCTTTCTTTGGTTTTTGGACACCAATTTTATTATCATAAAAAAACATAGTTTTACGTGTATTTTCGATAAGTTTCCGTTTTTTCATTTCCTTTTCGGGCATGCTTAGTTGTCTTATGATGCTGGGTCGGACTTTGATCTTCTGAGACCCTAAGCCATGTCGTTTAAGAGGCCCCAAAAAATCAAAAGCAGAAATTTATATTTATTTTTCTGACTGATAAATAATAAAAAATAAATCCCCCCCTCAAGCAGCTGCTTGCCATAGAGGTCTGACAGGAGCCTGTCAGTTTATATGCCATAGTAGAAGGTCTGAGAGGATGGCAGGACCTCAGCAGAAAAACGACACATACATCCATGCCTTACCCGGGTCTCGAACCCAGGTCCCTTAGATCACTAGCCAAGCGCGCTAACCACTCGGCCATAGGGAACATTAAAACATAAACAGAAAAACTGATGTGACGAAGACAGTTATTTTATTTTATAACTGCTGAATTTAAATATCACTACTAATACAAATTCACAACTATTACACTAGACCCGGATATAGGGATGGGCCAAGGGGATTATGTCCCTCCTTCACCCCCTCCTAGAATGCTAATTAAGAGTAATGGTGGCCACAAATTATTAAACTTCTGCATATTTCAGACATTTTTCAATAAATCTTTTTAAAACCTGTACCACGAAGGGGAAAATGTTACACTGCAATGTAAATACAATTTCTTCTTCTCTCTCCCCTTTATTTTTTTTCTAGATCAGGACCTGTGTTACACAATAAAACTTGAAATGCATTTTTTAAGGCCCTCCCTCATACTCTGAGGCCCTACCTAAGCTGCAGCTTAATTAGTTTATGCTTACGACCGACCCTGGTATGATGTATTCATGATTTCTGTATTTGCAACGGCACTGATTAATTAACGACTCAGCCTAAATATTTATATCTTGAACGCATTGATTTGTTTTTCTTCCCCACCCCACATGGAAAAATTTCTGTCGACATAATGCTAAAACAATTTACAAGTAAAACCGAAATGCTTTTCAATGCCTGAATCGGCCTCTGTCCAGAGTCTACAATAATAAGAAACAGAATACCTTAGCTTAAATCATGTCTCTTTCGATACAAAGAAATCCTATTTGTGCAGGTGCATCTGTTAACGTTAAGATCATCTCTTCACCTTTCAGATTCCTTTCCCTTAAACGTTTTTCTCACAGTTCCAGGAAGTGAGTCTAGAACGTGCTCAGCTTCCCCAACTGTTACTGCTGAGATCTGATAAAATCCACCATCCCCCTCCATTCGTCAGACTCCCTGATTATCCCCCTCCAGTAAGCGTCCCTTGCTTATTGATAGCCACTAAAGTTTTCACTCTAAAATTCGGCCTCCGACTTCAATAATTTCGGTAACGCCTTAAGCATTTACGCGGCAGGGCACGAAGATTCAAAGTGGCTCATCAGTCATCTCGATTTGGAGCAGCCGATGGGAATAGAAGGAGAGTTTTTGCAGCTTCGAAACGGGCAAGTGAAGAAGCCGAACTCAATGATTCGTAATCGAAGGCGATTAGGGCAACCTTTTACGATGCGATAAGAAACTGAAATCGTAATCGATTACACTGATTAAAGGGAAATCCGGGTCACAATAGAGGCGGCTTCACGCATTTGCTTTTAGGGGTTGTCGTAGACATGAAAACAACTTCAGCGAGTCTTTATTCTCTGTTTAACGAGGTAATTGGCGCTGACATACCTGACCGAACAGCGAGTGATGTTATTTAGGTTATTTTTTTATCTCGTTTTCTTTTTATAAAACGAGCCACTGTTTTCATTCTGTCGTCTGGCCATTTGTAGGCATTCAAATGTTTATACATTTCTTCTTTTTAATGGAGTGGACTTAGAGATAAAAGATTACTTTTTCTTTGGGGGGAGGGGGTTTGGAAAGATACCAATAAAATATTACGATTCCCCTTTCCAGAATCTTCAAATTGTTTTATTTTGAATATTCAAAGGCGCAAAAGACTGAAAAGGGTAAAATTAAATATTATTCATTCAAGTTAGAAATTTAAAATTTACATGGGATGACAGAAGAATCTACGCTTTCAGCAGCGATTTGTCTCCTATAGGGTTAAAAACCTCAACTTTGTTCTGTTAAGACTTTTTTTTTGTGGATAGATGCTATTAAATTATTACCACTCTTTCCCCCCCCCCCCGAATATTCAATTCTAGAGTTTCGAAATAGCTGCAGTTTCGTCATCATGGGGTGAATATTTTTTCCTGTCATTATGTTGGGTTGTTTTACCTCTAACAGGCACTTTTTGCACACAGTAAGTTAAAATGCCAGGTCACAAGGGCCCCACGGTCTCAGAGAACATTAGGGAAGGATCCACTGAACGGATGGAAGCCTTCCCGTTAAACCATCCAGCGTGTTTTTAACATGCACAGGGTATGGCTCTTTCTTATAGAGGACCATGGCCCATGGTCCACCCCCCTCCCCCCTTCCCTCCCTTTCTCATCTGGAGCAGAACAGAGTTAGCGGTGATAAAGTTCAAAGCAGGCACAATTAGGACTCCAACCTGGGAACTCAGATTACGAGCTTGGCGCTCTCCTGACCGAACTAATCCCTGCCACTGGCTGTTACGTAATTAGCACAATATATGAGTAAATACCAAAACACATGAGCACTATCAACATCTAGAGTGAAAACTTTGCAAAGAGCCGAACGGCTGTTTTGGTGAAGCATCTATACCAAACCTTAGTGAAAAGCCATTAAGAAAAAAAATATATTTTTAAAGAGCCGCAGGAAAAAAAAAACATTTCTAATGAGTAAGTAATCGGAAATAATATATTTTTAAGGAATCAAGAAAGCATCCTGATTAGAAAGTAAAAATATACATTTTTGATGAGTGCTATGAATTGCCAAAATTGTTTAGTAACGCACCTAAAAATATTTGGTCAAACAAATTGGAAGAAATGAGCAATATAGATTCACTATATTGATTATTTATGAGCCGTAAGTTTTTTGCAATGAGCAGCGGATTGAATGTGCTTGATTAAAACGACCGATACCGGCGTTTACTCTGTTTCACATAAAGAATGGAGCTGAAAATCTGAAGATCGAAAAAGACAGCAACCAATAAAAAGATATTACACCTTCATGAGTTCTAGGCAGAACAACTCGCAGATGTAATATTCCGCCACAGTAAAAAGTTCCATTATGCAAAAAATAAGCACTTTTCTAGCGTAAATTATTATGTATAGTTTATGAAAATGCGGAATTGAAGATGCAGTTTTTAATTTCGGAGTAGTGAAATGTACGATAAAGCATAATTTATTTTACACCGGTATATTTGCGATGTAAAACACTTGCATAATAGCTCCCTAACGAGTTGCGGATTGATACAAGTTCAGGTATCACGTTTTACCTTTCATTAGCTTTCGTGGTTAAGAGTACTAAGAACCTATTGAATAAGAAACACTTTGATGAGTAATTGTCACTTCATTCATTATGTGAAAAAGAATATAAAGTGTTGAAATAGCCTATTCATGCATTCGTAAATGATAAACGCATAGAAATAGATTTATGAGTATAAATCTGAAGAGAAAACGAATCAGTCAGCAGCAACATATGAGTAAATACTTTTCAACCTTTACAACTTCCCTTTCTGCAATTTTACGACTACTCCCTTCTGTTCGTTAGGGACTGCTGTAGCCAACAGTAAATAGCTGGCGAGAGTCGCCGAAAGTTCGTTGCGGATGCCTCAGCCATTCCTCAGCATTTGGCGTCGACAAAAGCAGCGCCATTCATGGCGTCTGACAGACTCCGCTGTCCCGTGGGCACAATCCAATTTCTCGGCTAACGAGATCTGTCCAATATGGAGAGAGGCTTTCTTCGGTTCGTCAGGACGCGTTTCTCTCGCCACCGCCGACCAAGAGATGGATGGCTGCAAGAGAACTCTGTTGCTCCAACAATAGCAACCTGACATTCAGCCATTGCAGCCTGAAACTCTGCAGCCTTGTCACACGTTCGCACGCGTTACAATAGCTCGTCATGAACATCCAGATGCTGCGACGATAAAATCACTACCTTGTCATTTCTGTGCGAAGTTGCTGTGCATTCCGTTTTCACTGATTGTTTGAAGTTTACGCTGGCGCTGATTTTAGCTCAGTAGAAGATGCAAAACAGTGTTTCGGATATTTACATTGCTTCCATTAAAATAGATGATGAGAAATGTCAAAAGATAAAATATAAACACACTCACGACAGAAACAAGTTTGATACTTATTTCTGTAGTTAATAAAGTTTGACACTTATCGAATTGTCATCGAGATGTGTTGGGGTACCTGACAACGCACTTTTTGCACGCAAAAATGAGCCAAATGGCCAGGTCACAAAGACCCCAAGAGCTCAGAAAAGGTTGAGGTAAGGGAACCCACTGGACAGCTGTTAGGAAACAGATGATAGCCTCCCGTCAAGGCCATTCAGTGCGTTATTTAACATGCATAAAGTGTGGCTCTCTTGCAGACAATGTCACGGCTTTGCTTCCCATCCGAGGGACAGCAGTCTTTCCAAACCCAATGGCATCCCATTTCGAATCGAGGCCGAATCGGATAGGACGTTAAGCCACGGCTTAACGTCCAATCCGATGGACGGCGGTCTTTCAAGTCCATCGGTGTCCCCTACTGACCTAGGGCAGGCCGCGGAATTTTACGGAGATAAATCTCAACTTAAGCCCAGCTGGGACTCGAACCTGAAAACTGCAGATTACAAGCCTGGTGCGAATTTTACGGAGATAAATCTCAACTTAAGCCCAGCTGGGACTCGAACCTGAAAACTGCAGATTACAAGCCTGGTGCGCTACCGATTGAGCTACCCCCGCCCGAACTTTCAGAATATCCCAAAAGTTTAAATTGCGTCTTATGACGGTGAAAATTTTTAGAAAATTGCAAACATTTAATGAATATTACAAGCGATGTCTTCATGCTTATAATGTGAGATTTTGATTGTATAATGTGAAAGTCATGAGGTTTACATTTACAACAATAAGCTGTAAACCCAGGAGAGGTGGGAACAAAACTGTTTCGTTTTAAGAGATAATATGATTAGTGACAAGACCCAGATGTTCCGCAATAATGGTGGGGTGGGGGTGGCTCAGTCGGTAGCGCGCCAGGCTCGTAATCTGTAGTTCCCAGGTTCGAGTCCCAGCTGGGTCAGCGTTGAGATTTATCTCCGCAAAAATTCCCCGCCCTGCCCACGGTCAGTAGGGGACACCGATGGGCTTGGAAAGGCCGCCGTCCGTCGGATGGGACGTTAAGCCGTGGCCCCGCGTGCGGGAGAGACATACCCTGTGCACGTTAAAGAACACGCTGGATGGCCTTGACGGGAGGCTACCATCTGTCTCCCAACAGCTGTTCCAGTGGGTCCCCTCCCCCAACCTTCTCTGAGCCTTCGGGGTCCATGTGACCTGGCCATTTAGCCCATGGTGTGCAAAAAAGTGCCGCTCAGAGGTAAAACAACCCAACCCAAATCCGCAATAATGCATTACATTTATTGGGATAATGCCACGTTTTACCATTATCCACCGTCGCGGCTGAACAGTAATATAAAAGTAAACTCCAGCCTTTGGCAAAACCTAACGCTTAGAATACGCATTTTTGAAATCCTCGGGTGTTTTAAATTTACCAGCACTAAATATGGTAGTGAATATTTAATTAGACGGCATTACCTATAGAAAAGGCGAAACTTTTTATGAAAATTTCAAGAGATTTATTTATTGTACAAATTTGAAATTTCGATGATAGAGTGTCAAGATGTATTCTACTGACAGCAACAATCTGCCTTTTATCTCAGAGGGGGTTTCAGAAAAGCAACGTTTTAAATTGAGGAATAAAAGACAATTCTTTTTGTTCTAAAGTACTAATAAATACTACTGTTTGCGTTTTCCAACTCATCCACAAGTTTGAATTAAAACTTTTAGAGTGCAAAAGTAGGTAAACGAAAAACTTCATTCTCTTTAGAAACGAGATTGCCATATTCGCTAGAGTCGATATGCGTTCTTCTACTTTAAGATAATATTCTCACCAGTAACTTTTTCGTCTCCTGCTTTCTAATGTACAGAATTGTTCAAAAGAAGAATTGTGACCTTTCTGGCTCAGCTGAAATTCTGGCCATCTTTTTCAACCCATTCCCATTTTTCAATTATACATTCCTGAAAACTGTAAAAAAATTACCTAGCTCCTTTCATGTAAATTTGTGTATACATATATATTTTCCAAGCTTTCAGTTCCAATGCAATATTTCAATCAGTCCTAAATCAATGCAAATAAAAATGAGAATACTAGTTTACATGTTTCTGATTTTACTTTCAGCAATTCCTTAGTTACAGATACATTTTTGTATCAGCTAGTAAAATTACCAACGGAATTTGGCTCCTCCTTCTAAATTGCGGCTTTCAGCTAATTAATTATTTATATTTTTTCCCTCCCCGTTCCCGTTGTTAAAGTTATCCAAACGGGTGTGTGAGCCTACTCGCCCTCTCTTTTCACCCTCGAGATCCGGGGCCCTTGGGTAACGGTCGCAAGGGAGGAGGCCACTCCGTGCAAAGGGGAAACTCGTATTTTTTTCACAGATTAAATAAGTAATTTGGCATCTAAGTCATTGCTCTTGATGATGTTACGCAGAATGAATAGTAATTCGATTTTCTTGTGACCTCTTATGAAAAATTACCACTTAACATTTTTATATTAAGCCTCTAGTAATCAATAAAGCTTTTCTGTAGTTCCGTGATTGCTGTTTTAACTCTGAGTTCAGTGGTGATCATAAGAAGAGGGTCAGGCCCCTAAAAAATCTGTTTTGTTTTTTCATTTTTCATTTTCACCAGCCGAGCTATTTTTGCCTTCTTGAAGAGATTAGAGGTGATCAGTTTAGTCGCCCTTTTCTTTTCCAGGAAGCAAACCCCTGACATACTTATTACCCCAAAGGACAAATGACAAACTACTAAAAAGAATCTCGATTATTTAGAAACTTGATCATGAAGATGGTATCTCGCCCTAATTTTATCATCAATAAACCTTTAGATTATGAATATGAACAGCAGTACGAAAGGCGTAGATTCTTATTTTGAGAACCTTGACCTTCCTCCTGATTTTCCGCTCCTACAGCAATGGAAATATGTTTGTTTGTTTGTCCTTCATTAAAACATTTTATTCTGACGTGTCATTTTTAATCGATTCATTTATTGATATGTGCATCTCATGTGCCAAACTGGCCTTTTTTTATATAAAGGAGGTATGATTGCAATGCACACGGTACTCTACCACAGTCAATTATGATCTCTTATCTCTGATCAGTGGAATGTAAGCTTACAATATTTAATATTCTAGGAAAGTTTCTACTTTCCTAGAATATTAAATATGAGATATACTTCGATTGGAATACGATAGCATTTAAAAGATTCCTTAAATCGATTTTAAGAGCTGAGAAATTATAACTGACTTAAGTGGAGTACCTGATGCATAGAATTCATACCTCCTTGAATCAACTACGCAGATGGACAGTCCCAAACCGAACAGGCTTTGGGTTGTTTTACCTCTGAGCTGCACTTTTTTGCACACCATGGGCTAAATGGCCAGGTCACAAAGACCCCGAAGGCTCAGAGAAGGTTGGGGGAGGGGACCTGCTGGAACAGCTATTGGGAGACAGATGGTAGCCTCTAGTCAAGGCCATTCAGTGTGCTCTTTAACGTGCACAGGGTATGGCTCTCCCGCATACGGGGGCCATGGTTTAACGTCCCATCCGATGGACGGCGGCCTTTCTAAGCCCATCGGTGTCCCCTACTGACCGTGGGCAGGGCAGAGAGTTTTGCGGAGATAAATCTGAAAGCTGACCCAGCTGGGACTCGAACCTGGGAACTGCAGATTACGAGGCTGGCGCGCTACCGACTGAGCCACCACCGCCCACCGAACAGGCTTGCTAAATCATATCTCGCATGAGAACTTTTCATATTAATAGCTTGTTTTTCTATGGAAAGTCTCCAGTTTCTTCCAAGTAGTATGTTTAGGTTGCATTTAATACTTTGTGCTTTATTCAAAATATTTTTGACACGTTGAATCCATCTCAGTAATTGATTCCGGGTGATTCTCAAGTATGGTGCAAAATCCATCCATTCAATATTGGTGTCAAAAATATAAAGTCTAGGCATTTCATACGCTCTTCTATTGGTGAACACTATTGCATTGCTTTTTTGTAGCGTTGATTTTAAAGACCTTCGCAGCATCGAGGAACATCGCCGCAACCGATTCCTTCTTATTGAGACATTTGGTGATTGTCTCTACTACACATAATAATTGATGCACAGATTAATATTGTTCTCTAGTATCAAATCTTATGGATGTGATAATTTGTTTATCTGGAAGAAACGTCTCTATCCTGTTAAGGATGATTCTCTCAAACACTTTGCCAATGCAGAATAGCAGACTAATAGATCTATAATTTCGTGGAAGGTAACCGAGACAAGTTTTTCTTGGACAAAAACATTGCCATTTAACTTATTACCAAGTTGGTTGGAATTTCGACTAAAGTACTCTTAAATTTCTAAATTAATAAAAAAATATCAACCAGACTTAATGAATGAAAAAGTGCTTTGAATATCTTAAGAAAGTACTAGAGTTGATTCAATTTTGCTTACATTCTCTATGAATACACCAAAAAAGTGCATGAAGATATCGTTTGTGCATTTCGCAGTCGAATCTTATTTTTTGAAACGTTGGGCGTATCGTCGAGATACATGCGTAATATACCGATAAGTTTATTACACACCCTTATGTCGATTTAGAGCCGTCCCGTGGCAGAGTGGTTACCACGCTTGGCTACTGATCTAAGGGATCTGGGTTCGAGCCCCGGATAAGGCATGGATGTGTGTGTCGTTTTTCTGCTGAGGTCCTGCCATCGTCTCAGACCTTCTACTATGGCATATAAACTGTCAGACCTCTGTGGCAAGCAGCTGCTTAAGGGTGTATTTTTATTTTTTTTTATGTCGATTTAACGCACGATATTTAATTGTAATAAATTATAGTATAAATTCATCGGCAGTTTATTCTCATATTTTCTCCCCATTTAAATCTATTTTCTTATTTCCCTTTCTTCGTCATGTGTGGGGG
This sequence comes from Ryuthela nishihirai, assembly GCA_038380435.1. NCBI lineage: Eukaryota > Metazoa > Arthropoda > Arachnida > Araneae > Heptathelidae > Ryuthela > Ryuthela nishihirai. Next base: position 22,829,203 of record JAWZYU010000019.1, read on the forward strand.
GGGTTGTCAAAACTGCTCTTCTAACTTATCATTTCAACCCTTTGACCAATTCTCAACGAGTTTTGTATCAAATGAGCTCTTGTATCATGAAAAGTTCCATATGCTATAAAAATTGCCATGGTTCCTAACGGAAGCAAGTGATATAACATTCGAAATCAAAATTTTCAACATGATCACTTGTGAGTTGCAATCGTTTCACCTCGTTCTTTAAAATGCACAACCTCTACACACGGAATCACGCCTTAAACAAATTTCTAACAAATTTAATTAAATGATTTAATTCTGAACAAATTTCGCATTAAAAGATATAGAAGTGTTCCAAGATGAACAGTTCTTTAGATAACGATAGAAAACTTTGAAAAAATCAAAGGTTGGGATTGTTGTTCTTAGTATTCGAGCTAATAGATGATCGTTAAATACAAAGAGTACTATTTTATCAATATAATAGGAAATCACTTTCCCAGAATTAAAAGAACAAATTCTTGTTCTCAGTTTAAACCTTTTTTAACCTTTGCACTCCATAAAAAACTTCTGATTTCTGGAATAAACAGATCTCTTGCAATATTGGTTTAAAATTTTGCCATTTCCCAAATATTTATAAAATCAGAGGGCACTATTAAACCTATTGGGTGATTTGGAAATTTCGAATCTCGTGTTTAACGAATACCTATAGGAGCCAAAAAGAACTGTTCATTTATCTCTGAAAACAAAGAATTTGAATGTTTACAGAATGACAAACGACAAAGTGAGAAGAAAAGTTCGTTTTCTGAAAACGACTTAAAGAGGATATATGAGATACATTTTCTGGTCTTAAGTTTCTCTATGCTGCTGCTTAATTTGTATTTGAGAAAATCCTGCAGTGCTGCTATCTAGCCATTATCAATGATTTCTGTGCTGAGACTTAGAAATGCTGAACACTATCAACTGCTCACAAACATGTCTTCTTTAACTAAGAAAATAGCAAAATATACGTAATTTGTAACTGTGTAAAAGTTCAAGGAATAGTTTAATTTCATTAGGAAAAAATCAAAAAGAAAATTATATATACTTGCCGTTTGGAAACATAATATGTAAAAGTGAAAAATATTGACATAAACCTAAAGTAATGCTAAAAACTGCAATTTTTCTGACATTGAAATATTAAAATTTAAGCAAAATACCCAAGATTATAAAGGAAGCATTCATAAGCATTACGTTATGCAAGATTCAATGAGTAATTCAAAATATAATTTTTTAATCTTAGGGACCTGGGTTCGAGCCCCGGGTAAGGCATGGCTGTTTGTGTCGTTTTTCTGCTGAGGTCCTGCCATCCTCTCATACCTTCTACTATGGCATATAAACTAACAGGCTCTTGTCAGACCTCTGTAGCAAGTAGCTGCTTGAGGGGGTATTTATTTATTTTTTTATACAGCTTGTTTTGTTATTGATAAATGCCCCGCCTTTAAAAATGCCACGAAAGGTAACAGATGCCAAAATTTTATAATGTATATTTCATGCCTCTTTGAAGAAATTTTTAAACGCTTCTAAAATGGAGGAAGAAATGATATGCTGCGATAGAATTTTAGTCTCTTGCTCCCCTTTACTTTGCTCACCCCCCCCCACTTATCTCGACCGATTACCTACTTGCTACAATTACTTCGATTATGTTCCTTAACCTCGTCTCGTTGATTGGGGCCTGATTATCAATAAAATAACCAAAACATTTGTTTCAAATACAAGCAGTTCTCAACAATGATTAAATTGAGCTTCATGCTATACAAATGGTCTCAGTTTTAATACAAACTGGCTGCCCTTGGGGTAATCCGGAATAGCAGATATTTCGTCACGTGACAGAAAGAACTTTAAAGACCACTCCGCACTTTTCCTCAGCAGTAATGAAATCCATTCAGCGACCTCAGATAAGACGTGAATTAAAGAATTTTAAAATGACTTTTCGATTTGGGGACCGTATATCCAGTCTATGCCGTCCCGTGGCCGAGTAGTTAACATGCTTGTTTACTGATCAAAGGGATCTGGGTTCGACCCTCGAGTAAGGCATTGTTGTGTTTCTGTTGAGGTCCCACCATCCTCACAGACCTTCTAATGTGGCGTATTAAACTGGCAGGCCCCTTTCAGACCCCTGTGACAAGAAGCTGCTTGAGGTTGTTATTTTATTATTTATCACAATGTCTTACAAATGTCGAGATATAAGGGCAACAAATATATACAGAGAAGTAAGGCATGTATTCTATCCAAAGAAAAACACTTCCAAGCATAAAATACGGGCTTTGAAATGTTGATAACATCAGTTAAAATGTTGCTTTATCGAGAGAGAAGTAGCAATGAGTTTAAGCATGACTGTAGCAGTTCAGCATGTCTGCATTTTTCTTGAAGTGGGCGGGAGGAAATATTCCTACATTCCTATATACATATCATTTCTGGTAAGGTTATGTATATCGTGTATATCGTTTCTAGTAAGGTTATACATATTGTTTCTGGTAAGGACGGATCTAGTTAATGATCTATGTTAGTAATCATCCCCCTTTGAAAATGCTAATAACTGTAATTAAGTGTAAAAATAATTAAGAGTGTGCTAAATTCGTGCATTTTTCCAAATATCTTTTCAAGATCTCTAAAACAGAGGGGAAAATGCTCTCCTGCAATGGAAATCCAGTCACCTGTCCCGCCTTTGACTTTTTTCCGGTTAGACTGCGTCGCTTAATCACCTCAACCCGCAAATTTATTGCTATAATTATACATAGCTACTGGAAAATTCGGGAAGCTCCTATTCGAGGAGAATGTCTTTTATTTTTTTTAATTATACGCTCTCTAATAAGGGGAATTCTAACTAGAGAATGATTCAATAAATGCAAAAGATAATATTTTAATTAGCACATATATATAAAAAAATTCGTTCCTTTGTGAAAATTTTGCATTTCCCCCTCCTGGAGGTTATGTCTTAACCGCTGATAGTGTAAACCTCTTGAACGTCATATTTCGCCACCAAAATTCAAAATTGCTAACATACACAGATCGTTTGCAATATTCTTTTAAAAACTAGTTATTTTTCACATTTTCTCACAGTTAGCGATATTGAATCTACTGAGAGATTAGAAAAGTATTAATCCTAATATTTCTTTAACGTATATCCAACCGAAAAACAATTTTTCATTTACCGCCAGAAATAGGAAAAAGATGATTTTCTAGAGACTGACAACGAGGTGAAAACAATTGGTTGTTTTTCAAAAGCGAGTAAAAAATAAAGTGTTGGGGTTCACCAAAAAAAATTACATCCAATTGTTTCCATTCAAAAGAAAAATAATCCTGTTAAAAATTTAAATTTAGTAAATAAATATGATAGTCCCTTTGTTTATTTCACTATAGTTGATTGATTTGTCGATTTTGCAGTCTCTTGTTGAATAGTGTAGTAGATGGAATAGTAGGAAGGCAAAACAACATTTTAGAAGTTTATACTTACTTATTTTTATACACTAATCTTGAAGATGCATAAAATTAAAAAACAAATTGATTGTCAAATAGTGCAACATAATATATAAAAGATGTGATCGATTTCGTCCTAACTATTAGGGCTTCGTCAGACATACAATGACTAGAAATTACATTATAAAAGATGGTTAAATTTCAAAGTCCTAAGTTTTGCTACAAATTGTAGTTGTACAGATCATGTACAGTCGTTCAAATAAATATCCGAACACTATGGTTGATTACAGAATTCAAAAAAATATCTGGCAACGATATTTTTAGAAATCAGTGATCAACCATTAGTGTTCGGATATTTATTTGAGCGACTGTACGAGTCATGCAGAATGATATGCACGATCAGCTGTCACACGAGGTGCAGGTGATTGTTGGAGTTATGGTGGATTGATGAATTTTTTTTATTTTAATAAATGTGGCACAGAGATATTATTTTGTGGAAAGTTTTGTAAAAGAATTTTCCATGCGGGATTTAGTTGGGCTTGCTCGATATTACAATAATAGTTCTTATTGACATAAATTAGTAGGTTTTCAGTAAACGACAATTTGCAGATGGATGAAGGACTGCTGATAATGAAAGCTTGGTTGAATACAGGTTTAGCTCCTTCTAGAACAGAGGTTCCCAAACTTATTTGCCCTACAGCACCCTTTTCAGAAAAAAAAATTACTCAGCGCCCTCCTGGAAATCTACCTTCTTTAAACGAACAAACAGAAAGATGCAGTGACAAATTTGCGTTCTTTTATGTATCTATATTTCTACCTATGTCCTGCAACGTAGTAAAGAAAGATGTTGTTGCAAATAAGACACCTTGAAGCTTGAAATTATAAAATTATTTATTAAAATCAACCATAGTAACATTCGCATTACACACAGAAAATTAAGATAACGAAGGATAATTTTATGTGTTTATTTGGAAAATAAAGTAATCACTACGACTTTAACTCTATGTTATATAACAAATGAAACATGTACAGGCGGTCAAAAAAGTATCCGAACACTATGGTTGATTACAGAATTCAGAAAAAATATCTGGCAACGATTTTTTTAGAAATTAGTGATCTGGCAACCTTCGTGTCACGTGACACGAAGGTTGCCAGATCACTAATTTTGAAAAATTTCACTAATTTCACTAATCACTAATTTCTAAAAATTTCTATAAATATTATCTTTTGCATTTATTCAATCATTCGCTAGTTCGAATTCCCCTTATTAGAGAGCGTATAATTAAAAAAATAAAAGACATTCTCCTCGAAAAGGAGCTTCCCGAATTTTCCAGTAGCTATGTATAATTATAGCAATAAATTTGCGGGTTGAGGTGATTAAGCGACGCAGTCTAACCGGAAAAAAGTCAAAGGCGGGATAGGTGACTGGATTTCCATTGCAGTAGAGCATTTTCCCCTCTGTTTTAGAGATCTTGAAAAGATATTTGGAAAAGTGCACGAATTTAGCACACTCTTAACCTTCGTGTCACGTGACACGAAGGTTGCAAATCACTAATTTCTAAAAAAATCGTTGCCAGATATTTTTTCTGAATTCTGTAATCAACCATAGTGTTCGGATACTTTTTTGAGCGACTGTACGCAAAGTTTTTCAAAATTTTCTTATCTTCCCTTCTTTATGCTTCCACCGCCCCCAGTTGCACCCGAGGCTACTACCGACCCCCTGATCATTCCAGCGCCCCCCAGGGGGCAGTATCGCCCACTTTGGGAAACATTGTTCTAGAATAACAATAGATGAAAGGGCGGTAGTATGCATTAATTTGATATTTCTTTGATGTCACTTTATTCTTTCTTGGATAGTTCTTTTAGTTTGTCCTATATATCCTAGAGGTTTGTTTTATAATAATAATAATAAATAATTCATAAACCTAGAGGTTTCAAACTATCGTTTTACTGAAAACCTACTAATTTATGTCAATAAAACTATTGTTGTGATACCGACCAAGCCCAACTAAATCTCCATTGGAAAATTCTTTTACAAAACTTTCCACAAAATAATATCTCTTTGCCACAGTTATTAAATAAAAAATTTATCAACCAACTATAACTTGCACCTCGTGTGACAGCTGATCGTGCATATCATTCTGCATGACTCGTGCCTCTCATCTGTACAACTACAATTTGAAGCAAAACTTTTGAAAAAAAACTTTGAAATTTAACCATCTTTTATAATGTAATTTCTAGTCATTGTATGTCTGACGAAGTCTTAATAGTTAGAACGAAATCGATCACATCTTTTATATATTATGTTGCACTATTTGACAATCAATTTGTTTTTTAATTTTATTCATCTTCAAGATTAGTGTACAAAAATAAGTAAGTATAAACTTCTGAAAAGTTGTTTAGCCTCCTTACTGTTCCATCCACTGCACTATTCAACAACAGACTGTGCAACATCGATAAATCATTCAACTATAGTGAAATAAACAAAGGGTCTATCATATTTATTTGATCAATTTTTCACTGAGATATATTTGTATTATATAAATTTAGTAATGTTGATGACATTTTTTGTAATGTTGTTTCATGAACTATTCAGTTCGAATTTCGTCATTTGCTAGTCTTGAGAAATATATATGCTTATAATTTTAGCATCTTAAAATCGTCAACGAACATTCTTCGAATTTCGTCAACATAACACCCATTGTTGAGGGATTATTTTCTGCTTAAACAACCAAAAACGTGAAATTCCCGAAATCGGAATTGAAACTGAGTAAAATAAGAATTTGATAAACAAGTTTTACGTGAATGTATTGGAAAAAAAACACAAAACATTTCTTCACAGCTGAATTTGCATTGTAAAGTATATTTACTCTATTGCTCTATAAGTAACAAATTGAAATTGTGCGAATCACAGGCTTACACACACACATAAAAAATTCTTCTTGAAGTGTGCGGGAGGAAATATTCCTACATTCCTATATACGCTTTATACATGCAATAACATTTATGTAATATTCGGATAATATGGTTTATTCTTTTCAGGAAAGCATTAACCCGTGTGAAAAGGAGCAACTCCTCTCTTCACACGGGTTTAATACTCTCCTAATAGTTAGTTAGTTCGTCCTAACTATTAGTATTTCGTCAGACGTACAATGACTACAAATTACTTTATAAAAAATGGTTAAATTTCAAAGTTTTCCTTCAAATTGTAGTTGTACAGATGAGAGGCACGATTCATGCAGAATGATATGCACGATCACCTGTCACACGAGGTACAGGTGATTTTTGGAGTTATGGTTGATTGATGAATTTTTGACTTCAATACACAGTGATATAATGTTATCCATGGTGATAAGAAAGAAAAAAATACATTTTATTCCAGTTGGTTACTTGTAAATATTTTAATGAATAATTTGAATACCAAATTGTCATTTAGACACCAATAGTTAAATTTTAAAGGCAATGTTTTGAATGAAGAACAAAGAGTGAAGTCACACTTGAAGAAAACTACCAAACAATATCTGTTTGACGCAACAGTATATCTCTCCGTTATTATCGAAAGAAACATTGTCCAGCATTTTTCTTAATCATTTCCGTTCTGATCCAGACACTGCTTAGGGCAGACATGTTGTGTGTTTCCTCAGATAGGACTTATTTAATGATTGGAGGACTGCATGAACTCTAGGAGTTAAGAGGTAGGAATCGATTTATGAAAAACGCGTTAAAAAATTTAGAATTATAATGCTGATTTGACTAATTATTAGTATTAAGTGGTCCATTGCTGGTTATTTTTCGCCATTATTATTTGAGAAGTGAAGGCTTTTTTTAAAAGCTGTTGTGATTGTAGCTAGAATATTTGAATAAATTGTAGAATTTTAGAATGTTCTAATGGAATCCAGTTAATTATTACAATTTGTCAAACCAGATGGTTTATCAATATTTAGTCGTAAGCTTAAAGAACGTTGAAAAGAGTAATTTAAACATGCTACACATTAATTGTTACTTAATAGCAATATGCTCTCATAATTATTTTAATTTATATTTAGATGTAGCACCAAAATGCCAACACTTCTATCCATCACTTGCTAAGTAGGGTTTGACTCGAGCGAATTATTCCTTTAGCAAGTATTACTATTCCACTGGTATTTGTAAACCCGAATATCACCAATTTGAAGTGGTTTGAGAGATTGTGTTATGCCATGTTAGGTAATTGAATTACAGGTGGAGCACGCAACCATAAAAACACTGCAACATACTACTACTACTACGAGCACAGAAGTTAACGTCGCCGCGTTTAAAGTTTATTGCCTTCAAAGTAGTTCCTGTGTATTATTATCATTAGTCATTTTAATGTTGAAAAAAAATTGGCGTAAACGACGTTATGTTTGGGAAAGAATTAAAATTGTTTGTGCGGCGTTATGCTTGGGAAAGACAATTTAAATTTGTCACATGTACATCTATAGACGACATGACGCTTAGCAAGTCAGGATCGTTATCCTACTTTAGTTGAAAAACGTGTTTTGGACTAATTTGTGTTTGTCAGCTTCATTGCTAGTTGTTCTTGTTAGCTTTACCGGTACATTTTCTTGTCAGCTTTATTGTTAGTTGCTCCTGTCAGCTTCATTGCCAGGTGCTCTTGTCAGCTTCATTGCCAGGTGCTCTTGTCAGCTTCATTCTTAGCTGTTTTTGTCACTTTGTTAATATCAATTATTGTAACTAAATTTAAAAGAAAATTATAAAGATTACGGAGCTTAAGAAACCGGTCCTCTGAAAATTTAAAGGCCTCGATTTTCCTGTGAAGGACAGATATTTCTAAGTTTGATGGTGATTAATTCGTTCGTAATGCTACTGTGATACTGAATAATCTTGCTTCACTTTCATGATGCCGTTCCCCCGTGTGGTGGTGTGATATTGAATAACCTTGCTTCTCCTCAATAATGCCATTGCTCTGTGTGCTGGTAAAGTTTCCAAATATGAGGCTCAGAAATATTGAAGGAATGTCGACAGAGAAAGAGTGATAAAGAGTGTTGGTGTTCGTGATGTTAAGTCAGAACTGGTATTATTGTTACAGTCCTGAGAAGGACTTTTTTCGTGTCCGGTGGAAGGAATGTTGTTCTAGAGGTAAGAGTAGAAAAGCGCCTGAGAATGTAGGGGCAGACAACAGAAACCCGTGATATAAAGAAACGTACAGAGAGAGAGCAACGCGTGCAAGGGGATCGAGATTATGGGACTCCAGAAATCGGTCCTTTAAAAAAAATTGTATGGAGAGTAAAAAAAAGAAAACAAAAAAATTGATAGAAAGTGATCGAGTTTATGGCACCCCAGAAATCGGTCCTCTGAAAAGTGAACGAGGGTAGGAGTAGAAAAGTGCCTGAGAATGTAGGGGCAGACTAGAGAAACCCGTGATATAAAGAAACGTAAATAGAGAGAGCAACGCGTGCAAGGGGATCGAGATTATGGGGCTCCAGAAATCGGTCTTCTGAAAAGTGAACGAGGGAAAGATTAAACATGCGCCTGAGAAGTAGGGCCAGACTACAAAGACCCGTGATATAAAGAAACGTAAAGAGAGAGAGCAACGCGTGCAAGGGGATCGAGATTATGGGGCTCCAGAAATCGGTCCTTTAAAAAAAAACTTGTATGGAGAGTAAAAAAAAGAAAACAAAAAGATTGATAGAAAGGGTTCGAGATTACGGGGCTCCAGATATCGGTCTTCTGAAAAGTGAACGAGGGAAAGATTAAACATGCGCCTGAGCAGTAGGCCCAGACTACAAAAACCCGTGATATAAAGAAACGTACAGAGAGAGAGCAACGCGTGCAAAGGGATCGAATTTATGATAGTCCAGAAATCGGTCTTTTAAAAAAAATTTTATGGAGAGTAAAAAAAAGAAAACAAAAAAATTGTTAGAAAGGGATCAAGATTACGGGGCTCCTGAAATTTGTCCTCTGAAATGTGAAAGAGGAAAAGATAACTGAAATCGAATGATAATATGAGGCCAGTCTTCTGAAAGCCGTCATTTAGAAGAGAATAAGTACGGAAAGCAACGCGTGTAAGGGGATCGAGTGATGGGGCTTCAGAAATATCATAAACAGTAGACAGTGACTATTGGTTTATTTGGCACAGAATTTGATTTACATGTTAGGGGTTTAATGTAATGGAAATAAATGTATTTTTTAAAGTAGGACTTCGAATTAAGGAATCAAATTTAAGGTTTTCCATCTTTCCTCCAATTTGGCCATTTTGCCTTATAATTCCAAATGAAAACTAAACAATACTGAATGAGATCGCTTCAGTAGTATATATAAATTGGGAAGAAATAATCTTAATAGAATGATAATTTTGGTGGAATTTCTATAGCTCATTTTTGGAGAAGAAATATTACTAGTTCTTCCTTCGTTTCATGAAACGTGTAATGATTTTTTTTTCTTTTGAAGAAATGTAATAGAGATGAATCCTGGAAACTACTCCAAGCTTTAACACTCCTTCTCAAATGAGAACATTCACTTTTATGACCGAAATCATTGCTGACTAGAAAGGGTAAATTTTCCGATAAGCAGAGTAAGTGACCTCTTAGCGCCCCAGCTTCCTAGTGATCCCCAAATCGTTCTGTGAATTGTTTTCGAAATATTAGAGATCGTTTCAACTACACAGCATAGGGCCACTAAATGTTTTTCCCCTTCTGGCCCTTGGACCTCTAGATACGCTACAGTTGACTCGTGCTTCGGTACAGAAAGTTAGCTCTCAAGAACAATAGTTAGTTCCCCAATTACTATGCCAGTTAAGGTTAATTTAGTAGATGATAAGAGCTCCTCCTGGGATAAAGGGGGTTAGGTTCGAGATGTAAGTTAAAGTTATAGAATAATTCACAAAAGCAAGGCTCTTACACAAAATTTTGAGCATATACAAATAACAAGAGAGATTTTATACGTGGAACACAAACAGCTCAGTATGATTAGCGATGAAAACATAAAGTTTTTTTGTTTCTTTATATTTATTGATTATTAGGGTAGGCTATATGTTTACTTTTTGTATTCTTACAAAGAAGATAGCTACGAATGTTTTATCTGGACTTTGGTTATTTATTAATTTCATTATTATTTTTTGGTTTACCTATTTCAACGTCCAATCATTTATCATATCTTAAAATTGAATACGATCACAGAAACAAAGAGGATTCTCTTGGCTCGGAAATCAGCACTCCGCAGTAATCGAGTAATTTGTTAAAGAGGATTTCTCTATTGCTATACAGAATGGGGGGTGTGGGAAAATTCCAATTTTTAGGTTTGGATAGAGTTTTTTTATCATTATAAAATGTAATTTTGAAGTTACAGAAGCTGTGAAATTACCGTTTTTGTTCTACCTGGAGACATCAACGAAGAAACCTAATTAGTGAGCTGAAGAGGATGAGAAGGAACTTTTATTCTAGTGAACTGCAAACATATCTACTCACCGAACATCATGAATTCATCAGCTGCTTACCTCGATAGATCCTGAACACCTACCGTGCTGTTGCTTCGAGTGCTGTGATTACGAAGACATTGTTCCTCTATAAATTTTAGGGCAAGAAGGCTGGAAGAAACAATAGTTAGGAGTTTACATTTGCATAAATAATGTAAAACTAATTAATTTGCGCCTTAAATATTTGTGTTAATACTGTGCGTTTAATAAACGTTGAATACTTTATAGATCTTATCTCATTTGTTATTTTGTGTTTGTTGATATCACTGTGGTTTTATCCAGTTGCTTTAAGAGCATTTTGTATCGAATGTTATCACGGATGTGAACAATTAGGATTCGGGATAATGTGCGAATGTTTCTGTTGTTAAGTGTTCAGGGACGCCATAAACTCTTTTTTTTGTGATAACCGGGTTGCTCCACAGATTTAAGATAAGTCATAAAACATTTGGAATAGATTTCAAAGTGTGGCCTGTACCTGCAAAAATACACATGACTCTCATTAACACAGAATAAAAGTTTACGATATGAAATTCAGAAAATAGGCTTTCGCTTGTATATTGAAACAATGGGAGCATTTAACAGAGAAATTATTATTGCTTGCTTGATAAATGCTTGTATTTCAAAGAATGCTTGCATTGGTTGAGCAATGGGAAGCTATTATGGGTAGATTATGTTATCGGATATATGAATTCCCAGTCAATCATTTTATTTTACCATTTTTTTATAATTAATGCATTAAAATGATATTTTTACGTAGTACAGTTGATGAATCTTTAAACAATCAGATCTTTCCCTGTGGCCGAGTGGTTAGAGCACTTAGATACTGATCATAGAATTCGTAATAAGAATTCGTAATAAGAGCCTCGGGTAAGACATGGCTATTTGTCTTTCTGATGAGGTCTCGCCTTCATCACAGATCTTTTCTATGACGTATTGAAATGAGTATGACCTCTGTGGCGTATTCTATGACGTCTTTCTATGACGTATGAGTCAGACCTCTGTGGGAAGCAGCTGTTTCAGGGTTAGTTTGTTATACATGATAAACAAGTACATTTGACCAATAATTATTTCATTTTCGCTCTTTTTCCAAGGCGTACTATTGTTTTTATTTTGCCGTCTGTGCATCTATATTCTTTCGGCTTTTCTTCCTTTTAGATTAGAGGATTTTTTTGTGTTCTATAAACGTTAATTAATTTTTACCATTTGCATTTTCTGAAAATCTTTTCGTTTGAATTTCCGCCGTTAGAGTGCTCTATATTGCATAAAGATCATATTTTAAACTAATATTTCAAGCAGTTGGGGCAGCGGTTGGGTGAGTCGATAGCTCGTCAGGCTCGTAGTCTGCAGTTTTGGAGTTCGAATTATAACTCTCAAAATATTGAGATTAATCTTCACTATCATCCAGCTTGCCTTAGGTGAGCAAGAGGACATCAGTAGGATTGGGAAAACCTCCTTCCGCTGGTGGGACTCCAAGGCGTTATTCCGTGTGTAACAGAGTTATACTATGTGCGTATTAAAGAATTGGCTAGATGGTCTTCATGGTAGAAGAGTCCTGTTTCCTAAGAGCTGTTCAGTGGGCCTCTTCCCCAGCCTTCTCTCAACCTTTATGGTCCTTATGATCTTTCCAGTTAGCCTATTGTATCCAAGAAAGTAGCCTCTCAGAGGATAAATAACAGAAAATAGTCTATTGAGCTAGTAACACTTTATTTAGGAGATGGATGCGGCTGTCTTACGTTTTACTTTGGCATTCGCGATCTCCACTTCCCCTCCCTAGAGAGACGTTTCGTTTTAAGAGAGAAAATTATTTTATTTTCAGGTTGTATAAAGCACCAATAAAACTTACATTGCCATATTTCGAACTTTCCATTAATCTAATTATCTGCCATAAAGGACTTTATCTTTGCGGTTGTTATTTATCTGTTTCGGAGAGAATAATAAATTAATTAGACAAAGAAGCATTCTATATTTGCTCAATAAAATAGATGTATTAAACAAAAAAATTAATTTAATTATTTTAATTAATTAAATTTTAAGAATTAATCTTGCCTTTCAACGGAATGAGTGCACCTTTTGAAGAAAACTTCCTGAAAGACAGCTTTCTCTTCATGAAAGAAATGATTTACCATTAGATGAAGAAATGATGTACATTAGGTCTATCAAATAGTGATTGGCATTAATCTTGCTTTCTAACGGAATGAGTGCACCCAAAGCAAGCCGCCAGGGGCAAAGCATAGGATTCTGGTTGTTGGGGGGGGGGGAGGGGAGAGAAATCGAAAATCTTCCAACTCGATAGTCAAATTTTGCCAACTGAGAAAAAAATATCTGTCTGGTTCGTACCTAGATTTTCGCTTCTTTGCGCGGGGAGGGTTTGAAGCAATTTTCACAACTCTCCTGCATTTCGCCATTTGACTTCCAATTTTGCCAACTAGCCATAATTTCACAGAAATAATCCCAATATTTACATCTCGTCTAAATTGTAGCAAGTCAGTGTGTGTCAACTCAGTCAACTCCCCTCGACTTGGCCACCTCTCTTAATTTCACAAAACCAATCCCAATCTTTACATCTCTCCTGAATTTGCCAAGTCACTTCAAATTTTTGAACTCCCCAAAATTTTGACAAGTTTTCTCGATTTTTTCACCTCTCCTTAATTTCACAAAAACAATTCCAATTTTCACAACTCGCCCGCATTTTACCTAGTGGATTCGAATTTTTCCAACTGCCCTAAATTTTGCCAAGTTTCCTCGATTTTGCCAACTCGCCACAATTTTACAGAAAAAAATCCCAATTTTTACATCTCACCAGATTTTTGCAAAGTCACTCTGAATTTTGCCAACTCTCCCAAGATTTGCCAAATCTCCTAGATATTGCGAAGTTGCCTTGATTTCGCCAACACGCCATAAATTTACAGAAAAAAGATTGCAATTTTTACATCTCACCTAAATTTTGTCAACTCTCTACGATTTTGCCAAGTCACTCCGAATTTTATCAACTGCTCCTAGATTTTGCCAACTCCCTACGTTTTGCTAACTCTCCTAGATTTTGCCAACTCGCCATAATTTTACAGAAAAAAAGATCCCAATTTTTACAACTCACCTGAATTTTGCCAACTCTCCACGATTTTGTCAAGTCACTCCGAATTTTGTCAATTCCCTAAGATTTTGCCAAGTCACTCCGAATTTTGCCAATTCTCCACGATTTTTCCAAGTCACTCGGAATTTTATCAACTGCTCCTAGATTTTGCCAACTCCCTATGTTTTGCTAACTCTCCTAGATTTTGCCAACTCGCCATAATTTTACAGAAAAAAAGATCCCAATTTTTACAACTCACCTGAATTTTGCCAACTCTCCACGATTTTGTCAAGTCACTCCGAATTTTGTCAATACCCTAAGATTTTGCCAAGTCACTCCGAATTTTGCCAATTCTCCACGATTTTTCCAAGTCACTCGGAATTTTGCCAACTGCCCCTAGATTTTGCCAACTCGCCATAATTTTACAGAAAAATAATCCCAATTTTTGCATCTCACCTGAATTTTGCCAATTCCCCACGATTTTGCCAAGTCGCTCCGAATTTTGTCAACTGCCCCTAGATTTTGCCAACTCGCCATAATTTTACAGAAAAATAATCACAATTTTTGCATCTCACCTGAATTTTGCCAACTCCCCAAGATTTTGCCAAGTTGTCCCGATTTTGCCAACTCACCGGTATTTTTCTAAGTGGCTTCGAATTTTGCCAACTGCTCTAGATTTCGCCGTCTCTCCATTCTCCAAACTGCCCTAGATTTCCCAAGTTGCCTTGATTTTGACAACTCCCCTTAATTTTACAAAAAAAGATTACAAATTGTCACAACTCCCCTTAATTTTACAAAAAAAGATTACAAATTGTCACAACTCACCTAGATTTTACGAAGTCTCTTCGAATTTTGCCAACTCCGAGTTACTTTAGGAGGGAGCCTCCCCCATCCCCCCCCATAGCTAAGCCCCTGAGATGGACAACAAACCGTTCGTTAACAGACGGACAAATAGACAAACGAACCAACATTGCATAAGCAGACGACAAAGTGAAAACATTAGCCCATTTTGCAAGCGAACTAAAACGAAATTATTTGTCGGGTCTCAGTAAAAAATTCATTAATTTATTTCTGTGAGTAGAAATTTTCCGCCAAATGCAGTGTAGTGAGGCATTAATAAAATATCAAAGCTTTTATAGGCAAAAAAGCGGTAGAAATGTATAAAAATATTACAACTGAGAAGCTTTGTCTAGGTGCACACACTAATTCATAAACTTTCGACTCCCGGTACGACTAAACATGGCGCCTATAAACCATGTGACTCAAACAACAAATGGCAGTCAACATCGAGATGGCCACCCTCTACTATATAGGACCTCTAATTTAATTTGACGTATTCCTTTTTAAAAATTTATTGGTGGCAACAGTTATTTTGAATAACTTTCAACCGTATCTATGGGGATTTAGAGAAATTCAAACCCTCCCACCCCAATTTGGTTGACCCCAGCGGGTTAGCAAATAGCCTATATTCTTCCTCTGGGTGAAGTTCATGTAAAGCTTGAAGCTTCTAGCTCTTCTGGGGGCCGAGTGCATAAGTGGACAGAAACACAAACAAACAAACAAACTTTCTTCTTTATATATTAGATGGTAAGCCTATATATATATACATACACACAGACATAAATATTTGTTTTAAAAATTATAGAATTACCCGAACTCAGTGATTCGGATATATCAAATACTGGAACAGTGTCTGTTCCAAATTCTTAATCAGAAAACTCAAAGAAGTCCGCTCCGGTTCAATGATATTAAAAAGTAAGTAATATAACGGATTTTCGTTTAATGATTTGGAAACATAAATACCGGAATGGTGTTTCGATTCAATCATATGGAAACATAAGTATCGGAATAGCATTCGGTTCAATGATTTGGAAACATAATTACGGGAAAAGCGTCCCGATTGAATTTGGGCAATGCTTTAAAAATTGCTTCGCCTATTCAAATAGTCCCTTTTCGCCTCTGGCTCTGAGATATAATAATCTTATATTAATGAGTAATGTATATAACTAAATCTAATCACTATCGCCTTGCGAATTCGTCCTCGTGTAGATGAACCCTTAAAGTTTTCTTCTCGTTACTAAACTTCTACCTTTCAGCATCTTTTGTTGCTTGAAAGACGTCGAGGCGATATTCAATCTCCTGGATGGAGTCAGCATGCAATTGCAAGGTGATTGATATCACAGCAGCGACGATTCTGTTTTTTAAGTCATCCAATATGTGAACTGGGGAGTATGGGCAACATTCTGTACCATGCTACGAGAAACGTCAAGCTAACGACTGACACTATGGACTGATTTCCTTGGATTCTTAAAAAAAAATTCTTGATGTATTCCAGCAGATCCTTAAATGTTGACAAGATACATTGGTTTCCATAAATTAAGGAAAATCCCTATGTTAAGTCAATGGGAATATCTCGATTTTCAACAATATTCGTTCAGCATTTAATGAGTTATGGAAGTTTGAATATTTAACAACAGCAATGCCAGTCTTAAGAAACTTCCTCAAAACTGAAGATTAGTGAAAGAATTCTTTACACAAAGTTCTAAAACACAAACTTATTAAACACTTTGATACAGTACTTATCACTAAGTTTTAATTAACTTCTGAAGTCAATTTTTGTGACTGGCATTGTTATCGCTAAATATTCAAACTTACATAAATCATTAAATACTGAACGAATATTACTGAAAATCGAGTTATTGATTTATTTGATTGAGATCTTTATCTGCAATCACATTTTTCAAAATAAAAAAAACTTATTTTAGAAGTTATAGAGCTTTGACGTTAGCTTTCCATTGACTTAATATAGGGATTGGCCTTAATTTATGGAAACCAGTGTATATTTTCAGTTTTTAAAAACTACCACCTGTTTTAAATTGTTCAACCCCAACGACAAATACTCTAAGATAGGGGAAAATGCAAAATTTCCAATTGGGAGAATTGATATATTTGATCTAATAAGGTGGTTTTGGCACCTTGAGCCACTGCTTTCGGGAATTTCCTTAGAAATTATACGTTATTTAAGCCCTTAATAGACGAGTTATAAACCCCCGTTTTTGTCTGTCCATGGAATGTGACATTAAGCAGTGGCTCTGTGTGCAAAAGAGCCGTATCCCGTGCAGTTAGGGCAGGGGTGGCGCAGTTAGTAATCTGCAGTTGCCAGACTCGCAATCTGCAGTTCCTAGGTTCAAGCCCCGCCTGAGTTAGGATTGAAATTTATCTCCTCAATACTCCCCACCTCTCCCTCAGTCTGTAGGGGATACCATGGGCTAGAAGATGGGACATTAAACCTTGACCCCATATGTGGGAGAGTCGTATCCTGTGCACGTTAAAGAACACGCTGGATGGCCATAATAGGTGGACAACATCTGTCTCTTAACAGCTGTCCAGTTACCCCCTTCCTCCAGCATTCTCTATGACCAAGGGGTCCTTGTGACCTGACATTTAACCCGTTGTATGCAAAAAAGTGTTGCTCAGAGATAAACAATTCTACTCTTGGGATAAATAAACAATTCATCTTGAACCTCTAAACCATTGCTCTTAGAAGTAGAAAAAAATAACGTCATATGTTCTCAACATACAAAACCGATTTTGTTCCTGCCAAAAACTAACCTCCTTGCTTTTTGTTGCTCTCTCTTTTTCATTTTGTGGAAAGGAACGAGGGCTGCTAGAGGCCTTAAATGAGAGAGAGCCTCATCATCTGCAACATCATCCACAGAAATATGGAGAAAATATCTACGGCTACTAGATTGTGGCTCGTCAATTTAACTTCTTGAGACGATAGTGACTGGGCCTCTTCACTCCACAACTCAAAGACTTTGTAGTTCAAAGCGAAAGATTTTATTAATCAGAACACGAATCAATAGTTGGAAGAATGCTTTTTGAATACCAAAAGTAGATGTGAAAGGTCACGTCGCATCTTATGAGTACAGATGGCAGCGGTGACGGAGTGGATTGATGAAGGAGCAGGTGTCAAACGGCAAGCCCCCGACACCTGTGTTCATCAAGTAAGCGTTAATGGCAAAGGGCAAGTACCGCTGGGCTGGCCACATGTCGCAGCAGTTATTAATCTTAGTCGCAGCTAGTCCACATGGCAATCACGTTTTGCTGATAGAACGAAAGGGCACCGTCGGTTTCCCCTTAAGTAGGAACCTGCTCATTATGAATATGAAGATTGAATTGTAACGTGATGATGTTGGCAAATGAAGAAACAAAAGCCATTATTTCTTTCATCTAAAGCCTTTTTGCATAAGATTATGAGGACTTACCTCCCCACTCCTGTCTCGGTTATTTCTACAGAAAAGTTATTAAGAAATATTTTACTGCTGTCCTCGCGTTTTCCCTTTCCATTTTTCACCGGATAAACTCACAACTGCGTAGCCACATCAGGGCTGAAACTGTTCGAAATATAATAACACTGTAACGAAGCGAAAACGTGCGACAACGAAACCGTAACTGTGATATTGTCTAACGCTCGAGATGTGCTACAGAGTGCAAATTACGTCACTTACTTGTTCGAACGAGAAGTTACCTTTAAAAAAAGAGAGAGAATTCCAGTGGTTGTTCTTGGCGTACTTGTGATAGTTGACTGAGTTGTTATTTGCGGAAGAATTAGTCTGAAGTAGGAAGTGAATTATATTTGGCTTTGTGTGCCACTAGTCTATGAAGCAATATTTCATTTGGAGTGTGCGCCGGAGTATTAAGAGTTTATTAATTTAGTCCTCAATAGTGAACTGGTAAGAAAAAGTAAACTAAACATAAAAAGCAATGTACCAGTATCACTGTTTGTATTTCTTGTGCTTGATTTTAGTAGTTTTAAAAATGTGTTTGGTTAAACAATTAGTCTGATAATTGTGATTTTCAGGATAAAAGACATGTTGGTGTTTAGTTGAAACTGCTGTTTATTTAATCTCATTTTCTTGGAATTAAACTAGTTCCTTTATAATTGGATTGTTCATTTTGAATTCACATTCGGTTAACCACTAAATTTGTAACAATACTCAAATAACAGTGAGGTATTTTAATATGGGAACTAATCCAAAAGCGTGTGTTTTTAATCAACATAAACATTACCCAACAATGCAATGTGGATTTTTTTTAGTTTTCTACGAAACATTTTTGTCACAAACCAAAAGAAAGCCAATAATAATTCTAATTATGGGCTGGTAACATGTTACTTTAACCAACATTGAATATTTCGTACTGTTACCAAAGCATACAATCCAAGTTTTTAGTTATTAAACGTTATCCAAATAAAATTCCCGGTTAACCGACATTTACAGGGAATTGGGGTTGCAGTTTAGATGAATCTGCCGGTTGCATGAGACATAATTTTATTGAATCCAAATGCAGGCATACCTATTTAGTGCTCAGGATGCGTTCCTAAAATTCGAGCGTTAAATGAGGCCTCGTGTACACGATATTCACTGAGTGTCACTGAATTATGACCACTTCCCTCTGTTATACGTATATGGGGAAACTAACTTAGAAGCTCTATAACCTCTAAACTAAGCGTTTTACGAGAATATGTAACGGAAGATAAATTAAAGATATGATCTCAATCCAATCTATCAAAATCTCGATTATCAACAATATTCCCTTAGTATTTAGAGAGTTAAGAAAGCTTAATATTTAACAACAGCAATGCCTAACATTGAATTCAGAAGTTAATTATAATTTGAATAAATATTATTTCGCACCATTTCATACAACAGATGTATACAGCGTGATTCAAAACTTATCGTTCAAATTTCGTGGGGAGGTAGGGAATACGTCAGGAAACCGATTTCACATAGGAAAGTATGTCCGCAAACGTCATCTACATGAACAAAATGGACAAGTAAAGTGAACACAAGGAAACAGTACAGTTAAGTGGTAACCAATGTGACTTTTATTCCAACAAGGTAAAGTACAGGTTCACAGTAGGTGCTCAAAATTGCGATCATTTACACGGACACAGGATTCACAGCGCCGTTGCATTGACCGCCGAACATTTTCAAAAACGCCTGGCATATCACGGGCAATGCCTGCGGCGGCCACTATTCGTGCAACAAGGTCCATTTCACTGTCGACGGGGGTCTCGTACACATGGTCTTCATGGCCCCCCACAAAAAGAAATCCATGGGCGATAAATCAGATGACCTGGGTGGCCAAGCGATCGGTCCATCTCTACCGATCCATCGAGCTCCGAATGTTCGGTTCAGGTAATCACGCGCAACAATTGTGCTATGGGCTGCAGCCCCGTCATGTTGATACCACATATCTCGGCGGATATGCGCAGGAACAGCGCCCAGAAAAGTCGGTAACACTGTCTCGAGAAATATTAGGTATTTCCGGCCGTCCAATCGGGGCGGTAGCAAGTAAGGTCCCAACAAACAGTCACCAATGATTCCAGCCCACACATTTACGGCAAAACGATGTTGCGCAGCGTGACTTCTCATACCATGCGGGTTGTCGTAAGCCCACACATGTGAATTGTGTGTATTGAACACACCTTCACGACTGAATGAAGCTTCATCTGTAAAAAGGACAGAAGCTGGAAAACTGGGGTCCACGGCACCTTTCTGCATGAACCATTGTGCAAATTCCACACGCTTCGGATAATCGTCAGGATACAGTAACTGCACCCTTTGCAGATGGTAAGGATGCACACGTTCCTCGTGCAGTATCCGCCACACTGCTGACTGAGAGACCCCAAGCTGCTGAGCAATAACTCGTGTGCTGTTATTCGGATTATCTTCGATGGACTGTAGGACTTGTTCTGCGACGTTGACAGTCCGCGTCAGTCGTCTTCTCCCCGTATCCTGCATGTTGCTGCGCAGTGAACCACGTTCGCGCAGATTGCGATGCACACGTGCAAACATTTGATGCTGCGGTATTCTTCTGTTGGGGTATCGGTCTTCGTAAACTTGCCTAGCTCGGCAGCCGCTTTCGCCAGCTGCCCAATATGCGAGATGCATATCCGCTAGCTCTTGATGCGTAAAACGATTCATCTTATCACTAGTAAGTCAGCTCGTACACTGATGACAGCGGGAGTGGTCGGGCGAGCTGTACACTGGTTGGGTACAGCTCGCCTACACACGCATACAGCGCCCTCTACATACGCATGCGTACATTTGCGGACATTCTTTCCTATGCGAAATCGGTTTCCTGACGTATTCCCTACCTCCCCACGAAATTTGAACGATAAGTTTTGAATCACCCTGTATTTGGAAAGTTAATGTAAATAAGTTTTCGATATTTTTCAATTTTCCTAAGACTTGTATTGTCGCTGTTAAATATTCAAAGTCCGTAACTCTTTAAGTGCACAGCGAAAATTATTGAAAATCGAGATTTAGATAGATTTGATTGAGATCTTTAATTTATCTTTTGTTACATTTCCTCAAAAAACGCTTAGTTTAGAAAATATAGAGCTTTGAAGTTAGGTTCCACTCATGTAACATGAAAGAAGGTGGTTATAATTCAGTGAGTACTCAGTGTAGTATTCTGAAGGAAACTGTTTTCATAAGCAGTGGCGGATTATCCGTAAGGCACGTTAGGCACGTGTCTAGAGGCCCCAGTCTCAGGAAGGCCCCATCTCAGGAACCTTTGGTTGGGTGTTTTAAAAGAAGCCTATTAAGCATATAATTTGTAAAATAAATTATTTAATTTAAATGCAAAATCATTTTTATATGTTTTACTGACTTTAGAGATAGGCATTTCAATCAACAATTAGGTGTACTAATATCATAGTATAACTAGTAATACACCACCTCCACCCACCCAACTCGGCGACGGTTTACTGGCAATCCTTCGGAGAGCGGACAGAAACTTCGAAAACATATTGCAGAACACTTGATCGCTCGCACTCCCGGCGTTATACCGCGCCGTTCGCAACACTCGCATAATAGTTAAAACTTATAAAAATTTCCAATATCTTCCAAAAAGTAAGTTTGCTCATTGATTTAGTTCTTTAATTTAAAATAACTTGATTTAATTTTTGTTTTGATTGTAGATACTGCAATGAAAAGGCAATATCCCAGTGGAGCAGAAAAAAGAAAATTGCACTCAAAAAAGGTTAAAAAAACTGCTAAAAAACAAACATCTGTATTAGAATTTTAAGAGTCTCAGAAACAAAAACATTCTTCGTCAGCTTCACATAATGTTCAAAAGGATTCCATGTTATCACCAACCGAACATGAAATTGTCAAAATCGAAAGTAATTCATTAGAACCATCACCAATATATAATAATTCGGATAATGATAAACAAGAACCAACGGCATCTTGCAACAAGTGTGACCTAATTAGCAATGATCCAGCTGAATGGAGTAAGTCTGAAGAACTAAGAGAGTATGTTATCGAAAAAAGACATTTTGTACAGAATATTGATTTTGAAGATAAAGAAATGATAAAATCTACATTACAAATCAGCGGAGCAACTCAAAGATTCATTTCAAAATCGATGTTTAAAGGCAAAATGTTAAACGGTGAAGAAGTAGATCGCTTTTGGCTAATACTTTCACTGAAAACACATAAGTTATACTGCGGACCATGCAAGATATTTTTATAAGAAGGATTTCAAGATCAGTTTAACACAGGCTTCAATGACTGGAAAAATGCCGCATCCAGGCTCTTATCACATGAAAATAGTGCTTCACATTCAAAGTCCTATTTTAGTTGGTTTGCTTGATCAAAGAAACAGTGTTTGGAAACCGATTTCTCTAAAATGTATGAAAATGAATGTGAGTACCGGAAAAAAGTTTTACAAAGAATTATTGATGTCATATGTTTTTGTGTCAACGCGGGCTTCCATTAAGAGGTAAAGATGAAATTTTTGGATCAGTACATAATGGGAATTTTTTAGGTGTATTGGAGCTTTTGGCTAAATAGGACGCGTTTCTAGCAAATCATACTGAGAAATTTAAAAATATCGGGCGTGTCAAAACATCTTTTTTGTCTTCAACAATTTGCGATTAATTTATTCAACTTCTAGGAGACTATGTAACTAATTTAATTTTAAAACAAGTAAAGAATCAAAATATTTTGGAATTATAGTTGACTCTACTCCTGATGTGACATATGTCGATCAACTTACCGTTATAATTACACATGTAAACTCGCAAACTTTTGAAGTGTCAGAATGATTTTTAAAATTTTTGCCATTAAAAGATACAAGGGAAATGATTTAGCTCAAGAAATTGTGCAATATTTAAGTGAGTGCGATCTAAATATCAAAAATTGCCGCTCTCAAAATTATGATAATGCGGCCAATATGTCTGGAAAATATCAGGGTGTCCAAAGTAAATCAAGGGAATTAATAATTTTGCAGAGTTTGTACCATGTAGTGCTCATTTTCTGAATCTTGTTGGACAGACAGCAGCCAGTGTATGAATAGAGGCAATATCATTTTTTGGGGTTGTACAAAAATTCTACAATTTTTTGTCTCGTTCGACATATAGGTGAAATTTGATGAAAGAAGAGATATCCAAGAAACAATCATCGAATTTAAAAGTTAATGAGAGACTATTTGTGTTGAAGTCTCTCTCTGACACAAGATGGTCAGCTAGATATGATGCTTTAAAATCATTAAAAATAAACTACATGGAAACTTTTTCAACTTTAAAAATCTTATCTCAGGATTCTGACCAAAGTTATGACATGCGAAATGAAGGGACAAATATCTTGAGTAAACTATGTAAACTAGAGACATGTATTCTCAGTTTATTTTGGCATGATGTTTAGAAAAGGCAAATAAAGTAAACTTGACATTTCAAACGGAAGGGCTTATTTTAAAACTAGTTGTAAATCAAATACAACCTTTGACAGAATATCTGAAAATAATTCGCCAAAATTTTGACTATTATGAAGAAGAAGGAAAAATATTTTAAAAAAATGTTCATCCGAATTTGAGTTAATCATATGTTATAAAAGCTATAAAACACGTCAAATTAAAAGAAAATTATTCGATGGTGAATCCGGTTGTACGGAAATTTTTTCTTCAAAACAAAAATTTAAAGCAGAAGTTTTTTTAGTAATTTGTGACAGACTAAGTGCTGAAATGGAAAAAAGATCTCGTTGTTATAAAGAATTACATTCATATTTTTCATTTATTTTCGATTATGAAATGACAGATTTAAATGGAAAAAGATCTGCAGAAGACTTGTGAAAAAATATCCGCTGGATCTGGAAAATGAATTAGAAAACGAAATTACACACTGTCATGAGCATATAAAAGTAATCCTCCAAAACACAAATACCGGCAAAGGAGAAGATCTTTTAAGAACTATTAAAGAAGTTTTAAAATCCAACTGCTATCCAATGTTGCTATAGCATTTAGATTGTATTTAACTTTAGCTTGTGGAGTTTGTGAAGGAAAAGGTTCATTTTCCAAATTATCATTAATAAAATATCAAAAGAGAAGCGCCATGTCCCAAAATCGCCTAAATGCCTCGAGTTTGTTATGCATAGAGCACAAATTTTTTAAAGACAGATTTCAAAGAAATAATCCGCAAATTTGCTGCTTCAAAAGTGCGCAAAGTTAAAATATAGTTTTATATATGTATTGTGTATATTTGCAAAACGATGTTTTTTATCGCAAATAAAATTGAGTTTGTTTCATTAATATTTTTTTACAATTTACAAAGTCATTTTCCCTCTTTTGCCTGTGCCTAGGGGCCCCAAATGATCTTAATCCGCCACTGTCCATACGTATAGGATTTGTTTCCCACATTATATTACATTAGGATTTCTAAACACAGTCTGAAAATAAAAGGCTTTTAAAATGGTATAATTACACATATTTCTTTATCTAAAAATTTTGCAATTTATTTATCAGTTTACTTTTATATCTGTATTCAAAATAAAATTCAAATCTAAACAAATTTAATAAAATTCAAAAGATTATGTGACAAGTTACTTACCGGAGGTCTGTAAAAAATTATCTAAAGTTGATTGCTTTACTCTTTTCTCTTTTAGCAATTCTGTGTAAGGTGATAAAGCATTTAATACTCCACGCTTTACACGGCATGTTCTTTTGAAATCAGGATCGTTTCCACTCAAAAAATGTTTTTCTGACTTGCATTGTCAATTAATGTAATGTATTCAAACTTTCATAACTCTTTAAATACTAAGGGAATATTGCTGAAAATCGAGAGTTAGATAGATTTGAGATAATTATTTTCCGTTAAATTTTTTCGTAAAACGCTTAGTTTAGTAGTTATAGAATTTAGAAAAATTTGTTTCGTACATTAAATATGTGTCATGTTTAAGTACTCATAGCATGGTGCTCTCAGTTGAGTTGTTTTACCTCTGAGCGACACTTTTTTGAACACATTGGACTAAATGGCCAGATCACAAATACTCCGAGGACTCAGATAAGATTTTGGGAGGGAACCGACTGGATATCTGTTAGAAGACAGATATCACAGTCTCCTATCAAGGCCATCTAGGGTGTTCTTTAACGTGCACAGATATGGCACAGATTCACACGTGTCCACGGCCCGTGTGCCGGAGACCATCTGACAGATGGCGGCCTATCCTGGCTCATTGGTGTTCCCTACTGACCGAGGGCAGGTCGGGGAGTTTTGCGGAGATAAATCTCAACGCTGGACCTGGCAGGACTTGAACTTGGGAATTGCAGATTACAAGCCTGGCTCGCAACTTACTAAGCCACTCCCCCCCCCCCCCTTTAGCATGGTGCATTTTTGCCTTAAAATAACATTAACGGATGTTTTATAAATTATTCTGATAAATGATAAACGCACAAAAAGAAAATGAAATATATTTATTTTCTCAAAAAAAAAACAGAGCTAAACGAGGTTTGCCTGTACACTAAATACAATCTTGTATTCAAGCTTCAGTTAGAATAAAAATGCAGTTAAAAAAATAATAATAAAAATGAAGTATAATGCCCTTAATACAAATGTAAATATTCAAAATATAATTTTTTATACGTATGTTCACATTTAATGAATATCTAATTCCGCACACTTAACAAACACTACACGAACTGCTTCACTGAAAGCCACCACGGAAAGGGTTGTAATTTTAAACTTCGGATGTCCCTAGATACCAGTATGGCTGTATTCTTGTAATAACAAGATGTGAAATAGAATTTTTGAAATGTAAAGTCAGTAGAAAAGCATACAAAAGATAAAAAATGGTACTTACTATCCGAGAGACACGAGTGTAATGCAACTAAGTTAAACTTTAATTTCAGAGAAAGAAACAAAAAACTATGCATATGTATTTGAAGTGTAATTAATGGCTACGTTCTAGAAACTCGGATGTCATTTCATCAGGGTCATCCACTGAACTAGCATTTGATGGTTGAGAAGCAGCTTTTTTTTTTCTTGAATAAATTTCTTATGTCTGTCTGTTTGCATGCTTTCCCTTTCTCAGGCACAAATGCTGTACCGAGTTAAAATGTTCAATTTGAAATTTATGCCACAATGCGAATGGAGGTCTATTTAACTTATTAAACATGAGAGACGACACGTTTGTCATCAAAAGTTTTGCTCGAAGCTTTGAAATAATCAAGAACTAAAACAGCTTTCGTACTCTCTGGAGCTACTCGGCATCGTCTTGATTGTAGTTACCTTTCCGCCTAGAGAACGGCCATTCTGAACTAAGCGGCTCTCGGGATTTTTTTAATGGAGGCGGTAGAAAAATATCACTACTTTGATAAACACATTTTCAATATGCTCCTTTCCATACCGAAAAGGGGCGGGGCTTTGTTCAGTCGGTAGCGCTCGTAATCTGCAGATCCGAAGTTAGAATGCCATCTGTGGCAGCTGTCAGATTTATATCAGCTAACTCCCACCTGCCCTCAGTCAGAAAAGGGACACTAATGGATAGGCTGCCATCCGTCGGATGGGACGAAAAGCCATACCTTATGTACGTTAAAGAACATGCTTGATGGCATTCAGGGGAGGCTACCATCTGTCTCCTAAACATCTGTCCAGTGGTTCCTCTTCCACCATCCTTCTGTGAGCCCTCAGGGCCCTTGTGACCTAGCCATTTACCCCATTGTGTATCAAAAGTAAGTGCCGCTCAGAGGTAAAACAACCAAATCCATACCGAACGTACTTTTCCTTTATATCATCTATATTTCCGGCCAGGTTTCTGTGCCTTTATCCAATTTCCCATATCATGCAGATGAAGCAAATCGATAAAGTTATCAAATCTCAATCATGCAGATGAAGCAAATGGATTCCAAGTGAACCAAAATACCGGTTATAAATTGTAATCCATGGATGTTGACGATTGGTTTATTGTGTTTTAAGACCGTTCCATAAAAGCTCATATTTTTCAGATCTGATATAAAGTAAAATTAAAAATTTAGTTAAGTAGCAACTAAAGCACTGAGGTCCGCCTTGGCTCGACTACAGATTACAGCTTCTGCCAGGGCAGAACTGGAACATCCAGCTCTTGAGTCAACAATAAGCTTTACTAGAATGCGATTTTAGGCTAGATTTAATCAGTAAGTAGCAAACTTCCAAAGAATGCACACCAATGAGACAATGGAACGAAACGTAGGGTTTATTTTTCGATGTATTCACCCTGCACATTAAATCCCCATTCCTTTACTAAGGCATGATACTTCTACAGAGATCCTTGGTTGCTGCCGTAACCAAAGATTGACAGCCTTTAAACCTCTGCATCGGCGTCGAAACATCGGATGCCATGACTGACACCCGATGTTTCGAATTCGAAATTGCTCGGGACTTAATCAGGAATGAAGAAGGAATGCGCTATAGCCTTTAAGTTTTTCTTGTACGGTATCCTCCGATTTCTTCCACTGCATCGATAGAAGTTTTTCAATCAAGCTGGAAATGATAACCCAAGAGTCATACGCAAAATGTAACAGTTCTTCTGAGCATCTCTTCTCCTTTTCTGTGATAGTGCAGAAGCTGTCCAAAAGTAAGTTCCTTGCATATCGTTTTCAAACAAAAGTTATCTATTGTTTTCCATTTGCCATTAGTCTGTAGACATTCAACTGCATACCAGTTACACCAGGCCCCAACTAACACGATAGATGCGTTCTTCAAAAAATCCGTATAAGGTGAGATCGTATTAGTCAGGCAGGAATTTCTCAAAAGCAAAAATATAAAGGTGTCCGAAAATTATCTTTACAACTTTCATACAATATAAAAAGTCAACCAGGAGATGTATAAATACTGGGGTTATTCCATTTTACATGGAAAGTCATTACGTTTTTCTGAATATCAAGTTTTGACATGTTTTCTCATCTTCATTTTTTTTCATATCCTTATTCCTCCCCTCAGTCACAATGAATCCACAGAAGAAAGCACAGTGTGTTGAGTAGTTTATTCGAACAAAATCTGATACACAGGTCCAACAAAGGTTTAGAACTCGTCAC
This sequence comes from Ryuthela nishihirai, assembly GCA_038380435.1. NCBI lineage: Eukaryota > Metazoa > Arthropoda > Arachnida > Araneae > Heptathelidae > Ryuthela > Ryuthela nishihirai. The sequence goes on from JAWZYU010000019.1 coordinate 22,857,510, forward strand.
AACAGATTCCCCCCCCCCCCCCCAACAAGACCAACCATACGAGCTTGGTATAAAAGGTTCACTGAAACTGAAAGTGTGGAACACGAGAAAGGAGCAGGATGGCCTCGAATGTCCGAAGAAAATGTCTCGACAAAGGCCTATTCGAGAGGCCTATGTTCAAAGTCCACGCAAGTCGACATGAACTACATCACGTGAGTTACAGTTGCCCGTTCGGCAGTACATGAAATCTTGCGAAAACGTTTGAAGTTGCAACTCTTGCAAGCGATTACGCAAGATCCCTTACGGAATTTACAATGACACTACTGGACAAAGTTGACCAGGAAAATGATTTTCCGGAAAGAATCATATTTTCTGATGAGGTAACTTTTCATGTTTCAGGGAAGGTTAACAAACAAAATGTGTGCATCTGGGGAGTAAGAAAATCCACATTGCACAGCAGAGCACATTAGAGGCATTCCAAAAGTTAACATGTGGTGTAGCCTTGTTCATGACTGCATGATTGGACTCTTTTTCTTCAATGAACCAACAGTGACCTCCAATACCTACCTAGACATGCTGCACACTTTGTCTGTCCACAATTGGAAGAACTGCAAATATGCATCATCTTTCAGCAAGATGGCACACCGCCACATTGAGCATTGATCATCCGCGAGTCTCTGAATGCGACATTTTCAGACAAGTGGATTGGCTGAGGAGGTGCCATGCATTGGCCGCCGAGATCGCCCGACATCACACCCTGCGATTTTTCTTTGCAAATTCGTGAAAGATCGTGTGTACAACACACGGGTGACAGACATTGATGATCTGAAGGCAAGAATCACAGCTGCAATTGAAAGCATTGGTGTGGATATGTTGCAACATACATGGCAGCATTTGGATTATCGCCTGGATGTTTTGTGAATCACTAATGGTATTCATATTGAATGTTTGTAACTTTGTTACTTTTATAAAAAAAAAGCATTTTTTAGATTTTCTGTGTCTAAATTTCCTTGATTGGAAATTCTTTGTGTTAAATAAACATTTCATTTAGTATCAAAGTTGTAAAGATAATTTTCGGACATCCTGTATAAATGGGATAATGCGTTCTAGAGTCTTAACCTGATTAATATTAGTCATAATAAAGAAATAAAGTTAAAAATATGTCATTTTTTGTGCATATTTCATACATGTAACTTGTTTTTACAGAAAAGAACCAATGATAAAAATAGAAACAAAAATCGTCTAAATGCAGTTTTATTTCAATACATGGTACGTATAGATTGTCTAGTAATAAAGATTGAAAATGAGAAATTGATTGTTTTAAAAATTTACGGTAATGAAAATGACTATGCTTACAAGCATTTCTACTCTACGTGCGATGTTATAATCTTTTACCAATCAGGGTGAATTTGAATGCCTACAGTGTTATCGGTCAGCAACTAAAATATACTTTGTTGTTTACATTACCCATTACAGTTGTTTAAACAAAATGAGAAAACTCGTTTTTGGGAGTGCAGAAATTAACGAACTTGGTCAGACAACAAACACATCCTAGGTATCTTTTCAGAGGCTTAACGAGGTTTGTTAAGGACAGCCGTTAACTCATACACAACTCATAAATTCTGCTGTGTAAGAAACGATAGCTACACTGGTGGAAATTGAAAAAAGAACACCTTTAACAATTGAAGCGTAATCTGAGATTTATTTAGTAGAAACAACTTGTTGAGAAAGGACAGTGATCACACGTGTGAAGTGGTTCAATGTTTATTGTACCTTGTAATGAGAATTACATTTTACAGAAGACACATTTTAATAAGGTGTTGAACCTACTCGAGCAGCAATACAAGCTTCCAATCTGGCAAGCAATCGGTCGTACAAATGCTGGAGATCACGCTGGGGGATACCATTCCATGCGCTTTCAACTTGGATGCGTAATTTACTGATGGTTGTTGCCTGCCGTGGTCCGCGGAAGAGTTTTTGTCCGATCCAGTTCCAGACATGCTCGATTGGAGACAAGTCCAGAGAACGTGCTGGCAAAGGGAGTTGGTGCACTGCCTTGAAGAGCATGTTGAGGTGCCCGGGCGGAGTGTGGGCGGGCGTTTATCCTGCTGGAATATCGCATTTGGAATTAAACTCACATATGGCAGAATGCAGGGGCGTAGCCATGGGGGGGATGGGAGGAGGCTCCCCCCACCACCACCACCAAAGTAACTCGGAGTTGGCAAAATTCGAAGCGACTTCGTAAAATCTAGGTGAGTTGTGAAAATTTGTAAACTTTTTTTTCTAAAATTAAGGGGAGTTGTCAAAATCAAGGCAACTTGCAAATCTAGGGCAGTTTGGAAAATGGAGAGACTGCAAAATTTAGAGCAGTTGGCAAAATTCGAAGCCACTTAATAAAATACAGGTGAGTTGGCGAAATCGGGACAACTTGGCAAAATCTTGGGGAGTTGACAAAATTCGGAGTGACTTGGCAAAATCATGGGAGTTGGCAAAATTTAGATGAGATGTAAGAATCGAGATTTTTTTCTGTAAATTTATGGGGAGTAGGCAAAATCTAGGGTCAGCTGGCGAAATTCGGGGTGACTTGGCAAAATCATGTAGCGTTGACAAAATTCAGGTGAGATGTAAAAATTGCGATCTTTTTTCTGTAAAATTATTGCGTGTTGGCAAAATCGAGGAAGCTTCGCAATATTTAGGAGATTTGGAAAAATTCAGAGTGGCTTTGCAAAAATCAGGTGAGATGAAAAAATTGGGTTTTTTTTTCTGTAAAATTGTGGCGAGTTGGCAAAATTTAGGGCAGTTGGCAAAATTCGAATCCACTTGGTAAAATACGGGCGAGTTGTGAAAATTGAGAATGCTTTTGTGAAATTAAGGAGAATTGACAAAATCGACAAAACTTGGCAAAATCTTGGGGAGTTTGCAAATTTTGAAGTGACTTGGCAAATTTAGGAGAGATGTAAAAATTGGGATTGTTTTTGTAAAATTAAGGAGAGTTGGCCAAATCAAGGGAAAATTCACACTGACTTGCTGGAAATCAAACGAGATGTAAATTTTGGGATTATTTCTGTGAAATTATAGCTAGTTGGCAAAATTGGAAGTCAACTGGCGAAATGCAGGAGAGTTGTGAAAATTACCTCCCCCCCACCCACCACGGAGCGAAAATCCAGGGTAAAAACACGTGAGAGAGACATTATTTGCTCAGTTGGCAAAATTTGATTTTCGGGTTGGAAAATTTTTGATATCTACTCCCCCCCCCCCCCCCCCAACCATAGTCCTTCGCTACACCCCTGATGGAATCTCTTGTTGACATTGTACCTAATGTACCTAACATACTACATTAAGAAGTTTATAAAAGGAACAAAATTAAGGACTCTAAATAGATACGAACACCAACTGTAATTAAAATTACATTATTTTAGGAATTGCCTCCATTAAAATATTTCTTTGTAAAATTTTGTATTTTTCAAGTAATAATTAAGAATTTGGCAACAAAGAGTTCATAGGTAACAATTGAATGACTTAATAATTACGTTGTGGCAAGAATTCTTAAAAATATTTTTGTATTTAAAATTCATATTCTTTGGCTAACTTCGATTAAAGACTAAGACCTAAAAGTCTTCCTAGGACCCAGAAGGTTAACAGCCGTGGCGTGATCTTCGGATATGTTTACCTCCGTGCAGGCATCAACTGAAGAGGATCTTTCTAAATCTGCAGGTATGATATAAAAGATACGAAATTATTGTCTAGAAATGAATAATACATTTATGTTATAAGACGCAAGAAATGCGGATCGTAAGAAATACGTTGAAATTACACTATTGATCCATTCTTTATTTTATAAACCGATAAGTTGAACTTTTCTGGGTTATAATAAATATTACATTGTTTAGACATAACATAAAAATGCACCAATAATTGTATACACATTAAAATAAACACAAAAAATTTTGAAACTATTCAAACCTTCAAATATTATAAATTCAAGTAAAATGTAATTCACAATATCGCGATGTAAACAACACGATTGCCTAAACAGGGGGCTGCGAATTTTGTCAACTAAACTAGATTTATCCAAGTTGCTTCAATTTTCCCAACTCTTCTTAATTTTACAAAATCAATCCCAAAATTCACAACTCGCCTGTATTTTACCAATTAGTTTCGATTTTGCCAACTCTATTTCGCCGCCTCGATTTTTCAACTCATCTTAATTTCACAAAACCCATAACCAATTTTCACCACTCACCTGTATTTTACCAAGTGGCTGCGAATTTGACCAACTGAAGGAGAGTTCGGAAAATCGAGACCAAGTTGCCTCGATTTTCCTAAAACTGACCTTAATTTCACAAAACCAATACTAATTTTCACAGCTCACTTGTATTTTACCAAGTGTCTGCGAATTTTTCCAACTAAACTAGATTTGGCCAAATTGCCTAGATTTACCCAATTCTCCTTAATTTCACAAAACCAATCCCAAAATTCACAACTCACCTGTATTTTACCAAGTGGCCTCGAATTTTGCCAACTAGTTTTGGCCAAGCCACTTCGAATTTTCCAAACTCTCCTTAATTTCACAAAAACAATCCCAACTTTCACATCTCGCCTATGTTTTACCAAGCTGATTCCAAGTTTGCCTCGATTTTGCCAAAGCGCCATAATTTTACAAAAAAATCCCAATTTTCAGATCTCCTGAATTATGCCAAGTAACTCCGAATTTTGACAATTTCCCAAGATTTTGCTAAGTTGTCTTGATTTTTGTGAACTCACCTGTATTTTACAGTGACTTCTAATTTTATCAAATGTCCTATATTTTGCCAATTTGTCTCGACTTTGTCAACTACCGTAGATTTTACCAATTGTCTCGATTTTGCCAACTCACCTGTATTTTTAGAAACCTGTTATTTAGAAGTTTTTTACTTCAAATTTTGCCAACTGTCCTAGATTTTGCCAAGTTGCCACGACTTTTACAACTATCCTAGATTTTATTAACTCCCTTAATTTTACAAAAAAAAGAAGAATTCAAATTTTCACAACTCACCTGGATTTTACAATGTCGCTGGAATTTTGCCAACTCCGATTTACTTTGGGGGGAGCGTCATCATTTTTACCAGTGGATTAAGAACAGCTTAATAGTGGTTAAAATACTTGATGAAATCAACCGAGGGCTGTGAAGTCCCTGTTCTATAGATATTTTCTTTGTCTTATCATTTATCTCATTTATAAGCTCCCGTTCTTTTTATTATTACCAATTCTTTTTCGAAATTTTGTTCTGGAGAAATTTCTTGTCATTTTCCTTTCGCAATAAGTTGACTTCTTTCATTTTTATAGTTTGTTTATATAAACTTTTTAAACGGACAGTTCACTTACCACACATTATTAGTGATACGAACTATCGATTTATCGATAGTTTTCTATTATCGGCAAAAAGCTATGGATAGTACTATGAGTCAGGAAACTTCTCTTTCAATCATAACAGACAGTTTTGAACGTAGCACAGAATTTTTTAAAACGCAAACTCCATCAAGCAATTTTTTTATCGTATGATAGAGAAATAAATAAAACATGCACAAAAGTATTAATTATTCAGGTCCAATAACAGTTCTCTTGCTTTTAAATAACTGCACCTGGCATACGATTCATGTGGTATAAATAGGGTGTCAATATGGCCCAGTTTTCTAATAACTCTCGGTGTCACGAAAAAAGTTTTCGAGACATCCAAATATCCTGGATCTTTTGTAACGACATATAATTGGTTCTCAATTTACATGGGTTAAATTAACACGTTTTTAAAATAACTGGCTCAATGTATTTACGTTTTTTTTTTATCTGCATGAATAACGTGGTTTTCTCTGAGCAACCAAATAGTTGCCCCATGTGTGGGAGAGTCATACCACGTGCACGTTAAAGAAATGCTGGATGGCCTTGACAGGAGGAACCTTCTGTCTCCCAACAGCTGTTCCAGTGAATCTCTTCCCCCCAACTTTCTCTGAGCCTTCGGGGGTCCTTCTGACCTGGCCATTTAGCCCATGGTGTGCAAAAAATGCTACTCAAAGGTAAAACAACCCAACCCATCAAAGGGTCAATCAATACTGGTGACGTAGTTCAGTGTTGTCGGCGAGGTACGAAACAAACCTCAAAAACTGAACGTAAAGGTTTCGATTTATCCGTGTCACGAGAAAGGTCATACCTTCCAACACAAGTCACAGCAATAATAAAAGTCACCCACCTCTGTGAAACAGGCGTACTGTGAATCTAAGAATGAGAGAGTTATTGCTCCTTCCCCCTATTGCGAAGTGTCAGTCATGCATACGCTTAATATATTTCCATACAACCAAACAGGAACAATTAAGAAAAAGTTGAAAATAAGGGTTCGGTGTGTGATTTGAATAGTGTAAAAAAAATGTAAGAAACCAAATCGTTTATTTAAATTTATTTTACAGTACAGAAAAAGCTTATTCATTTTTGTTATAAAATTCTTATTTTTACTAGAAACTAATTTTTCAGAACTTTTTTTAGTTCTTAATTTTTTCATAAAATTGCAGACATGCTAAGTCGATATTCAGTTTGCAAAAACTGAAAGGTTGATAGGAAGGAATGAACACAGTGCTATTTCTTCTATATACAGTGCTATTCATTTGTAGCAATTAGGGAAGTGTGAAAAAAAAATATCCACCCGACTCCTGGTTTAAAACCAATTGCTAGAAATCGGAAAGATCTCCTGGTTAAGCACCAGTTGCTCCACCATTTGAGCTTAATTTGCGTACCACACTTGCTTAAGAAAGGTTGTGATGCTTTTGCTGTGAAGCTTTAGCACAGTGTCTCGCAAACTATTTTACTCTGCGGCACACTGAATCTAATTTTTTTTCCGCGGCACACCTAAAAAAGAATTTTTGATGGTTACGTAAAAAGAGGAAAATTGAAGTTTCGTTAAATGCATTTTATTTAAAATAAATATAATAATAAATATAATTAATCATAACTCGGTGTTTGTTTTAAATATTTGTCCATTCTATGGCTTGAAATAATCAAAAATCAATACCAAAAAATGGAAAAAGCTTGATAAATACTTACAAGATCCCAGTTGATAAAATCTGAAAGATTTTTATTAAAGCACATCGATAGCACGTCGATATTAAAGCACGTCGATAACACAAGTCAAGTCAAAATGAAATCTTTGGAATATCCAGTGTCAATTTGAAAATCTCTCGCGGCACACTTGGAATCTCTCGCGGCACACAGTTTGCGAGACACTGCTTTAGCATGTGAGTACTTACTTTCAGTACTTACTGACATGAGACCCTGACCTGTAGCAAAACTATTTTCACAACAAAAACAGTCGATCAACGATAGATGATGCTCCAAGTAAGCAAAAGATAATTTTAATAATATAAAAAATTACCTTCAATAACATCAGCGCAAACAAAATATAATTTCCACGAAAGCGATTAAAAAGTTCTGTCGTCTTTGAATCACATGTGGTCCCTTTGTAAGTCTAGCATCTGTTTCCCAAACCGTCTGCAAATCCCGCGTATATGCAAATTATAACATTATCAAGCATAGTAAGGTTGCGAAGAAAAGCCGAGTAGAATTGAAAACGACATGTTTACGAACCGGCAAGGACAATAGCTGAAAACAAGGAAATTCGAAGCTACTTTAAAATACAGGTGAGCCTATGCCATATACGTCAGGCGTATATTCAGAGGGATGCTAATGCAATCTCAAACATTTAAAAGCTATAAATTAGAAAACTATCCATAAGCGCGGACCAAGGGTTTGAGGAAAACTCTGCGTTATCTGAAATTGAGTAAAAAGACACCAAAACAGTTGCAATTTATTAGAGTATAGAAATTGGGGATTTTTACCTCTTATTTTTAATCTGCAATCGTGAAAGACTATAAGTATAATAGTCATAACTATTATTATATTATATTATTAGAGGGGGGGACTCTTATGGTATATGTACGTTCGAAGCAGTTAAGGTAGAGGAAACTTACTCTATACGTTATCTTGACAACCTAGGTATAAAAGAATATTTGATATTCATGTTATAATACACTGCTCAAAGTGGAAATCACAACATCGCGAAGGAAGTGATGTATGCACTCGAAACTGAACGGACGGAAGCTATGAGACTAGATGTGCAAATGATCAAAAAACGGAACGTGAGAACGCAAGGTACGTATGTTTATTGCAGATTCATCACTACATAGTAGGCCTATCTCGAGTGGTTATACAAGCCTGTAGACGTCTCAACATTCCATCAATCAGATGATTAATGGTGTTTTGAAGTATGGCGTTCCAAACAGCATCTGATTCGGCATGCACTGTAACAGATTCGCCACTAGAGGGAGCTGGAGAAAGAGGCGACCATTAAGGTTCCACACATCTCAGTGGGCGACAAGTCTGAGAAGTATGGTGGCATTTCACCACAGCCGGGCAACATGCCAGTATTTTTTATTTTATTTTTACTTGTCATTCCTGCCGGGCTCTAATGCCTGTTCATATTATTTCATTTTATTTTCACTTTCATCACAGCCGGGCAACATGCTTGTATTTTTTATTTTATTATTATTTGTCATTCCTGCCGGCTCTAATGCCTGTTCATGTCATTTCATTTTATTTTTACTTTCATCACAGCCGGGTAACATGCCTGTATTTTTTATTTTATTTTTGCTTGTCATTTCTGCCGGGCTCTAATGCCTGTTCATATCATTTCATTTTATTTTTACTTTCATTACAGCTGGGCAAAATGCCTTATTTTATTTTATTTTTACTTGTCATTCATGCCGGGCTCTAATGCCAGTTCATGTCACTTCATTTTATTTTAACTTTCATCACAGCCGGGAAACATGCCTGTAATTTTCATTTTATTTTTACTTGTCATTCATTCCGGGGCTCTAATGCCTGTTCATGTCATTTCATTTTTAGTTTCTCACAGCCGGCCAAATGCCTGTATATCTTTTTTATTATATTTTTACTTGTCATTCATACCGGGCCCTAATGCCTGTTCATATCATTTCATTTTATTTTTACTTTCATCCCAGCCGGGCAATATGCTTGTATTTTTTATTTTTTCCTTTAATTCATGCCGGGCGCTAATGCCTGTTCATGTCACTTTATTTTATTTTTACTTTCATCACAGCCGGGCAACATGACTGTATTTTTTCTTTTATTTTTACTTGTCATTCATGCCGGGTTCTAGTGCCTGTTCATGTCATTTCATTTTATTTTTACTTTCATCATAGACAGGCAATATGCCTGTATTTTTATTTTATTTTTACTTGTCATTCCTGCCGGGCTCTAATGCCTGTTCATAACTTTTCATTTTATTTTTACTTTCCTCACAGCCGGGCAATATGCCTGTATTTTTTTTTACTTGTCATTCATGCCGGGCTCTAATGCCTGATCATATTATCTCATTTTATTTTTACTTTCATCACAGCCGGGCAACATGCCTGTATTTATAATTTTAATTTTACTTGTCATTCATGCCAGGCTCTATTGCCTGTTCATAACATATCATTTCATTTTTACTTTCAACACAACCGGGCAACATGCCTGTATTTTTTATTTTATTTTAACTTCTCATTCATGCCGGGCACTAATGCCTGTTCATATCATTTCATTTTATTTTCACTTTCATTTTTTTTTTTCATTTTTTTGTCTGTGATGCCGGGCAACATGCCTGTATTTTTTATTTTATTTTTACTTGTCACTCCTGCCGGGTTCTAATACCTGTTCATAACTTTTCATTTTATTTTTACTTTCCTCACAGCCGGGCAATATGCCTGTATTTTTTTTTTACTTGTCATTCTAGCCGGGCTCTAATGCCTGCTCATATTATTTCATTATATTTTTACTTTCATCACAGCCGGGCAACATGCCTGTACTTTTAATTTTACTTCTCATTCATGCCGGGCTCTAAAGGTTGTTCATAACATTTCATTTCATTTTTACTTTCATCACAGCCGGGCAAATGCCTGTATTTTTTATTTTAACTTGTCATTCATGCCGGGCTCTAATGCCTGTTCATATCATTTCATTTTATTTTTACTTTCATCACAGCCGGGCAACATGCCTGTATTTTTAATTTCAATTTTACTTCTAACTCACGCTGGGCTCTAATACCTGTTCATAACATTTCATTTTATTTTTACTTTCCTCACAGCCGGGCAATATGCCTGTATTTTTTTTTACTTGTCATTCATGCCGGGCTCTAATGCCTGCTCATATTATCTCATTTTATTTTTACTTTCATCACAGCCGGGCAACATGCCTATATTTTAATTTTAATTTTACTTGTCATTCATGCCGGGCTCTAATGCCTGTTCATAACATTTCATTTCATTTTTACTTTCATCACAGCCGGGCAACATGACTGTATTTTTAATTTTAATTTTACTTGTCATTCATGCCGGGCTCTAATGCCTGTTCATATCATTTCATTTTATTTTCACTTTCATCACAGACGGGCAACATGCCTGTATTTTTTATTTTATTTTTACTTGTCATTCCTGCTGGGATCTAATGCCTGTTCATAACATTTTATTTTATTTTTACTTTCATCACAGCCGGGCAATATGCCTGAACTTTATTTTTACTTGTTGTTCATGCTGGGCTCTAATGCCTGTTCGTAACATTTCGTTTTATTTTTACTTGTTGTTCATGCCGGGCTCTAATGCCTGTTCATAACATTTCATTTTATTTTTACTTTCATCACAGCTGGGCAACATGCCTGTATTTTTCGTTTTATTTTTACTTGTCATTCATTCCGGGCTATAATGCCTGTTCATGTCATTTCATTTTATTTTTACTTTCATCACAGCCGGGCAACATGCCTGTGTTTTTCATTTTATTTTTACTTTTCATTCATTCCGGGCTCTAATGCCTGTTCATGTTACTTCATTTTATTTTTACTTTTCATTCATTCCGGGCTCTAATGCCTGTTCATGTTATTTCATTTTATTTTTACTTTCATCAGAGCCGGGCAACATGCTTGTATTTTTAATTTTAATTTTACTTCTCATTCACGTTGGGCTCTAATGCCTGTTCATATCATTTCATTTCATTTTTACTTTCATCACAGTCGGGCAACATGCCTGTATTTTTCATTTTATTTTCACTTGTCATTCATGCTGGGCTCTAATGTCTGTTCATGACGTTTCATTTTATTTTTACTTTCATCACAGCCGGGCAACATGCCTGTATTTTATTTTTACTTGTCATTCATGCCGGGCTCTAATGCCTGCTCATATTATTTCATTTTATTTTTACTTTCATCACAGCCGGGCAACATGCATGAATTTTTTGTTTTATTTTTACTTGTCGTTCATGCCGGACTCTAATGCCTGTTCATAACATTTCATTTTATATTTACTTTCATCACAGCCGGGCAACATGCCTGTATTTTTAATTTTAATTTTACTTGTCATTCATGCCGGGCTCTAATGCCTGTTCATATTATTTCATTTATATTTACTTTCATCATAGCCGGGCAACATGCCTGTATTTTTTATTTATTTTTACTTGTCATTCATTCCGGGCTCTAATGCCTGTTCATGTCATTTCATTTTATTTTTACTTTCATCACAGCCGGGCAACATGCCTGTATTTTTAATTTTAATTTTACTTCTCATTCACGTTGGGCTCTAATGCCTGTTTATATCATTTCATTTCATTTTTACTTTCATCACAGCCGGGCAACATACCTGTATTTTTCATTTTATTTTTACTTGTCATTCATGCTATGCTCTAATGTCTGTTCATAACAGTTCATTTTATTTTTACTTTCATCACAGCCGGGCAACATTTCTGTATTTTTTGTTTATTTTTACTTGTCATTCATGCCGGGCTCTAATGCCTGCTCATATTATTTCATTTTATTTTTACTTTCATCACAGCCGGGCAACATGCCTGTATTTTTTGTTTTATTTTTACTTGTCGTTCATGCCGGACTCTAATGCCTGTTCATAACATTTCATTTTATATTTACTTTCATCACAGCCGGGCAACATGCAGGTATTTTTATTTTAATTTTACTTGTCATTCATGCCGGGCTCTAATGCCTGTTCATATCATTTCATTTTATTTTTACTTTCATCACAACTGGGCAACATGCCTGTATTTTTTATTTTCTTTTTACTTGTCATTCCTGACGGGCTCTAATGCCTGTTCATGACATTTCATTTTATTTTTACTTTCATTACAGCCGGGCAACATGCCGGTATTTTTTATTTTATTCTTACTTTTCATTCCTGCCGGCATTACTGCCTGTTCATAACATTTCATTTTATTTTTACTTTCATCACAGCTGGGCAACATGCCTGTATTTTTTGTTTATTTTACTTGTCATTCCTGCCGGGCTCTAATGCCTGTTCATAACATTTCATTTCATTTTTGCTTTCATCACAGCAGGGTAATATGCCTCTATTTTTTTATTTCATTTTTACTTGTCATTCATGCCGAGCTCCAATGCCTGTTCATGACATATCATTTTTACTTTAATTACAGCAGGGCAACATGCCTGTATTTTTATTTTATTTTTACTTCTCATTTGTGCCGGGCTCTAATGCCTGTTCATAACATTTCATTTTATTTTTACTTTCATCACAGCCGGGCAACACGCCTGTATTTTTGTTTTATTTTTACTTGTCATTCATGCCGAGCTCTAATGCCTGTTCATATTATTTCATTTATATTTACTTTCATCACAGCCGGGCAACATGCCTGTATTTTTTTTTACTTGTCATTCATGCCGGGCTCTAACGCATGCTCATATTATTTCATTTTATTTTTACTTTCATCACAGCCGGGCAACATGCCTGTATTTTGTTACTTTATTTTAACTTGTCGTTCATGCCGGTCTCTAACGCCTGTTCTTGTCATTTAATTTTATTTTTACTTTCATCACAGCCAGGCAACATTCCTGTATTTTTTATTTTATTTTTACTTGTCATTCATGCCGTGCTCTATTGCTTGTTCATATCATTTCATTTTATTTTTACTTTCATCACAGCCGGGTAACATGCCTGTATTTTTTATATTATTTTTACTTGTTATTCATGCCGGGCTCTAATGTCTGTTCGTATCATTTTATTTTTACTTTCATCACAGCTGGTCAACATGCCTGTATTTTTTATTTTATTTTTATTTGTTATTCATGCCGGGCTCTAATGCCTGGTCATATCATTTCATTTTATGTGTACTTTCATCACAGCCGGGCGACATGCCTGTATTTTTAATTTTTACTTGTCATTCATGTCGGACTCTAATGTCTGTTCATATCATTTCATTTATTTTTACTTTCATTATCAATAAACATTCCAATTCAATATCAATAAACATGCCAATTTGTTTATTTTTACTTGTCTTTCATGCCGGGCTCTAATACCTGTTCATATCATTTTATTTTTACTCTCATCACAGCTGGACAACATGCCTGTATTTTTCATTTTATTTTTACTTGTCATTCATTCCGGGCTCTAATGCCTGTTCATGTCATTTCGTTTTATTTTTACTTTCATCACAGCCGGGCAACATGCCTGTATTTTTTATTTTATTTTAATTTTACTTGTGATTCATTCCGGGCTCTAGTGCCTGTTCATGTCATTTCATTTTATTTTTGCTTTCATCACAGCCAGGCGAATGCCTGTATTTTTATTTTATTCTTACTTTTCATTCGTGCCGGCTCTAATGCCTGTTCATAACGTTTCATTTTATTTTTACTTTCATCACAGCTGGGCAACATGCCTATATTTTTTTTTATTTTTACTTGTCATTCCTGCCGGGCTTTAATGCCTGTTCATATCATTTTATTGTATTGTTGTTGCAAAACTTCATAATTGTTACTAAATGAAAAAAAAGTCCCCTTCAAGCAAATGATTGTCACACAGGTCTGACAGGAGTCTGTTACTCTAATATGCCATAAAAATTTTGTGTGAAAATTATAAATTTTGGAAATTCAGTGATGGACCATTAATGAAATTTTTAATTTTGGGTATGAAAAAAAAATCGTCAGGTGTAATATTACTCTACAGTAATATATTGCATTTCATAGGTTAGTGCCGAAAATATAGAAGAATTTGTAAGAATGCTTCAATATTATGATTATTTTTATAATATGTGTCATAATAACCCTAGGTCAACATAGTGAGATCTTCACCTAATGCAAAGTAGTGCTCCATAATAATATTACTTTAAAGAGGTACTGTCCTGTCTGCTTTCAGTTATTTAGAATCAATCTTCTCTAGTTTTTTCCATGGTTAATGTGCTGTACTACTCTGTGTACAGGGTAGGTTAACTTGTGTACAAACCCATGCATTCTGAAATTTTATTTACTTATATGACTACAACAAATCTAAGATCCAATAATAGTAATCATTGTGTTTATATCATACAGATACAAAATCCTCATGCAGCTGTGGGCTGCGGAGGTCCAACCAGACTGTGTAAATTTCTTCTCCGGACGTTTTTTTTCTGAGCTACTGCTGCTGCATTTGGCCACTCTAGGCAAATTCTAGCAACGTCTTGTTTGACATGGTTTGCCCGTTCCTTCCTAGGTCTATCCCTTTTTCTGAAACCCTTCCCACTGTTCTTAATCCTGTCTGCTAATCTGCAGTATGCATACGGGTAACATGGCCAAACCGACGTAGTCCCTCTCTGCACAATATTCTGCTCAAAGGAGGAGGATGGCTCCTTCTTTTAACCTCATCATTACTTACAAAGTAAAACCACCTAATGCTTGAGATACTGTATAAGCATCTAGAATCAAAGGCATCAAGTTTCCTGTTAACCTGCTTACAAATTAAAGTTTTATGGTGGAAGAAACAGACAAGTACACAGGGATTATGGTATAAACATAGCAAGGTGGTTGAAGGTGAGGATTCTGTGATGGCTAGGTGGGCTGTATTTCAGAGAAGTTTTAAGTAATGTGATTATTTCTACTCCCATTGTTTGAAATAAGGATAGATGCATTACTGGCTTTAATGATGGCCCTATATCGCATTCCGAAGTCACTTCGGCTATCTCTAATTTAAAACTGCATAAATACCCAGGGGTGGATGAAATCATCACTGAAATGCCTAGAGCTCGGGACATTTGTGTTGTCACACGGTTGACTGAAAAAAACGGTCACACGGTTGACAAAAGAGTCCATGTTTTGCTACCATAACATTAGAAAGAACCAAATTATTATACAACCTCAATTTAGTCTTTAGGTGTACATGCGTATTTCTCCACACTCTCCATATATTCTGAAAAGTCCCAGCAACAATCCCTATTCATCCGTTAATATCATGCTGCACAATACCTGTATCTGTTAAATAGCTCCCAAGATAATTAAACTGAGTCATTTGCTCAAGTGTGCTCTGTTTATCACCAAACCTACTCTATTGCCATTCTAATGAACAGCCCTATGAAACAATTCATATCATCAACATTATTAGCCAACAGGACCAAATCATCTGCCTAATCTAAATCAGAAATTTTGAAATCTCTAGGCCCTTTAAGGGCAAAAAAACTTTCCCTTGCAAAGAATTTCGCATAACGTAATCAATAACTAAACAAAACAGAAAAGGAGACAAAATGCATCCTTATCTAATTCCATTAGTAATGCTAAACCGATCGCTGCAAGACGTACCAACTCTCACATACGACTCAGTGTTATTTTAGAGAACTTTCATTACCCTAACAAACTTATCAGGCATTCCATATAATCTAACAGTCAACCACAGTTCATGTCGATCAACAGAGTTAAAATCCTTTTCGAAATCTATAAAGCCAGCAACCATAGGTTTCTGAAAGTCTAAACATTTCTCAAAAATCTGCCTGAGTGAAAATATCTGATTTACACATTCCCTATCACTTCTGAATTCGCATTGTTTATCACGCAATTGACTGTCAACCAGATTCTTAATTCTATTAAGTATAATCATGCAAAGAACTTTAACTGAAACAGAAAGTAAACAAATTCCCCTGTAATTATCACAAGAATTGCGATCTCCTTTTTTAAAAAATTGGGACAATAATAGTTCTAGGAAAATCCTTAGGAACACCTTTATTATAAAAAATATTCAAAATTTCAGTCAACCGTGTGACAACACAAATGTTCCCAGCTCTAGGCATTTCAGTGATGATTTCATCCACCCCTGGGGATTTATGCAGTTTTAAATTAGAGATAGCCGAAGTGACTTCGGAATGCGATATAGGGCTATCATTAAAGCCAGTAATGCATCTATCCATATTTCAAACAATAGGAGTAGAAATAATCACATTATTTAAAACTTCTCTGAAATACAGCCCACGTAACCATCACAGAATCCTCACCTTCAACCACCTTGCTGTTTTTCCCATAATCCCTGTGTACTTGTCTGTTTCTTCCAGCATAAAACGCTAATAATTTGTCCTTTATAATCGCCCCGCTGTTAGGCTGTCTAACTGCTTCCTATTTTGTCAGCCAAGCTCTCAAGCCAAAGATTCTTATCAGCTATTAACTGATCTTTTACACGTTTATTAAGCTCATTGTAATGCTTTCTGTTAGGAAGAGTAGGGTGTTGATTCATATTAATCCTGCACTTCCTTCTTTCAGAAATAAGTTCCGTAGCCTTATCACTCAAATAATTTTGTTTCTTCTGTTGCTTTTTAACCAAAAGAGAACTGTTGGTTTCAAGAAAAGATTTTTTAAACTGATCCCATTCTTTCTCTACTTCAGCAATAAAAGTTGTTTACTTTATATATAGCAAACCACGATTGTCATAATGACTAAGTAACCTATCATGTTATGCTCTAGCTGTATCTGGATCTTTCAAACCTTCAGTTTGAAAAGTATTTCTCTTAACCTTAGGACATTTCTTAAGCTTCAGTGCAAAACACTTTTGACCAAGTAATGGTCAGACCCAATTTCGGCTCTTCTGTATGATCTGGTAATTTTGTTTTAACTTTAATAACAGCCCATTTGCTGTTAATTAAAGTATATATCATATTCCTCTGCAACCCATCAGGTGAAACCCATATATTTTGCAAATGTCCCGGTGTTTGCAATATGTATTAGTTATTCGTAAACCATTAAGTTTACTAACCTATAGGAGACGTTCCCCATTGCCATTGGAACAACCAATGCCAAAGGGACCTAAAACTCCTGCCAAAATATTAGAGTCAGTATCCAATTTAGCATTGAAGTCACCTAACACAAGAGAAATATCTCCTTTCTTCACAGAATTCAAAATATCCTGAAGCTGGCTGTAAAATGTTATCCTTCTCGTTTTCATCAGAGTCCTCTATAGGGGCATAACAACAGATGATATATGTTTTCAATTTTGTTTTAAATTTTACTGTAAGAAATCTTTCATTAATGTAGTCATATCCTAGAAGAGCATTACTGGCGTGTCTGCTGAGAAGCAAACCATTGGAGATGCAAATCCATTGAGAAACAAACCACCTTAGAGATGCTTTCCATCCTCCCTGCCTGAAAAGAGAAATTTAAAGTTATTTTTAAGTATCTCACCTTTACCTGTCCATCTGATCTCTTGCAAGCCTAGAATATCTAGGTTATAACTCTGGAATTCCTGCGTGAGGACATCAAGAGAATAATCTCTACATAGCGTCCTCACGTTCCACGTACCTGCAGAGAGAAAATTATTAGTAGGATTTTTAAAGAAACTATGTTTATTGAGAGAGGTAGGATCAACAATATCAAACAGCCCCCTAATCGCAGGCATGGGGCAAAGACCTATCCCTCCTCCACTAAAGTCTGAATTCACCGATGCTGGTAGGAACTTCAAGTACCACCTTTTCAAGAGCTGTACGGCCTGCCTGAGACATATTCCTCCAGTTTAGGATTGACGGTGCCCAACTACCTAAGTGAAGGTTCAGGTACCTACGAGGGACTCTGATCAGGGTTATCCACCAGCTGATATAAGGTATACCGTGCCTCTGTTCACTTAGGGTTGGCAACCCACAAGCAAACAGAAAACACAGCAGCAGATTCTCCATCAACAGAGGCCCACTAATGCAGCAAGTCCAGGATCCATAATCAAGCTTAAATCCATAAACCAGTCAAGTCTTGTGGCTATAAATAAATATATAATAGCCTAGTTAGGAGTGGTCAACTTCACAGGATCCTGGTGCTGACCATTTATACCCACAAGATTGTTTATATCAATTCTACTTATATTAAAATGACAGTGAGCAAATAATACATTGAATTTCTTGTAAATGTTTCAAAAGTTTGTGTGCTGAACTACAATAGCATTTGCAATGAATGTAGATTGGAAAAATTGTGTTTTTTCTTAAAAATATAAATTTAATATAAAAATATTTTTTATTTTCTAAAGTATAAATTTCAAACTTAATTTTGATTTCCCAATAACATTTCTTGGTTTAATATTTTGGATAGTAGAGTTTTAATTCAGAAATAGGCCAAGTTGTCACATAAACCTGTGGGACCATATATGATCCATCTTGTGATATAATGAGTAAATCACATTATGATTCTAGTATTAAATATTTGGATAGTTAAGTAGGATTTTTATAAAGTAAAATAAACACCCAATTCTGTTTTTATATGGTTTTATCCCGAAAAAACCGTGTAAAAAATAAATAAAGTGCATATAGAAAAATAGAAGATTGGTTTCAGACGTGAAAACCCAGTACAAATAATACGTTGTTTTCAAACAAATCATATCAAAATCATTAATTAAATCTATATTTGATTTTAGTTCATTTAAACACATTTTTTACTTTATAAACTTATAAAGATAATTAAACTAACACTTCTAACTTTAATCACGAAATGGGAGACCAAAACTAACCGTATATATTGAAGATAAAATTAAGGGGAATTCCCGGAACTCAATGCTGCCACTTTATTCCGAATGAAGTAGGTTTTGTACAATTTTTTCATAAAATAGAACTAACTTGTGTAGTTTTTATTTTGGGGATTTTAGTGCACAAAATGTGTATCTATGGTACATTTGCGAAGTTAAAACTACTTCGAAAAATGTGACCCATAAAAGTGGCATATTTGTTATAAATGTAATTTCTAGGAATTTTTTCTCGAATAGGAATATTTTTTCAGAATGAAATTCAAATGGAGGTTTTTAAAAATGCACTGTTTGAACCGTATTAGATCAAAATAAATCGTGTAAAAAGAGAATTGGAATTTTTTTCTAAACCGTGTTAAATCAAAATCATGTAAAAAAAATCCGTGTAAAAACAGAATTGGGTGTATATATGCAGTCGTATTGGTCATATTATTCTGATACGACTGTGTATATATATATATTTCTTTTAATAGTGCTCCTATACTGTCTACAAAACTGTGACAAGTTTTCCTCAAAATATAAAAAGTGAACTCTTCACAAACATCCCCCACCCCAAAAAATGCTGTTATAGTTTTTTCAATACCTACTGCTGTACTCCACTTGTTTACCCTATAAACATATTTGACATCGGTTAACATAAGGCTTTTTGTTAATGACTTTTTTAAACTTATTGGCACCTTATTTACCCAACAGAAAATACGAAACTCATTCCCACGAAACATAAATCCACCATACACTACTCATAATTTTCATTTTAGTTAGTACTGATCAAAGGGACCTGGGTTCAAACCCCCGGGTAAAGCATAGAAGTTTGCATTTATCTTTCTGCTGAGGTCTCGCCTTCCTCACAGATCTCCTCCATCGCATATGAAACCGGCAGACTCCTGTCAGATCTCAGTAGTAAGCAGCTACTTGAGGGGGTTATTTTTATTTTTATATTTATGCAAGGCCAATCAAGTAACAAGAATCCAGATCTCAAACTCTATTTTTTTTTGGGGGGGGGGGGGCTAAACCATTATCCCTGAGTTCAAAAATAGGGAAATATATGAATTTTTTCATAAATGATTTAAAATTATATTTTTATTAATTTTATTTAAAAAAATGTTTTAACCCTTTAACGCTCATAACGGCCCAAAACGTCCTAAACGTTGAAATGGACTCGTCCAAACGGTACTATTCCTTTGTCTTTAATACCCTCTACTGTTTTCTGAAATCTCCTGGACGTTAAAGGGTTAGTCAACAAATGACAGACGTTTTAAAATTTGAGGTCTTGGATGCCTTGCATCTTTACATTCTACTTCTTGGCTGGCCCTGTGTTATAGGACGTGGAAGAATATTGTACCTGATTAATGTTCCATGGTGGAATATTGTTCCATGTGAACCCATTTGGGTAACGAGCTGAACAGGTACCTCTTGGGTGGCATGGAAACCCTGTTAATAATTGTGATAAGAAAAAAGACATAAATGAAAATGTTTATAGCAGTTTTATGGAGTATTGCATTTTTAGGCTCTAAAGTACATTTTTTCAATTTCATGTCCTTTTCTTCTCGTCAACTGTTATATGGCATGCCTGGGGGTGGTTTAGTGCTACCCAATTTAAAATCCACAATTAGGAGTTTTTGTTTACTATTTTCATTTCATTTCCCATTTTGAATATTGGAACAATTTTCATTCCCCGCCCCCCTCCCTCATATCTCAGTTGAATATTTGTGAAACAGCAAATCCCTAACAAGAAAAAGATCCCAATGGTATTAGGGTAGTCTGTTTATAGAAAAAAACGGCTCTTAAAATAACAATTTTTACTGTTTCAGTAAATATTAAAAATATCTTGCTACCACAAAACAGGCAATTTTTTTCGTATTAAACGTTTATTACAGACGAAAAAAAATTTTTTAATAAATTTTTAGATGTTTTAATTAATATTCTCAGTGTATTCTATTGAAGGTAACATTGCACGCGAAAGGATCTGAAAGAATAAATTTGCTTACCATTTGTAAACTATTTAATGTACTGTATAAGTGAGAAAAGCAAAATCTGATTAATTCTTTTAAGTTCAACTAGGCAAAATACATTGTGTTAGTCCTTTTAATTACAAATCCATAATCGATAGCTTAAAAAAATTGGTCATAATAACAGCAAGATCTATATTACAGTATAGATTAAACAATACTTTTAATCCAGTTCGTAATCTACAGTTCCCAGGTTTGAGTCCCAGCAGACCAGCATTGAGATTTTTCTCTGCAAAACTCCCCACCCTGCCCTCCAGTCAGTCAGGGGACACCAACAGGCTTGGAGAGGCTGCCGTCCATTGCATAAATCATTAAGCCATGGCTCTGTGTGAGGGAAAGAGCCATACCCTGTGCATGCCAAAGAGCATACTGGAAGGCCTGGCATGTCAATGATAAGTTATATTAAAATAGATATACCAAAAATGGGCTGCAAGTGAAAAGAACAGTGCCGGATTTATAACAAGGCGCACTAGGCGATGATGGCTAGGGGGCTACATCGAAAAGGGGCCTGAAAAGACATCAGTTGCTTATTCATAAAGTTAATACTTTTCTTTAATTGCACTTAATCACTAAAACTAAATTTAAAATTATGGATATATGACAAATAAAAGTTGCTATTATTAATACATGTAGTACTTTTCTTTTGTTGCTGTTATAACCTCAATCAACCTCAAGCGTTTACCACTGTACTCCACCTCACTGTTTCCCGCCGTTTGTAGTGGTCAACTCATTAGAGGGAATTAGGGTGTGGCTAAGGTACTTAAGGAGTGAAACTGAAGCAAAAAGTGTGGGGGCAGCTAAAAGCAGTCATTCCCGAAAAATTTCACTAGAGGCATTTCATCAAAGCCACCATTCTCGTAAATAGTTGTTACATGGCATGCCTGGGGGAGGTTTAGTGCTACCCAATTTAATTTTTTATTACTACACATTTTTTTTACACTACCCAAATTAATTCTCTGTGATAGATATTGGTAGCAATACAAAAGAGCTCTCAGTCACAGTACGTTTAATAATGACAGTTGCGTAAAAGCCCTCAACGTAGTTCTCTTTAGGCATTGAGCGGCTTTCTTTATTCTTGAACAGTAGGGTGAATTTACTTAGAATGGCCTCATTTCATATTGCTAGAAATGGGTTTGATGATAATTGATATCTGTAGCCAGCCTCACTCAGCAGTCTTTAGGGATGACTTCAAGTGGAGATTACTCATGGTTGATTTGAGAGACGGCTGGAATAGTGGACCATTAACCTTAAAAATAGTTGAGATTTTCGGTTACGACCTTAACACCAAACCCTTCTATCTCTGTCCATGTCCCCCTTCCCCCATAGACATTTTCATTGGGTTTGTTGGCCAATCGGGGGCATTGTGCTTACTCTGAGACAGTGCTTTTGAGCTGATAAATTTGTGCTTCGGAGCAGCTTCTTTCAAGGTTCCCTCTGTCTTCGATGATGGCTACAGACAGGGGCGTAGCTATGGGGGGATGAGGGAGGCTCCTCCCCCAAAGTAACTCGGAATTGGCAAAATTCGAAGCGACTTCGTAAAATCCAGTTGAGTTGTGAAAAGTTGTAATCTTTTTTTTTTTGGAAAATAAGGGAAATTGTCAAAATCGAGGCAACTTGGCAAATCAAGGGCAGTTTGGAAAATGGAGAGACGGCAAAATTTAGAGCAGTTGGCAAAATTCTAAGCCACTTAGTAAAATACAGGTGAGTTGGAAAAATCTAGGGGCAGTTGGGAAAATTCGAAGTGACTTGGCAAAATCGTGGGGAGTTGGCACAATTCAGGTGAGATGTAAAAATCGGGGTTTTTTTTCTGTAAAATTATGGCGAGTAGACAAAATCTAGGGGCAGTTGGCAAAATTCGAAGTGACTTGGCAAATTTAGGAAAGATGTAAGGATTGGGATTGGTTTTGTGAAATTAAGGAGAGTACGCCAAATCAAGGAAAAATTCACACTGACTTGCTACAATTCAGACGAGATGTATATATTGGGATTCTGTGAAATTATGGCTAGTTGGCAAAATTGGAAGTCAAATGGAGGAGTTGTGATAATTGCCTCAAATCCTCTCCCCCCCCCCCCCCGGAGCGAAAATCTAGGGTAAAAACACGTGACAGACATTATTTGTTCAGTTGGCAAAATTTGATTTTCGAGTTGGAAAATTTTTGATTTCTCCCCCCCCCCCTATAGGGGGAGAAACGCCCCTAGCAGGATAAGTGAGTTTGACAAAGGCCAAATTGTAATGGCAGACTGGGTCAAAGCATTTCCAAAGATGGCAAGGCTTGTGAGGTAAATAATGAACGCCTTCGCTACGCCCCTGGCAGGATGACCAGCTGTACGATGTCGTTGACGTACATATTGCATTCAGTGCACCCTGTACAAACATCAGACACGCACGAGAGTGATAGCTAATCGCTCCCCACACCATGATGCCCGGCGTGGGCCCTGTGTTGCTGGAAGATGCACAATGGAAGAAATCGCTCACCTTATTGCCTTTGGACGCATAAACGACCATCAAACATTCCTAAGCAGAATCGGCTTTCATCACTGAAGACCATAGACTGCCATTCTTTCCTCCAATGAACTCGTTCTTGACGCCACTGCAAACATGCTCGACAGTGACGAGGTGACAGTGAAAACCATGCCAGCGGCATGCGTGCTCGTAGTCCTGCTTCCAAAAAATTATTGCGTATCGTTCTTGTAGACACCCTTAGTACTACAGAGGATGGAATTTGTGACACTGTAGCCGTCTGCTCTGCCACTGCCGCCCTCCTGATATGCCGATCCTCTCGTGCGTCCGTAACTTTGTTGCCGGAACCACATCTGCAATTGTGCGAATGTTCTAACCATCGACACCACCATCATACCACTGCCTATACCTCACGTCCAACGTGGTGTGCAGTTTGACGAAAAGACCAACCTGCTTCACGAAGACCCACTATATGACCTCGCTCAAACTCTGCTAACTGAACAAATGCTGCGTGCCTGCATTGTCCAGGCATAGTAGCTTCTTCAAAGAGCACTGAACGCGACACAAGACAAATAATGTCTTCACGCCCGTGTCCTTAAATACACGCTGCGTACATATGCATGTTGTCGTCCTCAGTGACGTCATTATTTCATCCAATGACTGTCAATTTTGGATCACGGTTTCTGCTGCCCTTAACTATTAACATATTATACGGCGTTCCTAAAGGAATTCCTTGTGGGTGTTCTTTTTTCAATTTCCACCAGTGTATATACCATGGGTGTAGAATTCCTTTTGGCACTGGGACGAATAGAAAAATATTGTTTATTGTGGCAAATAGTTGGGGGGGGGGGGGGGGTGAACGAGCAAGTAGGACTCGAACCTAGGAACTGCAGATTACGAACCGGGCACTCTATCTGCTGAACCAGTCCTCATTGTGTAGGTACAAGGGAAAAGTTTGCTTTCTACTGAAGAAATAATCTGGGTTGTTTTATCTCTGAACGGCACTTTTTTTTTTGCCTACAATGGGCTAAATGAGAAATCACAAGGATTCAGAGAAGGTTGAGGAAGAATATCCACTAATAGCTGTTAGGAGACCGATGGAAGCCTCCCATCAAGGCCATTCAATATATTCTTCAAAGTGCACAGAACGATTCTTCTGCAAGAAGTGCCACAGCTTAATGCTGTTCCATCCGACAGATAACAGCCTATCCATGCCTCTCGGTATCCCCTTTTTTCTTCTAGGGCAGAACGGGAGTTAGCAGAGAAAAATTCTTAAAGAAAGCAGAGTTAGGACTAGAACCAGAGAAGTGCATACCACATGTCAGACAGGACAGACTATCATCTGAGCCAAGTTTCGAAGCCATAAAAGTTTAATAAAATGAGCAACTCAGTGCATCAGATATTTTAAAATAAATATTTAACACATAAAATATCTGTAGGAACATTACGTTAAGCGAAAAAAAACAACAAAATTTTTGACAACCCTTTGCTACCATACTTTAGAAATGTATCTAAATCAACGATAGGTATATGCATGCATTAACGAAACGTTTGGTTAGCACGCTTGGCTACTGATCTAAGGGACCCGGGTTCGAGCCCCGGGTAAGGCATGACTGTTTGTGTCGTTTTTCTGCTGAGGTCCTGCCATCCTCTCAGACCTTTTACTATGGCATATAAACTGACAGGCTCCTGTCAGACCTCTGTGGCAAGCAGCTGCTTGAGGGGTATTTTTATATACATATACCTATTTCACTGTTATACTCTAATATTTTATTAGTATATTTTTAGCACTGTGCTAAAAAAAGTATTATTTTTTCTTTACAAATCTGTAAAGCCTCTGACCGCAGATACCTTCAAAAGTGTAACAGGATTTTCTATACTTTAATAAATTGTACTAAAAGACAAAAATAGATGCAAAATTCAATTACTTTTATACATAAAAGTTGTATAGTTTAATCATATGGTAATATCTACTAAAGGTTATCAAGAGGAATATCGATTGTTGTTCAATGAACGATGCAATTTTTTTTTTCGTCTGATGCGTTGATTCATTCCCATCCTCACTTTTAGTGCAGATTATAAAAGTACTATTTTAAATTTATTTTATATAATTGCATAAAAATAATTACATAATTGAATATGCACTAAAATTTACTGCATTTGATGTATCCAATCATTCTTAACAGTTTATTAAATTATCACAGGAAAACGTCCTGTAAAAAAGAAACACTTGAAACAATGAGTTGAAAAAAATTGGTTGTCCTGATTGGGATTCGAACCCAGGTATCCCAGAAGCATGCTGTGCATCTTAACTGCTGGATCATCAAGAGCTAACCTTTTTCCAACAAAGTGGCAATCGAAAAGTCAAAACATTATGACCACCTACGTAATATGATGTTGGTTCTCCACGTGCCACCAAAACAGCTCTTACCCGGCGAGGCATAGACGCTATAAGATTTCTAAAGGTGTCTTGTGGTATCTGGTACCACAAGACACCTTTAGAAATCGGGAATCAGGCGGCAAAGCCACAACATTTGATTAACAAATGGTGCCATTGATGAATTAACAAAAACTGCAAGAATGGTTATATGTGACATATAAGCATTCTTGCAGTTTTTGGGTTCCAATCCCAGTCAGGATAACCAATTTTTTCAACTAATTATTTCAAGTGATCCTTAACAGTTCTTTAACAATCAGCTGAACTGTTTATAATCCTGAGAGGAACTTATTTCACTACACAGTTAAACAGCCAGAAATATGCACAAATAGGAAATCAAACACAATTAAAATATACGAAATCATTTACTTTATTTATGAATCATAAAAATGCAAAATCCGTTCAGTACAGGCACTTGCAGTGTAAAAGTTTACTATATACATACATAACTACAAATAGGTTAGGGAAAATATTTTACAACATCGAGTAAAAAAATCCAAAATTAAAAAAATTTATTGTATATTTTTTTCCCTATAATTATTTGGTCTTATTTTTTTCTATGCATAAAATATTGCACAACATTGAGATTGTTTCAACAGAGGTGTAAATATTTACTATTATTATTATAATAATAAAAACCTCAAACAATTACTTGTCACAGATGTCTGACAAGACATACATATATATACACACACACACAACTGAAAATATAATGAAAATATTTCCAAACATATAATAAAAGTTTTCATATAAAAACTACTCGGGTACATTTTCCCATGCAATAATAATTCGGTTATGCAATTGGGTCTCAATTTACGTATATTTATGCATTTTTGTACTAACACAGTCACTGTTTGCACTGTTTTAATTTACAAGGTTTTTGTTTTTTGGAATAACAGTTTGGACACAAAGTTTTTTTTTTTTATTTCAAACATTATTGATTTCTTATCTTAATAAAAAGGACTGTGTAGACCTCAACCATCTACCTCAGTCCAACAGTTGCCAATAGGTTAGGAAGGCATCTACACCTTTGCCTACTCAGTCATCTGACATTCCCCTCCAATCGCACTACAACCAGCAGCCATTGGAGATAGCTCAGCATGTAGTATAAATTTTTTTTAAACCATTACCATTTTCTTATTGTGGATAAGCTGCATATTTCGTTTCTAACACTACTGTAATGTTTATACACTATTAGTGCAGAAAATAAAACATAATAAAAAACAAAACAATGGAGGAAACAGATATACGAGAGGAAACAGATATACAATTTGCAGTACTCTTCTGCCCTATCCTTCCTATTTTGTTTATTTTATGAGACTATTATGCTTGATCTACACTGCCATTTTAAAAGCGCAACCACCATATAAATCAAGAGCCAGATTTATTTAAAACATACATCAAATATTTACCCTTGATATTAAAAAAAAGTTAATGAGACAGTCTTTCACCCCCTATACAGAAGTTCTTGTTTTGTGCAGTTTTCATTTAAGCAAATTGGTATTTACGTGATTTAGTAATTTAGGCATATTCTCAATTTGCACAGTCAATTTGCAATTTACACGATTTGAAATGAACCCTCAAAGCATGACACAAGAAATCCGGGCAACTCTATTGATAAAACACCCATATTGTAGAAAACTTGGCTGCATTGTATGTCAAATGCAGGCATCTTGTCTCGTGAGTTACTCCCACTGGGATAGGCCGAAGGTTGTGACACATCCCAATTTGTATGAAACAATTCTGTTTTACAAAGTAAAATCCTGAATCCCATATTGACAGTCAAAAAAATCCCACAGACCAAGAAGCAATTGAAATTTTATTATATTTAATTTCATTTCAAACATCTTAGTAACAACTTTTTTGTCCAAAGCAGGTTTTCCTTATTTAAACTTATGTGCATACGAACACAAAAACCTTAGGATTCCCAAAGTAAGGAGTGCCTACACTAAGTATCTGGCATTCTCTAAAAATTTGTTACCAGCATTGAATTCCCAAATACAAAATATTTACTTTAACGTTAATGCATTTATTTAATGTATGTGTATAATGTTTGGCTTTTTTTTATATTATGTGCATTCATATTAACAACATAAATTTTACATGATATGCATAATTAACTAACTTTGTATGATAAATTTGTCTTAAATATCATTTTACATAAATATTCCCACTCAAAAGTTCAAAAACATGCAAAATATCTCGATTTGTGATTTCAAAAAATAGTAATCCTGGATCAGCCAAAGTACGCTGTTTCTGCATACTTTGTAGTGAACAGACATTACAACTGTTGTTGTGCTTTCCTGAACTGTTTTGCCCTTCCAAGCTTCTGCCTTCTCTGCAAGCTCTAGTGGTAAGAAATGTAATAGTCTTTCTTATTGAGGTAAAAATGGATGTGCTAAGATGATGCGAAAGAGGAGTAAGAATCAATTATAGACTGACCAACTGAGCATCATAACCAAACAAAATGTGCCTATCAGTTTGTTTATAATTCAAGCAAAGGAGCATACATTTATGATGATTTGGCAGTATAGGAAGGTGGGGGGAAAGAAATTTATGGTAAGTTTGGGATAATTCATAAACTTCAAGAAACATCAACAATATACATTTTGCAATAAGAGATGTCAGCCCCAGGATTTAATGCTGTCAAGGATCAAATTCAATCTGCTTTTAGGGAGAAATCCTGAAAGGGATTACATGCTGAAGCCTTTAATGGTTTACTGTTCCAAAAATCCCCAGGAAATTTTTTACGTAAAAAATTGTCACTTTATTTTTGCTCTAATCCAAAGAGCTGAATAACAAGCAAAATCTTCTGAAATTATTTCACTTCAAAACTTGAGTCAGAACTGAGGCAGTACTGCCAGTAGGAGAACTTGTTTTAAAATTCCCCTTCTAATCGACAATCCCCTGGCTATCAACAAGCTCTAGAAGACCATAGCAGCAATATCAAAGTCATGTTTCTTTCCCCAACATGACATCGCTAATCCAGCCAACAGACCAGGGAATGATTCAAGATTTACTATTTATGGAAAATATTAAATAGGCTTGTTAAAAAAACTGAAAATGACAAGATGAAAATCAAAGACTTCTGAAGGGTATCTACCATTAGGAATTCTATAATCATAATTACTGGCATGTGGAAAGAATTCCGCAATGCATGTATGAATGAAGTGTGGCATAAGATATGCCCTCAATATTCAACATTAAAAAAAAGCGTGCCACAGACATATTTGGACATTAAATCTTACAAAGTCAGTCAGCTTTGAAGAGGTTGAAGAAGGTGATGAGGAGGAAGTGCTTGAATCTTATAAAGAGGTTTCGTTAAATAAAAATCTTAAGCTCGAAAAACGTGAAAAGTGGAAAGAAGAACTCGAAATAGTGTTCCCTGAGTTGCAAGAGATTGGGGGAAATATTGCACTACACTGATCTTGGCAGAGCAGATAAGTATTATCTGGATATAGAATGCAGTTCAAGGGTTGCTCAAAATATGTAAGCAGCCATCAGCTGTTACACCAAAATGTACAAGAGGAAGGTGAAGCAGTTGACCTTGGAATGGTTTTCCAAAAAGGAAGTCCCACCTCAGCCATCAACATCCAGTCAAACCACTCAGTTTTCTCCTCCATCATTGCCTTC
This sequence comes from Ryuthela nishihirai, assembly GCA_038380435.1. Lineage (NCBI taxonomy): Eukaryota > Metazoa > Arthropoda > Arachnida > Araneae > Heptathelidae > Ryuthela > Ryuthela nishihirai. Next base: position 22,886,844 of record JAWZYU010000019.1, read on the forward strand.
AGTGTCATCCAATCCAGATGACCCTCTTTCCCAATAAACTCCTCCACTCACTCACCCTCTCTCCTAGCTCCAGAAAGTTTGTTCGATGAGCAGTTAATGTCTTTCATACTCCACATTTGTCTCAGATTTAAGTTTTTTATTTTCTACTTTAAATTTTCTCGATATTACACTTATTATATTCTATATCACAATTTGAAAGTTCGATGATGTTGGGCACGCTAATACAGGAATGTAGTATCCTTAACCTGGATGCTTAAATTATTTTATATGTAAATTTTTCGTTTTGCATAAATTTGATTTACATGGTTGTGTTCAGGAATGCATGAACTCCACAAATCGAGTATTACCTGCATATAAATAGGTATGACTTTTCACCTATTTATATGCAGGTATGACTTTCTTTAAAGTATATACTTTGGGGTATATACTTTAAAGAAAGTCATACCTGCATATAAATAGGTGAAACTTATATATATGCAGGTAGACTTTCTTTAAAGTATCTACTTGCTAAAGATTCTCATTGCCAAAGGGCAACAGATATCATCTTCTAAACAACTGAAAGCTTGCCTCATGTTATTAAGCTGGATGTTTGAAGTGAATGAGGACAAATGGAAATTTAAAACAAATAGACACTAAATGTTTCAAATAAAATATATAAAAATCTGTTAAACAAGCATTATTTTCATATTTAAATACTTATGAAAAAACACAATATGAAAAGAGAAAAGGTGTACCTAAAGCCAGCAATATAACAAGGTTTGAAAGAGCCTGGACACAGATTTAAGAGCCCACCCAACATTACATATGAGGACAACTGATCAACTCTATCATATAAGAAATGGCAGACATATATATATATACCATCAAATGTGAGTATGTAATTGTCAGATCAGTATATATTTAAAATGATGATATAGAGATGCATTTGATCCCTTGTGGCTTGGGACTAGTAGAACTCCATTCTCTAGGTTTTTGATTAGATAAAAAAAAAACTAGTTATGCCCCTGGATATACAATTAAAACCTTTTGGATATTTAGTAGGATTATGATCAAGAAGTCATCTGAATTATTATCTTATTAAGAACAAAAGAAGGTGTTACCTTTAGAGACAGTTAATAGCATTATTATAGTGATATTGATTTAAATTAATTTGGAGATATAGTTAACTATTTATGAAACATAGATACATAATTTGGTAGCCTTATCAGTAAAAATTCTACAGCACAAGTGAATTTGTTTGACAACAGAATTACGAGATATTTATATAAAAAACCCAACCCCATCCTGCTTGGGTCTGAGTGTGATTATGCCATTGCCTACAATGCATGGATTATATGAGATACAAGGATTACAAATTGCACTGCTGGTTTATTCAAAATATTCAATACAATATACTACTGATGATTAGCAAATCACAAGGCAACAAAGGTAAATGGAGAGAAAATGTTTATGCAAGTTCCCCTTAAAATTTGCAATAGTCAATATACACACCAAATAATAATGTATATATTTTACACAAAATATTAAATTCAAATTAATATCGTCAAACACTCCCTTAACAGACAGAAATGGAACAAATATGAAAAGGCTAGTGTGAATAAATGAAAGCACTTTTAAAGACATTATTTTATGCATCATTTTTTCAGAGAGCTTATTTGACTTGATGCAAAGTTGGAAACTTTACTGAGAATAAATTTTCAATTAATTTATTCAAAATTAGTTTCTGTACATTTACAATTTTTATTGTATCAAGAAATTTTGCAGACAACTTTATATATGCTAAATACGGATTTGCAGATGGAGAGATTTTTGACTATGACTGAATTAATAGAATGGTGAAATATATTATCATGAAAGAACAAAAAACATGTTTAGGCCATTTGTATGTTTGTAATTTCAAAACAAGCAATATAACTACATACACCGATCAGCCAATATAAAACCACCTCTGCATTAGCCAAAGAAGTGCACATGCAGCCAATCAATGTCACATGCCAAGGTCGCGAATGATATATATATTATCTGGGTTGGAGCTCTCACAGGCAGTATTTCGTTTAATCTAAACATGGGAAAAGCAAAGGATTTATCTGATTTCGACAAAGGTCAGATCAGTATGGTAAGACTCCTTGGTAAGAGCATCTCCAAAACAACAACACTGGTAGGCTGCTCACACTATGCAGTACTTAGTACCTATCAAAGATGGTCCAAAACAGGTGACATTTTGAGTTGTCAACAAGGTATGGGCCAACCATGCCTCATTGATGCCAGAAGTCAGCGCAGGCTATCTCATCTTGTCCGCAGCAACAGGAGGGCTACTGTGGCTGACATTAACCAGAATTTTAATTGTGGTAAAGGGTCCAATGTGTATGAACACACACAATTCATCATAAGCTCTTGGCTATGGGTCTCTGCAGCCACTGACCCATTCATGTGGCTATGCTCACAGCCATTAACAGTCGTCAATGCTTGCAGTGGGCACATAATCATCGATGGACCATAGAAGACTGGAAGAGGGTCACATGGTCAGATGAATCCCATTTTTTGTTACACCATGTGGATGGATGAGCTTGTGTGCAACATTTACCCACAGAAGTATTTTCACCTGGATGCATTGTGGGACAGATCCAGGCGGCTGGAGGAAGTGTGATGGTCTGGGCAATATTTTCTTGGACCAATTATCCCTGCAGAGCAAACTCTGACAGCTGTCACCTATCTGAATGTGAATAAATGAAAGCACTTTTAAAGACATTATTTTATGCATCATTTTTTCAGAGAGCTTATTTGACTTGATGCAAAGTTAGAAACTTTACTGAGAATAAATTTTCAATTAATTTATTCAAAATTAGTTTCTGTACATTTACAATTTTTATTGTATCAAGAAATTTTGCAGGCAACTTTATATATGCTAAATACGGATCTGCAGATGGAGAGATTTTTGCCTATGACTGAATTAATAGAATGGTGAAATATATATGATATCACCCTTTATGGTGACTGTATTCCCTGACGGAGATAGCGTTTTTCAACAAAACAATGCTCCATGTCATACTGTGAAAAAGGTTCAGGAATGGTTCATAGAACATGATGAGGAATTCCATTTATTACCATGGCCCCTAAATTCGATGGACATGAATCCTATCGAGCATTTGTGGTTTGAGTTGGTGAAATGGGTATGAGCAACATCACCCCATGTAATTTACGGGAACTGTGGGATCTTCTGTTGCAATCATGGTACCAAATATCAAGCGACACTTACCAACACCTCATTGAATCTATGCCTCATCGGGTGAGAGTTCTTTGGTGGTGAGAGGAGGACCTACATCATATTAGGTAGGTGATTTTAATGTTTTGGCTGATCTATATTATTTAAACAAAAATAACACAGACAAAAATTACTATTATGTGAGACTGAATATTAAATACAGGTATGGAAACTACAACAATCAAGAAAGTAGCTATAAGCAAAATAGATAGTAAGAGATTACATAAATGCTTGGGGTGGATTTCATGAGAAATTATTAGTCAGGAAAAAACAGATGCCTCATTTCAAATGTTCATTGATATATTGAACAAGGGAAAAAATTGAAGCATATTAAAACTGTTCAAAATTGTAATACAAAACTCTGGACTAATGACAGATTGATAATACAAATCAATTTCGAAAAATATTTTGACTTTGAGAGCAATGAGATGAAAATAACTTAGAGGTTTTATGAATGCTTTAACAAATGAAATTAAACAGACAAAAAATGAATATTACAGAAATTTAATCGTAAAAATGGGGAAAAAAATAATATAGGCTGTAATAAACGAAATGTGTGGTAAGATAAAATGGAAAAATATTCTTTCAACTTACAATGCTGATGATTAGGGTAACTATGAAAGATAATCTGGTGCTTGCTAACAAATTTAATGGTCATTTTACATACGTAGTAAAATTGTTGATCCCTCTTAATTTTATATATGAAACAAGATTAATGACACTATGAATCATATTGGACTTAGTGTAAATTCCACTTTTATTCTATTTATTACTGAGAAACAAATTCATTGCATAATTCAAACAATTAGATACTGAGAAATCAACAGTGCTTGACAATATTTGTTTCTTTAGTTAAGCATATTTAATGTGAAATTATAGAGATGTATTTCATTCAAAATAAACCACTGCATTAAAAGCATTTTCAGATATTTTTCAATAAAGCTATTATCATCTCTATTTACAGCAAAGGAAAAATTAGAAAATTGACACCTAAATTAGAAAAAACCTGATTTCTTGGAACAAAATCCTTTTTTTTTTTGCTCCAAATCAATTTGGATTTAGAAAGGAACAGAAAATGCTAGAATTTAGATGCAACCCATAAACTTTTTTAAAGTTTAAATAATAACAATCAGCAGTGGTATTTTTAAACAAAAAAGATGCTTTTGATTCAGTTTCACACGAAATTTCGATTAAAAAAATTAAATTTGGAATTGGAGGGAACATGCTATTATGATTGGAAAGCTTCTTATATTGAAAACAAGTTATAAAAAATAGTGAAAAGTACTGAGGTACATAGAAATTTGGTGCACCATAGGGCATGTATTTGAACAGTTGCTGTGTTTGGTTTATGTGGGTAATTTTTTAGAGAATTAACTTTAAGGGAAAATTTCTATCTTTTGTTACTGACACCATGCTAATCTATTCAAGTAATGATCATCTTAAAATAATATAACAATGACTTACAACAAATTACAATATGATTTACTTCAAATATATTAATTATAAATACAGTAAACTAAATATATTTTATAATCAGGGACAGTAGATAAGATTATTTTAAATAATAAAGTGGTGAACCATGAATTAAGTTACTTGAATTGAGAATTTTATATGCATGGGAAAATTAGAAGCACTAACAGTATCAAATACTTGTAATACTTTAGCAATAATAAATTGTTTTGAAGCTGTCATATAAATGATGAAAAAGATAAATTCTATTATCTCTGAGCTTTATGACATTAGAAATTATGTGAATAAAACAATTTTAAATAGTTACACAGTACACAGGTAAGATCTTATTTGGTATACAGTCTCTCAGTAAGGAGATATATATATATACACTGGTTAACAAAATTAAGGTAACAGTATTTTTTCACCAATGCTTTACTTGAACAATATCCCCAAAGGTAAAAATGCACTGTTGTAAATAACATTACAAGCAAATTTCGAATATCAAATCAAAATTGATCTGTAGTTCTTTGCAACATGAAAATTACTAATGCCTGTAAAAATATGGTTTACAACCAGATCTCTCCTTTCAAAACTGTTGCTTGCAAGGAGGGCTAGTGCCATTATTTCTACTGAAGATGGCAAGCAATCATTATTTAGACAATTCCTTATGATGACAGACTGTTGGAATACTTGAACAGGACAGTCATAGGCAGAAATAGCAAAATGGCTCAATGTGTCAAAAAAAAGTGATATCAACATTTTGGAAACACTCCCAAGAGACAAGAATCATTACCAGAAGAGCTGCCAAGGCCTCTAGAGAGTTACTTCAACCCAAAGTGACTGTTAAAAAAAATACCCCCTCAAACAGCTGCTTGCCACAGAGGTCTGACAGGAGCCTGTCAGTTAATATGCCACAGTAGGAGATCTGAGAGGATGACAGGACCTCAGCAGAAAAACGACACACACATCCATAGCCTTCCGGGGCTCGAACCCAGGTCCCTTAGATCAGTAGCCAAGCGTGCTAACCACTCGGCCACTGTTACCTGGCTCTAAAGGTAAGACAGAACAATATGACTTTACACCAACTGTCTATCAAGGTATCTACTGCCACAGATGAAGGACTTCCAGCAGAATAGCATGTGAAAATAATGCAAATGGGCTCTGAACAAGGAGGCCAATGGTTTGTATCCCACTTTCCCCCAATCACTAAAATGCTCGCCTAAACAAGCCCACTTAGAGGCCTGAACAATGGGCTAATGTTCTGTTTTCTGATAAATCTTGATTTAGTTTAAATCCACATTCTATATATTGTTTAATCTGGAGAGAATGAGAAATGTAATACCATTACTCCAATATCAGAAAAAGGATACTTATGTGTAAATGGTGTACTAGTCTGAGATGGCATAACCATCAAAGGTCGTACTCCTCTTCGTGTATTTGATGGAGTCTTTAACTGCTCATAGGTATAGAAAAGAGATCCTTGAACCCTATGTGCAACTTTTCAGGAGTATGACTGATACTGATTCCTTGTTCACAGATGACAATGCCTGTCCTCACAGAGCTAAAATTTAGAAATAGAAGATATCCAATGAATAAAACTGCAAGCAAAGCAGCCAGACCAAAATCCTATTGAATATGTATGGATTATGGAGAAGACATATTGTAAACCATAAGCCAGTTCCTTTATCACTAGTTAGCACTTGTGGAAGATAGATGATATAATGAAGAAAGATATAATGACAGCCTTACCGAGTGGTTAGTGCACTTGGCTACTGATCTAAGGGACCTGGGTTCGAGCCCCGGATAAGGCATGGATGTTCATGTTGTTTATCTGCTGAGGTCCTGCCATCCTCACAGACCTTCTACTATGGCATATAAAATGACAGGCTCCTGTCAGACCTCTGTGGCAAGCAGCTGCTTGAGGGGTTATTTTTTTTTATATTGAACATGGATTGATACTGCTAGAAGCAGCAGTTGTTAGAAGGTATCTTACACCATACTGATGTCATGTGCATATTCTGTAGCATCTGAAGTCAACTTCTGTAATGCACAATATATTCTTCTTTTAATAAATAGTTTGGGGGAGGGGGGCGATGAGTTTTGTCAATCCACGGGATTTGAACCCACTTCTCTCCAGATTCATGCCCGATATTACTACTGATTGATCATTCTCATTTTAATGATGTTGCTGTAATAAGTTCATTTCTGGTCTGATGATTCTCGTTTTCTACACATTTTCTCACTGTACTAAAATAAATTTCTCGGAAATTTTCATTCAATTACATTACATAATTAAAAAAAAGTTATGACACATTTTGTTAGTGTTACCTTCATTTTGTCAGGCAGTATATATATTTACACTGAAGTCAGTCCATTATGCACAAAAATCATGTACTCAGATGCATTTGGATGAAACGCAATTTGGACATGTAGTAATGTATATGTTACCGGCAAAGTTTGAAATCCGGCATTCTATAGAATGCCTAGTCATTGTATATAATGTCTAAAACTAGCCGGCAATGTATGAAACGATTCATATTTCACACATTTCCTAGGCATTCTATAGAATGCCAAATGAGAAATCGGCAAAGTATGAAATACATCTCCGATTCGTTTCGAATATCACGTGGCAAGGCACGTGACTTTTAACGCACGCCTCAGGCTTAGAATTTGTCAGTTGCACTTTGCGGTTTGTTCGGGAGTGTTGAAATACACAATTTTACTTAAATTTGTTCAACAAAAAATTAGTTTTTTACTGTGCTCCATGAAAATGGAGGAGCAAGCTGTAGTGTTGGAGAAGGAGTCATGGTCTACAGACATGAAACAACGATTCGACAATGAACTGTCCAAAATTCGAGTTAATGCTGCAAAAAACAGTATTTTCTTAACCGAAACTACTTACCGGAAGTTAATAAATGATGTACAAAAAGCCAAAATGACTACTAAGAAGGAACCCAGGGACTATTGGTTGCTGAATCGCTATGATGTGATGATTGTAAAAAACAAAAGTAAACTCATTTATCCTGTTAAAGAAGGCATCAGTACTATACAGTATTACATCAAGGACTCAGAGTTATTTCACGTACTTCATGAAGCTCATTTGGCTATTGGACACGGAGGACGTGATAGAATGTTGAAAGAACTTTCAACCAAATACAAAAACGTTACACGTCATGATATTGAACTGTACATCCACCTTTGTGAACCTTGCCAGAAAAAACAGAAAGGTATTAAAAAGGGCATTGTTGTGAAACCTATGATTTTTTCCGAATTTAATTCCCGTTGTCAGGTAGATCTTATTGACTTTCAGTCTCAGCCAGATAGAGAATACAAATTTATTATGGTGTACCAAGATCATCTCACAAAATTTGTGATTCTTAAGTCTCTAATGTCAAAAAGAGCTGAAGAAGTAGCCTACAACCTAGTGGACATATTCTCGTTGCTTGGAGCGCCATCTATATTACAGTCTGACAATGGTAGGGAATTTGCCAATAATGTGGTGACCAGCTTGAAGGAGTTTTGGCCAGCACTGAAGATCGTCCATGGGAAGCCTCGCCATTTACAAAGCCAGGGTAGTGTCGAAAGAGCTAATCAAGATATCGAAAATATGCTCTGTACTTGGATGCAGGACAAAAAATGTGACCACTGGAGTGAAGGACTGCGTTTCATTCAATTTATGAAAAATAGAGCTTATCATTCTGGGATCAAAAGAACACCATACGAAGCTCTTTTTGGCTGCAAACCTAAATTAGGGCTTACAACGTCTTTTCTACCAGATGTTTTAAAAGACATAAATACAGAGGAGCAGCTAGAAAAAGTAATAGAAAGCGTCCAAACAATGGAAAAAGGTGAAACTAATCAGATTATGCAAGAAAAAGAGCCTGTTTTAAAAAGCATGGATGAGATTATAGTCGATAGTGGATTAAACCAACATGATGAAGACGCTTACCGAAGAGATTTCCGTTTCTGATACCTGTTGTGTGTGTTTAAAGGAAACGAGTGATGCACTTGCATGCAAAAAGTGTCGTCAAAAAATTCATACCTTCTGTGGCCATGCTAGTAAAGATGATGAAATGGATATTTTGTGCACCCTTTGTTTCAAAACTGAAAATGCTATTGAAGGTAAAATAAATTCTAAAATCAATCTGGAAATACAAGCCAAAAAAATAAAAATGAATTAGGAAAAAAAATTTCCCACTGCTTCTTTGGGAACTACTGTGCGAGTTCCTATTCCTGACGTCGACAAGGGGCGAGGTGATTCGCGCAATATATTGGCAGTTGTAATGAGTGTGACAGAGGATGGTTTCTACCGACTTGGAACTTCTGAAGGAATTTTAAAACAAGTATAAGCGAGATCACAATTCACTTTATGCCCTAAGAACTTGCTTAGAATTGAAGATATTCCTGACCATGAAATTCCTCTCCAGTTAGTTGCAATTGCTCAGTCCAGTGGAAGCGGCCAAGGATTCGTCAAATGTATGTGTAAAACAAAGTGCCAAAATATGAAATGTCTTTGTTTGAAAAATGTATGAAATGTAATTCAAAATGTCATTCAAGTCTACCATGTTGCAACAAGTAGGTTAATTTTAATTTCTTATTTTTATATGAAAATTTTGTTTCCCTTAATAAGAAAGGCATAAATTTTGTTTTGTACAACTTTCATTTTCCTTTACGTATTTTGAATAAATTTTTTTTAATGGCACTCTCATTATTTTTTCAGAATAACATTTGTATTTTTGAGGAATGCACGTCATTTATATAATAGCCTTATCAGGACCTTTTTCATACTTTGCCTAAATAGCATTTGTCATTCTATAGAATGCCTAGGTATTATATACAATGCCTAGGGAAAGTATGTAATAATTCTCATATTTCATACATTGCCTAAAAACGCCGGGTATTATATACAATGCCTAGGCATTCTACAGAATGCCGGCTTTTCATACATTGCCGGTAACATATATGCTAAATTAGATATGCAACATGCAGAAGCAGTTAATGAACCAGAAAGGAAGCTATCACTGTTGTTGGGCACCACATAGTTTGCTCATTACAAAGGAATAGAATAAGTGGGAAATGCAGCATTTAGTCCTCTGAGATATTAAAATTCATTTGTCATCACTGGTGTAACTAGATTTTTGGCACCTTTGGTGAAGTCTTAGCTCAATGCCCTTCTCATTGTGATAATTGACATTCAGTTGTTTTTTTTCTCATATGCTGTTTGCCACCCTTCAGACATTGGCACACTTGCCCAGTGGCAATGCCTTGCTACACCACTGTTTGTCATGCAAATTGCTCTGCAATTATTAACATTTAGTTTGATAACAATTATTCAAACTGCCACTGAATCTCTTTTATACTTAGTTTTTAACTGTTAACACAATTAAACACCATAGTTTAAATCTATAGTACTTTTATTTTCAGGCAAAACAAATTATAAGTGATAACTGTGAATATTAATCATTGAAAGCAGTGTCAGATCTACCAAGTGCACAGGTGATGCACCATATGATCATTTATTAATGGCTTCGAAATTTCACACTTTGGCAAAAAAAAATAATAAACACAACAAAAAACAAAGATGAACAAAATATTAATCAACATTAAATTGTCATATTTACTTTATTCACTTCATTAGATATTTATTCATACTAATTGCACACTCACCCTACATCTACCACTGGCTATGAAAAACAATTCTAACATATTAATTGGTCAAATTATTACCATGTTGTTTTGTTTTTGTAACAATGAGGCAATTTTCAGAATCACAGGCTGCAGATAAAATGGTGAAATGTCCTGTAGAGAATATTGATTTTTCTACATTTGCTGTACATGAATTTATTTTATTATGCAAATTTTTTGGACACCTTCCCCAAGCAAAAATGGAGTCATCTGTAAGAATTAATATATTTTATGAGTATCACAAGAAAATTTTCTTGTGATAAAAAAAGAAAACTATCCTGATTACATATATTTTTAAAAATATATTACATATAAAACGAAAATTTGCTGAAACAAAATCTCCACAAGAATGAAATCTCTTTTAAACAGAATATCCTCCTGGTACCACAAATTAACAGAACGTTTTACTTTAATTGCACAGAAGTAAATCTATCAACTTTAGGATTTATCATAGTCTGTTTTATGTTAGCTTTAACTGATGTAGTGGTCAAAAAATAATGAATTCTCATTAGTGCAGTGAAGGACTACATCTAGAAAAAAAAATAATAAAGGGAAGGAAGGGATGTGATCCAAATGAAGGAGGGAGGGACAAAATCAACAAGATTGAGTCAGAATGAACAGGACCGCTATTCTGGTACCAACTTTTCCTCTCTGTTTCAGTGGTCTATACTAAATGTTTTGAAAAAAATAAGCTAAATATACATAAGATTTTCTTTCCCACCATCATTCCAGTTATTAGCATTCTCAGGGGGATTCCCCCTTAAAAAATAAAAAAGAAATTACATTCTACACCAAATATGTTCAATAGTTCCTTTCTGTGATTTACTCTGTTATTTCATTGATGTATAGATAATTAGTAACGTTTCAGAGAAATGTTAATGTTCTTTTATAACTTGACAAATGTCAAGAAGTTCCAAATGGATATTTGGTTGGTAAAAATACTACAAGGTTTGGTTGTTTGGGTTTTTATGACGTATCAGCAACAACTGCTATTATGCAACAAATACTATAAGGAAAAGACAAGTAATTTTTATTAGGAGAAACAGTAACTCAGTGCTTGATGAACTTCTATCCACACAAAACTGCTTCCCTTAATGACTAAAGTAGAAGAGGATACAAATCTTGTTATTAGACATGCCTACAATAGTCAAAGGTACCTTTGGTATCTTTTGATTCTTACCAAAAAAAATATCCCCCCCCCCCCCAACACACACACACACACACAAAAAGACTTAAAAATATTACTTCCAATGATTATGTCAAAATTGACAGCGAAATGTTATGGAGAGAGTTATTGACAATTCATGAAATAATTCAGCCTGGACAAACATATTGTTACGACAGAAGGAATCTGGCAACCGAAAGCAAAAAGTTTCAGCCAACGAATAAGAACGTTGGGAGAATTTGGAGAAGAAGAGTGGAGCGTTAACGGTCGTTTTGTATTGTAACGGTTGTTGTGTTGTAACGGTCGGAGAGTTCGAAAATGGACAGTGAGCTGTTCTGAGACAATGCGCGTAAGTATCAAGAAGTAACTTGATGTGTTGTGTATACGCGGAAGGATAAAAGTGGGATCTTTTATCGTTAAGTATCAAGAAGTAACTTGATGTGTTGTGTATACGCGGAAGTATAAAAGTGGGAACTTTTATGGCTAACTTCGAATGTCTACACGGACTGTCTTTTTGTTCGGCTAGTGTGTGAAAAGTTATTAGCACAGGACGAGAATTGGTTTACGAGTGAAGATCTTCGGGTGACCTGGTAAATCAAGTAAAAGGTAGTATTTTAGTAAAATACACAGAGCTGATATTGTGTGCTCTACGCAGGAAGATTGATGACTTGTGCATGTTAATAGTTGATTTGTTAATAAGATACTTCATCCATATTTTCTTTGTAACAATTTACCTTGTATTGAATTTGGTTTTGAAATATAGCTTTTAATACTCACGCTCAGCGGCTATCCGTTTTTTTTGTAATCCGCAACATTTGGTGTCAGAAGTGGGATGATGATTAATTTAATTGAATGCCTTTCACTAGAAGTATGGATGAGTTAATAAAGCTGATGACTGATATGAAAGCCGAAATAGCGGCACAAAATAGGACATTAGATGAAATGATCAGTCAAAATGGTAAAATGAAAGCCGCAATGGCTACACAAAATAATGAAAAGGAAAAAGAGAAAGGCAACGCATATCAAAATGTGAATCCAAAACCAATAGGTGAAATTTGCAAAACTAACAGCACTGGAGGTAACATTACAGATGTACAATGTTTTAAAGATGCTAACCGTAAGAATATTGTTGAGCAGTATAAAAATTATAGGAACAAAATTATGCAAGAATCGAGAGCTGGTAGAGATGTTGTTACTGTTACAGTTCAGACAACGAAATTGGTTGAAGGTGAATATATCTCCAGCAGTGGGAGCTATAGTACAGATGAACATAATGCTGATGCGGGAAAGAAACGATGCAGAACCAGAAAACATTCCAAGATCCTTTGCTATCTGAAAAAGAAGCAATTTAAGAAACGATGCGGAACCAGAAAACATTCTGGGATTCTTCGCTATCTGAAAAAGAAGCAATGTAGATTCAATTCGTTTCTACAAAATTCGACGGACAGGAGAAGCTCGCTGGGGCAGCGGCGTTCTGATGAAGCCTTCATATTGATTGAAGAGATCTCGAGAGAGATGGAGAAAGTGCGAGAGGACTGCGAGAGGAAGACTGCAAAAGAATCGAATCTTCGGAAGAAAGGAGAATCTCGAAATGTGGATCTGCTACTGGAAATCAAGAATCGTAGAGATAGCGCAGATAATGCCTTTGACCACGCAACTACTGGTGATGCATGGCAGAGTGTCTATGTAGCTGGTGACATGTCTAGGAACTGTGAAGAACAATCACACAGATCAGAGAGCTGTGAGAGTCTACAGTACGCTTTGCACTTCAAAATACCTAGGTATACAAGTCTGGCACGATCTGAAGAGAGATCCACACGAAAGGTATTCTATTCCTCGCCGTCAGCAAAATGTGTCATGGACAATTATCGCAAAGGCAGAGTAACGAGTGGTAATGAGGGGGAACGAAACAGAGTTTACGTTTCGCAGAGTGGTCCGAGTAAAGAAGAGGTGTCCATTCATCATAGATACAAAGTGCCATTCGACGTTACTGGGGAAGTCGGAGAGATTTTTCCGAAGCATATAGCCACACTTGAATCGTTTATAGAAAGTGGGGATTTAAGGAAGAGGAATTCCGAAGAATGGCTTAGAAGCATAACAGGTGATGCTAGTAAAAGAGCTTCAGGCAGAGACAGTACTTCAAAGACTAACTTTCTGGATGAAACTAAGCCTCAGAGTTACGATCAGAGAGAAGTGAATCCCTCAGATAATTTCAACGTAGCCACGCTGAATTTCTTTTCTGAACAGTCAATGTGCAGATTTGGACATTATAACCATTTAGATTATAAGGATATAGAAAAGTTTTATCACGACTACAAGAGCTCTAAAGTGGACAATATCATGTTACAGAACTCGTCTCTGATCTCCAGAATGAACAATTTGGCAATCATGACTGATATTTCCCTGGCTAATTACAATGAGAGCTCCAAGAAAGTGAATTCGGAAGAAACAGCAAATATGACCTCCTCGGGTCATGTGTTTTGCTGGAGACCCGAGTGGTGCCATCGGATGGTAGATAAACACAGCACAGGTGTCGGCGACAAAGTGAGTCTTGTCTTGGCTCCTGCACTTGCTGCTTTAGGTCTCAAGGTCCCTATGATCTGCGGTCGTGCTCTCCAATTGACGGGAGATACTCTGGACAAATTGGAATCCATCCCTAGCTTCACAGTCGACTGCACTAAAGATAAAATCGAGCAGATGATGGAAGACGTCGGATGCTGCATCGTAGTACAGACAGAGGAGCTGGTGCCAACAGATAAGGAGATTTACCGCTGCAAGGATCTGACGGCTACCGTAGATAGCGTTCCTCTAATGAGATGCTCAGTTGTGTCCAAAAAGCTGGCTGAAGGAGTGTGCGCTTTGGTTTATGATGTTGAATTCGGAAAAGAAGCTATTGATCTCATCAGTACAGAAGATGTTGCTGTTGATTTACTTAAGAAAATGGTTGCAGCATCACAAGCTCGTGGAATGAAGAGTTTGAGTTGTTCAGCTGTTATCAGCAACATGGATTCACTTCTTGAAAACTCTGTTGACAACTCTCTGGAAGTGATGGAAGCTGTTCAGTGTTTCCTTGGTGACGGATCCTTGGAACTGCAAGAGCTCGTCGAAGAGTTAGGAGGAGAACTTCTGCGTTTGGTGAACATTGTGGATAATAGGGTAGATGAAGCATCACGTGTCTGCAAGGTTCTGCATAACGGCAATGCTTTGAACAAGTTTCGTAACATGTTAATAGAACAAGGAGTATCTGAAGATGTTGCAAGCTGGCTATGTGAAGGTAAAACAGAAAAAATATTGCTAGCAGCCCGACACATCACTGATTTCACTTATACAGGAGAAACAGGTAAGGTTGTCGGATTAGAAGCTGCAGTTCTAGCAAGAGTATGGAAGGAGGAGATGGACCGAAGCGCTAAAAAGAATTATGGAGCTGATATTATATTTGTGAAGCACCTTGGGGATCAAATTGAATCAGGTGAAATATGGCTGAAGGTTCATCACGACAGTTCTGAATTAAGTGAAAGTCAACTGACAAAAGGGTCAGACTGGAGGATGAAACTCCTCCCTAGATTTTATGTCACTAATGACTTTCATTCCTTGTTACTGTTGATAGAAGTAAAAATCCAAAGAAGAAAACTTTCGACAAAGAAGAAAACTTTTTACAGGTTTTGCACGAAAACTCTTAGTCGATTCTTCTCCCTGCGGAGACATAAACGTGTTCACAAGGGCTATAGGCCTTACACGTATTATATTTGTGGACGAGGCTTCAGTCAGAAAAGAAATCTAGGTCATAATGAGATTCGCTTTCATTTTGACACAGACGTGGAATACCGCATTCGTCGACGTCCAGCTACAAAGTGCAAGGTGGTTCACGTGGATCGTTTAGCCCCGTTTCATCGAAGAACTGAAGAAACTTTGGAATCCAGAATTGTTCGGGACGAACAAGACTTAGGAAGGGGGCAGTGTTACGACAGAAGGAATCTGGCAACCGAAAGCAAAAAGTTTCAGCCAACGAATAAGAACGTTGGGAGAATTTGGAGAAGAAGAGTGGAGCGTTAACGGTCGTTTTGTATTGTAACGGTTGTTGTGTTGTAACGGTCGGAGAGTTCGAAAATGGACAGTGAGCTGTTCTGAGACAATGCGCGTAAGTATCAAGAAGTAACTTGATGTGTTGTGTATACGCGGAAGGATAAAAGTGGGATCTTTTATCGTTAAGTATCAAGAAGTAACTTGATGTGTTGTGTATACGCGGAAGTATAAAAGTGGGAACTTTTATGGCTAACTTCGAATGTCTACACGGACTGTCTTTTTGTTCGGCTAGTGTGTGAAAAGTTATTAGCACAGGACGAGAATTGGTTTACGAGTGAAGATCTTCGGGTGACCTGGTAAATCAAGTAAAAGGTAGTATTTTAGTAAAATACACAGAGCTGATATTGTGTGCTCTACGCAGGAAGATTGATGACTTGTGCATGTTAATAGTTGATTTGTTAATAAGATACTTCATCCATATTTTCTTTGTAACAATTTACCTTGTATTGAATTTGGTTTTGAAATATAGCTTTTAATACTCACGCTCAGCGGCTATCCGTTTTTTTTGTAATCCGCAACAATATTGTGAGGGTTGATTAAGCTGTTATGTTAAACAATACACCAGTCTCCTAACCTTTGCCAGGTTCTACTCCCACTTTTTCTGCAAAGGATATTTTTTCTGTAATCCCTATTCTGTCCTCAGGAAGAAAGGGGCACCAATGGCCCTGTCTGCAGAAGAGCCACACCCAATACATGTTAAAAAATCCTGCTGGATTGCCTTCACTGTTTCAAACTGTCCACTGGCTCAAGAAGCTTGTATCTGTTTCCCAACAGTTGTCCAGTGAATTCACTCTCCAACTTGAACACGGCACTGAATTTTATATCAATTATTTCTGTTTTTGCAGCTAAAAAAAAAATAAATACCCCCTCAAGCAGCTGCTTGCCACAGAGGTCTGACAGGAGCCTGTCAGTCTATATGCCATAGTAGCAGGTCTGAGAGGATGGCAGGACCTCAGCAGAAAAACGACACAAACAGCCATGCCTTACCCGGGGCTCGAACCCAGGTCCCTTAGATCAGTTGCAGGATGGTTTTTAATTTTCAGTTAGCTACTAATCAAAGTGCCCTAGGTTCAAATCCCAGATAAGGAATAGATGTTTCCTTTCTTGTATTGTCCTTCTGCTGAGGTCTCACCTTACTCACAGATCTCTCTATGGCATATTACACTGACAGGCCTCCTGTTAGACCTCTGAAATAAACAGCTGCTCAAGGGGTAATTCTTATCATCCTGGTGGCCAAGTGATTAGCATGCTTAGCTACTGACCAAAGTGGCCTGAATTTTAACCTCTGATAACATAAGGATATTTTCATTTCAATGCTGATGAAGTCTCACCTCCCTCACAGATCTCTGTGGCACATTAAACTGGCATACTCCTGTTAGATTTCTGCAGCAAGAAAGTTCTTAAGGAGTATATTTATTTAAGTTGTCCCATAGCTGATTGGCTAGCATGCCATGCTACTGACCAGAGGGACAAGTGTTCAAGGCCAGATAAAGCATGAATGTTTTCTTTCTTGTGTTCTCCTTCTGCTGAGGTCTTTGCTTTATTATAGATCTTCTGTATGGCATATTATACTGACTGGCTCTGTCACACTTCTAAATAAAGCATGGATGTTTTCTTTCTAATGTTCTCCTTCTGCTGAGGTCTTTGCTTTATTATAGATCTTCTGTATGGCATATTATACTGACTGGCTCTGTCACACTTCTATGGCAAACAGCTGTTTGAGGAGCAATTATTATTTTTTTTTTCATTTTAAGATACTGTCCAATTTTTTGATTATTTTAATGCTCCATGAAATAAGCTTGAGATCCATGCCTTGCAAACCCCTGCTCTAGAATATGTGTGAGATAACACAAAGTAGAGTGTACTGCGACTGTCTTCACTACCAATAACTCAAAATGAATTGTGTGCTGTCCTCTGAAGAGCCTGAATTTTCCTACAAGAAAACTGCATATGCTAATTGAAACATAACAATAAGGCGCAAAACTAAGAACAATGGAAGGAACAGATTAATGATATCAGCATATTCATTTTTTTACTGTTTTTCATTTGTTTTCATAATTTATTCAATCAGTGGTTCTCAACTGGATTAACACAAGAGTTATCTAATAGTGACACAAGAATTTAAGCAATTCTTGTGTCACTCCTTGTGACAATAAAATTAAGAAAGCATTTTCTAATTTTCTAGATATAATAAAGGTAAACTTATAGTTTTTACATTTTATTTTGTCATTTAATAATACTGATGTAAATAGTTTTGAATGAATTAATCAGTCATTTTCTTTTTACGTGGATATGAGATAGGGATATTATTTTTAAAAGTGATGTAGAGATAGGTAAAAAGTAAAAATAGGGTGATAAAAGCAAAAAAATGAGTTGAGAACTACTGATTTAGACTACTCTTCCCTCTGTATATTATCATAATGGGTTTGCAATGTGGTTAAGCATTTTTGTGTACTCTATAATTTCTAGCCATTTTTTTTGACATATAGGACAGAGAAGAATTCTAGAAGCTACTCCTAGCTTTCACAGGCCTTTTCATACAAGGGCATGCCCAACTAAGACCAAAGTCACTGCTGACCACTGCCTCAGTTAGAGCTAACACAGAACACAAAGTTTGCCTTGTTGGAACAGTCACTAGCTTCTAAGTTAAGGCTTGATGAATGAAGTTAATATTTTCATCAAATGTTCTAATAAGAGCCATTTTTATTTTATTTGGTCTTGCATTTTACATTTCATGACAATACCAAGTAGTGTTACAGACCTTTGATATATGCTTTCTTGACAAAACCAATGAATTAGTTTTGAAAGCAGTTAATGTGCATCTATTTCCAAAAATCAAACCAATAATGCATGTCAATACATCTCTAATCTTGTTACTCAGAAAAATATATATATCAATTATATACAGTAACCATATAAATTAAAAATAAAAATTACCAGAGGTTACAGCAAGGGTGAACTGGTCTCCACATGAAACTTGAGTCACAGTATGTGATGCAAGAGCTTCAACTTTGCCAGGCATGCTATGACTAACACCAGGCTGGCCCCAACCAAGTTGGCCATATCGATTTGATCCTGTTGTGTACACTTCCCCTGTATCTGTATGAGAAATTGCATATTCATTATCAATATTGAACTTAAAAAAAAATTCTTTCAGTTTGAAAAGTTCCATCAACAGATGAAAATTGATATGACCATCACAGATCTGAGAATTACAACTATAAAAATTATTTCCATAAGGGGAACAAACATGCAAAAAGAATAAGAAATGATTGATAGCATCAGATGGCTGACTAATATTGGTTATATTACATAAAATGTTCAAATGGAAACAACCAAATTGTTGGAGCTCTGGAAATAACTCGTCTCCAACACCTAGAATATAAAACTGCAATAAAAAATAAAAAATAAATAAATACCAATAAGAATAGGTAAAATGCAAATTACCTGTTAACACAGCAATGTGGGCTGCTCCAGCAGCTACAGAATTAACTTTTGTATGTGCAAGTGGATCAGAGTGAACAGGAGTAAATACTCTAGATTCTTCAATATGATGTCCATCTTCTGTATCCATAGCAAGTTTGTTATGCCTAGGCATAAATTTTATCATATGAATCATACACAAATATCTCTATTTGTATAGAGCTTAAAATAACTGTCATCTATAGTACTAAATAATTCTCTATTGGCATTGCCAATCTCTTTATCAGTTAACATTTTCTGTGCAGTAACTTCTGTACAACTTCTAAATATCTTGAAATGTTTCTCTTTTTTTTTGCAAAAGTTTAAGGGTGGCCTAAAATACAAAGCTTTAAAGTTTTTAGGTTATAGGTCAACAGTAAAAGTTAACACATATTGCACTAAAACCAAAATCATTTATAGTAGAACAATTTATTAATTAATTCAGCAGTTGTGCTTTAGTTCCCTATGATATTAACAAAGCAATATGAATACACTAGAAACATAAAGTAGATAAATTTCACTAAAATAACAGGTAGATGCAAGTGCTACAAAATTAAAATTAAAGATGTTGTCACAAATCATAGAGAAATAACAAAGATGTAAACAAATGTGTTAAAATATTCAACAAGTCACAAAAACAGGAGTGATTCCAAATAAAATTTATTTGATTCCAATCAGTTTCATGATGGTTTAAAAATACAGTTCATTAGATGGAGCACCACAAAACAAACACACTTGACAACTTCAAAGCATGCACAGAATTCACAAATTTGATAGCATAAATAAACATGTACAAATCAATTACTTATTCGTTATTGCTCCATGATTTGTCACAACATCACAAATCTTTATTTTGTATAGTGCTTGCATCTACCAACGTTTTTAGTGAAATTTATAAACTTACTATTTTATGTAATTGGGCTTTTTCATCTTGAGTTAGAAAATTCCTGAGTCCTGAAACATTTAGTTTCACCTGTCTGATTAAAAATACTACATATAATTTTCAAGCAATAATATGCAAATAACTATGTTAAAATATCACAGTAGCTGTTAAGTTGTATGTGGTTGACAGTAGTATAATAAATACTACAGATCATTTTTGTAATCTAAGCATATAAAAATGTGGCTTAATATGAATTTAGTTTCAATATAAAAAATTCAAGAGTTGACATAAATAATAGATATGAAATAATCAGTATCCTTTCAATTTACAGTTATAATTACTGTTATAACTGATAATCGACATCAAAGTGCCTATTTATTACTAGATATAACTTGTTGCAAACCTTCATGAAATTTCCCTGCCCTTTCTGAGGAAAGGGTTTGATAAACTTGAGGTAGCCTAGGACACTACCCATGCCACAAGCTTTCATCTGACACATAACTTATGTTTGGCACTCACATTTGAAAAATATAGTGGAACAATCATTTAAACATTTCCATTGTTTAGGAGGGAATATAGTGGAAATTTTTCCATAACCTGCCACACTCCCCATGTTACAAGCTTTCATTTGACAATTTTATATTTGGACCTTGTATTTGAAAGATACAGTGGAACAATTGTTTACACCTTCCCACTTTTCTGGAAGGGAGATAGTATAATGTCTTATAGAATATGCACCCCACCCCCCATACCAGAAATTTTCATTTGGCACATAACTCATTGCATTTAGAATCTATAACGAACCAATGATGTACACATTTTTCCCTTCCTATTTGGACAGAAAGCATGGAGTTTTATAGCCCATTACTCACCCCATATCAGAAGCTTTCATTTTATGCTCAACTCGTTACTCTTGGCCCTTGTATTCAGAAATCTAGTAGAACAATTATTTACACATTCCCTATTTTTTAAGGGATAATAAAATAAGGTTTTATAGCCTATGACATTTCCCACCTCACAAGCTTTGATTTCACTTGAAAACATAATTTAATGACATTTTGAACACATAACTTATTCACACTAACCTATTTGACCCTTCTTTGAAATATACAGTAGAATAATCTTGATGAATTCATCAATCCTGTGATTTCTTTATCTTTCTTCTTTTTCTTTTTGTTTGGGAGAAAAATGCATGTGGAGTAAATATTTTATAAACTGTAACATTCCCCACATCACCAGTTTTCAGCTGACATATAACTCATTGCTCTAAGCCTTTTCATTTGGATGATGTAGTGGAAAATTGCTTAAAGTTTTTTTCCTTTTTTAGGGAGAAGAATGGCGAAAAAATTTTTATATCCTAAAACATTCCCTGTGTCACAAGCTTTCATTTGGAATATAATTCATTGTGATCAACAAATGGGCTGGGTTATTTTACGTCAGAGTAAACTTTTGTATACATAATGGGCTAAATGGCCAAACCTTTAATGGCAAAAGGACCCCAAGGGCTCAGAGAAGGTTGGGAAAGAGATCCACTATATATATTAGGAGATAGAGGTAGCCTCCTGTCAAGGTCATCCAGTATGTTCTTTGATGTGCACAGAGTATAGCCTTCCTGAACAGGGCTACAGCTGGATATTCCATCCAATGCACAGCAGCCTTTCCAAGTTTATCAATGTCCCCTTTCTCACTGAGAGCAGAATTATTATATAATATTTTCTCATTGAGAACAGAATGGGGATTAATGGAGATAAATCTAAATGCAGGCACAGTTGGAACATGAATCTCTGAACATCAGATTATGAGCCTGGCATGTTACTGACTGAGTTAACCTCCCACCCCCAATGAGTTGGGAGATATGGTGGATCATTTGAACACACAAATCAACAGATATTTGACAGATGACAAATATTAGACAAATGAGTGAAAAGAAATAGAATAGATAGGCAAAAAAACCAAGCAAATTATCACTACTGTATGTAACTGATGGAAGATGACATTCTCAACGGAGTGTAGAAGGAACTTGCTTATCAACTCAATGTAGTTCTCAAACAGGACCCACAATGAAAATATCTATATGTTGTACATAAAACATTTAAAGTTTTGCTGTCATTTGCACAATGCACCATTCACATTACATAATATGTTGTTGTGCATCTTTGAAGTTGCATAAGTTATTAAGAATAACATTGCATTTGTTGTCCACAAAACAATGAAATTTACCTGTGCAATATGGTGGTGGATACTCTGCTTCAATGTTTTAAGTAAACAATAAGTTAGAGTCTGGTACTTTTTTTTTTTCATGATCACAATCAACACACTTCATAAATTTTCAGACAAACTCACATTTTTTTCCATGCTGATGCTCAATCACCCACAACTACAATTAAATATACTTCCAACATTGCAAATTCAAAAAAAACATAGCATTAATATAATTTTTTTATATATATTAAATGAATCATTTGAATACTTAACCCTTTCTCTACCATACCAGTTCAAACTTCAGATACGAGGTAGTGAAGAAGGAACAGCATTGATTGGAAGAGTCCATTTAAAATCTCGGCCATTTTGGGCCAGTATGGTACTGAAAGAGTTAATCTTAATTTACATATTTAGGTAATTTTTTTCTGCTTTTTTTTTAAATTGAGCTAATGTTTACACTTTGCTATTTGTCTATCATCTGCAGGAATTCAGATTTTTCGTTTTATTGACAAAATATTAGGATTTGCACTTTCCAAATCTCCCAATAGTTTTCATAACACCCTCTAACCAAAGTTATAAATCGAAACACCAAGAAAATTAAAAGCAAAAACATCACAAACCATATGTATAAAAAAGAACAACAATAGGAATAAAGTAACATGTATATAAACAAGAAACAATTGTAAAAGTTAAAGGGCAAACCACAAGTGTATAGAACCTATGGAAGCAAGAATAAATAAACACACAAAAAAGGAAAAAAGCAGTAATAAACATGTGAAAAACAACAATGTGCATAGAGGACTCATGTTAAAACAAAAGCAACAAGACTATCAAGCATATTTTTTTTAACTTTCTTTACTTCATATTAAAAGGTTTTGACAAAAACAAGCTTTACAGCTAACAAATAAGTCCTTCATTAGATGCTCTTGAACTAAATGTCTAGACATGAACATTTAATTTAATCTTTCATCTTGATTGACAGCATCAATTTGCACAGTAATCAGATTTATTCATATATACGTTTCTTTTTCATAAGTAGTCTGTGCAGCTCATTCCTTCATAAACTGTTTAATAAATATCCATTTTAAACTTTTACCTTATTTAGCATTTCAACATTTAAATAAATGAACATTTAAATGAAATTTTAATGTGACCTTCACTATAATAATAATAATAATTTAATAAGAACAAAATAACAATACAATACAAAGACTTGCATATATATACAGAAAGCAATATTACCACAAATCAAAAAAGAATAAATATAAATAAAAGTTACATATTAGCAGATCTTTGAGCAATTTGTCCATTTAGGGTGCCAAAATGAATTATTACATTCAGAGAAATGTATTTAGTGACAAAAAATATGTGTCATTATGTTAAAAACAAAATATTATTGTATAATTTTAAAGTAATAATCAATATTTGAAGACGTAAAATAAAATTTTAATTAGTAATAAACTTTAAATTATAAAATTAAATAAAAAAATTAATAAAATTTAAATTATAAAAATAAAATTTTTCACTTTCAATTTAAAAACACTATATGAACGTTCATTTCTAATTTCTTTAGGTAAGGAATTAAATATTCTAGTAGCTAAAAATAAAAAGTGTTTATGAGCTATTTCTTTCTTTACTTTAGGGATTACAAATAAAAGACCAGATTGATGAGTAGCATAATCTTTATATTTAACTTGTAGAATTGTTGGATTTTTAAAAATAAAAACAGCTGCTGTATATATATATAGTGATCTCGAACTAAGAATTTTATAATCATTAATAACTTTAGTCATATAGATTTTATTATGAAATGTCATAACTTTTAAGAATTTATATTGTACTTTACTAACACATTCAATAATATTCATATAAGTACCTCCCCGGCTAGTTAAAGCATATTTTATAAGAGACTGTATCCATGCAAAATAAAGAGTAATTAAAAACCTTCCAGAGATAATTTTTCTTAAATGATACAATCTAAGTAAAATCGTATTTTATTTACAAGCATATTAACATGTGATTTCCATTTCAAATTGCTGTCTATTAGAACTCCCAAATATTTTGTAGTCGTAATCTGTTTAATATCAGGGCATTCACAAGAAATTTTGTTCACACAATGCATACTATGAAATTGTAATTTATAAAAAAAAAGTTGTTGGGTGAGCAAAAAATACAAAAAGCATGTTTTATCAGAGTTAATTTTTAATCCATTTTTGTTAAACCAAGTTGCAATAATATGAAAGTCATTAGAAATATTAAGAAATAATTCATGTTGATTTCCTTTTCTGTAAACAAAAACTGTATCAGCATATGAAATTGATTTTTCTTTTAAATTTTGATAAAAAAAATCGTTTATATAAATTAAAAATAAAATAGGTCCTAATATAGATCCTTGTGGAACTCCTTTATTAATCAGTATTTTAGTACTTTTAATATTATCAATAGAAACTATTTGATAGCAGTCAGATAAATAAGATTTAAACCATCTCCATAAATTTCCTCTAATTCCTAAGAAATATAATTTCTGTAATAAAATATCATGTCTAACTGTATCAAAAGCTTTAGATATATCAAGAAATAGGGCTAGTGTTTTTTCAGAATTATTTATCCCTTGATAAATACTGGTAGTAAACTTTAAGATAGCATGTTCAGTACTTAAACCTTTTCTTAAACCTAGTCTTAAAACTAAATTGAAACTAAGTCTTAAAAACTTTCTTAACTAACTTTTTTCTTAAACCTAATCTTAAAACTAAATTGAAACTAAGTCTTAAAAACTTTCTTAACTAACTTTTTTTTAAACTTTCTTAAACTAAGTCTTAAAACCAAATTGAAACTTGTAAAAAAAAGGAAATTTTTTCTAAATAATTATTAAGTCTTATTTTCATGATGGTTTCAATAACTTTTGAAAAGGCTGGAAGAATGGAAATTGGTCTATAATTATTAAAACAATTTTTGTCTCCATTTTTGTAAATAGGTTTTACAATAGCAATTTTTAAGTCTGAGAAGAAAATACCTTTTTGAAAGCTGCTATTTATTAATTCAACTAAACATTTAGAATGATATTTTACTATTATTTTAATTAATTTTAAATGCATACCATCATATTCTGTTGCTTTATTAGTTTTAAGACTACAAATAATATGACTAATTTCTTCTTCTGTTGTCTCTATCATAAACATAGATTTTTGTTGAATTAAATCATTAGGATATTCATAATCTGAGTTATTAGAACATAAATTTGAACTGTTTACATTTATGAAATGTTCATTAAATATTCCCACCAGTTTTTCAAAGTTACTATCATTGGGAAATATAACTTTATTATTCATTTTATTATTTAAAATACTATCAACAATTTGCCACTGTTGTCTACTATTCCCATTACATTTATTAAATTTATTAATATAAAATTTATTTGTTGTTCTTTTTATAGTTGCAAGGGTCAAATTTCTAATTCTGTGGTATTCTTTTTTATACTTTAATATTAATGGATATTTTCTATGTACTTTATATGCTTTTTCTCTTTCCTTAATTAATGACAAAATTTCCAAAGTCATCCATGGCTTATGTCTCTTTGAACTGGAATCTTTTATATATTTTTTCTTAGTAGTACTTTGTAGAATACATGACTTAATTTGATCTATATAAATGTCATACATTGTATCTATTTGAATATTCTCATCATATATAAAAATCAAATTTTTAATTAAATCTTCTAATTTTTTGTAATTCACGTAAGAATAGCAAATTTCTTTGCTGATTTTTTGTTCTGAATTAACTGTATTCTTATGAATTTTTAATAAAATGGGATAATGATCAGTAATATCAATCTGGTAAACAGCCGAATTGAAAATTAAACTATTATTAGTTGATCTAATAAATATGTGATCTAAACAACTGTAAGAAGCATTTGTCACTCTTGTATATGAATTTATGTATGAAAGAAATCCAAATGAAGCAAGCAAATTTAAATAAGCATTTACATCATTATTAATTAAGTTAATATCAATATTCATCACCTACTAAAATAACCCTATTATATTTAAGTTTAAATATTACTAATTTTAATTCAGTCACAAACTCTTTTATGGAATACTCATGAGCTCTATGAATTGCATAATACATGTCATTTTTGTTATCATAGGCTAAAACACATTCTGCAATTTCCATTATTACAGTTTCTGTCAAAAAATTCATTGTATTAAGTTTATAATACATTATAATACCACCTGATCTATTTTTACTTCTACAGTTATACATCATTTTGTAGCCATCTATATTATATAAACTTAATTCACTTTCTTGTATCCAAATTTCACTTAAAATAATGATATCAAGATTATGTTTTATATATTCTATCATAATTAAAAATTCATTATAATGACAACGTAAACTACGTATATTTAAATGTATCATAGTAATAGCTTAACTATCATTAAAAAAATTGAAGAACTCATCAGAATTATTAATATAAGTGGAATGGTTACAGTCAAAAATAAAATTATCATCAGAATCAACAATAGAATCCGTGAAAGAAGACATTTTTTCTATGTTTTACCTAAGTCTTTCAGATTTCCAATTTTAAGTACCCTTGATGAGTCTTCTTTCCTGAGAAAAATCTTTCCATCTTTAGTCCATAAATATTTGTATCCATTCCTTAGTTTGAATTGTTTAGCTTCAAAAAAAAGTTTTTTTTGTCTGTTGTGTGAGATGTTCATTGATAAAGATTTTAGTTGGCTGGAACTTTTTATTTATTAGAAGCACACAATTTAGTTATTTTAGCAGCTTCAAAAATCTATTTCTTTGGTCCTGGTATCTAAATTGTGCTATAATAAGTTTAATTTTATTTCCAATTGTTGTAGGCACTCTGTGAATAGCAGATAGTTCGATTTTTTTCTGTAATGTTTAATCGCTTGCTTATATTATTAACTATATCTGTTAAAATCCTCTTCTTTATCTTCTGGAATGCCAACAAACTCAAGGTTCCAGTTTCTTGAATATTGTTGATATTATTCATTTGAGTCTTAAGAAGTTCTATTTCTTGTAACAGATTGCTGTTATTATTTTAAAATAATTTAAAATTCTCTGACATTGAGCAATAAAATTTTAGAGTTTATCCTTCAAACTATTTGCATGTTGAAAGTTCTTAGGAGAAAACAACATGCAAATAGTTTGAAGGATAAACTCTAAAATTTTATTGCTCAATGACAGAGAATTTTAAATTATTTTAAATTAATTTTTGAGCAAGAAGGTCTTTTTAATTGTATGCTGTTATTATGCTTTATATATTGATTTTCTTTCCTAAGATGTTCAATTTCTTGTTTCATTGTCAATAGTACTCATTAACTGTTGTAAATAATCTGAGCTGAAGTTAAGGGACTCTTTTATCTGGGACAATTCATTATACATTTCCTTATTAAAAACTTTTAATTCTTCTTGTATACATTTCTTTATCATACACGGAAGAGAAGATTCAGTCACATTAGGAAAATTTTCTTCCGATTCTCCAGCATCTTTATTTATTTCAACATTAGATGCCATATGTTTATTAGATATCATGGTTTCAGAACTAGATAATGCACTGCACTTATAACATCTCCAAATATTTTTCTTTTCTCGAGTAAATCTCTTATAACTCTTTTTTGATATGCCAGTACAATAATAATGGAATTCATTATCACATAAGCAGCAAGTAAGAAAATCTTTATCTTCTACAATTGATTCAGAACATCTATAGCACTTCATATTGAAAGCAAATTAATACTTTTGAAACTGGGAATTAAAAAAACAGATAAACTGCAATAATTTCAATCAGTTATCTCTCAATATTTCAATAAACAGCAAACAGCATTCACGTGGTATAACTCCAGAATACGTAATAATAATATAGAATTGATGCTCAAGTTTCAGATTCGAATGTCAGTTATAAATCTACAACACATTCAATGTCATAGTAATTTCGACTTTAAAGAAATTTACTAAATACTGCAACTCTGTAATTCCTGATTTCAATATGAAAATGATTAAGCATTGAAGACTAAAAGAAAAACTAATGGGAAAATGATAAGATGTCAAAAAATCAAAACTTACAAGAGCAATAAAATACACAACATAGCTCGAGGCAAACGATGTTGCCAACTATTTTTTTGCCATACTAATTTCAGCAAAATCTATTATAGAATATTTTTAATTATTTAAATTTTAATAATTTTGTCCTTAACTTTTGAACACTAGTATATGAACAAATTAGTATCGAATTCTTCATTATTACCCAAGATATTGTTTTACACTTAGCAATAAATAATATATTACAAAAAAAAAAAATTACACACCAGCTTAGTTCTTGTAAAAGAGTAAAAAAAGATTATATCAAAATTTGAACAATCATATTCTGTATCTTATAAATCCTATTTATTTGTAAAAAAATTATTAGACTTAATAACATGCAATTTGGAAAGAAAAAACAGCAGAAAGGCTTCAATGCTTTTTCAAACAGTAAGAATTCAAATTACAATGTACAATAAACATTCAACTTAAATACTGACCTATTACTGCCACAAGCAAGCAGAGACATATCTGTAGTAACTACAAATGAGCAGTCAATTCCACAATATACTTTAGTCGGCAATTTCCCAGAAGAGATGGTCACTCTTTGTGGCAAACAATATGATTCAGCCTTTCCTAATCCTAAGCAACCTATAAAATATTCAGTACATACACAAAAAAAATTCAGCATTCCCCTGCCTCTTTGAAAATAGTGAACACAAGTTGAAATATTTCAAAAAAATAACTTTAAAAAACTTTTTATGCACTGTATTTATGCTGGAGTCATTATGTGTAAAAGAGTTCACATTCAAAAATCAATTATCCATGTTCTTATTCTCATACTGACATGAAGCCTTGACATTACGTTATAAAACTAAGATAGCTATAACTAATAATCTTTAACTATGGTTTTCAGCAAACTTTAATTAATGACGTATCATTCTAAATGTTATGTAGGGATATGTATCTGCTTTTAAATACAAATCATAATTAGAAAATTCAATCTTCTCACATTTGTAATTGGAATGTCAAATATCAAGGCCACATATTCATAAAATCTAAAAATTTCACAGCCTCAAAAATTTATTGATGATACTGCATACATGATAATAAAGCACTAAAAATCCTAGGTAGTAAAGACTGGTAGTGACCTCTTCAGTGAAATACACTAAACATATCGATTTGCTTTAATCCCACTGAATCACTGCTGTACAATGCTAATGCAGTGGGATTAAATAACATTGTTCTTTATGTTAAATTCTCTACAAAAATTGCATAGCCATTGATGAGCTTCACTACTATAACACAATGGACAGTATGAATGCAGCCCTATTTCTTGCAGTCATCTGATAATCACACTCTCTAACAAGGTACAGTCAATGGTGGCATTACAATGTTGGAAATCTGGAATCTTAGGCAGATCTGTATCATGTCATTAGTTGGCAGATCCTGAAACCTTCCATTCAGATATTATTATGATGCCATCAGAAGAATTTGGTGATGTGTTCAGGTTCCTTCCTGCACTAGTTTTTGCCAAGTGTTCAATCATTCAGGCATCATAACCTACACAAACAGCAATTTGGCACGTTGATCATCCAGCTTGATAACTCAAAGATCTGACCCTTTCAGATTGCATCACCTGTACATTATGTCACCTTATGCATGTTAAAGGCATTGCTCACTCTTTTCATTTAATTCACTCACCGTTTTGTTTGCCTCTGATATTTACCCCTATTTAATAGCACCTTCAGATTACTATATCAGTGGGGTATTGGACATATTATATATTCTACAGATCAGCTTCACATGCAAATTGTTTACATCCATAAATGTTACAACTCTGCATGCAAATCGTCAGGCTAATCCATCCATTCTTCCTAGGTGGGGCAATTTCAATGATGATCAGTACAGTAATATTTTATTAGTAACTATACAACACAAAATCACACACCCCAATGGTAAATGGACAAATCATTACTGCCAATGCA
The DNA here is from genome assembly GCA_038380435.1 of Ryuthela nishihirai. Classification (NCBI taxonomy): domain Eukaryota; kingdom Metazoa; phylum Arthropoda; class Arachnida; order Araneae; family Heptathelidae; genus Ryuthela; species Ryuthela nishihirai. The sequence goes on from JAWZYU010000019.1 coordinate 22,917,071, forward strand.
AACCTCTCACCCCTCACACTCTACCATCAAAGTTTCAAATTTCTATTACAAGTAGGTAGTTTGCAATATTCATTTAAAGGTTTTCAACTTTTCCACCTTTACAAGGTGCTACTACAGCTATTTGGGAGAGTCAGGAAATACAAATCATAATATTCCATCAATATCTATCCAATCCAAAAAGATTTTTTAAATTATATCTAAAAGCAAAAAAAAATTTCTACTAATGGACAGGTGGAGAGAGACAGACAAAAAAGTGAAAACATCAACTAGGTTTTTAAATGTGCTAATAAAAGCACCCAGACAATTCAAATAAGAAATAAGTGATACACAGTTACATAAATTTACATAGCCCATATTATATAGCTTATCTTAAAACTCAGTTTACAAAATTTGATGATGTACACAAGCAAATAATGCACACTATCATATAAAAACTTAAAATTTGACTTATAACTTTAATTGCAACATTCTCTTGCCAGCTTTTACACAAGATTGACTTTCAATAATAATTCATTTGACCAAGAATTAGTCACCTATCTCACATACATTAATCCATGGTTGAGTTGTTTTACCTCTGAATAGAACTTTATTTTTCCCCATAATTATCTAAATGGTCAAATCCCAAGAGTTCCGAGAAGGTAGGGAAGTCACCCACTGGGCAGCTATTTATGGTAGAAATTTTGTGAAGTGTGAGAGGAAAGAGGTTTACATTAGCAGCAATGATTTTCCCTTTTTACACCAGGGGAGTATGTGTGGTATTTCCCCCTGCATGGGAAAAATGCAGCATTTTAGTTTTATGAGATAAAAAATTATTTTTGTGTTGTATAAGTACTAATAAGATATTACAATTTGCCCAAACATCCATCAGAATTTCCACTGTTAGATGGAACATGCTGGATGGCCTCCAGTTAAGGCCATCCAGCATGTTCTGCCCTTTCAAGTCTTAAATTTTTTTAATCATCAGTAATTTAAGATAAATCTGAACACTAGCACAATTGGAACTTGAACCTGGGAACCACAGATTAAAAGCCGGGCACACTACTACTGACTCAGTCAATCCCACCAAATTTATCCATGAACAAACCAAAGAAAGAACTTATGATAACATTACTTCTTTACTTTCAAGAATCTCTTACTTACCCGAGTCTCAGTTTTAGCAATGCACATATTATGTACAAATTGCAGAATGTGGAAAAAAAAGATTTTGATAATACGCCATGAATGACCAGATTGTAGCATTATAGTAAATAATAATTTAGATAATGGAAATAATTTTTTTTAGATAATTGAACATCAGTTATATTGCCTTTCAAATGAATAGAATGTGCAATTTCTCATTTTCAGAAAAACAAATTAATGTTTTCACTTTGTTGTCTGTCTATCCATCCATAGACATTCAACTTCTTTGTTTTTACAGATAAATTAAAAGTTCTCTTTGTGTTGGATAGGTATTGATGAAATATAATTTGCACTTTTGGAATATTGCAATCAATGGAATTATGTTAAAATTTTTGGTGCTGGAATGTGAAAGGTCAGAAAAATTCCATTAACAACAATGATTTCCACCTTTACTCCAAAAGGGGGTGGAAAAATACAATTTTTAAAGAGATAACTGTTTTTAGAAATAAAACTTTTTAGTAGATAGATATTGGATAGATATCGATATATTATGATTTACACTTTTGAAACTCCCAAAAGTTTCAGTTGCACCCTCTAATGGTGTAAAAAGTTGAAAACTTTAAAACTTTAAACAAATCAAAGAAACTTCAAAAATTGCAAACAATCTATTTGGGCTAGAAATTTGATATTTTAGTGGTGGAGTGTGATGGTCAAGGGGTTTATATTGGCAGCAACAATTTGCCCCTTCACCTCAGGGAGAGGGGGAAGGGGGGGACACAACTTTTTTTTAAAGAGATTAATGAAAAATTCTCTGAGCTGAAGACTTCCAAAAATAAACCATATTTTTTTTGGCAGAGCAATTTTGAAGCATTTACCAATCATGTACTTTTACTCTTGGTTTTTATTTTTGCTCTTTAATTTTCTCTCACTTTAAATTTATTTTAATATTCCTATACTTTCCTTATCACTTACTGAATATTTTATGATGCAGAAAAATCGCTATTTTTTGTGTAATCATAACCATCAGTTTCCTGGCAGTCAGTTCAAAGTGGTTTTTATTTACAGAATTGTTCCTGCTAGCTGCATATAGGATTGCTCACACAGCAGGAGATTCATGCTGCAGGAAGAGTAGGTATTTCTGTATTGCAGACTGTTTTCTTATGTAAATTGACCATTAGTGTATCTGTGTATTGCAATTGAAATTTAGTTGGGGGAGATACTAGAGGTTTATATTGAACTTTATTTACTTTTATATTGTTATCAAGTATTGTTTGCATTAAGGCTGTATTCGGTTTTTTATTTTTAATATCATTTTTAATATCATGTTCTGTCATGCACTGCTCATATGTTCTGTAGGTTTTTCCTATATAATTATTTTTTCCCTCAAGTTTATTTGTAGGGTCCAATATACACTGATCAGCCAATACATTAAAACCACCTCTGCGTTATGCAAAAGAAGCACGCATGCAGCCAATCAGCGTCATGTGCCAAGGTCGTGAATGATATATATAATACCTGGGTCAGAGCTCTCGCACGCAATATTTCATTTCGTCTCAACATGGAAAAGCAAAGGATTTATCTGATTTTGACAAAGGCCAGATCGTTATGGCAAGACACCTCAGTAACAACATCTCTAAAACAGTGACACTGGTAGGCTGCTCATGCTATGCAGTAGTTTAGTTAGTACCGATTGAAGATGGTACAAAACAGATGACACTTCGAGTCAGCACAGCCCATCTCATCTTGTCCGCAGCAATAGGAGGGCTACTGTGACCGACATTATCCATAATTTCAATTGTGGTAAAGGGCCCAATGTATCTGAACACACAGTTCATCGTAAGCTCTTGGATATGGATCTCTGCAGCCGCAGACCCATTTGTGTGCCTATGCTCACAGCTGTTCACCATTGTCAATGCTTGCAATGCACAAGTAATCATCGACATTGGATCATAGAAGGCTGGAAGAGGGTCACGTGGTCAGACGAATCCCATTTTCTGTTACACCATGTGGATGGACGAGCTCATGTGTGACATTTACACACGAAGGCCTTCTCATCTGGATGCACTGTGGGACAGATTCAGGCAGCTGGAGGGAGTGTGATGGTCTGGGCAATATTTTCTTGGACCAATTATCCCTGTAAAGCAAACTCTGACAGCTGTCACTAAACATCGTGGCTGACCAAGTATACCCCTTTATGGCAACTGTATACCCTGGTAGAAATGGCATCTTTCAACAAGACAATGCCCCATGTCACACTGTGAAGAAGGTTCAGTAATGGTTCTTAGAACATTATGAGCAATTCCATTTATTGCCATGGCCCCCAAATTCAGCAGATATGAATCCTCAAGCCTTTGTGGTTTAAGTTCAAGAAATGGGTATGAGCAGCATCACCCCCAACCACGTAATTCCCAGGAACTGTGGAATCTTCTGTTGCAGTTATGGTAACAAATATCAAGCGACACCTAGCAACATCTTGTTGAATGTCTCATCAGGTGAGAGCTCTTTTGGTGGTGAGAGGAGGACCAATGTCATATTAGGTAGGTGATATTAACGTTTTGACTGATCAGTGTATTTGTGTTGTATACTCCCCCCGTGGTAACTAATTTATCCCCATAATTTATTACAAATTTATTTATAGTTTGAGGTATAGTACTTTTTTTAAGACATTGCTTAATGTTTTACTTATCCCAGTAGTGTATGGGAAACTATCTGCATATTTTATTAGCTTGTTGATTGGTTTAGGCTGTGAATCTTGATATTTTGGGAAGTATTTTGCTATTGTTTCTAATCTTTGTACTATTTTTTTTTTAGGATATCCTGCTTCTTCATATATTTTATATATGAATTCTAATTCTTGTTTCAATGAGCTTTTCTGTGTATTATTTTGATAAGCACATAAAAAATAAGGTAACAGGGTAGTTTTTTTATAGGTGATGGGGTGTGCAGATGTGTAAGGAACTAAATTAGGGATAAATGTTGGTTTTCGGTATACTTCCAGCTCACATTTAGGGATTTTCTTTTTAATCTTAATGTCTAGATATGGTATTTCTCTGTTTCTTGTGTGAATTTTATTGTGGGTAGTATATTATTAAATATATCTATTAATGTTTGGAATACACTTATGAGATGGTCCCAAAAAATTAACAGGTCGTCGATGTAACAGATGTACAGTGAAGGTTTTAATCTTGCTCATTGTAGGGCAGTTTGCTCCATGTGCCTCATGACAACGTCAGCCATGAGCCCAACAGGGTGATCCCATGGGGACTCCCTCGGTCTGGACCCATGTCCAACCACTGACTATGAACCAATTGGAATTTGTGGCGAGATCCAAAGCCTCATGAACACTAAAATATACCTGTACTGTGGGTTGAGCTTGTTTCAACCATTCCACTTTTAGTAGCATTGCTGCATTCATATGTGGCATATTAGGATACAGCGATAAGACATCTAGTGAGTGGATAGTTGTGGTTTCCTTTACTTGTTTTTTTTTTTGCCTTATTATATTGGCTACTTTGGTGCATGATGTTACAATAAATTTTGTAGGTGGAAAATACAGTAAAAAGAAATCAAATAGGGCTCTTTCTAACTTATATGTAGGAGATTTACGTTTGCTAAGGGTCAGAATGGCTTGTTATCTTTATGTAATTTCATTTTTACAAACAACTGAGGTATATCTGAGTACATAGGAGGTATACATTTTATGGTTATGCTAGTATGTAAAAATGGATCTCCCTTTAATTCATTTAGTTTTATAAGTACTTTAGGTATAGGGTTATTTTTTTAGTGGTTCACATTCCAACTCTGTTAGAATATTACTAATTTTTATATCATATTCGTTCTTATCTATAATTACTATTTGATTAGTTTTATCTGCAAGTATTATTTTAATTTCTGTATTATTCTTTAGATTTTGTAATATTTCAATATCCTGGTTTCTTGCATTTCCTTCTTTTATTTGTTGATATTTTATGCTATGGTATAACCTAAATTGTTCTTTTGATTTCTATATAGTAGGTATTTTATTAATATTTGTTCTATCTGTGGTATTAATCCAATCATATTATTTGGGTATGTTCACATGTGTATTTAGCCCCTTGTTGTAAGATTCTATCTTGGTCATTATTTAATTGATAACTAGATAAATTTAAATTTTTTTTTTATTCTTTATTGTATTTTTATTATTATGTGTGCCCTCCTGGCTACTTAATTGGTTTGCCTGTAACCTTAGTAACTTTTTCTTATGTATTACTTCTATTCTATCCATATCTTTCTCTATCGTGTATGTCATTCTATCCATTAATTGATAAAATTGTTGAACATTCAATATTTCAGCTATTCGTAAATATTCTTTATATGTTGTTTTTTCTTTTTTCTGTATATTGGTTCTAACATTCCTTATAACTTTACTTAACATTTTACTTTCTGCTATTTTCAAGATTTGTTTCAGGTCTTTATCATATTTGTGTTTAGAGACTATTAAGAATTTAGGTATTACTTTTAATTTTTTACAATCTGTTAAGAATTTAAGTTCAAGTAATTCTTTATTGAGAGAGACTTGTAATTTTCTAAAGTTCTTAGCCGCAATCTAATCGTGCACTATACTATAGATAAATAAATTACAAGCACAGCTACACTTTATCAAGTTTAATTGTCACGATTTCTAGCTGCTATTACACTTTAAAAAACTAAAATATTCCTAGGGTGGTTGCCAATGTCAACCGTTGCTTCCTTATCCGAGGTATATTGCCTCTGGTGCAATATCCCCGATATATTGCCTTTATGCAATGTCACCTGCTTTAAGTTGTATCATACTGAAAAAAATTACACGACAGAGTAACATTGTTGTTCAAGGTAAAAAAAATATATTTTATTACTTGGAATAAAATGTTCTTTTTATTAGAACCTAATAAAACAAACAATTTGAAGGATTTTTTTGACATATTTGTTCAACTATCAAGGAAGATATCATTTTGAATTTAACATTGATCAGTTTTAAGAGGAAAAATTGTCTTGAGCAAGGTGGGATGTGAACTAACGACGTGGGTTGTATCCCACCCAACTCAAGACAGTTTTTTTCCTCTAAAACTGATTGACACTAAATTCCCTAATAAAACAAATATAGTTTTCTAGGTTTTTTAGAATTGTCTTAATTGCAACGTCAAACCCTTTTTTCTACTACATCACTCTAAAAATGTCTTATTAAAAAATCAAAACATTTTTCAAAAATGAGATTAAAAGAAATTTAATTCTGTATTTCATTACACTAAAATATTTTTCAAAAATGAGAAGTGTTTTAGTTTCATAAAATACAGAATCAAATTCTGCTTAATTTGATATATAACATGACCTATTTATATTGATTATTTTTTTTTTAATTGTAAAGTTGACTTGTTTCAACTTTACAATTTAAAACTCAGCAGATTAGGAGAAAAGAATGGACTTTTCTCAGAATATAAGAGTAGTGAGAAAAATATTCCAAAAAGAGAGTAATTTTTTTATTACAAATAAAATTTATTTTTGTGTTATTCAGGAAAAAAAGCCTTTCTATTCATATACATTATAATCATTTCTATTAGATATTTTTTTATAAATATTTCTTTTCATTGCCAGATGCATTTTTTCCTACATGACTCTAAAGAAGACCTATTAAAATAAAACTTGTCATCTTTTTTGTAAAATATTTCATTTTCAGAAAATCCAGAATCAAACACTGATTAATTTAGCTTATAACATGCCATAATTCCTTTCATTAGTTATTTGGCAAAAAAAGTTCTAATTTTTTTTTTTGGCTGATCATAGTGAAAAAATAGCTGGGCTTCTGGGGTGTAAATCAGTTTTTCAGGTGTGCCCCTGGAAGGGTTAAAGGGTACAACATTTGTAAAATGAAAAACTTTATTTTCCTTCAGAATGAGCATCCCATATTCAACAGAGCCAATATGATATTCTTCTATAAATAGCTTCGTAGAAAAAATTAGCTTTGCTGACATGCAGGATTTGAACCCACATCTCTCCAGATATATGTCAGAAGTTTCCAAGGCCACTAAACTAATGATAGCTTCATCATTCATTCACTAATGCAACTTAGCAATCTCCAGTCTTGGTCATTCCTAGTACCATCTACAGTCAGGGAAGGCAACTTTGTGTTGTATAATACAGAAAACTTGATGTCTTTGATTCAGATGCATATGTATTTATCTTGGGCATTAGGTCTCGTATGTAAGTAAGATGTAAATAAATTTGTTTATTGGTTAATGCTATTCTTCTAGCTAAACTATACAATTAAAAATTTATGTTCATAAATTAGAAAAGCAAATCAAATGCACTACAGATTCCAAAATCCTTAAATATCTTTACATACATAAAAAATCCTCATGCAGCCATGGGCTGTAGAGATCCTACCAGCCTGCATAATTTTGTTCTCCACACCTGTCTGTCCTGAGCTACAGCTGCTTCATTTGGCCACTGCAGGCCAACTAGCAAGGTCCTGTTTGATATTGTCTGCCCATCACATCCTAGGTCTCCCCCTTTTCCTGAAGCCTTTGGGCACACTGCTCATAATCCAATTTGATAATCTATAGTTATGCATACAGGTAACATGGCCAAACCAATGCAATCTCTCTCTGCACAAAACAAAATGCTTCTCAAAGGAGGTTGCCGACTCCTTCTTCTAATCTCATCATTTACAAAATCAAACCACCTAATGCCCAAGATAAATGCATATGCATCTAGAATCAAAGGCATCAAGTTTCCTGTTATCCTGTTTATAAAGGATCCATGTTTCACTACCATAGACAACCTTAGAAAGAACCAAACTATTCTACAGTTTAATTTTAGTCTTTAGGTGTATAAGCCTATTTTTCCACACCCTCCATAGATTCTTGAAAGTCTCAGCAGCAATCTTTATTCTTCTATTTATCTCATGCTACACATCACCAGTATCTGTTGCATAGTTCCCAAGATAATTAAACTGAGACACTTGCTCAAGAGTGCATAAAATTTAGTTATCATGCCACTTGATAATTAAATTTTTGAATTTTGAATGAAATTACTTCTCCCTTTTCCAACTTCTCTCCTAAATTATACTTAGGTAGACCACATTCAAAGCACTATCTGCCTGACCAATTCATACAAACCAGAAATTTTCATCTCTTTAGTTTTTTCTCTGTTTATTACTAAACCTACTCTATTACCAGTCTCATCAACAGCCCTAATGAAAGAATTTCTCTCACCAACATCATTGGCCAACAAGGCCAAATCATCTGCATAATCTAAAAGAGAAATTTTGAAATCTCTAAACCATTTAAGGCTAAAATCTTTCCCTTGCAAAGAATTTCACATACCATAATCAATAACTACACTAAAGAGAGAAGGAGACAAAATGAACCCTTGTCGAACACCAGAAGCAATGCTAAACCAATTGTTACAAACTTTACCAACTCTCACACGACTCAGTGTCATTACAAAGAGCGTTCATTATGCTAACTAACTCATCTGGTATGCAATAAGATCTCATGATCAACACAAGTTATGACAGTCAACAGAGTCAAAAGCCTTTTTTGAAATCTACAAAGCTAGTAGTAATAGGTTTCTGGAATGTTAAACATTTTCTCAAGAATCTGCCTAAGTGAAAATACTTAATTTATGCATTGCCTACCAATTCTGGATCTGCACTGTTCATCACACAGTTACCCATCCACCAAATTCTTAATTCTATTAACCCTTCCAGTGTTCACATAGTCTGTACACATTGGAGAATCTGAATTGAGAAGCCAAGGACATATGTATCCGTTTTTAGTACAACAAATATCGATTTTTTTTTAAATAAAAATTGCCACTGTAATTTATATATATATATATCCTATAAAAATATATAATTCAGGCTTCAAAAATAATATTTTGTCTTTTAATTTGATGCATATTTTATTAAACTACAATATAAATAATTTGATATGCCATCTGATTACCATTTCTTAGAAGCACTAAATAGTATTGTCAAGTTCCTTGTTAACGTTCCTATTTGCTGAAACCTTCTGATTGCAACCTTCTGATTTAAGCTCACAAGTTTGATTTGAACTATCATCAACAAATTTTTCTTAAATTTTCAAAAATCTACTAAAAATTAACAAAAAAAAAACTGCTATTTTTAAAAACGATAGATTTTGGAAGTAATTACAAAATATGGACCGCCATTTTTTTCCCCCATTTCACACACTTTTTTGCCATAAACCAATTTCAGTATTTTTATCATTTTTCCCAGCATTCTCTGCATCATTCCTGCTCTTAAAATCGAAACTGGAAGTAAACACATCCTTCTTAGAAATTCTGGTTGCAGCTGCATTTAATTAGTTATGCTTCATTGAGGCAAACAAGACGCAGATGGCTGACACATGCTATCTCCATTCCGTGTGTTTTTTACATTTTTGGTCCAGCATATTGGATACCCTTTGTAAAGTTAGGTTTTAAATATAAAAAAGTAAATACTTAGTTTTCATTTCAGTAGATTTAGTTTCGGAAATTAGCGATCTTTTGGCTGACCAATAAGTATTGATTTTTTCATAGTTATGCTACATCGTATGGCAGGCCAACAACTTGTTGCTGTGGATATTTTAACATCGCATTAGGCTATATGTTAATTTTTATTTTATTATTTATTACTTTTCGAGTAAAACTTTGATCTAGTATCATTTTCTGAAAATAAATGAGGTCTTGGATATGGAAGCAAATTCATTTCTGTAGATTTACTTCCGCTAGTTAGCGATTTTTCGATCGGCTGATTTATCGATCTTTCCAAGTTATGCTAGATCGGAGGCCAGCTAAAAAGTTGCTGTGGATATTTTATTTAACATCCCATTAGGTTATATGTAATTTTTCTTTTATTATTTCTTGTTTTTTCAGTAAAAAAACTTTGAGCTTGTACCGTTTTCTGAAAATGAACGTCTTTGATATGAAAGCAAAATATACTTTCTTGCTATGGAAATCAGTCTTCATGTGGGAGGGCAATTTCGGGAAGGTGTCCCCTCCATTAAACTCATGTAGAAAGTTTCACCCCTCCCCCCTCTAGAAAAATATAATTTTTTTTTAAATTCGAATTTTTATGTTTATTATTGAATGATTTTAAAGGCAACCTATCAGTACCCCCCCCCCCCCCCTCATTACCTTGGCTGTGCCACACAGACAATATAATGCTGTTTTTTTTTTTTGCTTTGGTGTACAAACCTTCCTGCACTTAGTCAAGATCACCAAAATTCAACACCCAAAGAAAAAATTCATGATGTTTAGGGAAAAAAAAAAAAGCAGCCAAGGATGTTTTTATCTATTTCAAAGGAAAATTCCATAAATATGAGTGAAATCCTGAAAATCCCGTGAATGTGAGCTGTCCAAGTCATGTTGTATAACACTGGCCATGTTTAAAATATATGATAATGAAAAGAATCATTAAAAGAAATAAAAATCGTATTTCAGGTTGAATATTATATTATTCAGGAGGCAATTTACTTTTGATAAATATATAATTTAACTATTTTTATTCATCAGGTTTTCCAAAATGAAGCCTTAATAGTATAGTGCAATCTTTTTTTTTTCACCATATCACATTAAAAAAGGCTTATTAAAAATCAATATGCTTGCAAATTTGTTTATATTATTTATTTTCATAAAATTCGTAATTAAATTTTGTTTAATTTGATATATAATGTAACCTATTCCCATTGATTGGTTATTTTTTTAAAAAATTCTAAATTTGACTTGTTTATTTGACTCAGCACAATTGGCTAAAGTCTGGAATTTTCTCAAAGTATGATCCCAAGAAAAAAATTACAAAACAACAGAAATATTTACTTAAAATCAAAAAAGTAATTTTTTTGTTATTCAGAAATATATAGCCATTCTATTCATGTGCATTGTAATCATTTCTATCTGTTAGTTTTTTTTTAAATAAATTTTTATTTGCATTCCCAGATGTATTTTTTTACTCCACGACTCTAAAAAAAAGTCCTATTAAAATAAAACACATTGTCTTTTTTATTAAACACTTTATTTTCAGAAAATCTAGAATTAAATGCTGATTAATTTGGCATACAACATGCCATGATTCCTTCAATTAGTTATTTGGCAAAAAAGTTCTAAAGTTAAAGTTTTTTTTTTTTGGCTGAGCATAGGGAGAAAATAGCTTGGACTCTGGATAGAAACCTGTTTTTCAGGATGGACAGATAAACTGGAAGGGTTAAGTGTAATCATGCAAAAAACTTTACCTGGAACAGAAAAATAAACTAATTCCCCTATAATTATCACAAAAACTATGATCACCTTTTACAAAAATAGGAATAATAATGCTCAAGTAAACTCGTTATGAACAACACCTTTATCATAAAAAATATTCAAAATTTCAGTCAGCCATGTGACAACACAAATGTTCCCAGCTCTAAGCATTTCAGTGGTGATTTCATCTACCCCTAGGATTTATGCAGTTTTAATTTAAAGATAGCCAATGCAACTTCGGAATGTGATACAGGGCCATAATTAAAGCCAGTAATTTATCTATCCTCATCACAATGGCAGTAGAAATAATCACGTTATTAAGAACATCTATGAAATGCTCAGCCCACCTAGCCATCACAGAATCCTCACCTTCAACCACCTTGCCATGCTTATCTCTCAATCCCTGTATACCTGTCTGTTCCTTCCCACATAAAACATTAATAATCTGGCACAACCCCCTGCTGTTGTGTTGTCTAACTGCTTCCTCTGCTTTGTCAGCCAAGCTATCAGACCAAAGTTCTTATCAGGTGTTAACTGATCCTTTACACATTTATTAAGCTCGTTGTAAAGCCTTAGGACTAGTAGGGTGTTGGATTCATATTAATCCTGCACTTCCTTCTTTCAGAAATAAGTTTCATAACTTTATAACTCAAACAATTTTGTTTCCTCTCTTCCTTTTTAACCATACGAGTACTGTTGGTCTCAAGAAAAGCCTGTTTAAACTTATCTCATTCTTTCTCAACTTCATCAGTAAGAAAACCAATGATTGTCATAATGACTAATTAGCTTATCATGGTACACTTTGGGGACAGGGGGTGGCTCAGTTGGTAGCACGCCAGGTTTGTAATCTGTAGTTCCCAGGTTCGAGTCCCAGCTGGATCAGCGTTAGATTTATATCCGCAGAATTCCCCGCCCTGCTCACTATCAGTAGGGGTCACCGATGGACATGGAAAGACTGCCATCCATCGGATGGGATGTTAAAGTGTAGCCCAATGTGCGGGAGAGCCATAACCTGTGCATGTTAAAGAACACACTGGATGACCTTGACGGGAGGCTACCACCTGTCTCCCAACAGCTGTTCCAGTGGGTCCCCTTCCCCAACTTTCTCTGAGCCTTTGGGGTCCATGTAGCCTGGACATTTAAGCCCATGGTGTACAAAAAAGTGCTGCCAGAGGTAAAACAACCTAACCCATGGTACACTTCGCCTACATCTGGATCTTTCAAAGTTCCAGTGTTAAAAGTAATTCTCTTAACCTAGGTACAACATTTCTTAAGCTTCAGTTGCAAGACATTTTTTATCAGGTAATGGTCAGAGCCAATTTTGGCTCCCCTGTATAATCTGGTATCCTAACTGAACTGGCCCATTTGCTATTAATTAAAATATAATCTATCATATTCCTGTGCATCCCATCAGGTGAAACCCATGTATATTTATAAATGTCCCGATGTTTGCAGTATGTGCTAGTTATTCATAAACCATTAAGTTTACTTACCTATAGGAGACATTCCCCATTGCCATTGGAACTACCAATGCCAAAGGGGCCTAAAACTCCTGCCCAAAGGTCAGAGTCAGTACCAACTTTAGCACTGAAGTCACCTAGCACAAGAGAAATATCTCCTTTCTTCACAGAATTCAAAATATCCTGAATCTGGCTGTAGAATGTATCCTTCTCATTCTCATCAGAGTCCTCTGTGGGGGCATAACAACAGATGACATTCAAGTCTTTAATTTTTGTTTTAAATTTTGCTCTAAGAAATCTTTCATTGATGCAGTCATATTCTAGAAGAGCATCACTGGCATGTCTGCTGAGAAGCATACCTACACCTTGGAGATGCTTTTCATCCTCCCTCCCTGAAATTTTTAGTTATTTTTAAGTATCTCACCTTTATCTGTCCATATGGTTTCTTGCAAGCCTAGAATATCTAGGTTTTAACACTGGAATTCCTGTGTGAGGAAATCAAGAGAATAATCTCTATGTAATATCCTCACATTCCACATAACTGCAGAGAGAAAATGATTAGTAGGATTTTTAAAGAAACTAGATTTACTGAGAGAGAAAGCCAACAATATCAAACAGCCCCATGATAACAGGCATGGAGCAAAGTCCTATTCCACCACTGCTAAAGGCTGAAGCCATCCATACTGATAGGAACTAAAGGCACCACATTTTCAAGAGCAATATGACCTACCTGAGACATATTACTCCAATTTAGGATAGGCGATGCCCAACTAACTAAGTGAGATTTCAGAACCTGCAATGTCCTCTGATTAGGATTATCCACCAGCTGATATAAGATATCCCGTGCCTCTGTTCACTTAAGGCTGGCAACCCACAGCAAACAGAAAACACAGCAGCAGATTTTCCCTCAATAGAAACCCACCAGTGCAGCAAGTCCAGGATCCATAATCAAGCTCAAAGCCATCAAATTAGTCATCTAGTAGGTATAAATAGTCAGCACCAGGACCCAGTGAAGTTGACCAGTCCTCAGCAGGACAGAGAAAAAATTTAAAAAAGAGAATCTCTCTTTTGAAAGGTACTAATGGCCTGTACCATGAGAAGGCAGGGTCAGACATTAGGGCTAGGCCTGCCCCTGTTATATGCATCATCACTGGAGATTGATAACAGCTCTCTTTCCAGTTTATACCTAGCTACCATTTACAGGCCTAAATATCTTTGGTTTTGACAAATATATTTTAAGTAGAAAATGCATAATTTGAATAATAATACACTATAGCATACTTAAAAACAAAACTATTACATTATGCATACATTTAGATAGCAAACGTTTTGTGAAAAAAAAAAATCACCAATTTCATTTATATACAAGCTTTAGGTGAAAAGGTTATTCTTTAAAAAAAAAGTGAAAATTCCAGTTTGATCAATTCATGTTCCAGGTGATTCATTTACAATAACTGACATTCCATTGTATTAAAGAAGTTCTTACACCACTTTCCTCAACATATTTATATCACTTAAGCTATTTAAAACCTTGAAGTAAAGATAAGTAAAACTCCATGCATTTTAATAAATTTATATAGTATACAATATATGTGTTGATAAATTTCCACAGTTATATTTATATAGTTAATATATAATGTGTGTAATAAATTCATATAATTATATAATAAATATATTTTATTAACACACACATGGAGTTAGTAAGACTCCATGTGTGTTAATAAATTTATCAAAAATTACCATTTTTTCCTTGTCCCCAAGCAAATAAATCTTTTTCTTCTGAAACAACCAATACATGTGATGATCCACAAGCCACTGATATCACATTAAATCCAAACAATGCTTCTACAATTTTAGGCTAAAATAAAGCATAAAAATTTCTAAAGAATGCATGATACTAAAATGCACACTATAAGCATATTAAAAACTCATATTGCATTATTGATTGCATATATGCATATCTTAAATTATTGTTTTTGTAACAAGAAAAACATTAAAGAATTAAATCCATATAGAAAGTATAATCCTCCATGTAGTTTGTTTTAACTCAGCTTAGAAAACAAAAAACCTCATTATTAGATTTTACAAAAAATAGTAAGAGCTATTTTACTTACTTTCTTAGTACCAACCTTCCCTGAGCCGTTGGGATACTTATGGCCTGGACATCTTGGCCATTTTTTGCACATCATGGGCTAAATCTAATTAATTAGGTTTTTTGTACACCATGGGCTAAATCTAATTAATAATTAGATTTTTTGCATACCTTGGGCTAAATTTAATTAATAGATTATATTTAGATTTAGCCCATGGTGTGCAAAAAAATGCCACACAGAGGTAAAATAACCCAACCATTAACCACCATACTCTACCACCCAAATTTCAAATTTCTGACAAGTACATCACTTGCAATACTTGTTTTAAATTTTTTTCATTTTCCACCACTAGAAAGTGTCGTTGTCCGACGTGTGGTGCAATGATTAGCGCGCTCTGGCATGAATCTGGAGAGATGCGGGTTCGATTCCCGCCATGGCGGCAATGAATTTTTTTTCAGAATCTATTAATTAATGTTTCTTAACAGGGAATATTGTGCATTCACTTTGGATTGATTTTAATTATATATTTAACGCGGTAGCATTAGCGACCTTCTCATTAACATCTGATAATCAAATGAAACGAATGAAAATGTTGCATCTCCTTGAGTGTAGATGGCGCTGTCTCAGTCACGTCTCAGGAAGATTTATAAGGTCATATTCTGAAAATATTCGTTGTCCGACGCGTGGTGGAATGGTTAGCACACTCTGGCATGAATCTGGAGAGATGCGGGTTCGATTCCCGCCATGGCGGCAATGAATTTTTTTTCAGAATCTATTAATTAATGTTTCTTAACAGGGAATATTGTGCATTCACTTTGGATTGATTTTAATTATATATTTAACGCGGTAGCATTAGCGACCTTCTCATTAACATCTGATAATCAAATGAAACGAATGAAAATGTTGCATCTCCTTGAGTGTAGATGGCGCTGTCTCAGTCACGTCTCAGGAAGATTTATAAGGTCATATTCTGAAAATATTCGTTGTCCGACGCGTGGTGCAATGGTTAGCATGCTCTGGCATGAATCTGGAGAGATGCGGGTTCGATTCCCGCCGTGGCAACGATGAATTTTTTTCAGAATCTATTAATTAGTGCTATTAAGCTATTGGGAGTTTCAAAAAATATGAAAGGTAATATTTAATCAATACCTATCAAACCTGCTAAATAATTTTTAATTCATCTCTGAAAACAAAAAAGGTTGGCACTAAGTTAAACGAATGTCTGATAAATAAGATTCTTAAATAAGTCTATTATTGCATTTAATTCATCAGATTAGAATATTTTTCAACCTTTTTACTTAAAAAACTCGTTATTTTTGTCATAATAAGCAAAAATGAGAGGTTCAAAGTGTTGTTAGTTCATGGTGAAATTAACCTACAATGAGGAGCTCCCTACACGAGTCACAACAGAGGGGCGAGAAAGCAGAGGAAGAAGAGACTGCCTCTCAGCTTCTCTCGAGACTGTTAAGAGTATGTAAAAAAAAAGGAAAGAAAACATTAGACTTTGCAGAAGAGGCCAATGTTCTGAAAGAAATAAGTGATAAGTCGGAAGCGCGTTTGCAGCAGCTTCAAGATTGTAGTGGTTACCAAGTAGGGAGGTGATGGAGTAGTAGGTGGTTCCGATAGCATGAAGCTCCCAGAACAAAGCTCCTCTTTCTGCATTGCAGTGGGAGAAGTTGAGCAGAACATGAGATACAGTCTCAGGTGTGCTGCATGTGGCACAGTTGGGACTGTACGCTCTGCCAAGTGTGAAGCGTAGTTGCTGTAGATGACACCAACTTGGAGATGAAGGAAGGTCTCCTCAGATCTGCAAGAAGTTACCGAAGTAGGAGCAATGAGAGAAGGGTCAACCAGGTACCTGAATGAGGAACAGCTAGTCCCTCTGCCACTGGGCAAGATGGTACTGGTTCATCAGTTGTGAAACAGAACTCTTGCAGTCGCTGAGAGAGAGGGGGTAATTAGATACATACCTCTGATTCTCAAGCGCCTCCTTCGCGGTACATTCAGCCAGCTCATTACCAGGTATCCCTACATGGTAGGGGATCCACTGGAAATGAACAGTGATTCTGACAGAAGTGACCATGGAGCAAATCTCCATGATCTTCTGGATGAGAAAGAGGTTGCAACCTCTTTCTCATCCTATCTCATCTCTATTCCTATCTGTCTCACTTCTGGAGAGCTTCCAAGGCTGACTTGGAGTCACAGAGGATGACAAAATTGCCACTCTTGAGGCTGAGGATGAAGAGTACAGCTTCAATGATAGCATGAAGCTCCGCACAGGTGGAAGAAGCGAAATGCGGGAGACAGAAACCTCTGGCAATGCCCATATCTGTGGACCGGCAGAGGCAGTACATAGCCTCTCCCAGTCCACAGATCCGTCAGTGTAGACCTCAATACATCTCTCATATCGTGCAGTGACATAGGAGGTGGAGAGAAGTCTGACAGCCACTGAATCTGAGTTGCTCTTTCGACTTAGAGAAGGGAAGGTGATATTGATCATAAGATCACTGTTCCTCCAGGGTGAAAGGTCAGGGAAGAGCATATTGCCAACAGTGGAGCTGGCAGGGATGACTCAGTCATAGAAGTCAGTTGCAGACACACCGATAGCAGAGTCTGGCATGTCTTGCAACTTCCTAAGAAGTTCGTGGTTAAAGTGGAGGGAATGGAGCCTCAAGAGATGACACAATGTATCTCTCTTCTGGTAAAGGTGGAAAGGCATGTCATCAACCTCTGGTGACAAGCCTTTCCACCTTTTGTTGTGTTAGGGCAGAGTCTAAGACAGAGGTGCAGAGATAAAGTGTGTACAAGTGGCCAACTCGCTCAGCAGTGAAGCAGAGGCATTGCTCAGAAGATGACCACTTTAGTTGACTCGGGAGAGGATCAAGTGCTGGTACAAGACCAGGAGGGTCTTTCAGTGGGTACCAGCAAGGAACTTACTTCCCCAGTGGGTACCAGCAAGGAAAGACAGTATATTTCTCTGCACTGTGGCAACTGTCTTTAAGATGCTGGGTGTGAGGTCCCCAAGTCAGCTTGTTGTCCAGGACCACACCAAGGAACTTATGCTGTTGAGGACCTTGATGTGGTCTGATCCAAGTATGAGGCCAGGGAAGGTGGGCGGAAGGCGTCTCCTTGTGAGAACCATGGCCACTGTTTTATCAGTGAAAAGAGTGAAGCTTAGGTTGTCAAAGAACTTGATGACTGTGGCCACAGCTCGTTTCATCTTGAGCTGAGCATAGGAGGGTTCCTGGCTAGGGAACCAGATGCAGATGTCATCCGTGTAGATGGAAATACCCACTCTATTCTCGAGTCAAGAGGGTAGGCCTGACAGCAAGATGTTCAGCAACATCGGGCTGAGGACACCGCCTTGAGGTACTCCATGATTGATAGTGTGGGAAGCACTAAGCGTGTTGCTCAGCTTCACACGAACCATCCTGTTGGAGAGGTGTGCCTAGATTCAGTGGATGATATTGTCTCCAAGGCCAAGATCATGGAGCCTGTAGAGAACATCTGAGTGGGACAGAGAGTCGAATGCCTTCTGAATGTCGAAGAAGACAGCGACTGTAGTCTGTCCCTTGGACAGCACCTGATCAGCAGTGGAGGTGAAGTCGATAAGATTATCGGACATGCACCTCCTTCATGGAAACTCGAGAGGCTGTCAGGGAAGTGGCCCTTGGACTCTAGATACCATTCTAGGTGTCCAAGTACCAGTCTCTCTAGGATCTTGCAAAGGCATGATGATAGAGCAATGGGCCTGTAAGAGGACAGCTCAGTGGTGGGTTTTCCCTGCTTCAAGATAGGCATGATGTGTGTTGCCTTCCATGAGTCAGGTACTGTTCAGGTGGTCCAGGCGTGATTGAAGCCTTTAAGAAGTAAAAGCAGAGCCTCAGGTGACAAGTTAGCTAACTGAGTATAGCTGACACCGTCAGGACATGGGGCCGACAAGTGCTTCAAAGCCCCAATTGCAGAGGCAAGTTCCTGCAAGGTGAAAGGATCATTATAGCAAGGCTGTCCCAGAGCAGGGCTGCTGAGCTGTATCCTGATCAGTCACCAGTGGGGAAGGAAGGGAAGAAGTGAAGTGTTGCAAGAAGGCATTAGCAGTGGCAGCTAAATCCTCCCCATGGGACAGGGCAAGGTTATGGAAAGGGTGGGCAAGTTGCGAGTTCCCCCGTCAGGTTCCTGATGTATTTCCAGACTTACCCAGAAGGGGTGAAGACATTGATGCTGGAGCAGGAGAGCCACCTGAACCTTTCACGGCAGTTCAGGTACCTTCTGATTGCAACATGTAGCCTTCTAGAAAGAAGAATGTCTAGAAATCTATCAGAGTGGCAGGTGTACCTTTCAGCTCAGCAGCAAATGGTATGAAGACACTCGTAATGGATATCCAGAGGGGGAAGATGCCGGGGTGTCGAGATTATAACAGTGCAGGCATCAAAAGCAGCAGTCAGGGCCTTTGACACTGCACTGAGATCTGTAGCATCGTTGGCAGCGAGTCCTTCAGACAAGATCTGCTGAAAGAGCTGCCAATCAGTAAGCTTAGAAGTTCTTCTCAGAGCTGCATGTCCCTTGGAAAGCAAGGATATGTGCAGCGGGAAGTGGTCACTGCCCCAGGTGTCAGGGTCAACCAACCAGCTGAGGCTTTGAACAATGTTAGAAGAACAGAGGGTCAGGTCAATGGAGCTGTAGATACTCGGATGTCTGTAGAATGTGGGTGAGCCATTGCTGGCGATAAAGAGATTGTGCTGCAAGATGACATTCTCAATATCCTCCCCTCTCTGATCACTGATGTCTCCACCTGAGGATGGATTGTGGGTATTAAGGTCCCCACAGAGAATTCAGGGCTGAGGGCACTGCAATATAATATCCTGTAAGCCAGATACAGGAAAGGCAGTGAAAGGCCAGATGTAACAGGATATCAGGATGATATCATGGCTGTTCAGCCAGATGTGGCATGCTACGAAATCACTGTTCACATCAGTGAAAGTGAGATTAATAGCATGATGCATGACATTCTTGTGCACAAGAATCACAGCATTGTGGGAGAGTGGATGATTCTTGCTCTTGTGCACAATATAGGACTTGAAGACATACCGATTAGGAAGGTTGGCCTCACAGAGAGCAAGGATGGGAACTGGCATGATATACATGTAGTTCCAGACATCAGCAGCCTTGCTCCTGAAGCCCCTGCAGTTCCACTGTAGGATGAAAGGGATGCTAGACACTCCGGTGGCCATGTCCAAAGTTGGGGTGGAAGAAAGAAACCAAGGAGAGGCAGGTCAACACAGAGTGGCTAGCAGTCCACAAATTTCTGGCACAAGTATATCACTTCAATACTTGTTTTAAAATTTTTTTATTTTCCACCATTAGAGTGTGCTATTAAGCTACTGGGAGTTTCGAAAAAATATTAAAGGTAATATTTAATCAATACCTATCGAACCTGCTAAATAATTTTTTAATTTATCTCTAAAAACAAAAAAGTTGGCACTAAGTGTCAGTTAAACGAATGTCTGATAAATGACATTCTTAGATTACTCTATTATTGCATTTAATTCATCAGATCAGAATATTTTTCAACTTCTTAACTTAAAAAACTCAAGTTATTTTTGTCATAATAAGCAAAAATGAGAGATATTGAAGCATACTTATAGCCCCAAATAGTGACACCGATGATCACTTTGGGTCTGTGAGATCCATTTGTTACAATTATGTGTCCTGTCAAGTAACTAATGGGCAGATCTAAGTGAAATTAAACTAAGGTATAGTAAAAGAATATTAAAATGGTAGCTATGCATACACTGAAAGAACTGTGTACAATCCCAGTTTTTAGAATGTAAGATGATCATCTTCAATAATAAAGCAAGGCAAAATCATATTTCATCTTATTCACTTTGTCCCAACAATATTTGTACCTGTAATAGTTTATTACAAGTTCTGCCTACACTGCATTTCAAATATCAAGGAATTTTATTTCCTTTCATCCTTATTTACTAACTTAAAGAAGAGTAACAAACTCTTACTTAGAATGCACAACATATAAACTCTTTAATTCAATGTTTTAATATGATTAATGTAAAGATTTTTGTCATTTTATGCAAATGAGATTTTCAACCTCTCCTCTCACTTTTTATCAGTTGGTTTGCACAATTTTTTGTCTCAGTTGCTGAGTGGTTAGCATGCTTGGCTGCTGATCAAAGGACCTACAGATGTTTCTTTCCTGTGTTATCACTCTACTGAGATACTCATCAACAAACTGATCTTAAAAACAGGTCTTCCTCACAGATCTTCTCTAGGGCATATTAAACTGACAAGACTCTTGTCAGACCTCTATGACAAGCAGCTACTTGAGAAGTAATTTATATTTCATACAACATATAATAATCACTATAAACTGCCTGCAGTGTTATGGCACCAGCTTTGATGAAATATAATTATGATTTATAATTGTTTTTGACAATATTTTAATTTGCTTTCTGTATGGTTACACTTTGGTCTGTAAATGGTAGCTATGCTTACACTGAAAGGAGAACTGTGTACCAATCCCAGTGATGATGTACAGAATCAGCTAGGCTTAGCACCTAACATCTGACCCCTTCTTCTCATGATGCAAGCTGTTAGTATCTTTCAAAAGAGATATTCTCTAATAGAAAAAAAGGATGTATTTCCTATCTTATAAGATAGGAAATATAAGTTCCTTAATAATTTTTATTTCTTATAAGACAAAAGCATAAATCAGTTTAGTTACATTTTTAGCATGTGTACTTCATATTAATGAAATTTCACTTAATCACTAATAATCAACAATATGTAGAAGGCATCATCCAGTGATTAACAACAGATATACTGCAAAAGTTAACAATTGCAATACAGAGAGAATAGCAAAATCATTGTGCCCCTTTCTCCAAGGAAATTGTATTCACCACAGCCAACTAAACTACATCTGTACATTTTACCCAGATACGATTCCATGGAACCAGTAAAAGAGAGAATTAATATTCAAAATGCAGGCATCATCCCTGATCAACAATAGATCAATCAATATATTTCAAAAGTTAGGATTATAATATATCAGGAATAACAACAAATGTTATTGTGACCTCAAGTTTTTTTCTTTTGTTTTTTAAAGCACTGGGTTGTTGGCAGATCATTCGACACAGGAACTGGTGGATTACCACAGCCAAGTCACAGCATCTGTTTGTTTTTGATATTAATGAAAGTTAACCTAATAACTAATAATTGATAACCAAGAATCAATAAGTAAATATCATTAACTGATTAATAATAACTAATCGCCTCTGAATGACATTTTCCTGCAGCTCAGATGTAAAGCAATTCAAATACCTACCTCTTGTGATCAGGTTAGGAAGTTATGGTGAAACAAAACTGATATGCAACAGAAAGATGAGTAACAAAACAGTAGGGAACATAAAGTGCATAACTGATATAATTAAAATCGACTCAACTCTAGTGAGAGGTTTTACTCCCTTATTAGCCTAATAGCCCTACCCAGATAACAATAGAGTTGCATGAGATCCATTCAAGTTGCAATGTCAATCATGGCCCATAGATAAGGGAAGTTCTCTAATCTGTATTGACTTTTTCACTCTGAAGTTTCCAATTCTAAGTAATCGATTAACATTTAGTTGGCCAAAGCTGGGAGAGTTGGGTATAGGTTCAATAAACACCCATTTAGAAGTATCTATGACTTTCAACTCTGTAAAAGAATTTAGGTGTGGACTTTGCCATGTGCTCTGTCTGGAAATGGTCAGCTGGAGTCATAGATTTCTTCTGAATTATGTGCAGGTGAGCCTACAGGCAAGCATAGATTAGAGAGTGGGAACAGATGCATCTTTACTACATTAACCCTTTCACGACTAAGGGAAACATTTTTCCCATTTTAAAATTGGTGATTGTCGTATTTAATTATAACCTTATCTGCATTTTTTATACAGAATGTCAAAATAGAACGTATGCAGAATGCAATTACGTAAACGGGAACGTTTAGAAAACAAAAACAGAACTGTCAGGACGCATAATATATGTACTATGTGCAATGTCCATCTTTGCTTCACTACCAAAAGAAATTGCTTCGCAGAATATCATAATTAGCACATCATTTTGTATAGTAATTTTATTTCATAATTTTGTATTATTTTAGTTAACATTTTGTTCTAATAAACCAATAAATAAAAGACATTGCACAATAAGCCTAACTATAATTTGTGTTACCTTTATAGTCCATTGGGAAAAATATTTCCCATAAAATTCCAAAAAAAACTACACATTGTTATGTATTTTTCTTATGATTTTTATTTATTTTACGTCTAAACAAACTAAAATAAACAGTTACATACTAATATTTACTCTTAGAAACCTTATGGTCCTGAAAGGGTTAAAAGAGCAAAATCAGAAACAATTCTCCTTTCAATAATATTCTCTTTTTCAGAAAAGGGTAAAAATACTGCACAATTTGGAGGCAGATTTTAGTAACAGATTTAGTAATTGAATTTTCAGATTTTAAACCAAAAATTAGCGAAATTCTGATAAAATCGGAGTACTTGGCAGCTCTGTTAATAGAATTAAGAATTTGGTTGATGGACAACTGCATGATGAAAAGTGTAGATTCAGAAGTGGTAAGGGATGTATATATCATATTTTCACTTAAGCAGATTCTTGAGAAATGGTTAGAGTTTCTAAGACCTGTGGTTACTAGTTTTATAGATTTTGAAAAGCCTTTTGACTCTGATGATCATCATAATTTGCAGTTGAATGTTAGATCATAGAGAATACCTGACAAGTTGGTTGGCATGACAGATTGGGTTATTTTACCTCTGAGCAGCACTTTTATGCACACAATGGGCTAAATGGCCCAGTCACAAGGTCCCAAAGTGCTCAGAGAAAGTTGGGGGGAGGGGACCCACTGGACAGCTATTAGGAGACAGTGTAATCTCCCATCAAGGCCATACAGTGTGTTCTTTAACTGCACAAAGTATGGCTCTCCCATACACAGGGCCACAAATGTCCTGTACAGGGAACAGTGGCCTTTCCAAGCAAACTGGTGTCCCCCTACTGACCAAGGGCAAGGCGAGGAGTTTTGCAGATATAAATCCAGCTAAGACTTGAACCTGTGAACTGCAGATTACAAGCCTGGTGCACTACCAACTGAGCCACCCCCTCACAGGATGGCATAATGAAAACTCTCTGTAATAACACTAAGTCATGTGTGAGAGTTGGTAAGGCTTGTAAGCAAATAGTTTAGCATAACTAGTGGAGTTCAACAACAGTGAATTGTTGAACTCCACTAGTTATGCTAAACCATTTGCCTATATATCCTATAGTGCCTCGTTTTTGTTTAGTTGTGCTATTGACTATATTATGTGGAATTATTTGTAAGGGGAAGATTTTGGCCTCAAATGATCTAGAGATGTCAAAATTTTGGATTTAGATTATGCAGATGATTTCACCCTATTGGCTAATGATGTTGATGAGATGAATTCTTTCATTAGGGCTATTGATGAGATTGGTAATAGAGTAGGTTTGGTGATAACAGGGAGAAAACTAAAGTGATAAAAATTAGTCAAGCAGTTGGGCTTGAGTTGATTTGAATGGCTGCACTATTGAGGAAGTGTCTCGATTTAATTATCTCGAGAGCTATGTAACAGATACTGGTGATATGCAGCATGAGATAAACAGAATAGGGATAGCTGCTGGGACTTTTAAGAATCTATGGAGAGTGTGGGAAGATAATCATATACATGTAAAAGCTAAATTTAGTCTCTAAAATAGTTTTGTTCTTCCTAAGGTTAGTTATGGTACCAAAACATGGACCCTTTGTAAGCAGGATAACAGAACTTAATGCCTTTGATTCCAGATGCTTATGCAGTATCTTGGGCATTAGATGATTTCACTTTGTAAGCAATGATGTTAAAAGAAGGAGTCAACAATTTTCCTTGTTTACACGTTTTCAATGGCCATGTTGCTCATATACATTGGCGAATAGGGTTATGAACAATGTGCCTAAAAGTTTCCGGAAAAGGGGACGACATAAGATGTGATGGGCAGACAATGTCAAACAGAATCTTGCTATAATTGGCATACAGTGGTCAAATGTAGTAACTGTAGCTCAGGACAGACATGACTAGAGAACAAAATTATGTAATCTGGCAGGAGCTCCATAGTTCATGGCTGCATGAACATTTTGTACATAGATGTATATACAGTTACACTTATCCCAGTTTTAGAGAAAAGTCCAAAATAAGTGAAATGATGTCTTGAAAGAAGTGTAGGTAAATATGCAATAACTGCAGAGTTATGTGTATTAGCAAATCAATGTTGAACCATTGAGCTTCCAGAACATACAACTTCATAAATATTGTGTCAATTATTCATTAGGAGACACAAATCCAGTGAGGCTGGATGGGCACTCTAATGAAATTCACAAGTTACAATTACACAACAAAAGATTAAGAATCTTACAATTTAAAACATGAAATACTCCTATATTAATTTGTTTCCATCAGTTTTACTAATTACACTGAACAACAAATTTTGACCTTCGGTGTGTTTCAAAAGTGCAAACAGCCATTTCTTATGTAAATCGAAGTGCTGAACACAAAAATAACAACAAAAATGTTTGATTGGCTACAGTTTTCGAGATATAGTTACTTACATCATTTGCTGAAGGTTGCATATCAATCTACAGTAACTGGGCCTCTTCGCCTGCTGCTTATATACCAAGTCTTGAGAATCTTCATCACATTCCAGCAGTAATCTGCTAACATTGATGGGCCTCACCTTCCTCAATATTTCTTTTCCATTTTAGCACTTTACTGATAAAAACATACCCCAGGCTCATTACTCACAGCTCCACAATTTTCCAGAAAGAAATCCAAATGAGAATTTAAGAAATGTACCTTCAAAGACTTACTATATCTCAGTTTGTGATATGAGGATAGCTGTTCTTTCACCAGGTCCTCGTAATTTTCTGCTTTTCTATTCCCTAAGAAGCCCACTGTCACCTGTCGGAAGGCATGCCATGCTCTCTGTTTGTCACCAGTGATAATACAATCAGTTGCTTCATCATGTAGCAGAGAGCAAATATCTGGACCAGTAAAAACACCCACTTTTACCTTTGCATCAATAAGACTTAGAAATTTTTCTCAAAGGTACAAAAAGGTAGTTTGCATCTGATCCAAGCCTTGACAAAATTCTTCATTAGACCCAATTTTATGTGTAAAGGTGGAAACAAAATCTTCATGATTGTACTCAGTATATTCTTCTCCTCTGTTCCAGTAATTGCCAAAAAGGCCAAATCCTCTTCATCTAGTGAGATTGGGCAGATAGCAGACAGTATTTGGGGTAGTTTATTGTCTGCTTTTTCTTTTTAGTACTACCACTTCCCAGCACAGATGACATACAAAAGCAACAGTCACTCACATCGGTGGATGGTTCTCACCATATCATAGGAATGACATCGACTGTCTCTTGCCACTTAGTCAGTTGCAAAAACGTGTTTTACAACTATTACACACTATATGCAGAGCCCAGCTCCTCTGTTGATCTCCAATCTGACACCTGAAGTATAAGTGGTAGGCCTTTTTTCATGCTCCTGTGATGCAAAAGTAACTTCACCACAAATGTAACAAAAATGGTCTGCATTTTTTACACAAGAATGAGGCGTATAGCTCACATACAGCAAATATGTATAATCATGAATGGACGATAACTGGGGAAGGGTAACTCCCAAATGATACAACAGCTCCTGGGTATTGTGTTGCCTTGAATGGTGCAATAGTTTCCAGATATTGTGTTGCCTTGAATGATGCAATATCTCCCTGGTATTGTGTCACCTCGGCACTTTGTGCAGTGCATGAAAGAGTCAAATTGGTATACACTATATATGGATGCAGCTTCCTGCATTTTCAATACAAGAGCCAATCACCAATTTTTATGTCATAATCGAGTTTAGCACCTCAACATTAGTAAAAAATGGCTATTTTCATTTCCGAAACATTTTCAGTGTTATACAG
Organism: Ryuthela nishihirai; assembly: GCA_038380435.1. Taxonomy (NCBI): domain Eukaryota; kingdom Metazoa; phylum Arthropoda; class Arachnida; order Araneae; family Heptathelidae; genus Ryuthela; species Ryuthela nishihirai. Next base: position 22,944,023 of record JAWZYU010000019.1, read on the forward strand.
TGTTATTATTGGTATTTATAAACAAATGTACAGTTGGAATAAGTTGTTTTACCTCTGACTGGCACTTTTTGCACACAGTGGGATAAATGGCCAGGTCACAAAGACCCCAAGGGCTCAGAGCAGGTTGGGAGAGGGCACCCGCTGTACACCTATTGGGTGATACATGGTAACCTCCCAATAAGGCCATCCAAGCGTGTTCTTCAACTTGCACAGGGTATGGCTTAATTGGACATGGCTTAACATCCCATCAGACAGAGGGTGGCCTTTCAAAGCCCATCAGTGTCCCCTACTGACTGAGAGCAGGGCAGGGAATTTTGTGGAGATAAATCTCAATACTAGCCCAGCTGGGACTTGAACTGCAGATTACAAACCTACTGTGCTACCAACTGAGCCCCCCACAAATGTACAGTAACAGAATAGTTAGCATGCTTGGCTGCAGATCAAAGAGACCTTGTTCAAGCCCCATATAAGGCAAGGATGTTCATTTTCAAGTTTTGCTAAAGTCTTACCTTCTTCACAGATCTTCTCTATGCAGTATCAAACTGACAAGCTCCCATCAAACTTCTGTGCAAGTTGAAGTTCCTGTGGGAGCTGCTTAATGGGTATTTCTTTTTTCAATTATAAACTTCATTGGAAGTTAATAGAAATTATCCTTATATGATATTTCTTGCTTTGGCTCCACTGGTATTTAACCTAGCCCCCACCCAACTACTCAAAAAGAATATTTTGACTGGTGCCATTATTTAACATTATTAAAACTGAGGTTCAAGGGTTGATACATTGATTTCTGGCCATACATAATAAAACAAGAGCCACAATATTTTCACATTTAAGGCATACATGTTTATGCTGTTTTTGTTTTTTGTTTTTGCATGTTGTCTTCATGATGAGATCTTGCCTTCTCACAGATGTCTGTGGAATATTAAACTGATAAGTTTCTATGAGACCTCTGTACCAAGCAGCTGCTTGAAGGGGGTATTATATATGAAATGCAATATTTACATACAGGTAGCACATTAAATATGCAATCAAAAATCTGTATCTGTATGAGATAGTTTTTTTTAATTATCTTTATTAAAGCTGATGCATTTCAGTACAGACAACTTATAATTGATATCTAATAATTAACATACTTTGTATGAAACTTGTATTGCTCAAGCAATAAAAAAAAGTGGGAGAGTTGGGGGAGGATCAAAAATCTTGTTTACTTAAAATGGCAGAAATCATTGCACCATCATGGCTTTATAATAATTAGAAAATTTTGCACCAACATGGAATTACAATCTAAAAATTTGAATGCAGAAAAAGGTGAAAATTTCAAAATAGTTTTAAAATAGATATCCAATTACCTGAGGAACATCATCTTCATTCCCATGTGCCAGACATCCTGAGACACCTTTTCCAAATGTCAAAACAACCCCATTATCTACAAAACATCATTTAACCAGTAACTATTCTGAATATTTTTCATTGCACATCTTTTAAAACATTATTAAACTGACCCTGATATATTATTAAACTGATATATTTTCTGTTAGAAAAAAAATCATATTTTAATAATATTGTTGCGGATCACAAAAATGGATAGCCACTGAGCGTGAGTATTAAAAGCTATATTTCAAAACCAAATTCAATACAAGGTAAATTGTTACAAAGGAAATATGGATGAAGTAACTTATTAGCAAATCAACTATTAACATGCACAAGTCATCAATCTTCACGTAGAGCACACAACATCAGCTCTGTGTATTTTACTAAATACTACCTTTTACTTGATTTACCAGGTCACTCGAAGATCTTCACTCGTAAACCAATTCTCGTCCTGTGCTAATAACTTTTCACACACTAGCCGAACAAAAAGACAGTCCGTGTAGACATTCGAAGTTAGCCATAAAAGTTCCCACTTTTATACTTCCGTGTATACACAACACATCAAGTTACTTCTTGATACTTAACGATAAAAGATCCCACTTTTATCCTTCCGCGTATACACAACACATCAAGTTACTTCTTGATACTTACGCGCACTGTCTCAGAACAGCTCACCGTCCATTTTCGAACTCTCCGACCGTTACAACACAACGACCGTTACAATACAAAAATGACCGTTAACGCTCCACTCTTCTTCTCCAAATTCTCCCAACGTTCTTATTCGTTGGCTGAAACTTTTTGCTTTCGGTTGCCAGATTCCTTCTGTCGTAACACTGCCCCCTCCCTAGGTCTTGTTCGTCCCGAACAATTCTGGATTCCAAAGTTTCTTCAGTTCTTCGATGAAACGGGGCCAAACGATCCACGTGAACCACCTTGCACTTTGTAGCTGGACGTCGACGAATGCGATATACCACGTCTGTGTCAAAATGAAAGCGAATCTCATTATGACGTAGATTTCTTTTCTGACTGAAGCCTCGTCCACAAACATAATACGTGTAAGGCCCATAGCCCTTGTGAACACGTTTATGTCTCTGTAGGGAGAAGAATCGACTAAGAGTTTTCGTGCAAAACCTGTAAAAAGTTTTCTTCTTTGTCGAAAGTTTTCTTCTTTGGATTTTTACTTCTATCAAGAGTAACAAGGAATGAAAGTCATTAGTGACATAAAATCTAGGGAGAAGTTTCATCCTCCAGTCTGACCCTTTTGTCAGTTGACTTTCCCTTAATTCAGAACTGTCGTGATGAACCTTCAGCCATATTTCACCTGATTCCATTTGATCCCTAAGGTGCTTCACAGATATAATATCAGCTCCATAATTCTTTTTAGCTCTTCGGTCCATCTCCTCCTTCCATACTCTTGCTAGAACTGCAGCTTCTAATCCGACAACCTTACCTGTTTCTCCTGTATAAGTGAAATCAGTGATGTGTCGGGCTGCTAGCAATATTTTTTCTGTTTTACCTTCACATAGCCAGCTTGCAACATCTTCAGATACTCCTTGTTCTATTAACATGTTACGAAACTTGTTCAAAGCATTGCCGTTATGCAGAACCTTACGGACACGTGATGCTTCATCTACCCTATTTTCCACAATGTTCACCAAACGCAGTTCTCCTCCTAACTCTTCGACGAGCTCTTGCAGTTCCAAGGATCCGTTACCAAGGAAACACTGAACAGCTTCCATCACTTCCAGAGAGTTGTCAACAGAGTTTTCAAGAGGTGAATCCATGTTGCTGATAACAGCTGAACAACTCAAACTCTCCATTCCACGAGCTTGTGATGCTGCAACCACTTTCTTAACTAAATCAACAGCAACATCTTCTGTACTGATGAGATCAATAGCTCCTTTTCCGAATTCAACATCATAAACCAAAGCGCACACTCCTTCAGCCAGCTTTTTGGACACAATTGAGCATCTCATTAGAGGAACGCTATCTACGGTAGCCGTCAGATCCTTGCAGCGGTAAATCTCCTTATCTGTTGGCACCAGCTCCACTGTCTGTCCTACGATGCAGCATCCGACGTCTTCCATCATCTGCTCGATTTTATCTTTAGTGCAGTCGACTGTGAAGCCAGGGATGGATTCCAGTTTGTCCAGAGTAATATCAGTCATGATTGCCAAATTGTCCATTCTGGAGATCAGCGACGAGTTCTGTAACATGATATTGTCCACTTTAGAGCTCTTGTAGTCGTGATAAAACTTTTCTATATCCTTATAATCTAAATGGTTATAATGTCCAAATCTGCACATTGACTGTTCAGAAAAGAAATTCAGCATGGTTTCGTTGAGATTGTCTGAGGGCTTTACTTCTCTCTGATCGTAACTCTGAGGCTTAGTTTCATCCAGAAAGTTAGTCTTTGAAGTACTGTCTCTGCCTGAAGCTCTTTTACTAGCATCACCTGTTATGCTTCTAAGCCATCCTTCGGAATTCCTCTTCCTTAAATCCCCACTTTCTATAAACGTTTCAAGTGTGGCTATATGCTTCGGAAAAATCTCTCCGACTTCCCCGGTAACGACGAAGGGCACTTTGTATCTATGATGAATGGACGCCTCTTCTTTACTCGGACCACTCTGCGAAACGTAAACTCTGTTTCGTTCCCCCTCATTACCACTCGTTACTCTGCCTTTGCGATAAATGTCCATGACACATTTTGCTGACGGCGAGGAATAGAATACCTTTCGTGTGGGTCTCTCTTCAGATCGTGCCAGACTTGTATACCTAGGTATTTTGAAGTGCAAAGCGTACTGTTTAGTCTCACAGCTCTCTAATCTGTGTGATTGTTCTTCACAGTTCCTAGACATGTCACCAGCGACATAGACACTCTGCCATGCATTACCAGTAGTTGCGTGGTCAAAGGCATTATCTGTGCTATCTCTACAATTCTTGATTTCCAGTAGCAGATCCACATTTTTATATGCGTTGCCTTTCTCTTTTCCATGTTTACAATCTAACTTAACACTATCAAGATCATCTTTTTCACTGACAAATTCAACATTTAAACTATTGCATTGTCTATTGAGTTCGGTTTTATGATCCTTGAAGTGATCAATAATCTTACCAACTCGAGAAGCCACTTCAGCTCTCATCTCAGTATTTTGTGCGGCTATTTCGGCTTTCAAATCATCTTTTTGAGAAACTATCTCCGTTCTCAACTCATTATTTTGTGCGGCCATTTCGGCTTTCAAATCACCTATTTTATCGCTTTGGGCAGCTATATCACCTTTAATCTCAGTATTTTGTGCGGCCAGATCACCTCTTTTATTCCTCAACTCATTATTTCGTGCGGCCATTTCGGCTTTCAAGTCACCTATTTTATCGCTTTGGGCGGCTATATCACCTTTAATCTCAGTTTTTTGTGCGGCAAGGTCACCTATTTTGTTAGCCATATCGGCTTTCAAGTCATTATTTTGACTTTTAATGTCATTCATCTGTGTAGCCATATCGGCTTTCATATCAGTCATCAGCGTAGTCATATCGGCTTTGAAGCTATTTATCAACTTTACTAATTCATCCATACTTCTAGTTAACGGCATTCAATTAATTAATCCCACTTCTGACACCAAATGTTGCGGATCACAAAAATGGATAGCCACTGAGCGTGAGTATTAAAAGCTATATTTCAAAACCAAATTCAATACAAGGTAAATTGTTACAAAGGAAATATGGATGAAGTAACTTATTAGCAAATCAACTATTAACATGCACAAGTCATCAATCTTCACGTAGAGCACACAACATCAGCTCTGTGTATTTTACTAAATACTACCTTTTACTTGATTTACCAGGTCACTCGAAGATCTTCACTCGTAAACCAATTCTCGTCCTGTGCTAATAACTTTTCACACACTAGCCGAACAAAAAGACAGTCCGTGTAGACATTCGAAGTTAGCCATAAAAGTTCCCACTTTTATACTTCCGTGTATACACAACACATCAAGTTACTTCTTGATACTTAACGATAAAAGATCCCACTTTTATCCTTCCGCGTATACACAACACATCAAGTTACTTCTTGATACTTACGCGCACTGTCTCAGAACAGCTCACCGTCCATTTTCGAACTCTCCGACCGTTACAACACAACGACCGTTACAATACAAAAATGACCGTTAACGCTCCACTCTTCTTCTCCAAATTCTCCCAACGTTCTTATTCGTTGGCTGAAACTTTTTGCTTTCGGTTGCCAGATTCCTTCTGTCGTAACAATATGCATAACATATACAGTAGGTGCCAGTTATTGTGTCACTTTAAATAAAATATCCCCTCAAGCAGCTGCTTGCCACAGAGGTCTGACCAGGGTCTTAAATGCACTTTCATTCTGCAACCCACCAAATGTTACTGAAAATTGTTTTGTTTCTTAAGTTCTGATAGTGTGGATATAAAATGATATTTTACCAAATGCCAGTCCTGTTTAAAAATGTGAATTGTTAGAATATTGATTCTAATAACTGAAATGGGATTCCAATAAACAACGAAAATATAATGCATTCTAATTATTTGAATCTGTTCTCTGAAATTTGATTCTAATAACCAGTGATCACAATAACTGGTGTCTACTATATTTTGTTCATAAAACCGTCAATTAATGCAAATTAATATAGCTATACTTTAGAAAATTACAGTTTTACAGCTTACTTTTAATATCTTCTCAGACACAGCCAATAGTGATAAAATTGTTATCACCAAATTAAAAGCAATGTTTTGAAACAATTAAAGTTTTGAAAATATCTTTGACAATGTTATTCAACTGAAGTGATTAAAGAGAACCATTTGAGATGAGTCCCTCTGATGCTATTAGCTTCATTTCATTGAGCAAGGAAGCCGTTTTCAGAATCAGTCTGTGGTGCAATTAGCTCATGCATATGAGTTATGCCATATTTTATGTTATCGAGTTAGTTTATAGAGAACTGGAAATTTCTAATCAATGTGAGGAAAAATCCATCTTATCATTGAGATGCATTTATGCCCTTTTCCTTATCAGTCCCCCTCCCCACTTGAGATTAGAATAATTTGTGGTTTGAGTTACAGAAATGAAGCACAAAATGATAAAAAAAAAACTGTTCACTCCAATTTAGCCACTACAGTGAAATAGTGTTCTTAATGACTTTTTAATTGCTTTAAATATGTTTTCCAATTGCTGGGCCATGAAAAAATACCAGAGACTGGCAGGGACTGGAAGAACTGATGGGATAAAAAAATCATAATTTGACAAGAATCCTATTTAATTTCATTCAAAAAATCAAAATTTCATAAAAAATGTACATAGTGTTTTTTTTTTTTACTTATTTCAGAGAAGCACTTATTGCAAGAGAGACAGATGGGGGAGGGTCCATAGTTCTTGCCAGGCCATGAATATATTTTCTGCCAACTTGCAGGATGATGAAAATAATTTTGGCTAACTTGCTGGGCCACAAGATGACAATTCTGAACTGCTTTAAATTACTATCCAACTTCAAGTACAAACTTATTCAGCACACAATATGTCAATTTTCACCAGTAGCGTGAACCATGACATCTGATATTTCAAGGTAATAAAAAATTAAATAATAAATATCCCCTCAAGCAGCTGCTTGCCACAGAGGTATGACAGGAGCTTGTCAGTTTATATGCCATAGTAGAAGATCTGAGAGAATGGCAGGACCTCAGCAGAAAACAACACAAACATCCATGCTTTACCCTGGGGCTCAAACCCAGGTCCCTTAGATCAGTAGCCAATCACGCTAACCTCTCAGCCACGGTGGTATTAAAAAAGACAACACTATTCTTAGGTATGAGAGTCAATATTAAGGTATTATTCTCCTTTCCTTATTGTATAACATAACAGTGGTTCATGAAAAAATGTTGCTAAAAGATTTTTACATTCTCCATTTGCATCAAACTTCCATGAAATTGAACAGTTTGCAGTATCTTGGTACCTATTTCCAATGGTTATTTCATTTGCTGTGCACATAAAGTGGTGTATGGAGTTCTTACTATTCAGGATATAAACCTGTAATGTATAAAATATGAATGCCTACATGCATTCTTTAAATAAAAATTTAATTTTACAATTATACTATAATTAAAAAATATAAAACATCTGAATGCACCATTTTGTCCTTAAGGATTTGGGTTGGATTGGGTTGTTTTATTTGAGCAGCACTTTTTTTTGCACACAACAGGTTAAATGGTCAGGTCACAAGGACTTGAGAGCTCAGAGATGATTCGGGGAGGGGACCCAATGGGACAACTGTTGGGAGACAGATGGTAGGCTGCTGGGAGTCAAGGCCATCCAGTGTGTTCTTTAACATGCACAAAGTGTGACTCTCCCACACATAAGATCACAGCTAAATGTCCCATTTGATGGACGGTGGCATTTCCAAGCCCACCAGTGTCCCCTACTGGCCACTGGGTTGGATTATTTTACCTCTGAGCAGCAGTTTTTTGCACACCATGGGCTAAATGGCCAGGTCACAAGGACCCCAAAGGTTCAGAGAAGGTTGGGGGAGGGGATCCACTGGAACAGCTGTTGGGAGACAGATAGTAGTCTCCCGTCAAGGCCATACAGAGAATTCTTTAACATGCACAGGGTATAGCTCTCCCACACACGGGGTCATGGCTTAACATCCTATCCGATGGACAGCAGCTTTTCCAAGCCCATTGGTGTCTCCTATTGACCATGGGCAAGGCGAGGAGTTTTGAGGAGATAAGTCTCAATGCTGACCCAGCTGGGACTCGAACCTGGGAAATGCAGATTACAAGCTGGCGCATTGCCAACTGACCCCCCCTCCTACTGACCGTGGACGGGGAGTTGTGAAGTCCTTAAGGACATGCAGAACTCTGCTTAAGATAATATCAGAATTTAGTGTTCTGAAACCTATCTAATTACTATGCTCTTTGTACTCAGAGATCTACTGTGGTACAGTACTTTAAATTGTGGAGATATTAAATTCCTGCTGGCACACTGATCTTGGTTACCCAGTTGATTTCTTTGGATCTTGACTATTTATTGCCTTAAAGATATTTGCACTGTCGACAAATTTGTTGCAGTAGTTGTAAGTTTGCTCCAACTACGCCAAGCTGATGTCACGTCCAACTGCTTCTTGTTTAACGCACTGTGAGCATTTTTGTAGATTTTCTTAGTCACGGTGCATTCATGCCAACATTTAACTAATAACTTAAGTTTTAACAACACAAACTAAAAACTAAAAGCATTCCACAAAGCATTTCGCCCTAATACTTGTGTGGCTTCTACAGTAACGTGGATATTTGATACTTGAAGTTATATATGTCTGGTCCTCTAATGGTGCTGTCATAAGTTAGGTTCTGCTTACACAACAGAGGTTCCATGCTTCTGGGAGGGGTGTCCATGTCAGTGTTACATACTCTATTTTTATTCAAATTAATTACTATATTTTCAAGGTAATTTGATTAAATTTTGTTGGTGGGGGTGTTGTCTCTCTGCTGATGTCTCGCCATTCTCACAGATTTCTCTATGCCATATTGGAATGAAGGCTCCTGTAAGACCTCTGTGGCAAGCAGCTGCTTGAGGGGATATTTATTTTTATTTACAATGAACAATTCAGCTATTAAAATGTTTGAGCTTCCTTAACTCTCTAAATACTAAATTATTATCATTAAAATTTCAAGATCTCAATTTGATAATTAATTTTTTTATGGATTTCTATAAATTTAATTGGATCTTTGAAAAGTTTCCTTAGTGAATTATTTTCTCCATTTTTTCTTTTTTTGAGTTACTGAGCTTCAAAAATTTGGTTATCCATTGACATAACATATTCATTTTATTCAGTCAATCCTTCTACTCACCAAAAACAAATTATTATTATTTTTTTTTCAATTTTACCATTGTCTAAGAATTTGCATTTACATTACTTACATTTTTATTAAAATTTATTCTTGTTTTACAATCTTTTTACTTATTCTGCTTTTTCTAGAGCCTTGTTCTTACAATATACATATATACTACTACTCTATACTATCTGTTATCTCAGAATTATATATATATATCACCTAGTTGGTTCTTATCTGGCCCTACGTGGCTAATTTCTTCCGCTTTTTAACACAGACATCAATCTTTATTCTAGAATTAGGGGGTCTGACTGATAATTATTTTTAACATTCAATTCAGACACTTTATGCAATGGAAATTCACTCCTACTTTCCAAATTGCATTTCCTTTCTATCAGAAGATCACATTTTACCTCAGGTTTATTAATTCTAATTATTTGATCATTGGCTTGTAAATGGTAGCTAGGCGTAAACTGGAAGGAGAGCTGTGTACCAATCCCCAGTGAGGATGCACAGAACCGGCCAGGTCTAGCACCTAATGTCCGACCCCGCCTTCTCGTGGTGCAGGCCGTTAGTACCTTTCAAAAGAGATATTCTCTTTTGGAAGGGAACGGAAGGGGAGGGCTGCCAGTTCAGTATGGCCTACTGATCTGGTCATCTATGGCCACTTTTTTCTTTTTTTTTCAACCCTGCTGAGGAGTGGTCAACTTCACAGGGTCCTGGTGCTGACCATTTATACCTACTAGACTGGACTTGTTTATGGATTTGAGCTTGATTATGGATCCTGGACTTGCTGCACTGGTGGGCCTCTGTTGAGGGAGAGTCTGCCGCTGTGTTTTCTGTTTGCTTCTGGGTTGCCAGCTCTAAGTGAACAGAGGCATGGGATACCTTATATCAGCTGGTGGATAATCCTAATCAGAGGCCATCGCAGGTACCTGAACCTTACTTAGCTAGTTGGGCATCGTCAAGCCTAAACTGGAGTAATGTGTCTCAGGCAGGCCATATGGTTCTTGAAAAAGTCCACTTGAAAAGGTGGTGCCTGAAGTTCCTACCAGCATCGGTGACTTCAGCCTTTAGCGGAGGAGGAACAGGTCTTTGCCCCATGCCTGCGATCAGGGGGCTGTTTGATATTGTTGGCCCTACCAATCTCAATAAACCTAATTTCTTTAAAAATCCTACTAATCATTTTCTCTCTGCAGGAACGTGGAATGTGAGGACATTACATAGAGATTATTCTCTTGATGTCCTCATGCAGGAATTCCAGCGCTATAACCTAGATATTCTAGGCTTGCAAGGGACCAGATGGACAGGTAAAGGTGAGATACTTAAAAATAACTTTAAATTTCTCTTTACAGGGAGGGAGGATGGAAAGCATCACCAAGGTGTGGGTCTGCTGCTCAGCAGACATGCTAGTGATGCTCTTCTAGGATATGAGTGCATTAATGAAAGGTTTCTTACAGCAAAATTTCAGACAAGCATTAAAGACTTGAATGTTATCTGCTGTTATGCCCCCACTGAGGATTCTGATGAGGATGAGAAGGATAGGTTTTACAGACAACTTCAGGATATTTTGAATTCTGTCAAGAAAGGAGATATTACCCTTGTTCTTGGTGACTTCAATGCCAAAGTTGGTACCGACTCTGACCTTTGGGGAGGAGTAATAGGCCCTTTTGGTATTGGTAGCTGCAATGGCAATGGACAACATCTCCTACAGGTAAGTAAACTAAATGGTTTCAGAATAACTAACACTTATTACAAACACCGTGACATACATAAGTACACTTGGGTTTCACCTGATGGGCTGCATAAGAATGTGATTGATCATATATTAATTAACAGCAAATGGGCTAGTTCTGTTAGAAATATCAGTGCATATAGGGGAGCTGAAATTGGATCTGACCATTTCCTTGTTAAAAGTGTCTTGCAACTTAAACTTAAAAAGTGTTGTGCTAGGGTTAAAAAATTTACCTTTAATACTGAAGCTCTGAAAGACCCAGTTATAGCTAAAGCTTACCATGATAGGTTACTTAGTCATTATGACAGTCATGGTTTGCTTAATACTGAAGTTGAGGAAGAATGGGGCCATTTTAAACAGGCTTTTTTGGAAACTAACAGTACTCTTTTAGGGAAAGAGGAGCAGAAGAGGCAGAATTATTTAAGTGATAAGGCACTTGAGCTTATTTCAGAAAGAAGGAACTACAGGAATGTCCTTAATCAGTACCCTACTAGTCCTAATAGAAAGCATTACAAAGAACTTAATAAACGTGTAAAGGATCAGTTAGCTACTGATAAGAATCTTTGGCTTGATGGCCTTGCTGACAAAGCTGAGGAAGCAGTTAGACAGCACAACAGCAGAGAGCTATACCAGATAGTTAATGTTTTGTGTGGTAGAAAACGAACAGGTATACAGGGATTGAAGGATAAACACGGCAAGGTTATAGAAGGTGAGGATTCTGTCATGGCTAGGTGGGCTGAGCATTTCAGTGATGTTCTAAACAATGTGGTTAGTTCTACTCCCATTGTTTGCAATGATGATAGATGCATTGTTGGCTTTAATGTTGGCCCTATAACACAATCTGAAGTTAGTTTGGCTATTTCTAAACTTAAACTTCATAAATCCCCAGGGGTGGATGAAATTACTACAGAAATGCTTAGAGCTGGGAATGTTTCTGTTACCATTTGGATGACTGAAATTTTGAATAACTTTTATGATAAAGGCATGGTTCCTAAAGATTTTACCAGAGCTATTATTATCCCTATTTTCAAAAAAGGTGATCGCAGTTCTTGTGATAACTATAGGGGTATCAGCCTACTCTCCATTCCAGGTAAAGTTCTTTCCATGATTGTGCTTAATAGAATTAAGAATCTGGTTGACAGGCAATTGTGTGATGAGCAATGTGGATTCAGAAGTGGTAGGGGATGTGTGGATCAGATATTTTCACTTAGGCAGATTCTTGAGAAATGTTTAGAGTTTCAGAAACCTTTGGTTGCTAGCTTTGTTGATTTCAAAAAGGCTTTCGACTCTGTTGATCGTCATAATTTGTGGTTGATTGTGAGATCATATGGTATACCAGACAAGTTAGTTAACATTATGAAAGCTCTCTATAATAACACTGAGTCGTGTGTGAGAGTTGGTAAGGCTTGTAGCAATTGGTTTAGCATTACTTCTGGTGTTCGACAAGGGTGCATTTTGTCTCCTTTTCTCTTTAGCTTGGTTATTGATTATGTTATGCGAAATTCACTTCAAGGGAAAGATTTTGGCCTTAAATGGGCTGGAGATAGGAAAATTTCTGATTTAGATTATGCTGATGATTTAGCCCTTTTGGCAAATGATGTTGATGAGATGAACTCTTTCATTCGAACTGTTGATGAGACTGGTAGTACAGTAGGTTTGGTTATAAACAGAGAGAAAACTAAAGTGATGAAAATTGGTCAGGCAGGTTGTGATTCAGTTAATCTGAATGGTTGCCGTCTTGAGCAGGTGTCACAGTTTAATTACCTTGGGAGCTGCGTAACTGATACTGGTGATGTGCGGCATGAGATTAACAGACGAATAGGTATTGCTGCCGGGACTTTTAAGAATCTATGGAGATTGTGGAGAAATAGGCGTATACACCTAAAGACTAAAATTAGACTGTATAATAGTTTGGTTCTTTCTAGGGTTAGTTATGGTAGTGAAACTTGGACGCTGTGTAAGCAAGATAACAGGAAACTAGATGCTTTTGATTCTAGATGCTTACGCAGTATCTTGGGTATTAGGTGGTTTAACTTTGTAACTAATGATGAGGTTAGGCAAAGGAGTCTGCAACCTCCTTTAAGCAGCATATTGTGCAGAGAGAGACTCCGCTGGTTTGGCCATGTTGCCCGTATGGATGATTATAGATTGGCGAATAGGGTTATGAACAGTGTGCCTAGAGGCCTCAGAAGGAGGGGGAGACCTAGGATGCGGTGGGCAGACAATGTCAAACAGGACCTTGTTAGAATTGGTGTACAGTGGCCGTATGCAGCAGATGTAGGTCAGGACAGATATGCTTGGAGAATTAAACTGCGCGGTCTGGTTGGACCTCCGTAGCCCATTGCTGCTTGAGGAGGAGGAGGAGGAGGAGGAGGAGGAGGAGGAGGAGGAGGAGGAGGAGGAGGAGGAGGAGGAGGAGGATGATGATGATGATGATGATGATGATGATGATGATGATGATGATGATGATGATGATGATGATGATGATGATGATGATGATGATGATGATGATGATGATTTGATCATGCTTATTCACCACAGAATTGGACATCTGCATCTATCAAACTGCATTCTATCCATCACCTCAGATTGATACAATGTTTTTATCTGGAAATCATTGCAAGATTCAGACTTAATCAAATTTCATACTACTAGATAGTCAACCACAGTTGCAAAATTATCTTTATTCTCTATGACCCTCATATCCTGATTTTTAGCTGTCATTTTGGCTTCCTTATGACTACTGTTTTCTCCACAAATATCAACTTTATTACCTATGACACTGCCTACTATTACATCAATTGTGCTCTCTTCACAATTATATTATACTTGTCAATTATGGTACAATAATCAACCGTTCTACCAGATAAATCCTTATTTTAATATATCTTAACCTCATCATTCTGACATTTAATTTTCTAACTCTCTACATTATTATTTACTTTGCTCTCAATTAAATCACTAGATTCTAAACCTCTTTCTCTGATATTAACACTCTTAATATCATCTTTCTCCTTATCAGGTACATCCCACAATATTTCACCCTTATCATCTAAGAAATATTCACTTTACTCAATTTAGGCACACTTTTTTCCACCTTAAATTTAATTGCATTAAGTGCATCACTGCTATACCTTTTCTCATTATTTACCTCAAATTTAGCCTTATCCTCGCCTTTTTCAGCCAACCTCTCTAGGACGGCGAAAGAATTTGGAGTGATTAACATATCGTCACTCAATTCATCCACTATTGCACACAAAATTTCACACTTTCCCCCATATATTCCTGCCTGACTTCCATTGGATCTTTGCTTCTGACTCCTTATATTTCTCTGGGACCAAAGAACCTTTTATGACTGAAATCTGAGCCCCGAATCCACAATAGCATTAAATATTTTACCCTCACACTGAATGCGAACCATCATTAAAGGCTCTATGCCTCGACATGGACCTCTACATTTCCTATTTTCTGCGTCACTGCCACAATCTTGCTTCTGATTCTAATGTCATCATAAACTGGTAACCAACTTTCACAATAATGATGTCGCTCCCCTCCATGGGTTCTGACTTGTGAGTGTTTACATTAAATGTTCTGGCCACTTTCACATTCTTGCTACATTCCTTAGCCAAATGACTTTTCTGGTTACAGATGAAGCATGATCTGGAAGAAAAGCTCCGATTCCTTTAAAATCACTGCTCTTGTTTTCTGCAAATTAGTTTTGCGGGTTCGAATTTCATCCTAAATTCCTTTGACTAAAATTTAATTTTGTAGCTGACTGTCCAAATCTGTTCTCCCTATTTTCCGATTTAAATTTTTCATGCGAATAAATTTTGCAGGCTCTTTGTGCCTGCAGAAAGTTCTCTGCAACTTCAGCAATTTCATAGCAATTTTTCCACAACCCATTCTCCTGCAATATGACATGATTTCTCTCATCTGGTAGCAATAGATCCTTAATTTTGTCAGCTAATATCAATTCTTTTAATTTTTGGAAATCATCCACTTCCTGACTCTTTAGATAATAGTTCAAGTGACTCTTCATTCAAGATGAAAACTGAGTCCGGGTTTCTGTAGAGAACTTCAACATCAAATAGAATTTCCTTTTATACTCCAACAGAGTCAATTGGCTGTCTTTTAACACAGCAGATTTAATTTTTTTATAGCTTTGAATTTCCTCATCACTCAGCAGAGTAATAATGTTTTGCGCTCTCTCCCCTAGCAAAGGATGCACTAGCATTCTTTGCAGGTCATCCGTTATTTTGTACTGTTTAAACAATTTCTCTGTTGTCTCGAAATAAGCTGGTAACTCTTCCGCTTTTTTTTTTGTAAGGATATTTATTAAGGTTTAGAATTTTCTCAACCCTTTTTAATTTTAGATCTCCCAAATCCACTGAACTTTGACTTCCTTGGCTATTATTATTTGCCCTTTCTATATCTAATCTTCTTGCTTCTATATCCAATCACCTAAGTTCTACTTCCCTATCTTTTTTCTTTTTCCTCTCTTCTATATTTCAATCTTCTTTCTTTCCTTCTTCTTTCTCTGTTCAATATTCCATCTCCCTCTCCGAGACTGGTTTCGGACCTGAATCATTCATTTTGACCAGATTTGAACCACATCCGCTAGCACATCGCTATCCATCCTATCAATTTCGCTACTTTCCCCCCCACTTCCCCAGCCTCAATGTGTCTAGTTAAATCAATACTCCAATCCTGTTCTGTTCCACCCTTAGTTTTATCATGACTCCTCAGCATCATTGGCAACTCAAATTAGTCTAAAAATCAAAAAAGGCAGAAAAACCACAGGCCTTTCCTTCCCGCGAAGATCGACTCTGCTCACTTGCCTGCTGCACCTGGAGTCTCCATCGAACACTAGGAATCCCTTTCATACTGAAAGACCTTGGCACACACAACTTCAGCGATCTCGATGAAGTAACACTCGGGGAAATTGCACTCTGTAGAACACTGAACTGGATGCAGCTTAGCCCACTGAGCTGCTTGCAGATTCCTCACTTTCACAGAATCACTGACACAGAATCACAAATTCTTTTAAATTTCTTGCACTTTTTCTTCTTTCTCTCAGCAGAAATTTTCTTCCACCTTTTCTTTTAGAACAATGGACATTTTCGGCATATGAATGACAATGCTGTTGCAGACTTCGCAAAATGTGGTGCCGGTGGTATGTCCAACGATTAACTGCACGAGAGTTGTGTAGGGACAACACAGTTTATTCACATTATATACAATCACATGTTGTGGATGCATCTGACTCTGTAGGCCTTTGCTGCTGCAAACAATTATGCAATGAGATGGAGAACCGCACTTTGCAGATTCTCACTTTACCGACCTCAAACTCGGCAAAAGGATATCCAACCCTTGCCTACAATGTGGTTCACACAGAACTCACTTCCATAGAACTACTTGGTTCACCAAGAACCGAACCTTGATTCTCACATAGAATCAAACCCCCTCCTTAAGGGTTTTGTTTGAGTAACAGTGGTATCCCTTGATGAGTGTTCAAACATCCTTCCTGTTTGGCAGTGATGCTAAACAGTTGTTTATCATTGCCTGGCTCGTCTCCAGTGCTCACACTCATGCCCCAGGCTAGTTGTAAAAGGCCATAAAAGGGCTTTTCGGACTCATCATCTGTGCAGGCAGCCAGCTCAGACCCGAAAACAACATGTATGAGTCACATCCCCACAATAGCACTTCCAAAAACACACTTAATACATACAAATATTTGCAATAAGAGGAATACAATAAAAATGCAACAATAAATAAAAATATAAAATAGAGGAACATGACAGCATGCATGAGTGGAGTCCAATGGCACTCCATACCATAACACCAGGGGCCAGACCTGTATGGCGCTACATCATACGTCTCACTGAGCCTGTTGCCGCGGTACCACCAGATACGGATTCGTCCATCATGGTGCTGCATACTGAAGTGGGATTTGTCTGAAAAGATGATACGATGCCATTCGCACATCCATGTGCGACATTCTTGGCACCATTGCAGTCACAATATGCCTGTGTTGTAGAGTCAATGGTAGCCGAAGCAACGGTCACCTAGCTAAGATGCTCCGATGCTGCAGACGACGTCAAACCATTCTTGCAGACACTGGTTGATGTGCAACACAACCTAACTGTTGAGCTAAGGTGTTTGATGTGGCTGTATGATCATTCAAAGCCATGCACACGAGATGTCTGTCCTTCATTTGTTTGTGTGACAGGGTCATTGAGATCCCTCACATCGGTGAGTTTGTTCCTCCTCTACCCACTGACACCATATTCTCATCACTGTGGCAGCATTCCATCCAACATGAGCACTGATGTCTCGGTATGATAATCTGCCTCCCATATCCCAGAATTCTCCCTTGATCAAAGTCAGAAACATGGTTGTATGGATGCAGTGTTCTTCAACAGGGCATACTTGATCCTTTAGTGTGCAAGAACTGCGAGCAAACAAAATTCTAGTGCTTTACACTGGCTCTTTGAAATCTCCTCTTATACCACTTTCAAGGGGCATTACTATCACACATGATGTGTGTATGTGCTGTACTTTGAATCACTTACATGTTCTCCCATGGGCTACCCACCTTGCATATTTCAGGACAATCTGACGAGTTCTTCCTGGTGTTGCACTTTTAATTGCCAGCAGTGTATTAATCAAAAAAAATTCTTTCCAAATACTATATTTACCTGAAACGTGATTTTTATTTCTTTTAGCGATTCTTTGCAACGTGATATATTTTAAAACAAGGGCCAGTGTTATACATGGCGACTTGTACTGCTCACATTAATGGGATTTTTGTCCTGTTTATAAAATTGAGAAACATTTCTTGGCTGCTTTTCTTACTAAACATTATGAATTTTTTTTTCTTTGGTTGTTGAATTGAGTACGAACAAAACAGAATGGTGGGATAAATAATTTCAATTATAAAACTAATTCTAGGTTTAAGGCAGAAAAGAGTGTAAAATGGAAAAAACAGTCACATACTTGGTAATTAATTCAAAAATCTTCCATTTTTAAAAATAACATTTTTTTAATTATCAGGCAATTTTTGAAACTTTAAGGAAAAAATTTGTTGATAATAGTTCAAATCAAACTTGTGAGCTTAAATCAGGGGGTTGCTTCAGCACAGAGTAATGTTAACAAATTGACAATACCATAGAGCACTAGGGGCGGGGGTGACTCAGTCGGTAGCGCACCAGGCTCGTAATCTGTAGTTCCCAGGTTCGAGTCCCAGATGGGTCAGCGTTGAGATTTATCTCCGCAAAATTCCCCGCCCTGCCCACAGTCAGTAGGGGACACCGATGGGCTTGGAAAGGCCGCCGTCCGTCGGATGGGACGTTAAGCCATGGCCCCGTGTGCGGGAGAGACATACTCTGTGCACGTTAAAGAACACGCTGGATGGCCTTGACAGGAGGCTACCATCTGTCTCCCAACAGCTGTTCCAGTGGGTCCCCTCCCCCAACCTTCTCTGAGCCTTTGGGGTCCATGTGACCTGGCCATTTAGCCCATGGTGTGCAAAAAAGTGCCGCTCAGAGGTAAAACAACCCAACCCAACCCAGAGAGCACTTCTAAGAAATGGCAATCAGATGGCTTTAACAAATTATTTATATTGTGGTTTACTAAAATATACATCAAATGAAAAAAACGAAAATATTAGTTTTCAAACTTGAATTACATATTTTTATAAGATAAATGTTAAAAAAATTTGAAATGGTAATTTCTTTTCTTAAAAATTGAATTTTTTTTTATTGGACTAAAAACGAACATAGATGTCTTGGGCCTCTCATCTCAGATTCTGTCAAGGTCTACATTCATCTTGGACCCTGGAAGGGTTAAATAAAGAAAATGCAACTAAAAACAATCAAAAGAGCTTTACTAAATTGCATAGAAACATTTACCAATAAGTTCCGAAACAAAGGTGATATGTGGTAATAGTGGAATACACTTATAAGGGTAATCCTCTCTAATACTCTCAAGACTGAATGTGGACCTTACAATGTTGTTTCATGCTGTCAATCAGAGTGTGCAAAGGACACATGGGAGGTTAGATGTTAGCAGTGGGTTTTGGAGTCATCTACTTCCTTAGATATTTTCATTAATGTGGCCATTAACATTTTTGCTTTCCCTTACAGATGTAATATTTTGTCACCACCTATCAATCACTAGAAATACTTTCTGCATTCATACTTGAAATTTGGGACCATTGATTCAAAAATCCACTCTAAAATTTGTGGAGAGTCTGTAGAGGAAGTTAAAAAGTTCACATCTCGCCAAGGTGTCACAAACCATTCAACAGAATTTAGGTCTGAACTATATTAAGGATATCTGATACACCTAATGATGTGTTCTTCAACATATTGTAATATCAACTTTACTCTATATTCCCTAGTATTATCATCCATTAAAATAAGTCCTCACTAAATGAGCCTAGATAAGCTATAAAAATGATTTTTTTTTTCTTGTCACTGATAAATGTAACAAGATAAAACTAATACTCTATTTTAAATGACGATGTTTATTAGGCAGCTCAGTATTAGACAATTTATGCTATATGGTCTGAGCACTTTCATACGACTCTAATGTAGCTACACTACTAATGTTTTATCTAAGGGTTATGCCTATAGGCATGTATATGTAGGACAGCAGAGCTCATTATTGAAATTTTAAGAGGTCAATACATCCATCAAGACTGTCCTATATAAACTAACCTCTCCCCTAACATGCAATTCTTTCTCTAATGCTGGATAGCACATGGAAGAACGTCACTTCCTTAGATATCAACACTCACTTTGAAATTGTTTGTATCAGGCCTTTGCAAATGTAAAGCATTCCTACTCAGGACTCTAAACAACCTACTGTCAACAATTCAGATAGTCTGTGACTAGGAGTAAGAGAGACCCAACCATATGCCTTCTTGTAGAGCAAAAGTTCTCAGATGTTTTGACACTGTGATCTCTTAAACTGTAATAAATTTATGCAACTCCCTAGAATTGTAGATAAAATTCTGCAACTCTCTCCCTCTTCCCTACAATGTAGGGCCAGGGTCAGATCTAGAGTTGGGCAAGGGGACCATAAAAATGCAAGTAAAGGTAATATATTACTACCCTTCCTAGCATTCTGAAAATTATTAAACTTATATATATTTCACACATTTTTCAAGAAATTTTTAAAGACCTTTAAAATGAAGGGGGAAATATTGTATTGGAAATCCAATCTCTTAGACCCCCCCCCCCCTTTAAAATTTTTCCAGGGGAAAATTACAGATGATATCTGGTAAGTCATTCAAAAAATGTTTATTCCAGAATTATGTCATTGGCAACCAATTCAAAACTAATAGCATCTCATGCAAGTTATTGGGCAGCTTAATTTGATATTTACACACCTGTATGTTAGAATATTTTTAGATTCTTTTACTTTGCATGTTACATTTTCTGTTTGTTATGTTTCAGCTTGATATTTATTATCAACTTCTAATCTGTGCTTTAGGACATTGCAATAGTTTTTGATAATTCTTATGTTTCAATTACTAAAATTTCATTTCAATAACTCAAATAACAAATGCAACTGGCATTTATTTAAATAATCAAATATTTTTAAAATAAAAAATTTAAGACTGAGATATTACCTGTAAGGCATACAGTAAAATTATCACCACAAGCTACAGAAACAATATTAATAGCAAATTTTTCTTCTATTAATGTGGCATTAAAGAATGATGTAACTGCTGTCTTGGAATCTTCATCTTTTAGCTATATAGAAAACAAATATGTCTATATATGACTGAAAACATTGCAGTAAAATGAGTAAGAAAATAATGAAATTTGATTAAAATGAGATAATGAGATGAAAACAACATGCACACCATTATTAATTTCTATGAAATCCAGACTACAGGAAGGAGAAGTCTGTAGGAATTTACTAGTTGCTATCTGACTAGTTTTTGACTGGTTTCACAAATTCTTAATATCAAGCATTAACTTTTAGTCAAATATTAGGCAATATGTAAACCAATTTTCAATTTTAGAAACTCATGCTTTCAAATAACTTAGTGTTAGTCCTGTAGGTTGTAAAGAACTCTGCAGCACTTTACTTCTCCAGTACCAAAAGCCTTGTAATCTTCAGGGTTTTTATCTCATTACCTCCAATAACAATTTAAAAACTAATAGCATCATGCACAAGTTACATCATTGAAACTTCATGGGCTCAGTTATCTGATGTAGCTTCTTCACGTTTTTGTTAAAATATGTTATACAATTGTGTATGTACCTATTGCTTTATTTATTGCTTGTTGCTGCAATCAATGTCACTTAATTAAAAGAATACTATATAATTTTTCATCTAATAAACTATTTTTAATCACCCAATTATTATTTCAAAAAGAAATTTTAGTCTGAGCATCTACCATCAGATGGCAAAGGCAATTAAAATTGACTCCTGGAATTTGAGAAAATTGATCTGGGAGTTTGAAAATGCTGTTAAATAAAAATTCAAAGAACTACTCCTTCTAGATCACAATTATCACACTAAGGATTGTAAAATTCAATTTTTTTAATCACACATATATGTGATAAAACTTTAAACCAATAATAGCAAATTTGATGTTACTGATGTTCTCTTGGGCTTTCAATAAAAAAAAGGAGAAATGAAGCACACCTTCCTTTCAGTTAAAACAATTTTGTCAATGGAAAAGCATATTTAACTGGTTGTTTTATTTCAATGAAATGCATTCGCATAATATCAATATTCTCACCAAAAACAGAGTGCTTAATTTGTTAATTTCTTTTTATTTTAATTATAATTTTTGTTCATAATGCTGATATTTAAAAAGAAATTAGCAAATCAAACAGAAAAACACTGTTTCCCAAATGAATGAAAATGAGTTCAGTTATATTATCTACATGCTATTGTATATGAATTGTTAAATATCACAAGAAAAATAATCATTAAAATACACTTAACTAAAAATACAAGCAATTTATTATAGCAGGCTTTCAGGTTATGTTTCAATTATTTTAATCCCAAAAAAATTTTAATTAAAAAAATAGCTTTGAGTATAGAGGAAAAATCACCTTGAGCCTGATGGGATCAAACTCATGCTCTCCTGATGATGTCAGGTGTTCTGACCAATGAGTTACCAGCTGCTGATCAAAATCTACAATATTGATGGCTTTAAGATTTTTACCATGGGATCAGTCATCTTGATTAGTAGCCAGTCACCTTAGCAGCATGTTTGGGTCCCGATCTCACCCTGATCAAGACAATTATTCTTTTATAATCGATATTGTTCATCCTAGAGCTGTTTACCTATGTTTATCTGTTAGAAAATAATAATACCTATATGTAATGATAGCTATATAATCACTGGAAAGAGAACTATGTGCCAATCCCCTGTGATGATGCACAGAACAGCCAGGCCTAGCATCTAAAGTCTGACCCCATCTTCTTGTGGTGCAGACCATTAGTAGCTTTTAAAAGTGATACACTCATTTCAAAATGTTTATTCTAGAAAATGTTTATTCAAAAGGGATACTCTCTTTTGAAGACTTGTGGAAGGAAACAGAAAGAAAGGGCTGCCAGATCACCTGGCCTACTGATTTTCTGTAGCAAATTTTTTTTCCACTATGCTGAGGAGTGGTCAAACACACAGGGTCCTGGTGCTGACCATATACACTAACCAATATTGAATAATGGCTCTGAGCTTGATTGTGGATACTGAATTTGCTACAATAGAAGGTTCTGTTGAGGGAGAATCTTCCACTGTGTTTTCTATTTGTTTATGGGTAGACAGCCCCTAATAAATAGATTTACAAGGTATATTTTATCATATCAGTACCTGGATAATCCTGATCAGAGGCCATTGCAGGTACCTGAATTCTTGCTTCTAGACATCATCAAACCTGCATTGGAGGAAACCTTCACTTGTAGATGGTTTCTGCCTTTACTAGTGGTTGAAACTGGTCTTTGCCCCATGCCTGTGATTATGGGGCTGTTTCATATTGTTGGCATTTCCTCTCTCAATAAACATAAATTTTTTAAACATCCCACTAACCATTCTCTCTCCACAGGTAGCTGGAATATGAGGAACCTATACAGAGATCATTCTCTTGATGTCCTCACACATGAATTTCACCATTACAACTTATTGGCTGGCAAGAGACCAGATGGACAGATAAAGGTTAGATACTTAAAAATACTTTTAAATTTTTCTTCTCAGGGAGGAAAGATAAGAAGCATCTCCAAGGTGTAGGTTTGCTTCTCAGCACACACACTAGCAATGCTCTTCTAGGCTATGAGTGCATTAATAAAAAGTTTCTTACAGCTAAAGTTCAGGCAAACATTAAAGACTTGAATTTATCTATTGTTATGCACCTACTGAGGATGCTGATGAGGATGAGAAAAATATGTTTTACAGACAACTTTGGGATATTTTGAATTCGGTCAAGAAAGATATTACCATTGTTCTAGGTGACTTCAATGCTAAAGTTGGTGCTGACTCTTACCTTCGGGGAGGGGTGACAGGCCATTTTGGTATTGCTGCAATGGGCAATGTTTCTTACAAGTAGGTAAACTTAATGGTTTGAGAATACCTAACTTTTATTACAAACAACACAAGATACATAAGTATATGTAGATTTCACCAGATGGGCTGCATAAGAATATGATTGATTATATATTAATTAATAGCAAATGGGTTAGTTCTGTCAGGAATACCAAGTCATGTAGGGGAGCTGAAATTGAATCTGACCATTACAGTGTTCAAAGTGTCTTGCAACTTAAACTTAAGAAGTGTTATGCTAAGGTTAAAAAAATTTTACCTTTAACATTGAAGCTCTGAAAGACCCAGTTATAGCTAAAGCTTACCATGATAGGTTACTTAGTCATTATAACAGTTGTGGTTTGCTTAATACTAAAGTTGAGGAAGAATGGAATAATTTTAAAGAAGCTTTTCTTGAAACTAACAATACCTGTAAGGCATACAGTAAAAACTACTATCTTTTGGGTAAAAAGGAGCAGAGGAGGCAAAATTATTTGAGTGATAAGGCATTGAAGTTTATTTTGGAAAGAAAGAACTGCAGAAATGTCCTTAATCAATATCCTACTAGTCCTAACAGAAAGTGTTACAAAGAGCTTAATAAACATGTAAAGGATCAGTTAGCAGCTGATAAGAATCTTTGGCTTGGCTGATAAAGCTGAGGAAGCAGCTAGACAGAGTAACAGCAGACAGCTGTACTAGATAGTCAATGTTTTGTGTGGAAAGAAACAAACAGGTATACATGGATTGAAGGATAAACAAGGTAAGGTTATTGAAGGTCAGGATTCTGTCATGGCTAGGTGGGCTGAGCATTTTAGTGATGTTCTAAATAATGTTGTTAGTTCTACTCCTGCTGTTTTTAATGATTATAGATGCATTACTGGCTTTAATGTTGGCCCTATATCACAGTCTGCAGTTATTTTGGCTATTTCTGAACTTAAACTATATATATCACCAGAGGTAGATGAAATTACTACTGAAATGCTTAGAGCTGGAAATGTTTCTGTTACCACATGGTTGACTGAAATTTTTTATATCTTTTATGATAAAAACATTGTTCCTAAGGATTTTATGAGAGCTATTATTATCCCTATTTTTAAAAAAGATGATCACACTTCTTGTGATAACTCTAGGGGTAGCAGCCTACTTTCTGTTCCAGTAAAGTTCTTTGCATGATTGTGCTTAATGGAATTAAAAATCTGGTTGACCAACAGTTGTGTGATGAGCAGTGTGAGTTCAGAAGTGGTAGGGGATGTGTAGATCAGATTTTTTCACTTAGGCAGAATCTTCAGAAATGTTTCGAGTTTCAGAAACCTGTGGTAAGCTTTGTAGATTTCCAAAAGACTTTTGGCTCTCTTGGCCATCATAATTTGTGGTTGATCATGAGATTTTATGGCATACCAGACAAGTTAGTTAACATAAATGAAAGTTCTCTATAATAGCACCAAATCATGTGTGAGAGTTGGTAGAGTTTGTAGCAATTGGTTTAGCATTGCTTCTGGTGTTCAACAAAAGAGCATTTTGTCTCTTTTCCTCTTTAGTTTGGTTAATGACTATGTTATGTGGAATTCACTGCAAGGGAAAGATTTTGAGCTTAAATGGTTTGGAGATCTGAAAATTTCTGATTTAGTGATAAACAGAGAGAAAACTAAAGTGATGAAAAATGCAGATTGTGGCTCAGTTAATCTAAATGGTTGCATTCTTGAACAAGTGTCTCAGTTTGTGTTTAATTATCTTGGGAGCTATGTAACAGATACTGGTGATATGCAACATGAGATAAACAGATGAATAGGAATTGCTACTGGAACTTTTAAGAATCTATGGAGAATGTGGAGAAATAGGTATATAAACCTAAAGGCTAAAATTAGATTGTATAATAGTTTGGTTCTTTTTAGGGTTAGTTATGGTAATGAAACTTGGATCTTTTGTAATCAAAATAACAAGAAACTTGATGCTTTTGATTCTAGATGCTCACACAGCATCTTGAGCATTAGGTGGTTCAACTTAGTAAGTAATGATGAGGTTAGGCAAAGGAGTCGGCAACCTCCATTTAAGCAGCACATTGCGCAGAAACTGTTTGTTTGACCGTGTTGCCCGTATGCATAACTATAGATTACTGAATAGTGTTATGAATAGTGTGCCTAAAGGCCTCAGAAAGAGGGGGAGACGTAGAATGTGCAGCCAATGCACATTATGCGCCTGGTGTGCTGTTAACTGAGCCAATCCCCACCCCTAAAGAGTGAAAAACAATACGAAAAGAGGCAAAAACTACATAGACTACTAAATACCAAGTAATTATGTCATTACTAATGAGAAATCACACCTGTAATCTTCATTATAGAGCAAAAAAATTCTTAAGCCACAAACAATACGAATTCGTGACCTCCTAACATGTTACTAGGAGGTCAGGACTTCATATCCATCTGGCTCAAAATGATTTTTCCTCTAAATGAGAAAAAGATATTCAGCCTTAAATACTGATACTCATTTAAATCAAGCACATTATTTTCATTTTTTTCATCAACTGATTTATTTGCTTTTTTTATGCCTGCAAGAAAATGTATAAGCTCAGAAAGTTTTAATCTTTAAATATTGCATATATAATAAGCAGATAGCAAATTATTCAAGACTTTATAATTAATACTCTATAAATATGATATTTATATATAATTAATGCTTACTATTTAATACTTTATAAATCGTTACATAAAACTCCACATTACAAATAGGAATAAAATATTAACCTCCCAAGTTACAATATAACCATTCTCAGTAACTCCAGCCTTCTGATTTTTACCAATTGAGACACTTTTCACAATTGTATTCAAGGATGGAAGAGGAAGAAGAACAGGATTCTGTGAATTTCCACTTAAAAACCACACAGAACAACCATATTCTGGGGCAGAAAATGACAATGGTTCCAGAGATTCTGTACTATTTAGTGATTCTGAAAATAAAACATTATGTTTGCATTATTCAGTATAAAAGTTTGCACCATTAATATTTTAAAATTCAAAATAAAATATATATGATTATAGAATGTAATTTGTGCTTCTGTATCTCAATTTCTTTCTGTATTTAATGATTATTACTTTTTTGATACACAACAGAACAGTTTTGGAATAGTCCACAAACTATCTGTTACATTTTACAATTTTTATTAAAATTTGATAAAGTAAAACATAAGAAACATGCAAGTTAATATTTTTAGAATTACATTCACTAAGCTTTTAAGCAAAGTTTCATCTAAGCAAGTTCTCATCCTTTATTTCATATGTAAAGATGAAATAATACAAACTGATATCATTATATCACATTCAAATTCGCTTCTCCCAAATCCAGGAAAATAAAAACTATAGTGTGAACAGATCCTTGCTGTGCCAAATCATGTCTTTTTTTAAGCTTCTTTAAATCAAATAACTGACTGGTATTTGCTCTTGGATGCAGTTCATGCCTAGAAAGATTTAGAAGCCAATTTAAGAAACAGAAACTTGATAAACCAAATATGAAAGTATTTTTGGATTATTATAACTAAGTGTTGAGACCGTATCACTTCTTGTCTTATCCTTCTGGAGCAACATTACTGTGGCAGCAGTTAAATGGTTCAGTTAGTCTATTTTACTTTGTTAATAGAGCTTCAAGAAAATCATACCAATTCGTTTATGTTTGAGAAATATACTATCTGATCAAAAGTATCTGTACACCCCCTTCTGAGTAGTAGATTCACCCATACATACAGCAGCCATGGTCCAAACATGTATAAAAGGACACATGTGGCCTGGCAAACCTCATAGACACAGATGAACAGGAGAATGGGCCATAAGGCACAGCTCAGTGACTTTCAAGTGGCAGAGTCATAGGATGCCACCTTAGCAATAAGTCAGTTTGGGACATTTCAGCCTTGTTACAGCTGCCCCAATTAACTGTAAATGATGTTATTGTGAAGTGGAAACGCCTAGGAGCAGCAACAATGCAATCGTGACCAGGTAGGCCCAGTAAAATGACAGCAGGACTGCTGAGTGCTGAAGTGGGTGGTGCAACAAATTTGTCTGTCCTCAGTTGCAATACTCACCACTGAATTCCAAAATGCCTCTGGAAGCAATGCCAGCACCATAATGGTTCATCGCAAGCTGCAGAGAATGGGCTTCCACAGCTGAGCAGCTGCACACAAGGCTAACATCAAGATCAACGCCAAGTGTTGGTTGGAGTCGTGTAAAGCACGGCACCAGTGAACTCTTGAGCAGTGGAACATTCTCTGGAATGATGAATCATGCTTCACCATCTGGCAGTCCAATATGTGAGTCTGGGTGTGGAGGATGCCAGGTGATGCTACCTGCTTGACTGTGTTGTGTCAACTATAATGTTGTATTCAAGGTCATTTTCAATGATATAGTTAATCACATATTTAAAGAGGTGGGGTAACAAAATTAATTCTTCTCCGAGTTAAAATGAATCAATGCAAATTTTACCACTTTCATACGACTTAATGCTATTACAGAAAGCCATCATTATGCTAACTCCTTTCGACTTTATCTGATCAATCCCAAATTATACTGCTCAACAAAGCCAAACATTTTTTTTGGAAAGGGGTGAAAGAGAGAGAGTGTCAGAAAAGTTCTTTTCGTTTTTGATAATGTAAACTGATGAAATGATTTATTATTTGTAAACTAAGTCCTTGCATTTCTGAATTCATGGAATCCCACACACACACGAGAAAATTTATTGAAAATTTGATTGTGTAGTAGTGTTCTGGATAGCTAGCAGTATGGGTGTTCAGTAAAAACAGAAATTGCAAATTAATTGTTACTATAGCTATTTTTGAAATACCTAAAATGATTGTGGATGAATGCAAATAATGCATTGCATGCTTTATTATTCAAAAAAGAAAACACTGGATTCTTTATGATTTCAAAAAAAAAAGAGAACACTGGAGTGATAGCTGTAGAACATTTGTGAAGTGTATGGCCTTGATGTGCTGATGATGAAGTGTCAATTTTGGTTCACAAACTTTCTTAATAAGGATTACAGCCAGGATGACATCCATATAGGAGGTCAAGTGTATTTGATGATGAATGATGTTTTAAAGATGTACATGGGACATGAGAACTGATCCTTGAACAGTCACTAGAAAACTAGACAAGAAGCATAAAACTTCTATTGAAGCTTTATGCTTCTTGTCTAGTGTTGTTGAAGTTCTTGTCTAGTGTTCTTGTCTTGTTGGGAAAGTAAGAGAACTAAGAGTATGGATCCTGCATGTTGTCTGAGAATTTAATGCAATAGTGTCATTTTTTACTCATTCCTGTACAGTCACTAGCTTCTTGAACCATTTTAGAATGAATTGTAATATGAGATGAAAAATTACTCCTCTGTAGTAATGTCAGCTGAAAGAGGAATTGAGTGGACAAATCAGAACTTGGAAAAATCATGCTGAAACCTTAATACAAAAAAAAGACATTACCAATTTAGTGGGACATTAAAGGATGAATTATTGATTATTTTGAACTATTGGAACCAAACCTAACTATCACTGAAATATTGATAGTGTTAACTTGAAAGTTTACATGAAAAGCTGCTATAAAAATGATCATCCCTAATCTGCCACAAGGGACTTAAACCTTAAGCATGATAATGCTGATTACATGTGGCAAGAATGATCTTGGACACAATACTGGAGCTTAAATGGGAAGTTTAACTGCACACATTGTACAGTTAAACCTCCCATTTATGGACCTGACAGTGTCCAATCAGATTATCATCTTTTTTTTTGGTTGCTTCAAAACTTTTTATACAGAAAATTTTGCAATAATGTTGATGTGAAACAAGTAATACACAGGTTTCTGGACTCAAAGGCTAAGAAACTTTACAAACAGGGAATCGAAAAAATAATAAACAGATCGAGAATGGTTGAAGAACAAAATGGAAAGTATGACTGATTGAAAATATTTTTCTCTTTTTATAATTCAAAATCTACTAAAAAAACAAAAAATCTTAGTTTCCAACATGATATTAATACTTTGCCATAGAGGTAGTAAACCCCTGATAACTCTCCCACCTCCCTCCTCTCACATATACTGCTATGCCAATGGTGGTAACTAAAGGTTTTCAAAACCCAAAACACTTCTCAAGAATCTGCCTGGGTAAAGAATTTGGTCAATGCAATCTCAACTGCTTCTACATTGCACAGCTAGAAAAGTCCATCAACTAAATGTATACTTTCATTCAACACAGTACAAAGAAATAGATACTTCTGAAATTATCCTAAGCACTGTAATCACTTTTCTTGAAGATAAGGATAATTATACCTCTAGTATAATCCTTCAGAACAATACCTTTATCCCAGAATATATTAAACATTTTTGTTACAGAACAGTCAGTGGCTGAGAATTTCAGCAGTAATTATACCTATCCCTGGTGACTTGTGTAACTTAAATTTTGTGAATGCAAAAGAATTTCAGATCATGTTTAGGGCCAACAATAATATAGGAAGAGTCAACATTATGCAGAACATCCCTAAAATGCTCAGTACACATTACAAAAAAAAATTCTAATATTTGATTTTTTTTCTTTCAAATGCTGCACCCAATTCTGTATTTTCTAACACACAAACAATTATTCTATTGCTGAGCTGTCTAGCAGCTTCTTACACTTTTTTCTGCCAAACTATCAACTTTTCCACTAACTTAAAAATTTACAATAAACAGGTGATCTCCTGTAAATTGTTGAAAGCTATTCAGACAAAAATATTTTTACTTGCTTTCAACTTCCCTTTTAATTGTTCAACTCTCTGTATGATTAATATATTGATAAAACTTTTCTTGCATTCCTTTTACCAGAAATAAGCTACAATGCTTTATCAATCAAACAGATTCAGTGCAAAGGAGTATGAGTAGTGTGACTACATCCAGCTCCATGGTCAGGCCTATATTGGTAAAGGGAACTGATGCTAAGCTACCAATGCATTATACAGCAAAGATTTTTTGCTGTACAATGCTTTGATGCAATATTGCTAAATCATCAGTTATTGATCAAGTACAAACAGCTGGCAAAAACACAATTACAACACAACAAAAAGCAGCACAATTACAACACCAATAATGATTAGAATTCCCAATTAGTGTATCACTCTTTCACTATGCTCTGTAGTGTACAGACTACTTACATGTTCTCAGAACAACTACAACTAGAAACTGAATTTTTCAATGATTCATTTGCTTGGCTGCCAGATAATATCAACATCACTTATTTTTTCCTTGGAGGAATCTGTGTTTATATACTGAGTGAGCATGGTGAGAATGCAGTTGAGACAATGCACAATTATGTCTTTCAACTGTAAGTCAAAAGATGAAGATACTTGTCCTTGTTTGCTGTTGTTGCCATTGAGCAATTTGTTGATGGTCTTCTGCCCACATCGTCTCATAAAACCATAGCCTATTAACTACAGAAGGGCACTGGGCATCTTGCAACCTCTACT
The DNA here is from genome assembly GCA_038380435.1 of Ryuthela nishihirai. Taxonomy (NCBI): domain Eukaryota; kingdom Metazoa; phylum Arthropoda; class Arachnida; order Araneae; family Heptathelidae; genus Ryuthela; species Ryuthela nishihirai. The sequence continues at coordinate 22,974,989 of JAWZYU010000019.1, forward strand.
TATCCTCCAATTCGCTCAATTACCCTCCATATAAACTTTCCAATAAATGTCATTGTATGAGAATATATCACCTTTCAGTGAATACTCAACTTTCAGCAAATGTAATACTAGCCAAATGTCAAATGATGCAGCAATATTTCAAAATAAAGTGATATACATTTGTGCATGCATGGAGCATTCATTTACATGCAGTCATTGTATTCAACACTTTTATTTACCTATTACAGAAAATTTTGGTTACATTTTATCGATGAAATTTTGAATTATTTTGAAATATTATCAAATTTTCTTTAAACTGCAATTAAACATATTGTTACAAATTTAGAGCAAGAGGCCAAATTGATATATTAACAGTTTATTTACAAATGTGATATTTGTCAATAACAAGCAATTTAATGTTAAACAAATAATAGCACAATTAAATCAATGCATCTTACATTAAAGGAACAATTTACATGCTACAATCTGTGCGGAATTTACTTAATATTAATACAACATAAATCACAACAATACAAAATAATATCAAATCTAAGGCTTATTGCAAGAATTACAACTCGCACTTTACCCTCATATCTAACCAGTTTACAAATATTCTTGCATTAATTTGAATGATGTAGTCTTCACTTTCATATAATCTCTAACTTCTCTTAAAGCACATGGAAAAACTGCACTGAAAATCTCCCCCTACTTCCTCAGCTTGCAATTCCAACAATGAACTACAACTGTTTGAATCAGCACAGGAAATAAGTTTCTTGATAATTATTTCCAGGAATGTTCAGGTTGTAGCAAGATTAAATATCGTTTTGATATGAAGTAGTTTATGTATCTATTCATTTGGAACATAGAAACTTCAAAGTATATGAAAAATGGGGCAATATATTTCCTTTCAAGGTATGTAAATGCAGCAAGTCCAGAATTCCAAAATAAAGCCAGTAAATAATCCAGGTGGCTTAAATGTCAGCAATGAGATCCTATAAAGTTGACTATACCTCAATAAGGTGGAAAGAATTTAAAAAAGTAACCACAGAAAACCAGATCAGTAGGTCAAATAGATTTTGCAGCTTTCCTCTTCTAATCCTTTCTTGAGGAGAAAAAATATTTTATTTGAAAAGTGCTAAAGTCTGCATCACATGGTGGAAACTTTAGGATATGCCTATACAGGGTGAATCTGAAAAAGTGGGCAAAACTTTACGGGGTGGTAGAACGCAGCTATACGAGCAATATTCGTCATAGAAAGCATGGGCGGAACGCAAACAGCGAGCCGCTAGGTAAAGTTGGAAATGGTATAAAAGGGTCGGTCCTCGCACCCAACGGCATTTCTACCGTGGATTGCCGAGAGGATGGCTGGTTATACTAACCACGAAATGGCGGATATGCACTTTGTGTACGATGCGGCAGACGGGAATGCAAGTGAGTCACAGAGACGTTACCGCGACCGGTTTCCGATGAGATGCACTCCAGACCGGAAAACCTTCGAGCGTTTGCATCGGCGGCTGTGTGAAACGGGATCCTTCACCGCGGCCAAGCAAGACACAGGGCGTGAAAGGAGTGTCAGGACGCCGCAACTTGCAGAGGACATTCTGCGTAGGGTGGAAGAGCGACCGGGATGTAGCACGCGAGCGGTTTCCAGTGCAGTACATGTGTCCCAAATGTCGGTTTGCCGTGTGCTACAGGAGGAAGGAATGCACCCCTATCGTACGCAGAAGGTACAAGCGTTGTCACCGGCGGACTATCAGCCACGTGCCGATTTTGCACGTTGGTACCTCCAGCAGAATGCAGCGCAGCCGGATTTTGGTGCACATGTTCTGTTTACAGACGAGTGCACTTTCACCCATGAGGGCGTTTTGAATACCCACAATTCACACACATGGGCATCTACGAACCCACATGCCACACGTCCTCATTCGTTCAGCAGCGGTTCTCCGTAAATGTTTGGGCAGGGATCCTCCATGACCATTTGGTTGGACCATACCTCCTGCCACACCGTCTGGACGGCAAATCGTATAATACATTCCTACGAGAGGTGTTGCCGGAGCTGCTGCGTCCGATTCCAACCCCCAGCAGGTTGAGAATGTGGTTCCAGCACGACGGTGCGCCTGCACACTTCAGCTTAGATGTGCGGAACACTTTACATGCAACATTCCCAGGGCAATGGATTGGTCGAGGTGGTCCCATAGCCACCAAGATCGCCGGATCTCTCGTGTTTAGACTTTTTCCTGTGGAGCCATATGAAAAGCCTAATCTACGAGTGCCCCATTGAAACCGATATGGATCTAGTCACCAGGATCGCAGTTGTTGCCGGCGATATTCGGGAAATGCCTGGTGTCTTCGCAAATGTGCGTCGGTCCCTATCCCGCAGGTGTGAAGCCTGCATTACAGCTGGCGGCAGCTCTTTTGAGCAATTTCTTTGAGCATGTACCTCAATTACATTCCTGTTAATAAAATGTTTTCTGAAGTATCTCCTCTCCTTCTTGTGTTCATTCTTTAAATGTGACAGTGGAAAACTACCCTTTAACTTCTCACCGCTTGCATTCCGACCATACATTCTATGACGAATATTGCTCGTATAGCTGCGTTCTACCACCCTGTAAAGTTTTGCCCACTTTTTCAGATTCACCCTGTATATTGTCTCAAAAAATGGTAATTAGTTCTCTTTCTACCTAGTGACCATTCACATACTACAGATATTTAACCCCTTCCCTATGATGGCTTCACTGTTGGAGTCAAACAATACTATACTGACTGCTGCGATGACTCCACAGTTGGAGCCATCACAATTAAGTTGCTTTTGGGGCATATATATAATTCAAAATGCTCACTTATGAATTCTTGGAGGTTTTTGTAATGCTTATCAGTGATGACGTCATATATTTTTTGACAAATCAAAATTTATCACACCATATAAGGCCTGAGGGTGGGAGGCTAAAAATCAGTTACCAATGGGCATTCCAGTAAATGTGATGTGTGCTAATTTGCAGCTAATCACAATTTGATTTTCATATTTGATTGAATAAAAATACAATATGTTGCATGAAGAGGAACTTAGTGATAGTGAAAGTGAATATATTCCTGATGAGAGTGATATGGATTGGAGTGGTACCAATTTTTCTGACCTTACTGATAATGAATTTGAGAATGAAGAGTGAGAACCCCAGGAAATGGCAGGAGTCTGGAAGTGTATTCCTAAAGTATTTGATAATCAACAAGCAGACCTCAACAAGAGCTATAATTAGCAGATATGGTATTTGTTAAAAGTCCATTAAAATTTCCATTGTGCGGCATGGTGCTAATATCAAGACTCATTATGGAAAGGGTTAAGGAAATTCAAAACAACCATATTACTACTTTATCAGATAGCATGCTAAACTGAATTAAAATTTACCTTGATCAGAACCAGAACTTTTGTTTAGAGGGCTTCCAATTTGTGAGAGTGAAGTTCTTGATGAAAGTTTTCGAGGTCTGTAAACAAAGTAGCTGCAAAATCTTGCAATCAAATCAAGGATAATTTTGTACAGAACATATAAAGCATCACAAAACATGCTATTAAAGAATAATGACAGCATGTGAAACATAAATGTCAAATAATTTTAAAATTATAATCTTTTATCATATTCATGTGTTCTGATTATATCAGTGTGCATAGTCCAGAAAACTTACAAAAAGGGTCATTAATACCTAGCAGTATACACTATTAGCATGTTGACATGCTCCTATCCAATTAATATAATCATCAACGGCTAGACCATGGAGCTCATGTCCAGTTAACTGGACAATTGCTCCATTCATTTTCCTTTTGCAATGCAACCCAGTGGAGCTAAAGACATTGATTTGATATAACTTTGTTGCGATAAAAAAATCCCCCAACATCCAATAATATATTAGGATGGGCAGTTGATTGGAAAATAAAATCTAAGACAACAACTGACCTATAAAATAAAAATATATATTTAATTTACCAATATCTTACTGAAATTAAGAAAATATAAAATGTAAAATTAAGAAAAAAATAAATAAATACCCCCTCAAGCAGCTGCTTGACCACAGAGGTCTGACAGGAACCTGTCAGTTTATATGCAGTAGCAGAAGATCTGAGAGGATGATAGGACCTCAGCAGAAAAATACACATACATCCATGCCTTACCCAGGGCTCGAATGCAGGTCCCTTAGATCAGTAGCCAAGAGCGCTAACCACTCGGCGAAAATTTTGTGCTCAGATGAACTTGGAACATTGTTGAAACAACTAAATTTTATTAGCTATTAAACAGATACACAATATGAGTTTGCACTGTGCACATTCAGGAGTGCTGTGAGTAGGTGTGTGAGGAATACATGGCACACCAGTAGCAGATTTTAAGAGCAGACACAGGATGACAGCAACATTTCAAAACTTTAAAGCATTAATAATCACAGTATTATTACTGACTATAGAATGGTGCAGAAAATGTGTTTCACTATAACTGATGTAATATACATTCATATCAGTCGCTTGGGGTGGCATGCTTTATAGCTTTCCTTTTTTTGATTTATGCCTTCACTGCTATACTTTTGCTCTCAAGGTATAGTGAAAAGTTTTACATAAAAAGTTGGTGGCCAAAGCAATCTGTTCTTAGGATAAAACAACCCCTCTTCTGTCAGCCACTCATGCATCTGCCTGAATGTTCTTCATTCTACACTTTCCTTCTTAGGCAATCCTTGCATTGTGCTATGAATTCTTGCATACTGTCCTTTTTGTCAAAGATTTCCATACTTCTATAATCACATATCCCTATGAGCCCAATCAATAAAATAATATACATCCTTTAAAAAATAATGTAATAAAATTGTGAAGCAAAGCATATTAATTAAGTAAAACAAAATATGCAAAATTAATGTGATGTATGTGCTTGCTTTTCAGGATAAAGTATCAATTTCAGGGATTACTGAAGATACAAGCATTTGGCTCAACATCTTGGATGGGTTTTGCTCTAGATTGAAGAATGAAACTATTCTTTCACCGAAATATGTTAATGGATATATAGCAATAGATAATTCTAGATCCTATTTTGATAGTCTGGACAACTATGGCTACTTTTCTTTTTTTTTTCTTTCTACCCTGTTGAGGAGTGGTCAACTACACAGGGTCCTGGTGATGACCATACATACCAACCTGAACGGAATTATGGCTCTGAGCTTGATTATGGATCCTGAATTTGCTGCACTGGTGGGCTTCTGTAAATGGAAAATCTTCCGCTGTGTTTTCTGTTTGTTTGTGGATTGACAGCCCAAAGTGAATAGATTCACAGGATAAGTTTTATCAGCAGGTGGATAATCCTGTGCAGAGGTCATCACATGCACCTGAACTATTGCTTCTACGGGTATTGTCAAATTCTACATTGAAGGAAATCTTCCAGTGTAGATGGCTTCAGCCTTTAGTGGTGGGGGAACAAGTGCTTGCCTCATGACAGCAATAAGGGGGTTGTTTGATATTATTGGCATTCTCTCTCACAATAAACATCCCACTAACCATTTTCTCTCCATGGGTAGTTGGAATGTGAGAACTCTGCACAGAGCTTATTTTCTTGATGTCCTCACACAAGTACTCCACCGTTATAATTTAGATATTCTTGGCTTGCAAGAGAGCAGATGGACAGATAAAGGTCAGACTCTAAAAAATATTCCTAAATTTTTCTTTTCAGGGAAGGAAGATAATAAGCATCTCCAAGACATAGGTCTGCTTCTCAACAGACATGCTAGTGATGCTCTTCTAGGATACGAGTATATTAATGAAAGGTTTCTTGGTTAGCACACCTGGCTACTGATCTAAGGGACCTGGGTTCGAGCCCCAGGTAAGGCATGGTTGTGCATGTTGTTTTTCTGCTGAGGTCTTGCCATCCTCTCAGACCTTCGACTATGGCATATAAACTGACAGCTCCTGTCAGACCTCTGTGGCAAGCAGCTGCTTGAGGGGATATTTATTTTTTTAATTTTATTTTTCTTACGCAAAATTTCACACAAGAATTAAAGACTTGAATGTTATCTGCTGTTATGCCTCCACTGAGGATGCAGATGAGGATGAGAAGGATAGGATTTATGGACAGCTTCAGGATATTTTGAATTCTGTCAAGAAACGAAATGTTCTAAGTGACTTCAATGCCAAAGTTGGTACTGATTATGACCTTTGAGGAGGGGTGATAGGCCCTTTTGGTATTGGTAGCTGCAATGGGCAATGTCTCCTACAGGTACGAAAACTTAATGTTTTGAGAATAACTAACACCTATTACAAGCATCGCAACATACATAAGTACCCATGGGTTTCACCAGATTGGCTGCATAAAAATATGATAGATTACATATTAATTAATGGCAAATGGGCTAGTTCTGTTACAAATACCAAATCATATAGGGGAGCTGAAATTGAATCTGACCGTTACTGTGTTAAAAGTGTCTTGCAACTTAAACTTAAAAAGTGTGCTAAGGTTAAAAAAGTTACCTTTGACAACGAAGCTCTGAAAGACCCAGTTATAGCTAAAGCTTACCATTCTAGGTTACTTAGTCATTGTGACAGTCATGGTTTGCTTAATACTGAAGTTGAGGAAGAATGGGACCATTTTAAACAGGCTTTTCTTGAAACTAACAATATTCTTTTGGGTAAAAGCCATAGTTGTCCAGATCAGTGTGGCCTACTGATCTGGACAACTATTACTACTTTTGTTTTTTTTACCCTGCTGAGAAGTGGTCAACCACACTAGGTCCTGGTGCTGACCATATATACCAACCTGAATGCAATTATGGCTCTGAGCTTGATTATGGATCATGAATTGGCTGCACTGGTGGGCTTTTGTAGAGGGAGAATCTGTAAATGGAGCTATGTAGTCACTGGAAGGAGAGTTATGCACCAATCCCCTGTGATGATGCATAGAACCAGCCAGGTCTAGCACCTGATGTCCGATCCTGCCTTCTCGTGGTGCAGGCTGTTAATACCTTCCAAATGAAATACTTTCTTGTGAAAGGGAACAGAAGGGAGGGCTGCCAGAACAGTGTGACCTACTGATCTGGACAATTATGGCTACTTTTCATTTTTTTCTACCCTGCTGAGAAGTGGTCAACCACACTGTGTCCTGGTGCTGACCATATACACCAACCTGAAAGGAATTATGGCTCTGAATTTGAATATGGATCCTGAATTTGCTGCACTGGTGGGCTTCTGTAGAGAGAAAATCTGCCGCTGTGTTTTTTTGCTTCTTTGTAAGTTGACAGCCCCAAGTGAATAGATTCACAGGATATGTTTATCAGCTGGTGGATAATCCTGAGCAGAGGTCATTACAGGCACCTGAACTCTTGCTTCTACTGGCATCATCAAATTCTACAATGGAGGAAGTCTTCCAGTGTAGATGGCTTCAGCCTTTAGAAGTGGGGGTATGTGTCTTTGTCCCATGCCTGTGATTACAGGGTCGTTTGATATTGTCAACATTCCCTCTCTCAATAAACACAGTTTCTTTAAACAACCCACTAACCATTTTTTCTCTATAGGTAGTTGGAATGTGAGGACTCTGCACAGAGCTTCTTCTCTTGATGTCCTCACACAAGAATTCCACCATTATAGTTTAGATATTCTCGGCTTGCAAGAGACCAGATGGACAGATAAAGGTCAGATTCTTAAAAATCTTAAATTTCTCTTTTCAGGGAGGAATGATGATAAGCATCACCAAGGCATAAGTCTGCTTCTAAGCAGACATGCCAGTGATGCTCTTCTAGGATTTGAGTGCATTAATGAAAGGTTTCTTAGAGCAAAACTTCAGACAAGCATTAAAGACTTGAATGTTATCTGCTGTTATGCCCCCACTGAGGATGCCAATGAGGATGAGAAGGATTGGTTGTACAGAAAACATCAAGATATTTTGAATTCTGTCAAGAAAGGAGATATTACCCTTGTTCTTGGTGACTTCAATGCCAAAGTTGGTACTGACTCTGACCTTTGAGGAGGGGTGATAGACCCTTTTGGTATTGGTAGCTGCATTGGGCAATGTCTCCTACAGGTAAGTAAACTCAATGGTTTCAGAATAACTAACACTTATTACAAACACTGTGACATACATAAGTACACTTGGGTTTCACCTGATGGGCTGCATAAGAATGTGATTGATCATATATTAATTAACAGCAAATGGGCTAGTTCTGTTAGGAATACCAGGGCATATAGGGGAGCTGAAATTGGATCTGACCATTTCCTTGTTAAAAGTGTCTTGCAACTTAAACTTAAAAAGTGTTGTGATAAAGTTAAAAAATTTACCTTTAACACTGAAGCTTTGAAAGACCCAGTTATAGCTAAAGCTTACCATGATAGGTTACTTAGTCATTATGACAGTCATGGTTTGCTTACTACTGAAGTGGAGGAAGAATGGGACCATTTCAAACAAGCTTTTTTGGAAACTAACATTACTCTTTTAGGAAAAAAGTTGCAGAGGAGGCAAAATTATTTGAGTGATAAGGCACTTGAGCTTATTTCAGAAAGAAAGAACTGGAGGAATGTCCTTAATCAATACCCTACTAATCCTAATAGAAAGCAGTACAAAGAGCTTAATAAACATGTAAAGGATTAGTTAGCTGCTAATAAGAATCTTTGGCTTGATAACTTGGCTGACAAAGCCAAAAAAAGCAGTTAGACAGCACAACAGCAGAGAGCTGTACCAGATAGTTAATGTTTTGTGTGATAGAAAATGGACAGGTACATAGGGATTGAAGGATAAACAAGTTTATAGAAAGTGAGGATTCTGTTATGGCTAGGTGGGCTGAGCATTTCAGTGATGTTCTAAACAATGTGGTTAGTCCTACTCCCATTATAATGATGATAGATACATTACTGGCTTTAATGTTGGCCCTATAACACAGTGTTATGTTATTTTGGCTATTTCCAAACTTATACTACATAAATTCCCAGGGTAAATGAAATTACTACTGAAATACTTAGAGCTGGGAATGTTTTGGTTACCACATAGATCATTGAAATTTTGAATATCTTTTATGATAAAGGATGGTTCCTAAGAATTTTACCAGAGCTATTATTATCCCTATTTTTTAAAAAAGTGATTGTAGTTCTTATGATAATTATAGAGGTATCAGCCTACTTTCTGTTCCAGGTAAAGTTCTTTGCATGATTAATATAATTTAGCTTAATAGAAAAAATTAATAGAATTAAGAATCTGGCTGACAGGCAATTGCATGATGAGAAATATGGATTCAAAAGTAGCAGGGGATGTGTAGATCTGATATTTTCACTCAGGCAGATTCTTGAGAAATGTTTAGAGTTTCAGAAACCTTACCTCGTTTCATTGATTTAACCCTCGCTTCGTTGATTTAAAAAAATATGTTTGACTCTGTTGATCATCATAATTTATGATTGATTGTGAGATCGTATGGCATACCAGACAAGTTAGTTTACATAATAAAAGCTCTCTATAATAACACTGAGTCATGTGTGAGAGTTGGTAAGGCTTGTAGCAATTGATTTAGCATTGCTTCTAGTGCTCAACAAGAGTGCATTTTGTCTTTTTTTTTCTCTTTAGTTTGGTTATTGACTATGTTATGCAAAATTCATTGCAAGGGAAAATTTTTGAGCTTAAATGGTCTAAAGGTCTGAAAATTTCTGATTTAGATTATGCTGAAGATTTGGTCTTTTTGGCAAATGATGTTGATGAGACAAACCCTTTCGATGTTGATGAGACAAACTCTTTCATTCGAGTTGTTGATGAGACTGGTAGTAAAGTGGGTTTAGTGATTAACAGAGAGAAAACTAAAGTGATGAAAATTGGTCAAGCAGATTGTGGCTTAGTTAATCTGAATGGTCGCATTCTTGAGCAAGTGTCTCAATTTGTGTCCTATGTTTGTGTTTAATGATCTTGGGAGCTATGCAACAGATACTGGTGATATGCAACATGAGATAAACAGATGAATAGGAATTGCTACTGGAACTTTTAAGAATCTATGGAGAATGTGAAGAAATGGGTATATGCATCTAAAGGTTAAAATTAGATTGTATAATAGTTTGGTTCTTTTTAGGGTTAGTTATGGTAATGAAACTTGGACCTTTTGTAAACAAAATAACAAGAAACTTGATGTTTTTGATTCTAGATACTTACACAGCATCTTGAGCATTAGGTGTGTGATGCCCTCTCATTCATTTTTACTTTACCTTAACCAGTTTTGCTTAATTTACATTATATTTATCATTTTGGGGATTTTTATTTAATTTTTGGCATCACAGCACTCGTGTCCAAGAGGAGTTATGCATGCACAACTCCGAACTTTCGATTGTCACCCGCTAAAGAGCATGTACAAGGACACGTCCCCTCTTGCGTCATAGCTTGTGCCGCTCGTCAATTTATGCAAATGTGTTTCCCGGCGTACAACATGACACATGCTAGCTTTGTAGCCTCTTGTTATAACCTGGTGACATGTTAGTCACAATCAACACAATTAGAGTAGCACAGTCACAGTTTGAACAGTGTAGAGTTTCGTCAGAGTAGTTTTTGAGAAGTCATTTAGTTGAGAAAGGGTGTTGAGTGTTGGAGTTTTGTTGAAGAGTTTATAGTAAATGATGTAGTATCTTCTTCACTGAAGTTTTGGTGAGTGTTTTTGGAAATAAATTTGTTTGTTACAGAAACTTTTTGAATCTTTACTATTTTTTTTCTCTTGAGCAACGTTAATTGTTTTTGATTAGAATTTACATTAGAATTGACAATCATTTAATCCTTTTGAATTCTTACTCATTAATGCTCGCTAGTATTTCGAACCCTAATTAAATTTTATTTTTGGCAATTTGTTAATTATTGCCTGGCGCCCGACTCGGCTATCCGGAGCTTAAATAATTATTGGATCAGACAAAGGGTCCAAACTTAAAAGTATTTCAAATTCTTTGGAGCATTACAGGTGGTTCAACTTAGTAAGTAATGATGAGATTAGGCAAAGTAGTCAGCAATCTCCTTTAAGCAGCATATTGTGCAGAGAGAGACTCTGTTTATTTGGCCATGTTGTCCGTATTGATAATTATAGATTAGCAAGTAGTGTATAAAAATTTGTGTCTATAGGCCTCAGAAAGAGGGTGAGATCTAGGATGCAATGGGCAGACAGTCAAATAGAACCTTGTTAGAATTGGGGTGCAGTAGCCAGATGCAGCTCAGGACAGATATGCTTGGAGAACTAAATTGCACGATATGGTTGGACCTCTATAGCCTATGGTTACTTAAGGAGGATGATGATGAGTGACATCTGCAAATTTTTACCTATTTATGTATTGTTTATGTAGTATTTGTTTTGTATAGAATTGACCTAGTTGTAAACATTTTTCAAATAAAAATAAAGTTTACGAAAACATATTGCTCATTATTATATAAATTTCATTGCATATCCCCCTTATGTCTTAAGCAGGGCCGTTTAGTGGGAGGAGGCCATACCTCCCTCCATTCAGAATACTAGTAAGGGAAATACAGGCAAAAAATTATTAAACTCATTTGTGGCCGAGTGGTTAGCACGCTTGGCTACTGATCTAAGGGACCTGGGTTTGAGCCCCGGAATTAGGCATGGATGTGTGTGTCGTTTTTCTGCTGAGGTCCTGCCATCCTCTCAGACCTTCTACTCTGGCATATAAACTGACAGGCTCCTGTCAGACCTCTGTGGCAAGCAGCTGCTTGAGGGGGTATTTATTTATTTATTTTTATATTTCATGCATTTTTCAAGAAATTTTTTTAAAGACATTTAAAATGGTTGGAAATATATTGCATTAGAAATTCAGCCTCTTGCTCCCCCCCCCCCCCCCCAATTTGTTTTCTAGATCTAGCCCTGGTCTTAAGCATAGCCATTGTTCATAAAACTTAATTTTATTTCACTGAGAATGAAAGTCCAAATTGATACACATCCTAAGTATTGAGTAGGGGGAACTCGGATTATTGTTTCAATCTTGTTAGGTTTTTACATTTTCCAATACAGAACTTTGTTCTTGCACCACCAGACCCTCAAAATACACCAATGAAGGTGGGGGTTAGAGGTAGAATGCATATCCACTTGGATGTAGGTCAAGGAACAGAGGGAAACTGTATCTGGGTATTCACTTTTCTAGGATTTATGGTGCCCATTTTCACTTGGCTACTGACACCATGTCTGTAGAAGTCTCATTCAGAAAAGGTATTTGATCAATTACAGATAAAAAGAATCCACAAGTACAAGCAAACTGGACAGAAGCAACAAATGTCACAGAGTGCTGCCATCTGGCCAATTTTCAACTAGACAGTCTATTTTTATTTCAGATTTTTATATTTGAGAGAAAAAAAATGTTGTTGGTAGCAGAGAAAAATGTGGCAACACTAGCTGCATACCAAATAGAGGAAATCCATCATATTCAATTTCTATGATTATAGTAACTAGCAGTTTTCTTGTTGAAACTCAATGGTCCATGAAGTGCAAAAATAAAAGTGGTTTCAGACATGAACTTTAGTTCTATCAGTGACTTGATTTATAAAGCAACACAGGGTAGCCAGGGGAGGACAGGTGGTCGAGTACTTCAACTGCTACAGGAGGAGTTTGAAAACTTAATGAAAATGTTCAATTACTAAAATATGAGGAAAATAGTGATTGAAGAAATTTGGAACAGATGATAAAGTATTTGGACTTTAATGGAAGGATTTGAAAATTGATAAATTAAAAATCTCAAATGATAAAATATAAAAAATCAGAAAATAGCAATCTGGAGTTCTAAATCATATTTTATTACAAATTGGACTTTAATTGTTAACACAGCACAGAGTGGCACAAAGAAACCTGTATGTGAAATATGGGACCAAGCAGTTAAATATTTGGGAAAGGGGGAAAAATTCTTCAATTTTTGGAATAATTGAGCCCTTGCCAACAGTTATTAAGTGAAATGTTGAGAACTGCCAAGAGTTATATCAGCATGTTGTGGACCAGACCATTCACTGTCACTGGCACAGCTGATCGCTTTGCACCCACTTGGACACAATTATTATATATACACTCATAGGCCAGATCATTATGACCACCTGTCTCCATGAATGGACACATCCACAGCACATAACAGAGATGTAACCACAGGTACAGAATATATATACACACAGCACAGGCAGGGCATGTCAGTTTGTCAATGAGAAGCACATGCAATGGGGAAAGGCTAGTTGGAGTTTGAATCAGGAATGATTATCAGTGCAAGGTAGACAGGGGCCAGCATCTCAGCAACCACAGGCTTGTTGTCTGTTTGAGGGCTGCTGTAGTGAAGGTGTGGCAGGAATGTCCAGAAAGAAAAACATCAACCCAATGTGCCAGAAAAGATAAAAGTCAAACAATTTACATATTTTACCCTCTTTCTTTTTCTTTGGGGGGGAAGGCATGAGAGGAATTTTTTATAATCTGTGACACTACTCATGTCACAAACTTTTATTTGACACATAGCCCTATGTTCCAAAAATATAACAGAACAATAGAATTTAGAATATAACTTGGATTGGGTTGTTTTACCTCTGAGCAGCACTTTTTCGCACACCATGGGCTAAATGGTCAGGTCACATGGACCCCGAAGGCTCAGAGGTTGGAGGAAGGGGACCCACTGGAACAGCTGTTGGGAGGACAGATGGTAACCTCCCATCAAGGCCATCGAGCCTGTTCTTTAACGTGCACAGGGTATGGCTCTCTCCCGCACACGGGGCCACAGCTTAATGTCCCATCCGACGGACGGCAGCCTTTCTAAGCCCATCGGTGTCCCCTACTGACCATGGGCAGGGCGGGGAATTTTGCGGAGATAAATCTCAACGCCGACCCAGCTGGGACTCGAACCTGGGAACTACAGATTACGAGCCTGGCGCGCTACCGACTGAGCCACCCCACCCCTTAGAATATAACAGATCATTATTTGAAAGAGAGGAAAAGTTATATACATATTTTCAGTTATGACCAGACAACAGTGCATAAAACTATATCAATTTTACACATATATAATAAACTGTGTGCAAAAAGATAACTGCAAAAAATATTGGCCACCTCTTTTACTGAATCCATAGACCATTTCTCAATTTTAATTTTTTTAAAAATACTTGAAAAGTAGTTTTCCAGAACAATCCCTACATACTAAATTAACTGACATATACCCCCTCAAGCAGCTGCTTGCCACAGATGTCTGACAGGAACCTGCCAGTTTAATGCACCATTGTAGAAGGTCTGCGAGGATGGCAGGACCTCAGGAGAAAGACAACACTAGCATCCATGCCTTACCTGGGGATCGAACCCAGGTCTCTTTGATCAGTAGCAAAGCATGCTAACCACTTGGTCAACCAAAACAAAAGATAAAAAGAAATCCTAAAATATTAGCTTTTAATAATAAGAACTACGACATCTTTTATTATTAAAATCCATCCATTATTAAAGCTCATCAATTGAGGTAATAAGACATATTAACATAAGACATATTACATTTCTTATTACTTCAATTGATGGTGCTCTTACATGCCAAATTTCAGAGAACAGACTGAAAAATATACAGATATAAATGGTAGACATTTCCCATTTTGCTACAAATCAATAAAAAAACATCTTTAATAAGCTATTGTTATTTTTATTACATTTACCTAAACACACATATAGCATGCCTCTTTTATTGTGGACACCCTGTATAAGTAACGAATTACAGCAAGTTGTGAGGTCCATTATCTAAATAAACTTAAACTAAAAACAACAGGATTAAATAAACGTACGAGTTTCTTGCATTGTGTAAGAGAGAAAAAAACTAACCCATTGTTTATACAGACCAAACATATAATAAAGTGATTTTGTCAATGTTTTTAGCCTGGGACTACTTTCAGCTTATTTACAGCAGATAAAACAGTTTGGAAGCAACATATGTCACTGTTCTCTATATTTCTTATATATTTAAAAATCACTCCTGATGCAGCTGTATGACAGAGACTGTCAGTATGTCATAGGAAATTTTATATTAGAAAATTTTTCATGAACATTAAAACTCAGAGGATTGACATGTTTCAGTATCACTTAATGAATTTACACAGTCATATCAGAATAATATGACCACCCACAGAATCACAGTGTACCCGCCTAGGTGCATCAAAGAGTGCACATGACAAGGTCGACCACATGGAGATATAAGCAAGCCAGGACAGATGAGCCATAGTGCATAATGTGAGCACAATGGTCAGAGTTATTGATTTGATGGATGTTCAAAAAGGAATGATCATCGCCAACCGCGCCAAGGGTGGAAGCATCTCAGAAACAGCAGACTTCATGGGCTGTTCGCGAGGTGTTGTAGTAAGGGTTAAATTATTTTAATAATAAATTCTTATTATTTAATAATTCAATAATTATAAATAATGGTAGAGTGAACCCTGTTATGCATGGGTCTCCCGAGTCACTGCTGCATAAAGGCATCTATGTTAACCAAGGTTCATCAGCAAATATGCCTGCAGTTCACACAGGATTACTGTCATTGGACAGTGGAAGAGAGGAAAAAGGTTGCCTTCTCTGGCAAATCGATGTTCCTACTCCACAGAAGTGACAGGCAGTGGTAGATATGGTGTCAGACACATGAGAACCAACATACACTGGACATACTTGCTGGGTAAGTACAGGACAGCAGTAACAGTGTGCATGTCTGGGGGATGTTTTCAGGGTTTGACCTGGGGCCTCTTACCACTGGATGGGTCCCTGAATGCCAATGGCTACCTGTCCATCCTCGCTGACCACATGCATTCTTTCATATTGGACATTTACCCTGGTGATGATGCTGTCTACCAACAGAACAATGCACCCTGCCATGTCGCTAAGGTGGTGCATGACTGGTTCCAGGAACACGACAGCGATGTCTCTGTTCTCCCTTGGCAGGTGAAATCGCCCAACTTTAATCCCATAGAGTACTTGTGGGACCATATGGATCAACAGGTTCAGCGTGTGGACCCATAACCATGTCATCTCTGGAACCTCCATGCTCTGCTGGAGGTGGCATACAAAATGGCATATAAAATAAAATTGGCACATGTGCCTTTGGCAACCTTCCAGAGCCTCATTGCGTCCATGCCATCTTGCCACTGTCATCCGGGCCAAGGATGGTTATTCCCATTATTAGGTAGGTGGTCATATTATTCTGATACGACTGTGTATTAAGGGGGGGAAAAGCTGGATAATATTTTCATCGTTCCTCCACTTAAATACAAGAATTGGTTTTCAAAGTCAAAAAATCTTCAGTGATATTTAAATATACATGTTAAAGAAGCATAACTTTGCAAATGTTTATTAAGCAGGTAAAAATTTATTTTTCACACATTTAATAAAACTGTAATAAAACATATAAATAAAACAGAAGTATAGCAGCATATAACAGTAATGGCAACAATGACATATAAATCAGGATATGTGGAACAAGAATTTACAAGATAGATTCCAAAATGGCACATAATATTTAATATATATTTGTCTATATTTCAGGTAGAGGTATAGACAAATACATATCACAGGGGGGTCCCCCCCTCTGTGATATGTGGAGGGCTTTCCAAAAGTTCTTGACATATGTCTATAGATTTGCACTCATTCCTCCAAAGTTAATGAGCTATGACATGTTCGAGAGCTTGTATCATCATTTCTCTCTTTGCTGGCAGTACATAAAGTTGACTCTGTGAAATTTAAGCATTGTTGCTATGGAGCCTACTAAAGATGGGGAAATATTTGACATTTTCACAAGGATGAAGCTTGGGGATGACACAAAAAATATTCATGATAATTTATCAGAAGTACATGAGGATCATGCCTGTTCATATGGCACTATTATGGGATGGATGCACATATTCAGAGAAGGATAGCAGAGCTTCAAAGACCTCCCTAGTGCAGGAAGACCAAAGGAGGCCATGAACGAGAGAAACATCACTGCTATTCATGAACTTGTTAAAGAAAACCCACACATCACCATTCAGGAAATAAGTTTAGTATTCAGTGTATCAATTGGCAATGTGGAAACAATTGCACCGAAAAACAAATTTTGACCTTTGATGTGTTTCAGAAGTGCAAACAGTCATTTCTTATGTAAATTGAGATGCTGAACAAGATAATAACAACAAAAATGTTTGATTAACTCGGGTTTATGAAATATAATCACTTACCTGTATTAAGTCATTCACTGAAGGTTGCATATCAATCTACAGCAACTGCCACTTCTTCACCTTTCACTTATATATACCAAATCTTGAGAATCTCGCATCACATTCTAGCAGTAATCTGCTAACATTGATGGACTCCATCTTCCTCGATATATCATTTCTGTTGTAGCAATTTAATGATGAAAACTCATAGTGTCAGTTTTTTAGAAAGAAATTCAAATGAGAACTTAAGAACTGTATCTTCAAAGACATACTACATCCCAATTTGTGATGGAGGACAGCAGTTGTTCCATAAAGTTCTTGTAATTTTTGGCTTTTTTATTCATCCCGTGGCCGAGTGGTTAGCGTGCTTGGCTACTGATCTAAGGGACCTGAGTTTGAGCACCAGTTAAGGCATGGATGTTCATGTTGTTTTTCTGATGAGGTCCTGATCCTCACAGATCATCTACTATAGTATATAAACTGACAGGCACCTGTCAGACCTCTGTGGCAAGCAGCTGCTTGAGGGGGTATTTTATTGTATTATTACCTGTCACCACCTATCAAAAGGCATGCCATGCTCTCTGTTCATCACCAGTGATGATAAAATCAAATACCTCTTCATGTAGCACAGAGCAAATATCTAGACCGATAAAAACACTCTCTTTCATCTTTGCTTCGCTAAGTCTTGGAAATTTCTGTTGAGGGTACAGAAAGCAATTTGCATTTGATCCATAGCCTTGACAAAAATTCTTCATTAGGCCAATTTTATGTATAAAGGTGGCAATAAAATCTTCATGGATTATACCAGTGGATGATGCTGTATACTCTTCTTCCTTGGCTCCAGTGATTGCCAAGAAGAGCAAATCCTCTTCACATAAATGAGATACTTTGTCTCTGCTATTCCATTTGCAAAGGAAGCAAAAGAACTTTGTATATCCCAGCTGTAGTCCGATGACTTTTAAGTCAGTACAAATTTCTATTTGTCATAATTTATGTATTGAAGTAATTTTTTCATATTGTCATACATTTCCTTTCTATTAATAGCATGGCCTACTGGAACAGAAGGCAACTCGTTCCCATTGTGTAGAAGAACGGCTTTCATACTTTTTATAATATATATAAATGACCTACTACTTTTAAATTTTAAAAGTGATATTTTATTATATGCAGATATTATTTTAATAATGAACAGCAACAAACATTTAAATAAAAGTACTGAAGAAATTTAATTAGATTATAATAATATTATACGATGTTATATCATAATAAAATCTACATAAATATAAAAAAACTAAATGGATGATAATACATTCTCCAATGTTTAAATCAGATAATTTTTTCATTAAAACTCAATAAATTGTCCTGAAAAAAATAATTTTACTAATGACTCTGGTTGTAATTGTTATAAACTTGAACATGTAAATTACATAAAATATCTAGGTGTATATATATTGATAAACATTTTAGATGGAATATGCACATCTCTAAAATAAGTTAATATCTCAGATTATCTGCTTTTAAAATTCAAAAATCAAGATATATATTTAATACTAAAACTTGCATTTTATTCTATAAATCTGTATGTGAATCAATTATATCTTATACATAACCATTCATGGTACAACAAACCTAACAAATATAAAGAAAATTAAAAATCTTCAATCTACACTGCTGCCATTAAAAATGCAACATCAGGAAAGACAAATTTAGTGAATACATAGCTTATGTTACAAGGATCAAATGATTATAAATACAACTCGGTTAGACTTGTGGAATACAAAGAAATCAGTATCTTGTGTAGCCACCATGAGCAGCAATAACCACTGCTACACTGTCCGGCATTGAGAGATGAGACATCAGATGTGTGTTTGGGGAATGTCAGTCCATGCAGTTTCGATGCTTAGCCAAAGTTCATCTGTTGTAGCAGCTGCTGGTGTCTGGTATGCTAGTCATCATGAGATCATGGACCAGACATATTCAATTAGGGACAGATCAGGTGAATGCACAAGCCAAGGCAAAAGTGTCACATGGTGGCTATCCAGAAATTGTTGGACAATGCATGCCACCTGTGGTAAGGCAAGTCCTGTTGGTAAATGGCACCAGAGAGCCCCTGAAGATAGGTACGACCACAAGCTCCTACACCTCAGTGATGTAACGCTGGCTGTTCAAAGTATCAGTAATGTGTACGAGGTGCATGCATGAGTGGAGTCCAATGGCACCCCATACCATAACACCAGGGGCCGAACCTGTATAGCACTGCATCATGCATGTCTCACTGAGCCTGCTGTAGCTGCAGTACCGCCAGATATGGATTTGTCCATCATGGTGCTGCATACTGAAGTGGAATTCGTCTGAAAAGACGATGCAATGCCATTCGCACATCCATGCACAATGTTCTTGGCACCATTGCAGTTGCATACACCTGTGTTGTAGAGTCAATGGTAGTCGAAGCAATGGCCGTCTAGCTAAGATGTCCCAATGCTGCAGACGAAGTTGAACCATACATGCAGACACTGGTTGATGTGCAACACACTCTAACTGTTGAGCTAAGGTGTTTGATGTGGCTGTATGGTCATTCAAAGCTATGCACATGAGATGTATGTCCTCTAGTTCAATTGTGTAACAGGGCATTGAGATCCCTCACGTCAGTGTGTTCATTCCTCCTCTACCCACTGACGCCATATTCTCATCGCTGTGGCAACTGTCCAACATGAGCACCGATGTCTCAGTATGATAATCTGCCTTTCTGTAATCTCACAATTCTCCCTTGTTCAAAGTTGGAAATCTGGTCTATGGATGCTGTGTTCTTCAACAGGACCTACTTGATCTGCAAAAACTGCAAGTAAACACAATTCCAGTTCTTTACACTGGCTCTTTGTAATCTCCTCTTATACCACTTCCAGGGGGCATTACTGTCACACATGATGTGTGTATGGGCTATGATTTGAATCATTTACATGTTCTCCCATGGGCATATTCCATTACCATTACATGTTCTCCCATCTTGCATATTTCAGGACAATCTGACGAATTCTTCCTGGTGTTGCAGTTTTAATGGCCAGAATGTATAATAGCTAAAATAATAATCCTATAAAACTTAGACCAAATTATACAACTTTAAGAGACAGATTACATTACTTGAAGTTGTTATCATACAGAAGTTTTTTATATTTGTAATATAATCTTAAAACATTATTTTGATATACGTTTAAAAAAGAGAATAAATCATAGTAAAAATCCAAGATTAGAAGCTAAAAATTATTACAAACTACCTAAATTTAAAAACAATTAAAGCTGTATCAGTGATTATAAAATACCACACACATTTAATTTGATTCCAAGAGAAATTATAAATGTTAACAGCTATAATAGATTAAAAATAAATTTAAAATATTATCTTAAATAAATTATATAACTATGTTAAATTTTGTATATTTCATGAAGTTTTTGCATTTTACATTTTGTCTTATTTTAATTTTCTTTTTTTAAATAAATTATTAATTGAGAGAACATGTGTATATGTATTATGAATGTATTATTCAGTTACCTACAGATAAGCTACTTAGCTTTGTGGGTCCTATGTATTTTTTATTATATATATGTTCTTATGATTAAATGAACAACATTTAAAAAAAAATACTTAATTTCAAGGAATCTTAAAAACAACATGTAAAAAAATGGTCAACATCTTTGTAAGCAACCAGGTTACTTACCATGGTAAAGAACAATACCAGATCTTTTTGGCAGCTATAATAAACAATTATTTTCACTTTTCTATAAAGGAGATTCTACTGATGCAGTC
Organism: Ryuthela nishihirai; assembly: GCA_038380435.1. Taxonomy (NCBI): domain Eukaryota; kingdom Metazoa; phylum Arthropoda; class Arachnida; order Araneae; family Heptathelidae; genus Ryuthela; species Ryuthela nishihirai. The sequence goes on from JAWZYU010000019.1 coordinate 22,995,908, forward strand.
TGAATCTTAGGAGTTCTGCTTTGTTCTTTGACAGCTCTAGATCTCTAATAAGATCATTCAACTCCTCCTGCATATTCTTGTGTGGTGAAAACAATGTTGTGGGTGAAAAGTTGGGATCTACGGATGCTATTTCCTTTGTTCCTGTTTCTTCCTTCTCTTCCTCCTCTGAGTCCACATTGTAATGTTCTGGTGGCTCCAGGGATGGGCAGGTTTTCCCCAGGTAGCACTGGAGGAATAACAGATGGTATGTTGGGGTAGTTTACTGTCTGCTTTTTCTTTTTAGTACTACCACTTCCCAGTGGAGGTGACATGCAGAAGTAAGAAGTCACTCACATGGAGTCACTCACACTGGACAGTTCTCACCATATCATCACATGTAAGTCACTCACACTGGACAGTTCTCAACATATCACAGGAATGGCATCAACTGCCTCTTGCCATTTAGCTAGCTGTGAAAAAGTGCTGTACAACTATTACACACTATATGTGTAGCCCAGCTCCTCTGTTGATCTCCTATCCTACACCTGAAGTAAAGGTGGTAGGCGTTTTTGATGATAAGTATTATTTCATGCTCCTGACACAAAAGTAATATGGGCACAAAAGTAATACGGACACAAAAGTAATTTGCCCACAAATGTAACAAAAATAGTCTACATTTTTCATACAAGCATGAGACATATAGTTCACATACAGCAGCTGCATACAATCATGAGTGGACGATAACTAAGGAAGGGTAACACCGGAATGATGAAATAGCTCCCGGGTATTGTGTTGCTTCGAAAGATGCAATAGCTCCCAGGTATTGCGTCGCCTCCAATGATGCAACAGCTTCCTGGTATTGTGTCACCTAGGCGCTTCATGCAGCACACAAAAGACTCAAATCAGCATACACTCTATGTGGACGCAGCCTCCTGCATTTTCAAAACAAGAGCCAATCACCAGTTTTTAATGTCATGATCATGTTTAGCACCTCGAAAAATTAGTAAAAAAAATGGCAGTTTTCATTTCCAAAACATTTTTAATGTTGTACAGCATTATTCTTCAACATTTAAAGTTCTGAAAGATCTGCATCAAATGGGACAGAATTACTGACAGATAAACAGCAAACCAGCAGAACAGCAATACACAACTAGAGTCAACTCATGCAAGGAGATGGTGTCAGTGTTTGAACCCAGTGACCCTAAATGGTTAACATTGTTCCAGATGATGAGATGTGATTTTCATTACAATTCCCAGAAAGATCAGCAACTATGTTTGGGTTGTGGAAGATGAACCACATCTCCAAATCCTCCAACAAGACTTTCACTCAAGGAAATGTTCACAATTCTTTTCAATTCTCAAGGAATGGTAGCCATAGACTTTACCTGAAAGTAATGACTATAATAACTAGCCAATACTACATGAACATTGTTTTGCCCAAAATGGTCCTAAGACTGGCATGTTTCTTTCTTTATGACAAAAAAATGACCATGACCCAGCAAGTTACAGACTATCTGGAGCAGGAAAAAAAAATCAAACAGCTATTCAAACAGCCATTCTGCATATTCACCTGATTTTGCACCCTGCGATTTTTGGTTTCCAAAAATTAAAAAGAAACTTGCTGGGAAGTCTTTTTCAAGGATGCAAGACCTTACAAAATGCATTTATTCAGAGTTGTGGAGTATTCCCCAACAGGAGTACTATCAATGATTCCAGAATTGGCACAGACATCTGCTATTTTGCATAGATACTGGAGGGGAGTACTCTGAAGGGCAGTAAAAGTTTTGTTGATGTAAGTGCAATATATTTTGTTCTGCAGATGCATGCTAAGAACTTTCTGAATACCCCTCATAGAATAACAAATTTTACATCTCTATTGAATGAAATTCTTTAAGTGAGATGATAAAAAAAAATATGGAATTTGTAGGTCAAGCAAATGCCTTGCAAAGTGAGTTGTTACTTTGATGTTTTTACAGTTTAATGATTAATCTAAGGTGCACAAGTAGAGCTAACCAAAAAGGTTAGTAGCTTAGATGTTATAAAATCTGAGTGTACAATATGATGTCTGAGTGACTCATAACTTCTAAGCTACTAACCTTTTTGGTTAGTGCTACTTGTGCAGCTGAAATTAATCAATGAACTGTAAAAACATCAAAAGTAACAACTTGTCTTTAATGGCATTTGCCTTGATCAACAAATTCCAAATTTTGATATCCTCTCTCACTTAAAGAATTTTATTATATAAAATTTATAGAAATTGCCATTCTATATCAAAAGAATACCTCTGTACCTGAAATATAGACAAAAACATCTTAAAATTCTTGTCATCATATATCCTGATATGCCATTGTTGCCATTACTGTTAGATTGTGCTGCTGTACTTCTGCTGTTTTATTTACATATAGTGTTATAATGTTTTATTAAATTTATGATACTGCACTGTGAGTTCAGTATATTGTATTTTTTCTACATTGCTTTAATGTTGTGAAGCTTCCTCAGGATTTTAAAAATTATAATAAAAATTATATATGTTCTATTGTTATAAGTGCTTGCATATTACAAAAGCAAAAGAAAGCAAAGTGAGCTGATTAATGTATTTCCAAAATTTTATGTATATGGATGAGTCAGTCAGGTGACACTTTTGATTTATTCAGTAGTTTATTTTATAATGTAAAACTAACAACATTTAAAGAAGTTGATTTCGAAGTTCCTTTTTTTTGTCTCTGAGCTCCAGTTAATAAATATTGAATTATCATATTTGCCAGTACCTCATGTTAAGGACCTCTAATTCATATGACTATTTTCAAAGTGGCACCCTCAACTATTCATTTCATATTCAGATGCATCGCAGTTCCCTTATAAAAGTTGGGAATCCCTATTCTGCAGCAATGCCACTGTGCTCATCGTGACAGCTATTAAACTACTAAAAAAATTCTAAATAACAATAGTTTCATTAATGTTTTAAAGCATTACTACCAGCTGCAAGACATGCACAGTCATATCAGAATAATATGACCATCTACCATAGTGTATGTATGGTAGGTGGTCATATTATTCTGATATGTTATACTGTATAACTCACTCCTCCCCCCACTCACCCACCCAACCTCAGCACTGTCTTAGTCTTCATTTTTCTATTGCTTCCTTTTGCACAAATGACATATTTTACAGTTAAAATTTTACAACAAACTTTTTATGTTCCAAAAGTAAGAAAATATTTATATTAATATACACACCTTGATATGCATTTTAAAGATCCAATATCAACATACAGTCGATAAGCTGTGCTAATCATAAAAGGCTGAGACATGATTTGACAAACAGCAGGCCTTTTGTTAGGATCCAAATGCAGCATATTCATAAGAAGTTGTCTTAGATCTCTGCTATAGTGGTCTGATACAGGATCAAAGCAACCTCGCATAATTTTCATAACTAAAGCTGGTAAATTCTGTAAATTTATATAATAATTATTTATGTAAAAGTTTCAACCATAAAATACTGCTTAGCTAATAATGCACAGTTTTAACTAAACAATACAATCAATTATCATATTGGATTTTAGGTTTAAAATCCAATATAAAAAATTAGTTCTGTAAAATGGTTATTTGACACTAACCCTTAACCACTCATTGGACTTTATTATGCACATGGTATACTAAGTGCCCCACTAGAATTTTTGCAACTGAATGGGTGTAAAGAAAGGATTGAAAGTATATGTTTATTTTTATTGATGACAGTAAATAGCATATTTGTATACATTATGCACTATTTTAAGTGTTACATAAAAATTTAAAAGAACAACAAAATTAAAATACTAAAACTTACAATCTTTCTGTTTTCTTAACATTATTACAAAGTGTTTGATTCAACATTTGGGTGACAATTTTCATAAGCGTATGTTATTAAAAAACATTTTTACAAGAAAAAAATTGTAATGACGTGAGATAACTGGTAAAACAATATTTCGATCATTTATATTTCCTTACACACAGAGTTTATTGGTAGAAACCAAACTTTAGTGATGTAACTGCTCAAGTGGCATCCAAGATGCTCCACAATGAACAGAAATAACAATAAACTCTTCTTGCATTACTACAAATGCCCTAATGTGGATGCACCTACCCTTCTCCCACAGCTCATCATTGTTATCATTCTCAAGCAGCCATGGGCTACAGAGGTCTAACCAGAAGGTGCAATTTAGTTCTCCAAGCATATCTGTCCTGAGCTATATCTGCTTCATCTGGCCACTGCACACCAATTCTAACAAGGTCCTGTTTGACATTTCTGCCCACCACATCTTCAGTCTCCCCCTTTTCCTGAGGCCTTTAGGCATACTGTTCATAACTCTATTGGCTAATCTATTTCAATACCATATGGGCAACATGGCCAAACCGAGTCTCTCTCTGCGCAATATGCTTTTTAAAGAAGGTTGCTGACTCCTTTGCCTAACCTCATCATTACTTACACAGCTGAACCACCTAATGTTCAATATACTGAATAAGCATCTAGAATCAAAAGCATCTATCTAGTTTCCTGTTATCTTATTTACAAAGCATCCAAGTTTTACTACCATAACTAACCTTAGAGAGAACCAAACAATTATACAGTCTAATTTTAGTTTTTAGGTGTATATGCCTATTTCTCCACATTCTCCATAGATTCTTAAACATGCTGGCAGCAATCCATATTCATATGTTAATCTCATGCCACACATCACCAGTCTCAGTTGCATAGTTCCCAAGATAATTAAACTGATAAACCTTCTCAAGAGTGCAGCCATTCAGATTAACTGAACCACAGCCTGCCTGATGAATTTTCATCACTTTAGTTTTCTCTGTTTATAACCAAACCTACACTCTACCAGTTTCATCAACAGCCCTAATGAAAGAATTCATCTCATCAACATTATTAGCCAACAAGGCCAAATCACCTGCATAATCTAAATCGGAAATTTTAAATTCTCTAGACCATTTAAAGCCAAAATCTTTCCCTTGCAAAGAATTTCACAAGATATAATCAATAACCATATTAAAGAGAAAAGGGGACAAAATGCACCCTTGTCGAACACCAGAAGCAATGCTAAACAAATTGTTACAAGCCTTACCAACTCTCACACATGACTATAGAGAGCTTTAACTATGTTAACTAACTTGTTTGGTATGCCATACGATTTCGCAATCAACCACAAATTATAATGATCAACAGAGTCAAAAACCTTTTTGAAATCAACAAAGCTAGCAATCAAAGGTTTCTGAAACTCTAATTTCTCAAGAATCTGCCTGAGTGAAAATAACTGATCTACACATCCCCTACCACTTCAGAACCCACATTGCTCATCATGCAATTGACTGTCAATTAGATTTTTAATCCTATTAAGCACAATCATGCAAAGAACTTTACCTGTAACAGAAAGAAGGCTGATCACCTTTTTCAAACATAGGGATAATAATAGCTCTGGTAAAATCTTTATTCCCTTATTCAAAATTTCAGTCATCCATTTGGTAACCAAAACATTCTCAGCTCTAAGCATTTCTGTAGTAATTTCATCTACCCCTGAAGATTCATGTAGTTTAAGTTTAGAAACAGCTAAATTAACTTCAGACTCTGTTATAGGCCAACATTAAAGCCAGTAATGCATCTATCATCATTACAAACAATGGGAGTAGAACTAAACACATTGTTTAGAACATCACTGAAATGCTCAGCCCACCTAGTCATGGCAGAATCCTCACCTTCTATAAGTTTACCATGTTTATCCTTCAATCCGTGTATCCCTGTCTGTTTTCTACCCACAAAATGTTAACTATCTGGTACAGCTCTCTGCTGTTGCGCTGTCTAACTGCTTTTTTGGCTTTGTCAGCCAAGTCATCAAGCCAAAGATTCTTATCAATGGCTAACTGATCCTTTACAAGTTTATTAAGCTCTCTGTAATGCTTTCTATTAGGACTAGTAGGGTATTGATTAAGGACATTCCTACAGTTCTTTCTGAAATAAGCTCAAGTGCCTTATCACTCAAATAATTCTGCCTCCTCTGCTCCTTTTTTTCTAAAAGAGTACTGTTAATTTTCTAAAAAAAAAACCTGTTTAAAATGGTCCCATTCTTCCTCCATTTCAGTAGTAAGCAAACCATGACTGTCACAATGACTATGTAACCTATCATGGTAGTTTTAGCTGTAACTGGGTTGGTAGCTTCAGAATTAATTGCAAATTTTTTAACCTTAGCACAACACTTCTTAAGTTTAAGTTGCAAGACACTTTTAACAAGATAATGGTCAGATCCAATTTCAGCTCCCCTATATGACCTGGTATTCCTAAAAGAACTAGCCCTTTTGCTGTTAATTAATATATAATCCATCATATTCTTATGCGGCCCATCTGGTGATCCCATGTGTACTTATGTATGTCGAGGTGTTTGTAATGTTAGTTATTCTCAAACCATCAAGCTTATTTACCTGTAGGAGACGTTGCCCATTGCAGCTACCAATACCAAAAGGGCCTAACACTCCTCCCCAAACATCAGTATCAGTACCAATTTTGGCATTGAAGTTACCTAGAACAAGGGTAATATCTCCTTCCTTGACAGAATTCAAAATATATTGAAGTTGTCTGTAAAATCTATCCTTCTCATCCTCATTGGCATTCTCAGTGGGGGCATAACAGCAGATTACATTCAAGTCTTTAATGTTTGTCTGAAATTTTGCAGTAACAAACCATTCATTAATGCACTCATATACTAGAAGAGCATCACCTAAAAGAGATCTGCTGAGAAGCAGACCAATGCCTTGGAGGTGTTTATTATTGTGCCTCCATGAAAAGAAAAATTTAAGATTATTTTTAAGAATCTGACCTTTTATCTGCCCATCTGGTCTCTTGCAAGCCGAGAATATCTAAATTATTATGGTGGAATTCTTATAGGACATCAAGAGGACATCAAGAGAATAAGCTCTGTGCAGAGTCCTCACATTCTAACTATCTATGGAGAAAAAATGGTTAGTGGGATGTTTAACCCTTCCAGTGTCCAAACTGTCTGTATACGTACAGAGAATCTGAATTGAGGGACCAATGACATATGTATATGCATTTAGTACAACAAAAATATATCAATTTTTTTAAAAATAAAAATTACCATTGCAATTTATATATATATATCTTATATAAATATATAATTCTGGCTTCATAAATAATATTTTGTTTTTTAATTTGATGCATATTTTATTAAACTACAATATAAATAATTTTATAAAGCCATCTAATTGCCATTTCTTAGAAGCACTGAATGGTATTGTCGATTTGCTTGTTAACGTTCCTATTTGCTGAAGCAACCTTCTGATTTAAGCTCACAAGTTTGATTTGAACTATTATCAACAAATTTTTCCTTGAATTTTTGAAAATCTGTTAAAAATTTAACAAAAAAATGCTATTTTTAAAAATGATAGATTTTAGAAGTAATTACAAAGTACGTACCGCCTTTTTTTTTCATTTCACACTCTTTTCTGTTATAATTCAGTGTGACATAGTTCTGTTCTAAATCTGAAGGAGATGGGAATAATTACTTGCATAATAAGGGAATTCAGCTTATTTCTGATGTAAGGGAGTGCAAGAAAAAATTAGTTTCACACAACAGTCTAAAGAGAACAATAAATGCTTAATCGTTGTTAGCCACATTTTGTTGAACAAGTGATCAACTTACACAGGTTTCGCTGCATAACTCATTCCAACCTCAGTATTTCCCCCTTTTTTGACTTCTTTCCTCTTAGCACATTAAAGTCAGAAACATACAAACCAGTAAGTTTACATGTGGAAATGATTCTTTTGAGAGCTACAGTTTAAGTGCAAAATGAAAGTTTGTGATGTGGGGGACTGTTATGGGCTACTAGTTCTGACTTCCTAGCCTTCTCCCCCCCCCCCCAAAAAAAAAGAGATGGAAATTTCATGGGGGGGGGGGGGGAGGCTGATCCCAATGAGTTACTCTCAAGTTAAAGACTGTAGCATTTAGAATATCATGGGCAACCTCAAATCACATCTCCATATTCCCCCTTCTTCCTAATGGGGGAATGGGAGTCGATCTTTATGAGTCATGTATCATAGCATGTACACAGTAGCAGCATTTCCAAAGGTGTTTTTAGTGACAAAATAAAAAATAAATAAAATTTAATAAATGCCCATTTTCCTCACTCTAAAAAATTAACTAAAGTGTACCAATGATAAAGTCACTCAAGAATTTGTATACATTTCAAAGGAAGATAGGACACCAATTTACTTACTCAACAAAAATTGCCAGTGCTCTATCTTTCCTTTGAAGTGAATATGAATTCAGAACTTAAATTTTAAATTGGTATGCTTTAGGTTTATTTTTTTACTTTTAGGGAAAGGAAGTTTTTTTTTTTACCTACTTGTACTTCACTATTAAGACACCATCATAACAACTATCAATACATTTAGTTGTTAAGATGAAGATTAACAAGAACTGTTTCCCTTTCAAATATATATACACTTTGCCATACTAGTGTAAAGATTAATCTAGCCTCTGATTGAATTACCAAGTTGGGTTGTTTTATCTGAGCGGCACTTTTTTGCACACCACGGGCTAAATGGCCAGGTCACAAGGACCCCGAAGGCTCAGAGAAGGTTAGGGGAGGGGACCCACTGGAACAGCTGTTGGGAGACAGATGGTAGCCTCCCGTCAAGGCCCTCCAGCGTGTTCTTTAACGTGCACAGGGTATGGCTCTCCCGCACACGGGGCCACGGCTTAACGTCCCATCCGACAGACAGCGGCCTTTCCAAGCCCATCGGTGTCCCCTACTGACCGTGGGCAGGGCGGGGAATTTTGCGGAGATAAATCTCAACGCTGACCCAGTTGGGACTCGAACCTGGGAACTGCAGATTACGAGCCTGGCGCGCTACCGACTGAGCCACCCCCGCCCCTTGAATTACCAAGAGAACTGTTTTGAAATAGTGGGCTAACATATACAAGTTACTTTAAAATCATTTAGACAAAGTTGTAAATAAAACTACATAATGTGCATTTACTTACTACTTTTCAAATTTTATAAGAATATTTGAACATGATAAAAAATATGCAATTATACATAATTTGATATATAATTAGCTAGAAGTCCAGAGTATGCACTGCATAATTTAATATCATGAATTAAGAGTTTTTGTCTTCCTTTTATGAGGAGCATTCAAAATGTTCTTGACATGCATCTGCAGAATAAAAACCATTGCACTTACCTCAACAAAACTTTTATTGGCCTTCAAAGTACTTCCGTCCGGCATTTATGCAAAATTGCAGATGTCTACACCAATTCTAGAATGCTTGATGATACTCCTGTTAGGGAATATTCTGTAACTCTGAATGAATGCATTTTACAAAGTCTTGCACCCTTGAAAAAGGCTGCCCAATAAGTTACCTTTTAATTTTTGAAAGCCAAAAATTGCATGGTGCAAGATCGGGTGAATATGCAGAATGGGTTAAGTTTGATTTTTTCCTGATCCAGATAGGTTGTAACTTGCTGGGTTTTGTGAGCATTGGCATTGTCATGAAGAAGGAGAACCTTCAACATGCTTGTTGTTGGACCATTTTGGGCAAAACAATGTTCATATAGCATTGGACATTTATAGTCATTTCTTTCAGTAAACTATAGCTACCCCACCTTGGGAATTGAAATAAAATTGTGAACATCATCTTCCTTGAGTGAAAGTCTTGTTGGAGAATTTTGGGACATGACTCATCTACCACCACCCAAACATAGTTGTCGATATTTCTGGATTAGATTGTGTTGATTTACCTCTGAGCAGCACTTTTTTTACATACAATGGCCTAAATGACCAGGTCACAAGGACTCAGAGAGGGTTGAGGGAAGGGGACCCATTGGGCAGCTGTTGGGAGAGAAAGATGGTAACCTCCCATCAAGGCCATCCACAGCATGGTCTTTAAACATGCACAGAGTATGACTCTCTGGCACATGGATCTATGACTTTAATGTCCTATCCGACAAATGGCAGCCTTTTCAAGCCCACCAGTGTCCCTACTGGCTGAGGGCAGGGTGAGTTTTGGAAAGAACAAATCTCAATGCTGGTCCAGCTGGGGCTTGAACCTGGGAACAGCAGATTGAGCTAGGTACGCTATTGACTGAGCCACCATCACCCCTGATTTTTCTGGGAGTTGTATAGCAATAAAGCCATGTCTAATCACCTGTGACAATATCTCTGTTAACCATTTGGGGCCACTAGGCTCAAACATTGCCAGCATCTCCTTGCATGAGCTGACTCTAGTCCTTTTTAGCTGTTCTGTCAGTTTGTGGGGTAACCATTTGCCACAGATCTTTTGGAACTTTAAATATTGATGAATAATTGTTTCCACATTGTCAGCTGATACACTGACATCTAACTTATTATCTGAATGGTGACATGTGGGTTTTCTTTAACGAGTTCACGAACAGCAGGGATGGTTCTCTCGTTCACAGCTTCCTTCAGTCTTCCTGCTTGAGGAAGGTCTTCGAAGCTCTGACATCCTTCTCTGAATTTGCACATCCATCCCATAAAAGTGCTATATAAACATGCATGATCCCCAAATACTTGTGATAAATCAGCATAAATTTTTCATGTTGTCCCCAACTGCATCCTTGTGAAATTGTAAAATCTTTCCCCATCTTTAGTAAGCTCCATAGCAGCAATGTGCATATTTCACAGACCGAACTTTACATGCCACCAGCTACAAGAGAAATGCCTTTGTTTTTAACATGTAATGAAAAGTTTAGACAAGCTTTCAAACAAGTCATAGTTCACTAACTATGGAGGAACAAGTGCAAATCTACAGACACATGTAAAGAACTTTTTATATGACCTCCGTAAATATTGGGAAATTTATTTCTAATTTGCTTCTAACTCCCAATAAACTGGTAACCTGGTACTTCTCTTATTTATCCTACTCTATATGCCCTTGATAGGTAAGCTGCTTTATGATGTCAGTGTGACTATATTATTATTTCTAACAATGATAAAGAGTAAAGTTTAATTACAACAGCACTGTAAATTAAATTTATCTACTTACATTTGCATCAAATGGACGCTTCAGAGTCAGAAGTTCATACAGAACACAACCCAGTGCCCAAATATCACTCTTTTGATTATATCTAGTTTTAAGTTTAGAATTTTAAGCACAATATGTGTTGAAACAAATTAAACATAGCTACTTATTGCTGATTTTTTTTCCAATGTATAGTGATTATACTGTCAATATAGATCATTGCCAGTGTCAATATTAATTACAATACAAAATACTTTATAAATTACCAAGAATGAAATAATAACTTGAATTTGAATACTGAAACTCCTTCTAGTTTTAAATCAGCTATTCACCAGCTGAGTTCTAATAGCAGCAAGTATAGCTTGTTGCTACTGACCCTTCCTTGTCCAGAAAATAATTGGAACCATGCAAGACCAAAATATCTTTTAACTTGTTCTGCAGAAAATGATGAATAAACTTCACAACCTTATCCTGAGGTTACTAACAAGAAGCAGAGTCCATCAACATTTTTGTAACATACACTAAAATATTTGAACCTAAATTAAAATTAATAAGTTTAATAAAAACTCTGTACACTACGTTGATAACACTATACACTATGTTGAAAAAAAAAGTGTCTGGACACTTCCATGTTAGGTGAATGGAAAGCACTTTCAAAGATCCCTAACATTAAAAATAAACCTTTTACACAAAAACTGTTATTGGTGATAAATTGTAGATGTCACTCAAATCTCTCTAAATATATTTCCCACAATATTTGTTTAATATCTAAAGAATGAATGTAATGAATGGAAGCTGAAGCATTATCTTCAACTTTTGACACTTGTGTTTTATCTATTAAAGTATTTTTTCACAATTCTTGTAACAATTTGTTCACTAACATAATTTAAATATCTGAAGTTTGTATGATATTTTAATATTTCATCAATTTGGAGGCAATGTGAAAGTGTTGTCTGCTGTTAAATGATCCCGCTTCAATGACTCTTTAAATATTGATCGAAGATTGTTGAAAATTGACAGTATCACATTGCCTCCAAATTGATGAAATCTTAAAAACTCATCATATAAATTTCAGATATTTATGTTAGTGAACAAATTATTACAAGAATTGTGTTTTATCTATTAAAGTATTTTTTCACATATCAAAAATTGAAGATAAATGCTTCAGCTTCCATTCATTCTTTAGATATTAAACAAATATTGCGGGAAGTATTTAGAGAGATTTGAGTGACATCTACATTTTATCGCCAATAACAGTTTTTGAGTAAAAGGTTTATTTTCAATGTTAGGGAGCTTTAAAAGTGGCTTTCCATTCGCATAACATGGAAGTGTTCAGACACTTTTTTTTATTCAACATAGTGTATATAAGTATATAAAATATAGTGGAAATAAGGCAGTACAGTCTAATAATAATAATAGCAATGAAGTATCAGAATGCAGGTTGAGCAGATATTACAAAATGAAGTCCAGAATGGCATTCAGATGAAATCTCTATACATTCAGAAATTGATGGCAGAAATATTAGGTGCAAGATAACAATTTCTATATAACTGAATGTTGACAAGGTTAAGGATTTATAAGCCAGGTACTTGCCATGCAAGGTGGAATGATCAATTTTGTTGATTTTTTACAGTCCAATCATTGTTTTCAAGTGCATATAAGATATATTGCTAACAGTTGATCAGTAGCATACATATTGTACAGTCTAGGTGCAAAAGAACTGTTCTGGAATGGTGGTCTGTTCTACCTGACCATGTTAACTTACCTTACCAAGGTCTGTTTACCTGACCTTATTACTTTACCCAATTCTGGACTTACGCTACCAATTCCAGGACCAGATAAATGGCCAGTCATTGAAGCATATGTAGAAGTTTGATTACTATATTATATTTTCATTTAATTTTGAATTTACTTATTTTAATAACTTTAAATTTCTAAATAAAATATAAATTTTCATTATATTACCAATCAGAATTTAACATATTACTTACCTGATGATGTGGTCAAACTCTTACACCACAAAAGACATTTAGGTGCATAGCAGAACAAATAGATCTAGCAGTACAATGGAAATATATTAAAATTTTGCATTTTATTTAAAAATTTAAAGTTATTAAAAATAAGTAAATTCAAAATTAAAATGAATATTTAATATAGTATTCAAATTTCTTGACATGCTATAATGACTAGACATTAATCTAAGTCATAAAATTGGTAGCATCCAGAATTGGGTAAAATATGGTAATAATGTCAGGTAAGGAGACCTTGGTAAGGTAACATTGGCCAGGAAGAACAAACTGCCATGTCAGAACAATTCTTATGCACATAGACTTTACAACAGATATGCTACTAATCAACCAGATTAGCAATACATCTTATGTGCACTTGAAACCAATCACTGGACTGTAAAAATCAACAAAATCAATTATTCACCTTGCATGGTGATTAACTGGCTATAAGTCCTTAGCTGTGTCAATATCTACAGTTATACAGAAATTATTATTCTGCACCTAATATGTCTACCATTCATAAATGAATGTATAGAAACCTCCCTTGAACACCATTCTGGCTCTCATTTTGTAGTATATGTTCAACTTGCATTATGATACTTCACGGCTACTATTACTGTTAGATCATACTGCCTCATTTACACTGTTTTACTTATTTACAGTGTTATAGAGTTTTTATCAAATTTATGATGTGCACACCATGATATGCTTATATTCTAAAATTAATAATAAAATAATAATTGAATAAAAATTATGATTTTTACTTATATATATTATTATTGCTTCTCTTCCTTCACTGTACTTCTTCACTCTTCATAGGCTCCCTCCACTAAGGTGCCAATATTTCATTTGAGATACAAGGAAAATAGCAATGATCTCAAAATTCAAACTTTACAGTGAAGTTTATTTACTCTCAATAGTTCACATTTAGATACTCCAAAGCATTGTTCCTTACACTACACACAGATACAATGATGGACTGTTTACTGAGAATACTGGGTGGCTATTCCCCGACTAAAAAATTCCTGTCACTTCACTTGTGAACAGGAAATTAGGACTCTCTTTCTCAGTGATCCCTATCAATGAATAATTGAATGCTGATTAGCATTCTTACTGGCAGATTATCCTTATAATAAACAAGCCTGGTTCCCTTTACTCAGAGGTGAACATATATCTTTAAAAGGGCTTTCTGATTTGTTGCTAGGAATGGCTGGGATGCAATCTCTACCTGGGTTCCACACCATTCGAAGAACAAGGGTTGTTTGGGGTTTAATGGTTCAAAAGCAACAATGACCATCTTTCACCAAACATGACAAAAAGAAAAAATGAAAATTCACTGCCAAAGTTAAAATCGAAACACAGAAACAGATAAATGAGAACAGGAATAAACCTATATAAAAACAGCGAGTATAAGATCTGTGTATATAAACAAAAACCAATAAATGCAAAGCATAAAAGGTAAACAAATGGGTGTATAAGAAACATGTAGAAAGTAAAAGTGGCCAAATCAACTATACAAATATGGAGGCAAAACATTAAATATGATTAAAATAACCATTAAAGAATAAAAATTCAAAAACAGATTTTAAAATCAAGTGATTGAATAAAAGATTCTCGAGTATAAGGGGCTTGGATGTCAAAGAAAGAGAGCTAAAATAAATTCAGCATTCACAATTAAAAGCTGGACAACTGATTAAATATAATGAATGGTTAAAATAATGTCACAAAACTTGCATATAAGTTTATCATTTGCCCAAAGAAAATAATGAATTAAAAATCCATGACCTATACAAAGCTCAGCAAGTATAATTTCCTCCTTGTGATTCCTGCAAAAGATGACTATCACAGTTTGGCAACTGGCTTAATCTGAAAAAGTTTGTTATTAATCTGCTCTGATCAAGATCTCTGCCACCATGCCTGGAACTCAATGGAAAACATTGCCACAAGTCCAAGTATGGAACTAATAGTGGAAAGCCTGGTGTCTGGCCAACTTAGCAGCAATATCTGCCAAATCATTGACCTTGATACCAACATTACTAGGAACCCAACAGAAAAGGATGGTATATGTAGCTGCCAGACAATGGAGCTGTTGGCATTCCAAGAACAAATGGTCTCACTGCCCTGTCATTAAGTAATATACTTAGTTCCTATGACACAAGATTTACTCCTTTCTTATCTCCTACCCATCTCATCATGGAACATAAAGTGCATCTGACTTCTGTAATTCTTTACTCATATTTCCTTCTTTCAATTTATCCTGATCTTCCAACCCTCATAGGCAAGCAAAAGCATCTATCTGAGCTAGTCCAGCAATGCATGGTGCAAGATGACTCAGAAATAAAATTGATAAAAATTCTCTACCCTCATAATATTCAAGTCACTGCCAACTCCCAAATCAGTGAAACCAATGAATAAAAAATCTTTAAGATGACTTAAAATGATAATCAATGCTTCATAGTTCCATTATTTATTGGGGTTTGGAGCTGAAATCCCATTAAAGTTTACATAAAATCACACACTCATTTATTAATAAATGTGGCTCACTGAGCGGCATGTTGGAGAGGGAGCATTACATTCAAAATTGGAATATAAATAGTAATGAGGAAATAATTATCAATTAAAGTTAATGAAAACAATGTTACTTAAATTGGTTTTCATTTTGGTTTTGTCTGAGAATATATTTTCAAAATTGACAATAAAGAAATATTTAAAACAGAAAAGCAAGTCAAGTTTCACTCTACACTTAGAATAAATCACATAATAATAATTTCTAACATAAAATTTAAAAGGATACGGTTTACCTTCACAAAGCTCCGGAGAGATGTAACATGGAGTTCCAACAACCTATGTAAAACTACAGAGGGTAATTAAGTGAAATGTGATGGGGACAAGTAAATAGAGAGGTAAAACTAAACTAATTACTGGGCAACAGGTCTTTCACTATATGTTTTGGATATTTCCTTCTTGTCCCCTCAAGTAGGGGGGGAGACAATAAGGAAGCCCCTGAAATGCATAGTACAGGACCTGTTGCCTAGTAATTACAACAAAGGATGGTTGGCAGTGATCAACACCAAACTAGACAACAGGTAAATGATAGGTTACAATTTTATAGTGAAACTTGATAAGACAGATATTAGACAAAAACTGAAAAAATTTTGAAACAATTATTATACAAAATTATTATTTCTTCCACAGAACTAAACAAGAATAAAAACTATAATTTCCTTACATTAATTATTAGTATTATAGGGAGTTGGCTTGAAAGGGTTAAGGGAGTATGCTTAACCCTTCCAAGGTCCCCAACAATCATAGGCATCAACAGAATCCGAAACAAACTTTTGTACAACACATAAAACTTTAATTTTTTTTCAAATAATAGAAATTGTCACTTGAAAATTTTCTTACATATATCTTTTTAAAAATATGTAATTCAAACCTGAAAAAATATTTTTTTTTTCATTTGATGCATATTTTATCAGTCTACATATAAATAATTTGAAAAAGCCATCTGATTGTCATTTCTTAGAAGCAGTATATGGTATCGCCAGTTTGTTTGTTAAAGTTACTCTATGCTGAAGCAACCATCTGATTTAAGCTCACAAGTTTGATTCGAACTATTATTAACAAATTTTTTTTTTAAGTTTTGGAAATCTTGTGAAAATTAACAAAAAACTGCTATTTTAACTAACTGTCATAAAAAAATTGGAGATCTTGGAAGACATTGCGAAGTACATACCCCCCCCCCCTTGCCATTTTACACTCTTTTCTGCCTTAAACCTTATTTCAGTATTCCTAAAACTATTTTTATCATTTATATCATTTATCCTAACATTTTATGCTTGGTTCCAGCTCTTCAGGTCAACACTGTAAGCCAGAGCAAGGTCAGAGATTGTTATTCTTAGAACTTTAGATATTATGAAACTGCCAGCAGTGACACAGGAGACTGGGGAGCCAGGTGCCATGACTTAGTTAATTGCTAGCACATGTGGTAGTCAAGTGGCTACAAAGTGGATTGTTTACAACAAGCACTGTTCTTATACTTTGGATAAATTTCCCACACATCTAGTTAGTATTTATACTTTCATATTTAAGCCTCCATTTTCATTTCTGTAAATTTATTTCCATAAATTATTGATCTTTCTCAATCTTTTGGTCAATTAATTATTATTGATCAACCAAAAGAGTTGATATGATGCAGTTATGTTACTTCGAATGGCTGGCTTACAACTTGTTGCTGTGATATTTGATTTAACCTTGCAATAGGCTATATGTTAATTTTTCTTTTATTATTTCTTCATTTTCCAGAAAAAAAAAAAAAAACTTTCATCTTGTATCATTTCTGAATCTGAAAATGAATGTAGTCTTGGATATGTAAATAAAAAGGACTTCCTTGGCACAGAAATCAGTCCTCCTGTGGAAGTGCAATTTCAGCATATGATTTTAACCCCTCCCTCCTTCTCCCTCCTCCGCTACACTGAAAGTGTTGTACCCCAGGCAGAATTTTGTTTAATTATAAGTTTTTAAGTTTATATTCAATGGTTATTCAATGGTTCATATTCAATGGTTTACAAAATATTTTACTCTCCCTACCCCTTTAATATATTGGTTGTGCCACTCTGATGATATAGACGTTTGTTTTTTACCCTTAGGACACAAACCTTTCTGCACTCAACCAAGATGCCAAACTTTAATATCCAAAGAAAAAAGTCCTAATGTTTAGTAAAAATGGCAGCCAAGTGTTTTTCCATTTCATAAATAGGACAGAAAATCCCATTAATGCAAGCAATCCAAATCACCTTGTATAATGCTGGCAGATGTTTTAAAATATACCACACTGAAAAGAATCATTAAAAAAATAAAAATTATGTTTCAGGTAAATATTATTCAGGAAGAAATCTACTTTCAATAAATATATATATAATCTCTTTTTCCCCTATATCATTGCAAAAAAGTCTTATTAAAATTAATATGTTTGTAAATTTGTTTAAATTTTTTATTTTCATGAAATTCGTAATTAAATTCTGCTTTATTAAATAATTAAACCACAACTACTATAAATATAAATTTAATCATGATTAAAGCTGTATTACATAATAAGGTCTTTAAAATTCATCACAAGTAAGGGGTGTGTTTAACACATTTAAATCTAGAATGAACGAACATCAAAATATTAAAAAATGAGTTCAGAACACAGCTCTAGCACAAACAATAATACAAAATAATCTAAACATTAACAATATTGAATATAAGGCAATTGCTGCTCCAGAAACAAAATTTCAACTACTATATACAGAAAAACTTCTGATAAATAAAAAACGTATATGTAACACTGACATCCCACCTGTGCCCACCGCATGGAATCTCCTTGCTTAGCATATGGTGGATGCACACCCAATTACGTCATAACACATGACTTCAGCAAGATACGTATAAAAGGCAGATGATAGCAATGTTAAGAGCTGAGTTTGAGAATGCCAACATGATAGTAAGTTGGCGAAATGCGTCGCTCCAAGAGCATGTAGGGGTAGTTAACTTTTAAAGTTTTAATGTTATAAAGTTAAGCATTGATATTCTTTTATAAATTTTTATAAAGTCTTTGTTAATCACTAACAACGTTCATAAGAGTGGGTGGTGTGCAGCATGTTCATAATTATTCCAGTTTATGCACAAATTAATAGTGGATGAGTGATAGCAATGCCAGCTGAGTGATTATCAACCAACAATTACTAAGCATAAGCATGTCAGGATTGACATCAAAGGACATAAATAGTTATCAGCAATTAATATTTCAACATCCAGCTATATCCACTACATTAAGTGAACATCAAAGAGTGCATTATATAAGGACTAGTAATGCCTGGAAGAAATTAGAAGACATAAGCAGAGGTAATCTTAAAAACTGCATAACATCAAGCAGAGATCTTCCAAAGCCATTGTACTAGACAAGATGGACTATGGTAACTATAATTTATCATTCTCTTGATTACCTTTAAACTAGGATAAAGGTTAATAATACAAGATAAACATATAGCATGTAAAGCAAAGTAACGATAAAGCTGAGATGAATGCCAAAAGGGCTTATCCAGAAGGCTGAATCTGTAATTGCTTTGTTAAACACACCCCATACTTGTGCTGAATTTCAAAGACCTTATTATGTAATACAGCTTTAATCGTGATTAAATTGATAAATTCCGCTTAATTTTCTATATAAACATGCACTATTTTGACTGATTGGTTATGTTCTAACAAAATTCTAAAGTGGACTAGTTGATATGACTCAGCACAATTGGCAAAAGGCATGGACTTTTCTCAAAGTATGGTACTGAGAAATAATTATAAAAAAAATAAAAAATAAAATACCCCCTCAAGCAGCTGTTTGCCATAGAGGTCTGAGAGAAACCTGTCAATTTATATGCCAATGTAGGTCTGTGAGGATGGTGGGACCACAGCAGAAAAACAACACAAACAGCCATGCCTTACCTGGGGCTCCAAAAGAGGGTAATTTCGTTGTTTCAATTTTTTTTTTTTTTTCAATTCAGAAATAAATAGCCTTTCTATTCATGTGTATTATAATCATTTCTGCATATCAATTTGTTTTAAATAAATTATCATTTTCATTGCCACATACATTTTTTACTGTATGCCTCTATAAAAGTTATTAAAACTACTCATCTTTTTTGAAAAATATTGCATTTTTAGAAAATCTAGAGTTAAATACTGATTAATTTAGCATATAACATGCCATAATTCCTTTCATTAGTTATTTGGCAAAAAAATTCTAAAGTAACTTCTTTTTTAGCTAATCATAGTGTAAAAATAGTGGGGCCTCTGGATATAAAACAGTTTTTCAGGCAGGACCCTGGAAGGGTTAATGTATATATTTCATGACAGTTCACAAGTAGATTCAATGATGTAGAGGAATGCAAATTTATATCTATTAGTTTGTTATTTGATCTAACAATCTTACTTATTTGAATATTTACATATATTTATATTACAAGAGTAGTAGCAATGACGTGTTGAAATTTTAAGAACGAGCCTTCAGTTGTTTTACCTATAAATAGCACTTTACACAATGGGTAAAATGACTAGGCATAGATATTTATAAATGTCCCAGTGTTTGTAAGTTAGTTATTCTCAAACCATTTAGTTTCCTTAACTGTAGGTGTCATTCCCCATTGTAATTATCAATACCAAAAGGACCTATCACCCCCTGCCCCATGTGAGAGCTAGTACCACCTTTAACGCTGTCACCTAGCACAATAGAAATATATTCTTTCTTGACAAAATTTAAAATATCCTGTAGTTGTCTGTAAAATCTATCATTCTCATCATGCCAATTGTGCTGAGTCATATCAACTAGTCCACTTTAAAGTACTCTGTGAGGGCATAACAAGATATAACATTCAAGTCTGTAATCTTCATTTTACATTTAGCTGTAAGAATCCTTGATCCATCCATCGAAAATCCTCAAGCAGCTAAGAGCTATGGAGATTCTACCAGACTGTGTAATTTTCCTCTCCAGACACGTCTGTCCTGAGCTACAGCAGCTGCTTTTGGCCACTGTAGGCCAATTCTAGCAAGGTCCTGTTTGACATTGTCTGCCCATCACATCCTAGATTTCCCCCTTTTCCTGATGCCTGTTTGCCAAACCGCAAATTTCCAATCCTGTTTCGCAATCTGCAGCTATGCATACAGTCAACGTGGCCAAACCAATGTGGTCTCTCTCTGCACAAAATGCTGTTCGAAGGAGGTTGATGACTCCTTCCTCTAACCTCATCATTACTTACAAAGCCATACTACCTAATGCCCAAGATACTGGGCAAGCATCTAGAATCAAAGAATCAAGTTCCTTGTTATTCTGCTTACAAAGGGTTCATGTTTCACTACCATAACTAATCTTAGAAAGAACTAAACTATTATACATATAATAGTATAATACAATAGCTACTTAGATAGTTAATAATCATAATGGTTTTGCAAATGCTTGAGGTCCAATGCATGTCTGCAAGTAAAAGAAATCAGTCTAATGGTTTATTAATGATAAATAATTAACAAAAAAAGGTCAGAAGAAAAAAAACTTGCTAAATATGAAATAAAAATTTATCAGAATGTAATTTTGCTTTTTTAAATGCAAAATATGTCTTTAACATGTGTGTCTGAATGGAAGTGAACATAGGCCAATACAGAGCCGTCCCGTCCCATGGACGAGTGGTTAGCGTGCTTGGCTACTGATCTAAGGGACCTGGGTTCGAGCCCCGGGTAAGGCATGGATGTATGTGTTGTTTTTCTGCTGATGTCCTGCCATCCTCTCAGATCTTCTACTATGGCATATAAACTGACAGGCTCCTGTCAGACCTCTGTGGCAAGCAGCTGCTTGAGGGGGTATTTATCTTTTTATTTAATTTATTACCCCCTTCTCCTTACATTTCACTACATAAATTTTGTAATCTTTGTCACTAAAATTTTTATATTTAATTCCAATTTTCTATACAACACTCAAGCAATTTTTTGAACTTGTATTAAAGGATTTTAAATTTAGCAGTAAGAAACCATCCATCCATCCAAAATTCTCATGCAGCCATGGGCTACAGAGGTCCCTTTATGTTAGCAAAAAGATTGTTTCCTTCAAATAAATAATTTTTTTAATTCATCTTTATCCTAATGCATTTTTCCCCCTTCTTTTTAAAGTGAATGTTATCAGTAAATTTTCAAACCAGGGTTTTTTTTCATTCATCTCAAATAGTTTTTTTTATTCACATCAGCAATAAATAATGCAGAGTAATGTTTGCCCATGCACCTGCAGATCATATCCACAGTTTAATCCATGCCAACATTTAATCTTTCATTTGTGGAGTGCTTTTAAATGCAGATATCTGCACCCATATAGAACTCTACCTATGATTCCCATCATCTATGGAATTTGATGAGGAGATGTCAAGTAAGACACTGGGGCCAGAAAAGCACAGACTATATGAGCAGGGAATGAATCAGGTAACCAAATAAGTTTGTGCAGTTTTTCAATGTTATCATTTCAATGAAAAGCACATAAGCACTGAATCATGGCCTTAGTTGCCTTTGCACCATTAAACCCCAAACAACCACAAAAGCACAATTGCAAATGGTGCACGTGTTAATACACAGTCGAAAGCATGTGGCACACTGAGCCAGTTGATGTGTAGCAAGTGTGAAAAGTGGTTCAGTGAAATTGGGAAGAGTGATGAATATAGTTATTCAAGCATGCTTACTTTATGAGTTTAAATGAAAAGCAGCACAAGCAGCTGCAAGATATGTATGCCATTTGGAGAGAACACATTGAGCGAACAGATAGCCCAAAAGTGGTTTATAAAATTTGTGTCAGGTGATGAGACACTTGAAGATGCGCCTAGCGAGGGAAGACCAACCATCATTGATGACAATGAACTGAAGGCCAGCATTGGATTGGATTCATGTCATCCAATGCTGGCCTTCTCAAAGTATGGTACTGGACTTTTCTCAAAGTATGGTACTGAGAAAGGTATGTGTAATGTGCCAAAAGCTTGCAGAAAGGTTCCATGTAAGTGACAAAACCATTTGTCTGCATTTCCATCATCTAGGAAAAGTCTGGAAGCTGAGCAAATGGGTTCCACATGAACTAACTGCTGACAACAAACTCCAGTAATTAACGATCTACTCATCGCTGCTTTTACACCACAAAAATGAGCCATTTCTTTTTTGACAGATGTTGGCATATGATGAAAATGGTTTGTCTATAAGAACACCAAACTTTTATATCATTGATTGTCATCCAGTGAACCTGTACCGCACACACCAAAGCCCAGGATCCACCAATTGAAAATTTTGTTGTGTATCTGGTGAACTACAGCTGGTATCATCCATTATGAGCTTCTGGCCACTGGTCAAACAATCACTGCAGATGTCTACTTGGCACAGCTACAATGGGTTGCAGGTGCACTGCTTCAAAAACAGCCTGCACTTGTTCATTGCAAAGGTATTGTGGCCCTTCAGGACAATGCTCACCCTCACACTGTGCGAGTGACCCGAGACAAGCTCCACAGCCTTGGTTGGGAAAGTCTACCCCATCCTCCATATTCCCCAGACATCACACCATCCAACTACCATCTTTTCTTGGCGCTGATAATATGTGCAACAGACAACTTTGAAACCGGGAAGCAATGGAAATGGAGTTGGTTGCTTTCTTTGCTCCTAAAGATTGGCAGCTCTACCAGAATGGCATTTATAAACTTGTATCTCATTGGTAAAAAGATTATAGATTGTTCTGGTGCTTACTTTCCTGAATAAAATTTTTATTCATTTTTTTACTTATGGTTTTATTTTACCCTCACAAACTCAAAATTAACTACACTCACAGCTCTACTAATACAATTTAATATTCACGATTTAAGCTGTAATTACAAATTAAAAGTCTTGGAGTGCTTAAATGGCTCAAGTGGAAAGCTATAGCATCAATTACCACCTAATGGCTTCAGCTTATTGCTCCTACACTTATTCTTTTTCTTGTACTGCTATTCGAACTATTTCTCGTACACATGCTTTTCTGTGGTAAAGACGGTCAAGAGAGAAAAAGAAGAATATTTACCAGTCCAATGAGCTTGTCTACCTACTGGCACAGACTACAGTTAATTCCAAAGGGTTGTTTGCCCCTGGTTCTTGCTCTTTCAGCATTTACAGTAATAGAAAATAATTCTACTGACATTTACAATAATAGAAAATAATTTAGAAGTAAATATATTATATAAACCATTAGTAGCACCACCTACCAAATTCCAATTACAATATGCAGAATCCATAATGATTAATTTTCATAAGCATAAACTCTGCAGCATGGAGATACCACCCCTGCCAGCGACATGGAATCTCCTGCTGTGTGAGCAAGCACATGCACCTGCTGTGCGAGCAGCTGGAAACATCAGTATGGAGACACACATAATACCAATAACATTGCATAATAAGGAGCTTGATGAAGTCACAGAATGAAGAGAGTGGCAAATGCATTGCCAGAAGGTGGAGGTGGAACATGTTTTTATACTTTTTAAGAGAAGTTATATGTTTTTAAGATCTTAGGGAGCAGTTGAGTTTTAATAAAGGGTGTTTCAAAAAGGATGCAACCCTAAATATAAGAAAGTAGAACTTAAGCACATTTCCTTTTTTTGCCTTAATATTAGTCAGTTGGCATTACTGTACTGAAGGTTAACAGCCTTTAGCAGTTTAAATGACCTTGTCACACACTAGTCTCACTCAAGCATTCATTCAGTAGACAAGCTCGTTGGACTGGTAAATATTATTCTTTTTCTCTTTTGACCATCTTTACCAGAGAAAAGAATGTGTACAGGAAATGGTACAAATATAAGTACGAGAAAAAGAATAAATGCAGAAGCAATAAGATGTAGCCACTAGGTGGTAATTGATGCTATAACTTTCCACTTGAGCCATTTAAGTGCTCTTCAAGAGTTTTAATTTGTAATTACAGCTTAAATCATGAATATTAAATTGTACTGCAGAAACTCTTTTTGGTTACCTAATAAAATTAATGTGTCATGACCAAAGGCTATAAAACTGCATTGTATAGTTGGCCCTTGTAGGAAAAATGACTACCCAACTAATTCTCATGACCACCACCCTAGAATTGTCTATTTCTCTAAAGTTGAGAGCAAAGTAGCATATTGCATACATCCTATAATAATTACTTTGCAATTACTAGTTTTCCAAGCTGTAGAAGAAGCAATTAGGAATCCTAGTAGTTTAAAATGCCTGAGAAAGACTAAGCAGGAACTACTTATTAACTACAAGGATCCTCCTTTCCAGATATTACAGGGATGCACAAATAGAAACAAATGAATAAGTATTTAGGACAAAATGAAGATGACTGAACTAACAGAACCTTCACTGTTTGCAAACTAACAATTAGGAATCACCATCATGGATGAAACTATGAAACAGAAACAATTTTACTTCAGAAACTTACTGTACAAGCCTTGCTTTTGCTGCTCAAGATTTTTGATATGCCAAAGTCACCAACTTTAACAATGTCCTTTTTCTCATTCAAAAGAATATTCTGTGACTTCAAATCCCTATGCAAAATCTGTCGAGAGTGCACATGCTGTAGTGCATGCACCATTTGAGCAAAATAATACAACACTTCCTGAAATAAAAGAAATAAAATATAATTGCTAAGACTTTTTGTTGTACATTGGTAAAATATTTGAACAGTGATTCATAAAATAACAAAAAAAAAATTGAAGTATATTACTAGATAAAATTATATATACAGGGTGTCTCAAAAATATAGGTACAAACTTTTAGGTGAGGTAGATAACATCTAAAAGAATGAGAATTGCATAGGAACCCATAACCGGAAACGTCACAGTAAGTCAACAGGCGCTGCTGTTCATCAGTGCGCTAGAGGGGAAATTTCGGATTTCCTCATTCGAGCGGTAGTCGGCTTACGAAGAGCATGCAAAGGTTTCAAACAGGGAGCTGGCAGATATGCACTTAGTGTATGGAATAGCTGAGGGCAAAGGATGAGCCGCTCAATGAATGTATCAAGAACACTTCCCACACAGAAATGTACCGAGCCACAGTTTTTTTGCAGGTGCACATCAAAATTTGTGCAATTATGGGTCATTAGGAGGTAGCAGAAGTGAGGGCAAGCCACGATCGACGCGTACTCCTGCCATGGAAGAAAGTGTGTTGGATGCTGTGGAGACTAATCCTAGTACCAGCACACATGCCGTTGCCTCTGCCTTAGGAGTGTCTCGTTGCAGTGTATAGCATGTTTTGCACGGCGAGTCCTTACACCCCTTTCATCTCCAAAGGGTCCAGTTACTTCTCCCCGCAGATCATCCTGCATGTGTGCATTTTGTGCAGTGGTATCTCCAAGAAAGTGCCCAAGATGTGAATTTCCCAGATTATGTTTTGTTTACTGATGAGGCCAGTTTCACTCGGGATGGCGTATTCAATCAGCACAATGCGCATTTGCGGGCTCACGAGAACCCCCACAGTGTGCACACCCATGCGGCACAACATCGTTTCGCAGTAAATGTGTGGGCAGGTTTGGTTGGCAACTGCTTAGTTGGGCCATACCTTTTACCATCCCGCATGACCTCCGCGAAGTATCTGATCTTTCTTGAACAAGTTCTACCAGGTTTACTTGCCCATGTTCCAGAAAATGCGAGATGCAACATGTGGTTTCAACATGATGGGACGCCTCCCCATTATGGAAGGTGTGTTCGTGCACATTTGAACATGTCTTTTGGGCAACGATAGATTGGGCATGCTGGACCAGTTGCCTGGCCCCCACGCTCACCTGATTTAACAAGCGTTGATTTCTTTCTGTGGGGGGCCCTCAAAGCTACCGTGTATGAATCGCCTGTGGAGTCTGACATGGATCTCGTGGCAAGACTCGTCTGCGCTGCTGCTACTATCAAAGAAACTCCAGGTGTGTTCGACCGTGTCCAGCAATCAATGCTCCATCGGTGTCATGAATGCATCGCGCCTCATGGTGGAAACTTTAAGCATCTGCTGTAACATTGTATCATCTAGTACGCCATTTGAAATAATTATGTCCAACAGATGTTTTCCCATTAATCACTGTCTTGTATCCTTTCAGATCTTGTACCTCTGCTACCACTTTCCCATGATGTTTCCGGTTATGGGTTCCTATGGAATTCTCATTCCTTTAGATGTTATCTACCTCCCCTAAAAGTTTGTACCTATATTTTTGAGACATCCTGTATATAATGTACTAAAAAATACAGTAACAACAGAACTTGTTAGCATATTTGGCATAGGTATTATTCTTTTACAATATTAGAATAATAATAATAATGTGGAAAAATGGAGATAACTACAATAAATTTCTGGATCAACACTGTCAATTTGGTTGTTTTTAGCTGACTGTGAGCAGCATCTTTTGTGAGTGGCAAAATAGTTTACTCCAGTGGTCCAGCCTTTTTTACATTACATGAATCACATTACATGTATACATTACAATACATTAATTTACATAAAATGCAGGGTTTGCCATCCAGCACATAAAGTTAATACATTTAGTAATTAAAAAGCAAAAAAAATGAGTAAAACAAAATTCTAAATTAAAACAATAATTAATAATATATTTTTTTTAATATCAGCATCATTAGTTGTAATTTACAAAATTTCATAGTACACCTGAAGTTCAACCAGATCACACCAGAAGGAACCTCTGGATTAATCTAAACTAAAGGGGTTCTAAAGCTCAGATAAGCATGTATTAAAGAAACCCACTGGATGACTGTCATGATTGGATGTTAGCCAATGATAGGGTGACAAAGTGTGTTCTTTTACATGCACAATGTACCACTCACTTGCACGTGGCTTAACAACCAAAACCTAGCAACCTTTGCAAGTCAATCATTGTCACCTTTCTCGACAAGTACTGAACACATGCAAATGGAGTATACTTAACAATTCTCAGCACATTTTCCTGTCATTTTCCCTTGTCAATAAAATTAATTAAAAATCTGACCACATTGAACACAAACTACACATTACATGCCACCTGTTCTAACAACATACTTTAAATCAGGGTTACCAAACTCCCAAAACTGTGTAGGCCAAATTTATTGAGACCACAAGAAGGATGGGCAAAATTTGTCAAGACATGGTGTTGTTTTACCTTTGAGTGGCACTTTTTTTGCACACAATGGGCTAAATGGACAGGTCACAAGGACTACTAGGGCTCAGAGAAGGTTAGGGGAAGGACAGCTGTTAGGGAACAGTTATTTTCATTGGCTGTTAGGGAACAGATATAAGGCTCCTATCAATGTCATCCAACATGTTCTTTAACATGAACAGGGTATGGCTCTCCTGCACACAGAGCAATGGCTTTACATCCCATCCAACAGATAACGGTCATTCCAAGCCCATCAGTGCCCCTTTCTGACAGACCAGGGGACTGCCAGGTCAGGTAGTTCTTTACACTTTCTAATTTTTATCTGTTCTCACAAAATAAAAAATTCTCAACAATAAGAAACAAAAAGCTCATCTATTATAAATGTGAAAATGAAACTCTATTCCCAAAACTTTCATTATCCTTACTAAAGAGCAGTTGAAATTCTGCAAACAAAATAAAAATAGAAACAACAGCTATAATTGAAACATTATAATTGTACATTATTAATCAAACATGAATATACATGATGGTCAAGTGATTAGTTTACTTGGCTGTGAATCAAAGAACTGGGTTCAAACCTGGATAAGTTTGGATGTTTCTTGGTCTTTCTGCTAATGTCTCTTCTTCCACAGAACACTTCTCTTTAATATATTAGACTGATAGCTAATGTCAGACCTATGTGGCAAGCAGATATTGAGGGGTAATTTATATATTAAAAAAATGTTCAATAAAACCACATGGAAAAAATAATTTCATATATCTGAGTGAAATAAAAATATTTCACTCAGTTGAAATTATTTCATGTTTGAATTATTTTGAAAAACAAAATAAAAACGGTGGGACAAATTAAAGATATGCACTTAAATCTTTAATGCAAACAGGGTAGCTTGAAGGATATTCATATGTGAAAATTTGGGATCAGGCAGTCAACTGTTTAAAAAGTTAAAGGTGGGGGGAGGGGTAATTTTGTAAAAATTAAATAAATGAAAGATTTAAGGATAGAAATATTACATATATGTATTAAGGTAGTGAAACACTTCAGAAAATATGGCAAAATTAATTTTTTAAAACTTTTTATTGAATTTAAAATTCAAAAAAAAAGTAAACCTTGCAATTTTCTTTTAAAAAAAAGCATTTATAAAATTTTACTTTTTTTTGAAATTTTCATCTTTTTTTAACCCAAATTAAATGTTCTTTAATTTAGTATATAATACGACCTATTTTTGTTAATTGTTTTACTTTTTAATTCTAAAGTTATCTTGTTCATTTGACTGGTCACAGCTGGTGAAAAGCCTGGATTTTTCTCACAGTACTGTGAAAAAAATTCTAAAGCTAGTAATTTTCTTCATTTAAGAAAAATTTATTTTCCTCTTATTAATAGACAAATAGCATTTCTATCAATAAGCATTATATTCCTTTTTACCTATTCTTTTTTAACAAATTTTTATTTGCATTGCAAAATGCATTTTTTTACCACATGCCTCTACAAAAGCCCTATTAAAATGGAACTAGTCATTTCTTTTGTTAAACATTTTATTTTCAGAAAATCTAGAATTAAATGCTGATTAATTTGGCATAATTCCTTTCAGTAGTTACTTGGCAAAAAAAGTTCTAAATTTCACTTCTTTTTGCCTAAACACAGCTGTAAAAAATAAGGCATGGACACAGGGTACAATTCAGTTTTTCAGGGCTCACATGATAAGGGTTAAAAGTCTTTAATATAAAGTTACTAGCAGATTTACCCAGCATTGCTTGGGTCTGAAACTTTCCAAAATGTACAGTAGATGGTATTCCCCATGTCACAAGCTTTCATTTGGTATAAATATCATTACACTCAATCTCTTCCCCCTATGTATTAAAAAAGGCTCTCACTGATTAGCTGGGACTCGAAACTGGGAACTACAGATTACATGTCTGGCAGTAGCACACCAGACATGTAATTTTTTTCATTTCATTTTCATCATTTCTGAAAAAAATTCATCGCCGACACAGCGGGATCGAATCCACAACTCTCCAGATTCATGCCAGAGCATGCTACCCATTACACCATGCATCGGACGAGGAAATCTTTCAGAATAAGACCTTATAAATCTGTCATTGAGATGCAGCAGACCTTGCGCCATCTATATTTCAGGAGAGGCAACTTTTTCCAATTGTTGCTATTGATTTAGATGTTAATGAGGTTGATCACACTCAAGC